>JARDVY010000011.1:1447500-2720000 GCA_029030555.1 Ornithoptera alexandrae | reverse complement strand
CTTGCCGTCGTTCTAGAAGCTAGAGAACAAGAGGTCTTGTAAACATAAAATATTAAATAAATAGGAACAAATATTCATTTACTCCTAATACATCTATTGAATATATTCAATTGGTATTATATCTAATTAATAGGGCTCTCTTATAACTAATTTAATACTCAGTGTATAAATTCTGATATGCTGTCGTATTTTAACATTATTGAATTATCTCTGTTGTGATCGAAAATACACAAGAAATTCGTAGGAAACCGGGACAAGAACTGAATATAAATTACACGTAACGCTACCAAGTGACGACTGAAATATTTCAACTCTTAGGTAAATAAACAAATGATTTTAAACCATATAAATACGTAATTTAATACATTTTCCCTGGTATAAATTTTTCGTTGTTGATTAGTGCCTGAAGACAATTTCCAATGACTATGAAGTTAACTATGGTTATCGGTAATACGCAGTCTGTTGATACAGTTAAAGATGAAATTTTTAATCAATGACGAAGAAAATCTACACTTTATTCAAAGATTGGCAAAGCGGATGCGATTCCCCATAGATAATGAAACTACTTTGATCACTGTGATCTCTTACCGTTACGTGGACTGCTTGCTAATAAATGTATACTATAAAAGTATATAGTGATAGGTGATGTAAAAATTTGTTTAATGTTTAGGAACGTCGACGCATTGGCCTCGAGATAAACGAGTACAGGCAGAGATATCAAAGAGCAGAAGACCGGCGTGAGTATGATCTGAACGACCCCGACGTTCTGAAGAAGCAACTACCGGCGCGAGCATCCGATGACCAGCCTGTTGGCATGTCCAGTGCTCAGAAGTTAGTTCCTTTAACTATTTTAATATTACAGCCACAACGAGTAATATTTTTGATTGACATTATTATTAACTACTCGATATTTGTTCGAACAAATAAAGTAGTACTCTGTCGTAGTTCTCTAACCAGATGAAATAAAATGGCATTAAATTTTATTTGTTTCGTCATATATAATAGATAACGCACAATAGATTTGCAAATAAACTTTTAGCTGATATTTCTTATACTTGGCGAAACCTCCGGTATCACTCAAATAACGTCATTTAAATTTAGTCATTCTAAATGTGAACTCAAACACAATTTAATTTTATAGATTCGAAGGCGAAGATCTTGAATATGAGGAACGTAAAAAGATAATGGCAGAACAGAAGAATGCCTGGTTAGAGCAACAGGTTCAAGAGCGAAAGGCGGCCGAGGAGGAGCGGCGAAGAGCTGAAGACGCTTACATGGTATAAAAAAGTTACATCTAAATAAGATGGAGTTTTGTCAGAAAAGACATTTCACTTTTTTAATTAAATTAATTTGATCCACACTTATGACATAACTAAAACTAAAAAAGCTTTACTATTGTGGAGTATTAAGATAATAATTTACGTAGAACAAAGGATGTCAAAACACATGCGACTCCTTTGATGTCACAGATGTTTTGTATCTACGAAGAAAATGTATGCTGGTTACATAAATTACACAAAGCATACTACCATCAATTCGACCAAAATACAACCTTAAAACCCACGAAAACTTTCCACCTTTTCGGTTATATTTTAAAATATATCTAAAAACTATACAGATTTCAGATGTTGCAATCCCGTTGAATAGCTATAAGTTCTGTTTTGTAAGAGAAATTAAAATAAAATAGTTTCCGGGTGCCGGACACTGTGGGTGTTGCGATGTGTCTTAACGGACACCTTCCTCTCATTCGAGCACCAACTAACCCGTGTCGTTTCCTCTATTCATTGAAATAAATCAATCATCATAAATCTCCTGCTTCCTTTCGGTTTGCTAACATAAAGTTTAAATTGTCTTGTGTTAAATGAAAGGTTATTATTGTAATAATATAATGTTAACTTCATTACGTATCTATTAAAAAAAATCATGGATGTATCATTAATGCAATGAAAACTTTTTTTCATTTCGTTAAGTCAATAGTTCTTGACTAATAAACAGTGATGATATTGATGTCATTATAATGCTACTTTCTTATTAACAACTTCAAGTTTAGCTTTACATTGGAAAAGTCCACGGCTTTATTCAAAAAAGCAATAAACCTAAGTTCATAATGTCAACCTTAACAAAAAATATATGTTACATATAATTTTTCGAATAGATGTGTTTAAACTCTCCTTTCATCTGAATACTAACTTGAGTTTATTTTAACCCTCATTAATATGTACTTGGCTACATTCAGATGGCGATAAAATCTCGCGACGCTCGTGCCAGCGAATTGGACAAGCTGGAACGTGAGTGCCGCTACAGATTGGGACAGGCGAATCTACGCTACAACGAAGCTTTGGTAAGTGATTTCTGTTTAAATAAAATCTTCAATTGGATATTCGTGGCTGTTGATCCAAACCTTATTAAAATTCTTTAAAAATTTTCGAATAATAAATTACAAATATTAATTGATGAAAGCATCAACGAAGCAGAAGAGAAGAAAAGAGATTAAAGAAGACCCGAAAAATGTAATAATTTCAGATGAAGTATATTCAGGTTACTTTTACGTTTATTACTGTAGACAGACATACAGAATTCAAAGTAGACAGCTTATGAATATTCTTTTCTTTTTTTATAGGCTGCAGAACGCAAGCAAATCGAACAGATCATGAAAACGCAGGAGGAGGCCGACAACACTGCGGAAATGTTTAACAATCTGACATCCGACATGCTCACCGAGAACCCGGACGTCGCCAAGAGTGCTATGGGCAAGAATAGGTACACAAACATTCATACTTTTCCAAATTGTTTACATGTGCTCCAAAAATATTAATCAATTTTAAATACGAAACAAAATATATTGTTATCATTTTAAAAAAAAAACTTTGTTTTAGGGCTATCGGATTTATGTATAAAGGAATGAATCAAGAAGAGCTTAAGAAATTTTACGCGGCTCAAAAAGAACAAATGGCTGCGAACAAAGTACGTTTTTTATGCTTTGGTTATATACAATTACTGTTCCCCGCCCGCTTTGCCGTAACACCCCCGCAATTCCATTTGGGGAAGGAATTTTGTAAAATCCATTCCTAGCTGACCTCTAAACGTCAGAAGTTGTTGTTGCTTACGTCTAATAATTTCGGAGATGTGATGAGTTAATAAATTTCTGGATAACTCCCATATGTTATATTGAAACATTATATATTATATTTATGTATATATTGAGCTATATATATATATAATGGTATATAGCGATGGGAATCAATTTCCATCCGATACATCAATATATTCATCATATCGACGAGTAGAAGAATGCTTATAAGAGTTAAAAATTTTTTCGTGTAAGTATTTACTAAGACTAATAATTTAATTAATGAAGAGTCCTGTATCTTAAAGCCTTTAATCAAAATAGAGTCATGCAAATACATTTTTTTTTTTGGTATTTTATGATGTAGCGCATAATATCCATATTTAGAAGATTTAAAACGGGTGATAGGAGAAATGTCATTATTACATTACTTTTTAAATTTTCTGTACTCATTTGAATATTATGTAGAACTTTAAACATACAAGCCTGCGCCGCAGTACGTGTACATAAACATTTATTACAACCAGGTGAAGAAAGAGGCGGAGGAAAAAATGGAGGCCGAGTGGCAAGCACTGGCCAAATCCATACAGCGGGAAGTCGCACGGCAGGACATTCAGGATAAAAGATTGAGAAGGTACTTATCAATTTAAATAAAAAATAATAATATAAAACTATACGCTGCTTGATTCAGTAAACTAACATTTTATCGCAATCTTTTTATTATTAATTGCCCCGACATTACGGGTGTTTTACAAGAATCCATGGTCACAGAAGGATTGTGGTGACAGATGTCCTGATATCATGCTATCGCTGTATACCTTCAGCTTAGTAATTGTTTCTTAATAGAAATAAAAAAAAAATATTCACAAAACATTTAATTTTATTCTTCAATAGTACGTTATCACTAGAATCATATACAGATTTAAACAATTTTCCTATCATTCGCATTTTTAAGTAGGACTATAAAAAGTTTTATTCCGCAGGGAGATCGCTAAACAACTGATGGAGGAGAACCATCTGATGGCTATGCAACAGAAAGAGAAGGAGAAATACTTCAAGGAAGTGGTGTATAATAACACTCCTACAGATGAATATTACTCCCAATTTAACACAACCACGAGATAAATTCCTTTTTTTCTTTTATAATGCACGATTATTTTTAGTTTCTAGAATTTTTTTAGATTTCAAAATTTTGTCACTTTTTTCACAGTTAAAGTTTTCTGGCTTTTGTTTTTTTTTTCAAAAATAAAATTTGTTCTTTTAATCTCTTATTTGTCACCAACTCCCACTGGATAGTGGATAAATAGTCCTTTTTTTTTAAGACTGCCTCAAGTCCACGTTTTTAGATTCAGGAGATGTAAGCGCTAGCAAGCAATTGCGAGTCTTATAGCTCAACTAATACTGAGCTCGTGGAACCGGATCCACAGCCTATTTCCAAAAAAATATAGTACATGGAGCGTAGTTATCCGACTGCGAATTTACGTATTGTGTCTGGATTTTTTGATTTCTGGCGAATCTACTCGGTTGTCGAAGATGGGCTCGGGGCCGTTCTCCGACTACCTTCGCCTGTATCGGTTACTCTAGGCAGTGAGAACCGCCGCTGAACGCGGATGTACTTCGTGTACGCGGTGTGTGTGTAGCTGTAGCGCCGCGTTCTGAAGCGAGCGCGGCGTGATATCGAAATTCGGAGCGTGTTGGTAGTGTCAGTGTCGTATGATAGCGTGGGTGTTGTCGGTGATTGTGGTTAGGTTGTGCGTGGTGTGAACGGGACCCCTGGAGATGACGGGATTAGCGCATGCCATGGTCTGCGCTTATTGATCTTAGGATTTGGAGACGGCTCGTAGTCGGCCGCCTTGCCCACCATAGGATTGGGTTGAGATGACGCCTTGGCAAAGTAGGTTTCAGAGCACTCTCTCAAGTGCTAGGTTATGGTTGGAAGTTTGAGGTCACTGTGGAGATCGTTGCATTAGTACCAATCGGCGCCGGTGGCGATACGGATGAATCGGTTTTGGAGAACCTGCAGGGGTTTGAGACGTGCTTCTGTCAAGTGAACCAAGACTACGCTGGCATAAGACATTAAAATGTCTTACGCATACCTTGTAGAGGTTAAGCTTGTGTCTGAGAGAGCTTACTCTTCTTGCACGTCAAAGGGTAGAGCTTGTCCAGTAATTGGGCGGCTTTGTTCTTTGCTGTACGAATGTGGGCGATGAAGTTGAGCTTGGCGTCGAGCGTGCGCCGAGATATTTGACCGAGTCCCTCCATGGGATGGACTGGCCGAAGAGGGAGATCTGGCCGAGTTTGTGACCGCGGTAGATCACCTTTTTATGAAGGATCGTGGGCTCAAGTCCATGTAGTAGGAAAAATAAGATTTATATAAACGGGCCTTACTTATCTTAAACTTTATCTTCTTGAAATAGTTTGAATTATAGATAGTTTTTTACTATCAAATAGTACTGACATTAAAAAAAATTATATTTATAATATTTTCAAAAGTAAGAAGTAGAATTAATGACAAGTCGCTATGTATTCAGTAATTTTCAAAACCATCAGCCGATTGTACACTTGCAATAGCTTCTCTTGACGTTTACCAGATCGTCTGTCATTCTAGTGGAACTATATCTATCTATTCTTCTTTTCCTTCAACTAGCATTTAAATAATAAAACGAATATATTAGTTTGAAAAGAACATTTATTTAAATAATAAATTATCGCTTTAAATTTAAAGAAACAAACTTTAGAAATAAAATGACTAGAAAAAAAACGATAAATAGTAATCATTTTTGGAGTAAATATTAAGCTTGGCACCATGAGATAGAAACTAGATCACTACGGGGTTGGCATCCCGAAAAATCCCACTTAGAGTGGAACACCAATTAAAACACTAAGTGTTGCTATGTTATAAATATATGTCAGTCATCAAACATTCTCCAAATGAATTATAGGGTTGTTATCCCGAAAAAATCCACTTATATTTAATAGTGATATAACAATTAAACACTAAGTGTTGCTTTGTTACAAATCTGTCATCTAATTTACTGCTTTTTATCAAACGGTTAGTTTTCCCAATAAACTGCGGAGTTGCATCGCGAAGAATTCCTCTTAGAGTGAAACAGAACTTGAATAATTATTGCCATACCACTGAACATCAATCATTTTACTACTTTTAGTCAAACCACATTTTGCAAATTAATAAACAAAATATGGCTGCCCCCGCGAAAATTTTATTTAGAGTGAAACCAAGGTTAAAATAGTGTTGCCGTGTTACATGTCTATGTCAGAAATTTTCCAGGTTTTTAAATTTCCTCTCGATTACAAATTGTCTATGGGATATATGTCCCAGAAAATTCTACTTGGAATAAATCGAAAATTTATCACTAGGTGTTGCTACTTTTCACATCGACATCAGTTATTTTACTTCCTTTTATCAATCCTTTCCTCTCCAAATTAATAATGGAGTCCGCTATAATTTTGGCGGTTTTCCGGAGGTAACCACCGCTGGTTAACATTACAATGGGAATATTCTTCTCCTTACATTGCTCAAAAACAAACTGATCCCTTTTGATAATACCCTGAAAAGTATAAAATGTTTACAAATTCATTTCACTTGCTCAACTATGTTTTTTTTTTTATTATCATAGAACTGCAAGACGAGTTAGATGTTCAGCAAATCTAAAACGGAAATGAACAGGGACCTACTACCAGCTTCTTACATTGTTATTATGTTGCTGCTTCATATGTTATTAATTAAAAAATACTAACGTCACTAACACTTCCTATTTATGTCAAACGGCTTACTCATTGCATCGCTTCGTAGAATAAATAAAAGTATTATATCGCAGTATTTTCGCCCAAAAGAAAGCCATACTCACTTCCTCGCTGATGTTTAGGTGACCGAGAGGATCTGAATCGAGTATGTCAGTGCCGGCGTTGTACACCATAATGTCTGGTTTAAAGTCGTTTAATGCTGCTTGTAAATGCCTGCGAAAAATTCAGCTTGCATTAATAATGTGGCTGGATTTCCCTATTGTGATACAAGTTTGAGATCAGCCAGAAATCCTCCATTGCATAGCATAGGCCTCTATCAAATATTTGTTCCATTATTATTATAAGTGGTTGTCAGTTGCCCAAGACAGACTAGATACATAACACCGTAGCACTTTCCGCTGCTTTCGAGGATATATGTATTAGTGACAATACTCAGGTAATAACTAATAAGACCTAACATCCTACTTAACAAGTGTAATGTGTTGCTATGTATACATCATAACCTATTCCTCATGATTAAAGGCAAAAGATATCAAAACCACCAACTCTTCATTGTATCAATTTTATTGTTAAAATAAGTTAATAATATTATTTAGTACCATTGTATTTTTACGAAATAACATCTCTGGTGGGCAACAGCTATGGTCGACAAAATATTAAGAAAAACTAAAATCCTTAATAATCATACTTACTTCTGCAATTTGGCCAAGTACTCTAAATCTTGAACTTGATTATCAAGCTCAACCTTCTTCCGAATGGCTCTTTTGGCTTGCTTATCTTTGGGGTATATGTGTCGGTTGTACATGTCCATTATATATACTTCGGGCACACCAAGGAAATCGCGCTGATATCCATTGCCCTGGACAGACAATAATTCGTTTGATTTTTATTTAACTTGGAGAGAAAATATTTACCTGATTGTAAGTAAAAATATGGTATGAGGGATGATGTCATTCCTGGTACCATATGGTGCTTGTAACTATAAGACATACAATATTAAATCTTGAAACACAGTGGTGTATAAAAAAAAGAGTTGCAGTGATATCTCCTTAAATGGTACACCATAATAAATTACTAGTTGGAGTAGTGGTTTAAGAAAAACTAAAGTACTACTACCAATAAAAGGTTTAAACTATGTGGAAGTGGATAATGTAATGAATTGTTCAAAAATTACCATGCTTCAAGTTGAAAGTTGCTGTAGACAGATAAGGAACTCAGTAACCAACACTTCAATGATGTAATATATAAGGCGCCTTAGACAAAGATTGTAAGAAACTATTCTAGGAAAATAATAATTTTTCTGCAGTTTACCAACAAACTACACTCGCTTTTGTACAAACTAAGTGTAGCTAATCAGTGCATGCAGCAGTGGATGTATGTGAATATCAAATTCTTTTTATTAAACATATATTACCTGATGGGCATCCAAATCAACAATCATAGCATTCTGTATCATTTGATTATCAATGAGGAAGCGGACAAGTAGTGTTATATCTGCATATGGGCAGAAACCTCCCCCCCTATCAGAGCTGCAGTGATGGAAACCACCACCAACATTTATAGCCCATCCTCGTTCTAATGCTAACTTTCCAGCCAAAACTGAACCTCCAGTCTGTAACCTGTACAAAATATAACTGGATTATAGGAATCATTTGAGAAACTTAAACTTAAAGTATCTTTAATTACATTTTAATTCTCTTTAATTGTACTATTAATACTTAGACTACGCAAGGTGAATAATTTTAACATCCACATTCTAATTATTACTTTACACCACTCAAAATTGAGGTCAAGTGTGAGTTCATTATACATAAAAATAACTCGCCTCATTGGTTTTAAATAGGCATACTGCACAAGAATGTTGGGCAAGCATGCCACAACTGGTACTTCTGCAATCACTGCTACTTTTGGACTCCACTGTAATGAATACATTATACATTTTAAATTTTCTCTACAATAAGCTCTATACCCAAGTTTGTTTATGTAATAAATTTTCAATTATATTTTACTTAATTAACAAACATTAACTTCATTCATATAAAAACTAGTAAAACCATTTTATATATGGGCAAAAAGAACAAACACATATTTGTAAGAATATTATGTATTAATTGTGAGTTAGATCCACACTTATAGTACAAATAAGTAGATCGAAAATTATTTGATTAATGATAATTTATCTATTCTTATATAATAATTACCTTGAGTGACCTAAGATACCTCTTTGTATGAACAACTAGCAGGTCATGTTTTGTAGCTTCTACTGGTTGCACTAAACATTCTTTTGTAATGAGATTTGCATCTTCCAAATGCTAAAAAAGAAATCAGTTTATAAGTAAATACTAATAACAGTATGTTTCTTAAAATGATTGTTACAGATGAGGAACAAAGAAAACTTTATTTAACATTCGTACACACTTACTAAAATTATTAAAAGCAAGAATAGAATTAAAATGTGATCATGATTAGCCAGTAAAGGCTGTGACAATGTTGAACAGATCTCCACTTAGCATCTGTTGCTAATTTTGAAATTGGTTTATTTAATGTATGCCACTAACGCAACACAATATAGAACAGCCATTTCATTTCTCAAGTGCATTTATGTTGTTTTGATGAGTTAAGTATATTCATATTCATAGTCTAATAGTATAATAATTTAAAGGTCTATGCTATTTACAGTAGCTTAAGAAATATGTTATATAGTATTCATCAAACCTAAGTAGTAAAGAGTGTGACTGTGTGGATAGCAACTAATCGTTCCAAGATAAACATGAAATTTTCTTATTATCCATTCATGAAAGAAGAATGCGAATATTTTAATTGCTTAAAAATACCTGTATAATGTTGCGCCATTTCTTCGCGTCGAATATATGAAACTTCTCAAGTCCCATAACCGATACATTATATTTGTCATCATAAATAAGTGGCCACTGATCTTGTCTAATATCAAAGTAAAGACTAAAACAAGAGATGCGCTATGTAATAAAATGTTTTTAACAATATTTTTAAATAACATTCAATAATATTTCTAAGATTTAAGATATTACAAACCTACTCATCTTTGGAATTAATTAGTTTGTTTGAACCATTAGTTTAGAAATTAATAATGTTTTCATTTTTGTGTTGTTTTTCCATTATTTGCTGTATTAAAAATTTTTGCGGAATATCTGACATTATTTTTCTGATCAATGACAACTAACGTATTGTTTAGAAACTGGTTTTTATTATTTATTTAAAGATTTTTAAATCTGTACATTCGAAAGTAATATTACAATGTTATGAACATGAAATCATTAATAATACATTTTTAAATTATCCATATTTATAAAATAAATAAAGCTTTACCCGTAATTTAGAACTGAACTTGTATTCCATAGCAACCAAAATTGACATTTCGTCGCGGGAAATGTAAACAAAATGTTAACGTAGTTTGGTTATAAGCTAATTTAATTTAATTAAATGTATGTAAATCAGTTTATATGAAAAGTACAAAATTTATATGTATCGTAGGACAAACCTCTAAAATATTTTTGTGCTTGCTTTTTAATAAAGAATAAAACTTTGTTATGGAGGGCAATAACTTCGAAGATTTGCAGTCTGAAGTTGAATTCTATAGGGTAGTTATGTTATAGATCTATTGATGTTTTTATGCTTTAAATTAGTCTTGTGTAGTACACATTTTTTTTATTTTCATAGCAAAACCAAGTAGCTGTCGAACAAGAAATTAAAACTCTTATTGCCGACAATCAGAAACTTTCGCATCAAGTAGGAATTCTGTTAAATGAAAAACTTCGGCACGCTCAGCAAGACACCAGTCATGACAAAGAACTAGAAGATTTAAGGAAACAAGTTAGTTTACTTACTAAGGTAATATATTTTTAAATTTAATCTATTTAATAGATAAAATATTTTTTTTTAAATTATTACTGCTGGTAGGACTCTGCTGTCGGAGACCCTCTGAGCAGGTGCTATTGCAGCACCTATTTCTGCCGCCAAAGAGTAGTGTGCAAACATTTCTGTGTTCCGCTTTGAAAGGCGCTGTAGCTACTATAATTACTGGGGTAACAAGACTCAACATTTTATGTCTCGAAGCGACGAGCCCATAGCGGTGCAGTGTATAACATCCTAACGAGCATCACATTGTTATGGGCGGGCGTATCACATACCATCAGGTGAACATCCCGCCGTCTCATTGCTTAATAGAATGAAAATAAAAAATACATTAATTATTTTAAGCCTTATAATTTCGTATTATAATTTTTTCAATCGACGCGTCATTTAGTACGTGCCTATAGACCATTCTTTCTCCAAAAAAAATGTATAGCCAAAAGCATTAAAAATAACTCCTGCTGTTGAAATGCAGCTCGAGGACTAGATTTAAACATAATTTTCATTACCTGAGTTAAAATTGTTCCGGGCTTATATACAGGCTTTTACATTACCCGCACACGTAGTGCTCGTAATCATAGTCCTTGATTCTAGTTATCAGACCTTCGGTATTTTTACCAACGGAAATATTTATTTTTAAAATGCGGGCTGACTGACTCTAATGCATGTTTTGGTCTATTATAGTAAGTATGACTAACATTTGGTTATAGCTTTTGTGATCACGGAAGAAATACAGTAACTACAAGGCAAGTCGTTATAAAACTAGCATTTATCGCAAAATTATCGCTCTTACATATTTAATCATATGTAAAAATTATAGTCAGTTTCGTACAGTGATATTTAGCATAAGTTAAAAAAGTTTTATATGGTATCTTTTTAAAAATCGTATTTGTTACAGGAACGGGATTCTTTACACGTTTTATGGCAAACATCACAAAAAACAATCGATGCGCTCGATAAAGAGTTAAAAACTTACCAAATTTACGACAACAGGAGGACGAGAGATGTGAGTATTTTACATCCATAATGAAATTCGGTTTTTCACTATAACTAATTCATACAACATTTTACTAGGCTACTGTGGACGATAGAAGAAGTTTAGAACTGAAGCTCGAGACATCTTTAACGGACTACGTTGAATTAGAAACAAAATACAAAAAACTGGAAAAGGAATATGAAATAGTACAATCAGAGTTAAAATACGCACAAAAAGAGATACAATCGTATAAAGAACGGGGTAAAGATTTAGAAATTAAACTAAACGTATCAGACAAAAATTTAGAAGAATTTAAGATAAATTTAGCTGCAGAGCAGAAGAGTAACGAAGATCTAAGACAACAGTTAATTGCATGTCAGAAGGAAAGTGTTAATAAAATAAAAAAAGAAGTAGAAGCTAAATCTAAGGTTGGTATGGATGTTCGCTTCGACAAAAATCGATGAAGACTGTTCACGATTTTCAATTCTTGTGTTAGAGTTTAATGTAATATAATATATCAGAAAAATATGTTGTTATAATGAAAGTATGTGTTTAGTAATATTGAAAGCTTGTGTTTAATCAGTGCAAACTTTCAGGTTGCTGAAGCTCTTCAGCTCTTTGATGTTGTATCAGCTCAAAAGAACGAAGCTTATAAGAAAATCGTGGAATTAACAGGTAAGAAATTCAAAAATAAATCGCTCTCTATTGTCACTTAGCCAGTTCGTTAGGTTAGAAAAGAAGTAGAATAGAATTTTTCAATGAAAGATTTAAATAGTGACCGCAAAAATAAAAACATTGTTTGTTTTCGATTGCTTGAAGTACATAATGTATTTCGTAATTTTTTTTTATTTGTTGAATCTTTGAAACAAATACGAGGAGCATCTGGTGGCAAGTGATCCGCCCACCCACAAAAATGCGACAATAGTTTTTTTTAGGTAGGACTGCAGCGCCGCGAGACATAAGATGTTGAGAGTCGTTACTCCAGAATTTTTACTAGGTATAATGCCTCTCAAACGGAAAAATTGTAACGTTTGAACACTATTATTTGATGGTAGAAATAGGAATTGCACTGGTACCCACCTTCACGGTCTCTGACTACAAATACGCACCACCAGTACAGACATACTACCACAACTTTCATCGCTGCTCTGTCATTTGATACAGAAAATTTTTAGGTGTTATATCACAGCTTCAACAAAATCTTTCAAAAGTGAGAGAAGACACGGAAAAGAATTTCAGAATGGAGTTAGAGGATGTCAAAGAAAAATGCAACGAAAAAGTATCAGACATGTTGGAACATATAAGAAGCTTAGACTCAGAGCTGGTAGAAAAGGGAATGCTATTGAATAAAACACTAAGGTAAGATTCATCATCATTTCAATATACTTTTGTTCAGTAATTGATACAGGCCGTCCCATTCAACGATTGTTAAAAGTTAGGTTACTTTATTTAATAACCTTTCGACCCAAAAAGGTGTGTTATAAATTTTACATAATAATCGTTGTACATCGTTATAATATTGTAACTCGTCAATACCCAGACCAATTACCACTATTCGGTTATAAATTTTTAACTATCTCCGTAGCTCTTGAACCATTACCACTTATGGTCATTTTGTCCCAGCGTTTTTAACTGAGTATATTATTAGTACAGCTAGTTTGAAAATTTGCCATCAATATAGCATAGCTGTTTCGGCCGCCAAGCTATTGGAGCTAATCTAGACTTCATCTTCGTCGCTCTCATTATTACTTAACATTAAGTGAAATTGAGTTCAAATAGTGAAAACAAAATTGTGATGCTTATATCGTGTTTTTCAGAGACAATAAAATTCTGCAGGATGCGAACGAAAACTATTTAAAGCAACAAAAGGACAATTTGAAGTCGATTGATCCGAAACTAACTTTGGCTGAGGAGCGACTGGAGGCTATGTTCCAGGAGTTGGTAAATGATATTACATACAAATACATTTTGGAATGTAAATAAAACTATGATATAGTTTGTATGGGAACTGTATACGCTATACGTCTCGCTGAATCGTGGGTTTGATCTATACCGAACTTGAGCTTCCGGCGGAATACGAAATAACAGCTATCGAGCTCTGTTAGTGGAACAAGCCTCCATGTTCCAATAATGAAAAAAATTTAATTGCTCTATGTAGAAAAAACACTAATGATTACTTATTCTGTACATATGTTACTTAAATATCATTAGGTCGCGTCGGAACGCCGCAATATCCAGCTGGTTTGCGAGAAGCGTTGTCTAGCGATTGACATACAAAGAATGCAGGACATCCACAAACGGGAGGCAAAACGGCGAGACTGGGAGGAAAATTTACTTAAAACGCAACGCGAAGAACTCAAGTACGTGTCATTCAGGATCTTTTCATTATCATTGTAGGACAGTAACGGTCTCCGTAGCGCAGTGGCTAGACGCTTGCCTTGTAACACAGAGGACGCCGGTTCGAATCCGTAACCTCACTTTGTGGAGTTTTATCGATTGTATATCGTAAACCTGCTATCTTAACAGCATTACTACTTTCTGGCTTTCAAACTGGTGCCAGGTCTATGTAAAAAAAACTATTATATTTTTTTAGGCTTCAAGTTGAGCACCTACAGAAATCTTTGAACGAAACTCACAGCATGGTGAGTCGGCTGCAAACAATGCTCGCTTCCAGGACAGAGCTTAGTCACAAGTGCGTATCTGACTAATGAACAAGCTTAACCACCTCCTTGACACGTAAAGAGAATAGCGCATTTTTTTTTATAAATATTTGCTTTCCGAAGAACAAAAAACAAGTTTATATCATCCCTGAAGGCGTTATTAGTTCTGATTTGGAGCTTATTCTCAAAAAGTGGCTGAACGCTGGAAACCGCTGGCTGACTAATAATTTTTATAAATATTCATCTAATTTAGAATGCCTTTGTTTATGTATTTAGATTAATATTAAATTAATTCATTTATTGTTTTAAGAATGGTATCAACAAAAGAGGAAGAACTGACCGAGCTGAATAAGCACCTGGAAAATCAAATGGAACTTAATAGAAAGTAAGTAACAGAGTAAGTAAAAAAAACTAGACAGTCTTTCAATAAAAAAACAATATCGAATAAAGGTCATTCACCCACCATGTTGATTACAGCTGTTCAACTTGAAACATGTCGCCCACAATATTTTCTTCATCGGAAGTTTTAAACTTTCCTTGGCCAATATGACCGTACTTACAATCACCATTGCTGGTACTTAAATGGTAATAATAAATAAAAAAATTGATGAAAAAAAAGTTTTAAAACATTTATTAATAAAAAAGATAATCCTTTAAAGATTGAAAATCAGCCACGTTTCAAGTAAATCTAAAAAAGATAGCTATATAGATAAGCTAGACAGCTGATGGGGCACAAAAGTCCTTGAATATCGACCGCGTACCGGAAGACGTAGTGTTGGCAGTCCCCCCACTAGGTGGTCCGACGAAATGGTGAAGGTTGCGGGAAGCAGCCGGGTGCGGGCAGGGAAGGATCGTTCGATATAGAGATCTTTGGGGGAGGCCTATGTCCAGCAATGGACGTCTGTCAACTGATAATGATGATGATGAATTCATTTAACGGATTGGTCCACTAACTGGTGGTAGGTGTGTTGCCGGAGACCGTACAAATGTATCATGCCATCGTTACGCCTATTTCTACCGCCAAACAGTAGTGTGCAAACATTGCCGTTTGAAGGGCGCTGTAGCTAATGAAGTTACTAGGTGACGAGACTCAACAACCTGTCTCAAGGCGACGAACGCAATGTGTTTCAGTTTATAAGTAGTACCACGTTGTTATCGGCAGACGTATGACTTATCATCAGGTGAACGTCCCGCTCGTCTCGTCACTTAATTGTGTAATAAACAATGGATTCAGCGAAAACTATACACATAGGCGCACAAGCATTAATTATAGTCATAACATTTATTTGCGGGTTTGAAAATACATTTTTAAAGGAAAAGGAATTTTATTTTGTTAGATATAAATATAATAATTATTAAAGTACCATCATGATTATATTTTAATCTTGTTTCACGAAGTGATTAAACGATCACGAAGCCCAGTTAGTGGTATCTGAAACCCTGCCCGTAACAACATGGCACTAATTAGAATGATATACAATGCACCACATTCGACTCGTCTCCTTGAGACACAAGACGTTAAGTTTTGTTACCCCAGTAGTTTCGCTATAGCACCTCCCAAATCGGAATAAATATATATTAGGTCCTTACTTATAAAATTGGCGTTTTGTACGGGAGAAATATAAAGTAATTTTTTTTTTGTAAAATATATTTAATTAATCAAAGTATGCACCGTTGTTATCTATGCACTTTTGTAATCTCATAGGTAGTTCAATACTCTTTGAAGGCGGATTGAATTGCCGTATTGGAGGTAAATTTTTTTCCTTGTAAGAAGTTGTCCAAATTCCGGAAAAAATGGTAATCTATTGGGACAGGTCTGGGGAGTACGGTGGATGTCGCAGACATTCCAATTGTAGCTCATCTAACTTAGTGGTTGTTTGTTGTGCAGTGTATGGTCTTGCGTTGTCGTGAAGTAGCAGTGGTCTAGAGCGATCGACCAATCTCGGTTGTTTAGCAGCTTGTTCTTCCTCCATGGTTTGCAGTTGCTGACAATAGACATCTGCCGTAATCGTTTGGCCAGATTTTAGAAAGCTGTAGTGAACGACACCGGCGCTAGTCCACCAAACACTCACAAGAAACTTTTTCTAAATCAAATTTCGTTCAGGGCAGGATTTGGCTGGGTCGCCAGGGTTTGCGCCATTGCGACGAGCGCTTCCGATTATCGTACAGTATCCACTTTTCATCACAAGTAATGTTTCGATTTAAAATCCCTTCATTATTGTGTCGGTGGAGCAAAGTAACACAGCAGCAGCAGTCGACACGTGTTTGTAAGTTCGAATCACTCAATTCATGAGGTACCCATCGTTCAAATTTTTTTACTTTCCCGATTTGCTTCAAGAGAATTAATACAGTTTTGTCACTTGCGCCGAAGCCTGCAACTATCTCTGAAGTGCTTTGTGATGGATCCACTTGCACAATAGCCTTTAATTCTTCATTTTCCATTTTGTTCTCCGGCCGTCCACGAGTTTGGTTCTGAAGGTCCAAATTTCCAGAACGAAAACGTTGAAACCAAAAACGTAACGTCCTTTCTTTTGCGACACCAGCGCCGTACACATCATTAGTCTTTCGAACTTTTTCTGCAGCACTGGTACTGGTGCCACGGTAGAACTGGTACTCGTAAATATACCGATATTTCAAATTTTCCATTGTGCGGTAATAAGCGACGCCAAAGAAGAAACAAATGAATGGCTGTTTTCAAAACTCAAATGTACCAGCTAACTGAATTTATAAATTTGAATTTGGAATTCTTAACCAAAGAAGAGATATTTCAGATCAACGTGGTCAGTACGACAAACCGCTAAACTCATATGTAAGGACATAATATTTGCACACCACTGTTAGTAGAAATATGCGTGGTAGTCTCCGACGACAGACCTACTACCAGTGAACTTTAACGCTACTACCATTTTCCAGGTGGAAAGAATCTTATGTGGACATGACGGCGAAATTAAAGAAGAATTTGGAGGCGTTGTTCAAAGAGAACAACGAGCTGAGATCCAAATTGAAGCTGCCTGTGGTCGGTTCACCGCGTGATGATCACAGCTCGAGCAGTTAACATTTAACAAATCCAGTGCAATTATGAATAATGAAGTTTTATTGTTTTATTTTATTTACAATAAAAAATATATTGTTTATTAGTGTATATTGTTTGGTTCTGAATACTCTCTATTCTTTATTATCTACTTCCGTCGCGCAACAACTAACCCGTGTCCTGTGACCACAAAGAGGATCCCAGTTTGACTCCGGAGCCACGCATTGGTGGAAAATGGAATGAAATCACATCCTATTTTTTTTTTTAAAAGTACAATTGTAATATGAAATTAGTCAAAATCATAGTTCTTGCGTCATCTAGTAAGAAAATGTAAACCATGTATAATGAATTCGCCATATAGATATGTTCATAGTAAAAAAAAACAAAATTCAACGATAAATAATTTATTAATTTTAAATACAAAATAATTTTAATAATGCTAGATTTCTGTCGTTGGACACCATCTGGGTAGGTATCACTGCACCTGCTGTTCCTACCGCCAAAGAGAAGTCCGCAATCATTACTGTATTTGAAGGGTTGTACCTAGTGATATTACTGAGGTAACCAGATTTAACATTTTCCGTTTTGTGCGAAGAACACAATGTGGTGCAGTAAATATCATCCTGGTTAGCACAGCATTATCAGGCAGGCGTGTCATCTAGTTCAATTAAAAAATTATGAAAATGTGTCGCAGTATAAACATCCTAGCATCACATTTATGTGGGTATGTATCATTTACTATCAGGTCCTGCTTATCTTGTGGCTTCGTCCCATAAAAAACAAGCAATACGTGTACTGTTCATGTATTACGCGCTCACGCACTCGGCGAACATACTGGGAAACCAATACAAAGTCTCGCTAGAGTCTTGTGTGTCAACCCAGGCCAAGCCTTCCTTCACCATATGATTAAGGGCGTTTTGAGCCCTCGTTTCATTCCATCTGTGAAATAAACATTATAATTATATATTTCTAAAGCCATCCTCATTTGAGGTTCGTGGTCAAAGTAATCGAGTCTGAAGAAAATGATCAGCCTGTTCTATTTAACGCCTAGTTGCCTCAATTTTATTTATACAGGTATAAAATTTAAAAAAAAAATTAAATCTAATCTTACTGACGGAAACAAATCTTTGATCAGGTTTTCATGCATATAAATAAAAAAATATTATGATCATTTCAATCTCTTACAGTTAATACATGAAGATAACTAAAAAAGTTAAAAAAAAATTACATCCTTGTTTTGGAGCTTATATAAGAATGATGCACGCTTAATTGTGCTAGTTGCTTGAAGATATAAAATGATAAACTTCGTTACCCCAGTAATTATTATAAACCCCAGTAGCAGCGTTCTTCCTACAAGGACACAGAGTAGTATTTCCATACTGCTCTTTGGTTAACTTTACGAAGCGATGGGGGGAAAAATGTATATTATACAATACTGACCCTAAATCGGCCGTAAGTATACTGGATGACACCCAAGCCGTGCTCAAAGCACTCGCTTTCTGCAGAACTAAGGTCTGATCAAGGTTCAGTTCCCCCGGCACCGACTGGACGAGCCACTTGCCTTTGCCTATAGGTATCACTGTAAATCTAAAATAAAACAACATGGATTCTAATCTTTATAGAAACATCAGATGGAGCGAAGATTAAAGGAAAACTATCTCTCACCCATTTCCGAATATCCGGAGCTTTTTAACAGCTGCCAACAAATCCTCGTTGGTGATGTCCTGATGCTTCTTCGCCCGTCCGCGTGCAGCCACTAGCCTGCTCCTCAACTCGTCCAAGGTTATCAGGCCACCGTTCTTATAATTGGTTGCCAAACACACTTCGACAATCTGCACGCCCAATTCGTAATAGAAATCACCAATACCTGCAACGATAAATGTCACTTATAACAAAAAAAATATTTGCTTGTCGGTTTGTTACGGGTAACTATAGGACCGATTTAGGTGGAACTGTCATGTAGAGTACTCCCCTCCTATAACACGGTAGATTGGTTCCGCGTATAGGAAAATGCGTTGTAGGAGTATTCCCGTATAACGCGATACGTATAAATTATTCACGTTTAGCTTTTATCGCTAAAGGAGTTTAAATCGAATATTAAAAAAAGAGTTTATTTAAATCAAATTAAAGTAAGAACATTTCAAATAAAAAACATATACATATGAACAAAAAAAAATAGTTAATTTAAATTAACTACTAATTATGAACTGTACAAATCACTATAAGTTTCACAGTAGAGAAATATAATGTGAGAACTCCCCGCGTTATATAGGGGAATACCCGTGCTATACGGGGCATTGAAATCGCTTAATATGAAAATGCGTTATAATAATGCCGTGCTATAGGGGGGATTACTGCATATAGTTATGCCCTTACCGTTGGCCAAACTCCACTACTTATGTACGTAATCTATCAACAGGTATGCTGCCCGTTCAGCACTTCTAACGAGACTATAGCGCAAGTTCTACTTCGCGAAGAGCGAGTTGAATATAGTGGCATCCCTTTTGTAATAGTTTTGTATAAACATAGGTAACATGTTCACTAAAAATCATCACATTTATTTATCTATGTATCCCCACTTATACCACTATATCTAAAAGTTAAACTCAGAACTTCACAATGTTACGCAATAATATATCGAGTTTCATAAAGAACTTAATTTATAGCATAAATGCACTCCTACATAAACAAGTTTTTTTATTTGTTAAACTCACATATATATATGTATATAAAATGGAAGGAGAATGTAAACAAGTATAAGGGTATGGTGTACACATCATAATGGTTCAACCAAAAAAAGTTGTTTATGGTTGAACCGTCAGTAATAACTATAATTAAACCAATTTAATAATTAAATTAAGAATAGTGAATACAGTTTAGTAATATAAATTTTAACTCGATTACACAGGTCCCTGTGGCGCAGAGGATAGCGCGTTGGACTTCTAATCCAAAGGTCGTGGGTTCGATCCCCACCAGGGATGACGAAACAGTTTTTTTAATTATAATTACTAAAATCATCTCTCAATAATTAATTAACAATAGTTTGAATATTAAATTATAATTTAAATATAGATGTGATTTATTTCGTAATTTTAACTACTTTATATTATCTCATTCTATTTTTAATAACAGTATTTGTTTACTTTTATAGAAAGTCAATGTTTATATTTGTTTTTTAAATATGTGAGAAATTTATTTAGAAAATAAATTAAAATTATTGAAATGTTTAAATTGTTCATTAAAAGGTGGTTGGTAAAGTTATATCAAATAGAAACAAATTACTTACATAAGAGTTTGTTGATTTTACTTTTGTGTCTGTTAGCACAGTATTTACCAAATAACTCAACCAATTATTATGTATTTTATTAAAAAAATAAAGTAGCAATAGGATATAATTCCAAATCTTTTTATTATTTCTTTTCCTTGTAAGATTTTTAGTTCTTATATACTTCTAATAAAAGATTATTCCTGCTTCAAACTATTGAAATTTTATCTTAAAATCATCAGCTGATAGATGTACACTCTTGGACATATGCTTCCCCTAAAGATGGGGAGATTTAGGCTGGTTCCCACCACGCTGGCCCAATGCGGGTTGGTAGGGCGCCAGAGCCTTGTTTGTCGATTAGCAGGGTGCACCACGAGCAAGTAAGGTTGTCTTGGATTCTGTGAGTTGTTGGACGGGAATACTTACACCCCTATCTTATCTTAAAATAATGTTTATGTACCTCAATGTGTGTATAAAATTAACTGTATGTTCTACTACCACATTCTTGAACATAATTGCATATAAAAAGAACCCATCATATAAAATCAGTGATAAGATATCAATAAAAAATAATTTGAGAACAACTTGTTTTTTTCTTTACTGAGAAACTTGCATAAAATTTTGTTTTCTGCAATTCTCTATCTACTTAAGTATAATTAAAAGACCTACTTGTCAAATAGAATATTATGTCTTTAAAATGGCAAGTTTTCCAGGTTTATTTTTTATTTATTTGTTTATGTTACTTTTAAGTTACATACACTTTTAATACTAATTAACTATTTCATCTACAGCTGCACTGTACATGGCTATATGGCTTAACAATGTATATAATGTGTAGAACTTGATCCTTTTTATTAGGCATTTACAAATTTATGGTATATTTGGTTTTGTTCTTTTGATAAAAGTAATTTATTTATAAATTTCTTAACATTTACATATTTTTTTTCACATTCTATGATACCTGTTAAAGAACAGCAGTTAACACAAGGCAACTTTTTTAAAAGTTCAACAGATGATAGGGCAAAATTTAAAATGTTAACACCTAAACAAATAATTAAGAGTAGTTATAGGGTATAGAGATTTAGTGTGTCACCCACACACATAACATAATTAATAATTATCAATTATTACATGGCATTTTAATATATAAAGTACTTCATCACCCATTTCTTACATATCTTAATCAAGGGCTTCATTATTTAATAATAATAAAGCAGAATATAGAATATAGATCGTACTCGATGCACCCCATAAAGGAAAAAATCTTAAAAACTTACCTAAAACAGACCAAAACCCCTTGCCAGAAGCAAGTGGGTCTACTCCAATAGCAGCACACATTTCTTGGAATTGCCTTCTAAATTGTGCATTCTTTTTAATTTCATTTTTGTGCTTAGATGCAAAATCTTCAAGATTTTCTCTAAATACTTCTAATTGTTTAGACATCTGTTGAAATTGATTTTCCTGTAGTTCAGAGCTTTTCTCTTTATACTTTTCTTGTTCTAATTTCTGCTTTTGTATAGCTCCAACTCCTGCTCGTCTTCTCATTTTAATTATTTTGAGGTTTATATAATAACTAATTAAAAAGTTTTATTTAAATTTTAATACCTCTAATGGTATTAAGTAAACAAGTTAAAACGATGACAGATTACTTTAATGTTTGACAATGTCAAAATAATGCATGTATCGCAAGTACAAAAAAATATATTATCATAACCACCGAAAAATAAACCAAAATTATTATTATACTGTTCACGCTTCTGTATCTAGCGTCAAAAAAAGTTATGATAATTATGATGACTCATAGATAAAAAGTTTAATAAAAACTCTAATATTCTAATTCTGTATTACAAAGAGCATGAAAATAAATATAAATCTTAGCTGCAAACAAAAATAGTTTGCTTGGAATTATATGACTATATTAAAATTAAAATAATAATTAGATATTTATCATTTTACTATATTCGACGCAGAGATGTCGAATATGCCGTACAGAAGGCCGCACATCAGTAAAAACACAAAGTTCCATTTAATATAACTATAGATACGATTGACAAAATTGTTAGAATAAAAACGTCTGTCCATATACACAAATGAAAGGTTCGTATATTGGTGCATAGTATGCTACCAAAATACTAGACATCGCTAACTGTTCAGTAATTGAGTTACTACTATCTCAAAGTACTCTTTGTATCTATCGCATCAAATACTACGTATCTCATTTATCTCAAAGTACTCTTCGTATGTATCGCATCAAATACTACGTATCTCATCCATCTCAAAGTATTCTTCGTTTCCTCCGATGTAGGGCTATGTGTACAGCTGAAGGTAAGTGATACTTCTGCCAATAACAATATGGCGCAACTTAAATTATATACATTACATAATTTTATGCTGATCATTTTAAAATAGGGTATTAAGGGACGTGGTCCCAATAATTTCATTAGATACATTGATCTAACGTAAACACAGAAATAGTTATACTATTATGTATTTTCGTCCACGAGACAGACTACCTTGTCGGTGCTTATCTAGCCGATCTCTGGCAAAAGGAATCAATCATAGTTTGCTTTTACTGGTTACTAATATTAAGAAAGCAATCCACAGGTTGATGCAGTTAATTAAAAGGTAAAACACAAGAAAGTTCTATTATAATGCGATAGATGGCGTAAATTTAAATGATTGTTATTTTTTAATGAATGTTGTATATATAAATATTATACGAACATGTGTTGTTTTGGCTCCGCAATGCATTAGTATAATGCACAGTATTTATAAATAAAAATCTATTAAAATTTATTGTTGTATTCAACCAAAAGGAACCTGGGCAATTGTCATATACCTATTTATAGTTTTAATGAAAGAAAAATGATTTTCGTTTAAAATCAATATACAGCCAATATAAAGCCTTGTTTTTTAATAAAAAAAACGCTTCAAAAAATGTCTTTGCGTATCATCCCTGGTGGGGATCGAACCCACGACCTTTGGATTAGAAGTCCAACGCGCTATCCTCTGCGCCACAGGGACAGTTGAGAACCATGTCAAAATATTTCCTCTATAACGGAAACTAATGTTTATTATATTTTAAATTATTATATAAATAGAAAGAAATCATTAAATCCTATAAACTTTATTTATCATCAACGTTAATAAATATATAAATTACAGTTATTATAAAAGCTTATTATAATTATATTTAGTATTTTAAATTCAAATAAATTAATTGTATATTTTTCACAAATCTTGTCTTTGATACTAACCGGAAATGTCAACAAACATTTGTCAAACAAAATTGTTTGGGAAATTTGAAATTAATTTCTATTCGGTTAATGTTTTTATAAATTAAGAGTGTAGTCAAAATATTAATAAGGTAAAAGTAGTAAAGGTAATAAACCATGGAAAAAATTGTTTTGGAAAAAGATCGAGTGTCTAATAATTCAATTGATATAGAAAATAGCAAATCTTCAGAAGATTTTCAAAAATTTGTTTACGATTTATTTGAAAAAAATGGTGTGTTAAGCGATCTCAGATCTTATTTAAGGGGACAAATCATTAATGTATTGAAAAGTGTAAATACAGGTATGTTCATATAAATTAAATAAATTTTTAAATGTAACTTATAAAACAGACAAAAAAATTAAATAAATAAGAACAGCTGAAAAACTGAATATATAAGTTTCTCAGCTCTTTTCTACGTACAATTGGATATATTAATTTCGGCTTTCTGTTTTGTCAAAATTTCATTATAGTTTCATTTTCAATACAATTATATAAATTTTGTTTTTAGGTGACCCACTAATGTGCCAAAAACACTTTTTGCAGCGTCTTGAATATACATATCAAGCATTGAACATTCTTATTGTTGAATATCTGTTACGTATGGTAAAAATTTCATATCTGCAAATTTTGTTTATCAAAATTAAAATGAGGATGTTGATACTGATAGTGTACTTTATTTATTAATCAATAATGTAATTTAATATTTAAATTATGTACAACAAATTTACTGACATAATAGAATATACCATTTTAATCTTAAGATAATAAGTGCAATGTGATACACAGTTAATTTTAATGTCTGCATTAATTTTTCACCAGGTTTCATCGAGAGGTTCCACCAGGTTTATGCCTGTCTTAATATACATTTCTTAAAAAATGTCTTTGCAATTGAAATGTAGAAATTGTTTTTTAATCTTGCTTACAGGATTTTAATTATAGTCTCTCAGTTTTTATATCAGAGATACCATTAGCTAATATGAGGTTTGACTTAGCTGCATCTTTGCTAAGAAGCCCAACTGATGCATATAAAGAGTTAAAATTCAAAGACAATGATGTCTGGTGTGTTTTAAATTGTTTAGGTATGTATGATTTAAATATCTCTGTGGTATTAAACCAGTAAAATATTGATCTTCATTTTTTTGGCCACTATGGAGTTATCAACTGCTTAAATATCTATAAAGGTGTACCTAAAAAGGATTTTTTACTATTACAGGTATTAAGTGTGATTCAGAGACAGCATCCAATATAGTTGGAACGTATAAGAAAGAGCAGAATAATCCATTACTGCTATGTATACTTCAAAACCTCCCATGGCATCAACAACAGCCGACAATTTTCGAAGCTGGTAAGGGCAAAAAATATAATAATTTCGCTCTACATTATTGATAAAAAATGGTAGAAATGGAAATGTATGCAAGAAAAACTGTAAATTTTCAGAACTGTGGTTTATTCTATCTTTATTTAAAACTGGCAATCTTGTTTTATTGTAGTGAACACTTCAGAAGCTAGTATATCAAGCAGTTCATGGGTATCTTCGATTAGTTTAACTAAATGCAGTAAAAAGTCACCAATGTGCAAGCATTATTCATACTGTGACAGCTGTAAACAGAGAATATCAAGATTTCGCAAGAAATATAAAAAGAAGAAGGAGCTAATGTACCAGGTATAACATATAGAAAGTTGTATACAAAAAAAAGGCACATAGTCACGAAGTCAATGAATAGAAACCCTCCAAGGGAGATTTATACTACTGATTGCCAATCTTAAACTCCATGTTGAGGATCAAAATTTCCACAACTCTAACCTCAGCATGTAGATAAAGGCAACAAAAGGGAATAATTTCAAGAAAAGCTCTTCCTGCTATCACTAACAGATTACCGTGCTTAACGACTCACAAATTAAGCAAGGTGAGTATAGCAATTGGATCTCTTCAAGGAGGCTGTTGTTCAAAAGGGTATTAATGGGTTGAAATGATTATGATACATGATTTCATTGATTTAGCTATTTTATTGTTTAACAAAATAATTTTTTGTACCATGTTTTTTATTATAATATTACCATCAAGTATTAAAATCAGACTATACAAAAAAAAGATATGTGTGAATATTGAGGATGTTCCTCAGCCATCAGTGTCATTTTCAGGATGCCAAGGAGTCAAGTTTGGAACAGATAAAAATTGAGAATTTGCTAAAAAATGTTGATGTTATGGAGAGAACTATCATTGAAGAGGTTTTATGACTTCCGTATTGTTGGTTGATATTTAAGAATTGTCATCATCCATTTCATCTCCTTTTATTTACCCACTTTTGAGTTTAGGCCCTTTCCAATGACTTTTACCAAATGTGGTCTGCAGCTTTCATCTATTTCTGGCTGCTCTGGTAAGGTCTTTGGTTTGATTCCTCAGAATCGAAACAAGGACCAGTTATTACAAGACCACTCTGTTATGGAGGCAGTTTAGTAATATTTTGCACTGCACCATATATTTCCTCCACCTAAGAATTACTTGTGAGCATTGGATTGAAGTGCTCCAAAGTGAAATTACTTCTTCTTCTTTGTCGTAACCTCATGACTGAGGGACGTGACTATGGTGCGTTGCCCTGGCCACCATTTTAATTTACTACTGTAACGAAACTTACTGCGGTAACGAAACTTATTGCGATAGCATGTCTCAAACGCCAAACAACAATTTGGTGATAAAGAAACATCCACATTAATTCCACATTGTGATGAGTTGACGTATCACGTATCGTCGCAGCTATACAAAACAAGTTTAGATAATAATTTAGAATTTATAGATTTATTTCCAAAATTCTTTGAACCATTGACAGTATTACGATTACACTATCTACTAAAATTTCTCAATAATCTTTTATCAGATGTTTGAACAGATAAAGACTGCGTACGAGACTGAAGTGGAGATGGTGAAAGAAGAAGAGGAGAGGAAAATAAAACGTTCACTGGCAAATCATGCGTTACTATATCAGAAGCGATATGATGAGGTAAATAAGAAATAGAAGATTTTTGGTTAATACAGAAATAAAAAAAAATAATAATAATGAGGTCAATATTATATTATTATTTTAACGAACTGGCTAGCTACCATCCTCATATTGTAAACTTGCCTCCATAACAGCATTGCGGTGTTCCGATTTAACATATGGGAGCGAGAGTATTTTGGGCAAGCACGCTTAATTATCTTAGGTCAAGTAGTCACTTAACACTATATGGATTAATGGTCAGCTTAATTGCTAAAAAAAACTTTTTTTTTTAAATTTCGTTTGCAGATGGAGGAAACATTCAAGGCGCGCGAAGCCGAACTGGAATCGAACATACGGCAGAAGAAGAAGTTCCTTTGGGGTCTGGCGAAAGCTTTGCGCCAGCAGCATTCCAACATGTCCACCGCTATGAGTGCGGTGCAAATTGAAAACGAACGATTGAATGCAAAGGTAAAAGAAATTGGTATCCCCATGGTGGCGGAAACAAGCTTTGCGGTGATCTTTCGCCCGAAAAGACTTCAGCAAGAATGAGCATCCATCACATAAACTTTCAGCACTTTTTAGATATTGCAAACGTTGCATCGTTTGGATGTGGATAACGCCAGTGGACCAGACGTATTACCGGATATTGTGCTAAAACATGTAGACCCGAATTGGTACCTATGCTATCACAACTGTACCGCCCCTCTCTAAGGACTAGAGTAGTTTCGAATTCATGGAAGTTTGCGAGCGTTCCGTCTGTTCCTAAAAAGAGTAGTAGTGCTGACCTTTCGAACTACCGACGTATCTCTATTACTTCCATACTGTGTAAAACTGGTAAAAATAATCACGGCTCATGGCATATCTAGAGCATAACGATCTGCTCAGTAACTAATTGTACGGTTTTCGTAAAAACCATACCGTTTCACTGGGGATTTGCTAGCATTTGGCACTCGCTTATGAGCCGATACCTTGGAGAATAATGGGAAATCAATGTCTCCCAAGATGTCGCTAAGGCCTTTGACAGGGTATGGCACGCGTGCGTGAGAAGCAATCTTCCAGCTTACGACTTAACCCCTGAGCTGATTGAAATAAGAGCTTTTTGAATGAACGAACATTCCGTATAGTTACCGCGTAGCACCTTTCGGGTGCTCCTCTGACCCTATGAATACTAACGCGGATGTCGTAAATGGTCTTTTGGTATCCTTGGTTATGCTGACGACAATACAGTTGTGGAGACATATTTGACCAGTGCACAGACTAGTCGAGATCAAGTGCAGACTTTGAGCGAGGCAATGGCTGAACGGTTGAATCATGCTTTGTAGGCTGTCTATAAGTGGAGAAATGTCGTTATTGTTACATTAAATCTCACCAAAACTTGAGCGTATCTGTTCACTGCTAAGAGGAGCCCAATCACCTTGGCTCCCACTTTCCGAGATGCGATTTTGGAGTGCAGCGACCGTGTTCAGTTATTGGGAATCGAAATATCGAACCTTAACTTTGGTTGGTTCAACAAGTCCTAAGCAAAAATAGCTACAAGGAAACTCGGAATCCTTGCCAAAGTACGATAGTATTTCACACGTATCAGATGTTGACCCTGTATAAAGCCCAGGTCCGATGGTGTGTGGAGTACCGCTGCCATACATAGGCATGTGCCACCGATTTTTAACTAGTGGTTCTAGAATCTATGAAAAGGCGCGCCGTGAGGATAGTTGGTGAGCTTAGGTCATCGACGATATCTAGCAAGTATCTTCGTGTTCTACTGAACGCATTTTAGAGAGCGTGCACAAGAATTACATCATGTAATTCCGCCATCGGTCTTTTACCATCCGACATACATTGCATACACGGCAGACATTCATCTCTACGTGGTCGATATTCCGCGCCTTTAGACAAAACGTTTCGCCTCGACCTTCATGACGCGAACAGCGGAGAATAAGAACAGTCTGCCGGTGTCGGTGTTTCCGTCCCGCTATGACGTGGGATTCTTCAAGAGAAGAGTGAATAGGCTTCTTCTAGACTAGTACGCCATACAACCTGGATTACATCTCCGCTTACCACCAGGTGGGATCGTAGTCAAGCACTTGGCTATTCAATATAAAAAAAAAACTTCTCATTTTGTACTATTTAAAAAAACCTGATAAATTTTAAGAAGCTCTGTTTTTTGATGATGTCAAATTTTTGTTATCAAAGCCATTTATTTCACTTTATGTAGTAAATGAAGTCATGATAGCTCTGCGTCTCAAAGAGAGGCGGATTCTATTTCCACTATGCTTGAGCTTTCGGTGAAGAAGAACATTGTGTGTAATCCGTCATGTTCCATGAATAGCTTCCGTGTACCAGCATAGGTCAGCTTGGTCGATACATTTATACTTTTTGCAGGAAGACAATCTCAGGAAGCAAATCGGCGAAGTGGAAAAGATGCTGAAGCAACGCGGCGAAGAGATGAAAAACCAAATATCCAGTGAAGTAATCGTGTTGGAGAGTAGACTTAACGCCATGAGGAAGGAGCGCGACGTCATAGAGAAGGAGCGCAGCGACCTAGAGAAACTGAAACAGTTCTGTGACAGTAATACCAAGATCGATATAGACAATTTGAAAGAGAGAGACGAACTGAACTCTCGTTGCAATCTTCTGGGAGAAGAGTTATTGCTAGTAAAGAAGCAGTTGTCAATGCCAAAAGGCGAAGTTAAATGCTTCGTCGAGAAAGGCGTGATGACGGAAAGGAAAGGAGAATTTAGCGCGACGATGAACAATGAGCAGGAGTTGGAGAGAAACTACAGGAGTGATGAAACCGTGAGAACTCCCAATCAATTAGTTAACGATCTAAAGAAGCAGAAAAATGTGAATTACAATCAGGTGCGTCATTTTCACTTTGTGTTATACGAGAATGAGATCGTCGATGGTGAAGCATGTTCATTCAGAATACGCTAGGCCTCATGTTACCACAGAAATGCTCTTGAGGTGGCAGTAGAGTAATACGTAAAAATAAAATTTCAGGCAAATTTCGAGGAAATGGCGTCGGACCTTAGTCGCGAACGTACCCGAGCTGGAGCTCTTGACACATCCAGTGAACGCGACTGCCATATAGAAATTATCCTACGAGAGGAAAATGAACGCCTTAAGACATTCGCTGACCAGGTGAGCCAGAGAATAAGAACAGTTTAAATATAGTTTACATGCTTGTTTTAATACCGTATACTACGCTTTTGAATAAATTCTAAATTCTAGGTCTTAGACAAATGTGAAAAAAAATGTTAATAATCCATCTTTTTCGTTTGCAGCAACGCGAGCATATCGATGAGCTGACTCGCGAGCACATCCGGTTACGTTCCGAGTTGGTGGCCGCGCGAATGGTCTCACCGCGGCCCCGGACCGCGCCCGCTCTTATGCCAACTGCACAGGGGTGTGGTAACCTTTTTCATCAGCTAGGGGCTATCGTTCGTTTTAATTTCACGAAGCATCAAATGGCAATGAGACTGTGGTGAAACGTACCCGCCCAGAATGCTCTGGCTCTCATATGTTGATAATCCTAACACAACAATGCTTATATAGCGGCCGATTTATAATATGAGGGTGGCAGCCAAATACGAAAAAAAAACCATACCCCGAATTAATCCCGCTACGTGTGATCTAAGATTCGAACCAGAAACTAGGCTAGCGATTAGCCAATGCACCAAGGAGGCCGTCAAAATTCTTCGTACATATGTAATATCACTTTTTTACTACCGTGGAACTTCTAAATAATCCTGGTACCTTGTATAAAGAAAATACTCGGATTCCTATCTAATTGAGGAGCAAGAGGTTAGGTTAGGTTAGATGAAGGACATACAACAAAGAAAGTAATGAGAATGAACGTGGATGGTTCTAAGGGTAGAGGAAGACCAAAAAAGTGTGGATGGATTGTGTGAAAGACATGTGTAAGATGAGTGTGAATTCAGATATGTCAGTTGATAGAGGGATATGGAAGAGGAGTACATACTGTGCCGACCCCACATAGCTGGGAAAAGGACAGGAGGAAGACTGATGATTCGTATCTATTTCGTTGTATGTGGAACTCAAAAGTCATAAGCGGAGGTTAGAAAAACATAGAGTTTGTTTGTTCTACTCAGTAGTTGATACTGTTGCTTAATATTGAGTGAAGTTTAAATCCAGTGTTGTATTGTTTTAATGTAGCGTAAACCCAAGCGGCGCGCGCACGGCGACGGGCCTGCGGCGCGGCGCTGGCGAGGAACTAAGCGTATTCGCTCCGCCGCGTGTGCGTGCTCCTGTGCCCGGCGATGCGGTGCCGTTCGTGGGCGCGCTGGACAGACGCGCCGAAACGCGCCGGTACCCCCTCTGCAAATAATACAAAATTTTATACCATAAATTTTTAAATTAGATTGACACAAATGGCTGGCTTTATCAAAGGATACCCTATTTATGTGAGAGAAGGAAATCAGGGGTATATTGGTTTTATATCCACTGAAGCCCTACCGATAGCCTAATGGCCTGGATGTCAATGACAACTGACACCAGGATTTCTACGGAATGCACCGGTGCGACCTTCGACACCTAAGCACGTTCGAGGAATGGCCCATATAGCCTTTCCTGTTTCTCCCTGTGCTACCACAATCACGAGACCTAATGGTGTATGATTATTATTTTTTTTAAAATGAGGTCATTTAAGAGGTTTAAAAATTTCAGACAGTTGCTGAAACAATGGCGATCGCTGAAGAGCCGCTTCGCCCCGGCAGGCAGTAACATCAAAGCGGCGGCGGTCCGCGCAGGAACCTCACGGCAAGGTCGGTGCGATGTTACCATCACCATTCCATTGTTGTATACAAGCCTTCTCCAGTAAGTCGCTGAGCATGATTCTCTTTCATATCATCGGCTCTTCTGGCCAACGATTAGATAACTATATAATAGGCTGAGTGGGGGGATGATCGAACGGTTTTATGATGAGATGAGCGGTGTTGTGTTTGACGTCTTGTAGAACAGTACATATTAACTTCAGCTAAAATTATATCTATAATGAATAAAGTACAAAGAGCATATTTTTATGACATATCGTTAAATCCCTGTTATATTTATTCGAAAGCAAAAAAAAAATAATTACAATGTATTTGGTGTGGTGTGGTGGGGAAAGATCGAAGTAGTTTCTAAAATGGTTCAAATGAATGTCAGACGATATTGACGGTCAGTGGGCTACAATATCAAAGTACCATCAAATAACACTGATAACACAAATTATTTGGTTTTTATATTTCAATCTCGCCCCGTCGGGGAAAGATTGGACTAGAGGTTTTCAAACTTTTCACTTTATTTGGATAAGATTATACAGAAAATGAAAGACATCAATGATATAAAATCTTTTATTGTTAATGCCAATATAATTTTAAACACAATTACCGACACATGTACAAATAAGTAGCACAAAACGTAAAATATTAAATATTTCAAAAAAATGCCATAAATAAAAACATAGAAAAACTTTTAAAAAAATATTATTTATCTTCGATCTATAAAAATAAAAAAAATGGGAGTGTCTGTTTGTAATATTAAAAAACCGATTTTTACTAAATGCGGAGGGATGTATACGCGGTACATATACCAAAGTAACATTTTTTACAATTAATTTGTGTCTGTCTGTTTGTTCCGGTTAATATCTGAAAGGGCTCGACTAATTTTGACGGGACTTTAATTGGTAAATAGCTGATGTAGTAGGGAGTTACTCACCCACTTTTGTTTTAGAAATATTACTTACTTTTAAAAAATAATTATTCTGCACGAGCCAAGTCGCAGCCACAGCTAGTACAATAATTAACTTATCTTAAATATGGCATATTCAGGAACTTTATATTCTATAATCTTTAAGTCGAAATCAAATCATTAATACAGCAAATTGGCCATACATAGTACTTTATGGCAAAAATACCGATACCATGTCTTTATTCTACCTAATACTTAAGTTTTTAAGTGAAGATGACGTAATTTTCCAGAATGTTTCATTTATCTGCACTGTGATATAGACGTGTACAGAAATCGAGTTATTGAGTATGATTTAATTACTACTGACTCGACTCAAAAACTAAAAAATACCCTTTACCCTAAAATCTCAGAAAATACTCTCTTAGGCACTTTAACACCTGTATTTTATCTTGGCCATTCAACTAATTTAGCGTCCCATCTACTGAAAGACTTGACCACAGCCACGTCCAACGGTTGTAGGATATGGGATGTGTGAGGCGGTAATTTTAATATCGTTGTATTGTTTCCAATAGCTTATACGACTACATTGAGATCAACGTGACTGCCATGTCCGTCGTAAACTAGGACTGATCTTTCTTTTCCTACGCCAGGAATAAACACTTTTTATGTAATTATAAAATATTTGTGTCCATCCTTCCTCTTACACTCGCAGCATAAGACAGCCCAAAATCATATTTGCCCTCAGTTTCAGCTACCCATGAATCCCTCAAATTTCCCTATAAATTATATAAAAAAAAAAAAAAAAAAATCTTGGCATTCGCACTAACAGACGTTACAGTGATATTTTCTCTACCAGTACCACGTGTAGTTTGAAAAGATGGTGCCACCCTTCTTTCCAACTACTTTTGTCTTAGAGGGGTCTAAACACTGATGTTTGATCCAAGTTCCATATTGAAAGTGGCCGTCGTTCCAAATTTAATTCCTTTAACGTTGACTCCAGCATTGTGAAGTATTCATCTATGATAAAAGGATTAGTGTTTTTTCTTGAATATTCTAGAGACTGAGCTTTTTCAAGCGAAAGCCTGTGTCGTAGAAAGTTTGTGACCCATCTGGTCCTGGAATGTTATCTTTAAATGTGGTATGTATTTTATTCTATCGCACATAGCGTACCACTAATAAAATCACTTCTTTTCTAGACAGACCGAAACTCGATTTTTCTTTTAGACCATTTGCTAATCTCGTTTCCGTTTCTTGATCAAATACAGGAGGCGACCAAGTGTATCACTTTTAACACCGGTTTTTTTTATTTAAACGATTGGGAAGAGTAGCACTGGGTATTTTATAAAATTTAGCCGCGCCGTGTAATGGCAGTTCCTTCCTTTTCACTTTCTCAACGCCTTTGGCCACATCTTCATGAGTATAGGAGGTTGCAGGTAAAGATTTCCGGACGTAGTTACGTGGCATGGTCGTGTTTCTAAATTGACAAAATGCATTTAATTTTTATTTATACGGTTGTATATACGGTTATATATATATTAGAGCGCCCAAAAAAAAAATTGTTTTTTTTTTCAAGTTCCTTATAAAAATACATTAAATTTTCATGTCATCCAAAAAAAAAACAAAGAATCGAAGATTTTTTTTTGTTATTATTACAAATATATATCTGAGCTATGCCAATATTTATTTATTTTTCTTACCAAGGAGTATATATGTCGTTCTCAGTACTTTTTGATCCCTCCTCGTATATTGACACTCGCGACATAGCAATGGTGGTATGGTGGCGTATTTCGAATATATCCTTCCACCAATCAAACTTTCATTTATCGCTTCTAAATCGACTCAGGTAACCACCATGTTACCTTACCATAAGCAGAATACAATATCACTTAAAATCAGGTAATATAGCTCACACATAATAATTACTGCGGTAACGTGTCGAAATACTTAATGTCTCAACGCGACAAACATTGTGTGATTTTAATGTATAATATCCATCCAGAAAAAGGCTACATTTTTATGGGGCGTGTCACTTATTATCAAGTGAACATCTCGACTATCTCGTGTCTTCGTCAAACAAAAAAAAATCTTGTACAAAGTAATACCTTTTTTCAGACGACCTAGCGCAAACAAGCTCGCCGTGTCCCCCGTCACCAGAAATTGGAGAGTCTGCCGAGATAGTTATTAATAGTTCACCTAGCAATACTACTAATTGGTAATTATTACTGTTATACATCTTAACACTTCTAGATAGATTTATGAAAGCTCATAGAAGTTTTTTAACCACTTACAGAAAGTAAGGATGATATTGAGGCTTTAACTAATGACTAGACCTAGTGAGAGGAGAGAATAATCCCACCTGTGGGAACAATTTGAACATTCCCTTAGATAGTTGGTCGCCGAATCTCAGCTATGAGGCACATTGTGTAAGCTGTTTGTTTACGAATCGAACCTAAGCGGAAATTTTAATGATAAAAGAACTAATAGTTAAAACGTACATATGTAAAAATGTAACAAAGTCAAATCCTTACAGCAATATACCGGAGACGGCAGAGAAGAATAATAAGAGGGAGAACAGTCCAAAATCCTTCCTGCGCGAGGCCAAGTTGAAGTTAAGAAGGTGAGGTCTAAGACCATAACATGTTCTCATTTGTCAACCAGTGTTTTCCTCAAACCCCAATTACAAATGCCGGGACAATTCTTTTTTTTTTTTTTTGAAAAGTATATTTTGAATGTATGTATATATATACACAAATAATATTCGTCTATATATATATACATCAGTAAAAAATCGTAATTTGTGGAAAAAATTATATATTAGTGTAAAAAAAATATTACAGCAAAGACAGCATAAAGCAGCAACCGAGCGTGACGTCACGCGAGAAGAGTCCCAACTCGATGCTTCGGGAAGCGAAGCTAAGGCTCCGGAAGCTGGAGATAGAGGCAGAAGCAGTCGAGAAGTCCTTCCTCGACTTTAGGAGGCGTCGGTCGGGGATGAAGAATGAAGAGTTACTTTTCGCCAATGACACCGTCTTCACTTTAGAAAATAAAGAGAAGACCTTTAGTAAGTTGTTAATTTTGAACTGTCAAAACTAATTAGGCCAGAGGTATGAGTTAAAGAAGACTGGGATTTTATTTTTACATACAGTTCGCCGAGCTTGAATTACCTCCACTTTCCAAGTGACAATGAGGCTGTGGATGGTTAAGCGTGCTCGCAAAGAATGCTTTGCCACTCGTTCGTTGGCAGCCGGAATATGGGTGGTAATTAGCCAAGTAGGTTTTGAAAACTCCTACCACCACCAACTTTACTTCGCACGTGGTTCCGAAAACCATACAGGGTCCCCCGTGTTAGAAGACAAGCCCTTAGGCACTGCGATGCAAATACTGGCATTTATTTATTTAAAACTGTTTCCTTTTAGATGCCCAACCAAGCAGTTCTATTAAAAAAAAACATGACCATGAAAATCCCGAAGACAACAATATGCGCTCGAAGACAATTGAAGACTGTATAAAAAACGATCTTGATAAATATCTACGTGTGTATCAAACAAAGAAGCACCTGAAGCCGAATATTGAAAATAAAACGGCAGTCATTACAAACCCTATACCAAATGCATACCTGAACGCACCTCAAGGAGTACAAGAACCTCTGCGAAACGTCAACTACTTAGAAACACCGTTACACGAATTCAGAAAACTCTACCACAACCCAAAACCTAGACGCAGCGCCAACAGTTTACTGCAACCAAACGCTCCGACCAGTTACCAAGCGAAGAAAGAAGTCGAAGATCATAACCAAATAGAAACAAACGTTACAATAGCTAATGAAAAACCCATCGACAGTGATGATACCAATGAGTTAGCATCAGCAGCCATGAACAAAATCAAAGAGTTAAAGATACTGAAGGATCGTTTAAGTGAGATGTATGCTTCCGATGACGCCATACCGTGCAAAGAGCAAATACACGACAGCGTCAGAACAGAGCCGGTGGCTAAAAATACTGATGATGTAAATCTGCTGAAAATCGAAGTAGAGAATGTGACGGAGATGACCAATGTAAAGATAGACTCGCGTGACGACCTGGTGATAATGGTGGAAAGCTCTATCGATTCGAGGGACACGAAGGCGACAGACGACGTCAACAATTACTTACCAACCGTTGTGATTAGCCCCAAATTTGACGTTCTCAAAAGTTTAGATGATAAAAATGCGGATCGGGAAGTGAAATTTAATGTAACTACCTCACCTAGACACATAAGGAGTCCATCTGGTGATGAAGTTAACTACAAAACTATGTCGCCGCCTGAAGAAGCCGCTCACCTTACCAGGAATGACGTTTTAAACGCAATCTTCGACCCGGAAGCAGAACACATATCCAGCGCCGACATCGATCTGGATAACACCAAAGAGAGCCTGGGCTTGACTGACATTGGGGACGGTGCTGGCGAGCCTACGGACTACGCGGACGACTTCCTAGCAGACGTCGACAACTACAACAGCCGCTCCGAGGATGACAACTCTCCAATCTCCCTCGCCAAGACCTCTGAGGAGGACAACTTTTGGGACTGATCGTCAGCAAATGAAAACACAGAACCAATTAATACAGCTTTAATTTATTTCTTTAACGTTCGTTTTTAATTAAAACGTATATAAAAACATACTTCTCTCTTTCTCTTTTACACATTTAATCATCCACATTATAAAAGTACAAACCTCCGTAAATTTATCTCTGTATCCTCTCCGCAACGAGCTTCCCTTTGATTTCATAACTTTAATTAACTGCAGTTCAAACAGATAACTTTATTAAAATATATAAATGCTAAACAGTGCAGTGAGACAGTTGTATTTTCCGATGACTGGTATAAAAATAACAAATGCAAATTGTGTCAAAATAAAAAAATGAAATTCTTAAACATGTCATGTTGCAGTGTATATACATTATAAACATGAGATTACCAATTATATTGTGAAGTTACAATTAGATGTTTCATATGAAGTATATAATGTTACAAAAGATTCATATTTTTTATCTACAATAGACCAACACTTTTTTCACAGTGACAACGAAGTTGTGGATAGTTAAGAATGCTGACAAAATACTCTAGTTTTATGGTTATAAACCTGGTCCAAAAAAACCCTATCATAGACAAACTCTACATGTGACCTAAGAAAATGAACCTTGTCCCTTATTAAAAGGTATGAACTGTGCTATGAAGCAGTTAAATTATACATACTTAAATAGTTTTATTAAAAATTTATAATATGATTAAATATAGATAAAAAAATCTCTATGGAAATGAAACACCTAATTGGTAAACCTTACTGTAACACCAACGCGACATATATATATGTATACACCACGTACATATATACATACATACAATTTACTCCGACCTGCGCCGGCTAGACGCAATAAATTCGAATTATTGTATTATGAAAGACTAGAGGAGACAATGATATAAACATTTGAATGTCTTCTAAATCGATAGTTGTTAATCACACATTCTGTAAGATTTATCTGAGATGATGCCTAAACCTAAAAAAATGCACCAGCTATCATCATCAGCTGGACATGAGCTACTCCCACTAATTCCGATGTTTCACCAATAAAACAAAGATTTACTTTAATACGCAATTAAATTATATAATTATGCAACTTCTGTCTGTCTGATATGGTTTGACACATTGATAGCCTTTTTGGCAAGCTTTATTGGCTGTAAAGCATCTCTATACGAGAGGAGTTGGGGACACTAAATAAACCAGTGCATCAACCATGAAGGCAGACATTAATGGATAAACATCATCCACCAGTCAGTCTACAGTTGGCCTTTAATATCTCTCATCACTAAACATTTTGTCAACTAAATATGCAACTTACTGAGTCATGGAGACTAAAGATCTGTGCCATGGTGACAAGCAATGTCATACAGGAGAAAAATACAAATTTTTCATACAACAGCGGATTCGAACCTGCGATCTTTAAGAAAACTTCAGGCAACCACAACTAAAACCTATTTATATATATAAAAAGCAAACTGGTACTATTTTGTAAACAAAACAAACATATAGTAATAACATATGAAGGTGAGAGAAACTTTCACTTGAAAACGAGTGAGAGAATAGTGATGTAGATTTTTTACTTTAAAATCATTACTATGTCACAAGATATTAGATGTTAGGTCTCGTTAAGCCAGTAGAAAATTCTCTGCAGCGTAATACTGGAATACAGTATTGTAAAGGGACATAACATCTTATATCTCCAAGCAATGAGCATAATGTGATGCAGTGTATACCATCCTAGCGCCAAACCTGACCATAGCTACTCGTCTAGCAGCTCGTCGCACTACTGGTGATCAGTGAAGTTATTTACAGTCAAATTATATATTGATGATATCGACCTCGAATTCTAAACATTACTACGATTCAGTTGAAAATTAATAATAACTATAATCATAATCGCCATCGTATCTTGATTAAAAAAAAAACAAACAATTTATTCTTCGCCAGGTCAGTTTACTTGTGGCGGCCCGTATCGTTCGCGCAATTGTCTATAATGTCGTCAGAGGGAAGGGGGTGGAGTGGGGATCAATATCAGAAGCCGAAGCTGACGTTGTGGCCGATGCTCTTTGCAGTCAACACTGAGCGCGGCGAGTTTGGTCCGGTCACGCGCAACCAGTTAGAAACCTGAAACGTTACAATGGTAATTACTTCATTATCCTCGGTTAGATGTCCGCTGCTGAACATGTGTCTCTAGGATCTGCATAAAGGAGACTACTGTTGGTTGGTACCCGCGCAGCGACTATTACTATACATTGCTGTCTTTCATGTTTGAAGGATGTTTGTAGCTAACCAACTGACTTAAGTAAAAAAACTTAACAGTTTATGTGTCGCGAAGTCGAGCACTATGTGGTTCAATGCACATCATCTTAACCAATTTTCTTGCAATTGAAAAAAAAAGGGACGAATAAAATTAATTCTTAAAATAAGCAATTTACTTTAACTGCTGATTAATAAAAATTTACAAGAAACACTATAGATTACTAATGACGGGCCGGGTCTTTGACCTGATGGTAAGTGATATGCTTACCCATAACCACGTCACGACTGTTATGATGATATACACAACACTACATTCTACTATATCATAGAGATGTTGTCTATTCTAAACCAGAACACAGTTATGCACAATATTGTTAAAAGAACTAGGAATAGACATTGCGGAAGTACCTAACCTACCTCGACGGTTTCCAACAACGGTGAGTTACTACTTGTCATAATATAAATTAACTAACCTGCAAAGGCAGCGACTTGACGGAGTCGTTGTCGCGGTCCTTGTTGGGCGTGCTGGTGCGAGCCGCGAGACGTGCGCGCGCGCATCGCCCGAAGGTAGGCGTCGCGGGTAATTCAGCCATCGACGGCGACAGCGATGCGTCGGAAATGCTTTCGTTGAATTCTGACGCCGGTAGCCATCTTAGAAAACATAATTATCATTTACTAAATTGTACAGGTTTTAGAAGAATAAGGCAAGTAAACTCCTGTAAAGTGATCCTCTTTTGATAAAGAGAGGAGAGGGAGGATCTTCCGAAACACCCTGCCTTCTGAAGTTCGAGTTAAGTGGGCACGTTTTTATTCTAAAATTCTCGGTAGTCGCTCTGTTCAGAAAATAACCGCAGCATATCTGACGCCATGTTTCCTAGCTCCTCCCGGGCTCTACATAAAGCAGTAAACAGACTGTCTTATTCAGAGATATTGTGGTGATAAGAACATCCATTGTCGTCCACATCTCCACACATGAACTCAAAGGCTCCTTTAAGGTAGAGATAAAACCGTTCATCGGACAGCCGTGACAAGCAAGACTGGGGTGACATCATCAGTTAATTTTGTCACCATTTTTCATAACTTAGTAATAGTAGAAGAAAGAGAACAGGCGTGTGACTCACTTCTCCCTCTCCTGTGGCGTATAGAGTGAGACGGTGTGCCGCCACCTGTACACATTGGGGAACTCTTCCAAGGGCACATCACTCTGCAGTATCGCCTCGTACACCAGGCGGTCCATCTTTGTTGGCTCCTCACTGTTAATTTTGTTTATTCAAATTTAAATAAAAAAAGGGCAATGGAAATCACTTCTCTTTTGTATCAAATAATCAAAAAAATACTTAAGATCTATACACAGTCATACATTTTAAAATGGTGTAGAAATTAAGTTTTTTTAAAAGTTATCACTTGTAAAACAGCATTAATAGAAAATGTAGTAAAAGTATTCCCAAATTATATACTAAATGTTTTTATTTTTGTATAATAAATTCCCACCAATCCGCTTTGGGACAGCGTGGTGGAAAATGGCCCAAATACCCCCATATGAACCCCTACAAGCGACGGCCCCTAGTACCCGGTGGTACCGGAGGCCATGCTGACTGTATGCGTATATCTTTGGGGAAGCCCTATGCCCAGCAGCGGACGTCTATCGGCTGATGATGAAATCGCGCTGTATAGCAACTACTATAAATGTTTGATGATCAGAAGATACACTTCCTTAATTTATTTGTTAAAAGTAATGTAAACAGTAATTATATAATATATACTGTCTTTATTAATATAAAAATTACCCATATATGAAGGGCTCGACTAGGGCCGTGTCGCTGGCGTCCACCAGCTTATCTGCATAGTCCTCGTCTTGTTGCTCGGAATGCTCGGACGCAGTGTGGTAGGCCTCCTCGCTGTCCGATTGACAGGAGGCGACGGAATCGTCGTCAGAGATCTGTTATGAGTGATCGAGCATTATCAGGCGATGGGAACAAACTGGTCGTCCATTTAATAGTAACTGATATAACACCCCAATGTATCAACCAATCCGCGTTGGGCCAGCGTGGTTGGTAATGGCCCAAATCCCTCATATGAACCTCTACAAACGACGAGCCCTAATGCTCGGCGATGCTGACTGCAACACAGGACTGATCGATGTGAGGATTTTTGAGGGAAGCCTATGTCCAGTAGTAGACATCTATCAGCTGAAGATAATGATATAACAGTGCTGGGCTAGTTAGTGTAATATACACTATATAATATGTATGTGTGTAATATATCCTCATATTATATTGTGGTGGTTGTTTTTAAACAAAATATCTCGTTGTCATAGTAATTTTAATAGTAAACAAAACAGAAGAGCTCAGTACTTGCCCACACCTTACAGAACCCTGCATTGCACCCTGTGCTCGTCGGTGTATATCATTATAACTAAGGCTTTGTTGATTATAAAACGAATTAGTTTAATTGTCAAATATTATTTATATTCTTTTTTGTATTTCTAAATAGTGTACACATTCTTGTTAAATAGTATGAGAATATATTAAATGAGAAATTATTAATTTCTAATACAAACAAACTTATTCATCGGCTCACCTCAGCTTCAACAACTTGACATTTTGCCACATCGATAGTGAACAGCGGGCTGCTGTCTCCTGCTGGTGAGTTGACACTGACCGGACTTTCTGCCACATTCGATTGTATCCTGCCATCACCTGCAATTGTATGTTTATTAAATTTTTCACAGCACCACATAACGATCTCCGGCTCGAGACAAGACGATATGTCTTGCCACTAATAATCTAACTACAACGTCTTTTAAACTGTAACACAGTAATATTGACTGCGAACTGCCAATGTACTCACACGAGCGATCTCCTGCAATAGGACCTATCACAAGTATACAATAATCCCTCATATAACACAGTATTCTTATAACGCATTTTCAATCCCCCGTATAACACGGGTATTTTCCTATATAACGCGGAGATTTGCCATATTATATTTCTGTATTGTAAAATTTATAATGATTGATTTTATGACAATTTATAATTAGCAATTAATTGAAATCAAATGTTTTTAATTCACATGCATAAGTTGTTTGTATATTGAAAATGTTCTTAGTTTAGTTGGATTTTAATAAAACGTACATATTTTGTTCATAATATTATTTATTCTTAATATTCGATTTAAACCTCTTTAAGCGAGAAAAGTTAAAAGTGAATCATTTATACGTAATATGTTATACGGGTTCGAAAAACGCGTAATACGGAAATACTCCTAACAACGCGTTTTCCTGTAGCGCGGAATCAATCTACCGTGTTATAAGAGGGACTACTGCATTTATGTTGGAGAAATTTGGGCCTTTGTAAATCTACTGGTCCTTTTATATGTATGTATATAATTCTAGAATGAATTAAAAAAAAAATATTAAACATTAACTAGTTTTAATTAATAAAGTAAAAATTTAACTACAACTTACCAATAACTTGGTCAAACATCAGCCTTCGTATAAAGCTCTCATTCTTCGGACTAGAAGACAAGGTCGATCTATTCTTTCTGAATGATGCGTTCTTCTTACTGTTCCTTTCGAATACTTCGATCTTCCACTCGCACCTGCATTTACTCGCTCTGGCCCAGATCTCAGAGCACTCAGTCTCGGAGACCGCAGGTGCTTTGGTCTCGTCCGCTTCCGTTAACTCTTCACAAATGAAACTGGCCAGGCACCTAACATGGTGATCAATCACTTGTGACATTTTAACTCTACTCCGATATGGACAGGGTTTCCGATCGTCGTCAGAACTAAATATATCATCATTGGGACATTTTAATTTCACCAGGAATTCCACCAAATTGTTCACATCATCCAACTCCTTAGTCTGCTGCTTAAGCTTGAACACCACCAGTTGAGCGAGCCGTGAGTGTATCAACGCAAAGTCTATAGATTGAAATCTTTCGTCGTCCATATACGTAAAGATTGTGTGCTGCAAGTGCTTCGCTTCTGATTTTAGCGAGTCGCCCGCCACTTCCGGTTCCGCTGTGAGAGAGAAGATCAACGCGTCAGCTATTCGTTTCGCAAATACCTGACAAGTCCTCTCTATGCACAGGAGTTGGTTGACGGTGTGATTGGTAGGCGGCGTGTCTCCATTCACAAGGGTAGGTTTTAAAGTCGGCTGTCTACAAAGACGTTGCCTAATGGGGTCCGTCTTCTTCCAATGCGCTGGTCTGTCTGAGGATATCTTGCAGGACTTCATCGCCGCGCATAGGTCCGATATGGGACTTAGGGGTGATTCTTTGACAGGGCTTTGCATCTGATTCTGCAGATTTATTCTAGATAGAGACAAATCTTCTGTTGTATGCAGGGATTGAGCGAGACTATCACTGTAGGCGTAGGTGGCCGCACATTCATATTTGTCACTAAGATACTTCTCCAACAGTGTCAGACCCTCGCGACTCCTCAGGTCTGTGAATGTGTCTAAGAAAGGCCAGTATTCTTTCCAACCAACATTTAATTGCTCAGCTAGATTCCTGTCAATGAAAAGATGACATATTTATTAAGTTATTTACAAATTTATGACGCTATAAAAGCTCGACATGAAATAAGAAGACCCACCTTCCAACAGATTCTAATCCTTTGCTCATCTCTGCGAGCCTGAAGCTTGCTCGAGGCGGGGTTTTCCACCTCCGTCGGAATGAGTCCGCATCTTGAGATGCCATCGGGCCAGCGAACGCGCGAATCTCGTAGCGGGGACTAAGAGGATCGACGTTGATTTCCTGGGCACGCATAAATGATATCATGTAGTATTAAAATATAAAAGCGATTTGTGTAATTACTGAGGTAACAAAATGTTTGTGTATCCATGCGACAAGTAATGATGAAAATGAAGATCTAGGGTACATCACCTAAACTAGCATTACATTGTTATCAGTTAACATAATTCTCGAGTCTCGGCGCGTTAAAAAAGATATTTACCGGTGGCAACGCTGGCGTGAACGGGCGGCCGATGGTCGGTTCCATGGTGCCGTCCTCCGCGTGCAGCACAGGCACATAGAACCGCTCCTGAAGCATGGCGCGGATGTTACGTGCCACTTCCGGCGACGCGTTTGACGCCCGATTGCAGATTATCTGTGAAAATTATGAATAACGATATAATTGTAATTTCAATGGTTTGTAAGTTTTTATGAAACCCGCTTGACCCCAATCCCACATGATGTAATGGAAACAGAGGATAGTGAAACGTGCCCGTTCAAAACCCAGTACCCTGGCTCTCATATATTCACAGCTGGAACATGACGCTGTTATAACAGCGGATATATGGACGGCAGCTAGTTAAGCATATTCGAAAAAACCCTACCCACAATATATAGTTCACTACATATGATCCTGAAATCCTTACAGGGGTCAGTTAGTTTTTATGATACGAATATAGTAAAATATAATTTATTCTGCTCACATCTTTAGGTTGTTCGCCATATTTGTTGACCGCCTGCATGTTACATTGAGGGAATGCGGTCAGCACGTCCACCACCGCCTCTGCGCCAAACTTTGCAGCAAAGTGAAGAGGAGTTTCGTTCATGGCTTTGTCCGGCGTATTCAGGTACCGGTCTACTAAAATACCCGAGAATTCCTGTGATAAATAAACCAAAAAATTAAAGAATGAGTGAAACTACTATAAATATTTTTTTTTAATCTGCGATACAACACATGGTGTCTATTTGATGGTAAATTATAATGTTGCACCTCTGTCCATGAAAATGTGGACTGTGTCAAAATGATATACACTGGACCAGATTGTGCTTGTATCTTTGCGATGTTTCGCTACTCCAGTAATTATTACAATTACATTGTTTTATGTATTGCGCCTTTCATTATATTATTCTAATATATTAATAATAAGTAATATCGCTTTAAATAAATTTCATACCCATTCTTGTAATTATTAGATGTTCTATTAATAATAAATATTTTTTGTTTTTTTTACAGCAGCTATAACTATCCATCTAATTAAATATTAGCAATTATCGAACCGGCGAACTGACCTTACAAGACTCGGGGTCTGCATCCGTCCCGTACAACGATTGTACAAAACTAGGGTTGCCAACTGTAGTCAGAATTAAGTTGCAAATCTCCGCATTCATCGCTTTTGCAGCTATATGCAGAGCGTTGTAACGAGATCCTTCCTGTAAATCGAACAGCTCTTTTATTTCTCAAAGCGGCCAGAGAAAGCAAGCTACTCCCGAAATTTTGGCATTTTTTAATTTGTCTAATTAAAGAATAAATAATAAAAAGAAATTTTCAGTGATTACTCATAAAAAAAAACTTACTTTTCTAGACAGCTTTTTTTTATCTACAATGGTCTTAACTTGAACATCAATTTCACATAATATTAAATAACAATAAGGTTGCGGATCATAAAGTGTGCTCATCCAGAATACTCTGAATCTTATATGTTGAGCACCGGAACACACTGATGCTTGTGTGGTGATAGATTTACTATATGGGGTGATAACTGGTCAAGTGGATTAGTAAAAATTCCGCAACAAGTGGCCCCGGAATTAAATCATAGCTCTTCATGTCAAACAAGCGCTTAACCACTGTAACGCAGAGGCAATTAATTTTATCTTCAATTAATTGATTCTTTTAAAATGTTTTAACAAAAACTATACTACATCAGACCTGCATAATAGCAGGCGTGTTCCCACTGCTGACGAGGTAGCGAGGATTGTCCCAAACCCTGTCGTGGACTGTTACAGTCAGACCCGCTTCTATTGCCTTCCTTAAGGACACCATATCTTGAGGAGATGGTGCTTTGAACGGATATGGTTTTTCTCCCATTAAAGCTAAAATTAATAAAACAGTTCAATTATTGTTATTACAATTATATTTTCCGCCGTTCACCTGGTGGGTAAATGATAAACTATAACAAAGTGGCATTGATGATATATACTGCACCACATTATGCTCATCGCCTCAAGGCACAAGATGTCCACGTGGCGTTACTGCAATAATGTCTCTAGCTACAATACCCTTCACACTGGAATACAGTAATATTTGCACAATACTATTTGCCAGCAGATATAAAAGCTGTTGTGGCAAGTAGATTGTTTCCAATAACAAGGACCTACCACCGAACAAAATAAATATTTAATATTAATTCATCATCAGAGCATAGATGTTCATTGCTGGACCTAAACTACAAAGATCTCCATACCAAGAGGTCCTGAACTGCCCATATTCAATGAATATTATGATTTATAAAAAGCTTTTATCATCTTTATCCATGTTTGGTTTATACAGTTTTTCATTTTATGTCTTCTTCATTAACAAGATTCATAACACATTTCTTAAAATCAAATATGTTAAGGTCTTATGGTTTCATGTTATTATTTAGTGATTATGTGGCAGTGGTTGTAGAACTTACTAACCCAGTAACAGCCTAATTAATGCTGTTATAAGGCACAGATTTACAATATGGCAGCGAAAGCTAGTTGGGTAAATAAGTAAAACCTATCTCACTAAACCTAACTCACCTATCAAACTCCACAAGGCTAATGCTTAATAGCTGTGCCATCATCATCATCATCCCTTTATTGGAAACATTAAACTAGATTAAAAAAAATATTGTTAGTGAATACTAATGGCTGAATAGCTAAATTACTGTAGAGAGCTTCTGTACTATACCTAATATAAGAGTAGCTATAAAAGTAGCTTGGCTTGCAGCCCTAACATTGTCATGAATCTAGACTGTACGAGTAGAAAGAGCAGGTTTTTTTAAAACTTGTATGCTTTACTTCTTAGACTATATATACCTACAGCTTATTGTCAAGATGGATCATGGCTGATCCTTTGACTAATTGAAATAAAAAAATAAATATTCAAAAAGTAAACAGTAATTATTTTTAAATATTTTCATTCAACAAAACAAGGAGACATTCAAAATGTTCACCTCATAGTAAATGCACACTCACAACAATGTTTTATTAATTAAGACAAACTAAGAAGCGAGTAAATAAAAAAGAAAAGTAATTCTTTATGAAATTTTTCATTATGTTCACATTCAAATACCATATATGATATGTTTATGACAGTCATGTTATAAATTAAGGTAATTTTAGATATTTAAATAAGCATAATAATTTGTTAACAAATATAATAATTTAATGTTTTAATAATGTGTCATTGTAAATAGCACATTAATAAAAAATTATGAACACTACATAACATTGTAACCCTTCAAAACACAAGATGATAAATCTCCTCACCCCTGTAATTTTAGTAGCGACAGCATCCTTAAAACTGGAACATTGGAACTGGAATGAGTTATTGTTGGATATTGTAAAATGCTAAATATTAATTATATGATTTTTTTTAATTACTACTTACAATTTCCATTTCCTTCATGTGTATCTACTGGCTCCGCTCCTCTCAGTGCAAAAGAAACTGCATCTTGATGATTCCTGAACATCTTAAATCTTGCAGATTTATATCTACGCACCAGCTCCAAGGCTTCTGTCTTATTCTCATACACATGTAAAGCTTCTGTGGAGATTAATTGAACAGGTATTTTTCAAAGTTAACTAAAAACCGAGATTGCTACAAAGAAATTTCATTTTCACCAATGGAACAAAAGTTTCTTAACCAAAGGTTAACATTAACAAAAATATTAAATGAGAAGGTCTAAAATACATTCAAATATGTGTATACTGTAATAAGTAAATACTATATTATTATTACTAACAAAATTTGAATAATAGTCACAGAATAATTATTATTACATTTATCTCACACTTTTTTGAATAAAACAACAAACAATAAATTAAAAAGAATTGGGATAAAAGATAATTACATTTTAAATTATAATAATAAAATTTTGAAAATAAGTGTCATGTTGACCTACTTTTCCAAGATAAGTACTTGCTGTTGATAATAACACTTATCATTGTTATTGTATTTACAAAAAATACCTTATCATAATCCTTTATAAGAATATTTTGTAAGTAATAAGTGTTTGTTGTACAAAATACTAAAACATTGCTTAATAATGGTGCCCTAATTAAACAATATAAGGACTTAAAAATTTTAATTGGTACTATCTTATGAGACAATACTGGACATAAGTATGGTAAAAATAAAATATCTTATTAAACACATTATTATATAGGTATATAATTTATGTATAATCATAGGCACTCCAATACTTAGCTACTAACATTTCCACAATATTCTATCATAATGTTTAGGCTCATTGTTGTTAATTTAAATTTACCTTTTGCTTCAAAGTAAATTTTATTCAGTGTAACATGTTTTGTTCCGCATTAAGTACTTAGACATCATTAACAAGTATCACAGTGTAATAAATCTGTTACTTAATAATATATACCTTAATATGTGCATTACTTGAATATCTGCTAAAAATATTTATTATAGTAATGCTTGAATACTTTTTAAAAAAAAATTAAAATTTAAACAATTTAACCAAGACAAATCCTGAAAATAATATTAAATAAGTTACCTTCATCTGGGCCCTTTTTAATTTCACATGGAATATATACTCCATAGAATGTTGTGTTTGGCTCGGGTGCAGTAGGGCTGTCCGAATTATGTCTCTTACTTAAAGAATCTAATCGAAGGAATCGACTAAACAAACGAATAGCTCCGTCTTTTTTTTCAGGCGGCGAAAGTGTAATTTCTTCTTTCATACCTCCGATATCTTTGCATCCCGGAATTATCACAGTCTTCGACATATTAGTCTCACTACAAATGGTAAACAAAATAAAACATATATTGTTTGTTACGGAAATGAAAGCTAGTTTACTTTTAGAGTTTACTGTACCTTAACATTATAGGACGTCATAAAAACATATTTATAGATTTAATATTGATTGGTATTCTTTTATTTAGAACATATTCAACCAAAATAAACCAACAATGTAATCACAGATATATTTGAATGAAAAAATAAAAGCGTTAGTCGAACGATCGGTGACGTTTTCAATTGACGTAGCTGATGTACACAGATAAAATTTTAAACTAAATTCAAGTGATACATATAGATAAACAACTTTCAAAAAATGTATATAATTTACTAAGATTTTGTAAAAATTTGTAACAAAACTAATAATTTTTTTTTATAGTTTTAGTATTAACTGGATTTTTAGTGATTAGTTTTAAAATTGTGTTTATTTTTATATAATAATTAGTATAATAACATAATAACTCATTAATTATTTACAATTTTTTTTTATTTGACATTTGATACTACCCTATACATTGTCCGTTGCTTTGAAACATAACACAATTAATTTCACTAGCTAAAACACTTCAAATCGTACAGCTTCAATTAGTACAGCAGTTTGCATACAAAAATTGGCACTGTAGTGGTACATCATAACACAATTTAACGAAAGCACCTTATGTACTTGATAAGATGTTTGAACAACTAGTTTGTGTGATTGTAGATATCTAACCATTTTTTAATTAATCTTTCTTACTTAAACTGTTATTGACAAAGGAGACATACTGCTATTAAAAAGCAGGTTAGAATGTTTCCACTCTCAGGTCTACCCACCTTTTAACATTTATACTGCATTCTTCAACAAGCTTCTCTGGAGAGGAGTACAGCAATTACAGCTTTATTAGAAAGATCTTTTTTCGGCAGTGAACATCAACAAGCTGAAATGATTACTGAAATCATTCAATAAAAAGATTTTAACACTAATATTTTAACTGTAAAAAAACTTTTTTATACAATATCTTCATCTCAATCTTTTGAAAATTAGGGCATCTTTATATTATTACATTGCACTTCTAAATTTCTAATGAAGTTGTATTTATAGTTTCTAAATTATTGTATTAATTAACATTTATATTTTCAATTGAGGTAAAGATTAAAATTAAAATGGAACACACATTAAATAAAACAGAATTTTATTTAAAAGTTATTTTATTTATGATTTAAAAGTTTTGAGTTTCTTTTTTTTCTTATTAACTTTAGTAACACTGTTCACCAAGGGTGCAGATGCCAAAGTTTTCTCAATTGTATAAGCATATAAATCGGCATTGATTTTTTTAATCTTGTCTAGCTCTTCTTTTAGGGATGCCTCTTTATTTTTAAACTCTAATTCTAATTCTTTTGAAGGCTTATCAAGTTTTTCATCTATATTTGGAAGTATAGGCCAGAAATTGATTTTTTTATTAACTAATATCTCCAACTCTGTAACTTCATCACTATCTTTCTCCAATGTTCTTTCTAAGTTATGGAGTACTATTCTGGGTGTAAATTCCTGCTTATATATAGCATTAGGGTTAAGGGCATAAAAGGCATTTGTGATTGGACCTTTCAGATGCATTATTCTTATAGGTTGTGTACTTTTAATATGCCATAAAATAATTTGTTCATCATTTGAACCTGACATTAATGTTTCACCATCAAGTGAAACGGATAAACAAGTAACAGCCTTTGTGTGAGATGAAAATTTAGTACTGTTTTCTTCAGACATCAATAACTCTTTATTTCTAGGTGGATTAGTTAAACTATACTGATATATCCCACCTTCTGTGCTTCCTATAAATATATTTAGTTCTAATATATCCATTACAATAGATGATAAAGATACATCAAAAACTATATTTAATAACATATCTCCTGTGGGTAAGTCATAAATTTTACATGTTCTATCACTGGATACAGTGCAAAGGCGGCCTAGAATGCCAGATTTACTTACGCACAAATCAGTAACAGGTAAAGAATGATCAGAAATTATATACATTGGGTCATGCTGTCCAGCAATAGATTGATTAACTAATTCAACTTCCGGGTGAGTGGCGATCGCAGCTAGCGACCACACCATTACCATACCGTCTTCAGCAGCGGATACAAAATAACGACAGTCATTTGTAAATTTTATCAAATTAACTTTTTGGTAATGACGATTTAGTATGGTTAATAAATTTCCGGATGCAATTTGCCAAAGATAAATTTTTTCGTCTATACCGGCTGCACAAAATGTTCCATCTTTGGTAAACGAAAAAGCGTTTGCTTTGCCCGGTAGTACGAATCGCATGCCTTGTATAGTCTGCTGAGAGTTCAAAGGCCAGACATGAAGAATAGGTTTAGTTTTTTCAACAGCAGCAAGATAATCACTGCCAATAAAAGAAAGCGTCTTCATTTCCGCTGTTCCACCGCCCTTGTAGGTCATCAGATTTGTGCCCGTGTGAGGATCCCAAACGCAACACGTCCACATAGTATTATTTGAGTCGCTAGTCACGAGAACTTCGAATAAGTTAGACATTTTTGTTTATTTTATTAACTTATTATTGTCGTATAATATCGTTCAAAATTTCGATGATTTTATCAAAAGAACGGTCACCATGTGGCTTTAACTTAAAATTATTGTTTTCTCAGACGACAGCTGCGAGATCGACTGTTGCCAGTAAAGTAAAAATAGTTCTTTAAAAAGATGTAATAACATTTAGTCTATACACTACTATTATACTAAGCGTAGAATTTAAAGTGTGTTTTCTGTTCATAAATTTAAAAAATAATGAAAAACCTTTTTAGAATATTGAAATATTTCTATAAAATAAATATTTGATAGTAGCTCTTTTAGGTTACGATGGAATTTAGGAATGTCTAGCAGTTAGCGTTTTTGATGTTGCTTGTCTATCGTTTCTACCAATGACCGAATCGTACATTTAAAGTTCATTGGTGGAAGAACACTATGTTGTATTTTGACATATGTCGTGAAGTTCTTTGTCAGTGACTTAAATTGTTAGTAATTTTATTGTGTGTTTTATTGTGATTTATTGTGAAATAATAATTTAACAACATGTTTAAAAAGTAAGTACAGTTAATCAACCATATACGTAAGTATTATAGTATTCAAATAATTTATAGGTTATGTAGATTTGTCTTTTACGTCAAGTAATCTCTTGACGTAACTCGGCGTTAACCAATCATAGAAACGGTTTCGTAAAGGAAATTGTTGCCAGTCTTTAAAAATAGTGACGTTAGAATTCATTGCTATTTATAACTGCTAATTCGATAACATGCATGTTTTAATATAATTTTATAAATGAATACTTTTTTATTTTTATTTACTTTTAATATTATTCTATGGAAGATCTAATTATATAAATAGTGTAATATTTCTGAAATATTATCTTCTATTATGTATATATATATATATATATATGTTGCATTTTTTAAAATTTAATTATTGTTAATGACGGTGAGAACGATAAGTCTCTTCCTTGTGTAGATTTCTTTTAAATAAAATAAAATATATTTTTTCTACTTCTTAGTCATCAGTAAAAAATTTACTTCATTTTAGTGTTATTATTTTGTATTACTTTATTCTTTTTAAAACAAAAGGCCCAAAGATAACTGTTACTATTTATAATTATTTAATAATAAACCAGCAACATTTTAATAAATTTACTTCTTAGTATCTTCAAGTCTAAAATTTTTAATTTATAAACATTAATAAACATATAATTTAATATTAATATTAATTCGTAAAAACGCTAATTTGCTAAAGCGTTCACTTCACTATAGAATGTGGTGACACGACAAAGGATCGTAAAAACTCTCCAGTGCAAATCGAAAGCTGTTTGAGTGAGATAGATATATACGAACGTGGTTATTGGTTTCGGTCGACTCTTCGACAGTTCTTTGCAGCTGGTCTAAATTGATTGTTGTTCCTCTGGCATTACTGCATTTTTTTTTACAATAAAATTAACTTTGAAAAAACTACACATTTTCTATTAGAGTTTTGTACTGTCTCATTGTGAACTCAACAAAAGACATTGTGTGCGTCGTGTTTGGATTTCGTGACGTAACTGGATTCTCGCAGCTCGAATAACTGTTCCTTCGCTACAAACGAAGGCCGTGGCGGATGCGAAAACTTTCAGTGTAGCCGTTTGCGTACAACGCAAAGATGTGGGAAGTGGACTCTGACACGGGGTCCCACAGTGCCTCGTCAGACGGTTTACGTAGGCGACAAGGATGGGACCCCGAGGCCGAGAGTCTCGCTTCTCAGATGGACGAACTAGACGAAGTGCTTGCGGAGGAAGAAGAAGGATGTCCATTGCCCTCCACGCCCGAAGATCAGCATCTTTTAGACGCAGAGATGGCAGAAGTTTTAAAAGCGGGAGTGTTGTCTGATGAAATTGATCTTGGAGCTTTAGCCCACAACGCGGCGGAGCAGGCAGAGGAATTCGTTCGCAAAGTTTGGGAAGCCTCGTGGAACGTCTGCCATTTCAGACATTTACCGCGTTGGCTACAGGACAATGACTACCTTCATAAGGGCCACAGGCCACCATTGCCATCATTCAGCGCCTGTTTTGCATCAATATTTCGTATTCACACTGAAACTGGTAACATCTGGACTCATCTACTTGGATGTGTGGCCTTTATTGGCGTCGCGATATATTTTCTTTCGCGGCCGTCCATAGAGATACAAATGCAAGAGAAAATGATATTTGGAGTGTTCTTCATAGGTGCTATTGTGTGCTTGGGTTTTTCTTTTGCATACCATACCCTTTATTGCCACTCAGAAATGGTAGGAAAATTATTCTCCAAGTTAGACTACTGTGGAATAGCACTGCTGATTATGGGATCATTTGTTCCTTGGCTATATTATAGCTTCTATTGCCACTACAGACCTAAAATAATATATTTATCTGTTGTGGTTGTGTTAGGAATATTATCTATTATAGTATCATTGTGGGATAGATTTTCAGAGCCACGTTTGAGACCACTTCGGGCTGGAGTATTCATGGGCTTTGGACTCTCTGGGATTGTGCCAGCAATTCACTATGGCATTACAGAAGGTTGGTTTAGTCAAGTCAGTAAGGCATCATTAGGTTGGCTTGTTCTTATGGGTCTTCTATATATTTTGGGGGCAATGTTTTATGCACTGAGAGTTCCAGAACGGTGGTTCCCAGGAAAGTGTGATATTTGGTTCCAGTCTCATCAAATTTTCCATGTGCTTGTCATTGTTGCAGCATTTGTTCATTACCATGGTATTAGTGAGCTCGCATCATATCGTGTAACTGTTGGTGAATGTTCAATGCCTCCCTCATCAATTGCATTCTAACCACATACCACCACCAAATGTGATAATAGACCATAGATAATTATAAGCAGAATGCAGATTAGTCAATAGTTTCATTGTTTGTTTCTGATAACTAAATTTCTTTTATACCATTACATTTAGCTAACAAAGCAGTTTCTTTTTAAAAGCTGACATATTATTTATAACCCACAAGTAGTAGGAATTCCTTTTACAATGAAACTGTTGATGTTTTCATACACATCAAAGACAGTGGGTAAATTTTTGAGGATTAGAGAAATGTTTCTTATAAAACCTATTTTTTTTTATTTATTTGTTAAATTTAGATGAATATATTGTATTAGTTTAAATTCTCTGTTTTGCACTTTGATTAGGACAATATTTTTAGATTGTTCTTTCATTCACTTACTTTTAGTACTTATAAGTAATTTAAGTTACTTTCTAACATTTCATACTCTTGCTTAGAAGTTCTTCAAAAGTGTTATTTCTACCTTCTAAAGCAGTTTTAAATTGTAACTGTTGTTGTTGAATAATTTAATATCATTGAGATTGCACTAATTTGTTAGACAACTTCAAGTGCTTCTCTTATATCATTGGACAAGGTTATAATTTTCATTTCTATTGTTGTTTAATGAAAGTATAATATATTGAATGTCTGTAATATATTAAAAAAAATCAGACTTCTTTTTTATTGTAAAAGTTTTGACAATTTTTTAATGCACTCACTTTTACATGAAAACGAATAACTAATTATATTAAATTTAGAATAAACAATAAGCCATTTTTATACAATAATATTAGTTTTTTTTATACATTCCATCACATTACACAGAGTCCTATATGTAAAAAAAAATATTTCATAATTTTTTTTATCAATCTTATATGGTAACTTTTACTGGCGCTCTTCTATGGTCTGCATTAGTTTTAAAGTACATTAAAAGTATATTCTAAATTGTTATAAGTGTTCATAAGTATAAAGATTTTATCAGTAAAAAAAAAGTGATGGTACTTATATTGTGAAAGTGAGAAAACCATATTATCTATAATAAGACGAATATAAAACAAGTACTATTTTCATTGCATTAATTAGGATAAAGTAGAAAACTATTATTTCTATTTACATGCACGGAAATGTCAAAAACAATTAACCAAATGTTTTGTGTTGAGAAGCAATGAAGCTATTTTGGAATGCAATATTGGTAAATTAAAATATAAGAAAAACCTTTTTCAAATCGAGTCATACAGACAATGAGAGACTATATTTTTGGGTAGATGTTTTTATTGCAATCATTCATTTGTATTCTGTTAATTTCCTTATCTAATTAGTTGCAAATACCTTTTATTACAAATCTAGTTTGTAATGTATGGTAAATTAATGATAAAATTAAAATTTTGATATGTATATCTTTTAGGTGAAAGAAATTTATTGTTTTAAATAATGTATATACCTTATCTGTTTTCATTGTTGCTTGTAATTTGTTATTTTTTTTTTGAAGATAATAGTATGTCATTGCAATAAATAGTAAAAATAAGTGATGTGTTATTTTATTTAAAACTGTTTTAGTTTCACTATTTTATACTGAGCATATTTTTATATTTATTCCACTGGTCTCATGGTGTACTGGCATAGAATGTAAAGGTGTTAAGATCACCAATGTTTATCACGTTTTTATATAGAAAATAAGAATTCTACTTTTATGTAGATTTCGAATAGAAAAGTATATCTAAATAGATAAACATATATGTTCTTTGTAATGGTGGTTTGTATTACATCCATTAATTATAAACTCGCTATCAGATAATATTGCAGTCTGAAAACTTCTATATTGTTTAATCAATGTACATGAAAATATTGACAGGATATTTACACAGTTCATTTGATAGCTGAATAATACTACAAGTATGTCATTTAAAATATGGACACATGATAATTTTTTTTATACAACTAAGGGATCAGTCGAGCAGCTCATCTGATGGAAAGTAATACACTTGCCAATAACAATGAGGCACTAGTTAGGTAAAATGATTATCATTATACTATTATTTGTCTCATTGAGTCTTAATTGTGATTAATCGTGATCAATGTTTAAGTTTATTGATATGCTGTTGAACTCCACTCTTTTGGAGTAGGGGAGTTTGACAAATTAATAGCGTTATCCATAAGGGTTGGGCAGTGCAGTATGTTGGCAACAGTCCTTGGAAAAACATAACCATTTCTTAGTCTTTCACTTCTCAATAGAATTTAATAACGTTAAGAGTATAGTGTTTTTTTTTTAATTCAATTAAGCGACCATACGAATCGTAGGTTCACTTGATTGTAAGTAATATGCTTACCCATAACAACTTGGTACTAGTTAGGATGATATATACTGCACTAATTACGCTCGTCGCCTAAGACATAAGATATTGAGTCTCTTTACCTCAGTAATTACACTAGCTACAGCGCCCTTCAAACCAAATATAGTAATGTTTGTATACTATTGTTTGGCGCTTTGGGTGGTATCTACCTGGGCGGTCCCCGGTAACAGATACCTATCACCAGTATATGTAATGGTAGGGATATTGTAACTAGTCACCCACTTGGAAGTATAACAAATAAACATTATCTTCTTTCTTCAAAACGCCGTTAATTTTATTAATTATTGTTTATAATTTCAATACATGGAAGTAGCATTTCCTATATATGAGTAGTAATAGTCTTTCTCTCTCTCTGTTTGAAATTTGGAGTTTAACGGTTCCCGTACAACGACTTACGGGATCCAAGCTAACCCCACCTGCTCGTGGTGCACCCTGCTAATAAACAAACGAGGCTCTGTCTCCCACCAATTGGACCAGTGTGGTGACAAATAGCTCAAATTCCCCCGATTGATGTTGGGAATCTTTGGAGGAGGCCTATGCCCAGCAGAGGATGTCTATAATTATATTTTTACTACTACCCACCTCTGATCTGATTAAATTTGCAGAGACAGACAAATACATTAACACAAAAAAAGGGGCACGGATTAAACTATCACGACTGACGCCCTAAAAAGCTGAATGTAGGTAGACATTGGTATACAAAATAATTTTCCAAGATAATTTTGCTGTATTCGGGCTAACGTGGACTGAACTAGGTTAAATCGGTTAAACGGTTACTGTGAAATAACCAGCAGTTTGTAAGTCATGCAATCCATATATTGCACGATTACAAATACGCGTTAAGTTTGGATTCAGTGCGGCACTTACTGGTACCGATCGATAAGACGATATCGATATTATAAGACCTTGCGACCAGCTCTTGTGTCCGATATCTAATCAATGATGACAATTCTATGGGTATTTTTTATTAAAGCATTATTAGATTTCAAGCCAACTGTACATTGGCAATTTCTTTCATAAATGAACTGATTATTATGATACGAGACAAAGAGGCTTAAATATATGTATAAAATATAATTTTTTTATCTAAACAGTTCTCGATGTTAACAAATAAATTTTATAGATTTTTGTAAACAGTTTATGAAAAAAAAATAGACCGATTTTAATATCTATCAACTAAATTACATTTGTGTAATCTTTGTTTTTGTTACATATATTGTAGTTATGATAGTAAAATGAGGAAAAAAACAGTTTTATCCGTACCAAGATTTGATAACATGTATAAATAATATAAACACATGTAAATATGTACTTTACTTATATAATAAAAATACATTTTATCTATTGCTGGTTCGAAGTAAGGCTTATCGAATTTATATCCGACACGCCCTTGTAGAGTAACTGTCTTATTATAATGGTTTAGCTATGACGTAGTCTCGATAAGGGTCGAACGTATAGTTAATCATAGGAACAGCTTCAGTCTGACCCTTTGGTAAATAATCAAGAATGTTTCTCATAGAAGAGAATATTTTAAATGCCCTAGATACGGACAGCGCAAACCAATCGACTGCGGGGCCTATGATATGGAGATCTGTCGGATGATGATGATAATAATAGAGTCTTGATGAATACCGGATGTGCTAAAGACTTAGGTTCTTCTTTATATTCACAATATGCGTAAAGAATGAAACTTTTAAGCTTTCGAAAATATAATTGTTGTATGCGATGGTTTGAAGGTTTACAAATTTCTTTTCTTTAACTAACGCTTAAAGTTAAACTTTATGTTCATAGCGAGAAGCTTTTAGTAAACTTAATTATCATGTTTAATTATTTATGTCTAGGAAACTAATATAAGAAAATAATAAAAAAAAATACTCATATAGGTTTACTCTGTCACTGAGGTCAGAAGGGTCAAAACGTAATGTGAGTTAAGTTCGTCTGTACTATTCCACTTCTGTGTAATCATTGTTTGTCTTAGCTTTATCTATATGTACAGTAGTTAAATAATATAAATAAATAAAAATAACATTTTACAATGCCCTTTCTTTGTGTTTTTTTTTGGCAAAAAAAACCGTTAGCTTCAGATCCATTTTTAACATCATCAGCCGAAAGACGTCCACTGAAAGACATAGGCGTCCCTCAAAGATTTTTACCATAGTACAATTTTAGTGGAAAAATTTCTTTTTTTTTAAAAAAAAAAACTTCTTTTAGGTAAAAAGGAAAAGCTTAGTTATAATAATATATCCGGAATCGATCTTTTATAAAATGGTAAGGAAATGTCATAAGAAATATCTTTACTCATTTCCTTATTCCGGTCTGGTATCCATTTTGATGAATGACCTCTATAATCAAAATTTAAGATGTGTCGCACAAAACCATTCCAATAAACATTTATTTGCCTATACACCAACACATTAAAAAGGTCAGATGAATGTTATTTATCATCAAGCAAAATTTACTCAACAAACATTATGAATACTTGAAGATGAGCTAACGATTTTTTTTCCGTCCCATCATCAAACGTGTCATTAGTACTTCGTCTGTCTTCGTTTTCGGAACCGGTCTCCTAACACCCAGTATAGGACTCCGCAAGGGTTTTATCTTAAAAATATGATGTTAAATAAAATTTTTCGTTGTTCGATTTATTCTTAAATAGATAAATTCTATAATATACCCATAACCAGCAGCACAGGTCAATGGGTAAAGGTGACAATGATCCGTTTTCTTGAAGTACCTCTACATTAGTGGAGGTTAGCCGTCAGATTTGCTAATTTGGGACAGTTTTGAGCCATATGGAACAGTTGCCCAACACTGCTCCATTACTTTGTTTCGAAGCCAGGATTTTTTTCGGCGCATATCTTAATAAGTTTAAGCAGATAATATATTTCGTGCCGGAACGTATGCCCGAGATAATCAATCTTTAGATTTTTAACGGTATGCAATAGTATCTTAGTTTGGTTGACACGCGATAATGATTAATATGTTTGAATCTATTTTGAATATATTAATATTAATTTAAGATGTGGGGCTCTATCGAATGTTTAAGATCACATGGGCAGTTTGTCTCCAATGCTCAAGTTTTTTAGAAAGCAAACGTAGGCCGATGACAGCCATCATACAAAGAAAGGTTACATTTTTCGGACACCTTCAAAGAAGATTCTTTTATGAATTTCAAAGTTTAATCCTGGAGGGCAAAATTCCTTGAAAATGTGCACACAGTAGACAGTGGAATTTTTTTTTGATAACATAAAGGAATGGATTGGGCTTAAATGCTATCAGGTAAAAAGAATAGCTGGGGGAGTAGGATGGGGAATTGATTTTCTCAATCTAATCGCTAAACTTCAGTTTGATGATGATGCCTAATTTTTATGGTTCCTTAAATTTTTAAAGTAAAAATCATTGACCTGCTGAGCTCATTGCTGGTTTGTCGTTCTAAATCTTTCTAAAGTTCTAAAGCAATAAATTTTTAATAACTTGACACGCGATTCAGTGTTATGTTGTACGGCGTTTCACTTTAAGTATAAAAATAGATTATTATACATAAAAACCATTTGTAATTGCACAGTTGAACAATTACGCTACTTGTGGGATCTCTTCAGACGCTAAATTGATGTAGATACATTAAAATTCATAAATTGCAGTTAGTTATATATTAAAGTAATAAAAGGTATTTATTTTGCACTTACAAAGATTTTAATTCACTAAAAAATATTGTAATATAACGTATTCAATGATGATGATGGTACTACTGGTGGTAGGTCTCTGTTGCCGGAGACCGTCTCTGTAGGTAATATACATACACCCAGTAGTGTGTATTACTGTGTTCTGGTTTGAAGGAAGTTGTAGCTAGTGAAAATACTTGGGTAACGAGATTTAACACCTACATCTCAAGGCGACGAGTGCAATGTACTGCTGTGTAAACTATTAACTAGCGGTGCGTTGTTATAGTAAGGCGTATCACTTAACATCAGGTGAACGTCCCGCTGGTCTTGTCGTGTCGTCGAATTAAAAAAAAATATAGTAAGCAAAGAAAAAGGTCTTTACTTAATATAAACAAAATGAGTATGTGTGCATGTATATACATTAATATTAGGTCCTTACATATGAAATTAGCGTTTTGTCGTACTGACCACTTTGATTTGAAATATCTCCTCTTTGGTTAAGAATTCCAAATTCAAATTTATAAATTCATTTAGCTGGTACATTTGAGTTTTGAAAACAATCATTCATTTGTTTTTTCCTCATTATTTTTTTCTTTGCCGTCGCTTATTACCGCACAATAGAAAACGTGAAATATCGGTATATTTACGAGTACGAGTTCTACCGTGACACCAGTACCAGTGCTGCAGAAACAGCTCGAAGGATTAATCATGTGTACGGCGCTAGTGTCGCAAAAGAAGGTACGGTACGTTTTTAGTTTCATCGTTCTCGTTCTGGAAATTTTAACCTTCAGAAACAACCCCGTGGACAGCCGGAGTCCAAAGTAGGAAATGAAGAATTAAAGGCTATTGTGGAAGCGGCACAAACTGCACAACAAACAACTACTAAGTTAGATGAGTTACAATTGGAATGTCTGCGACATCCACCTTACTTCCCGGACCTTGTCCCAACAGATTACAATATTTTCCGGAATTTGGACAAGTTCTTACAAGGAAAAGAATTCAACTCCGATGCGGCAGTCCAAACCGCCTTCAAAGAGTTTATTGATTCTCGTCCCCATGGTTTTTTTAATAAAGAGATCAATGAACTACCTATGAGATGGCAAAAGTGCATAGATAACAACAGTGCATACTTTGATTAATTATATATATTTTACCAAAAAAAATTTTCTATATCCTCCCGTACAAAACGACAATTTCATATGTAAGGACCTAATATGTATTTCCGCGGAACATTAGCAGTTTAAATATTATTATGTTTAGATACAAGTTTTATGGATTTTTAACTAATTCTTGTATTATTTTAATATAAGAATACAGTAGTAATAACAGTAATTTCATCAATTTGTCTTGCCAGTATTGACTTACGGAACTGAGACGTGGCCCCTTACTATGGACCTTATAAAAAGGCTGAGCTACACAAATGGCAATGGAAAGAGGTATGCTCGGAGTGTCTCTGCGGGATCGTATCAGAAATGAGGAGATCCGCAGAAGAACTGAGATCACCTATATAGCCCAAAAGATTGCTAGACTTATGTGGCAGTGGGCTGGGCACATTGCTCGAAGGATTGACGGCCGATGGAACAGTAAGGTTCTGGCGGCCGCGTATTGCGTCTTCTTCTTCTTCATAATATACCGAACCGGACTCAAACCGGTAGAGGAAGTTAATAACTTTATTTATTACCTGAAGGCCACAAATATCATTTATTAGTTAGATAATTACGAGTTAAATGTTGTTCATGGTCATTTGCCAAAACTTTACGCAAAATTACCAATGGGTAATATTTTTAATCGTATTGCGCAACGAATCCGGTATTTATGACGTTTTCTCATCTTCATATATCATTTACATATATTTTACATGAATTTAACAAATTTTGAGATGTTTCCATAACAGCCAATTTACGTCCCCACTGCTGGAGCACAGGCCAACCCTGAATATGAGGACGATGGGGCCATAGTCACCACGCGGGCACAATGCGGATTGGTGACTTCACACACACTTTAGAATAAGTTCTAAGTTATGTGCAAGTTTCCTCACGATTGAGATGTTTATTTCCGTTTAATTATAGTCATTTCCTTGTTCCGTTAAAGCCAGGGCCATTTAAAAGCAATCATGGCGAACTTGCGAATTATTTAAAGGCCGTTGAAACTTTTAAGTTTAAACTCGCAGTTAATCGAAATAAAATTTTATATCGTCGTGTATTTATGGGATTTTAACGTCACAGTTATTTATAACATAATAGTATTTAAAAAAAAGACGAAAGACATAATAAGAACGAATTATTTAAGTGATACGCCTGCCTATTACAAGGCTTCTTTACTACATTTTGATTAACCCCACTTAAGATTGTTAAATGTTATTACCACAGTAATTTTATTTCTTCCATCGACTTTCAAAGCTGAATACATTGTTGTTTGCATACTATGTGTTATACGCATGATACCTGTTCACTATATCACCAGTAAATAATATAATTTGAGACCACTGATAGTAGAATAGTCGTAGATCCACCAAAGTCGAAGCCCTTAATAAATATTTTTTATTTTCAACGAATCGATGATGATGATAAAAAAATGATTTCAAAAAATATCTTCGTACGTCTCCCCATTTAAATTGTTGGGCAAGAGGACTGGGCCTATCAAGTATGAATTATGCCCATCCATATGTTTACGGAGAATCTTCGCTGATGAGCTCCTTCTCTAATCACGTGGGGATTTTCATCTCATAGAGCCCAATAATGACTATTATGAAAATTTGTTATGCCGTCTCTATCAAACTTCGATTCATAAGTTCACAATATTTTGGTTAGAAAATTATTATTTTCTATATCTGCATGCAGCATAAAACGGCAGAAGTCTAAGCTCCTTGCAGGGTCTCCTCCAGGCCCTGGACCGGTGTATAATGGTAGGGATAAAGCCTTGCCGTATGCACAGTAAACCATACTTTCCATTGTGTTAAATCCAGCAATCTTGCCACGACCCTGGTTAACGTAGTCGGGGTCTATAACAAAATGGTCTACGATTCCTTCTTCCTCTTCAGTATCGTAGATGCGTGGCCTATCTGCGTCATGTCGCTTCTGTTGAACGCTGCCAGTTTCCCTGATGTATTGATATGCCACAGCAAAGACTACGACTCGGTAGGTGAAGATTTGGAAAACGTAGCTGATATTCTCTTCGTGCTTATAAAAAATTTCCATCATTAAGTCCATAACAACAGAAAATGTCAGCGTATTCTTCATTACCGTAATCCGCCATTGAAATTAAATTTATTTGGTATGGAAAAGAAAAATTATTCAGAATTAAGAAGACAACGATAATGTACGTCCACCAACGAAAGTACTTAAATTTTAACTGTCGTACTTATACTTGGTTTTATTCAAAGTGTTTTTTTTTCCAAATTTTAGAATATGTGCTTTCTTATATCTTGTCAGATAGGTACTGAAGTCACATACTTATTTATGTGCTATTATATAAGATTAAATAAAAATGTAAGTATGACGCCTTATATTTTACTGTCACGACTTTCAAAGAACCTAATTTAAAAGTTTTAGCCTCTGGTGACGTTATATATAAATATTAGTAAGAAATAAAATCATCAAACTTTTTGCTACAAAAACGGCAATTTTTTGGAAAATATTTCAAAACTTAATAACTCCAGAACCATTGTTTTTGGATGGAGTATTCCATATATAGATAGATAGGATACGAACTGTACTTTGGCCCCTCCAGATCTTTTACACCTATTACCTTTCACCCTGTATATTAGTATTCGACAAGTTTTGTAATTAACAAAGTTATCTTTATTGTTATCATTTATCTTTGGTATTTTTACCGAAGCTAATCTATATTTCTTTTGAAGATATGTTTTTATTTTTTTTATACATTCTTATTACTTGTTTTTAAAATGGTATAAGTTACTCCTCATAAAATCAAATATCTGCTATTGAAAGGTATAGTTTTTAGTATAATATAAAATCTTTATTAACATGTGGTATATGGTGGAATATTCCAGCAGAGTACAGGCCAGCTATGGACGGATTTAGGGTTGTGCGACGGTGTTAATAACGGGACCCAGGGGGCGGTGAGTTGCCCCCGGGTGGCAATATTTCAGACAAATTTCTTATTAAACTATATATTAAATTATGTTATTTGCGATTAGAATAGTTTCTGCTAGTTTTTGCATAATACAACGGTTAATCATTTCAGTAGGTCAGTTATTTTCTCTTCTTTCTAACTTCCATATTCTTACATAAATAACTTAGTTACTACTGTGTGGCGAATTTTCAATGATATAATGTTATACAAATCGGTTACAAATGATGCAAGTGTTGTAAAAACCTATTATTTGTTTTAGATCGGTTGTTTGTTTTGTATAATATAATCAAAATCCCATAAGACACTTTTGTTTACTATTTTTCTTTTTTATGAATGTTCAACACGTATCCGTAAGTGATAAATGCAAAAGGAAATAAATAAATTCACTCTTCCTGATAGTAAGTGAGAACGTTGTCAATAATGATAAAATGCACCAATTTAGAAATCGGCTATACACATTAAACTTTAAGACTTCAGTGTTATGTCTGGACGGCAGCTTTGATCCTGGTAGTTCCAATTCCTAACTGTTAACATTATGAAGAGCGGAGCGAAAAGATTACTCTTTATTTATATAAGAGATATCCAGAGATTCATTAATTCATCACGAGATCTCCGAAACTATTGGCCGTAAACACTCAAAATTTGGTAGGGATATTCTTCTGCTTCTGCCCTTTAGAGGTCAGCGAAGAATGGATTTTACAAAATTCCTTTCCCGGTGGCAATTGCAGGGGTATTAAAAATGAGAGGCAGCTCGGAGCGGCGAGTTGTGCCCAGACGAGATTTTTTCCAAATTTCTAATAAATTTCAAGTCCAAATTTCAAATCTTACTCTATATTACGGTTAACAAAGCGGGCAGGGAATAGCTAGTATATAGTATATTACGTTATTTGTGATTTCTAATTGCTGGTTCCGATAACTTTCAAGTTAAGGACCGTCTAATACGTATTGCTTATTGGCTTAACAGTCAATTGTAATTTATCAGTTACTTTTATTTAATGTTAAAGAAAACCGAAGAGTAGTTTTTAATATGGAATATTTCTGTCGCAGTATTTAATAGTCCAAACTCCATTTTTTTCCGGCACTTCAGAAGATATGCTATCACACATATTCATCAATCATACAAGATAAAGTAAGATAAGTTACCCAATTTGCGTTCATAGTATAAGCACATTACATTATTATCTTTATCACAAAAATTTGTTATCTTACTAAACTGGGACAAACATGTAGTCACTAATACCTAAGTGCTTGTTTTATGATACAGTTTCATTGTTCGATTCTGGGGTCACATGTGGATTTTGGTTTATGGTAGCCTTCATATGGGCTAAGTCTAGACATTTTTGGAGATTTTAGGTTCATTAATAATAAATTAGGAAATTTATTCGAATACTTTGAGAAACTCGTCTTAATAAAACAGTCTATACTTCTACAGAAATAAAAAAAAAGTGAATGCAAAACTTGGTTTCTTCTATTCTAGTATCTGGTATTTGTTCACTGTATTTGGGAAGGAATGATTGCAAGCGATTTAAGACAAATGCAAACGAAAATATCATTTCTATACACATTTTTGTTGGTGGTAGGTCTCTGTGGCCAGAGACCGTCTAGGTAGGTACCTTCGCAGCTCCCATTTCTGCCGCCAAACTGTAGGGTACACACATTAGCGTTTCGGTTTAGAGGGCGCTGTAGCTAGTGAAATTACTGAAATTGCGAGACTTAACATTTTATGTAAAACGAAGAACCAGATTCGATCGACGTCAGCGTTGCAACCCATACGACTTTTACAGCTTATCTGACACGGGGGTTGTGGACCCGGATCCACGGCCTGTTTACAAAAAAAAATGTACTACTTGGAGTGTAGTTATCCGACGGCGGAATTTTACAAGTGTGTCTGTTTGTTGGTTTTTCTGGCAAATCTACTAAGTCGTCGAGGGAAGGCATGGACCCGATCCTTGACTACCTTCGCCTGAGTCGGAATCTCTAGGCGGTGAGGACCGGCCCTGTTCGCCGGTATACTTAGTGTACGCGGTGTGTGAGTAGTTGTGGCGCCGCGTTCTGAAGGGAGGGCGGTGTGATGTCGAAATTCGGAGTGTATTGGTAGTGTCCAAAGTGTGTGGTGACGTGGGTGTTGTCGGTGACTATAGGTGGAAAACGATGAGCACCATGTGGTGCTATAAATATCATCCTAACCAGCGCCAAGTTGTTATGGTCTAACCTTTAGATGATCGTCTCGTTTCTCTCGTCGCTTCGAATGAAAGAAAATATATCACCGGTCAAATTAACTGAAGTTCAATGTAACCCCTAAGGTCGTATTACTTATTTAAGTTTTGTACCTATCATTAATCTTTTCTCCAACCCTTGAGGTGAAATCTCAAAGGATTTCCTTTGTAAGACAATAAAAGCAGCCCCGTGGGTAAGTAAATTGATTCACCGCTTTGGTCCTCTATTTAATGTTGAGTGTACTGAAGAGGGGTCGGTGACCTATGACCAGCGCGGATCAACTTTCCAATGTCTCTATAATACTTGCGTTTGGGTTGATTTTATTCCAGCACAAAGATGAAGATGCCTTTCTTATATAATAGTTATAAAGTTTTTATAGTTTATTAAATATCATTGTTACTTAAATTCACGAATACGAAAACTGGTATTTGGTAATTATTGCAAAAGAGACCTACTGTCAGTTGAGACTTTAACAGAAAAGTTTTATTCTTGTACATCTACTTTTTTATATTTGATTGCATCTGTATACCTATACACTGTTTCTGTCTGATTCAGTGATCAGTTTTTATCATTTAATCATGTTATTGTTAATCATTAGTATCCTCCTTATCACACTACTTACTGCTTTAATTGCTTACTTTACAAAGATAACTAGTAGACATCCGCTTAAGAAGTTAATTCCCTAATGTTAATTTTAATAAAGAAAATAGATCTAGCTAAAAATAACGAAAATTAGTTTAAATAATAAAAGCTTTAGTGACTAAATATAGTAGTCGCCTAATAAGTATATACTTGAAATAAAATTTATCTATATATTTGTTTTAATATGTTTATATAAAAGATTTTAACGTTCGTTATAAATTATCATATATATATATACCACATTTTTTTTAAAAATTCACTAAAATATGTAGAATCCTAAATCTACTTCCGGTTCACAATAAGTTTATTTTTTGATTTTATTGTATAATGTAAAGCATATATCCGTGTTTTTTTAATTAAAAAATCACTATAAGGAAACGGAAGACTGGTTGTACATTATCTTGCTATCAACGGATTGAACCTGCTTGAACTTGTGTCGAAAATGTGGAGGTCATGATATTGTTATATTAATTATTTTTCAACGGTATTGTGAAAAGCCGGTTTGGCTATGATGTAAAAATTCCCTGTATAATTTAAGTAATATAATGACTAAGCGTTTGCCTTGTATCACAGGTCTTTGGTTTTATTATAGGACCGCATATTGTGAAGCTTGCTTGTTGTTAGTTTTTTCAAACTCGTCTCCCTAGCTTTCACCTGCATTGTAAATCTAATACCGTAACAACATTGCTGTATTCCGGCTATTTTCGGGCGACTAGACTTCATCACCCACGGACACATTATGACTTAACACCATCTCAAATTAAAGTCATGGACTAGATTATTAAAGGTAAAAAATGCACTTTTTTTAACGCCTTTGACAAACCACTAAGGTCCAATTACTGCTGTTATATTTAATAATAATAATTAGTTATTTATCGTTAAATAATTTAATGTTTTCGCCATCGTATACTGCAATGTGTTTAGTCGCCAGATGCTTTGCAATTAGAGAAGTTGCTAATTGCAGTTTATGTGATAAAATTGTTATCATACATAGACTATTATACTTCAATATAGTTGATATATGAGAATAGCTTTAATGATAAAATTTTCTGTCTTTGTTTCCATATCAATAACATAAAAGACCGTAGATTACTTATAATGTAACCGATATAGGAGAAAGTGTCTGTTATGTAGTACTATGAGGACAAAGAAATAGTAATGTGTAGGATTACGCGAAGTGCTTCACTTTCAAGAGCTCTTAAATTGTGTAAACAGTAAAGAAACCATTACAAAAAAAGTTTTTTTTTTAACAATGTTCATCTGTAATAGCACGTGTATCGTTTTAGTTATTTAGCGGAAGTCGAATGGAGGGACGAGACCAATAGGACGACAATAATTTCCTAACTATCGTGGGTCCCCTCTTTGATATATATCCTAGTGCATAAAATATATAACGAGCATTTATAATTATATACTTCAAGTGGTAGCTTTCAACTAGGCTTCTTAGGAACTCTACCATCATAGTTTACATTTACCACTATATAATTTTTTATCTTCAATGTTTTTATTTTTTTCTCTTGTGATAATAAACGACAATCAGTGATGGTAAAGGGTACGGACGCAATATTCTCACAATTTGACAGCCGGATCAGCGGAGTACTCTTATAAGTAGACAGCCCGATGTGAAGCTAATCTTGTGCGACAGATTCACTATATTAACTAGTCATCAAAAAACGTACCAACTGTCCAAATTCCTTCGCGTTATAAAGCAACGGTTAGAGACTGTGACTGTTCAGCTTTCGTTCTTTTTACCAACATATCCTAGATGGGAGCTCTTCACGTCGTTCATGATAATACTTCAGTCTGTTTAGTCAGTTAGAGGGTGCGCCACACCTTCAGTTAAATTAAGTAAAATAGTTTTACCAGTTTCGGTCTGTGATTTATTTTATTGGAATCTAGCGTGTGATATAACTAGAAAATATCTGATCCAATTGGGATTCGTGACTTTGAGCTATATTTTCGATTAATCAACCGTTACAAGCTGCAGTATACGTAGCAACTTGTTAATAAATAACGTCGACAAAGTGCGCTTTCTCTAAAGTGGATATTTCGTTGCGGTTGCGCAGCCCGACACGAGTTTACAACGTGCGGTTTATCTCACACCGGAATCGATTTTCAACATCTAAATATACGTGTCAAATCTGTAACACATTTTTTTTTATTGAATCAACCACGTTAACTTATATATTGTATAAACCTAATTGAAATACTATTTGTAATCATCCTTGTGAGAGTCAAAACATCGTGTGCATTTTTCTCTATCACTGTAGTTTGTCCTATTAACAAAAATCTAATTAAAAATTTCTTTATTAATACGGATTTAGGTATAAAACTATAGGGTTAGCCTTTTTTATGACCCAACATGTATTAAAAATGATGATATATTTCAACCTTTACATATCAAAAGGTTACGCTTTATTATCTCGCTCCGTGATCTAGAAGTTTGAATAGGAGTTTGTATAATGGTAGAAGTTTTTTTTGTTTCTACTAGTTAATATACTGAATCTATAATATTGGATTATAGCTGCGTAACGGTTTTTAATTTATGAGAGTATTACCTTCAATTCTCCATCTCCGGCATTGTTGTTAACTAACATATGAAATTGAGGTCTAGTGTTAGTCCATAAGCAATCAAAAAATACAACTTTCTAATACATATGCAATCTTTTAATGAAACGCTTAATGTTGCTAATGAATAAAATAAATTAATCTTTGTCGTAAAACAAATAATCCTTTTCTTTATCGCGTTTGCTATTCTTTATGTACAGTGGTTTATTCCCGGAGCGGATACGATGAATTACGGTATCGTATTACTGTCGCAAGTCTAGCCACTTTGTCGCTTACTAGGTTTCTCAGAATAATCAAGCATGTACATTATTAACTTCTACGACCCCGTCACAAGAAATGATAATAATGTATTTACAGCAGTTTATTGTCATAACGTATACAAGTGTTTCTATGTTAGAGTGGATACGACCGTTATAGAGTCAACGACAAAATTTTAAGAGGAGGTATCCAGAGATACATTAACTCATCGCGAGATCTCCGAAACTATTAGACGTAAACACTCAAAATTTGGTTGTATACTGCTTCTGTCATTTAGAAGGCAGCTAAGAATAGATTTTACAAAATTCTTTCTCCAGAGGAAGTTGCAGGGGTGTTAATAACGGGAAGGGGCACGCAGAAAGTGTTGTATTACTCTTACTGATCAACGGCGAACATGAATTGTCAAGAGATTACGGGACCTCATCTCGCATAATAAGCATTGACAAAATCACTACCATTAGGCTTCTCTTGTTGGAGATTGATAATTATGGTACAGACTATTTATCAAACAGTAGTGACTGAGATTATCTACGATCTATTTTAACTGTCTTCGTGGTAGAGGGGTAAACCCTGTTCCTTTGTTACACGATGAATTTGGATTCGAATCCGAGTCGTAATAAGTTGTAAGGTTTCCATGGTAGTCTTTGAACCCGACTTTCTCTCTGATATCTTAAGGTTACTGCTCTATCATCATAAGCCGATAAACGACCATTGCTGAACATAGACCTCCTCCAAAGATCCCCACATCCATCGATCCTGCGCTACCCGCATCTAGCGACTTCCGCGACCTTCGTTTGTAGGAGGTCATTTGGTGGGACTTGAGCCATTTCCCACCACGCTGGCTCGATGCGTGTTGATAGGAGCCAGAGCTTTGTTTGTTGATTGGCAGGGTGCACCACGAGCAGATGAGGTTGGCTCGAGTCCGTGAGTTGTTATGCGGGATCCTTTACATCCCTTTATATACCATATATACCCTTTACATGTTATTCACATATTATTAAATTTTAATCTAATGAACTCATACCGACGAGTGCGTATTTTTTAATAACAAATAACTATGATAACAATTCGTTACAGGATATAACAGTGACTATCGACGTTATTATCTTTTGTAAAAAAACTTATCTCTTCCAGATTTTGAACTCTGTAATATGAACAGTACTTGTTTTTAAAACAAAATATATAACATCGAGTGTTAAAAAAGTACAACCAGACTAGACCTGTTTTTTTTCTAGAAGACAGACACAGTTAATAGGATGGTATACAGTTAGATGTTACTGTTTGTTTTTTTTTATTATACATAATAGCATTGAAAATGGATCGATATAAAACTCGTTACGTTTTTGCGATACAGCGTTAAAAGCTATTGACATCAATGTACACGTTTTCACAAGAATTTTTCATTGAAAGGCAAAGAGTATGTTTATATCAACTGTAGACATGATCTCGTTACCACAGTTATTTCACTAGGTACAGCGTCGTTCAAACCAGAACACAGTAATGTTTCCTCACTACTGTTTGGCGGTAGAGATAGAAGCTGCTGTGCTACCTACCTAAACAGTATCTAGACCTACTACCGGATAAAGATCAGACTTTTGTTATTATATGGTATAGTTAATTATCTGTAATAGATAAGGGTAGGTAGGGCGGACCGTGTTATCATTATTATGTACTTATTTTGTTACTAATTGTAGAATCGCCGGTCAATTTATAACGACAACGTTAATGTAATTTAACGTTATTACTACATTGTTAGGGGATATGTAAATGACTGTCTCTTTAACAATAAAAAAAAATGTGCTATTATAGTAATCAATATAAAAATATATATGATTATTATTACAGTCATTACAATAACACAACATTATTTGCAAATGTTTTAAATATATTTAATGATGCGATATTTTGATGTTTTCTTTATACAAATATGATTAATACAGAAATTCAAAAATATATTTTCAAAATGTTTATAATCTGTATTTCTAAATAATAATATAGTGTACATTAAACATGTGTTTTTACAGATAAAAAAACCACTGAAACCTGGTCATTTCCATGTGCCTATTCTGTTCCCCGGCCGCTTTGGCTATAATACAGAATTAGATTTGAAATTTGTCTGAAATATTCTTTGAGAGTAATCGGAACCGCAAATGACTTTCTATAGCAACCGTTACTATAGCAACCGCATAAATAATACGAAAACAAAAGTTGATTAGAAATAAAATGATGAAATATTTATTAAATAAAATTGTTAGCCTATAACCATTTACAAATCATTGCGTGTCGAATGATCATGTACCCATGTCGATACGTTCACTAGTTTTCACGTGATTGACGAACTAATGAAACCCATTTTTAAAATTATTTATTTATATACAGATTGTGCCAATTAGCAACATCATATTAATGAAAAATTAAAACTCAAAAAACTATGAATATACAGATTATATATACAGATTAAAATTTATATTTTTTATTGTTCTTGTTTGTATATTATCTGTCAATTTGCACATGAGCCAAGACTTGGACTTTGCCTTCCCGCCTTGAACCGTCTCTTAGAGATATGTCAGTGGTAATTAATCGTTTTCAAGTGATGCAATCGGCCAACGAGCTAAACGATGTCTTCTATGATTTTCTAAAAGACATTACTTTAATACTATATTTACATACATACAAAAGTTATTTTTCAAATGATCATAGGGGTCAGTTTAAAAGAGTGACTAACCTTATTTTTTCATTGGAATTTTTACTCTTAAGGAACATATCAATCTTATGGCTGACACAAAAATTTAACAACCACTAAGGTAATTAAAATTTTCGAAAGACAATCAGGTCTTTGGTGAATTTGAATGTTGCGTCCGTTAGTGCGTTTTGTATCACACCAACATCCGTGATGTTAACGTTATAATTGGTCAAAAAAAGTGACTAAGTTAATTCATCCAACGTCAAACATCATGAGATAAATGATTTAAGGATATATGGCATTCGTCAACTCGCATATAGAATGCTGAGAGGATTACATCCATGACTCACTCGTTAGGACAGAAGGCGAAGCAGGGGTGTTTATAATATTTATATATAAAATTTAATAATAATATACAAAATCATGAAAAGTAGGTGAGATATTGATAATTTTTCTTAAATTACACACGATAATCAACTTTTAATAATTTGTCAATTGTTCAAATTACCTGATACAGTTTGTGATGTGGTGTTGTTTTTATCCTCTTTAAACTCTTTGTAAATAAGATAATTAAAAATAATCTTGGCACTCATGCTTGTTGATGTTAATTGAACCTAAATAATATTCCTTAATGCGAAGTAAAAAGAATTATGTAATTTAGGGGTCAAAGTTTCTAACGGCGTTATTGTCTTGAAGATATGGCTGGTAAGGCTACTTGTGTTAAGTAGTAACGAGAATTTTAATTAAAAAATTTACGTAATCTTCTACTCGTATATATACGAGTAGAAGATACCCAGGGATTTATTGACTTTTAAGAGATCTACGAAACTATTAGACGTAAACACTCAAAATTTAGTAAAGATTTTGCTTCTGCCTTTTAGAAGTTAGTTAAGAACGGATTTTGCGAAATTCTTTCTTCAAAGGGAGTTGTGGGGATGATACATCTAACAAAGCGAGGGGAACAGGTAGTGGTAATATATTTATGATTGTATATACTCGCGGTTAACTATGATGCTACCTTTCAGTAAATGGAGATATATTCTTTGATTCTGGATTATAATAAATTCATAATATAAATATATAACGTTAGAGAAATTTCTTCTTCGTCGATATCACTCTTGACAGAGTGGTCATGGTCATCACTTCAGGTGTTGGTCGCAAGCTTAACAACACGTCGCCATTCCTCTCTGATAGCCGCCTTCCTAGTGCATATATTGGTAACGATGATGAGTCATTTACTGCCACCTTTATCTTTATCTTTTAACTATTAGATAAGTATTAATAATAAACCGATCTTTTAATGTATTTGCGTTCTCTTTCGATCAAAAGTGTTTTTCATGGAACATGCCGGTTTCCTGAAAATATTTTCACTCGCTGTAATATTGAAAACAAAAAAATATTCAAGTATTGTCCAAACATAGTACTAATAATGTAACAATTGTAATAAAAACCTTTGGAAAACGAATCGATTGGGTTCAAGGAGAAGGCGCAGTCTGGCCGACATTGTTGTTACATTTACGTAATAACATTCATTAGATATTATCTATTTATATTGTTTATTAATCTGAATAAATACTAAAGTTTACAATTAGAAGCTACACCGTAGTATTTAATTATGACCTTAATTTAGATTATTGTTTGATCATAACAGACGATTTTTTTTTCAAACTTTACCCCATAGTGGGTTTCATATAAATATAGACAAATTGTCTATTTTTTAAAGTAATGGAAACGGAGAGAGTTCGTTAATTTCTGTTTCTTTTATTAATCAGTTTGAATATTCTTTATATAAGAATGTGGTGAAATTGTAATTAATATGTACAAGAATAATATTTAAGTTAATTATGTATTTAATAGAAACGCACGAAACCTAAAAGATCGTAGATAGTTTTTAATTTGTGAAATTATGAGTCGATACAATTGGATTAATAGTCGAATTCGTGATTTCTTTAATTCTAGCTGTAATGCTAGAAGCTCATACAGAATTTTTGTTTCCGTTCTTTTATATATATCGTTTGAGTCAACTCTGGCAGGAATGTCGAAAAAAATCTATTTCTGGCAGGCCTCCGCGACACAGCATAAATAGGTTGACTGTATACCTCTCCAACGGTTACGGGTTTAGAAGTTTTTGGGTTAATATAATTGTCTAATGAAAGTATTCTCGTAGGTGGTTGGGGACATACAGAATTTATAATAATACAGACTCGAATAAATATTTCCAAATATATATGTAGTTTAATATTTTTTTAAATCTTCGTGAAAATTTTGGATCAACTCTTGTCTTCACTCGCAATTCGTTTGAAAACAATTAGGATATTGACTATTATTTGTTAATAATATTGTGATATCGTTGCTAGTTTAGAATTATAAAAAAAAAAACAATTCTGATATCTAAGACAGTAGTTAAACTATTGAATGATTATCTACACTGATCAGAACGAATCGAAATAAAGTTTATTTTAAGACTGATATATTTTCAGACCAGTAGATCTATATATATATATATATATATATATAAGAGCTATACAGAGATTGATTGACTCATTACGAGATCTATGAAACTGTTAGCCGTAAACACGTAGAAAATTTTGCAGAGATATTGCTTCTGCTATATAGAGGTTAGCTATGAATGGTTTTTATAAAATCATTTCCCCAAAGGGAGTTGCGGTGTTGTTAATGACGGGTAGGGGCTGCGGGTTGGCGCCGGACGGGAATATTTCGGACAAATTTCAAGGTTAAATGTCAATTCCTAATCCTATATTACGGCCAGCAAAAGACTCCGGGGACCGGCTAATATTTATAACAAGGAAAAATTCTAAAGTTTAAATGTTAAACTCTGATAGGAGATATGCTACATTGTATAATTAATTCATTCCGTTATTTTTAATGAGTTAAATACTTAAACTTGAAGTAAAGTTATTGAGATAAGTAGAGAAAATTTTCCGTCTCGCGGTCAACGCTTTACGTTATGTAAACTGTCTGTTACTCGGGAATTTGTCCTTTATTAACAAGTGCATGAAGATCATTAAGTACATGCTCAGATTTAAAGTAAATAATGGGAGGAAAATGTCTATTAAATATCATGGGTGTTTGTTGACATGAATCTTTGGGTTTTCGAATAGACCGATGACTTATTTTGGATTTTTTCATCAATAACGGTATTTACCACGGAAAAAATATTACGAGTGCCTTTACGTAAACACTGAGAGGATATATGTAAATGTAGACCCTCACGGAGCAAATAGGGTCCGCTCTGTTGCTAACTGTAACGGTTTTATCAATCGTATGGGAATTAAGGAAATCACCCTCGGAGTGGTCTGCAAAAAGCGGTATCCTCCTGGGATAAAAAGCTATCATGTACTTATATTGTATCAGATATGTATTTTTTTTATTTTAAATTTTCTCACACGTCCATTACATTAACATGATTGGTGCATTAAAACAATGTTCAAATTGTGTAAAATTTCAAGCACGGGATCTCACTTTAATATCTCATACCGTAGTTCTCTGAGTCAGAGGCCAATGATATTTATTAGTAATATCACTAGCTATATCGCTCTTCAAACCGCAACACAGTAATATTTACATACTGCGTGATCCGATGAGTCCTGCTATACTTAACTTTAAGCAATTTTTTTCTAACATATAATGTTACCATACCTATTAACAATTAAATTGTGGGAACTCATTGTTTTTTTCCATACTGGACATTTATCTGCTGATAATGATGTCCATTTATTGTTAACATTGTATTTGCGTACAATAAAATATGATACGGAGAGAAAATATATTACTCCTTTTTAATGTTTTCATTAAAATACATTACGTTCTCTGTTTATCATTGAATTGTCCTTCTCGTGAACAGAGCGCGACCTTTACAAGTAACCGAGTTGTGCGAAGTTGGAGAATATAATTACATTATAATATAATCAAGTGTCATATACACTACTTGCTGTTTATTTGTAATTGTTTATATATTTCAATAGTCACTGAAGAAATTTACACTGATTTTTCTTTGTATTATTATATAACAACGTTTTTATTGTCTATAATATTTTATACCGAACACTCCTTCCGAAGCATAAAATCATAATGAAACATAAAATACGATCTGAACTGAAACATGTAAAATACAGTTATAATATTTGAACAGTGTAGTTAGTTATAGTACGATTAAACTAACAGTTAAATAGTAAAATGGAGGTTAGTCCGTTATAAAGTAAACACAAAGTATATACCGCCACAATTTGTGAAAGGGATAATAATATGTATTTCTATAAGGTTTTGCGTATTTATTTATCTATTACTTTTTTCTATATATCTAGCCTTTTTTTTAATTAAAGAAGCGATAAGTCGAACAAAACGTTCACCTGATGGTAAGTGATACGCTTACCCATGACAATATGGGGATAGTTAGGATATATGCATCACATTGTGCTCGTCACTTTGAGACAAGATGTTAAGTTTCGTTACCGCAGTAATTTCACTAGCTACAGCACCCTTTGAACCGGAACATAATAATGTTTGCACACTACTGCTTGGCGTAGAAATAGGCGCTGTGGTGATAACTATTTATTTTTCTTTGTGGGGAAATCCTGCTTTGATTACCCTTCTGCTGTCGGGGCAATGGAAGAGTTTTGCTGTACTCTTACGGCTAAAAAGTATTAGGCGGAAGTACCGCATGCATTGTAGTGGTACCTACCTAGACGGCCCTTGACAACCGAGCCCGGCTATCAGTGAAACTACCTACCTACTTCAATTCTCGTACTTTAATGTTGATTGGCTAAAAAAGTCGTTTAAATATTAAGTTAGCTCTTTGACATCTTATTTTAAGATTAAAAGTAAAGTAAATGAATGCAATTTTAAGTTTATGTTTTAATCATGAATAATATTACAGTCTTACTTACTTTAGTTTGAAATAAATAATTATAGAAGCTATTATAAGAGGATGTTAAGCGTAGAGAGATTTCAACCGATAAATTGTTATAGTGTGGTGGAGGTTATGATTACTTTGATGGTTTTGTGCTATAAAAAAAATATAATTTGTGCTTTTAACATAAGCAACGCTTCCATTTGTTGTCTCTAAGTACAAATTTAATGAATAACTTCAAATTCCTTTTCAAGAAAATATGTTAATATGTCTTTGAGATGGAAATATCAGAGGACTGGATTAGTTAGGAGAGCTTAAGCAATGTAACTTTGCTCTTATAGCTTTGTAGGCGGATAAACATAAGCATATGCATATACAAACTTATATGCAAACTTTTAACGGAAATTGATGTAATATAATAAAACAAAAAAGTGTTTAGAGGGTACTACTAATTAGTTGAATGAAAATATGAATTCCCACAAACGACGGCTCTAGTGCCCGGCGGTACCAGAAGCCATTCTGATTATGAACCGATTGATGTGGAGATCTTTTAGGGAGGCCTATGTGCAGTAGTGGACGTCTATCGGCTGATCATGATGATGATGATAGTGCTTGCCGTGATCTCAACTGATGTTAAATGTTGATATGGTCAGTGGTAATAAGATTCAGTTCCTCTTTGGACGGGAACACTAACATTTGCAAATTGTTTCAATACTTGGGGAGATGAACCTCTTTGAATGAATGGCCTGCACTTGTTTCGATATTTTCTTGTAATAATAATTCTGATAAGAAAATTTTAAAACATTAACAAAACCAAAAGTCAGTTCTGTGTATTTTATTTATTTTGTAAATGTGGTGGTGGTATTACACTAAGAAATAGTACTAGCTGTTCCCCGCTCGCTTTGCTGGCCATAATATAGAATTAGATCTGAAATTTAGACTTGAAATTTGTCAGGAATATTCCGACTGTTCCCTGGGCCCCTTTAACGCCCCGCAATATCTTTTGGGGGTAATATTTTGTAAAATCCGTTCTAAGCTGATCTATATTCGGAAAAAGGAATATTCTTATCAAATTTCAAATGTCTGGATGATAGAGATATCATGATGATATTTCTACATAAGTGGAAATCTCTTATATATATATATATATATATATACAGGGTGGCTCAAACGTAATCCTCCTATCAGAAAATGCTATAAATTTTGCGATTGGCCCCATGAATGCCAATCAACTGTGGCGGTGGCCATTTACATGACATCATATTCTCGCATGATGTAAAAAAATTAAAAGACCAAATAAAAATAATCCACAAGAAGAATCAAAGTTTTTAATTTTTTTTTTAAATTACAGCCAAAAAACATCGGAAGGTTATTTTTGCGCCACCTTGTATATATAGATTGTAAAACACTTATTAAATACTATACTTACTAATATTATGAATATTAGTCTATACTTCGAAAACTCAGCATCAAGCAGCGTTTATCATCTTTAGTACAGTCTTGTATCCTCATCTTTTTTGGCTACGTATGCCGCCGAGGGTAGGTAGCTATTAAGCGTCTTGTGGTCCAGGAAAAGGTGAGGGTACCAGGCCACAAGGAAGAACGCCTATAAGATGGACTGACCAGATAAAAGCGGCAGCAAATGGCTCATCATCTTTGCCACTATATCAATGCACTAGGAAGGAGGCTATCAGAGAGGAATGGTGACGTATTGTTAAGCTTGCAACCAACACCTGCAGTGATAACCACGACCACTCTGTCAAGAGTGATACCGACGAAAATTAAGATTATGAATATAATACATAGTTCTTATTTTATAATAAATGTATAAAATTAAAAGAGAAAAGGTTAGTCTCTGGTACTTTACATATTAACATAAACACAAGGCTTTAACGCGCTTATTATCACTTACCATCAGTGAACGTTTCGTTCTAGTCGTTTCTTTGAATAAAAAAAATGTATGTTTATATAATATATTTAATATGTGCTGTAAGTATTGTATATATTACATACGTATACCGAAGTTTCATTTTCATTTAAGTGATATTTAAGAATTCATTTAAGTGATATTCACGTAACTGATGGTGAAACGTGGCGAAGCGCTCATGTGTCTCCGGACGCTATTGGACGTGAAGCGTATCAGGTGCCAATAGGGTTGAGATTTCAGAATTAAAAAAATATATATTTAGGTCTCTGTTGGCGGAGACCGTCTAGGTAGGTATTACCGCAGCGCCTATTGCAGCTGACAAACAGTAGTGTGCGAATATTACTATATTGCAGTTTAAAGAGCGCTGTAGCTAGTGAAATTACTGGGGTAACTAAATTTAATATCTTATATCACAAGGCGATGACTACAATGTGGAACAGTTTGTAACATCCTAACAAGCGTCACGTTGTTATGGAGAAACGTATTACTTACCATCAGGTGAACGTCCAGTTCGATTGAAATAAAAAAAAATGTTTATAAGGTGGTCGTGCATGGATTTTTTCCACCGAGCTTGAGCTTCCGATGAAGCAAAACATCGAGAGATAATCGACATATTCCAACAACAACAGTTTACTTGAACATGTGATTTCCACGAACCCCCACTTGTTCAGCTTGGTGAATAAATGATCTCCACTTGTGAGAGAAGGTACCGATTCACAATAATGTGAATATTAAGTGGGCTGTCCATAAATTTGTTATATTATTTTTATTATAAATAATTATCTGTCTTATTATCTATCGTTATATTATTTTGTTTTAATATTAGTTTATTTATATTTTTTGTTTATTGGGTTATATACTTAACTCACGGATATCGGATGGGCGAGCCTTGAGACTAAGGGTGTAAAGGGTCCTACGTAACAACTCACGGGACCCAAGCCAACCTCACCTGCCCATGGTGAACTGTGCTAATTAACAAATGAGGCTCTAGGTCCCGCCAACCCGCATTGGGCCAGCGTGGTAAGAAATGGCCCAAATCTCCCCCCCCCATACGGCAGTCCCTAGTGCCCAGCGGTACCGGTGGCCATGATGACTATTTGTGGAGATGTTTGGGGGAAGCCTATGTCTGGCAGTGGACGTCTATAGGCTGATGATGATGATGATGAGCCTTTAGTCCGATGGAGCTGTCAAAATTATCGAGGTAACTTCTTAGTTAAGAGTACTAGTTTCATCCAAAAAAAAAAAATAATCGTAAATTAGTTATACAATAAAATCTCAATCAAATATATTTTTAATGATCAGTATGGCGTCAGAAAGGAAATTAATGTTTATATTTATTATTTTGTTACAAATTACACAATGATTTAGTTATGGTAGTTATTATATGAAATTATATGTACGTGTTTTTTTATTCATTTAATTATGCGACGATACGAGCGGAACGTTCACTTGATAGTAAGTGTTCCCGCCCATAACAACGTGCTGCAAGTTAGAATGGTTTACACTGCACCACATTGTGCTCGTCCCGTGAGACATAAGACATTGAGTTTAATTACTCCAGTAAATACATTGATTACAGCGCCCTTCAAAACGGAATACTAATACTTGCACAGTACTATTTGACGGTAGAAATACCCAGTAATACCTATTTAGATGGTCTCCGGCAACAGAGTTAGTACAGTGTGCAAATAAATTATTATTAATTGTTGCTAATGGCAACCCTAGTTGGTATCACGCACGCGCCGTTTCCCCGCGTGGGGCGAAATCGCAATATACTCAAATAACCTATTACATTAATAGATGACTGTAAAGCCTTCAAAAGAACCTTTTATCACTTATTGTCATATTACACGAGGTTCGTAACTTAGTATTTAATTTATGTGGCCGAGTATACTTGAGCTTTGTGCTCTTTTCTTTTGATCGTTATTGCTTGAACTTTTACATTTTAAATAAATGGATTAATAATTAACCTCTCTATCGCTCTCAGGTCTCTGGGGGCGAGAAAGAGAGAGAGAGTTGCAAGAGACCCTCTACCGCAACGCGTCTACAGCAAAATATTACTATGTGCATACATTATTTTTCTTTGTTTGAAGGGCGTTGTAGTTAAAAAAATAACTATGTCATTGATAGATTTGTTTTAAAACTTAAAAAAAAATGTTTATAATAAGCGAAAGAAAAGAAAACTATTTTATAGCAAGTCGAAAAAATTCTTTTTTTTCTTTTTCATTTGTGTTTTAATGTACAATTAGGTATTAGCTCCGTAGTACCATAACAACTAATAACTACATACAAAGTGTATGATAATACCTAATTTGTGACATATAAAAAATTTCATTATTCGTTTATTTATGTAATGTGAAATTATATAATAATTTCTATTTCACTTAAAAGTTCTTTGACCAATTATTAATTAGTTAGACATTGCTGTCGTGGTAGGGTTGAAGAACTTCAGACAGTTCGAGTTATATAGATGTGTACTGTCTGACCTTTGAAGTACGGAGTGTGTGAAGAGTGGAGTACTATGTTTAGTCTCTTTACACCGAAAGAAACAAATTGACGAGGGGATTTCATCCTTTATTCACCAATACTGATATATAAAGCAGGATGATATGGCATTCGAGTACAAATTTATATTATTGTCGATAATAGTGGTTTGAGAACATATCATCATCATTAGGTGCCCTCTTGAAACTGAAGTTTGGCTATAAGATTTACGAAACCAATTCGATCCTTATTTCCCGATCGACGATCTCGATTTTTAAGAACATACAAGTATCCAAAACTATGTTATCTAAATATTTTCATAACATCTTTTATTCTTATTATGCATTATTTTCGTAATTGAAAATGACGGAAAAAGATATATATGAAACGTTAAACAAAAAGAAAGTGTTAAATTATAGTAATTTTGAAACTACTTGTTTTATTCTTGTAAAAACCAGAAGAATCTATAACTGCAAGAATCTTTTAACTATTCGTGATATTACAAGGGTTAGAAGTTTGGTTACAAATTATATAATGTTAAAAGATAAAAGTATAAAAGTGCTAACTTTCCACCTAACTAGCCTTTAATGATTTGTAAAACCCAGCAATTATATTTCCCAACGAAATGTGGCGAAAATGAGGATGTTTCAATATATCATTGACTGGTTTATTCAGGGTCCAGTAATCAAAGTAAGCAATTGTACAAATTGTGTTTTGTAACTGGTTTTCAACTGGTGGTAGGTTTTCATTGTCGGAGACCGTTTAGCTAAGTACCACCGACCGCCTATATCTACTGCCAAACACTAGTGTGCAAACATTACTATACTCCGGTTTAAAAGGTGCTGTAGCTAGTGAAATTTCTGGAGTAACGAAAATTAATATTTTATGTCTCAAGGCGACGAGCGATTAATGTGGTGCAACGTATATCATTCTTATTAGCACCACGTTGTTATGGACAGATGTATCATTTACCATCAGGTGAATGATCCCATCATCTGGTCGCTTTGTAGAATAAAAAAAAGAATAATTGTTCTGTATCATAATCTGTATAATTGTTCAGATTTGAAACGCTCTGTTGTTAGTAAATTTAAATAATAAGATTTTACATTCTATTTGGCGAGATAACAGTCAATATGGTGCTGTGTAAACATCTTAAGAATCGTCTCGTTATTGTGGACAGTGTGTGTTTTTATCTAATGGGACAGGTCGTGGTACAAATTTAAAAGTGAACTAGATTTTTTTTATCAATTGATATGGTTTACTGGTTATGAACTGATGTAGTTTTCATTTATATTTAACCTGTGAATGTAGATAAAAAAATAAAGTAGTTATTTGTGGTGACAAAGAAGTTCTTTTGCAGGCGCGGCTCTCGGCTTATCAGTTTCTTATTTAGAATGAGATCTAGTCACGATTGCTTGTGAGTTTATTGCCGGAGTCACTTTCCTTATCGCTTGGACATCATTAATGTCACAATGCTGTTTTCCAACTTTCCTCCTTTGTTTTGATAGTGGATTGGATTTTTTATGACGAAACTTTTAATCAAGAAGTTCCAATGAATTACCATCCGCCCGAAATTAATTTCCGCACTTTGAGATATGAACTACTAGAAAGATATCAATCGAATTACTGTTTTATGAATACGTAAAGAAAAATAGACTAAGAATTTTGAAATGACTTTCTGTACTACAGATGTCACTAGATTGAAGGGATGGTTTTTATTACCTTATTAATATAATTCCTACAACCCTCTATTTTAGTCACTTCATTATTTACGGAACGCTAACCGTCACTATGGTATTGGATTATATGTAGTACAATTTGGTTGCAAGATACAATAAAGAGGATAATGAAGACCTTTAAAAAAAAATATATTAAGAGATAATTTTTATGGCTATAGTAGATAAGTTACCTGTTATGGCTTTTTTAAACAGTTCGTCATATTTATGTCTACGTACGCTTAAAAGAGTATCTTTTAAAAAATTTTATGCTAACTGTTTAATGAATACCGCATTTGAATTGCATCATACATCGTCTCACCTTGGCTTAGTACTCTTATTACCATGGTATTTGTTTCACTCATCACGTGCGCTGCAAGGCCGTGAAGTCACAGAAGCCATTGCATGCATGCACGTGAGCTGGTTTAAATACGATCCTCAATACGCACTTTCTACCTATACGTATGAACACATTTAACACACTTCATGATTTAACGGATAATTTTTCGTTACTATTCGAGATTTACTTCAACGTTACAGTTCAAGTATTTTGGTTAGACAAAACAAGATACAGCTTTTTTTTTAAATCACAAACCTAACCTAAACTAACCTTGAATTGTTTTCTTACATATTTTAGACTGCGGGCTCCGGGTCTGCAATTGTAATATCCTATGTATATGTAATATAGTGTATATTGTTTTATTATAATTTTCTCATAATACACAAACATATAATAAGATTTAGGACATTAAACATCATACTTGCAACCATTCCGTACAAATTATTGCAATTTTTCTCTTGATCTTACTAAGTTTACCTTACGTATTAAAGTCCTTGTACTCGTAAGTTATACGTTAACAAGAATTTGTAGTTTAAAATAAAGAACATATTTTTTGTGAATCTTGATGCCAGCAGTAAAAGTACATTAATATGACAATAGTACTCTTAAAATACACAGAAACGGAGACTTATGATGTCTAAGTAAGAAGAGACGGACTACATTAGCAGCTTTGTAAATATTTGCAAAAATTTCTAAGTCTTTATTAATACTTTTGAACTGTTCTTCTAATATTAGTATATGATGAGCAACAAATAACAAATTTTTTTTGGATTTAATTAACATGGCAAGCAAAACGAAAGACGTGGTCACTTTACTTATAACCTCATTTGGATGTCCCAAGCGACCGGCTCCGTATTATTAGCATCAGTACAACAGCCAATAACTAATCACCTCGACTACAATAATTACCAGCTGGTGATGGGTTCAATAAGTGAAATACTGTACATGAAATCTAATTATTGATTTTTATTGGTTTTATTAATAACATATTCGCGGTATAGTAAAATGTTCAGCTACTTTTTCATAAATAATATAATAACTTCAAAATATACAGACCTAATTCATCGCTTCAGTATTGTGTCGTCAACGCAGCCGTGACCCCTCTGGTGTGGCGACTGTCCCTGAGCGTAAGTGATCACTTTCCACCAGATGAACTGTACGATTGTTTGCTCACCCTTCCTATAAAAAAAATCACAAACCTATATTCATTTACTCATTTACAAGAAAAATACTTGCTCGTATATTACGTAAGAGTCCAGGCTTTATGTCAAATGTTAAGGGAGATTGACATGGCCTATGTCCAGCAGTGGATGTGTATTGGTTGAGAATTATCAGAGAAATTTACCATTGCTACGTCAAAAAAAAAGTTTTAAGCTATGTAAATATGGTGGTATCATTTAAATAATTGTTTTGTTATTGATTACGGTGCGACGAGTTTATATTGATTCAGATATTTAGGTCAGGTTTATAAAACTGAAAAAAGTTTCACGTTTTCTTTACAAATATCTGATATTAAAAGACATAAAAAATTAGATCCCTCAGTTTTCATATCAGTTTATGTTCATAATTTTTAAAGTTGGAGGCATCTATGACAGCTCTTAATCTTTCAAGTATATTTTTAAGGTTGCTCCGGAGTGTTCTTGGTAATAATTAAAAAAAAATCATTCCAATCATTACTAGCATTGTAATATTTGTTTCTTTAAAGATATTTGTTTATTTTTGAACCCTTGTAAATTTTTGTTTCATTATTTTCAGATTCGATGAAAAGGAGAGCATTTCCGGTATGCAACAGTTAAAGTCGTCAGTGCAGAAGGGCATTCGCTCCCGACTTTTAGAGCTGTACCCTCACCTTGAGAACCATATCGATCAAGTTCTGCCGAAGAAAGACACCTTCAGGATTGTTAAATGGTATCTTCATTGATAAATAAGTAAACCAATTAATATTACAGTGCCGAAGTCTTTGAACAATTTTGTCTATAAAATGTTAACACATCATGGTTTTTGCCATCTTTACATTCAATCTTATTCAAACCGTTTGCTTCAGGGTTTACAGCATGTTGTGTTCAGTGAATATTCTACTTTACATAAACCAAATATTTTTATAATATTGAATTAAAATATCACTGAAAAGAGTTTTTAGTTTTCACATACTTTGGAGATTTCCTCTAAAATATACATAATTATTCAAAAGACTCATTGCCCCCGACTGATTTACAGATATACAACATATACAAAAAGAACAATTATTAATACATTCACAGAGACAAACATATAACAGAAATATCTATTTCCGCCGCACCAGTTATTATTTTTGATGTAAAATAGCAATCATTGCGTGTATGTTCACTAGGGGACATCTATCAGCTGATGACGGTGATGAATCATCGGGTATTTGTCAATTATTTAATGTCATTAAATAATACAGAGATATGTTTATTATTTTCAGCCACGATCACATAGAAATCATGGTGAATAGTGCTGGTGAACTGCTTTTCTTCCGTCACCGCGAAGGGCCCTGGATGCCTACTCTTAGGTTGTTACATAAGTGTAAGTACATCGATGTTACAAGTAATTTTATGTCCGCTAATGTGTACAATAAAGATTAAAAAAGGATGAATATATCATTTACCCTTTTTTGTTCGTTACTAAAACATTTGATTTTATCCAGACCCGTTCTTCCTGCCAATGCAACAAGTGGATAAGGGCGCAATCCGATTCGTATTGAGCGGCGCCAACATTATGTGTCCGGGCCTGACGTCGCCTGGCGCTAGGATGTCCGCCGTTGACAAGGGCCAAGTGGTCGCTGTGATGGCTGAGGGTAAACAACATGCGCTGGCGGTTGGAATGACCTCACTATCCACAGATGACATGTAAGTTTTGGGAGATATGGTAGATAAAAACTATATGGTGAATCTCTGAAGCAGAAACCGTTTAGATTGTTCATTACCACGGTGCTTATTTGTACCGCGGAAGATTTGTAAGGAGTAATGTGTAAATTTAGTTCTCTATTGCCGGACACCATTTATATAGGTATCACATTAGCGCTTATTTCTGCCATTATACAATAGTGTGAAAGCATAGTAGTAATGTTTGCACTGCAACACAACATACTCAACTGGAACACTTCAGTGTGCAGTGGTACAATTCTAACTTCACATCGTTATTGACAGGCGTTCATTGAATAAAAAGATAACATTATTGAGGTCTAGTTTGAGCTGTCAGAAGCTAATGAATGGAATGTCAGATAAAAAACTTCAATTTTTCTATGATAGGTTAACTGTACGAAGAAATTTGTTGATAATGATCATTATCTTAAACCATTACATTTTAATTGACATATCAATTGCTGGACATAATATACCTGATCATTAAATCCTTGAATTGAAATTCATTATTTTATAGTATTGGTTGTGATATGGTGCCCTGAAGTGTCTCTTTTTTAATTGATTTGTTTTTTTTTTCAGAGCTAAAGTGAATAAAGGGGTTGGAATTGAGAATTTCCATTATCTGAATGACGGTCTTTGGCAGATGAAGCCTGTAAAATAAACTATATAATGAATTACGCACATTATGTTTAAGATTTTTTTTAATAAACACTATTATAATTTCCGATTTGTTTTAATTTTTTTATGACTGGATTGGATATTTATGGGAAGCATATTAATAAAGCTTTTGTACACTATTTGATATTATTTTACCTTTTCCATGAATGTTATGATAATAAATTTTTTTAGTATTTACTACTTGTTTTATTTTTGAGTCTAGCATACATGTTCCTCCCATCTTTATATATAGCTTTTTTCTTTACATATAACTATAAATAGAAGAGGTTTTAAAATCTTTAAACATTGTACCTTGAATTTCTTATTATTTTAATCATAATATGTTATTACTAACAGAACTTGCCATAAATTATACCACTATATAATTTAGAAAATTTTAAAAGCATGAATTGTTCATTTGACATCGTCATTTGTTTTGATCATTAAAATGTTACAATATCAAATTCTTTCTCTATTGGCTTTATGGACAAAATTTATATGAGTTTACATGTAACAGTGCTGTTTAGAAATAATTAACAGCCATCAGTAGGAAGATATATTACAAAATTAAATAATACTAAACGTTTAATAAAACAATTAATTAATTAAATTTTCCCGCGTTTCTGACACAAAAACGTTCCATTTCAGTGAATTTGTACTAGATTTTCGCTTGTTGTTATTTTTCATTAACAAACATTATTTAGTTCTGTAGTCTTTGCAAAGAAAAGAAAATGGAGTAAATTAAAAAAAATTATTTTAAGTAAAAACATTATATAACAGTTTTACATTTGCTTATACTTTCTGCAGCGCAGTTCAAAACGTTGAGTTATCGAGATTGATCTAAAGTCCGGAACGTGTTGTAAAAATGGCGACAGCAATTGTTAGTTCGGCTCGTCAGGGTAAATAAAATGTTTTTTATTTCGTTTTCTTTACTTAAAAAGTTAACAAGCATTAGTTTATTATCATCTTGTTACTATACTTTATTACAAGGTGTCATTCAAACAAAGTTTTGTACACCTAAACAATGACATATATCGTCAGCTGTTTGGGAAGAAACATTTAATAATTTGTTTTTTTTTGTCTATCAAGTAGTATTAAACTTGTTTATATTTGTAAAAATTTACAGGTATATTTCTTTGAATATTCGGCAAAATACTTACGCAACATCATATCAAATTCAAAGGTTCAAAGTTCAAACGTTTATCTAATGTTTTGGTTTTTGATTTTTGCTTTATATTAATTCAATTTAACTAATTATTACAGTCGGGAGGCTAACAACTGCGGCCAGAAGGTTGTATTCGGATGTTTATCCGAAAATAACAACACATTACACTATACATCCTCGTGATAGGGACCCAAGATGGAAAGGTAACCTAGTTTGACAACATTATTATCATAATAAAAATTTACTAGCATGTTTAGCGCAACTTATTCCGTTCTTAGATAATTGTTAATTTTTTTTGCCTCTGTATTTAATTAGAATATTTTCTTGATAATCTTATTCGAGATAAATATAATTGCCGAGTGTAAAGTGTAAAAAACATAAAAAACTAATTAAAACAAATGTATTACGCTTTATCTCTTTATATAATGTCTTTGGTAACTATAATTGTCATTAACTTAATTATGTCTAGAACAGTTTAGCAAATGAAAGTTTTGATCATGAGATTTTATAGATAAACAGATCACAAAAGATACCATTCAACAGAGTAAAGACTAAATGAAAATTTGTTGTTAGAATGTATACATTGGTGAAGAAGTTTTCGAAAATGAATTTAACAGTAAAAGTATACTAAGTGAAAATAATGTGTTGTGCACATAATATTTGTAATAGTTTATATTTATTGTGTCACTGGATGCCCTTTGCGCCATCTTAAGAGCCATAGGATATTAATAAAAATAAGAAATACATTTATTGTGTAAAAATTAAATAGTTATTAATAGTTGCTCTAATATTATTTTCAGATATAAACATGGAAAGAGTTGGGGAGGAGACAGACATCCTCATTATTGGTGGAGGTCCAGCTGGAATGGCAGCTGCTATCAGAGCACGGCAAATAGCAGAGGAAAAAGGAGCTGTAAGTTAAAATTTGATTGAATAATAATTTTTTTCATGCCTAAGTGGGGAGCTCTATATTCATTGATGAATTTTGTAATGCTTTCAGTACTAAAACAAAAAGAAATATTAAATAAATTACTTTTTCTGCATAGGGACCTACCATCAGAAAGTGTTTTGTTATTTCGTAAATTTCTTTGTACAAATTTTATATATCTGATTTTGGTTTAGAGGTGAGATAAACTTAATGTTATAGTTTAAAAAATGTGTCTTTACGTTCCAAAAGAATGATCTAAAAAAAATTATGATAATAAGTGTCTATAGCACATATATGATAATATTTAGACCATATCACTGTATGTAAAATATGTTTTTTTCAGGAAGTGAGAGTAACACTCTTAGAGAAAGCAGCTGAAATTGGTGGACATATCTTATCAGGAGCCTGTGTTGACCCTATAGCTCTGAATGAACTCATTCCTGACTGGAAAGAGAAGGGTGCTCCTCTTAACACTCCAGTCACATCTGACAAATTTGGTTTACTCACAAAAGGTGGCAGAATTCCTATACCTGTTTTTCCAGGTGCCTCTTTTTTTTATTAATATTTTAAAAGTTGCAATATATATAAGGTTCGACTGCTGCTTTTTTTTGCTGCAACATAGTAGTATGCAAAACTTAGTGCTATCCAGTATTTTTTAAGTTTTTGTCTTAAAGCAACAAGCACTATGTGGTGTAATCTTTATAATTGTAACTAGTGCCTAATTGTTTTGGTTAAGGTAAATCACTGCTGTGTCACTTTATACTCTAAACAAATCTGGATACTTTCAGACATTTTACTATTTGTGTTATTTTAGGTTTACCTAATTACAATCATGGCAACTATGTAGTAAGACTGGGACACTTGGTACGATGGTTGTCCGAACAAGCTGAGGCATTGGGAGCTGAGGTAGGATAATGTGTTGCTATATGTATTTATATTTATAAATTTGTGTATATATCATCATCATTATTAGCTGATAGATCTCCACTGCTGGACATAGGCCTCTCCCAAAAATCTTCACATCATCCGATCATGTGTTGCTCGCATTCAGTGTAAATATATAAAATATATTTGTGAATTATTTTTCCTATAATATGTACATCTATGTTATGTTACTGCTATTAATAACCTTGGCTAATTTTTTGCATTTATTTGTCTTTTCCTAATTTGTTTTTATATTCACAAACCACAATGTTAACTAGAAGAAAATGGCTTATAGCATATGTCTTTTTTATTTTTGTATTTTTTGGATATATTTCTTTCTTTCTTTATATTTATGTACTTTTTTATTTAACAATTTCTGTTTTTCTTGACTGCTTGTTTGCAAATAAGAATAATTATATAAGTAAAAATAAAAAACGTTGTTCCTATAATTAAAAGATAAATTTAGAATATACATAGTATAATTAATATTTAGAACCTTTAAAATAAGTTGTTATGCATGTGATAGTGGTAGTAAACAATAGACATGGATAGTACATCATCTTTTCTTTGCTCTCTTCCCATTTCGTGTAAGGTTTGCACATAACTTCTTTTGCCATTTTGTTTATAACTATAGATATAATTCAATTGATTTCAAGGTATGGCCAGGCTGTGCGGGAGCAGATTTGCTATATCGTGATGATGGATCACTTAAAGGCGTGGCTACTGGGGATGTGGGCATAGCAAAAGATGGAAGTCCTAAAGATACATTTGAAAGGGGCATGGAGTTTCATTCCAAAATTACTATATTCACTGAAGGTATTTAATTTTTTGTTAGGTGTATATGTATGTCATGTGTTAGTCCATCGTAGATGAAAAGATTTTTGGTATATATAATACAGAGTAACACTGGAATACATTTAAAAAATATTTTGTCTTAATTTTTTTTTTGTTTTTAGGATGTCATGGTCACTTGACTAAAATGATAACAAATAAATTTAATTTAAGAGAAAAAAGTGAACCACAATCATATGGTATTGGTCTGAAAGAACTGTGGGAAGTTAAACCGGAGGTATGTTGAAATTCAAATATATAAATGAGAGCTGGTAGATTTCTAGCAGTTATTTCTGCTGCGGAACAGTATTGTGTAAACATTACTATATTACAGTTTTGATAGGATCATATACACACAAACACCATATTGTTACCTTTAGATATCTATAGACCTATATACCTATACACTTGATATTTAGTTTCATCAACACAGTCCATTCACTAGTGACACTTCCTAATACAGTAATGTTTGCTTATTATTATTTAGTGGTAGAAATGGGTTGTGACAAATGAGACCTTCCACTCGCAAACATGTAGCTGTAAAATATTTTTAAACTAATTTGATTTCAACATGATCGTGCTTTGTGATGAAAACTTTTTACATATTTTTCAGCACCACCAGCCTGGCCTTGTAGAGCATACAATTGGTTGGCCCTTAGATAAGAACACATATGGTGGCTCCTTCATATATCATCTAAATGTATCAGAAGGTGAAGCTCCTCTGGTAGCTATTGGATTTGTAGTGGGCCTAGACTATGTGAACCCTTATATAAGTCCTTTCAGGGAGTTCCAAAGGTTTAAACTGCATCCTTACGTGAAGCCCATGTTTGAAGGTTGGATTGTTATGTTTTTGTGTTTAAACTAATATATTGCAGTTATGTAATATATGGTACCCTTAATGTTGTATATCATATGGTATAGCCTTAATTTATATATCTTTAAAAGTTCTAGACTGTCATAGGAAAGGTATTCCATTTATCACTATTATCATTTCATCCAATATCTATCTTCTCATTCATTCTCCTATTGCTCATCATAACCTTCTCTCTGATTTCTAAGTTGTGGTTAACTTACACTGTAACATCTTTAGTAACTGTAAGATCTTTAGTTTAATTCCCAGACTACATGTTATGCAGTGGTCTTTATATTAGTGCTTTACTGAATCAACCTGGTTAGCTACCATGCTCTAATTGTAAATCTAGTGCTATGATAGAAACACTACAATCAGCTAGCCAACATGCCAACTCTATCCAGTCTTATTGTCACTCAACACAGTGAATTAAGATTATGTATTTACCCATTTTAGCTTAAAAAATAGTCTGTTGTTGTGAACAATACATGTACTTTTATTCCAGATGGTACCCGAGTTGCATATGGAGCTCGAGCTTTAGTTGAAGGTGGCTGGCAATGTCTGCCAGTGCCAGTGTTCCCTGGCGGCTGCCTGGCCGGAGACACAGCCGGTTTTCTCAATGTACCTCGCATTAAAGGCACCCACAATGCAATGAAGAGTGGTAAGAAGCTTTGATACAAGCATACTCTTGCTTACTAGAAGATCTCAACCTAATTTTTGTTATTAGAATAGTATTATATATAGTATAGTATGTAACTAGAATTAAATAAACATTTTTAATTTTTTTAAAAAAATAGAGCTTTATTGAAACTTGTGTGATCAACAACTGTAATAGTATAAAAAAATCACTTATAAATACTTTTCGTAACAAAGGTATGCTGGCTGCTGAGTCGGCGATGGAACTAATTTTGTCAGGCGAAGCAACACATGACAAAGGTGTGATCCCAACTCTCTATGAAGACAAATTGAAGAGTTCTTACGTTTATAAGGAGTTAAAGGTACTTATATTATAGTAACAGATTAATGCCTATTGTAATAACTAAATTTTTATACATTTTTATTGCGACTTTTTCCAAGAAGAAACTTAGACATATTATGCTTTAATAGAATAGAAATAAAAGCGTTCATTGTTTTTGTCGTTGTTTTTCCAGCAAGTACGCAATTGTCGTCCATCATTCCACACGAAGATGGGTCTCTATGGTGGTGTTGCTTACTCGGCTTTCTCTACTCTCGTTCGTGGGAAGGAACCTTGGACTTTAAGTTATGGGGGTAAGTATTGTTAATGAAAGAAGAAAGTTATTATACTTTGTTCATCATCATCATCATTCAATAGACATCCACTACTGAACATAGGCCTCCCCTAAAGATTTCCACATAAATAGGGTAGGGATTCACTTGGGCCATTTTCCACCATGCAGGCTCAATGCGGGTTGGTGGGAGCCAGAGCCTCGTAAGTTGACTAGCAGGGTGCACCACGACCAGGTGAGTTTGGTTTGGATTGAGAAGTTGTATGGGATACCATTTTACTTTGATACTATTACTTAATTTATTAAAACACAATTTATTAGTTGATTTTGGCAGACACTGTCTTTGTTCTATGGTCTCTCTCTACATATAAAAATATCTTTCACTATCTTTTCTCTATGTTCATTCCTTTATTACTGAAGGAAGTAACCCTGGTGTATTGTGATCTTTGAGTGTGAAAATTTGTCTCATTGCCATTGTATGAATGTGTAACTTTCCTAATTAAATTTATATTTTTGCAGGTGCTGACTATGCAAAGCTGAAGCCAGCTAAAGACTTCAAACCTATAGAATATCCTAAACCTGATGGAGTGGTCACATTTGATCTGCTCTCTTCCGTTGCTTTAACAGGTAAGTGAACAGTTTTCAAAATTGAATTGGTATTTAGTTTGCTTTCAATAGAAAGTATATTTTTTTTTCATGCTTAAGTCTCTAGTAGATAGAGGGAATGATCTTGGACGTTATGCCTATGTTTTGGTAAATTTTTTCTCTGTTTATATGCTAGTAGAAATATCAGCTGTGTAAAGAGAGATCTACAAGCAATATCTTTAATTTCTCTTTTATTTCAACAGGGACTAACCATGAAGCTGATCAACCTGCCCATTTGACTTTGAAAGATGACACAGTCCCTGTTAAGAGAAATCTCAGTGTATTTGATGGTCCAGAGGCTAGGTTCTGTCCAGCAGGCAAGTTTTCATTTAAATATTATTGAATAGTCAAGCAGGGGCAAGGTAACCCAGTAAATTAAATTTTTGCTGAATTGGAGCCAACGACATTTAGTTGCGGTACCTCATTGTATTAACGATAACTCAGTGGAGGACGAGGGATAGATACGAAAATCCTGAGGTATTTTGTAACTCACAGTGTTTCAGTGAATAAAATTCCAAATAACTCTAGTTTTCAGAAGCTGTATCTTTTGAGGGTGTTCTCCTGATAAAAAAAGTTCATCATGCAAAGCTTTTAGGAGACCCCTTGAACCTATCTAATGCTTAGGACTGCCACTGAGGTAGTTTTAGTTGGTAGAAATATGCACATAACTGACTTTCCCTTAAGTTACCATTACTACTAATAATTCTCTTTAAGTGGCGATCAAAAAGAGTTGTTGTTACTATACCACTGTAATACAAAGTAATATAGTGTGTAAGTAATAACAAGTTGGTATGAGACAACAACATTGGTATGAGAAAGAAGTAATTTAATTAAAAAAAAATATTCTGGCCACAACGTGGTATACGTACATATGTTAACTATTGGTATTGTGGTATATGCAGTATGGTTAGGCATCACATTGTCATGGGAAGGACCATTATTTAAAAGGAGGTCCTCAAACTGTTTTTCAAGAGGCTTCATAGCATATTAAGATGTTATTTTTTTTCGCAGGTGTATACGAGTTTGTACCGTTAGAAACTGGCGATGGTCAGCGGCTCCAGATTAACGCACAAAACTGTATTCACTGTAACTATTATATTTTTTTTTATATATAACTGACTACTGTTAATAAATTCTAATTTGCCTATTGTTAACAGAGATATGAGTATGAATTAAAAAAAGTATCTATTGATTAATTTCGATTCTAAGGCCACGTGAGTGGGAAGGTGCTGACAGCTTAATCAACAGATACCTAACAACAGCTAGTTTAATAACATTTGCTAAGATACTAAGGCCCTCATATTGAGGGTAGGGCTGTGCCACAACAGTATAGACGTAAATTGGACGTTGAAAAAAAAAAGACACTAAGAACTATTGTAATATTATATTTATTTAGTACATTGTTACAAATTACAGGTAAGACGTGTGATATCAAAGACCCATCACAGAACATCAACTGGGTGGTGCCGGAAGGCGGAGGCGGCCCCGCGTACAACGGAATGTAGTCACACATTAGTTAGTAGTGTATAAATTACTTACATTACTTTGATCCTAGAGATTGCCTAGGTACCAACGCAGTGCTTGTTTGTGCCGCCACTAACTAATACTTCTGTTTTGGTTTAAAGGGCGCTGTAGTTAGTGAAATTACTAGAATAAAGATCTTAAACATCTCGTATCTGAAAGCGCGAAATGCAGTAGTGTAGTTTACATCATCCTATCTACCACCACATTTTTATGAGTACAGGTATCACAATCAGATGAATGCTCGTCTTGTAGTATCATAGAATAAATGTATTTTAAATAATAACATAATATATATTTATGTTATATACATAGTAGTAAAAACCTGGCAGTGAACAGAATTGACTGCTGTTCTAGTTACATTAAAATCTAATTAATATCAATGTTTAATTGTTATGGAAATTTAATTTAACAATGATAATTGCATGCACGGTATCAGTGTATATGGACTATTTGGATTCCGTGGCACCTTCACTCCACTGGCTGGCAACGTTAAGCAAGAAACCAATGAGCTATCGGCAACAAACTGACACACAAGCTGCATATGAATAAGATTTGTATGCATGTAATGAGTTCAAGTGTTTTATTTGATCAGAAGAAACATTATCTGCAGCTGTTACTAACTGCATATAGATAATTAGTAATATGGATTTAATATATTAAATACATATTACTAATGTTAAATTATTTTGTTTTTATTTATTCTTATTAATTATGTCTTTGCCAATGATACTTAATTGGTTGGGATCAGTTTGTATCTGCATTAGAAAATGTTTTTAAATGTAGTCAATAGGTGGGGGGACATACAGGGGATGTTTTTTGTTTCTATGAATTTCATATGTGGTAAGTAAATAAGTACAAATGAATCCCAATGGGGTGGACTGATAGTAGCTGATAGTGAAACTTTTTTAATTATCATTTAATCTCTATAAAATTATTGAGATATATACTTACCAGTAATCAGATTTAAATATGGAAATCAACGATGCAAATTTTGGAGTCTACTTTATATATAAAGCCTTACTGTAAATTTTTTGTTGTTTGTGTTATAAGCTCTTATTGAGCTAAGACACCTTTTGTAAGCATCTTTTATAAATTAATTAAGAAAAATTAACATTTATGTAATATACTAAATAAATAGATATTTTTCTATGGGTTTTATATACATTACATAAATTTATTCGTGACTAAGCTCCTTGGCTTGTACCACGACAGGCCTTTGGTTCTAATCCACGGCCACATGTTGAAGAATTGTTGGAAGAATTATTTCAAACCTGTTTTGCTAGCTACTGCCTTTCTATTGTAAAACTGCCACCGTAGCGGAAATGCTGTGTTCTATCAACCTGTATGACCTGGAGTGTTCAGAGTGAGCTCGCATTATCACAACATCATTATTGTCTAACGTCATATGAAATTGTGGTATTGTTGGATAACATGAAAATCGCATATATTTGTTGTTTATAAAATTCTACAAAAGGTTTATGGTCGAAAGTTCAAGAGTTGAATATGAGGTTGAAGGTTTGAATAGTAGAATATTAGCTGATAAGTAGTAATTTTAGTAATATTACTCCCACACTTGTAAATGAGTTAATTAATAGCTGGCATGATTTTTAGAAGATTGTAAATATATTTCGGTGTGTGTTTTTTTATAATAATATCATGTTAACTCATCTATCTCACCCCGGTGCTTACATATTGTGTTCATAACATATAGATATACAAATATTCTTCGATTATTTCGTATTTATTCTTCCATATATATATGTGTATGGACCTCACTAGAATAAGTGTTGATTTTATATCAATAAAGTATATTTTACTGTAAACTGTTTTTTTTTTAAATTAGAATAGAACAAATTTCAGATTGCGGTAGAAAAGGTAAATAGAATATTACAAAAATTAAGTCTTCATTCTAAATGATATTTTTCAATGGTTATTGTAAAAAAGCTCTATGTTTGCTTATGTCGTTGACTGTCGTAATGTTATTTTTTTTTAAAAAAAATAACACAATTCAATCTTCTTTCATTTGTTGACACCGTCTAAAATGTTACAATGAGTTTTTTATAGTACGTAAAATTCTAAGTTATGATGATTTCAATATCCCTGTCTATTCTCTTGGGCATGGTGGTACGTATACACTCCAATGTTAAAACTTAGCAATTATACGTTTTTTAATTATTATATATATAATAACGTCTTATTATATATTATAAATATAATATATAATAAGACGATCATACCAAATATTGTTTTTGGGAATAATATTTGAGCATTCATGAAGACACTCATGAAAGTGGAAGAAGCGATAGAGGTGTGCCAGGATCGTAGCAAGTGGAGAGAGGCGGTCTCTGCCTACCCTGTTGGCAACGAGGCGTGATATATATATGTAATATTTGATATGATATTTATAATTAAATAAACGTGTGAAGGTGGAAGAACTATCCAATGGCTATTCTTCCTTAGATATCTTCGGAAAGTAAGACGTAGGTGTAACAGTAGTAGTTCTGTAGACTTGGGGTAGTAAGACTAGAACAAAGCTAAGTCTCCTCTGTCGTAAAAGAAGATTAAAAAAGGTTTTAGGAAGGCGTTAAGAGAATCTCAATAAGTGAGCCAACGGGAAAAGCAAATCCACAGTAGGATATTTGCCGTGGCACAGCAAGAATGTTAAGGAGAGCCTTGGCTTTCCTTAAGACATTTACTAGTATATATATGAGAAAAGTGATTCTGGAGCTTCCTTTAACACATTTATAAAGACCACCATAGGAGTTTTAATGGGCGGAAATCTCTCATAATCCTGACTGTAGAAGTTAGAAGCAGGGTATATTTTGAACATGTACTATCAAAATCAGCATCAAAAGAATTAACAGTAGTGATATATCTTTTTTGGAGCCGAAATATTACTGAAGCTCTGCAGCTTTAGAATTATTATGTTACATTAAATAAAGTTCCTACATTTCTATTATTTATAAGTTTTACTGAAAAATAAGTATATTAAAAATAATTCTATCCTGTAAGGATCAGGCTATTTAAGTATTGTAACGTAGTTCACCCTCTCTACCGCATCTAGAATAAGGAGGAAGCGCTAAAAAATCACAAAGCTCGTAAAATATAAAAAGTTACCCCCTTAGTTAAGGGCAGTTTAGTTTTCAGCTTCATAAATTTGTCGCGCCGTGTTATTTTGCGGCGTCTTCTAAAGCATTTTAAATGTTTCTACATTTTCTTTGTAGTGCGATGCTCCCAATAAATTTGTTGTTATACTGTAAGTACACCATTACTAAATCAATCAGTTAATTTTGTTTAGAATAAAGAAGTTAGTCAAATATTTAAACAAATTTGACGTTAATAAATTAACCTCTAAAGTTAACAGGTGAACAATGAATAGAGTACAGGATATGTGAAAAATTGCGTTCACTTCTTAGTTATATCTTAAAAAGGACTATAAATGTTGTCCTTTACGAATAAATATATTTAACATTTTGATATCGTTGCGAATTAAAGGGTAAAACAATTTTTTTTATACAAAACAGTTAGATTACTGGTGGTAGGTTTCTATTGCCGCAGACTGTGGTAGGTACCACAGCCGTACCTTTTTCTCCCGCCAAAGAGTAGTGTGCAAATATTATTGTTTAACAGTTTGAAGAGCGTTGTAGCTAAGGTAAGTACGGGAAAACGAGAGTACGTTTTATGTCTCAAGGCGACGAGCACAAAGTGGTGCTTTGTATATCATCTTATCGCCATCAATCAAATTTTTGGCGAGTTTATGTAGGCGATATATATTTTTGTACTTTTGATTAATTTTTGTGCTTTTTATTAAAAAAAGCGCTACGATTTTATGAGCAGGCGTATTACCATCAAGTGAACATCTCGCTCGTATATTCGTTTCGTCAAATAAAAATTAAATAGATTTTCATCCAGTGGTAAATGATGAACAGCTTCATAAAATATTTCCATATTAGCGTTTAGCGACTGCGCTGTGGCGGCAGCTGAAAGCGTTTTACCAGTTCATGAAATTGTAGTTAAGTAATTAAATCTTTAATACTTTCATTATTAATACATGACTAACTGTTCCCCGCCCGCTTTGCTGACCGTAACTACCCCGCAACTCCGTTTGGTGAAAGAATTTTGTAAACAAAAAATATCCTATCAAATTTCAAGACTCGAGGCCTTATGGTTCCAGAGATATAGTGACGGGTCTCTGAATGGGTGGGAAGTTTTTAAATATATCTTTAGATTAAAAAATAACCATGCTATAAAGAAGATATCTAGCCGTGATTCACTCTGAACATTGTTTCCGTAGTGAAGTTCAAAATACCAAGTATTCGATACTTGGTATTTTAAAATGTCCTGTAATAAAAGTGTCATTTCGACTACGGTTTGCTATTTGAGGGTAGGCTGTTTAGCATTTTCGCGATGAGAATTTATTTAATGGACTCTTAAACATCGCAGCTCTTGTTAAATGTTTTGTTCGTTTTGCTCTTAAATTGCTACCAGTTAGTACTTTATTAATTTATTAACTGTTGACAAAAAGCAGGTTTTTATTAGAAGGGTACTTTTTATTATATAACATCGCATAACATGTATAATACTTCTATCTTGACCTTTGAAAGAATATACCTAGAAGTTCAGTTTAGTCATTTCTACTGACGGACCCCGTTTGCCGGAAACGATTTAAGTGAGAACCACTACAGCGCCTACTCTTGCCTCCAAACAGTGGTGTGGAAACATTTCTGTGTTCCGGATTGAAAGAAGTTGTATGGATACATGGATGGTAAGTGATACGCCTGCCCATATCAACGTGGTGCTACAATAGTTAAGATGGTATACACTGCACAACATTGCGCTCGTCGTGTTAACACATAGAATGTTAAGTCTCGTTACCCTAGTAATTTCACTAGCTACAACTCCTTTCAACCCGGAACACAGTAATGTTGGGACCCTATTGTTTGTCTGTAGGAATAGGAGTTGCAGTGGTGCCTACTTAGACGGTCACCGGAAACTGAGACTTACCACCATCAGTATATAGTAATAACAAAAGTTGGCCTAAAAACTTCCATCAAACGGTTTAATCTTGTCTTATAATATTTTCAAACAAATGAGAGAAGGTAGATGGAAGTTGAACGACATGGACCGCGTCTGAAACTGGAATTATAATAGGTTCATTAAAAACTTTTTCAATTCTATTCTCCATCGTAGAAGTGTGACGAGAACTCGGAAGAGTTTATGATATTTTACATAATGAAATAAACGATGATAATGTAGGTGAAGGATTGCTACTGGACTATCGTCTGGGAGTGGCAAGGATAGCGGTCAAAGCAAATCGCCCAATTAAGAAGCGATGTACAAGGTTAAAGAGAAAAAAAAACACTTGCCCCCTTAAAAGAAGTGAATCTGTAGTAGACAGTCGTCAAGGTTGCTGCTAAACAAACCGAAGCAGGCACCCATAGAACCCACTAAGGGTTAAAACGGAATGTAACTAAAGCCAATTTGATAGTAGTAAAATACTGTGTTGCGGTTTGAAGGGCGCTGTCATCATCATCAGCGGATAGACTTCCACAGCTGCACCTAGGCCTTCCCCAAAAATCTCTATATCGTTTGGATGGTTTACCAACATCCGTTACATTCAGCTACAAGCTCTGGTATCGCCGGGCACCAGAGTCCGTCGTTTGTAGAGGTTATTAAGTAGGGGTTTGGACCATTTATCACCACGCTTCCCCAATGCGAGTTGGTGACAGCCAGTCTAGTTTATTGATTAGCAGGATGCACCACGAGTAGGTCAGGTCGGCATAGATTCCGTTAGTTGTTGTGCGGGACCCCAGGAAAGGTGCTGTAAAGTGTAATTAATAGCGCAATGAGACTCAACATCTTGTCTTAGGCGACAAGCGCAATATGGTGCAGTATATGACATCCTAAGTAGCGCCACGTTGTTACCACCATCAGACCACAAGTGCTAATCCCTAGTTTATTTGACAAATTGATGAGGCGAACAGGACTTTTAACTGGTGGTAAGTAATACGTCTGTTCATAACAATGTGGTTCTAGCTAGGATGATTTACACTGCGCCGCTTTGTGTTCGTTGTTTGGTGACACAAAATGTTAAGTAATTTCACTAGCTCAAAGAGGAATACAGTAATGTTTGCACACTACCGCCTGGACGGTCCGCAGTAATATAACCAGCTACTGCGGGACCGTTTTCAGTAGACTTACAGCCAGCGCGTTGAAGCCCAATGAGATCTCGTAACCGTTCTTAATCGCAGTGCGTTTGGGATATAAACGATCTCCAATTTTTTTACTTAACTTCAATCCAACTGAAAGCAGGAACTGTGTATATTTATTTGTCGTTAGCAGACAGAAATAAAAAAAAACGGCTTCTCGTCCAGAAGGAGAGAACATGGTTTTAGCTGAACCGACACCAGCTGAAAGACTCATAGGAGATACTTCAGATCTCATAAAGCATTGAACGTGTTAATAAATCGTGTTTTCTTTAGTTGAAAGAGTAAAAAAATATAGTTAAACTACAATTTATTAAAAATGTCTTGATCTGATCTAAGATGATCTTGTTAGCACATATTGTTGTGGTTGAAGGTAAACGCGGAGGACTACTACTACGCTCCGGGGAATGTGACTCGAACAACGCTGTCCGGGATCCAAGCGTACAGGTCTGCTCTAACCTTGGATTGGCTAGCTGCTGAGGATTCAAGGCAACGCGAGCTAGTCGCAGCGTACGAGACGGAACCATCAGCCCCTGCACGCATCATTACCACGGAGTGCATCAACTACCCGCGCCCTTCTTCGGGGAAGGTCGGAAAGTTAATGCTGGAACTGCTGAAGTAAGTTCTCATTAAGAGAAATTTGCGAAATGTACTTTTATCTTTTCTTTTTCGTACAATTGGATGGTAAAATTATCCTTTCCAGGAATCTCGAAGGAGACGACGGGAGATTAGTACCCGAACTGATTCAAGTTCTGATTCGTGCAAAGTTACTGGTCGAAACGTCTATGTTAGATTCGGAGCCCGATCTAGAATCGCTGGTGAAGACGCCGATGATGATGATGGGCGAGCCCCACATCACCTTTCCGAGGATACTGGCGATAGTGTGGATGCTGGTGACTGATACCACTACGACAGGGAACAATGGCTGGTGTCCTATTCACAAAGTTAGTCAACTTATTCTAGTAGAATTTAAAATTATAAATTAGTTCGAAAAAAAAAATATTTTATTTTAACATTGACCAGGTGGTGAATGTTACTGGCATACCTAGAAGGTTTCCGGTAACAGAGACATAGGTATGTACGACCGCTGCTCCTATTACTGCCGCCAAAAAGTGTTGCGCCAAACATTAATGTGTTCCGGTTTGAATGGCGTTGTAGCTAGTGAAATTACTGGGGTAACGAGACTCAATATCTATCGTTATATTACTGACCTATTATTATATATTTTATCCCGTTATATATTTTAGGAAATATCAGGTCTTTGCAATACATTCTAAGATAACTTGGGATTATAATTAAATTTGAAGGTGAACAAATACATTATGTCTACGAGGCCAACGGACATCGCGAAGCACCTTCGAGTTCTGGAGACGGTGGTGGCGCGCGCCCGTTTCATCATGGAGGAGTTTATACAGAATGTGACCCCGCTCAACATGTATCAGAAGAAGACAACAGGACTTAAGGTATTTCTATGGGAAAATGAAACGGTAATAGGATGTATTGGGTTAAGAGCAAACAGTTTATTCCTGAAGACCATCTAGATTCACTGTGTCTTGATTTCGTTTGCGAAATTCAAGTCTGTAAAGTTCTCTGTGTTCTGGTTTGAAGGACGTAGTGCCTAATGTGATTAGGTACTTATTTCTTTAGGTATCGTTCGTATTGTGGTGGTGCAAGCATCCTTAATGATAGGCGTATCACGTATGACGAGCACTGTGCCCGTCTCGTTTCATACAGGGCCTTTCGAAATGTTTCCATTTCAACGTTTTTTTTTATCGCCAGTAATATATTATTTTATCAAATCTTAGCAAATTGTTCGTTAATGTACGTCATTTTGTATCGAGCTAACCTTCGAACTTATCGCATGGGGTTGAATGAAGTTAAGTTAAAGGTCTAACATTCCTCATAAACTTGGGGGTAGAGATAAAAAAAGTTGCTGAAATAAACTATCGTCGAACCCCATTTAAAATGTTAGTCACTAAAATATACATATTTCACATGTTTTTCACCCTCACATGAACCCCTACAAACGATTGATGTGGGGATCTTAGAGGGAGGGCTACGTCCAGCAGTGGACGTCTATCTGTTGATGATGATGATGATGACGAAATATAATAAAACATTATTTTAGTTATAGTAAAATGATAAAAGTCGCTTATGGATTAACCTGATCTTTAGATTACCATATCTAATTTTTAGCAGCTTAGTATTAAAGTTACTGCCAACTTAAATTCACATTAACTTTTAACCTTATGCCTGTGTCTGTCTATAAGCAACTCGCCTTGCATTTCGGAGGTCCTGGGCTTCATTATGGGACTATATGCTGTGGAGTTTTTTTTTGTGGTGAGGGTTTTTCGAACCCACCCGTCTAACGACAATTCTCACTTTACACTGCTGCCATAACAGCATCGTATTTTAGCTGCTAGGCATTTGAGAGCCGAATATTCTGTATGAGAACGCTTCACCATCCACATCCTCATCATTACTCAACACCATGTGAAATTATGGTCGTATTGTTAAAAAAAATATAAGGATAAACATCAATCAATGATTATTCCTTACAGCTGATACAAACGTCGCCAATTGAGACTGTTGACATTTTAGCGAAACTGCCTCGCTCCAGTGGGGAGGAAATGGTAAGGATATATTTTTTATACTACTGTATAGTTAATTCTTAAGACATTCGTTTATTAGTAGTTTTAATTGATATGCCCTATGCGATAAGATTGAGGGTAGGTACTTTAACAATTCTGGTATCTGATAACTTACTTATTACTACTTATGAAATAATTATTGTAATGGTTAAAAACGTATAATTAACCATTAGTTTATTTGAATTAATTTATATTATAAGACTATCCATATATGTAGTACTAAAATACAGCCAACCTATAAATTCATTGAAATAAACTCGAATTTATTTATCGATATCAATTTAATATTGAGTATTATTAATGTTAAATAAAAAATTAACTATATCATATCATGAAAATAATGACCATAAGAAATTCAGCAACTATGTGTCAAAATGTTCAACCCTTAGAAGACAAATACTAACATTTGAAATATTATTTAAAATGTTATTTATTTATTTATGGTATAAGGTGGCTCTGTAGTTTGCTGTGATGTGTAAACTCGTTAACCAACTTCTTATATTCTTTCTTGAAGATAACTATGTAATTTTTTAGGAGCAGCCCGAAGACCAGGAGCAGCCAGACGTACCGAGTTTGGATAGGGAGTTCTCAAGCACTCCGGTGCTGGAACAGGCGCAGCAGATAGCGAACGTGTTGGAAGAAGTTGGTATCATCCCTCCTAAGAGTCGGGCAGTTCGTGTGGCAGAGTTTAGTCCCGTTTTCTCTTTAATATCCGCTATAATTTGATATCAATATGTATTTGTTTTAATAAATTTTGCTATTATATTTTTTTTTAATGTAACGCACATTTATGAACGACATAAGAAAATTCTATATTCTTTTATATGCGGAATTCTTTAGTAAGATTTTATCTAATATAAGTAATATTCAATTGGCAAATACACTTTATAAAATTGGACAGTTTATTGAAGTACTTGAAAACTGACACCCAATACTACTATTACAAATATTTGGCATAACTAACATCTTTAATGCCGAAGAACTACAAGATACATGTCTCACCTAGTGAGCAACCCGGAGAAAAATATGTAAGTAATATAATTGTTAACTAAAAAAAAAATCAAAGATAAAATTCTTCTCGTTTTGTCTACGGTAACTTTTTTTCTGTTGTATATAAAATCTCCAAAGCAGTTGACGTTGTAAATATCATCGATAGATTCAAATATTAATCCTGTGAAATTAGACTAAAATTTCCACTACTGGTAACAACGCGGTGACCTAAATACGTCACGGGGACAGATTGATACGTAAATTTAATTAAATAGATTAAAATTAGGAAATACATTTCAGATCTAACCGCGGTATCTGTTGGCATTGTCAATTTGACAGAAATGTGCAGTTCTATCAAAAGTATTTCATGTCACATTTGTAGGACTTCATTTTATATCGGCATCCGATCCAAATGTTTAAATTATCATGAGTAATACAAATTTTCCGCAATGGGATTACGAACTGTTTTGTTGTTTTGTTTAGTCTGTGCGGTTAGTACTGAAATTTTAGTTCCTCTTTTTCTTCTCCGATCTTCTCTTAGTGATTTAGATGATTGGAGCAATCGATTGTTCTTCCATTCATCTCTATCCCATATAACTTCAGTAACGCCACTTTACACTTGTTTAATTTACCACATAGTAACTCAACACATTCTTTGGTCTTAATATCTTTATTCATCCAGTTTCCTTTTCATATGATCATCGCATCTCATGATACGTTCAAACCGTGGAAGTATAATCCCAATTTCTATTGAGGCAATTTTTAACACATTCATGTAAATATCTAGATTGCCTACCAATTCAGATGCTTAAATAGCAACAATCTTAGTGTTATCATGGTCTTATAAACTTTATTCGCCCTAAGCTTGAAGGATATACAATATTTATTAATAAAAAATAAATATAAAAATAAATGTCCGCAGCCGGACGTAAGCCTCTTTCAAAGATCTCCACATCAATCGGTCCTCCGCTGCCCGGATCCAGCGGCTTACTGCAATCATCGATTGTAGGGATTCATATGGGGGGGGGGGGGATTAGCGCTATTTCCCACCGCGCTGGCCCAATGCGGGTTGGTGGGAGCCAAAGCCTTGTTTCTTGATTAGCAGGGTGCACCACAAGCAGGTGAGGTTGGCTTGGGTGCCGTGAATTGTTGTGCGGGACCCCTTACACCTCTAGATAAAATATTTAATAACAATTTAATTGCTTTAGTAACTTATCAGGATAAATTATAAAGGAGTGAAGTTTCAACGAAATTGAATGGAGCTTTACTAACAAATTATTTTCTTGAGAAATTTTGTTTACTTCTGCAAACAGTAGTCCAGCAAACTGTTTTTTTGAGTCTATATAAGTTGGTATTTTAAAATAACTAATATTTAGTTTTAAATTACCTCTACATAATAAAATTTAAAGAAATATTTTTTTAGTCTACGTCAAACGGTTCAGGGTTGGTGCCAGTGGAACGCGACCAGGCGTTTCCTGGCGATAAAATCTCGTACAAGCTGGCAAAGAGACAGGATGACATGGAGGAGAATTGCGGCCGCATAAAACCGACCCCGAAGGATATAGTGAGGCGCGTTTACGCTATACTTCCATAGTATGTTATCTTTTTTTATTATATTATTTTCAATTAATACTCTCTTTCCGTTTTGTCTACTTCTGTTACTAAACTGTAGTGTGCAAATATTACTGCGTTCAGCTTTAATATGAACACTTCTTAGTAAAATTTTCGGGGTTTTAAGGGTTAATTTAGTACTTTTTAATTCTACCAGCATAATACGGTACTTCAGAGACATCACCACTGACATTACAAGTAACATAATTTACGATAAGATGAACCTGCTTGTTTTTTGTTATAAAAAAATTGGTTTATTTAATGTTGATGATTAAAGTGAAATTAAGTTTTAGTAACAAGATATTGCCGCCGGCCATCGGCACTTTAGGCGGCGGAACCAGGGGTGCTAAGAATCCCTGGGCGGTGACGATTTCTCGTCAGACGACCTTGGCCCTGGCAACATATAACGCATGCACACTGCGAACCGAGGAGAAACTGCTGGAAATAGAGAAAGAATTGAACAGGATGCACTGAAGGGTTGTGGGACTATCTGAGGTCCGTAGTCCGTAGAGAGATGCACAATGATCCTCAAATCCGGCAACCTGCTCTATTGCTAGGAGGGCGAAGAACAGTCCCATTGTGTTCTCGATTTTATTGTTCAAAGTTTCTCGTGAATAATGTTGTACAGATCGGAAGTGTGTTGAACAGAGTAGCGTACCTTATACTCTGAATCACCAAACGGTATTCGCTGAAGGTCATACAGGTATACGCTCTAATCTCCACACATCCCGACGAGGAGATAGAAGTAATGTATGAGGACATCTCTCAGGTCATACAAGCTTCTAGGACTTATTACACCGTTGTCATGGGAGATTTCAACGCAAGACTAGGCTATTTGTCCAATTTGGAAATGGACGTCGGAATTCCCGCGGTCAAATGCAAGCCGATTATATGGAGCGAGAGGGACGTAATAAATTCTCCAAAGTGTTTACCAGAATGTCTGCAATTGGGCAGAGCCTGCTGACGAAGCTGAAGACAGACGATGATAGAATTGTCTCAGCACGACCGGAGCTCCTGGTCGAAATCGAGAACTTCTAGGAACAACTTTATGTGACTAGACGAGCATCTGTAAACGATCAGGCAAACGACCCAAGAGCCGACCTAACCCGACACTATATCGAAGACATCCCGGACATCAGCTTAAACGAGATTAGTATGGCGCTCAAACAGCTGAAGAACGAAAAGGCGCCGGGTTGATGGAGTTACGACGGAGCTTCTGAAAGCAGCAGGACGACCAGTGCTGCTGGCTCTTCAGTAACTATTTAACTCCATCATACTCGCGGGGATAACGCCAAAATCATGGCACGGAGGTGTGGTGAAGCTATTCTTCAAAAAGGATGACAGGAGCCGGTTGAAAAACTATAGGCCCATCAGGCTTTTGAGCCACGTTTGTAAGCTGCTTTCGAGAGTCATGACAAACTGTCTCGAACGCAAGCTTAACGATTTACAACCCTCCGAACAAGCAGGACTCCGAAAAGGCTTTAGTACCATAGATCATATACATACGCTGCGGCAAGTTATACAGAAGACCGAAGAATATAATTTGCCACTATGCTTAGCGTTCGTGGACTATGAAAAAGCCTGCGATTCTGTCGAAACATGGGCTGCGCTACAGTCACTTCAGCGGTGTCAAATACCCCGTCGTTACATCGAAGTTTTGCGGTCACTGTATGAAAACACCACTGTGTCGGTCCGCCTCCAAGACCATCGCTCGAAACCTATCCAGTTACAACGAGGTGTCAGACAGGGCAATATTCTATCGCCAAAGCTGTTATTAGCAGCGCTGGAAGATGTCTTCAAGCTTTTGGCTTGGAGAGGACATGGCATCAACATAAACGGCAAGTACATGACCCATCTTTGATTCGCTGATGACATCGTGGTCACGGTTGAGACCATGGAAGACCTTGGCAAAATGCTTGATGACCTCTATAGAGTGTCCCGACGCGTGGGTCTTAAAATAAATATGGAGAAAAAAAAGATTATGTCTAATGCCCATATTGTAGCCACGCCAATAATGGTTGAGGGCTCTACACTGGAAGTTGTCGAGGAATACGATTACCTGGGACAAACAGTCCAGCTAGGTAAGTCCAACTTCCAGAAAGAGGTCAATCGAAGAGTCCAACTCAGGTGGGCAGCCTTCGGGAAGCTACGCAGCATCTTTTCGACTCAGATACCGCAGTGTATGAAGACAAAAGGCTTCCACTCATGCGTGTTGCGAGTGTTGACATACGGATCTGAGACGTGGCCCCTTACTATCGGCCTTATAAAAAGGGTAGCGTTGGGAGGCCTCCCACAAAGTGGACCGACGATCTGGTGAGAATTGCGGGAATCCACTGGGTGCGAGCAACGCAGGACTGATCGACGTGGAGATCTTTGGGGGAGGCCTATGTCCAGATGTGGACATATGTCGGCTGATGGTGATGATGATGATGAGTATGAAACAAGATATTGTCTTTTTTTTCGGTTAAGGAAGAAGGATTAGGATTTATAAGCATAAAATAATTGGATGATTTTTTTGTAGCGAAGAGAGGCAGCAACATTGAAATCCATTACAAAGGAAATTCCCTGAGGATCGAATCATGAACATAATAAAGAATTTTAATAATAAAATTATATCAAAAAATGGTACATGGAATTATTTCCAGCACAATATTCACTTACTGACTCCTTACCTTTGTTTACGTATTGTAAAAAAATTATTCATTACAATTTTTTTTTTATTTAATTAAACGACGAGATAGGCGGGATTTTGAACTGTTGGTAACTGATACGCCTGTCCATAATAAAGTGGCGCTAGTTAGGAAGATATATACTGCACCACATTGAGCTTGTCGCCTGAGACATAAGGTTTTGAGTTTCGTTAGCCCAGTAATTACATTAGCTACAGCACCCTTCAATCCGGTACATAGTAATGTAATAGTATTATTTCGCGGCAGAAGTAGGCACCGCGGTGGTATCTAACTACCACTAGTGAATAGAATATATTTTTTTATATATAAATGTACTTTTAAGGTTCACAATAAGCATAACATTTGACCTAAGATGGAGGAGAGTCCGTGCCCTGAATACTCTGGCTCTTATATGTTGCCAGCCAGAATACTGTCCTATTGTAATGGTAGTAGATGTACAGTATAGGCGTAGTAGCTAGACAGCCTAGATAGGCAGGTTCGATCCTATCACCATCTGTATTACGTAGTAGTTTATCTAGGGTCCTATTTGGTGGGTTAGACGCTGTGCTAATTAAAATCGAAAATGGTAAATTTGTTTTCGAGGTACACACTCCAAAAACAGGCAAATGGATAAGAACACTCCTATTTAGCATCATCGGTAAAAAATAACCTTCATCTAGCAGTTACTTCATATTTAATGGTGGTAGATCTCTGTTGTTGGAGACCGTCTAGGTAGGTACAGCCGCAGCTCTTATGCTCCTCTACTGCGTACATCGCCCTAACTAACGCCACGTTATCATGGTCAGACGCATCACTTATCATCAGGTGGACGACTTGCTCGTCTCTTAGCTTCGTTGAATAAAATAAAGTTTCCTTTCCAAACTTACTTTCCAACTTTTCTCGCTTTACAGCTTCGACAAGGATCACGCGAACACAGCCTTCTTGCACAAGTACCGTGCGACTGTACACGGTATGTCGGAGGGCGGGGACCTGTTGGACAGAGAGGCGGCCCTCTACGCCTCCATACTCACTCCTCTGGTGTTCTTACAGCAGTATCGGGACGCCTGGTGTTTATTGGAACGGGTCGGGGAGATAAGTTTTTATATTTAGTAGTTTTTTGATCGGAGATCGTCTATATCGATACCACAGCAACTATAGTTGTATTACTAGATCATCATCATCATCATCAGCCGATAGACGTTGACTGCTGGATAGGCCTTCCCAAAGATTCTCAAATCGATCAAGTCCCACCACGCGGGTTTAATGGGGATTAGTGGGAACTAGAACCACGTTTTTTGATTAGCAGAGTACAGCACAAGCGGGTGATATTGGCTTGGATCCCATGAGTTGTGCGGAACCCTTACACCCCTATTACTATGTAATTATATACAATGGATAATGGACAATTATTAAAAGCTTATCGTTACGGCTATGTCGCCTTTTATGAGCAAACTAAACTACTTCGGCGGCTAAACCCATGTCTGATAACATTGAGGTTCCTGTCTAGATTCTGAGTTCACATTTGATGGGGTTTTGGATAGTAGAAAGATTTTAGGGAACCCTCCAAGCTTAGCTACTACCGTCATATTGTAAATATGCGTCCGTAGAGTTATTCCTGTATTCCAGTTGTCAACACATGAGAGACAATTTATATTTAGCATGAATACTTCAGAATCCTCGATCTCATTGTAAATTAACACCTTTAGAAGTTCCGGCAAAGCGTGAGTTCGTGTTAGATAAAAACGCTGGATGAACTTCTTAATTTGATATATACAAGAATAGTAGGAAAGGCTAATATTTGTTACGTTTAAACATATATTAGTAATTACTGGGTTAGTCGGTTTGTGTTTAAGATGGTAGAACACAAGTAGCTCTAGATTGAGGATCTTCTGATTGGAAGTTAGTGATAACATGGCCTCTAGAAAAAAAAGTATTTATTACCATTAACAAGTTAATTTCTGTAAAATAAACGTTGCAAGTAATCGTCAATGGACGTTAAAATTACAATTAGTTGAACCCGGCGTACAATGTATTGCCTCGTGTATTTATTCTATCTATACTGTTATTATCATTTATATATTAACAAAAACATCGTAAAGCTTAATCGTGTCATTATACTGCTCATCATCATTATTATCATTTTAACCGATGGACGTCCACTGCTAAATATGGTCTCTTTTAAGACCTATGTCTAGCAAAAGACCTATAATAATTGGAATTTACGTTCAAGATTTTATTTATTTATATTTACAACTTACTGATATTTAAAACAATTAACATAAAAAATGTAAATGAAGTATTATAAGCAATCTTAAATAGAACATTTTTTTTTTCTAAAATAAAATAAGTCTTTGTTATACATATGCTGGTGGTAGGTTTCTTGTCGGAGACCGTTTAGGTAGATACCATCGCAGTTACTATTTCTGCCGTTGAACACTAGTGTGCAAATATTAATCTGTTCCGGTTTGAAGGGCGCTTTAACTAGTGAAATTACTCATCGAAAGGGAGGTAAAATAAACAATGCTGTTTGTATCATTCCAACAAGCTCCTTGTTCACATCGTCAAAAAAATTAAATGTATAGCTGTTATTTCGTTATATTAATCATTATTTATTTCCTCCTGACCTGACCTCCATCCGTTGCGCTGTGTAATGATGTTGCATCAGCTTTATGATAATCATTTTGCGAATTCGATTTCCACATCATTACAACCGATTTACATTGTGCACACCGTTCCAGTTAACCGAGACAGTTAACGAGCGATTAACTAAAGCAATTTTTATTACTACCACCAACTGCCTGGTGGATAATTCAATATTCCGCAGCCGCAATAATTTTTTTTTAACAGGAATTAATTTAAGTAATTATTCGTTTAATCATAACAATATTTATATAATATCAGTTTGTAGTTCATCATCATCAGCCGATGAACGTTCACATCTAGTTAATACTTACTTTCTTTCAGTTAATTGGTTAGATAGATTTCGAAGAGACACTTATTGGCAGGTAACTAAAAACGTAACACAAGCTACTTTCGTTAAGAAAATTAATTACGGTTCCGCACAAAATTACTAAAAATTTAAAATTTTAAATATTACTAAATATACATTAGAAGTTTAATTGTCTGTTCTTTCCCCTTGTGTGTGTTCCCAGTGGCAGGAATGTTAAGAGGATTGTTTATTTATTATTGTAAATTAACAGTGCATCATCTGCAAGGAATAACAAGTTAAAATTAACTTGAGATAACTTATTTATATAAAACAAAACTTATTTTATACTTATTATGATTGCAGTTCCACCGTGCTATACGTCTCTACCAAATATCTCATCCAACTGAGAAACGTTCCGCTTTGAAACTCTTGCAAAACTTCAGAGCGGTCAATCATAAGGTGAGGTTTAATTGTTTATGTATAGAAATTTAATTTTGGTCTGGCATATCTGGGGCGTCCAATTGCTCCGCCGGATCAGAGACAGAAAGGACTGTACCACTCTGATCGCCAACCTTTACTAGTTCGAGAGGCAGACGAAGAAGAAGAATAGAAATTTATAATATATAGAGGAGATATCCAAAGATTCATTGACTCAAAACGAGGTCTCCGAAACTTTGAAACGTAAACACTCAAATTTGGTACAGATATCGCTTCTGCCATTTAGGGGTCAGCTAAGAATAGATTTTACAAAGTTCTTTCCTCAAAGGAATTTGGTAGTCCTTAAGAGGTGTAAGGAGTTCCGCCCAACATTTTACGGAGTCCAAGTCAACCTCACTTGCATGCGGTGCACCCTGCTGAATAACAGAGGAGGCTCTGACCACCGATAAACTGTTTGTGACTTGCTATTCTTTAGATAGAAGCACTAGATTATATGGGATCTATTTTCATAAAATTTTGTGATTTTGTATAGTTCGATTATAGTCAAAAATATCATGATATGATATAAAAAATTGTACAATTTATGTTCTTATAATTTTAAGTTTTTTTTTTGCAAAAAGTAAATATAGAATGAAGCTTAAAAATATTCAATTTAAATAATCATTTATGGGGTGTATTGTTTTATAGATATATCTTTAAATCTGGCTGGACTGTCTAGATTAGCTTATGAAGCAAATATCAAAATGATATAGTCGTTTGAAATTTACTGTGAATATACAGAGATGTCTTGTTAAATACTCAACACCTATTTTTTATCTTCTCTTAAAATCTGTAGAAACTTAGTTCTGTTCCCGTAATTTGAGGTTTTATTGCAGATACGGTCGTTCATAATGGAGCTGCCCGGGCGGCGACACGCCACGCGCACTCCGGCCCCTCCGGACGGCGAGGAGGAGGACATCCACGACAAGAAAGACATCAAATATCTGAAGGAACTGATTAAAAATCTTGGCTGATAACATTTTAGTGTTTTCATATCTATTCACATTCTTCATTACTCAAACTTAACCAACAACAAACTCATTTTGAAAAGGCTACAATGATATTAACTTTACGAGACTTGAGAGACTATCACATGATGTGCAAGTTTATTATATATCTAGTGTATATATACAATGAATATATATGTTATTAATTTTCATATAAAGAGTTGCGTAAATAATTTATTAAATTTATTGTTTAGTAATAAGAAGTTGATTGACGGAGCTTACTGAAACGAAATCTCAGTGAATTTTTTACTCTACCGTCGTGATTATTGCTTTGTAACAATAAGTCTAGTTACTATAGTAATTTTATTAGTAAAAGTACGAAATTAAATTCACAGTAATTTTTTCACATTCCACTGTTTCGCGCCAGGAATAGGTGTTATAATAAAATTAATAAAAAATAGAGACTAGTTATTCTTATTAGGTCTCTGTCGGCGGAGATCCACATTACAATTCCTAAATCTGCTACTTAACAGCAGTGTAGAAACATTGTTGTATTCCGGTTTTAAGTGCGTTGTAGCTAGTCAAATTACCGGAGTAACGACACTTAACATCTTATATCTAAAGGCGATGAGCACAATGTAATGAAATATCATCCACCAACTAGCGCCACGTTATTATGAGCAGGTGTATTATTTATCATCAAGTAAATATCTAGTTCGTCTCGTCGTTTCGCCAATAAAAAAAAAGCCTTACAGCGATGAGGAAATTGTGTTGTGTACATAATTCCTGTCACATTGTGATGAGTTTATTTATCATCAAGTGAACGTCTCGATTTTACTCGTTCCGCTTTTGGTTACATTACTAATGTTTTTGTACTGAAAGTATATAATACAGTTGGTAGAGTTCATGAATGTTTTGCTTAACTGAAAGCCTTTCAGTTCTATTTAAACGCTCGTTATTAAATTATACGCTTCGCCGGCTTTTAATCGGATTAAGGATAGTTAGGGGGCCGGAGGAATTTACTTAGAACTTCTTATTAAACTGCTACATAACATTCTACAATGTAGCCTGTTTAGTCAACTCACTGGGAAACCGTTTAATTAGTACAGTCAGTTTTACTTTGATGGCTGATTATGACAATATAAAATCTTAAGTAACAAGACTTGTCAACACATTCGTGAAGTCTTAATAGTAAAAAAGTATCAAAAGTTTATGTAAAAAGTTGCATTAATTTATTAAGTATTATTTTATTCAGGGACAGTTGTTTCGTAAAACACCCTCGACATGAATTACTAGAAAGAGGAAAAGGATTGAGAATTTACAGATAGTTTAACAAATTTGTAATAAGTTTCATTTTCAATAGAATGGAACTTGACTTGAAGCGGTTTAATCGTTTAGAAGCTACTATACCTCAGACAAAACCACACTGGTGGTAAGTCTCTGTTGTCGGACACCATCTATGTAAGTACCACCGCAGCGCCTATTTCTTCTGCCAAATAGTAATATACAAACATTACTGTGTTACGGTTTGACGGGCTCTGTAGCTGGGATAACGCGACTCAACATCTTATGTCTTAGGCGACGAGCATGATTTGATGCAGTATCTATTTTCCTAACTAGCGCTACGTTGTTATGTGCAGGCTTATCACTTACCATCAGGTGCCCCACTTGCTGGTCTCGTCGCTTGAGAAAAAAATATACATACAGTCATACGATAGTACTACACATCAAGCTAATAAAATCTTTATTTCTGAAGTACTGATATATTTTGTGTATTTGCTCTGTTATTATGTTGTTTCCTGTTTTAATAGAAAACAATGCATTGTAACATATTATTAGTTTAAAACAAAAATCAATCGATTAATAATACATTAGAAATCGTTTGTGTAAATTCTTGTTAGTGTCATATTTTTGACAGTTTGGTAGTCGTTATAAATGGTCTTGTCTTAAGATTTTTCCTTTATAGAAATAAATAGTAGCAGTAGTTTCTCGATGCCCTTTGTTCTAGTAATTTTAGAGATCATTTGATATTAAAGCTGTAATAGTCCTGCATACTTGAGGGTAGACGATCTATACCGCAACTCATTCGGTCTCCAGAACCGATTTGGTTATTTAGCAGAGAGTACTAGAATGTTGTCTTCCGCTGCTATTCAGTGCGTTCATATGAGGTTGCGATTTGGGATGATTGAGATAAGGAATACCTTCCCCCTTAATCCTCAAAGCGCCTTGTTAAAGACATACATACGTAATATATAAAGACGTACATAATATAACTGGTCAGTGGTGCGTATGATCGGCTTCGTATCGATTTGTAATAGAGCAGTAGAATTGACTAGATTCGGCAATTATAAATCGGATTAACTACCGAGTTAGTCGGTGCACTGTGCGGGATTAAATCTAGACAGGATAAAATCATTGAACTAATAACTTTTTAGACATAAAAGAAAGAGGAGATAATACTGTTTATTTCGACAACGAATCAACAATTGAACTCAACTTTACATCATATTAAGTGACAAGGATCTTGAAGAATGAGCTTGCTAAGCTAGAATATCTTAACAGCTGAAACACTAATTATGGTAAAAAGCCATATTTATAGTAGTGTCTAAACGTTGTAGAAGAGCATTTCTTTTTATCTGATAAGAGTACAGTAACCGCTGTGTAGTATTGAAATTTTCGGTAAACTTAAACTTCCATAGTCATTCAGAAATAATAAAATCATTATGATATATAAAGAACGGAATCCATCCAGTCTGAACCAATCAAAACTCCTAATGCCTTAATCCATTGAACAAATTAAATCTCGGTGCAATCTTGCTCCGTTGTAAGATGAATTGCAATCAAGATGGATAAGAGAGATTCTCGTACTTTCCTGAGCACAAAATGGTTGGTTACTTTTTGTTGGAAATTCATTTTGCTTACTCTTATAAATTATTTTTGTTTAGTTCTATTCAACATAATAATATATTAAGAGATTTATGGCTTCTCTTTAAAATATATTGTCATCAATTCCTATGTAGTAGACATGGAAATGGAAAAGAAAGGTTTGTTAATTGCACAGCATCTTTAAATGCTCTTTTACTTTAAAATTTGTGTGTTCTTAGAAGACAGTCAAGTAAAGTCTCCTTAGTTGTGTTCCTTTCCCCAGCGTGACGAGGAAGGAGGAAAGGATTGCGGGATCTTTCTACTAAGACGGCTCCAGACCAGAATTACCATACTTATTGTTCGTAACTACAAAAGCCGTATTTAGTTTGCTTTGGAGAGCTGGGAATATAGATCGAGCATGGTTTTCCTCTCCTGATTTCGGTGATATTATTCTACCACTTTCATCTCACAAAAAAGGTTATAAACTTCTTATATTCTCCAACATAACTGATTAAAAACCTAGAACCTTAAATAATCATCCCCCATATATAATTTTAGCAAAAGCTTAAATATGTGATTGTGTTCTTTTTAAATGTATATAAAATCTAATTTACGTATATATATACTTAAAATACTTATTAATGATGCTGAATACATTCACGTATACCTTTTGTTTTTTCGGAGCGTTCAATTTAGTCGGCACCTAAATTCGGGGAACTACTCCGTGATATATGGACCGGTTAAGGTCCTAACAAAATGAAAGGGTTACTTACGGACCGCCGCAGAGTCTGAATATTAAGCTTGCATGATTTAACACCTTGTAATGTTAAGAGCTTAGTGTGTGAAGTAATAAGCAACCGCTTCTTATATTCCTAGATATATTTATTGTCCAAGTAAATCCTGTTTCATTAGTACAGGTCATAGAGGTATAAAGAATTCAGCATCACATCGCAATAACCTTTCTCATCTACGTTAATTATTTTATTTTTACTTATTACAAATGAATCCTGAATAAATTTGCAAACACTTAATCTAAATTAAACATAATGTTAAATAACAATGAAGCAGTAAATGATGAATTATCCTCGCTCTCAATACTCTGTATGCTCATATGTACAATAATGAGGGTAGTCGGTAGTCAGGTAGTTTCGAGTAAACTATAACGCTAACCAAATTCTACGAGTGACATGATCAACTGAATCAAGGTCTCCGTGTTACAAAGCAAGCGATTATTCACTCCGCCCCCTAAGTTGTTATAATATACGTCATATAATTATAATATATGGGAAATGTCTTAGATACCGCAGTGTCTGAAGATAAAAGTCTTCAGCTCGTGCTTGTAGCCAGTGTTGACATACGGAACCGAGACGTGACCCCTTACTACTTATAAAAAGGCTGAAAGTCAACCCAGAGGGGAATGGAGAGAGCTATGCTAGGAGTTTCTCTGCGCGATCGAATCAGAAATATGGAGATCCGCAGAAGAACTAAGGTTACCGACATAGCCCAAAAGATTGCTAGACTTAAGTGGCAGTGGGCAGGACATATTGTTTGAAAGACCGACGGCCGATCGGGCATAAAGCCCTTGAGTGGCGCTCGTGTACCGGTAGACGTAGGGTTGTGGACCGACGATCTGGTGAGAATCGCGGGAACATACTGGATGCTAGCAACGCGGGACCGATCGACGTAGAGATCTTTTGGGGAGGCCTATGTCCAGCAGTGGACGTCTATCGGCTGATGATTATGATGATATTGGAAATGATTAAAAAAAAAGAAGGTTCATTTATTTTTTATTTACTTTTCTTATATTATTTTTATTAGAAAGAATTTATTTCGACTACGATGAGAATGAAAGAAATCATATAAGGCTGTAGGATACATCTTTATTGAGAATCGTTTTTAAACAACTAATCGAAACCGGAAAGAAAAGCCACGTCGTTTGTTTGTTATAAAATGTATATTTAAATATATATATTATTATATATACAAATTATTTATCTATTACCATAAAATAATCATGTACAGAAAGATATATATATAAATGACCACCAGTAAAAAGTCTCACTTATAAGCCGTTGTTTGTGTATTTATATATACAAATATGATACATATGTGTGTCTGTTGTTCAGGGCGATGATCTAAACTATGGTAGCTGCTGCTCGGATAAGCTCGATCTTCGCGGCGGCAGCGGCACCGACGACATTACCGTTGCTGCCGATGGCTCTGAAGAGCTGTGAAGAAAAGAACATTATATATATAGCTCTGTATTTGGAATTTATTGCTTCTTTGATGATTATTGAAGGTGCATTATGATGAACAGCCTAATCAGACTCTACACTCAAGCACTACTTCAAAGCAGGCGTCTCCAGTTATTTCTTTTCCTTCCAATGTAAGTTTCCTAATTCTATTTGGTGTTTATTCAGATGAAGTTAAGAGTATATGATGACTTACGTTAGCTAGAGCTTCATAAGCTTTTTGGATGACCTCGGCGACGGGTGGTACGGAAGAGGCGGTAACCACTGCACCAACATTGTTACTGCGGATGTTGAAGGCGTTGAACAGCCGTTTGACTGCACAGTACTCTTCGTTCAGTAAACTGTAGGGAAATTTAATATTACAATAAAATTGCTCTTTCTATGACATCATCAACTCACACTATCACCACATCAACTTTTGGTGAGTAATCAGTGTGTCAAGAGAGTGTCGCATACTTTTCCTTCAACGATGGGCTAACACTTGATTTAAAGTGCATATGGTGTTAGGTGATAATAAGCCTGAGGATAGTAAAGAATGAATTTTTACCCGCACATAATTTGTAAGTTTAATTTTTAAACATATTTCAAAGGAACAAGTTCAAACGGTTTGGTATTGTGATATACCTACTTACCATGGATGGTTGCAGTAAGGGTTGCAGTTATATACTTATATTTTAATAGAAATTGTGTTGAAAATAAACTTACCCAGCTTGGAAGGGGTCAGAATTAGATAGGACACCGTCCCATGCTGCCTCGAAGTTGTAGCTTCTGCCACCACCGACGCAATTACCTCGTTGTCCACTCTAATAACACGAAAACCAAAAATATGATGATACTGTTCTCTATCTCTATTTCTATTCAATAATTTACATCGTTATATAGAAAGAAATTTACACACAATAGAAAATTATATTAGAGAAGTCAATATAAAGTTAAACATAACTGACAGAGATAATAAAAACGCTCGATATTTTGGCACCCTTAACTTTTAGCACATGAACCTAGGTCAAATCATCTCAGTCTGATAGTATACATTTAAATGTCCAGATTTATTACAAATATCTTTTATGCTTTTAAAGAAATTACAATTAAAATATACATCGATACGTATTTTGAAAGAAATTAAGTTTTTCAAAAAGATTACTAATGTCTAAGTCTGTAAGTAATATCATGTGGCTATTGCTATTGAGCGGTAAATTCATATCTACCCTCTTCCACGTGATTACGACTTGTATGGTACGCCATTAGCAGTAAATGACGTCATTATTTTGGTCCGGAATAATTGCCCTTAGCAGCGGACTAATCACCGACTGCTGGTCAACGGGAAATCTTTTCGTTCTGAAATGGTCCGATGGGTAACTGCCTCCATGGCCGCTTTAATTGTAATATATAAACCATCAGTTCTATTCCGGGGTCATGTTAGTTGTGGAGTTGAACGGGTGTTAAAGTTCTTTAGAACCCTGTAGATTTTCAACATGAAGTTAGCTGATTATTTGGTTGGTGGTATTCGTGTTTCCGTTATTCTAATATTCCTGTGTTTAAATTGTCACAAAATATTAGAATCTGAATATTTAATTACGTTACCATTATCTATTTCATTTTCGTTTATCATCTTATGTAATCGATCAAAATTAGCGGGACGTTCACATGATGGTAAATAATAATCTTGCCCATATAAATTACTAGTAAAAGCCCGGCAGTGAACATAATTGATTGATGTTCTAGTTACATTAAAATCTTCTAATTATTATCAATTTTAATTGTTATGGAAATTGAATTTAACAATGATTGCATGTATGGTGTCGGTGTATATGGACTATTTGAATTCCATGCCAACTTCACTCTATTGACTGCCACTGTTATGCAAGAAACCAATAAGCTATTGGCGACAAATTGATTCACACTTAAGCTGCATAATAATAAGATATTTTAGTTAAAATTTACTACTGAGTCACATTGTCTTGTTACTCCAGCAAATTTTAAATCGCATCATTACTTGAATAATTGCTGTTGTTATTTATGTGTGACAGTAACAAATGTGGTCGGGGACTATTAATCGTGTGGCACGGAAAAGTGGAAGAAATCATTAATATCAATAACAATGTAAATTCAAGTATAGTGGCGCGAAGCGAATCAGCTGTGAAGATAAATGGAGTGGAAGCTTATGGGGGCGTTTAGTGAGACGTTCGTTTAAATGTATTGCGGACTGGTTGTGTGCGGTTGCATTTTATAATGCGGATTCCGGCAGACGTTCGTGTATAGAAATGCATAATAAGAGAAAGGGTGGAAAGAGGTTGCAGCTTATTAACATTTCTACTAAGTTAATGAGAAACGTGTTCAGTAGTGGTACTTGATGTTTAGAATAAAGATGATACGGTTAAATCTGTGATAGCACAGATGTAAATGAAACTTAAAAATGCGTGGGTACGAGCACAACTGAAGAAATAAATAATATAAAAACCAATATGTGAATAGAACAGCTTTCTAAGACATGAAACTGTGGTTTGGCTATGACTGAATGGATGACCCCAATGGAGACTAACATACGGAAAATAGTGTTCTTACTAATACTCTTATATAATACTAATAGTAGGTCTCTGTTCCTGGAGACCTTCTAGGTAAGTACCAGCGCAGCTGTTATATTTGCCACGAAACACTATTGTGCGCGCAAACATAATTGTTTCGGTTTGAAGGGCGCTATAGCTAATGAAATTATCGGGGTAAGGAGATATACCGTTTGGTGCTTTCTTTACCGTGTCGACTTCCTCTAGCTATAACAAGCTGTCTGCAATATAAGTGTGCTATCTCTACAACCAAAAGTGAGTCCTTTTGCTGCTCTTCTTTCTTGATCTCGTTGGGTAGCATAGCAGCGCTGGTATAATTTTTGGGGTGACGAGGTGTAACACCTGACTCAAGGTTATGAGTGATGCAGTGTAATGTATCTAACCTCAACAACTGATGTACTGTTTAAGTACAGTAGATGATGATGATGTCACAAACAAACATACAAGCGAAAATAAGCGCCAAACGTACACCATCAGAGTTATTGTCAGGGGTTAAGAAACTTACGGCATAACGGATGGAGTTGGGGTTCAGGATCAGTTGTACAAAAGCGTCTATGTTGCTGGCCTGGATCTCGATGTACCTGAGGAGGGCGGTGCGGAGGGCCGCTTTGTTTCCACTGACGTACGCGTTCACTAGCTACGAACCAGTTAAATTAACGATTTAATAATTTAAACAAATAAATCATCAGATCAGAGCGTAGTTCGAAAAACCTATAGGTTCTGTGCGTTTTTGAACTGCGCCCTGATCAAATTAGAACCCGACGGTCAACCTTGAAAAAGTTCAAAAAGGAGGCGTGTGATCAAGCTGCAAGCGTTAATCATTATCAGCAAACAGACGTCCACTGCTGGACTTAGGCCTCTCCCAAAGATCTCTATATCGATTGATCCTGCGCTGCCCGTATCCAGCTGCTTCCCGCGATTCTCACCAGATCGTCGGTCCACTTTGTGGAAGGCCTCCCAACGCTACGTCTACCGGTACGCGGTCGCCATTCGTGGACCTTAGTGCTCCATCGGCTGTCAGTCCTTCGAACGATGTGTCCTGCCCATTGCCACTTGAGGTTAGCAATCTTTTGGACTATGTCGGCGACTTTAGTTATCCTCATTTCTGATTCGATCACACAGGGAAACTTTGAAAATAGCCCTTGCCATTGCTCTCTATGCGACTTTATTTCTTACTTATTTATATTTTCCATTGCTTATATATTTACTAAATTATAAACAAGTACGTTTTCTTTTAAGTGAATCCATTGAGCTTGGTCTCTGTTCCCAAACATGGTGATGTAACTAACACCACACCAACCCACACTTGGTCAGTATGGTCAAAAAAGATCTTGACTTCCTCTTTATGTGACCTGAGGTTCTTTCTTATCAGTGGGAATATTATGAGAGCTGCTCATATCATTATGTATTATTATCAATCCATGTAATTTTAATTAATTAAAGATGTAATTTTATTTTACTATTTGCTAAATAAATATGTTGGGTAATAGATTACCTCGGCAGCTGCGCAAGCGTCACCAGGGTTGCCATATGCAAGTTCTCCCAGGACAGCGAGGGCTTGGCCGATCGCCAAGGCCTGGCTGTTAGGGTCAGGCTGGTTGGCCAGATCGTTAAGGATCTGACGGACGGTGAGGATATAAATGTTGGTCTCACCACCATCGACTAGGACGTCGAAAGCATTCTCGATTGAAGAACTAGAGAAGAAGCAAAGGGATTGGTTATATTAGAAATTGATTGTATAGACGCAAGTTCTCAGTTTTTTTTCTTTCATTTATAGAAAAAAAGTTTATTACGATCAATATAGAGAATTTTAGTTATGTTGACATCATTGATAATATACTTGTTATTTATATAGGAAATCTACATTTTATATAACGGATTAATAGTATAAATAAATATATGTTAAATCTATATTTCCCATTGGATTTATGTAGATTAGTATATTCATTAAAATCGGTAAATTTCTTTTATATGTACGATTTCTTGAAAAACTTTACCGATGGTAGAAGGTAATTAAAGAAATAAGTGATAAAATATCATCGTAAAACCTACATTTTATCTTAGTATTCTTTACAAGATCGGACTAAGAAGCATCTATGGAAAAGGCACACGTCGTACCTTTTTTTTTTTGTTAACCTGTATAACAAAATGCTAACGGAACGCACACCCCGGAACCAAGAGGGCCGGCAACGGGGTAGTGTCGGACTCCAACCGACTAAAAATCTTCACACGGTATTCCATCACTTCCGAAAAGAATGCACGGGGGTCACGGGATAACACGGAACAGTTCTTCCGCAACCCCTGATCGGCGCCCGGATCGAACGGGTCCCGCTCGGGGACACGTCGTACCTTGCGACTGCTTGTAGGCTGATAGTTCTTATGCAACTGAAAACTATTTATACTAATCGTTTTTATCATTAAGAATCATCACCGTCATGCTAGTAAAGGTTTTATAGAAGTGAAATCTATCGTACCTGGGTTTACCATTGTCAGCTAGTGGTGGGATCTCGTTCACGTTGTATTGGCTGACCGACACGGACGGAGCGGCGAAAGCGCTCTGGAAAATTATATAACATCTTACTTATTTTCTGTGCTTGGAATGAAAGATTTATATCATCAATCATAACATATCTTTAGGTTAATCTTCAATATTATTTTTGTAATATAAAAAAACGTTCATTTCTATAAGCTTATAAAGAATTACATCGTAAAACAGTTTAGTCTATTTTAAGAGAAATTTTGTATTTCTTGATCAACTTGATAAAGAGACTGGTGTATTATGAAACTTAAATAATCCAATTATTGGTCGTATAAAACAAAAAATGTTACGCTTAATCATCGAAAAGTTCTATACTAAAACAATTCCTGGGTACGGGATTAAGTGGTGACAGTTTTCCGGCAGTTGTCACAAACTGTATCCGGCGGGAACGGCGACGTCGGCGGCGGAGGCTTTCCTGTCTCTCAAAGGGCAAAGAAGGATTTAACTAACTGCCAATGTTTGATAATGTTCCAACAAACACCAGAGACACCCCGCCACTCCATTTCCAGTGTAACACAGATTAAACGGCAAATGTTTAAGATCAAACATTAATTTTATATCATTTAAGTATTTCATTATTATTTGTTATTAAATAGTTTATAATAAATATAAGTTAGTACTTAATTTATTTAAAGAGGACTATTTATTTCATCATCCTTCATATTTGTAGTACATTTATTAATATTGTTTGTTATATTAATATTAACAGTTTAGATGATGTATTGCGTAATAAAATTAACAAAATTTGATTTAAAAACAATGATTATTCTAGAAAATCCAAGTATTAATGTTTTATTATTTCAAAGTCTTTTATGGGTCGACATTGACTAGTTTCACAATAATTTGTTGTTCACTTATAAATCAGTGAATGTTTAGTTATTATTTATAAGTTATTTTATAAACACCCAATATATATTTAAACAAAACAATAAAAACTCTTTTATATCACAAAGTAATATTTATGTTGTTGTTCTTTGTTTATAAATACTTCAATGACCTCAGTGTTCAAATTTATTTAAGGTCCGGATTATTCACTATATATATTAATCTGTATTTAATTATTTTTTTTCTCACTTTTTCATAGTTTGCTTTACCCCTGGGTGGACTATCAGAAAATACCGCTTTGTATTAAATCTGTCCTCTGTACCCTTAGGGTGTTATGTATAGAATAAATATATAATTTGTTTAACATTAAGTTATAACATAGAATTTGCAACCAATACATTTTAACTTGTGATTGTTTTCAACTAAAGGAAAATCGAAATTTATTTACATAAGTAGAAAGTTATAATTTTTTTTATTTTAAGCAACGAGACGAGCGAATGGTTGCTATGGTAAGTAATACGCCTGCACATAACAACGTGGTTAGAATGTTATATATAGCAACACCTTTTGCTCATCGCCTTGAGACAAAGCCTGAGACAGTTAAGTCTTATTATTCCAATAATATCACTAGCAACAGCGCCCTTCTAACCGGAACGTAGTAATATTTACACAGTACTATTTTGCGTCAGGAATAGTTACTGCAATGGTACTTTTTTTTTGTTTTATATGGAGGAAATGCCTGCGCATATTCGTCCTCGCAGGGGCAAGGACAGGTTATGTCGGACTTGCACCGAATAAAACCTCCAGGATGTTCCGTCTCGTCACTTTGCTCGACGTCGTTTGCGCGGGCGACGGGTTCGGGGGAACCCGTCGTCCGCTGCAGGAGGCCGAGGAGGGGGCGCGCTGCATGTTTCGGTGCGCCCTGGAAAGGTAAGGTTCATCCCTCCCTCCCGAGGTGGGGCGAAAGCGGCCAGCGCCGGCAGGGTCGTGGTTGCGAGCGAAAGCGTTCCCGTGACCCTGCCATCAGGCGATGAGGCGGAACATCGTGGGGGTTTTAGTCGGTGCAAGTCCGACATAACCCGTCTTTGCTTCCGCGAGAATGAGTATTTCCCCCACGTAAAACCAAACACACCCGGCCGGCCTGAGGCCCGGCTCCAGGTGACAGCTCCAGGTGAACTCCATGAGTTCATCACGGATATGTGCCGGTTGCCCGCGGGTACAGGCTAGCAATACCCTTGGCGGCCGTGGTGGAGTCGCGGAGAGAGAGGAGTGTTGTTGTTTCGGTTCGTTGCTCTCCTTATCCTTCGCGACTAAGCGTTGCCGCACCGCTGATGTGGCGGCGGTGGTGCCACGGGGGGAAAGGAGCGCCGGTGTTGCAATTCGCTGCTCCCTCTATCCTTCGCGGCCGTATAACGATTAGCGACAGAGCCGAAGACTAGATCCGCCACAAGAAGTCGGGACAGTTTTCTCTCTTGGCTCCATGCCTCTGAATGACGGATTAGGGGGGGATCCGTAGCTCATGTTACGATAGGAGGCCGAGAGGAGTTATTTCACCGAGTTGGAGTTGAGCGTTGCAGCCTGCGCTGGCATGGTCGCGGAGTTGTGCAAAGGCGTTTCCGTGGTCCCGCCGTAAAACGACGACAGTGGGTTTTAGTCGGTGCAAGTCCGACATAACCTGTCTTTGCAAAATAAAAAACGGTAGATACTGTCGTAGCGCCTATTTCTACTGCAAAACAGTACAAACATTACTGTGTTCCGGTTTGAAGGGAATTGTAGTTACTGTTATAACTGGGTTGAGAAAATTCAACATCTTATGTCCGAGGCAAAAGGCGCAATGTGAACCATCCTACCACCACGTTGTTATGAGCAGGCGTATCACTTACTATCACGTGTACCTCCCGCTTGTTTCGTCAATTACATAGAAAAAGGCTTTAATGTGGACAAAGGAATGCGATAATGTAGTTTTTAAAATGTTTGACATTTATATACACGTTTGAGTTTTAGCGTAATGTATGTAATCCACAGTCGGCGGTGCTTGTGAGGTGCGGGTCTATGAATATTTATCGCATTACATATTCATAGCGGAGTGGATTGATGTGCAAATATACATGAACGCGTTTCAATCCCGAAATTCAGACGTCTAGCGTACAGCGTGCGATGTATTGTATTATCTCATTCCTGTGTTGTAGTAAAAGATCGGATTTAAGATTTACGGTTCTCGTGCAATTGATTTCAGCAAGTCCTGAATGGTGAGATTTTTATAACCCTAACCTACCATCCACATATAAATCTGCCGGGTGAACAATTAACAGTTTTATGGTTGTTCCTCGCCCGCTTTGCTGGCAGTAACAACGCCGTAATTCACTATGGGGAAGAAATTTTGTTAAATCCATTCTTAGCCGAACTCTAAATGGCGGAAGCAATATCTCTACCAATTTTTAAATCTAACAGTTTCGGAGGTCTGGAGATGACTCAGACAAGCTCTGGATATCTCCTAAAAGATGTGAGAATGAACACACTTCACCATCTTTATAGTCACGTAATATCAAGTGAAATTGAAATATATTTTTGGTAGTTTTGATTGTCGGCCACCGTCAAGGTACCACTGCATTATATTTCTGCCACCAAACATTATTGTATTTCGGATTGAAAGCGTCGTAACTAGTAAAATTACCGGGAAATCGAATTTTAACATCTATTTGTCTCATTGTGATAAGCATGATGTGGTGCTGCATTACGTATCACTTACTATCACGTGAATGCCTTGCTCAACGAGTAGATTTGCCGAAAGAAACAAAAATTAAGATCTTTGGTACATTTCTAGTGAGAATCTAGTTTGCAAAATACTATTCGCTTTTTTAATTATTGTAACTAGTTCTCAGTGGTTATACATTTAGAATTAAAAATCTCTATTTCCGTTTCCACTTAATTTATGATACTATAATTATGATAGTGTTAGGGTATTTAACCCGCCTAGCTAGTTACACTCATAATATTGTTGATCAGGTCAGGGTCTCTCTCAGTCTCATATACATGGTTTGTAATTAAAGTCTACTATTCTATGGAAGATCTTAAGATGCTTTTCAATAACAGGTAAGAGTACAAAAAATTTACTAATATAATTTTTTTTTAATCTGTAATTCGACCAAACCGAGCTGTCACAGGCAAACCCCGTTTTCAATACAGTCATTGTGCCACATCTTATTGGAGAACGTATTTCTATGCAAATCCGAATATTCGTCGTAAACGGTTATTGACGGCTTCACGATGTAAGGGAGTGGGTTGTCGCTGTAAAAACTCTTTTCTATTTTCCTCCCTCCGACAAATGTTTAAGTAAATTGTGACATTTTGGGAATGATTTCGTAAATGTTTTTAACGGCATATATAGGGTGGCGCAAAAGCAATCCTCCTATCAGAAAATGCTATAAATTTTGCCTCGATGTAAAAAAATTAAAAGACTAAATAAAAATAATCCACAAGAAGAATCAAAGTTTTTCATATTTTTTTTTAAATTACAGCCAAAAAACAAGACAACATTATTTAAAAATATTTAAAAATTTAAAAACATTAATTAAAATAACCTTCCGATGTTTTTTGGCTGTAATTTAAAAAAAAATATGAAAAACTTTGATTCTTCTTGTGGATTATTTTTATTTGGTTTTTTAATTTTTTTACATCAAGGCAAAATTTATAGCATTTTCTGATAGGAGGATTACTTTTGCGCCACCCTATATTATGAACACAGTACATTTTTATGCTAAAATTATTACTTCGCATTTTCTGCTTCCTTTACCAAACTATTCAAACATCTCGAAATAAACAATCGTTTAAACCAAAAAGCTTTCTAAAAGCTATAAATTTATTTCATATAAGTTTAAAATAACTATTACTTTTATTTTAGCTAAGAACACGGATTGAGTCGAGTTTTAAATACAATGAAGTTAATAATAGAATCGATCCAATTGTTACAGATCCGAGAGAATCTAAGTATATTTGTATAATTTTAGATTTGTTACTTGAATCTTTAATATCTTACATTTGGTAAATATTATATACAACAAAAAGAAATGTCTAAAAAACTCACCGTAGCGAAGAGCAGTACCAATACGAGAGGCAGCATCATGTTGGTCGTCATTCGCCCAATCTGGTATATAATATACACGTACACAAGTAAATTCACCAACTATTTATATCTTAATAAACGTAACGTAAAGTCTATTCATCTGTGTAAACACACCTTAAATAAACAAAAAAACACATAACCTTTGCAGTTTGTGGTGTACAGGATTTCATGAATTAAACCTTAAATTAAAGCGAGAAGCCGCAAACATTGTTTCAACTGTAAGTTTCTGTGTGGAAAATAGGAATTTGTCAATTTTATGAAATGAACAAAGAGATTAAATTAATTTGTCCGTTTGTGTGATCGCTTGAAAGCAATCATTAAGGTAAATTATTCTTTGTGTGAGCAACAATGGGAAATTAAATTTTTTGTTATGCGCGCGTCATCAGTGTTCAACAAATACATAGGTGTCTAAGAGTAAACACCACGACGACTGGTGCTGGTTCGATATTTGATAACATCTTATCTCAAGGCGACGGCCGCAATGTGGTGCTGTATTTATTGAGAACCATCAGCTGAACATTCTGCTTATATCCACGTCTTTGTCAAATTAAAATGAAATTTTGGAAAGTAATAAAAAACAAATTAGTCGAGTCAATAACTGGACTAATTTATTTTTTGATATAAGCACAATTTCATAATCAACCGATAGACGTCCACTGCTGGACATAGACCTCTCATAAATATATTGATCGGTCCCGCGCTGCTCTGGTTCCGGCGCCTGACCAACGGTCGTCACAGTCAGCATGGCCTTCGGTACCGTCGGGCACCTGACCCGTCGTTTGTAGGTTTCATATGGGGAGATTTGGGCAGTTCCCCACCATGCTGTCCCAATGCGAGTTCGTAGGCACAACGTACTCAAACTGACTTTTTTATGTTCATTATGTTGTAACATCTAACTATTAAAAGATCTATTACACTGTCTATATCTATTGCCTAGAAGTAACGTGCAAACACTACAATACGCTGATCTAAGTGTTGTAGCCAAACTATGATGATATAATTGATATATTATTTTTTTTCAGTTATACGTTAACGTTTAACAGTTTTAAGTTTTCCAAATAAACGACTACATTTATAACTATGACTTCACAACAAAAGCCTGCTATCTTTGACCACTAAGCAGACTATATATAACTAGCTATTCCCCGCCCACTTTGCTGGCCGTAACACCCTCCTAACCCCTTTTGGGGAAAGAATTTTGTAAAACCCTTTTTTAACTGACCTGTACTCGGGAAAAAGGAATATTCCTACCATATTTCAAGATTTCAGACCTTATAGTTCCACAAATATACTGATATCTCTACATAGGTGTAATTCTCTTATAATATATAAGTATGTCTTATAAAATTTTACTGTTTTAATTATTGTATATATTAAAAAAAAATTACATTTGTTCTTAACTTGTAAGAATTATTGAAATAGGTTTTTGTTAATAAAAACTAAATGGTTATTTCGTAAAGATTTATATATCTTTAAAACGTACCGGAAGGTAGTAGTACTATGTATGATTTTACCTTTTATTTTATAAAAAAAAATTGAAAAAAAGGTATTATTCTGCAATAAAAATTCCATTACTGAAAAGTTCTTGACACTCAAAAGAAATCCTCCAACAATGGCGCGCGTCGCAACCTGCTGATTGTGATAAATAATTCATAAAACTTCCCCCTTATCTGTCTCCAAGGCGCGATTCCTTCCGCGGCTTAGAGCTCCAATTGTTTACTCAGGCCATTACAATCTAAGAAAGCTGCATAAATTGTATACGAAATGGGATTTACAATAACAAAGAAATATAATCATAAATAAATAATTACAGCATCCATGGTCCGTTGCAATGTAGACCATTCGTAAAACATTTTTTTTTATTTCACCTGATGCTAAGTGACACGCCGGCCTTTTACAACGTGGCGCTAGTTAGGATGGTATACACAACAACACATTGCGCTTGCTGCCTTGGGACTTAAGATGTTGAGCGCCCTTCAAACCGGAACACAGTAATATTTGCACACTAATGTTTGTCGGTTGCAATAGGATACATAGACAGTCTCCGCTAACAGAGACCTATCGCCAGTAAGATAATAGAATAGATTGTCTAGACAAAATAAATTGTCTAGATTCCAAATGCAGAAATGCAACTTTACCTCATATTATAAATCAAGTCTTGACTTAAGTTTTATTTGTTGACGTTACTACGATGTGATTAGTAGAGCGAGGCAACACTAACATAAAGTAAATTAACAGCTGCTGACATCGTGCAGTCAAGACTAGTTCACTTTACGATCCTTGCTAAGTTTTAAGTTAACTTGAAGCAACAAACTTTTACTATTTTTACTTTACTGCCGAGGTTGCCGACATAGTATGGAGTCCTTTATATATTCTTTCTTACCTTGATATTCTAAACTGTTTAGTTAGTATCTATATATTGTTAGACTCCTTTGTCTTTATATGTTGCCCATGTCCACGAAATATGTTGGTATTCTTACGATATTTTCCTTTAACGGAAGTTCAAGTTCACCAAGGATCGAACTTGTGTCTTTTTGAGCAGTATAGCCAGATGAGATGCTTTTAAATCTGGGATATCAAGACTTTTAAATATAATATTGATACGATTTCACATAAAGTCTACTTGAGGTTACAAAATACTTCAACTTTACTCACAGAACATGTTAATACGGTTTTTCTTAAAGAAAATTAATTTTAAGTATATATTAAGTCTTAACACAAATTTCTAGAATAGCAGTACAGTTTAGATTAAGTTTTCTAGAGTAGAAACTTAAACGCTCCGAGAGGTTCGCTTTTTTCTCACTTTTCTTCGACGAACATTTTAAATACTCCTTAGTTTAAGTGCTACTTTGATTTAAAAATTTAAAGGCAACTTAGCGCTGGTTTCCGGTACGTCGAAGTCGTGACTGCTACTTGTTTTCATTAATGTTAGTTCTTTGACTCGCGGCGAAAGAAATAGTTCAACGCTATTATATCTCTTTAAGACTTCCTAGTACCCAACCGGTTCAAACCGATTTCTAGGTTGTCTTTGAGAATTGTTTCGATCTAGTCTTTGATGTCGATTACTTGATGGATCTCTTCTCTAGTCTCTTGCTATATACTGTAGTGTGGATGATAGTAGACTTTTTTCGGATCTGCCTTGTTAGCAATTCTCGTATTGTAAATCTGCCGATAGACGTAGTGCTGAATGTATTCCCTACAAGATGGACGATCTGGTGAAAGTTGCAAGAAGCCGTTAGATGCGGACAGCGCAGGACCGATCGGTGTGGAGAAATCAGGGGGAGGCCTATATCCAGCAGTGGACGTCTATTGGCTGATGAGGATAATATCTGCCATTATAATATTATTGTTAGATTCCAGCTATCAAAATATGAGAGCCGAAGATTTCTGGACGAGCGCGTTTTATCATCTATAGTCATAGAATATTTTATGAAGTTGGCGTCAAGTTTTTAACTGAATTAAAATATTGTTGATACTCCAGGAGAGGTTATAAATTCTTGGTTTATATTATTAATGATTTATTATAATAGTAATATTTGATTAAAATCGATCAATATGTTTACTAACACAGAGTTAAAAATAATATGACGCAGCCCCATCGGTTGTAGGTTTATTTGAACAAGTGCTTTTTCAGTATCCAAGTTTAGTGTCTGTTAGTTGTTGATATTTAACATGTGATTGTATCACACAGTAAGTATTAATTGTCTTTCAAATAAGAGCCTTTTTATTTATTCAACTAAGCAACAAGACGAGAACTTCAAGAAGAATGTTTAAGGATGCGACGACAGATAACACTGAAGTTGCTGTGTTCACACACCGAATTGATTATATTGCTCTCGCTTGAAGAATCTTACAATAACTTTTCTTTACTTAACTACTATACATTAATACTTAATAAATGAAGATGACTCATTTTATTTGGTATATCACTGAACAGTATACTGCTATTATGGCGGTAGATACACGATAAGCACCGGAGTTAACCGTTTAGTCGCTGTTATTAAAACTTGCTGTAGTAACTTTACTATCAACAGTACCCTGCAAACTGGAACTAAGTAATATTCGCGCGTTCAGCAAAATTAAGTTGACTTCTATGAATGAGTCTTCTTTCATTGTAACGCAGGATACAAGTATTACCAACTCGTTATACGACCGGCTCTAAAATAGTTTGAAGCATGAGTAAGCTGGTTCTCGCATAATTGGCTGAGCTAATACTCCGCCATGAGACAGTTGCCTGGCAACTAAGTTAGTTAAGTTGTCGTCTCTAGACACACTGTCAAAGTTGCTTTCTTGGAATTGTTATAAAAGACCTAATTGGCAACGTACTTGTTAGGCGAAATCTAATGTCGTGTCTGTGTCTATAGGACAGCAAGTTTTCGCATTTTTTTCCAAATACATTTAAGTTATAAAATATATCATTGAGGCTATGTTTTATTAATTAACATTAGCAGAATTCCCAACATTAAAAATTATAGATAAAACGTTCACATTAGAAAAAAGATCTTCGTGGATTATTTTTTTAAAGCAAGCATATGTAAGGAAAGGAAATCTTTAACTTTTGAGTTGATTTTCTCATGTCCCATTGTCTTCGGTTTTTAGTAAAAACTTTATTTGGTGTTGAATGTAATTTGTTTATAACCGTGTTAATGTATTTTGTGATGAAATTCAATTTCTGTATAAGTTAGACTACGAATACGAGCCCGGGGCCTTAATGATCCATGCCCAATTGAATTGGAACTTGGTACATAATTATTGAAACCTAGCCAAGTCGAGTGTAGCTAATAATTGTAGTTGTGTTAACGCTACACACTATAATCCGGTTAATCGCTACATAATTAAACAATTATTATCGACACAATAATGCAAGTGTTCAATACCGTACGATTTTTTATTTCAAAGAAAAATTACAGGAAATATGTTGCATTTAGTTCTTTGCATTTTCTTAACCTATGTTTTGGTAAGTTACTTTTGATGCTACAGTCTTTCTTTTTTTTTAATATTAGTTTCAAAATGATCTTATGAGAACCGAGTTTTTTGTTAATATTAACAATAGCATAGTTTAGCAAAAAGAGGGTAATTTATCCTGTTACTTCTCTAAATCGTTATAGTTTTATGAAAACATGCCTCTAGCATCAGCAACTTTTTTTAAATTTTATTTATATACTAAGAATTATGTTACTTCTGTAAACTGTCAAAGAACCTTAACTAATACTGATATTTGCAAATAACTAAATTTGTTGTGTTACAAGTTTTTGTTGTTCCCTATATTCTTTTCATCATCTGTCTTCTATATCCCATTTTATTCAGTAATGATTAAAGACGAAGATCATTTGGGAGTTAAGATTGAACTTTGTTTTCTGTTTCTGTAGTAAGAATAAATAAGCAAACTGATTCTAAGTAGACTTTTGTGTTTATTTGTTTTTTAAAAATAAATATTATAGAGTATGTGTAAATATTACAGAATGCGGTTTGCCTTGATGAAAATTTTGATTACTGGTACTCGAACGACGACGGTACGTAAATTGTTTTAAAGACTACTTCATAATTAGAATAAAAATATGAAAATTAATGTATAAATAACAAACATAAGAAAGTTAAAAAAATATATATTTTTACTCGACGATAAAAAAGGAGATTTCATCTCTCTTTCTGTCAAGTCAGTTTTATTTTTAGGTCAATCTTGCAATATCGACTTTGTTAGAAATGGTTGTGAAATTTATATATTATTTTTACTACGTACAAATACTATGTGATATTTCATAAGGTGTATGAAGAAATCATTTTTTTTAATTCAAACGTCCCTCTATAGGGTTGGTTCCAGGTCTTTCGTATATATCGGAGAGAACACAAAATAATAATTCCAAAAGACATTTCAGTGATGACGACGGTTTGACAGAGGACATTCCGAATGAAGATTACGGTGAGTGTTTTTACTTATTAGTCGAGAAAGCTTAAATAATGTACCAGGTAGGTCAAGCCTTAATGGTGTTGCTTAACAGACAAAGAAGTACGCTTTGTGTACATTCCACTGACAGTGAAAGTCTGGTTAATTTCCATCAATATTGGTTGCAGCCAGTGTATTCACTTGGATGACTCTTTATACCCTTGCCTGAATCACGACTGTTCTGGCAAAGATAGGATGATGGTAGGCGTCCACTGTTAGACAAGTCCACAAAAGAAATATGAATAGAATTTAAAATTGTTACAAGAGATCTAAATAAGCTTCATCTTATCATAGGAAATAAAGCAAATCTGTAAGATAGACTATATATTTATGGTTACAAACTGTTGTTAAGATATAGAGCTATAAGAGCACGAGCTTGCTTAATCCCTCACGGCTTTGTCACTTAAAACCATGTGTAATTGAGTTCAAGTGTCAACCTCATTTGTTAGTAATAAAATGTTACAGATCGTACTCAAATATCATTATTAATTCATCTATTATAGGCGCCTAAGTATCTTCCAATACTCCTGTGGTAGTCACAGCTATTGCAATTATTTAAAGTATGTTGGCGATATGAACATTACTAAACTTAATGTCAATCGTAGACCTAAGTTAAAAGAATGTACTAAATATTACTTTTGTTTAATTGGGTTAATAATTAATCTGTAGGAATAGTTTTAAACTACATTGATGACAGCTATTAATGAATATTTTAGCGCAACCTTATCAAATAGTTCGGCGTGGTTTAAATATAGGTTAGTAACATTTTTCAAACATTTATACACGAATACAATATTTCTTTATGTTAGTGACATTTCCGGTAATTCTAGGTTATAAAACTAGTCGAGTATTTAAGAAACTCTTTTAAAGGAGAGAACTTCAATATTTATATTAATTACAAATTTTTTTAAATAGAAATGTTCGCATTAATTTTTGACTCCGAAACTGTGTAGTTTTGAATAGTCTGTTTTTTTTTTTTTTTTTTTATCTTCGCTACTATCGATGTCAAATATAAAAACTCTTCTCGGCTATATTAATTTACAGTATTAGAGTAAAAGTATTAGAGTTTACATATACATATATTTTTTCAGATTCGCAGTGCATCAATCTATTGTGCTCGTTAGAATGTTTGAACAGTGAGAAACAATCCTTGGGCATCTGCAAGAATAACCGCTGCCTATGCAATTCTGGACATCCGAAGCTGAGGACTCATGGCAACAATTATGTTGATAATCGTTATTAAAGCATACTTAAAATGTCTATTGATTATAACACTAAAACTATTACTGGCGGTGGTGACGGTAGATAAGCATCAGTGCAGACGGTACATGTCAAAGGTGTTGTACCTAGCAGAATACTTCGGAATATCCTAAACTAAGGACAACAATGAAATGTTATGTAAATATTCTAACTTGTGCTTCATTATTGTATTTTTATAAAGAACATTTTTTAATATGTGATAATATATGTAATTAATCCATTCATATTTAAATGGGAGTCTGGCTTGTCTCACAAGGATAAAAACAATCCAATAGGATATAATTCACTTCGAAAAAATATTGAGCAAGTCTAAAGAAGTAAAATCCTTTTTCGATCCTAACTTTTATCAAAGAAATAAATTTGAGGAGTTACGGCTAAAAAAGAAAACGTTACAGTATGTCTGACCTACTCTCAAGCAGTAAACATGAAATTGTTATAAACGTCTATGAAGTAATCCAAGTCGGTAACTCTATATCATGGCTGATTTCCTCGGGGAGATGGCCCCGGACACTGTGAGGTAATCTCGACCGTTCTTTACTTGTGATCCTATTCGAAAATATTCGTGTCATGTAAATAGAATGTTAGATATTATTTAACCGACATAATAAAAAAAAACATTAATTTAACACGGCCTTAATGCTCCAAAGTTTTATTGTTCGAAAGCTTAGTTTAATTATTCTGCTATTTTCTGTTTTTTATATCGGATACCTTTAAACATGAGATAAAAATTATGTCAATCTCTGGTTTTGCCTCTTCCTTTCCTTCTAGACCTTTCCACATCATCGCTAAGTTTGGTTTATCTAGTACCAAATAGAAAGCATAGAATCAATCTTTGTCAGAGATTAATTCGAAGCTCAAACACTCCTCTAAAGTGGATTGGCGACTCTTCATCTTGATTGTTTGTTGAAGAAAGCTCGAAGCACCGCTTTTGTTCTTTGAATGATATCTTTGGAATTCACTTTGGATATCAAGTGAATTTTAATGCTCACAGTTCAAGATGTAACGTGTTGATTTAAAGAAACACCGATTTTTTTTTTATTGAATGAAACGACGAGAAGCGAGTAATGAGTAGCTCGCTGGCCTATCGGTTAAAGCGTGCCGCCTTCATTCCGAAGGTCGCGGGTTTGAATCTTGGCATGTGCCGATGAATTTAATATTTAAGTTATGTACATTTTTAAACTTTCGTAACAACAGCGAAATACAAACGGTGAAGGAAAACATCGCGAGGAAACCTGCACATGAACTAAAATTTATTCTAAGGTGTGTGTGAAGTCACCAATCTGTATTGGGCCCGCATGGTGACTGTGGCTCATAGCCATTGAGGGTAGGCCTGTACTTCAACAGTGGGGACGTAATTTGGCTGATTTAGAATTAGAGAAGCGACGAAACGGACGGGTAGTTAGGTGTTAAGCACTTAACACCAGGTGGGTGTTAAGTGATACTCCTGCCTATGACAACGTGGCGCTATTTAATATGATATACCCAGCACTCCATTACGCTCATCATCTTAAACATAAGATGTTGAGTCTCGTTACCCCAGTAACTATAGCGCCTTTCAATCCGGAACACTACTTTGTCGGTTGCAACAGGAGTTGCGCGGATATAGAGAACTCTACACGGCCTCTGGCAGCAATGAACTACCATCAGTATTAATATTGTATTATACAGAATGTAATTGAACATGTCAGCGGTTACTGATAATGGTTCATTTGAAGGTCATCAGCAGTACAGTTGACCAGTTAATCTAACCAGTTGAGGGAGAGATGAAAAAACAAAAAAGAAGAACAACATTTATTAACCGCCTCCATGGCGTAGTGACTTATCTACTCTCCACTTGTCTAACAACGCCGGGTCTCTGATTCGAATCCAGGACTAATAGCTAACTAATTATTAATTACGTAAGTTATTTGTGAGTCGGGTAACTAGTTTTGGAACATGTGGGATTCGTTACACGCTTTCATGGGAAGCTCCAGCTTAACGAGGATCGTCTCACGTGTCTCACGGCTTACGGTTACACCGTACTTACATAGTTAACGTATTGGTAAGTGAAAATTAATAAGTGTAACCGTAAATTAAAAAGTTGGCCGTTTTATAGCTGAGGCATGAGGAGACGCCGTAAAAGCGTAGTATTATACAACTGCAGGTGCATTCGAATGAACAGAGTAGGATGTGTATATTATTTCATGTTTTTTTTTTAATTTATTTACAGGTAAACTTACAACTACTTACTCACTCAAAAATGAGGATATCCGCAGAAGAACCAGGGTCATCGACATGGCCCTGCGAGTCGCGATGCTGAACGGGCAATGGGCGGGACATATAGCTCGTACAACCGATGGACGTTGGAGTCTTAAAGTGCTGGAATGGCGACAGCGTTCGCCAACTCACCATTAGGTGGACAGAGGACATCAAGAAATCGCTGGGAGCCACTGGATTCAAACAGCGCAAGATCGTGTTTTGTGGAGTACATTACAAGAGACCTATGTCCAGCAGTAGACGTCCATCGGTTGAAATGATGATGATGATGAAACTTACAACTTACATTTAAATAAACTTAATAAGGTGAGTTAACTAGGAAGTAAACGGCCAGAACAAATTTTTACACTTAGTTACAAATATTACATATAGTTAAGGATACTATCTATCCAGCTGATCGCCAAGCTTCTCTAGGTGGAGATGTACTTTAAGAAGAAGAAGAAGGATGCTATTAGCACAACTTAACTACTGAGTAACATTATTACACAAAATAAAGGTAAATATTTTATAGATAATAGATAATATATTATAGAGATGATAATATTTTATAGAGATAGAAAGTAGATCAGGTCACTGTTATTGCATACTTTGTTAAATTAATTACTGTCTGATAATATTATAACTGATAAACCATCTATGGAATTTGTATATAATATTATGGCTCATCATCATCATCATTTGTCGATAGAATTCCAATGCTGGATACAGGCCTCCCCCAAAGATCTCTACGTTGGTCTGTCCTGCGCTGCCTGTATCCAGCGGTTTCCCGCGACCTTCGTTTGTAGGGTTTGATATGAGGATCCCGTGAGTTACTGTGCGGGAACCCTTAAACCCTATATTATGGGTCACTATAAACAAATGAATAACATAGTCTTATTGTAATATCATCGTGTTAACAAACGTAGTGTGAAACGACGACCGACAGTCGACCTGGTGAAGATCGCCGGAAATCAGTGGCTAGTGGTAGTACGTCACTGTTGTGTACCACTGCACGTATTTCTATTGCTAAATAGTAACGTGAACATCACTATATGCAGGTAGCTGGTGAAATTACTAGGTTAACGATATCTTATCTTATAGTGATGCGTTTTTATCAATCTACCTATTATATTTTCGTCCTTCACATTAAGTCAGAAATTCTTCAATAAACACAGAACAAATACGATTAATTTTAGATGACCATCTAGGAATTCTAATAGGTACCCTAATATTGAAGAATATAATCTTGAGTAAATTTAAAACAAGGCCTATGATGGATGTGTTCATGTTGTGAGGGCGTACTTCGGAATCCCCATTGGCTACGAACCGGTCGGCTGGCTAATAGCTCTTAAAGGACGAGGGAGAACATGGCCTGTGTAAGCTTCTTGTTGCTGATTAAATAAGATAGACTGAGATAGGCGACGTTGACACTCTTTTGTTGGAAGACAAAGTAAATTTTTGTGAGGAGAAAGGATATAAGTAAATTTAAATATATTATATCTCCAGCATGTAATTTGAAATGACTTCTTGTTGATAAAACTTCGTTTTGGAGTAGGCTTTTTCCGGTCCACTTATAGAAAAATCTAAAGTTCTTTGTAATGTGATAAGTTAATATTAGAAATAATACAAATTCTCTGTCTGATATTAATCTATATAGTTTACATAGTAGTTACATTTTGTTCTAACTATTGTGTCCTGTTATATTTCTAGCTAACACCATATCAAAGGTTCAAATGTGAGAGACGAATTGGGACATAAATATTAGTCTACCATCATATCGTGAGTGCTAATAGGGAAACCAGAAACACAGTCACACAGTTTATTTTACCCTTTATCAAAGTACTTTTGTTTAAAGTGACGAAAGGTTGCGTTAATGACTGAACTTCCGTCAGGTCGGCCTCTAGCTTGCTTAGATTCTGTATAAAAATATATACGATTATAATGAAAAGGGGTTTTCTTTGTTCGCTAATCACGAGGAAAACTAGTGAATGTATCGACATGGAAATATGAGCGTTAGACGATGAATGATTTGTAGATGGTTATAGACTATTTATTTTTTGAATTTCATAGATCCTTAATTTTATTTCTAATTAACTTTTATTACAGTTGCTTTAAAAAGTCATTTGCGGTTGCAGTTGCTCCCAAAGAATATTTCAGACAAATTTCAAGTTTAATTTTATATTACAGTCAGCAGAGCGGGCGGGTAACTTACTAGTTCTTTATCAAATCGCTCGGTTTAGTAGTGTGGCCTTAAAGAAATCGGCACAATGAACGTGTAAATCTAAACCAGGGCAGTAACTCAATGTTATTGCGAATTTCCTCCGGGAAATAGTCTCGCCCACTTAACAGGACAATCTCGATAGTAGTACAGCTCGCTTTGAAATATAACCTTCTTTAGATAAATATTTTTTTAGTTCTCGTTTTAACAATTTTCTTACTACAAATTTATTAATTCTTTTTCAGTAGTAAACTATAAGTGAAGTACGAAAGGTACTGATCTTAATTTAACACCACGTGAAACAGATTCAAACATTTCCAGTAACAAAAATCAAAGGAATGATTAGTTTAAATTAAACGTAAAGTTTCTCAGTTATAAAAACATTTTGTTATTTAATAAACTTGGTAATTCATCAGGTTAATATACTGTAGTTAAAAACAACTTAAAATTCTTGCTTGGAAGTTGGGAAATTAAAAAAAAAAATTTGTTCAATTTCCCTCGACTCCGGAGTAGAATAAAGAATTTAAAAAATGCATCGTCGACACTACAGTGGGAATTTTTAAGCGCTTCCAAACAGAATTTGTCGGGAATTTTTGCCAAGTGCACAGAGCTTTTATATTTTTATAAACAACCACTTTACAATATCAGAGGTATAAAAATACCAGTTACCCTTATATGTACTATAAAATGTATATACTGTTGTATACAAGTATTGTTCACGAGCTCTTCTTTTATTGTAGGGGAAACAGCGTAACAGATTTAGGGAATGAGGCAAAAGATCACTCCATATATGTTTCTAATAAATAGTCTATAACGTCATTATTTTTTTTTTATATTCAGATATAGTGATGATGAGGTGTTGATGTAGCGATAGCAATTCTTCATCGTCAAATAGTTGTGTGCAAATTTTTTTTATTTAAAGCTTGAAAGGAACTATTGGAACAATGTAAATTACTAGATTAACAGCATTAGCATTTTATATCTGAAAATATTAAGTGTTTAAACTTCTTACCCAGCATGTTGCCAAAAACCTTAGCGGTTAAATAGAAATCTTTTCAATGTTTCATTAAACTATATTACTTCTTATATGCCTTCACAACGCATCAACCAATCAGCTTGTTTTGTCACCAATTCGAGTCCTCGGCAGCATTAAACTTTATCACAATCTAACTAGATTGTGATAGAGTTTAATCTGGAAAACGATATGTCAAGAGAAGGAAAAATCCATGGTTAAGGAATATCAGGGAATGGACTGGTATGTCTTGGATCTGTGAATTGTGCCGTCGAACTAGAGACAGGAAGGACTGTAACACGCTGGCAACCTTCACTAGTTGGAGAGGCACTTTAATAAGAAGAAGAGAGTTTAGTCGAAGTCTATATTTTGGATTTATTCTGCGAATCGACCAGACGAACAAGACCTTCACCTGGTGTTATATGATAGGCCCACTTATAACAACGTGGCGCTATTTAGGATGATGTACACATCACCACATTGTGGTCGTCGCGTTGAGACATAGGATGTTAAGTCTTGTACCTGCCTAGACGGTCTGCGGCAACAGATACCTACCACCATTAATTATCCTATTTTAACAACTTACTATCTTAAGTGCGTTGCTAAGTATGGGTTACTATATACATACATGAGACCTTGAAGAATCCCAGTTAGCAAGTTTCATCTCTCAGTCCCACTGTGACTAATAACAAAACAGTTTATTAATAATTTATTATCCTTTGAATTCGTCTGAAAATGAATTCTTTTTTTTTTATTCAGATCAGATATTTCCTCTTCGGAATGAAATAAATCAGTTTACAAAGTTCAGAGTGCAGCGCAGATAAATTCTTAATAAAATCGTCGGAGAACAGCAAGTACCGCAACAAAGCGTTTGCAATTAATTTTCCCCTTTCATTCGGCTGGATTTATTGCTTGTTACCCTTTTAACCTTCAAAGGACTGAGCTGTGGTGTTCCACCAGTCTTTTTGCTGTATATCGTGCTAGCAATTTAATGAAACATGTATATTATCTCGAATTTACTTTATATTTATTCATAAAATTGTCATTCTTAGGAATATGCTTCCCCATAGACGTTCGAGCTCAGTGGAATACAAACTTTTGAGTCGTAGAGTATAAAGTTCGATTTCATCATTTCCTTTGTTCTGGTCTTCTAATTTTCCATTCAACCTTTGTTCAGCTAACGTAGATTTATTGCATGGCCATCTTAGTAATAAAACTTTATCCAAAGGATCGAAGCTTTTTTCAGTTCGATGTAACTAGTTTATCATTATTACCTAATAACTATTTTATTTTGTATAAACGGTGGTGTAAACATCCTAACTTAGTACATTAACTGGGCAGATTACTTACCACCGTATGAAAGTTGGCGTGGCGTTTCTTGTCCGTTGCTTACATACAGCAGTGAATTGCCGCGGGCTCTTGATAATGCTGATGAAGATATGAAAGATGAGGCGCAAGGGCTTGAAAGACACATGTTGTGATGATTAGTGGGAGGATTTTTACAACCTGTCTGGTTAGCTGCCACCCTCACAATATAAACACTACAGAGTTGTTGTGTTCAAACAATTAAAATGTGAGAGACAGATTATTTTGAGCGAGGACATTTACCATCAGCTCCAATTAAGGTTAAATGAGCTAGTTGTTTCATAAAAAAAAATTAAAAACGTCTTGTTTTGTATTCTCTACGAAGAATCATTACTCTATTTAAGAAAAGCTTTCTAATTCGAAACAGGCGAGTGTGCACTTGCAATGAAATCCTTCTTATAAATACTTTAATTACAAAAGCTACATACATTATCCGAAGCTTACAGTAGTAATGAAAGGAAGCTTTTTATTACATATTTCACTCTGCAAACTCCCGGCGTGTAAATTTATATGAAAAACAAGCCGCGAAAATAAAGTTAGCTCGGGAATTTATGGAGGGAGTGATTTGATTAAGCCGCGCGACAAACAGTAAGCGAGGTTGTTAAATCGCTTGATTAAACACGTGACAGGCACTTTTTTAAACAACCTTAAAAAAAAAAACTTGTGGGGCAAAGGTTGTACGGCATTTTTTTATTTAAACACTTAATTTTGTTTCATATACAAGTAAAGCGAAAGTATTTAACTTGTCCAGTTACAATGTGCACATTATCCGTTATCGTCAAGAAGTACCGTGTTATTGATTTTTTTGGTATTAAATATGTGGAGAGCGGAAAGAGGAGAAAAATAAGTATTTTTTTAATGATTATATGTATATGTATGTAAAAATCATTTTAATAATTTCTGTCCCAAATTCTATGCTACGATGGCTCGTCCTGTGATCTACGAATAAGTCTGGAATACAGTTGCCCATATTACCACTGAACATGGACCTCCGCAGCTATCCTGTAACAAGTGGCTTCTGCAACACCAAAAGGAGTCGCAGGGGTGTGACGATTCCATTTCGCAAAATCTATATATATATATCTAATGTGTAAACATTACATAATACCTTAGTACATCAGATTCTGAGTAATTACGCACTGCTATTTCTTTCCTTTATTTTACTTCTTTATATATATCTTATTTAATATGTTAAAAACTTGGTTATAGACCCTGGTAAAAATTAGGCGGTTTCAAAGAGTGTGCTTTAAAGAAATCGCATGTAACTAAGCTTTGGAACCTTTGAGATGTTAAAACCGCAGCAAAGAGCAGCCAACACCCTCGCAGCACTTGAAGCGTGCACGATTTACGAACATTCGCTTTTTATATTGCCTTTATACAATATTCCTTTGTGAAAAAGCTGTTAACAAAATATCTAATTTAAACAATTTTGTGATAAAAACCTTATTTTTTATTTTAATAGAAGATTAAATATTACTATGTGATGATAACCATTGGTAGGTCTCTGTTACCGGAGACCGTATAGGTATGGGCTGTAGCTCTTATTTCTGCCGTCCAACGGTAGTATGCGAACATTATTATGTTCCGGTTTGAAAGGCGCTGTACCTAGTGTAATTACTGCGGTAACGAGACTAAACCTCTTATGTCACGGGCGATGAGCTTAATGTGGTGCGGTGTCATTCTAACTAGCGTCACATTGTTATTGGCATAGTTATAATACAGTTCAGGTCACCTTTGTTGAAGCTTCGTTGTATAAAAAAAGTTTACGCTGTAGATTTTTACTTTGCTGTTATATAATATAATATATAAAATAATTCATCCTTGTGATATTCTTTCCATTAACGTTTGCTTTATGCTGTCTGATTTAGTATACACATTATTAAGTCACATTGCATAGTTGGAGATGCCGAGGACGGTCAGGCGACTGCTTTGAATTTTACAGAGGGGTCGCACCCCCGGGGTGTCACAGCGGCATTAGATATTTAAGCTAAGAGCAAAACTATAGGTGCTAATGCAAATATAACGAATTTAGTAACAAATTTACATTAGAAGCAGACGCGAGGCAAATCACAGAGCAACTTTATCTTCGTATTCGTCTAAAGCAACAGTAATAATTGAATTCTAGGCCCCATTATTGTCTTATTAATACCTAGATAGATTTTTCGGTTAGTATTCAGATTGTTTTACTTATTTCTACAGGGTACTAATATTGTAGAAATATTAGTGACTGAAAGAGCTGACGTAACAATATGAAATTGGTTCACTAAAAACTCACGATCCTCAGTATGGAGGGGACAAAATTTGGAGATAGAGGGAGAAGAATATATTTCAACAGTAACCAGAGTAACTATTTTCTGATCCTTGCGGATTTAAACCAATTTTGAGTATTCTTTCATATGTCATGGATAGTTAAAAAAGTAGTACTTTAATTCAGAACCTATTACTGTCTTCTACATAGAAGCTTCAGTCTAAAATTTACCAGAGATAAAGTTTTCAAGACGTTCATCTGTTGGTAAAGGACATTACTGCCCATAACAACGCTAGTTAGGATATTACACTATACACAATTAGAGACAACGTCTTGTCTTGTAACCTCGATGATTTCATCACCTACAACGCCTTTCAAACCCGTACACAGTAACAATTGCACATAACTGTTTGTCGGCATAAACGGTAGCTGCGGTGGTAACTGCCTAGACGGACACCTGCCACTGGTAAAGTATGAAGTAATTCGAAACTAATGTATATATCACAGAGTAGTTTCTTAATGAAGGAAGTAGACAGCACCGGAAAATTCAAATTGTATTTGCTTTAATTAAGATGACGGTTTTTATTTGACCTCATCAAGCTGTAAAGGTCTAAAATAACAACAAAAATTAAATCCCCTCTGCGTGACAAAATAATTAACTAAAGTTTATTTAAATTGCATAAGTTTAATTTAACTTAAAAACCACTTCTCAAATATCAGTTAATGGTTGTAATGAGGTTAAAGATTTATTAATGAATTAATATGTCGCAGGATATCCGTTTATAAAGGTGAATGGAAGCAGCTGGATGCGGGCAGTGAAGAATAGATCCAGTAGTGAGCGTCTATCAGCTATTCCATGTTGATGTTGGTGTTTTATATTGCTGCTGATGAATGTTTGGTACTAAATGGATCATCGTTATCATCATTAGTTGTAACTTACATTCCTACTTCATTATCCTGGGTCAATTCGTGATCACCACAATTTTTTATATTAAGCTTTTGAGACATAGGTTTAAGGTTTTGTTACCCCAGTAATTTCACTAGTTATTATTCTCTCTTAAAACTACAACGTAGTAATGTTTTCACACTACTCTTTGGTGGCGTTGGTTGCCGGTTGATTGCGTTTCAGTTGCCGGAGGCCGTCTAGGTAGGTACCCCCGCTGTGCCAATTTTGCCGCCAAAACGTAGTGTGACAACATTGCTGTGTTCCGGTTTGAAGGGCGTTATAGCTAGTGTAATTCCTAGGTTAACGAGACTCGACATCTTATGTCTCAGGCGATGAACGCAATACGGTGCAGTGAATACTATCTTGACTAGCGCCACGTTGTTATGGGCTGGCGTATTACTTACCATCAGGTGAACGTCCCTCTCGTCTCATCGCTTAAATACATAAAAAAAAACTTACCTACTTAGTCTTCAGTAATTTGTTTATATATGAATATTAACAGCAGTTGGATGCGGGCAGCGCAGGATCAATTGATGTGGAGATTTTTGGGGGAGGCCTATGTCCAGCAGTGGACGTCTGTCGACTGATGATGAATATTAACAATTTTTTAAAGTTTTAAGTATTTTGTCACCTTAATCATAAAGACGTCGTCGTAAAGAGGAAATTTGAGCCATTCCTCAGTACGCTGGCCCAATGCGAGTTGGTGGGAGCCAGAGCCTCGTTTATTGATTAGCAGGATGCACCACGAGCAGGTGAGGTTGGCTTGGATCCTGTGAGTTGTTGTAAATTTAATTAATACAAAGATTAACTTCATACTTTGTAGCATTTGTTAAATAATAAGAAAATACAATAGGAATACATTTCACTATTGTCATCATTCACTCAGCGTAAAGGAGTTTCAGTAATTTTTTTAAGATGCTCTTCTTCCATTCAAAAAGTTTCCAGGTAGAACAGAATCTGCTGGATTTTAAATACGGAAATGTGCAGAGTAAATTAAACACAGTTTTATTATTAAAATGTTCTTTCTCGCTGTACACCTTGAATGAGCTCGTCCGGTATGAATATTTAACGGCATATTCAGTTTTAACGAAGGTCGTGAACTTTTAAAATTATAAGACGAGTGATTTTGAAGTACATTTTTAAAGCAATTTCAACTTTATTTAAACGCTAAGTATCAATCACATAAAACTTAAACTGTATAATAGCACAGCAGTTCCTATTCCCATCCCAATCTATATTCACATAATGTAAATAGGTTCTCTTTGTTCACTAATCACGTGAAAACTAGTGAACGTATCGATATGGGAGCATGAGCATTCCACGCGAAATGGTTATAGGCTATTATTTTTTCAATTTCATAGATCCTTCACTATTTTATTTCTAATTAACTTTTATGAATAATTTCATTTCTTATTATAAATGCGGTTGCTATAGAAACTCATTCGCGTTTACGTTTGCTCTCAAAGAATATTTCAGACAATTTTTAAATCAGATATCTGTACAAAGAAATTATATTTTGCGTTTTAAAATATCCATAGGTTTTATATTTCTTCTAATTATAATAATAATGAGGCGAATATTGTATATTAAATGAAACAAAGTTTTATGGATTTTTTAAGGATCAGCTATGTATTACCCAAAGGCATTTATTTATTTATTTATTATTAAGAAACCAACGCCGTTATTATTAACAAATTTTATAGCATAAGGCTAATATAAAGGTTTCTTTGTATATCAAACTAGTACGTTGGTATGCGCAGATAGATAGTTAAAATAAAAGGAAGTGAAGGTTAGAATAAAAGGAAAAAAAAAATAAGTTGATCAAGGCTACACCAGTAAAAATATCTAGGTAAAGAAGACAAGTAACAATACATAAATAGATATCTTACTTTAATGGATAAGTTGGCGTACGAATAGTAACATGGAATATTGTTTGTGGTTCAGTGTTGTCGGAACGTTTCGGCGATGTGTTTCTTGTACAAAAATGTATTTTTTAAAAAGATTAAATCTGCATCAGAAAATTCCGAGTTATATATTCGTGGTATTCTTATTCATGGTGAGTTATTTGCGCGAAGGTGTGCAGAAAGTTATCCGCGCCACCAGCTCTTCAAAATCTAATTTACCGGTTATGGTATCATAGAGTAATAAATATCCAGTATTTTACCTCTGTCCTCTAGAGTTAAAATACCAGATCGACGACAATCTTCCAAATATGATTTCGCCGGTGTGCATAGCCGGTGATTTAGATGTTCAATGAACTTCTTTTGGAGACGCTCGATACGATCTATGTAAATTGAGTATTGAGGCGACCATACTTGACTAACATACTCTAAGATGCTGCTTACAAACGTACAGTAAACAATTCTAATAGCTACGACATCTTTAAATGGCAGCAGCATCTAATAATGAATCCCAGACTTCCAAACGCCTTTGCAGTTGTATTACCTACATGGCGTCTAAATAACAATTTGCTATCAAAGTATACTCCTAGATCATGAACTACATTAATTTTTTCAATATTGACACCATCAAAATTATAATTATATGTAATGGGATTTTTTCTACGCGTACTGCTGATGCATTGAATTTTTTTTACATTAACTGATATATGATTATCAGCATAATATTTATGTAGGTTTATTAAAACGTTTTGTAAATTAATGCAATCTGATAATGAGGTTATTTTGAAAAATATTTTTTTATCATCTGCATACACAAGATGTCGAGCATGTTTAATATGAACAGATATGTCGAACAGATATGCATTATAAAGCAAAGGACCGAAATGAGATCCCTGTGGAACTCCCGTGGGAATTTTAATAAAATTTGATCGATATCCACCAATTGCAACAGCTTGGGATCGGTTTGTGATATAAGATGATAACCATCTCAATAGGTCACCGTGTTTCATATTTCAATAAATAAGAAAAATCATTTTAATTTCAATAAAGTACATTAGCTTGAGATCCCATTGTTAATAAAATTTAATCAATATCAAATATACTACGGGAAGGCTTCAAAACACAGCTTATATAGCATAGATAAAACTGTAAACAATAATTGAAAAGCTGCAGGTACTCCGTGATGACTATTAGATCAGGAAATCTATCAGTTCAGTCCTCCCATGACCATGACATGACTACTGCAAACCATTCAAAACCTCAGGGCAAAATATTAAATTCCATTAATTTTACTTTCATTACTTTTTTGATAATATCAAATGTTAGTATCCTTAATATAATTAAATTAAAATAATGTTATTAAAATGATGATTTGGTCCCGTGTAACCTATTTTATGCTTCAGGGTTAAATTATGCAAAGTAAAAAGGGTGAGTAATATAATAAAGGAATATGAAAATATCGTAAAGACATTGTACATATGTTGGCGGAAATTATGTTTTATAATAACAGATATTTCTATAACACAATAAATCTGACCATCCAGTGAGTTTTTCAGGATAACTATTTTTGATGGTTTTGATGAGGATATACACCGTGTTAGGATGTTTCACGAAGGTATAATAAACAGCTGTAGATGAGAATAGGAAGCAGAAGCGGGTGGAATCGAGTGCAAGAGCAGAAGAAGCTGGGGTGAAAATCAAAACGGAAGAGCGAGCGGAGGTGTAAAGCTGGCGAAGCAGAGCTTAGAAAATTTATGATATTTTTTTTTCAAATTGTTTTGGAGCATTATGATACAGTACCCTGCATTTTATATATATATATAACACACAGACATACGTATGTAAATACACCGTGTAATAATGTATCGACTATATATAATGTAGTTTCCTGTAATTTCCGGAGGCCATGCTGATGTAGATCTGAACGGATTCGTACAGAAGCGTAATCAATTTTTAATAAGATCTGCTTACTCCGTACTTTCTGTGTATATTTGTGTATTTAATTTTAAGAAAGGATTTGCTCTGTTTGTGGAAAAACTTTTATCTTTGACGCAGACGTAAACATTATTCAAGCTAAAAATATCAATATCTTTTTTATTCGGTTAGGATATGTGAAGAAGGAAGGAAAGAAAAAAAATTATTCGGCACATAATTTAACATACACATTAATATGTCAAGTTTATTCTTAATAACAAAGATTATCACTCATCTCTTGCGAGGAGAGAGTCTTTTCTTCAAAGATCTTTGGAACAGTGATTATACAGCAGCGTGAGAAGGCCATTACAGAAGAGCATAGCTTTTCTCATAATTACGGTAAAACTGTCAATTTCCGTATTGACAACTACATCCCTGGTGTCCACACCAGCATCACAATTAATATTAGAGCACAACTTTAACTTATCTCTATATACGAAAATGATTACGTAATATGAACAACTCTCTTAATCAGCGCGTTACTCGGTCTCGAGAGCTTCTTTAACAAGAAAGAAACCATGACCATTAATCTACCATGCTGGCAAAATATAGGTTGTCGGTTTCCTTACGATGTTCCTTCGCCGGAAGCTCCATCGCTGTTGGAATCAAAGACAGATATTCAAAAGTTTTACAGCGCCTATTTCACATATACAAAAGTCCGGTCTGCTAAGTCATCATCATCATCGTCAGCTGTTTGACGTCCACTACAGGTCATAAGCCTCTCCCAAAAATCCCTAGAACGGGGATACATATGGGAGGATTTGGGCCATTTCTTACCATGTTGGACTAATGCGGGTTGGTGGGAGCCAGAGCCTCATTTGTTGATTAGCAGGGTCCACCATGAGCAGGTGAGGTTGGCTTGGATCCCGTGAGTTGATGTGCGGCAACCCTTACACCCCTGGTCTGCCAAGTGTTTAAGAGTATTTGACCATGTAATTTGGTGCTTCTCGACGCTCAATGTGTCAGCACCATTATCCTTTAATTATTGTCGGATTATTATTTTGTGAGCAGGTACTTAAACTGTCTGGGTCCCGTATATTGTAATTCATAACGAATGCCCGAGGGATAAGCACAAAGGCACGTGGCTAAGGGTACCCCTATTTCACACTATACCACTTACCCCGTGTGAAATTGGGCTTTAATACAAGGAATCTGTTAGTAACAAGTAGTTTTTTTTATATTCTATTTTTTATAATAGTTTCAAGTGTAACATAACAATTTAGACTCATACTTTGTTAGCACTGCCTCCATGGCACATGATGGTTTTAGAACATCTATTAAGATACCTGAATCACTGGTTTGTATATACCGTTGGTTTTTTACAAGGCGAAATAAGAAGCGAAGTTTCTGTAGTGATAGTTTCGTTCCAAACCGATCTCATATCAGCAATCTGTAGCTAATGCTATATTTCTGCAGTCTGAGATATATACGACATCTAAAATATTTTGATCGTGTGTCGTAGAACATCAAAAAATCTATTTTATTCTACCTTCAAACTGTAGTTAGCATATCTTACTGTAGTCTAATTTAAAGAGCCCTGAAAGAAAGAGCCTGGGGTAAGGAAATTGGGGAGGGGAGTGTAAATATAACCGTAACGTCGGTTTATTGTGTTGTATTGAAAGCAGTTGAAAACTGAACTTAACAAAGAGGCCGATTTTGAAAGGACGCGAACTCTACCGCTTATGGGGTTAAACGGGTTTGAACCGGTTAAGGTTATTTTGACACGCGCCAAGTTCCCTTTATTAATGGTTCATATGGGACACCTCTGTATAATAATACTTACAATTAACCGTGGGAAATTCCTGTTATACACAATGATAAAAATTCCGTGCATCCGTTGTATTTAATTATTCGAAAAAATTCTACAGGACTAAAGGAAATTGGGTTATTCGTTGTGTTCCCACGGTGGGATTTCAACGGAATCCCACAATATGATTCGGGTGCATTTTTTGTGTTTGTTTCACACGAGAGAGCGTGCTGACACCGTGTGAATAGAGACGGGGTGGGAAGTGTTGCGCGTGCCGCCGTGTATGCGCGAGACCTTGTTGCAGTGTGCGACTACAAGACTTGGGCCTGGATAGATCTGAAAATGCACATTATATTTCTAACTAAGCAAAAGATAAAACGACCAGCTGTCAATTATTTATTTCTCTTAAGAATCGTACAATAGATAAAGATCTTGTGTGAATGAAAGAAATAAATACATGAATAGGCTGTCAGTTGACATTGCCATCGAGAATCTTGCTCTGCGAGTTCCGTCGCAACGACAAGATCTATCAAAGATAATAATCTTTGAGCGATGCTCTCCTTGATCAGAAAACTGGCTGAGCACTTGCGGAGCGATTGGGAGGCATTTTTCGAGTGCAGGTAAAGGCCCGTCACCTTCGCACAATAGTTTATAGGCCAGAAACAAAATTGGCGGAGCTACACACCTGCTACTTTTTAATTGCTAGCTTGTTCAGGGATGCTAGCTTTACTTGTTTTTTGTTCATCTTCGGCGATGGAACAAGTGCCTAAAAGTGGGAAAAGATTATAACATTGTAGAAACTTATCAAAAAGTTTAAGTTAAGTTAAGTTCTCTATTAACAATATTGTATACTTCGATATGTAACTAATTAAATATAAATAAGCAACACTTGAGACACTTTCATACTAAGTAAAAAAACTCTGATATTAATAAGTTAATTTTAAATTACTTAAAATGTATTATGATTGTCTTATATTTTCTAAGTTCAATTTAATCAGATATTTTCCTTTTTCACAACAGACTAAATGAGCTCCCATCAACAAAAGGCTATGTGTCACGTGCTGCGGTTCCCACCCTGGTCCGCTTCACACGGAACCACCGCCGTCTCGTGTGAAACGGTCATTATAAAATTTCAGGTCAAGAGCGCACCGTTGAAATCCGACCGTGAGAGTTTGATGAATAATTGACCGGAGATCCTGCATTTTTGTGTGAAGGAAAAAAACCCTATGCGACCCTTCAAGGTTTCGTTTTTATCAACTACCTTGACAGAGGGAGTAGATAATTTTTTTTAATTAAGACACCGTTTTAAATTCTATGAGTTTTTTATTATATTAAACAGTAACTTTTTTTATTTAAATATTTTTTTATCACCTTATTTCAATTCAAAGTTGTTTTTGCGGTATCCAATTTAACTTTTTTTCTCAAAGAAAATATGTATGCTCAAAGAACTTCATTACAAATTGTCAGAAAGCTATCTAATGAGGCAATCCTTCTGTGGTGGCGGCTGTAATCTCATATTCGTCCTCCTGACGTACCCTGCGGCCATTACTCTAGCGGACTATTTTTCAACCGATTTTTTTTTATTTAATTTGTTTTAAATTGAACTCATGCATGCTATGCCGTTATAACTCACAAACGGTTGAACCGATCTGTTTAAAAGTCGACGGTTTTAAAGTAGTTGTACACAAAATATATTAGGGTCTTTGATAACAATATTGGTTTATTATTCTTTCTAATAGACGTTAAATTATATTTGTTTTCATACATATTAATAATCGAGTATAGTCGGGTATTTCTCTGGTTATGGAGCTTTACAAATAAATTTGATTGATCATGTAATGTCCATCGCATATATATATATTTAGCTTGGTATCAGTTGCATTTGTATAAGATTTTTTTTAATAAATACTAAAATCATTAGGAACTGAAACTAAAAGTATAAAAAAAACAAATACCTGTTATATTAATAAAGATTGTTATTCCTGTCTTTCACATGTTAGGAACAAACTTTAATATATTTTGTTTATCATAAAGTTATTTACAAGCAGTTAGGTGATGCACGCTGACGGTGTGGCCCCACCTGGGGCCCATTATGCGTAAATTCGCTTGGGAATCTCCGGAGGCGCGTGGGAATTTTTATTAACGGCTCCCTTTTGCCGCCATCGAGGGTTGACATGTTTTATTAAGTGCACGAATGAAGCTGGAATGATAAGATTCTTACACCTGGAAATATTCACTGAATTATATATAATTTTTTTGGTAGACCTTTTGACGGAGACCGTACAGGTAGATAAAATGGCGACGTCTCTTTCTGTGCAGATATTTTTACTGGGAATAATATGTTAACAGACGGAACAAAGATTTACTGTTATAGCGGTTGAATTACAATATCGAATTTCTACTTTACAAATACGGTGGTATGAAGCATTTAAAAAGACCATCAAATGAACACACAGTACTGTGTCATTGTAGCTATTGAAATTACTAGGGTAACTAGACTTAACATATGTCTAAAGGCGAGGAGCACGATGTAATGCTTTATATATTCTTCTAACTATTGCCTCGTTGTGGGCAGATGACTGACCTTCAGGCGAACGTCGGGCTACTCTCGTCGCATTGTCCAATAAGAAAATAAAAACTCCATTGTACGTGTATCCGGAAACGAATTTCAGTGCTGTCATTGAAAATCTAAAAAGAGAGCTATGTTCGCCATTCAGAACGACAAAAGACTGAAAACCTTTAGCTATTTTTCATTTTCCGTTACTATACATAATCCTCCAACAATGATCTATACATCGATTATGCATTTTTATTATTATTTACATAACTTCTTATAGAATTAAATACTTTATAGTATATACTATTAAAGACTACTATATACTACTATACTCGTAATCGTTTTATACTACTATATACTATTATAAAACGATTTATCCATAGACATACATTGAAATATAAATTTAAATAGTGTTTAAATGTTTATCGTGCAAATAAGGTACATGTGTTATTTATTCATACAAAATCTACTCCCGCAGTTCCCACAGATTCCGAACAACGCAAGTTCACATAGGAAACCACGGGCTCCCGTGAGAAATGGCCCGACCTTGCCGATGACCCTTGATAATTCCCATGAGACTGGCGGGCAAAAAAAAAACCATCAGAGTTATCATTTGGACTTTTAACGGAAATTCACACGGACCCTCTTATAAATATCAAGCTTTGATAAAAAAAATACATTCGGCTTAATTACTGCTTTGAATGCGGATACAAATGAAAAGGTTCAACTTTTTTTAAGTTAATAGATTAGAGTTTTTTTTTACATTGACTTAGCTGTGTAATCTAAAGTTTTAATGGTTTCGGCTTCATGTGGAGATTTTAAATACTTTTAGTAAAAAGCTCACAAGTTTATTAGTAAGATTAAATAATCGAAATTGCATGTATAATAAATAATATATGTTAAGACAACTTAGTTCTAAGCTTATTAAAAATAATAAATCAGTATACATAAATAACGCTTTAGTCACTTGTAAGTTATTCATTAAGTTAGCTTTAGCAAATTGAGGTTTCCCGTTGGCTCATTCTGCTATAACTTCCCGCAGTCTCTCCATAAGATGACGCTAATTAGGATGTTATACACTACATACTGTTCTTGTCACATTGAGACATAAGATGTCAAGTTTCGCTACTCCATTCAAACTGGAATAAAGTACTGTTTGGAGGATATATGAGCTGCTATGGTAACATCAAGTTAAAAATAAAAGCTATTAATTTCTTAATTACTTTCCTGTTCCGCTTGGAACTTTATAGGTCAAGAGTAAGGAATATAAAGGTTTAAACCGCTCATTACGGAACGGGTTATTAAGGGATTTTATTTGTCAGGCATCAGCCGTTGGCACGTGTCGACACACCCTTAACCATCGCAGTGTTCCCACACAGAAAAATTCTCACAGGAAATGCGATTCCCTGAGAATTTTGTGGGGGCAATTACAGACGAGAGTTTTTTTTTTATTATGTATACATTTGCGTTGACATTAGGGTGTTTGAAGTTGTGATAAGTTGTCAGACACATTTTTTGCGTGTCGCATGCAATGTCTGCTTTGTTATAATGATAACTTATGTAAACAACGGTATGTGAAGATTTTTTTTTTTAAAAAAAAACTCTTCATATACCTCTGTTCGCCGGTGATAGGTCTCTGTTGTAGGACTCCGTCAAAAGTACCATCGCAGCTCATACTTCAGCCGATAGACATTAGTGTGCCAACATTAAAGCGTTCCGGTTTGAAGGGTGTTGTCGCTAGTGAAATTATTGAGGTATTGAAACTTAATGTCTTATGTCTTAAGATGTCGAATACCATATATTTTAACCTAACTAGAGTCACGTTGTTATGGTCAAGGGTATAACTTAGTATCAGGTAAACGCCTTGCTTGTCTCGTTGCTTCATTGAATAAAAAAAAGGTATTTATGTTTACAATATTTTCAGAACTTATAAGTTAATTTTAGTGTTCGTACGTAAAATGATTAAACATGTAGATAAATATTTAGACAATTAAAAATGTAATAATTATCATAATCTCGGAAACGAAACATTTATCTGACCTCAAACCGACACAAGTAAAACAGGACAGCTTTTATAGACCATTTCCCACGCACCCTTCTCACGGTCACGGGCCATGAAAGTGACATTTCAACCCTGATTAGTACATGGACCGACTGGGCGAATGGTTTTGAACCTTATCGACCTGACTTACAATCGATTTGCAGCAATTTTCGTTTGTGTTAAACTTTTAACAGGAATTCCCACGACGTTCAAAGGTAAGGGCCCGAGTGGTTGGTATAAATTGATCCATGAACTTCACAACAATTCAGTTGATTTCATACGATGGTACGAAGCTGTTAGTGATCGCGTCAGTTCCTTTCCTTGGTTATTTACACCATGTACTGGTAAGGTAGGTTGTCGTTGCCAGAGACTGGTTAGACAGTGTGCAAACGTTACTGTGTATCGCTTTGACGGTGATGGAGGAAATTTGGCGATAGAGACAAAATCAAAACCTCGAGAAGAAGCTTTAACAAATTATAGCTTTTTTAGTGTTTTTTTTTATTTTCTCAGATATTATATATATATTTTTTTCTTATAGACGATAAAAAAGACTAACTAAAATATGCGTACTTTGGATAATTTGTAAGACATAGTACTATGTTATACTTCATAGAAAAACATCATAGAAATGAAATTTAGGCAGTTTCAGTAAACGAATAACTTTTCATTATTGGTTTAATTACACTTTAGTAAAGTTTCATTTTATTTCTGTGATATATTTAACAAATTTTCTGAATTTTTGTCAATTGTAAGCAAATGCTAAGTGAAAAGATTCAAATAACTTATAATTTTTGTTAATTCAGATTATCTATATTAAGTGTGAATAGATAAATATAGTTATTTGATTTTGTGTACATAGATGCGTCTGGTGGATTATGATAGTCTTAATATAGTAAGAGTTCCATAGACATGGAAGACGTAAGTTCAATGGAATACTTAATTTACTTAAAGTATTACTTGTTTTGCTTTGCATGTGTATGCCACTATTATGGTCTTATTCACGAACGTTTATTAAGTAAAAAAAACGATTACTTAAATACTTCTAAATGTCACCAAAAGTTGTTAGTTATTATTTCTTTTACTATTTAGAAAGTAGTTTTATTAGTTAAATTCTTAACGGATATGTTTTACTAACAACATAAAATTATTTGGCTGAAGTTTTAGAAAAAAAACTTCAGCCAAATCGCCTCATCAAGGATCACAGCCCTTAACGAAATTATTCAGCGCAAGAGCGCTTTGGAAGCACTCAACGATACAAATCAAGTGAAATTGGGATGTCTTTAATAGATTTTCCAATTTAACTGACGTTTGCCTCACTTTGCTGAGTTTGGGGGAAAGAAAACCTTTTTCAATTCAGTCCGAGGGTACATAAATTAACACATTCGAGATCTCTCTAAAATATCCAATCTCAGTATAACGACCCCGGCGTTTATCGTTTTCTTCTACGGCTCTCTTATTTTTAGATTTTTATTGATTTTGTTAAAACTCTTAATATCTACGTGGTTACGTTAAGTTTAATGAGTAATCCATTAACATCTTCCAGGTTTATTCAGATGGTATCATCCATCATTAGTGTGAATGAAAACCTAAACTATCTCTTAGATATTGGTGTTGTAGCATTATGAGCAATTAATGATTAAAATAAAGTATGAAACTTGGGAAGAGAGAAAGTGAAAACTGAAGTGGAAGAAGGATATAGAAAAAAAAAATTTAAATAAATGAAACGTAAAATACAGTTCTGTCTCAATAAGCAGATGGACATTAATAAAAACAAGGAGAAATTTTTTTTTTAGCAATGCGCCATCGTTAGTTTGATCTGATGAACTTGATGTATAAACATATTTTCGATAAAACAAAAATTATTAAAACAGATTGTAGTTTAATCAACTGTTATATTAAAGATTCTTTTATAAACTTGCTATATGAAATAAGAGTCCAAAGAGATTCGATGATTTCATTTAAAAAAAAGCATTACATCTAAGTTTGATAGATGAATTAATAAAAATTCAAGGACTAGATAAAAAAAAAGCACGAAAGACGTCTGCGCTAGAAAGAAACTAGAAAGAAATCAGGTCTTTAAGATTTCATCATTAATCCTCAATCCATCGGTCGAGAGAGGTCGTTAAATGTGCTAATTTATGTATAATCGAGGTTTAATTGAAAAAAGCTCTTGCTCTCACCATTAAAGTAATACGACTTCCAATCGACGATCCCTGAAGGGACAAGAGGTAAATTAAAGTGTTTATTGAGGGTCACCCATTACAATTGCGTTTCTGTTATTTTCGTGACTTGGTTGTATAGTAATATCACTATATTTCAAGAGTATCCGTTAGCAAAATATTTTATAACGCAAAGGTATTTGGTTCGATTCCTGGATCGTATATAAGTAGTGATCCACCAACCCGCGTGCGGTCGTGAAGAAAAACGTGAGAATAATAGGAATCCAATGAATATATTATATTTCATTTACTACATAAAACAGTCGCCATCTAGGATTTAAGATCAGTGAAAAATAAAATATCTGACAAATTCGACGCCTAACTTTCTGATGTAACAAATTCTTCTAAAAAATGCTTAAACTCCTACGTTGTTAATTTCCATATTATAATCCTTAAATTATAGTCACTACATTCATAGACGGAGAAAGAAATCGAGATAGGGTCTACTATTTTACGGAATTTTAATCAACGTCCCTCCATTAAAATAGCTTAAAAATCACAACGTAGCTTCCGTCCGGAATACGAATGGGATGCGAAGATTAAAAGTATTATAAAATATCTACAGTTTTAACAGAAGCTCTGAAGTAGCTTCTGTCTTTGTGTTGAAACAGTATTATTCAAATCCGAGGCGGCGGGGATAAGAAAATGTCCAATAAAAATGCAGAGATTACGCCTACTCTTTCTACGTAGCTAACTGAATCGTTGTGTTAAAGGCATGGCACGACTGTTTCCGGGAACGAATCAGCAAGCGGATGCACGTATTATTTTTCTATTATTAATAACTCTTAATTGTAAATCTATAACTCTAAATATTAAAAGGTTAAAGATAAACAATTGATATATTTAGTCTGGCGTTGAAGCATAAAAAGGGAATTATAACGCGCTTCTTGCCTTGTTCTTGTCCCTGGTTCTATTCCGAATTTACATGTCGTGGAAGTTTGAATGTATCTTATCACCTGTATAAAAATAAGACATTCACAGTATCGTTTTTGGACTGTCATTGTCTCCAAACAAATTGTCATTGTAAATCAAGAGGTAGCTTATGAACTAGTAGCTGATTCAGTATACAAACTAACAAAACTGTTTGCAAGTATTGTCATTATTATTACACGCAGAGTTTCTGCTACGTTTAGATTTATTTTATACATGTTTTATCTAAACGAAAAATTATAATTGTTTGTTCAAATATATTTAAACATATAATTTATATACTTAAATATCCGCTTATATTAAAGCCTCACTCTGTCCGTAGTCAGACCTACTATTTTCATTCGCTCCCCTTCAAATCGATGGCTGACTTCAAGTGCTCCGTAATTGCCCCAGTAATATCATTGGAGATTTATTTAAATGTAGATTTCTCATTGTTTAAAATACTTCTATTTCTAAATATTGATTTTTATTCATCGTATCTACATCCACAACAGTGGCACAATGCCTAAATTATTGCTATGTAAAATTTATCTACCTGGTTATGAATATATAAGATCCGGTGTATTTCTCAACAAACGAAGTTGAGGCTGTGCCTGTCAAGTTGAGGTCAGGTATTCGCTTGTCGCAAAAATAAAACCCTATCACTGTATGAACTTCGCTAATTTTAGGCTCCTTGAATGAAAAGACAAATATCGGAAAGTACATAGGCGCCTTAGGAAATCATAACTAATACATCTGAGATTAAAAACTTTGGAATCAATACTTGAGTCGCAAGTACAACGGCGTCCTTTAAAGGGCTCCGTATAATAACATCCTTAAATCGGATTTCCTCTCGGCCATTAGAAGACGTTGTAAATATAAATTGTTCGTCCCTCATTTCTTTCAGTGAAATTAAATTAAGCTTTCTTTCCGTTTGCTGAAAGAATCAATTTGTCCCCGGGTAGGCACCGGTTCGGCCTAATGTAAGGCGATTAGTGCGTCTCCAATCTCGGGCACAGAGTGCGTTGAAATCTTATTATCTTGAAATCTCCCTTAAGGGATCCTTTTCATTCCTTGTATAATTTATATTGTCATTGTATTTACAGCTTCTCTTCCCCGATTATCGCTTCGTTTTGTAAACGAAATGGTGGAGTGCAATCATCACCATGATACAGGGATTATGATAATATATTTCACAATCAACTGGTGATAGTGACAATCTTGCCGTTACCTACTAGCGATAATGATAACAATTTCTTATATTTCTTAAGTTATAAAAAAAACATCAAAGTTCGAATCATGAATATCATATACACAGAAAACTCCAACAAATGGAATATAGAAAAAGTTATTTTTAATCTATAATTTTGTGTTGAATTTATCATATTTTTTTATTATTTGAGAGTGAGTCTGTTCGATATTTCATTGTGTAGTAGAAATTAAAAATAAATCAAACGTAAAAGAAGAGAACAGGAAATACTTAGGTAATTTAATAATTTCTGTGTTTTTTCACAGTATTAATTTATGAATTTGGTTCGGTAACAAAAATTTTACTTACACCTAAAATTATTTAATAAAATTTTGAAGAGTTGTTGATATAAAACTATCGGGCGAAGGTAACGAAGATCACATACTTTTATCGGCGGCAGGTCTCTGGCGGAGACCGTCATGGTAGGTACTACAGCAGCGCCTATTTCTACTGCGAAATAAGAGCTTAGTAATTTTATTAGCGATAAACTCGAGCACATTGCTTCTTTCCAGAGTATCATTGATAAAATTACTGGGGAGTCGAAACTTAACTTCAAGTCTCAAAGTGACGAGCATAATGTTTATGCTAAATTGTTATGGGACATCATTTACCTCGCTGATTGGTCTAGTCGACTAGTTATTATAAATAAAAAAAAAATACTATCGGAACGAACGGAAACGCAACTAGAAACTGGTTAATCGATAATGCATTCGTACGGAACAAAACGTTCAATATAAACTCCGCAGCCACTACACAAAACTAATTGAATACGAACGGAACGAGGCGCTTTGTCGAATTACACCGCAAATTGATTGCTCCCGCAGTTAAATCCGTCGCTATTAATTAGAATATTAAACGCGGCCGCCTATCACACCGTAACGAATTCGATAATCATGACTCAACCCCAATCTCACACGGTGATAAGAGACAATGAGACCGCAGAGGAAATATACTATAATCTTCTCTTATATTATATGTTAACATGTTAACGGTCAAGATCACAGCAACGCTATTTTGTCTATAGATTTACTGTATTAGAGTAATAGGTAATCAGGCAGGTATAGTATATATATAGGAAAACTTTGTCATCAAAAAATTTTCATCACTTTTCACTGCTAATCGAACGAGGGTGAGAGTTCAATTTATAAACATACTTAAGAGTTTATTGTTTCTTTTACTATTTAGTTAAAATTTGTGGCAGGAAAGTAAGTATCCGAAAATCTAATGACATTTAGCCACCTATTAACTAACCTATTTCTTTTTGCCGAGTACTTTTTATACTCCACTACAACAAATCAAAGATGTGTTCTTCCGAAGATAATTAGTAGACTACACCATATTGTCCTCGTCGCAATAATTCATTAACTGTTATGTTTTACAACCCAGTAATTTTATTAACTACAACTTTTTTCAAAGAGAAATACAGTAATCTTTGCACACTGTGTTTAACGATAAATAAACATAACGATAGTATTTTTATTTATTTCTTGCTGTGCTTAGCTTATTACAAACGGCGAAAATTATTTCGCCGTTTGTAATAAGCTAAGCTGTAGCTCTTAGGCATTAGCCTAAGATGGAATTTTTGCCTGTCAACCGTGGTAGATCTATCAAGATGGAAATAAATTGTACCATCATTAAAATCAGACGAGTTGTTTCAAGGCGATCAGATTAGTAACTTATCACTAGGTGAAGATTCTGCTTTTTTCGAATCCTTGTTAAAAGAAGAATTGTTACTTACGCTACGATGTGAAGCTGGTCTCACAATGGAACAGACCAACTGTCTACTGCTGGCGCTCGACGCCATTCTATTTAAGTAACAACAAAGTTTTGGACTTCACGTCTAATTCTCCTAACATTCAGCAAACATGGTAGCGACAATTGCTAGATTGTTTGTTTTATCTACACAAGTAAATTAAATTTAAATTAAATTTTTAGCTATACGTATGTCATATTACCTAGTCGCTGGTCAATAAGCACGGGTCTCTTTTAAGTATACATTGATCGATCTTCACTGCCTACATCCAACGACTTCCGCGACCTTTATCAGATACTCGGTGTACCATATGGAGGGCATTCTAACACTGCATCTACAGATACGCAAGAGTAACAGGTGTACCTTTTCATTCATGGGAGGGATATCTTCAGAAGTTCTACCATGCTTCCTGCTATGCTCCCAGTAATTTCAAATATAACTGTGCTACTGTTTGAAGGACTTTAGCTAGCTAGTAACATTGCTGAGGTAATGATACTTGTATAGATCTTATGTACCGTGGTAATCAACATTATGTACTACTGTATATATTGTTCTAACTAAACCCACTTTATCATCAGCTGGCGTATCACTTACTGTCAGATAAAACGGTCGCTCTTGTCTTCGCTGGGTGGAATAAATAAAAAGACCTAATAAAACAATTATGTTATAAAAGCTGTTTTTTTTTCCTTTCAACCTTTTGTTCATATTTATGATTTTAGTCCCTACAATGAGAACCAAAAAAAAAATTGTAAAGGTAACAATATGATGTTCCTCTCAATTTGAGTTACCAGTAAACGAATTCAAAACAACTACTAAGGAATCCTTTGCTGAATAATTTTTTACTTTATTTCTTTGAAGCCGTGATAGCTTAGTATTTGAGGCTATTCTACTTGAGATATTAGATTCTAGATGAGATACTATTCTTCTTGGAGAAGCGTGGGTTCAATTCCCATTGAGCTAAAGGAATTGAGATTTAATCCTAAATTAACAGCATTCTTGGATACATGTCAACTACCATTTCACAGCAAGGTAAATAAAAATCCCTGTACTGATAACGTTAATTGGGATGTATGCTTATTTCGTTTGAGTTTAAGTATTTCCGCATAATAAAGTGTAGTGCATCGCATTGAATATTGCACAACAACACAGTATCGTGACTGCGGTTAATATTTCAGTGGCTGCACAATGCCGAATGGCTGGCGAATTTTCATTTATTTACCTCACGTTAAAACAAACTCCGGCGCTGCACGCCGTGCCATGCTTCACCAGGGAAACGTATGCATTGTTAAACCCAAGTGCCGTGCTGCAGCCATTCCCATACTACCTTTTTAAATAACTACCGTGACAAGATTCACTCAGTTTACTCCGTACGTAACTCATATTTGAGTTAAGTCTACAGTTAACTTCTCGAGGAATCTTCGTCTCGAGACAAGATGTTGAGCCTCGTTACCCCAGTAGTTTCTCTAGCTACAGCGCTTTTCAAACCGGAACACAGTAATGTTTGCACACTACTGTTTGGCTGCAGAAAGAGATGCTGCGGTGGTATCTACCTAGATAGCCTCTGGCAACAAAGAACTCTTCATCACCGTCATCATTATCAGCCTTTGTTTATCCGTTGCTAGATATAGGCATTCCCAAATTTCTTCCATCAAATGCGATCCTCAGCTTCTAACAACAAATACCTACCACCAGTAAAGTTTCAGTTTCAGGAATAATAGCTTTCGTAGACATGTGACATCCATTAACCCGAATTTAGCCCGCGTGGTGAATAAATCGCCTTGTGTAAGAAGACACCAGGTCCCAGTAGTGAAAAAATTGAGCAGGCTATCAATTTATTTATTTAGTAACAACATACTGTCATGGTAAGGCGAAGAAAGGTAGCTGGAAACATTACAGGTTCTATATAAGTTAACAAAGAAAGATATTTGTTAAAGCTTTTGTTGTAGAAATGTCATAAGTTAGATTAAAATTTTATTTAAATATTACTAACCAGGTTACAGTTTTAAAATCATTATCATCATCATCTCGTAAAGATCATTTTATCCTGAACGATACTTTAGTCATTATATTTACTGCTACATATGGAACAAACACTTTTACATGACAAAATTGTCTTAACCTAAAAACATTGACCTTATATTTATAACCACTTAATATATAATCGTATTATTGAACTAAATTGAGGGTATGTTGTGCCTTTAAGTTTAATCTGCGTGTAATTTAGTACAGTTAACAAAACGCCGTAAATTTAACCGGACTAAAGCAACGATGTGTAAACCAAAAACTATAAAACCGTCTACCGGATCCGTACACTGAAATACCCCCCGGCGTGCCGTGCGTTGTCCGTACGGCAAACTTCATCTTCACTTGAAAACTATAACATATTAAATATTCAACTTTATCATATACTACGCAGAGTCCACTCTTCGTTACTTAACTGGAATCGGTAGCAGATAAAATAAGTTTCCATTGTCAACAGTGCAACGGACGCAACTTAAAGCCCGGTATAAGACCATATGAGATATTAGTTTATTAAATCGTATAAATATAGCTTTAAGGTATTAGAACACGTTGTGGAATATATCGTTACGTATTATGAGATAGTAAAGTTTATAAACGCCTTCACGTGCTAGGCTTAAACCCTTGCTATGTCTCTCTGCCTTGGTTCGTGCTCAGGCATAGTGCATAAAGAGGCTTATACCACAGGTTCCCTCGCAACCACTATTGAAAAAGAACTGTCAAGAAAGTGCTATTTTTCTATTTGAAAACTTTAGTTTTCTACAATGTTTTCGAACAAAGTTACTGGTACAAAAAAAGATATTTATTTACTATGTTCCATATTCTTTAATTAAAATTTAATTCTTTTACTTCCGGAAACTAACTTTACAGATATTTATGCAAGGGGGTACAGTATAATTTACCTTCTACATTAAGACAAATTAGGTAAATGTGTACGAATGTATGGTTTAAATAAATTTATAATTTTGCCTCTGACAATTTTTTTTTTCATTTTATTTTTTTAATCCATTTCATTGTATATAAATTTAAATTCGTACACAGTTCAAATATTACAATCGCTAAATAAAATCCTCTCAAAGATTTATCTATGAGGTTTACATAAAATAATTTCATAAAGGAAGTAAAACTATTGGAGAATTCATTCTCAAGTTTATTAATGTAGATATATCAGCTATACTTGTATGGATTGATAAAGTGAAATTTTAATTCATGGATGAAAAAAAAAATTAAGAGACAATACTGAGAAAAAATACCTGGAAGATAAATCAACGTTTAGCCCTCAAGGGAGGTGGGAGGAAATCGCGAAATCGTCTCAAATGAAATTTCTCACCTCTAAGCGTATATTATTTCTTCTTCCAAATATCTTCTATACGTCGCCACATTCGACTTTGTTGCAATGGCGTAGAGTTCAAATTCGTACGAAATTTCACACAGGTTGTAGCTTGAGGGACAGTCACGCGTGAAATGTATTCGAGAGAGCAAATTGTACTCCAAATTCTGGGTGTGTGTAGAGCAAACGAGCCTGAGAGAAATACCGTTGCCTGAGAGAATACGGGAATATTGTACAGGTTATATTTAACTTATAAACAGTACCACTGTTTATACCCTTTGACATTCAAGCCTACTCATGAACAAAAACTGAAACATTTTTGAAAAAAATAAATTACTGTTTACAGTTTATATAACTGTTGGTTCCTGTAAATAATTAAATAAATAATAAGGGACTTCTATTATTTTATTGTACAATTTTAGATTGAACTCCTAGGGATGTATAAACACATTTATTTACTTCTCTACTGCTGCATTTAAACTTACAGATAGGGTTGGTATTGGTTCAAAATTTATTGATTATAGAATTTTATACTTCCGTTATTTTTATATTATGCCTTTTTTAGGATCCTTGTAGCATAACTAACTTGATCAAAAACTTTTAATTGACTTCAAATTTTTCTCGGCCTGAAGAAAAAGAATTACCTAACTCATACTTTTCTTTCGTGATATAAACCCATTAATAGTCAAGATATGGTTTTTAACTCTTGGTTTTTAACGCTTTTCTTGAATGAATTTCTTTAATATTAATTAATCAAAATATTACCAAAACTAATGAAATAATCACACGTGAGGGTTACAATTACCCTGTACAGCAAGTGTTTAAGTTTAAACTTTAAACAATAAGTTTAGATTAATTTTAGATTGTTCAAAATTTGTATGTGTTTTGGGTTGATTTTAATCTTAATGAAAGCAGGGTTAAGTGTGACTAAATAATTAAATAGAAAATGGTTTGAAAATATTCTTTATAAAATGCAACTAAAATAATCGAAAAAAAAAACCGTTGTCTGTAACCTTCGCCTAAAAATAAAATCTGTTGCTTAAATCCTTTCTGATAAGAAATCCCTTAAATATATTTCCTTATGTGCTACATTTCTTCGTCGCTAAATTTTCGTTTTGACACTGGAAAAAAAAAATGGGTGTTATAAAATACAGGACTATGATCAGGAGAGGAATAATCTATACTGACATTTTTAAATAATACTTAGCAGTAGAAAATCATTAATAATTATTATTTACAGTTTTGTTTCATACATTTATATTTAGACACAAGAAAGTGTCGATGTACATAAAATAATATTTCGATAACACTGTAGGGGATAGTTTTAGAACATCTTGTCACTATAAAAAAAAAAACATTAAAATTAAGTTACATGCTCTCACCCTCTTTTGCACAAAACATCTTCGTGCAGTATAAGACTGCATCTGCGGAGCAAACGCAGCGGTTACATTCCAGTTTGAAGGTGGTGAAAGGAGAACAGGGCGCTGTATTAGCTGTTGAAACAACAAGTTTCAGTGTAGTGTTATAATAATACAAAACTACACAATAAATAGTTTATCATTTGGTGAATGATCTATCAATTAAAGACCAACATAAATCGGGATAAATATAGTAAAGAATTCTATTTATTTATCTATAGGAAAAACCGTTATGTCGAAAATGTAGCTTGATTGACGATAGATTCTCCGCAAATATCAATTAGTTAATATTTAGGATATTATAGCATAGTATCTTCATAACTTGTACATGAAGGTACGTATGTACTTCAGTAATTGTACTAGTTACAGTGACCTTCGAATCGAACCACAGCTAGCACACAACTGCTTGCAGAAATAGACGCAGCGATAATATCGTTTTAAAATCAAACAAAGATTTAAAGCTAATAAGTTAACACAAATGTTGAGAGGGTTAATAAATATTACACAATGTGCACTTATTCCCCATGATCAACCTATCTATGAACTATAAACACTGCTTATTATCAGATGAATTTATTGTACACTCTCTAGATACATAAAATTTAAAAATATTCTTACCTCTTCGCCAAAAAAGGAGTAAGTCGTCTTCGACAAACTTTAAGGCATTAGACGATACTATCTAAAAATAAGAAGTATTTATTCTCTAGTCTGATGTATAGGAATGAAAATCTTTACGATTTCTTATATTTAGTATGATCATAATCATCATCAGCACTCCCCGGCAGTCTACTGCTGGTTTAGGACTAGGCCTCTCCTAAGATACTACTTAATACTGTATAAGTATTCAATTAAAATTTGTCATTAGCACTTATTCTTTAGTATTAATTAGCGTTAATTTGCTCAATTATAAAAACCTTTGTCTTTTTTAAAAATTTACTTGATTCTCTGTTTCCTTAACAGCAAGTATGGTTAAAACGCAACCTTTTTTTTTTTATGTATCGTTAAAACACGTATTTCTTTAAAAAAAGTAACTTTAATTACTTGAGCTTGATTAAATTTAGATTAAAGTTATTTATATACTATGTTATATTGTTATTATTATCATTTAAGCCCATCGTTGTCCACTTCTGAACATAGGCTTCTCCGATTGATTTTCCCCGGTTGATTTCCAACAATTCCCTGCAATCTTCATCAGGTCGCGTAAGCTTACCAATACGTAGAGCACACTCCACTTTAGCACGTATTAAGCACAAACTTATCATTAATCCATTATTGTAACTTAAAAGTGGTTTGAAAATTTTTATCTTTACCTACAATATGATAAGGCTTGATTTAACTTTCACATCGTGTCATAAGGCCGTTAATTGTTAAGATTCTCATGGGGGATTTGAGCCATTTCCCACCACGCTGACCCAATGCGGTTGGTAGGAGCCAGAGCCTCGTTTATTGATGAGCACGGTGCACCACTAACAAGTGAGACTGGCTTGAATCCCCTAAAACCCCTTGAACCCTAAAAGCAATACTGTTATAGCGGCAAATTTTCCACATAGTATGGCATCCAGGCAGGCTGAATAAAAACCTACCACCGACGGTAATAAAGAAAATTAAATGAAAATATTTACCATTATCATAAGCAACGTTGTTTCGCCACACATTTCGTCCGATACTAAAATACGATTTTATATTTATGAAAGCAAAATCGATTTCGCTGTTTTCACTCGTCGATCGCACGGCTAGTTGGAAAGTGTAATCGTACGATTACAATGTAATGGTTTCTAATTCAACGATGCGTATTATTGGCAGTAGTATTAGATTATTCTGTTCCTTGTGAAAAAATCTTCCGTGTGGATCGAGCGTCGAGTTATCGAGTGTCAGAAGATCCCCCAGATAGCTAGACCTGTCTAAGATTTCGACGTTCTAGTTCGCAACAATTTCTATTAAGAAAAATAGAATTCCGTATTGCATTCAACTCAATAACTTTTAGAAAAAAATATAATATAATATAAATATAATAGCCAATCTTACATTGCCAAGAAATTTGTTTCCATGAATTTTATAATTTATCAGGAAAAATAAAAGGATCTTTGCTGTATGGTTGAAGTGAAGGTTTTATTGTATTACGGAGAACAGAAGACCATCTCATATTTTGTCCTCAAATGATATTCTTCTTCTTAAAGTGCCTCTCCAACTAGTGAAGGTTGGCGTTCAGCATGGTACGGTTCTTTCTGTCTCTGATTCGGCGGAACAATTCGGAAGCCCCAGATATGCCAGTCCGATCTCTGATATTCCTGAACCGTGACTTTTTCCTTCTCCCCACCTTTCGTGATATAATTCGTGAAATGATATTATCTGTATCTCATCGTTGCTTTCTTTGACTGACAAGTATTACGTTGGTGTATCAGGAGCTCAGTTTCGATAAACTAAGTCTTGAATTTCCCGCTTGGCAAACAACCTTGATTGAATATTAAGGAAACATATTGAGGATAAATAATAACCTTCAAATCCGTCTTCACATAAACATAAAACTCTTTCGCATTGAAACGCAGAAGGTTGTTATGTTCATTTGTAACATATAATTGAGTGAAGAGTAAAACGTTTCTTTTATACCCATCCTAGTTTTTTTCTTTTATTGCTATTGTATATAATATTTTATTCAGAGCATTTCGAGAGTCCTCTTTGTGAGGCGGCTGAGATGAATATTATGGCAGTAAAATATTTTATCTGTCGTAAAACCTAACGCGAATGTCTCTCATTGATGTGTCTTTGACAATACGTTGAGAAGTTTGCTACATATTCGGAACAGGGTTTGTTTTTTGTGACTCGAATAGTTTATTCAGATATCTTGTACTCCATTTTCTATCTCTCCTACTATTTCATCTCCTACGTCCTAGGTTGACTGTGAGAAAATTGTATATTTATGTTAAGTGTTTCTAGAAAGTTTATAAATAAAAAAAGTTGTGTTACTTATCTTCGCAATATGGTCTACTTTGTCTACACTTATAAATAAGTTTCTTGATAAATAATGTCTGACGCGATTGTTTTGGTATTTATGTAAATTGTAAGCTATTATAATTTGCTATCCCAACTTTAAATCAAACTTTTTAACTGCGTCTATGGCGCATTAGCTATTTGCCTTTATCACGGAGGACCTGGTTCCATTCTAGCACCACGTGTTGTATAATTTTGTTGGAGGTTGTTTTTCAAAACAATCTTACTAACTACAACTCTCGTATTGTAAATTCGCTGCCTCAATAGTGTTAATGTGTTCCTTCTCTGAACATACGAGAGATAGATTATTCTAGGCTCCTTGTTACTAACCACTAATTGAAATTGTGCTAAAATGTTAGTCTGGTGAAAATAAAAAAAAAAATATTACAGAATATACAGAAAATATAATTAATCTCTATAGTTTAAATATTTATATAGTTTTTAGTAATGAGGTTAAAAATTATCTATTTTATATACAAACAACGAAAGGACACGAGCATAGAAAGTAAATCTTGTCTTATGCGGAACCAAAAATCACCTCGTCCTCGGGCGATTGCCTTATAACACAAAGAGCAGAAGAAGTTCATTTTTTTTTGAGGTTTCAAAGCAGTCGCTGCCCTCAGGCCGGTCTTTGATTTTCTAAGGTTCTTTTGTATGTTATAAATTACAATTCATGCGACGCATCGCGTCACAATACAAAGCCGCAGTCAAATTGAAGTCTATTGGTAAATTTAAACATGACAAAAAATATGTTATCTTTTATATCATAAGTATGTAAGTGTCAAACTCTTTAGTGAAGTAGTTCTAATTTTGTCTATACAAATAGATAAAACCGAAAAGTCTGTTTGTAATATTAAAATATCAACTTGACTTACGCGAATGTTTACGTACTCAATTATAATTTCGTTTGTTTTTATGTTGTTTGTACTAGAATGGGACGCCATCTTCACCCCAGCTTCCACTCATGCTCTTAAATATATGAGATATAATATAGATCACTTCTATTGAAAATAACTATAAGTTTCGTGCAAAAAAAAATTTTACAAAAATATGTTATTGGTACCGTTAGGTTGATTGGCAGGTTGTTTCCCGCCATGAAAGCATCGCTTTGACCCGGATATCAACATAAGCGATCCAGAGTATTCTTGGTGAGCATTCTCACCATCTTCGGTATTTTTGTTACCTAAGCAGAGCGATAAAAAAAAATGTGAACTAATTACTAAGTGTTATAAAATTGAAATGTTTTAAAATTTTTGATTTTTACGAATACTAATTTGCAAACCGCGCTGTAAGCAAATTCAACTTTAACACATAAGTACAAACTAAATTAGACATATACTGTCCATATTTCAATTTAAAAAATTTTAAATTTTTGTAATGAACAGAGGAAAAACTTCATTTGAAATTCCTCTGTGCCTCATCAGACAAATATCCATATTCGAAACAGCTATCAATAATGCCTTCCACTCGTTCTTTTATAGCACCGACAGTTTTCCCCGTCAGATTTTCAACCTTGAAAGTATCCGATAGCGTTGTCCCATCTATACTTTCAAATGCGGCCAAGTCAGGAACCTCTCGTGCAGGTCTCAACAAAAAATTCAACATTATGAAAGCCATCCCCAAAGCGGGCTTTCCGTATCTCTTCAAATCGGCATCAAATTTATCTCTCGGGTAAATATAATTTACTTTGAGATCGAAATAGTTCAAATATCTGTCCAATTCCGAATGGTAGTAGTCCAACCATTCGTAGTAGTGCTTCGACCTCGTTTCGTAGTCTGTGCAGATGAATAACAAGTGATGAAGATCGGAAACAGGTAGACTATCCCTAGTGAGTTGGTAGTCAATAAGTAAACATCCAGTTGGGTGATCATCCTGAAAAAAGAATCGTGTAACTTTGATTACGGTCGTGCACACGATGATCAAGCTAAGATTCATGACATAATTGTTGGTAGAGTTAAATATCAATATGCTTATTATCACAGGTGTTATCATTTTGAGAGATTAGTACAGTTATTATTCTAGATAATAACGTAATAACGTCGATGAGTCAAACTAAGCCTGAATCAAGCATTGAGATTATTTTTTAATAAAAACTGATGTGAATAACAGAATGATCACTTGTTTATAATTAACCATGCCTTTAAACATATGACCATTACTCAGAATATTTGCACAGTTACTCATTTCACTGTTGTAATTCCTTTTATTATTATAGTAAAGTAAGTAAAGAGTATTATAATAAAGTTTACATATAATTTAACAAAATACTTCTTACTGGTAGTATTGCAGGAGATCATCTGTTTAAACTATTTTGCTGCCAAGCATTAAAGCGTCTTATCTTCTGTTATGTTATGTACTATACTACCTACATAGCTTATGTTTTTTTTATATTCAATGAAGCGAGGAGACGAGTGGAATGTTCACCTGAAGGTAAGTGACACGCTTGCCTATACTTAGAATAGTATACATTGCACCACATCGCGCTAGTCGCTTTGAAACAGATGTTAAATATCTTTATCCCAGTAATTTCATTAGCTACAACTCCTTTCGATCCGGAACACAGTAATGAAGATATTGCGCTCGTTGTTTCGAGAATATCCCATGAAAATATTCAATATTTCTCAAGGATCACTATTCTACTTGATGTTCGGTATATCAAGTTGCTCCTACGAACCTCGTACAGATCGTACGTTCACTTAAATGCGGTCGCCACACTAATACATATCTACACCACCGTTAGTCACTTTTAAAACAAATTTAACCAGACCATTGCCATATTATTTTGCATACTACACATACGAAAAGCTATGTTAGTAACTTTGGTTCTCTAGCGCATTACCTATTTCAATCTCATCTAGGAGAAAAACGCCCAGCATTACTCTCTCCTTCGTTCCCTTAGCAACTCCGAACTAAAAAGATCGCAATGTAAATGTCAACGTTTGGGCATCGTGAACGAGCACAAATAATATAGGTAATCTAATTACAATGTTAACATATATAACTAGTGTATTACCTCATCGTTATAGACAGGCCACTGTCAGGAATCATCAGTAGAAGAAGTTAAAACAAATTTTTTGGCGGTATGCACAAAATTTGACACTAGTTTAGATCTAGTTTATCATAAAATACCAACCTGCATCTGAAACATGATATTATTCGTCCACAAATCTCCATGCTGGATCACGCTGTATTTCGAACCTCTGTCACTGTTAGTTAACTTCATCCACGTTTTAACTAAATTCTGCGAGACTTCGTCGATGACACTGATGTACTTATTATTATCAAATACTGACTTCAGGTCATTCAAAGTGTGCATGAAGAAATTTTGCGTCTGTTCCATTGTCTTAGGATTTATCATTGCATTCACCAAAGTTCCCACAAACTTGTTGAAAATCTGCGGCTCCTTGTTTTTAAGAACATATGACAACGAGTGAAAGTTTGCTAGAGTTTTCAATCCCGTTTTCACTATGTCATTGCTTAGCGGCTTAGATTTGTCTAACATTATATAGTTACGCGGCTCTAGATCTTCCAGCAGTATAATCTCGTTGGTGGTGTCGTCTAAAGTTCCATAAAAAATTGGACAGTTAAATATATCATCGTCAGGTATGCCGGCATTTTTCTGTAGCTCTTTAAACTTTGGTAGTAATTCCTTGTATACAAGTATTTCATTAGTAAAGAAATCGTTAACAGGCCTCTGATCTTGGAGTATCATGTTGGCCGGAGCTATTTTGGCTATCATTTTGAAATCTGTACCGCTTTCGTGTTTGACTTTAAATCTTTTGACGTAAGCGCCATAATTATCACCTTTCTTACCAACAGCTTCTACTAATACTTCGTGGCCAACGCAACCTTGTTTCTTAAGGACTTCACTCACAAATTCTAATTGACGTGTTGATATAGTTTCAGTTTCACCAACAAAATTATAAGACATTTTGATATCGCTTCCGAATTACATATAGCTATGACACAAACAGGAAAATAACATTTATATACTCCTTTATCGGTGTTTGATTATCGTTACGTTTACAGATATGACATGATAATTTTAATCAGTATTGGTCCGGTTCGGTTGTGTTTACGTGTATCAATCAAATTTTAGTTTCTCATTTTACTCTAAGTATTAAATGTAAAAGCTAAATAGAAATGGTGATAACGCAATGTGTATGTGCGCACAAGGTCCAAGTTAGATACCTGCTAAAGCTTGAGATTAGTCCATAAACAGCAGCGACATCCCACGACGATCCACACTTCGCCTGCGTTGTGATGAAGTGGCCTCCACATAGAAGAACAGAGTCCCAGCTGTGGGGATACTAAGTAGGCTGATATTTGTTTTAGATATAACGAATGCATCTAAAGCTGGAAAGTGCACGTTAATACGTTTTGTTGAGTAATGTTAAACCTAGGTCTCTGTTGCTTTAAATCGTTTAGGTCAGCGGCGACCAAAGTGGAAGTCCGAATATAAATTTCGCTGATTCCCAAAAAATTTGGAATATTCATACTCATTCATCACATAATTTATGTTTTAAGAAGCTTTGAAACATATTTGTATACTTTATTACGGTTTATTAATAAAGCTTTCATAATTTAGTAACAAACAATAGTTTCATTTTATTTATAAGGTAAATTTCTTACAAATTTCTATCTATAAATATTTTTAACACAAAGAATCTTTTTACTGGTCAGCGAGGTTAATTATAAATTCACCCATCTGTGTAGTTAGAGTTTGGCGACAGCTGGTCTAGGTAAATATTTAGCAAAATTTTTCATAATATACATATCTACTATGAAAAACTCATACTTGGGAGAAAGTGTGTATTTATTTGACCTATTTCTCACTGGCAACGCCATTGTGTATTTATTTAAAGGTCCTTTGAGACGCTGTGGCCTTTGTGCCGCTGTGCACTGTGAATAGCGTGCCAGTAAAACATTTTATTTGTCAGAAAGCGCCGGTCGAATACGTCACGTCAAGGACCATACGGATTTATTTCTCCGGTATTTGAAGTCAAAAGTGTGAAACGTTTTCGTGTCTAATATTTAGGTATTTCTCTTTTATATAGAATCGACAACTGGCTTTAACGTCATTCTCTATCCCCCATAGATCGTTCTTTGATCTCCTCATAGATCGGGCAGGTGCATTTTAATTGTTAATTTAGAGATGTTCTCATAGCAGTACATTGATATTTCTTGACGATTAGATGCAAGATTTCGCTTTTAACGAGATTAAATATAAAAGTAAAATAATAACAATTGTATAAAAATTGTACTTTATAAAATTTTATTCTAGATTGACTAAATCTAAATCATATGTTGTTCTTTTAAAATTTCGAGACTCACTTTAATTTCGCGATTATGTACTATGTATAAAAATAAATGACTACTAATATCTTTGCAACTTCTTTTTAATGCGTACATTTTAGATGATTTGGTCCAGCAGTAAAAAGGTATTTACAGAGATAGTATGTTTTTTTCTCTTTATTTTACACGGCTCCATCGCTAATGCGATGATGTCGTTCCCATGGTTAATACAAACATAATTTATGAATAATATACACAAACACGCCATAGAACCATTTTATAAAGTTGTTTGGTTTCATTGGACATTAGTTTAGTCAAGATTGTTTAACTCTACCAATTTGAAGCGAAACACTAGGATCGTAAGCGTCTCTATAAGTTTGAATTTTCGAACATTCTATGAGAATGTGATAAAGATCATCGATTCTACTGCAGTTAGAGCACAACGGTGATGACACCCTGCGCATTAAATAATAAGCAAACTTATTACATGGCACATGGCCGGCGCGCAGTTTCAACGCGGTTATAGTGTTTTGTCGACTTAGTACACAGTTGGTAATCCATGGTGAACGTAAAGGGTGTGGCTGGATTGTTCTATACTATATCACTTTCTCTCTGCATCTTAAGTCAAAGTATTCACTCCAGCTTGTGCAATAAAATATAAATATAGGCACATCTTCACTGGTGGCAAATTTTGCATGTGAATCTATTATTTCATTGCCTAAAATGATGACATGAGATGGGATTCCTTGCAAAATGATCGTTTTGGATTCTGCTTTTATTTCTAATAATATTTCTATAATTGTGTAGGCTATCGGTAACCCACGAAAAGCCGAGGTACAGCGCCCTACATGTTGTAGGGAGCTTTTGGAGTCTGACAAAATAACAATTTTTTCATAATTAAATGATTGTATATATGACGAGGCCTCCATTATAGCGAAAAGCTCTGGGAACATGATTGATACATCGTGTTTAATGTTGAATTTGATTGCATTATTAGAATTATTATCAAAGAAAGCCGCTCCAACTTCTCCTTGTGTATATTTAGATTTAGACACATCTGTATAGATTTTTATGAAACTACTAAATTTGGTATCAATTACTTTATCGCAAATATGTTTAAACACAAGTGCGTTATAACAGCGTTTGGCTTTTTCTATTTCTATAATACTAGTTTTGACACAGTCATCTAAATTGATATTGCTAACCAAAGTATTTAATGTAAACATACACAAATTATGACTTGTGTACAGGCAAGGATCTAAACTGGCTGTGAATCATTAATAATAGAGGATTTCGTTTGGAATTCAGGTAACCTGGAATGCATGTGGATGATAATTCTTTTAGTATTTTGACAAATACATAATTTTGAAATGACGAGGATTTGAGATAAAATTTCTTTCGTAAACTAAATTCACTTTTCATAACATGAATACTTGTACATTTAATAAAACCACCAATAATCTTCATAGCTTCATTTTGTATTTTATCAAGCTTATGTAGATTACAAAGTGCACTATCATCGTATAGAAAACTGACATAATGTATACGACTGCGAATAATAGAAACATATAACGCCCGTAGATACTTGACAGTATCGACAACGGGTAGACAAACATCATTTACTTTTATATTAACATTGAGGTGTTGCCTATTGCAACCCTTTGAATAAACACAAATTTTGCTTTTTGTTATAGAAATTTCTAAACCTCATAAAACAAAAACCTTTAAATTTGGAGTCTGGAGTAGATCTTGTTGTATAATTCGGTATGGATCTATCAGTAGCTTGGTTAAGAATATTGATTAGTGAGTTATAAGCTTCTTGTGGACTGGAAGGAGGTTTATAATTGTGTAAAGCCATTTTAATACATTTACTGAAAACTTCCCAGTTCGTTCTTTTAAAATTTCTTTTTATAACTGAGTTGGCCTGGTTAATTACCAGTGGATATTTTTAACATCAGGTGATCACTGCCAAGTGACTCATTTGTAATAATCCATTGAAAATATAGTGAAATATCTAACGACACAGCAGAGACATCCGGCGAACTTTTCTGTACAGTATTATTAACTTTTCGAATTCGAGTAGGACTGCAATCATTTAATGTGACAAAATTGTTTTCTACTAGCGCGTCATAAATTTGTTTGCCTCTGGCATCATTTCTTAGGGACTAATTAGAATGGTGGCCATTAAAATCACCCAACACTAGGGGTTTTGTTGGTGGCTAATGAAATGATTGAGACCCAATCGCCTTGCGTTGTGCAAATCGAAGATGGGCAGTAGTAGATCCCAATGATATTTTCAATGTATTTACAGTTAAAAATCCTGACAAGGATGCATTCAATACCTTCATTTATGCCTCCAATTTGTACCATCTGCGCTTGTAACGAGCGATGAGTCAAAATGGCAACGTCTCCGTAAGAGTCCGATCGGTTGCGGCGAAAAACAATTATACCCATTAATATTAAGATTGTCTTTGCTGTTCAACTCAGTTTCGCTTAATACTGCTATGTGATTTTTTTCTTGGCATAATAACTGTTCAAATGCCAGACGTTTAGGTTTAATGTTTTGCGCATTCCACTGGATGACATTGAAATGTTGCAAAGATTTTTTAGCCATAACTGTTGAAATTTAAAATCGAGACATCATTTATATTATTAAACATCCAAGATATTAGACAGTCAACGCATTTTTTTAATTTTTCTCCACGGATTGATCTCTAGCAAAAATTGTTTTAAACTTTTAATAATAAGCGAGAAAAGAATGATGTATCACTCGAGTTATGAGAGTTGTCTTCGTTTTTATTACTACTATTATTCATGTCATCTTGAATTGAATCTGTATTTGAACAGCTGTGCCAAAATTCATTAGTATCCGGTTTATTTCGTGCCTTTTCTTTACTCACAGTAGATTTCTTTTGAAGTCCCAGACGTTTATGTGGATTTTCTGCGTTAGTTCTTTCCACTGACACTGACTTAATGACCGTTTGCATAAAAGTGCATATTCCGATCATTAGTATTTGTCTTAGGTGTAATATTATTATTTTGAAATTTATCTTGGATTCTGTCTTTAAAGGGTTCTGGAGTACTGGGAAGTACGTACATCATTACTGCTTTTCTATAGGAAAAATTAAATTCAGCCATAGTCTTCCTAATTTTCTTTTATTTTAAATGTATGGGACCACCATCCACTACCATCTCCATCTCTTCTCTATAAACGCTTTATGTTTAATAATTCAATAGAACTTTTTATCGATTCGGAAATTTGCTTTTCATTTAATTCCAATTCTATATTTTTAATAACCCTGTAAAATAAGCCCACTCCCAATGGTTTTTGACAACGCCAACCATTTTCTTGAAAAATCATATTATTTATTAATTTCTCTGCACTATATTCCGAATCAAAATGAACCAAAACTTTATAAGGATTTATGTATTTTACTTTTGTAATATTAGTTATGTTATTCGTTTTAAATAACTTCGTCAATGCAAACTGCTCCGGTAAAATCTCACTACTTGTTATTCTTATTTCTGTAATTTCTTTAGTTTCATTCGTGCTAATCACCCTCCTCCTTTTAAGTGATTTTACTTCTTCAAAATTGTTTAAATCTTCACCAACTCGCTTCTCATTTAACACATTATTAACGTTGGGTAAACGTAATGTCGATATCTGTGTCATCCTCTAATATATCTTCGTCCATTGTAACTAAAGTGCATTATAGAAACGCACGACACGAGACAAAAAAAATTTAGGTAGAACTGTTTCTACACTATAGAACCTTAGTACGCGTCTATGCACACTGTGAGGTAAACATGAATCTTAGTATGTTTATAAATACTTTTAATATTAAATGACTTCCGTAGCGTATTGGTTACTGCCATATTAATTGCCTAGTTATAACATGAAGGTTATTGCTTGATCTCTGGAACCATACGATTAGTGATGTTTTAGCTATGGAATGATCATTCTGTCCCGCTGCGGTTAGCAACCACGCTTATTTTTTTCTGCTGCTTGATTTTTTTTAGCTGTCATCATATTACAGTTAGAGTATTATGGAAAAGTATACTATAATATGAGAAATTGTGGTTAAATGTTACTTCATTATATATATCGCCATATATATGTAACGGTCATGTACTCTCTATATCTAGCGGTGTAGACGATATTTTTAAGAGAGGCCTATGACTAACAAAGGACATCTGGCTGATGATGACGATGATAAGAATAATTAAAAAAATCTTATTACCCACGAGTGCGGTCGATGCGGTATGATCTTTATTTCTATAAAAAATATTGGTACATTAAAATGAAATGTTATATTTAACTACGTCTAACTTCAAGCAGTTATTTATGTGCACGAATTTCCTACAAATCAATGTTGAATGTCAAACATGCTGTACATAAGTTATGCCTGCGATCGCACCAAAGACAAATGTTTGTTGGTAAAGTTCAATGTTCGAATTCAGCCGCATATTGGAAACTGCGACACGAACTTCCCTTTTCGGACGTTCTGGTCTAGAATTGTTGGTAGTAAAATGATATGTACCATTTGTTCGTTCAGTATTGATTCGTACTTAGCCGATCGGTAAAGTTTGAACTATATACAGTTTCATAAAATTTAACGCTGATTTTTTGTTTTTTTCTTATCTGGCAGAAAGGTAACATTTAAATGTACACGTAAGACTCCTAATATGTTTTTCTAAATTTCAACTATTTTAGGTCTAATGAATACAGTTTTCCAACAGTTTCAAGGATACCGTTGCCTTAATTATTGAGGATTTTCTATTTCAATAATAACATTGTGGTGCAGAGTAAGCATTCTAACCTTCACCACGTTATTATATATAGGTAGGACTTGCTTGTCTCATAGTGTTGATGAATAAAAAAGAATATACTTAAAACTTAAAATTAAAATTTACTGCTATAAATTAAAATATAAAGAACAAGAAATCTAACAAATTGTTTAAAACGCAACACAAGTGATTCATTAATTTGTCAGACTACCCTGAAGTTGGACAAATGATAGATTGTTAAGATTTTACTTACAAATTTTAATCAATATGCAGTGAAATATGTACAATACTCTTTAATTGAATTTAATGTCAACTATCCTCGCTTTCCTGTAGCTAATATTCCCATGCCTGGTGACAGACGGCTCCCATTCAGTATTACCATATTTTAAATATTGCCAATTTATAATTAACAAAAGTAGTAACACCTATATAAAATTCAACATGTTTTATTACTTTTTTGAAAAATTTATCAAATTAATGAACGTTTAAAATGCTGAGATACATTCTAAGGAGAGAGCAACCGCCTTCTCTGTAAGTATTACTCGTACACTTCTCTTGTCAACTCGCATACTAAACGTGGTGACTGCGGTCGCCGATTTTAGGTTTGCTTATGTTCAGTAATGTACAATGTAAAATAAATTCTAAATTGCCGATTACATTATTCAACTAATTCTATTTGTTCGTGTTGCATGACAACTTACTGCAGAGCAATATCCAAGAGCCACGTCATGTTGCTCAAAGCAATTTTGCAGGCGCTTCTAATAAATGAATTTACAATCGCATTCAAAACGAATAAGTAATAACGCTAAAAATAAGTTCTGCGCAACAATATAATATATTAAAACATAACTTATGCAATAAACATAAACTTGAACGCGTTGTAAGTAACATGATGAAGTAAAGTTTTATTTTTGAAAGAATGTTAAAGTTAACCTAATAATAAATAAACAAAATTTTTGGTCAAAAAAGTTTGATTATATTATTCACGTTATTTTTTTTCCCTTATAGAGAGTAATAGGAAAGATTGATTTTCAAATTATGAATTGTCGTAGAAATTTTTATTATTTTTACATAGTATCTAATCCCTCTTATGACCTTAAGACAAAGGACAGTCGTCTTGTTATCTCCGTATTTTCACTTATTACAGCAACCTTCAAAACGGCATGGAGGATCCTCTTTATTCTATTGATATAAGTATTTTTTCATACACGTGAAAGTTAGGCTCTAATATTGAAGAAATATAATTGAATAGATGCCTTTCCTTTCCGAAAAAATAATGACTCTTCTCTGTGATCAAATACATCGATATATTAAAGATTTAAGTTAGCATTTTGTGAATGCATTGTCCTGTTTAGATTGATTAAAAGCAAAGTGGCTAATCCTGTTTTGGAAGTTTCCGACCGAAAGCCGTTCAAATAGTCAATGTAAATGTTGAATAACAAACGGCAATTGTTATCGTTAACGTTTATGTATGAAAAAAAATATTTAAAATCGAAGATAATAAAATATTTATTACGCTTCTTCTATTAATTAATTAAGTTTCTTATGATATTTGTATTACTTTCCTATTTTTAACACGAGTGTAGGGTAGGGTAGAATATCACCACCGGCATAAAACCTTCGGGGTGTTATACGAGGTAACTAAAAAGATAATGTTTTAAGGAAATGATGGATCTTGTCAGCCTACTTGCGATGTTTTCTTTCAATGAAATCTCATAACTCAATGGGAAATCCAACCCCTACCTCTTCGAGACGTATAGCGCGTGCAATTGCTTTACTGAGCTATCAAAACTTCAGATGTTTTAATGATAAAATAACAAATAATTTTGTTGCTATCTTTAATTATGAATCGAATAAGTCTACAAAAGGATTATATGTAACACATACACAAATATGTAAGCGTTTCAATAGAATCTGCGAAGCCTTGAACTGTTAAAATAAATATAAAGTAGAACATCAAAAAGGCTGCGTCGCGAGTTGCGACACGGCGCCTCGGGCGAAATGAAACTCCTCCACTGCGGGACACTACAGATGTAAAATATTCCGATACTTCGCAAAATTTTGACTTACTACTGAAACGAAATAATTCTAAAAAAGACAAAGAAATAGTCACCACATTCATGAAAGTAATAGACGATTTGTCCAAAGATTTTTGTCATGCAAATTTTCGGACTAGAAACATAACTCCTGCTTGATCTGTTTGACTCCGAGATGTCTCGTTCGATCTCTAGGCCGACCTATCTCCAACACATGTAATTTGGTTATGATAGTTTTTTTAACCCGCCTGGCTATTATTACATTCAAAATTGCCGCCATGACAGAATTACTTTATTGCGGATATTAACATATACAAATAATGGCCAGACTAATCCACGCAAGCACACTTTACTTTTTCACTTAGCCCATTGTAAGTAAAAAAACCAACCTGAATGAAAAATGCCTTCAAGATCTAAGATATAGGAACAATCCTATATTTAAAGTATCGTAATAGTCCCATATCTTAAATCTTCCACAGATTTTCAATGTAATTTAGATGCTATCTGTTAGTAGTTTAAATAATTTTGTTATTTCGTTTTGTTTAGTTTTTTGACAAATAGTTTCAATTTATTCAGAATACCTGTAGCTAGGTCTTATATAATAAAGTTAAATTATGACATTGAATATTTCTTTTGCCATAAATTCATACTTCTCACTTTAATAAGTCATAAAGGAGGAAATTCGCCGCCTCTCAAATTAATCGTCAACCACCTTCGCAGTGCCCGCCTTAAGTGAGGTCGCGCGTCAATCAAAATGTAAATTTTGTAATGGCATTATAATTACATTCGAGTTGATAACGGTAGGCTTTCAGAAAATTGATGCTCGCTACACTCAAACGCGCGTATACATACAATGAACATATATAAACAGAAACACATATACCTCTGTACGGATATACATGAGTATGTTTCCTTATTGTTATAATCAAACTTTCATTACAATGCATAAGAAAAAACTTAGAATATGTAGGAGCTTAATCTGAATATAGATCTATATGGATTGAACAGCACTTAATCTTAAAATGTACTATATATAATAGGTATAATAATATAATAATAATACTACTACAGCTACTTACTGTTACAGCACATTTCGCCTACCTAGAAACCTTTTAGCATAAGATATCTTTCTTTGTTATGGTAGGGGAAATCATCAAAAGGTATCCATTTTCTAAGAGTGGGTGCGGTTGGGCGACATGTTAAGGTGGGAATTATAATCCTTAGTCCACTGTGATGGTCCCCGGGATATTTTACAAACGAATTGATACCCTATCGTTGTGCTGCGATAAATTCAAGACCACTTACTATATGTAGGGCGCACTTAATGAGTGTTAGTAGTCCTTATCTTCGAACCGAGAGCAGTAAGAAAGACAACTTTTTTTTATCGTGTGGGAATCATCGAAAGATATCCTGCTTCTGGAGGTAAAAAATTATATAGGATTTGTACTCACCAAAACCACCTCGGTGATCATCCTTAGGGCTTTGATAGAGACGTCGCTATCTCCTACTTAACACATCTTTGTATCCTTACACTGCGTCTATGCACGTTACAGGGAGTTGCAACTCTGCCCATCAGCCTCTCTTTACAACAAGCACGAGACTATGTCGTACTTATCGTTCACTCTGGGCTGGCATAGTGGGCAATGAGAGCCCCAACCTTCTAAGCTCACGAACACGAACCCTAGCAGGGCTTACTTTAGTCCTATTATTACTAGCTGAAACTACAAGGCTAGACACTTAACACTAGAAAGTAATCACAGATAGTCGATTCACGTAGCAAAGTTTCAAATTAAAAGATAACAAAACGAAATAAATCTCAATTGGAAGTTACAAAGGAACCTTTTAATTTCGCGAAGTCTCCGTTTTATTGTTCTAAGATTGATAATTCAATTTCATTGAAATTATTTCCCTGTTCGAGTCTTCTAATTAATTGTATTGTTTGCGAATGAACGTTTGTGTAACGCCGCGGAACTTGTAAGCCGCAAACTTTTCTTATATAACAACTTTGTTTCCCAAATTAAACGAAAATAAGAGTGAACTGTGTAAAGATATTATTAATTACTATTTAATGTCACTCTTTCAATGTTGTGCTTCTTTGAAATTGTGTTAAGATATCTTTCATAACCAACCCGCATTGGGCCAGCGTGGTGGGAAACTGCCCAAATCCCCCAATATAAACCCCTTAAATCGACGGCCTCTAGTGCCCGGCGATGCGGGCAGCGCAGGACTGATCGATGTAGGGATTTTTGAGGGAAGCTTATGTCCAGCAGTACGTGTATCAACTGACGATGATCTTTTATTCGACATTATTTATATAATGAAGCAAGGAGACGAGCGGAATGTTCACTACTTAGGATGATATACATGAAATCGCATTGAGCTCGTCGCATTCAGACATATGATGTGGAATCTCGATACCCTAGTAATTTACTAGCTACAGCGCATTTCAAATTGGAACACAATACTGATTGCACACTACTGTTGGACTAGAGGAGCGGGACCTTGCGAGGCAAAGTCGCAAACATCATCTGCTATGCTGATGACACACTTGTCATAGTCCAGTAGGTTTCCAGTCTGATTACTACGTCGGTGGCACAGGTTGTGGACAAAATAACTTCGTTGGGACTTAGGGTAGCGTTACACAAGTCCGAGGCCATTTATTTCCACAGACCTCGGAAAGCGATGCCGCCAGAATCCCATATATTGGTCGGCGATACCAATATCAAGGTTGAGTTGAATATGAGGTACTTTGGGCTCACCCTTGATAGCCGTTGAAACTTTCGTAAGCATTTCTATTGCCTAACTCCCCGATAAATAGTAGTGGTTGCGGCCTTGAAGTGCCTATTTCCTAATCTCGGAATACCCGAGCCAAGTAGCCGCAGCCTCTATTTGGAGCCTGCCTCATTAATGAGCCAACGTTACCGGAACTGCGGTAGTGTGCGAAAGCGTTCCCGCAGTTTCGGTCGAAGGCGCAGCGAGGAAACCGTGGACATTTAGCCAGTAAGAGTCTGGTATAACTTTTTCGTTGCCCCGCAACGAGAGAGAATTCATAAGGGATTTACCAACATACAAAAAAAAATACTTTTTTAAAGAAAGAAAAATCAGTAAAAGAAGTTTTTTTTTACTATACTATCAGTTGATAGTAAGACACCTGTTAACAAAATGTTGCTAGTTGCGGTTATACATACTACATCATATTATGCTCGGCACATAGCAACATATAATATTAATCTTAACCCAGTAATTTGTAAGATCTGAATATAAAGATCACTATTACAGAATCCGTCGGTATAAGCACATAAGGTTCTGTATTTAGTGCCGATGAGTTGCCTTCAAAAGAAAATCTGCTTTTGAGAGAGTATCAGATTTATATGGGATTTCTATCTATTAAAACCTTACTAGTCTCCGTCAGTTCGTTTGGAACGGCTCTGGGATTCTCACCCCTTTGTACTATGCCTATCCCAAGCAGATAATGGATTCTCCCTAACATCCTCGCTGTAAGTAAAATTCATGTTGATATTCTTATCGAACATACACTTCTTTGAAAAGGTTGCATTTATCGTACTGGGTATGAATATAGAACCTTATTGTTAAATTGCACATGAGTACTTAAGTTGAGTTTAGTGCCAATAAAAATATTTTCTTTATTATTCTCTCCTCGGTATTGTTTCGCGAGACGCCGATAGTGGTGGGTCAGAGGGGATATTCTGACCCGTCTCCCACAAACTGAGCACCACGAGCAAAAGGTCGGACGACGCGAGCAAAGTTTTTAATCAGCTTAAAATTTGTAGCAACGGTCTAAAGCGCGAGTTCCACATAAAACAATAGCGCTTAGTAATTTCTATGTAAAGTGGATGAAGCGGCCCTCTTACAGTTGAAACTTTGTTCCTATAAATATTTAACGATGTTTAAAACGCGAATGTTACACCGTTGAGTTTCTCTTAATTTGTTTTATTGGTTAATCTATATAAACTAAATTATATCCAAGTCACTGTATAAGCAGTTCTAAATTATTTAAGTAAGTAGTTCTTTATTTAATTCATATGAATGTTTACATCCGGCATTATCGAGCTACTTTGGGCCGGAGACTCTTTTTTCATAAATGAACAGATACCTAAGGCTCCCACAGCCAAATTACTTTTAAGAATCCTATCTTTTACTTATTGATACAAAACAATTTAAAAAAATTTCGATTAATTTGGTTGGGAAACCGAGTTTCACCTCTATGAGATGATACCAACCACATGTTTAAATACTACTAGTAATTTTTTTATGTCTGTATGTCTAATTGTTTAAAGACATTGATGAAACTGTTGGACAGAATTTAGCTAGAAGTTAGTTGAAATTATAATGATTAATTAAAAAAAAAAACAATATAGGTTCTGCACCAAAGAAAATACTTAAAAATGATTGTTAGTACCTAAAAAAGGCAACCTCCCTAAGTTAGTAGTCGGCTCTCCTCTGAGGAGGGTCGCGTCGCAAACTGCCTTTAATAATAAAAGAAATTTGAAGTTTGAAAACCCAAGAGCGCGATATGTAAAATTCATAAAATGTTCTGGAAAAATCTTAAGATATTCAAACAAGGTATATTGTGACACCGCCTCGGGGTTGCTTAGACCACTCGGTGGACACCGAAAGGGTAATATATGAAAATATATGAAATAGCTTTGCTTCGTCGTACCTAGATTTCTTTTGCTAGCTAACGCATGGAATTTTATCAGATTTTTTTAAATTATTTTAGAGTTAATTTTACATTGAAAGAGGTAGCTTTTAACAAGGTAAAAGTCTAAAAAAGTTAGACGGATATTTAACTTTTAACTGGTGGTAGGCTTCTGTTGCCGGAGTCCGTCAAGGTAAGTACCACTACGGTTCCTACCTATGCCACCAAACTATACTGCAAATATTACTGTGTTCCGCTTTGAAGGGCGCTGTAGCTAGTGAAATTATTGGGGTAATGAGATTTAACATAGTTCATGTTCATCGCTTAATGTCTAAGCTTTGAATACCATATGATATTGTATATAGTATACTAGTTCCATGTTGATATGAGCAGATATATTACTTGTCATCAGATGAATATCTCGCTTATTTCTTGGCTTCGCTTCTTAACATAGAACTTTCCATGCAATGGTATGGAAAGAAAATCTGAAAATCTTAAAGTTGCTCCAGTGACAGAGAAATTGAGGAGCAAGAGGTTAGCGTGGTACGGGCATGTTGTGCGGAGGGATGAAGGACATGTAACAAAGAAAGTAATGAGAATAGACGTGGATGGTTATAAGGGTAAAGGAAGACCGAAGAAAGAGTGGATGAATTGTTTGAAAGATGACCTGTGTAATTCAGATATGACGGCTAATAGAGGGATACGGAAGAGAAGTACATACTACGCCGACCCCACAACTGGGTAAAGGGCAGGAGGAAGAAGGTATGTAAAAATATCAAACTAGCTATATATTTAAAACCTTGAAAGCCTTAGGTTAAACCATGTTATTCGGTCAGCGAACATAGAGTATAACAAGATCACAGAACTGTTAGCTCAGCCGGATGTAAACATTGGCGACCATTTCTGTTTGTCTATCGGATGTTTATTAGCATGGAAATGAACCACGCGATAACGTGACACAGCTAAACTAATATTAACTCTAGACATAAACTAAAATGTTAGTTATTAAAACCGGTGCAACAGAAACAATTCAAAGGGAAGTAGTTAGAAGATCACTATCACAGGGGACCGTCTAGCTAGGTATCACCGTAGATCTTATTTCAGCCGCTAAATAGTAGTGTGCAAACTTTGTTAATATTATGTCCTTACATATAAAATTAGCAATTTGTCGTTCTGACCACTTTGATGTGAAATATCTCCTCTTTGGTTAAGAATTCATTTAGCTGGTACATTTGAGTTTTGAAAACAGTCATTCATTTGTTTTTTCCTAATTATTTTTTTCTTTGCCGTCGCTTATTACCGCACAATGGAAAACATGAAGTATCGGTATATTTACGAGTACGAGTTCTACCGTGGCACCAGTGCTGCAGAAACAGCGCGAAGGATTAATGATGTGTACGGCGCTGGTGTCGCAAATGAAAGCACGGTATGTTTTTGGTTTCAATGTTTTCGTTCTGGAAATTTCGACCTTCAGAACCAACCCCGTGGACGGCCGGAGACTAAAGTGGAAAATGAAGAATTAAAGGCTATTGTGGAAGCCGATCCATTACAAAGCACTTCAGCGATAGCTTCAGACTTTGGGGTAAGTGACAAAACTGTATTAATCCACTTGAAGCAAATCGGGAAAGTAAAAATAACTTGAACGATGGGTACCTCATGAATTAAGTGAATCGAACTTGCAATCACGCGTCGACTGCTGCTGCTGTGTTACTTTGCTCCACCGACACAATAATGAAGGGATTTTAAATCGAATCATTACTTGTGATGAAAAGTGGATACTGTACGATAATCGGAAGCGCTCGTCGCAATGGCTGAACTCTGGAGACCCAGTCAAATCCTGCCCTAAACGAAAATTGACTCAGAAAATCTTACTCGTGAGTGTTTGGTGAACTAGCGTCGGTGTCGTTCACTACAGCTTTCTAAAATCTGAGCAAATGATTACGGCAGATATCTATTGTCAGCAACTGCAAACCATGAAGGAAGGACTAGCTGCTAAACATTCGAGATTAGTCAATCGTTCTAGGCCACTGCTGCTTCACGATACCGCAAGACCACACACTACACAACAAACAACTACTAAGTTAGATGAGCTACAATTGGAACGTCTGCGACATCCGCTGTACTCTCCGGACCATGCCCCAAGATTACCATTTTTTCCGGAATTTGTACAACTTCTTACAAGGAACAAAATTCTACTCCGATGCGGCAGTCCAAACCGCCTTCAAAGAGTTTATTGATCCTCGCCCCCCCATGGTTTTTTTTTAGTAAAGGGATCAATTAACTACCTATGAGAAGGCAAAAGTGCATAGATAAGAACGGTGCATACTTGCATATATATTTTCCTTATATTCCTCCCGTACAAAACGGCAATTTCATATGTACGGACCTAATATATAATATATACAGCATATATTATAATATTGTTACTGTATTTCATTATAAAGGGAGTTATAGCTAGTGTAATTACTAAGGTAACGAAACTTAATATCTTATGTCTCAAGGCGACGAGCAAAATGCGCATTGCATGAGATGAACGTTTTTTTCATCTCGTTACTTAATGGAATAAAGAAGACGTCTTGATCGCTTGATCATGAGTTGTCCTAAACTATTAGACGCAAACACTCAATATTTAGTAGAGATGTTTCTGCCAATTGTAGTTCAGCTATAGAATGGATTTTACATAATTCCTTTTCCGAAGGAAGTTGTGGGGGTGTTACGGCCAGTAAAGCAAGCGGGGGATAGCAACATATAATATATTTGAACTATATACCAAACACTGAACATAATGTGTTATGAAATTATTATGGCCCTAAAAAATAAAGGAATGTGACGAGTGTCATTAAATTTTCTTATGTCTATTAGATTAAAACTTGTAAAATCCACCAATTTTGTCAGACTTTAATCCAAGCAGCACTTTAGAAATGTATCGTTAGGAAGCACTATATTTTTAGGCAGCTAACCTTATAAAATTTAAGCTAGATCAAGACTCTTCAGTCGTGTGTAAATATTTTCGCTTACGTCGTATAAAATCTTCCCCAGTATGCACTTTGGTGCCAAAGACGGAAGCGTTCAATTTCTCTGCTATGTTTTAGAGGATACAAAAAAAGCAAAACTAGGACACATCGAATCAGTACCTATACATATTAAATATATGTAATACGTGTAAAAGTAATTTATTTTAATTCATTTTCATACACAAGCTTGAAAATTTCGAAACATGGCAAGATAAGATTTCTTTGAAGACAGCAGAACGATTGTGATGTCTCCAGTATTTCACCACATTGTGCTCGTCGTCTTAGACGTAAGACGCTAAGTCTCATTACTCCAATAATTTTACTAACTACAACGCCTTTCAAACCGGAACAAGATAATATTTGCACATTATTATTTGACGGCAGAAATAAAAACTTTGTAATATCTACCTAGAGAGTTTTCGGCAACAGAGACCTATCACCAGTATAAAAAACCTATTTTAACCTGTTGTTTCAACCTATTTCAGTAAGCAATACTAATTTAATTAAGTATTGTATAGTAAAGCGTTAAATAATATTATTATAAGTCGCTGACAACTTAAACTCTTCAGGTATTTCAGCTGTCCTCATGGAACGGTAATCACTTACCGTCGGGAAGCCGCGCGCTTGTTTGCCTTCGTATAAAAAAATGTATGAACAGAAATTCGTTAAGCAATCTATTACCTCGGCCACCGTTTCAGGTAAACATTATAATGAAGTTGTTGTAATTTACATTTTGATTGCAGGCGACCTTGTGCCGCCTGGAGATATACGGGCTCCCTTAACGAGATTGAGACGCAATGTCGCTTTATCCCGTGTTATCTTATGTAATGAAGAAAACTGGAAGAATTTCGCACATGAAATATCTCCAATTTGCAATTTCTCAATATCTGTTACCCGGAAGATGTAAAAAAAAGTGACAAGACGAGCAGGGCGATCACCTGATGGTAAGCGATACCCCAACCCATATAAACTTTTTTTTTATGATGAAGTTTGTGCCGCTAGTTAGACAAGCATAGCAGCTTCATTGAACTCACGGCGAGCGGAACACCTGATTCGATCCACGAACTAAATAAAAAAGAAAAAGAAGATAAAAAAATAAATTTAAAGAAAACAAAATTAAAAATATTCTTCTTCTTCTTTTTAAAGTGCCTCTGCAACTAGTGAAGGTTGGCGATCAGCCGTGGTACAATTCTTTTTGTATCTGGTTCGGCGGAACAATTCCGACGCCTCAGATATGCCAGTCCATTCCCTGATATTTCTCAACAATGACTGTTTCCGTCTACCCACGTTTCGTTTTCCAGAAACTTTACCTATTATAATTAACTGCAGAAGATCATATCGTTGATGACGGAGTACATGACCGAGGTAGGACATTTTACGTTTCTTAACCGTAAGCATGAGGGTACGCTTTTGGCCAATGCGTTGAAGAGCACTGACATTGGTCACTCTCTGAGTCCAGCTAATGGACAACATGCCTCTATATGTCCACATCTCAAATAAATAATCAATATTAAAAATATAGAAAATAAAATTAAAAACTAACTAAAGACAAAAATAAAAACTAACTCATAACAACTTAGCTCTAGTTAAGATGATATAAACAGCACCACATTGCTGTCGTCTCCTTGGGATATAAGATATATGATGTCGTTACCCCAGTAATTTCACTAGCTACAGCGACCTTCAAACTGAAGCACGGTAATGTTTGCACACTGCTGTTTGGTGGCAGAGATAGGTGCCAGTGTTACCTACCTAGGCGGTCTCCGGCAACAGAGACCTACCACCAGTAATTTACGAATTGAGTCAATATATGGAAATGTAACGAGTTAAACAAAAATTTGATTTAGTACAGTTAATGAGATCAATATTAACGGTCCATTTGAATCATGAGGTTCATTTCTTTTGTGATGTATTGACTAAACACTTGCACCGTAACAGGCAGCGCGCGATTCATGACGATGTTAGCGCTGCAAGCCATTCGACTGTTACAGCTTATCTAACATTGGGCGCGTGGACCTGGATCCACGGCCTGTTAAACAGGCAGCCCTGTTATCAAATTTTTTGTTTGCTTGGTCTAAACCCGTTCACAAGTTCCATATTTTGAATCTTTTTTATAACAGTATGGTTTTTTCAGCTGTAACTATATAAGAGCTGGAATATGCTGTGGAGAATGAAAGCTCCATCTACTTTCAACACGGTTATTGTCACTTAAAATAATGTGAAATTGAGGCCGAAATTTCTGTGATCCAATAATGCCTAAGCATACATATTAGTATTAATTGATTAAAAAATAATAAAAGTAATATAATTTGAAGGCAGATATAAACACTGAGTTGGTACATACTGAAAAGGTGTGACGATAGGAACCTATCTGCTAAGCATTATTTTACAGTTTCAAAGAAAAGTCACTGCAAAGTTTTCCTAGCGTAAATATTTGCAGCGACGACGCTTCGGAACTGTTCAGCAGGCTTGAGGTGAGGCTTAACTTTGTATACAATAAATTTTCAGTGCAGTGTGTTTCACTGCGATTTTTAAGTCAAAGCCTTTTGTTAACAGTATTCGCTCAAAGCCCCGGTCACAGCCTTTAGTTTCGATTTTATTCGAATATTTTGAAAATATCTCATGAATACTTATTCGCTCGACTGAAAGGGTCTTAAATCTGCATTTTTTAATCAAAAAAGACCATGATCCTACCTGATATTAAGTGGTAATGAAGTTTGTGATAGCAAAGTGCACTGACCTCAGCCTTCTTCTTTTGAAGATACCTGCGTTATATTTGGTTGGAAACACTGATGATGTTTCACTCCTATGGTGTTCTTATGAAGAACAAGGAGCTGAACCTCTTTATTTGCAAACTAGGCATGTTTACACCATAAGTATGGTCACTCACTGTATGTTTGGTCATCCAAAGATGAATAGGAGATATTATATTACGTACAGTTACTGTTAAGTGAAATGCTACCTGTCTTACGTTATCTCGGACGTCCATTGTTGGACATAGGCCTCTCCAAAAGATCTCCACATTGATCGGTAGATATATTTCATAATCAGTCGATAGACCTCCACTGCTGGACATAGGCTTCCCCCAAAATCTCCACAACGATCGTCCCGCGTTCTTCGCATCCAGTGAGTTATCTCGTATACTGGTGTTAATTGAACAACACATGAATTAGTAAGTAATAAGTGCAAGTGAGAATGTTTAGATATCAGCACTTCACTTTTGTGGTCTTCAGACGTTGATAGATGTTATTTCGTCACTTGCGTTACTATAGCGCCTTTCGAATTGCAACACAGTGATGTATACACATTATTGCTCAACACAAAATACAGGCGCTTGCGTAGTATTTGCAGAAATGGTTTTTAGCAAGTAAACTTTGTGCCTATGTAATGATAAACTCACGAACAAATACCAAAATAAACCGGGTAGAGGAAAACAGTTCAGACCAAGTCAAGTTATAACTCCTTTGTAATTTATATCAAATCTAATTGTTGCGAACTCGCCGATAAAATATCCGTAACATACAACGCTTTAAGTTATAATTAATTTTATTTGTCTAAAAGGAAATTCTTGTAACTACTTTTGGTCTACAAGGGAGCAACATATTATGTTAAGTTAAAATGAGGTTATACATTAGAGATTGGCAACCTAAAAAACCTCGAGACATAACCCATGGGTTATGTTCACATGACTTACTTTAATTCTAAAAATAAATAAAACAAAATGAACGTCCTTTTAATACATTTTGCTTGATTTAGATCCGTATTCTAATACTTTTCATACGTAAAAATAAATTCTTAAAATATAGTACAATAATTTCCTTTTTAAGACTTCGTCGTTTCAATAAAATTCTGAATTAAGAAAATAAACTGTGCGGATGAAGTTCCGTCCATTGGCCAGTTAGGAATAATTAAGATGAAATTGTTTAAATAACTTAATAAAGAAGTTTTCCCATCTTTATAGAAACATTGTTAAAGTTCAATGTTTCACAAAGATTGATGGACTTCTGTTTAGAAAAAAAAGGGTTAAAATAATTAAAAAGGAGTAAAGTTACAAGGATTAATGAACTTTAAAGACGTCTTACGCCGAAAATTTTAATTAATTAATGTTTGAAAATAATTAACGGTTATTGGTTTTATTTCTTACTTTCCTTTATTAACTTTATTATTAGGTATAATCTCAGATTCTACATCTTTTGTTTTTAATTTTTTAATAAATTTAACTGTTCAATGAATTAGTACATTGACCAATTTATTTGTTCTCTATTAGCACAAAGTATAATAATTATTGCACACAAAAAGTGTAAATTTTTATATACTATAAAAGTATTTTTTCATTATAAATAATTTAATATATAATTGTTGGCGGCTCCAATGAAAATTAACAACAGCGCCCTCTCGGTGTTCGTTGTTTCTGTATTGCTAACTGTAGTGTACTTGTGTATAATAGATGGCACTACTTGTGTTTTCAACTGCGGTGTCCTTTGTCCAATCGCAGAGTACAACTGATTACAGTGCAACACGTTGTCAAGACGAGGTTAGGTTAACCACGCTGGCTAGCTACTATTTAAAGATAATTTTTTCTAAGCCGTTTTAGCAATATTGTTGCAACGGTTGTCTAAAACATATAAATTGTTTAACACGTACTGGTGATGTTCGTGCTCGTCCACAAAGCAGATCACTCGAAACTAGTACTATCATTCTGTTGTACCAGGTCAGTCTTGTAGTACATTGAAAATAGACGTGGGTTATAACAGAACAAACATAATATCTGTTATTACCTATTACTGTTACGCAATAATAGCAGGTACCAAATTCTTTTGTTAATTAACAGGTGTTGTTTTTTTACAATTTGTATTTTTCGTTTTACAATAGTAGGTGTAACTCGTTTTAGCAACAGTAATATGCAATAGGTGTGAACTAGGTAAATTAATCAAGGAAATAACAATTAACACGAACTAATTAAGGAGTGACTTCTCGAGGATAATTATCTTGTAAGATTACAATTTTTATTTTTTGGGTTATAATACTAGGTGCTTCTCGTTGTAACAAGTCTAACAAATAGGTGTCAGCGACCTAATTAGCAATTTGGTTTTCAAAGCGGATTTTTTCTTATAAAACTACTTACTATAATTTTGGGTTTATTTCAAATAAATACTAAGTGGGTCCTGTTTTAGTTTATGACAATAATATACAAAAGATAAAGACAAGAATAGTTGTTACGTTTTTTATTGGCTGTTCTGTTATTTCAAGCTATGTTAGTGACCCGCTGTTACCGAATACTGAAAATGTTGATTGTTAATAGTAGTTGAATAACTTGAGTATAGTGAATTATTAATGATATTTTATAACAGATATAATGATATCGCAAGAACAACTATTATCGGTTATCTTCGAATACCTGCTATTATATATGTTATGATAAATAAGCCTCGCACATTATTGAAATAATCCCGTTCCCAGCTACCGTACATTTAATTCCGATCTCGATATAGACTTACAAAAATATCTACCTATTCGTGTGACCAAAAAAATACTAAGAACATTAAGGTTCCTTTCTAGTTATTTATTCACAGCTTTTCTGTTTGTATTAAGTTAGTAAGTTACTAAAGGTCGTGAGGTACTATTTGCGTTTATTGATCTAATAATATTTGATTTCCGTTCATACTTTTGCAGGTTTAGAACTTCATTCTACAATGAATATTAAAATGGCATATTTAAAAATCCGATATACAATAATTGTGTTTTTTATTTTATTACTTTAATTACATATTGCTTGCTATGTAAAACTCGATCATTTGACACTCGGTTTGCTCTCGGTCTCGCTTCGCGTAAGGAATCTGATGTACTAAACGAATGAAGAGCAGAAACGATGCGGAGCAGTTTATTCTAGTACAGAGACGGAAATTGGTTCTTTTAGTTCATAGTACATGTACTACACAAGCGTACAGACAAGTATTGTATGTGTGTAGTTAGTGAAATTACTGGGGTAACGAGACAACAAGTTATGTCATAAGACGATGAGGGCAACGTGGTGCAGTGTTATATCATCCTAACAAGCGCCACGTTGTTATAGGCAAGGGTATAGCTTACCATCAGGTGAACTTCATGCTCATCTCGTCGCATCGTAGAATAAAAAACCTAATACTTTTTTCATTCGAACCAAAAAATTTAAAATATATGGTAAAGCTAATAACAAACATACATATTAAAATATGACACCATGTTTAATACTGGGACACCCTGGTATATAAATTTTTAATACCAGGTTTCAAAAAACTCTTTTTTCTGAAAGGACAATGCTTGACAACTATCCCTGGTGTTAAGTAGTAATGTGGTCAGTGATCGTAAAACACACTTGCCTAGAAACAACTTATTCACTATTTTTTAAAAACATCCATGTCATATTTGGACGGAAACTATCGCTGGTGACTGCTGCTCTTATCCAAAAAAATTGAACTAAACCTCTTTGTTCGCAAACTGTGAGTGTTTACCACGAAAGGATGGTGACTCACCGTGCTCACCGACTTTAGAAGCTCGCGGTAAGGGTGAGGGTAGTGTGTAATGTTTAATTAAAGTATTCGATTATCGATTACTATTCTCATATAACTTGTTATCGATAGTTGCATAATTATACTAAATGTTCAAATTATAATTTCTGTTTTTTTTTTATAGTACTTAACTGAGTCTGTAGGTGGATTCTTTATTTGTTGCTCCAAGTATCAAAATCAGAGCATTGTCTTACGGATACTTTTTTTATAACATTAATAAAAAAATTACTTATCATAAAAATTACAACTTATATAACTATAAAAGTATTCTTTTAAAAACTTACATATTTGAAACAAATAATATATATAGTATTTTTATATCGTCGATTCTTATTCAGGAGTCGCATAGGATAGGGCAGGGGTCGGCAACCTTTTGAGTCCGAAGAGTCAAAAATTATTGTTTTTACAACTTCGAAATTTTCTTCTCCCTATCTTTGAATTAAAATAAAAAAAAATATATTTAAAATTCTTTATAACGTTTCGTTTATGACTAACGTCTTGAAGATATTTTAGGTTCATGTTTTTTGGTTTGGCTAAGAAGCTATCATTGACATGGATATTATTCTCCACACTTCAAAGAAGTGCACAGAGATTTCATGTAGGGTATACAAACTACACCTGAAATAGCTGTGCTTATCTATACTTAAAAATAAACTTACCAACTCGGCACCAATTTAGCAGTAGTCATAGTATAGTTGTGTACATTTTGAGATTATTACTTAGATAAGTTCAGGCGCCAGGGCACGGTGCCCATTTGCCAGTACGGAGCGCTTCCTGTCCACACTGAAGGTACGCGTACCTTTGACGCATTTGCATCTAAGTTATCACTACTTCACGATAATAAACAAACGAAACTCCCGAAGTGAAGTATTAAGCAGAAAATTCATCAACTTATAAAACTTTAATCGGCTCCCAAAATTCATAAGGAAACAATTGTTCGGAGGCCGTCGTTCAAATTTCCATTCAATACATCCTGTTTTCATTAAAGACTTATAATTAGTTATATTATCTTCAATAAAAGCGGCCATTAGCTTTATCAAACTTTCCTCTCAAGTTATTTTGTATGCAAAATGAATGGACGATGCCGAATACTTAAGCGTTTATTAAGCAAATCAGCCATTTAGTGGGTCCATTTAAATACTTCTAAATATATTATACAAATTGATTCAATTAAAATTATTATGGTGGTAGGTCTTTCTCACTAGAGATCGTATAATTGTAGGTTTTTTATTACCATATTTACTAGTGGTGGGTTTCTCTATCTAAAGACAAAGATCTTTAATTCGTGCGTGTTGCCAGTGATGACTTATGGCACCAAGATGTGGCCACTTGCAGTGGGCGTGAAAAGGCTGCAAGTCGCACAGAGAGCAATGGAAAGGGCTAAGCTCGGAGTTTCCCTGTGTGATAGAATCAGAAATGAGGAGATCCGCAGGAGAACTAAGGTCACTGACATAGCCCAAAAGATTGCTAATCTCAAGTGGCAATGGGCAGGACATATAGCCCGAATGACTGACAGTCGATGAGGCATTAAGGTCCTCGAATAGCGACCGCGTACCGGACGATGTAGTGTTGGCAGGCCCAGGTAGTTCGATGATCTGGTGAAGGTTGCGAAAAGCAGCTGGATGCGAGCAGCGCAAGATCGATCGATGTCTATGTCCAGCAGTGGTGGTCTGTCGGCTGATAATGATGATGAGGTCTCTATCGTTATCTAGAAAGGTAAACCATCGCAATGCCTATTTCTGACGTCAAAAAGTAGTGTGCTAAAATTATTGTGTTAGGGTTTGAAGGGCGCTGTAGCTAGTGAAATTACTGGGGTAATGAGGCCTGACATCTTATGTCTCGGGCGCCGCGGGCAACATACTGGAATGTATAGCATTCTAGCTAGGGCTAGGTTATTATGAGCAGGCGTATCGCTTACCATCAGGTTTACCTCTCGCTCGATTCGTCGCTTCGAACAATAAAAAAAAAGCGTGTGTTATATCATGTGACTATCCTAAGACATGAGCTAGCGCCTTGGAATAAATGTTGATTATGCAGACATATAAAATAAATAGCCCTCCCTAAATTCGTTTACATAATACACAAACAGCCCCATCCAATGTTTCCACCACTAAAACTCGGTGTTTTCGAATACAAAGAGGAAAGAGTCAATATCATTTATCCATAACGCTTGCCAAGTGCGGGTTGGTAGAGACATGTCGACGAAAACTGTTGCTTTTGGAACATATCCATATCCTCACGACGTTTTCCTTCACCGGAAGCTCGAGGTCAATGGAGGTCGAACGTAAGACATAAGATCGCGTTACAAAGCAACTGTCATTACAACATTCAGTAACATTCATACTGGTTAACAAATATACTGCAATTTTAATGTTTAGTACAGTTATTAATTGAAAAAAAAAATTATATTCTTAACATCATCACCAGCCAATAGACGTTTAAATTACAGCCAAAAAACATCGGAAGGTTGTTTTTGCGCCACCTTGTATACAAGGTATGTGGTGTTTTTTGGCTGTAATTTAAAAAAAAATATGAAAAACTTTGATTCTTCTTGTGGAATATTTTTATTTGGTCTTTTAATTTTTTTACATCAAGGCGAAATTTATAGCATTTTCTGATAGGAGGATTACTTTTGCGCCACCCTATATATATACACTACCAGCCGTTCCCCGTCCGTTTTGCTGACCGTAACACCTCTGCAACCCCTTTGGGAAACGAATTTCGGAAAATCCGTTCTTAGCTGATCTGTACTCGGCAAAACGAATTACCATTACCTTACCAAATTTTGAAGTCTTCAAGGTATATGGTTCCAGAGATATCGTGAGGAGTCTCTAAATCGGTGAAAATCTCTTATACATAAGTATTCGTAGTCAGATAACCTCCTCGAAGATTGACAAGCTGAGAAAACCCAAAACATACTTGACATTAAAATTTAATTAACACGATACTAACGAGTGTAAGTAAAGTTTACTAAGTTTAAAGCAGTCAAATGCACTGATAGTTGCATAAGTACACCGCAGTATTAAGTTACTTTGAACAAAGCCTTTCAACCACATGCCAACATGTTGTGAACAATCGAGCTGAGTGCTCAAGTGGAGACTGGTGCTTACTTACTACTGAGTGCTTAGTGATGAAATTTGGTATATGTGTAAGTAAATTTAGTAACATAGATTTTGTCGAATAGGATGAAAATGTATTTAGGAAGTATATAAATTTGTTATATTAAAGTTTTTAAAATTTTACTTTAACTACATTTTCGCAGTGACGTTATACGTCCTGGTTAAGTTAGCCGGTGATAGGTCTCTGTTGCCGGAGACCATCTCGATACCACCGCAGCTCCTATTCTTGCCGCTAAACAGTAGTGTGCTAATGTTACTGTGTTCTGGTTTAAAGGGCGTTGTGGCTAGTGAAAATACTTGTGTTAACGAGACTTAAGATCTTGTGATAACAACAGCATAATGTGGTGTCGTGCATGCCATAACTAGCGCCACGTTTTTATGGATGAGTCCTTTTCGTGTAGCTTTGTTATATATATCTATATATATATATGTATTCGTTCTGGTAATCGGCTCTTTCTCTCCATAAAAATGTCTCCTTTAAAATTCTTTTAAGGGCTTCGTTGCAAAAATTCTAGAAACGTCTTTCGCCAAAGGCGGAGCGAACAAATTCAATTCAAACATGAACCTCACAAGACTTCCGTTGAAAAGCCGGTTGATTGGAGCGTGCTATTTTATTTATATCATCCATTGAATGAGTTTATCTAATTACTTTTGTTATATACAATAGAATAATACTACATCTTAAATTCACACGTATATTAAACGACAACGAAACCTGAAGACGTAGTGCTGGGAGGGCTTACCACAAAGCGGAACCGATGAACTTGTGAAAGTCGTCGGTGTAGAGTTGTTTTCGGGATACCTAAGTGTTATAGTGGACGTTTATTGGATGATGATGAGACCTATGACGGTGTAGCTCACTCTCCTATAATACCATGTATCTTGACAGTCTGAACATACTAATGCTGTTATAGCGGCAGATTTTCAATATTTTTCATTTACCGATACGAAAAAGAGCAGTGTTTAAACTTTAACTCATGTTCTTTACACATTTTTCTGTCACAGCACTAAAACGATTTTTAAGGAGCGTTAACAATAGGCAAAGGTCCACTCGAAGATTTATTCCATAAAATATAATCATTATTTTTAATCTCAATGAGGTAAATAAAAATCGTTTATATAATAAATAATCAAGTTCATCTCACCAACTCCATGACTGGCGATCCTCCACTTTGCCTTTCAAGCGCAACTTTCACCACTACTTTGTGGAATTAGGAATTGTTAAATCCGAACTAATACGACATAACTTCGCAACGCAGTCGCAACTCCTCTGGAGTTGCGACTGTCCATGGGCGTCAGTGATCACTTTCTACCCGGTGAACTATTCACTCATTTGCCCAACCTTCCTATAATAAAAAACATCTAATTTTCCCACTACTGGGACTCACAGTCTTCTTGCATGATGAGATTATACATCATGTTCGCGAATATCAAATGTGAACAAAAGCTTTTGTACTTTGAACATATCGGCTCCTTCGAGATGTTTTCCTTCATCAGAAGCTCAAGCTTTAACAAGATTTACATTAGCCCGCGGCAATCCATGACTGCTCAAGCTGACCGGAATTGAATCTGTTACTCTTCAAATCGCACCACTCATGCGATTGCATTTACAAACTGAAGAAGTACCTTTCCAATTCACTTATAAATAGAAAATTATTCTTTTCATAACGCTGGAAATTACAATTCAGTTGTAACCACCGTACTTATAGATCTTTCCCGGAACAAGTTACAGCAGAATGAGTCAACGGGAATTCCCAATTTGTTAAAGCTAACTTAATGAATAACTTATAAGTGACTAAAGCGAATGGCTTCCCTTAGTTACAAGTCCCTCAGGTATCTATTAGGTTTTTACGGTTATGATACTATAAATAAGTGAAAACTAAGTAAAACCCTTTATTGTCAGAACGAAAATAATAGATATTTTATTTGTATTATGTACTTCACTTAACAGTTTTAATATAAAACTACTTACAGTTAGTTTCCGGCCTTATGGCACTGTGTAGTTAGTAGGAGATATCCCGAGATTCATTGACCCACCGCGAGATCCCAGAAACAAACAGACGTAGACACTTAAAATTTAGTAGTGGTATTGCTTCTGACATTTAGAGGTCAGCCAAGAGTGGATTTTAAAAAATTCCTTACCCAAAGGGAGTTGCTGCGGTGTATAGTCACCAAACGGAACAGAGAATAGCTAGTTTTTGCATATATATCGAACTTATACTCGTATGTCTACCTTAAAGTCATCAATCATAATTTAGTATATTAATTAAAGAAGTTTTTTGTATATAGTAAACATATACAGAAAAAGGATCATCAAAAGAAATTAACAAACGAGCACAATCGTTTTCTAATTTTTTATTATCACGAATGAAATTTCCTAACAGGTTTTTTTTTTGAAGTATACACATTCCCATAAATAAAAAAACACAAAAAACGGTACCATTTGATTCTCTTAATATGCGATACATACAGAAATTTTCCGCAATACACCAAAATATAATCAGTTACATTTAGTTTGGATTATCAATGTTGCATTTCAGTTTAAACGTCAACCGCAGCACGTCCACTGCATGCCCCGGGAACACACCCTGCATCCCTCGCGCCGTCTGCGGTCAGCTAACTTAACGGACTTTGGATATTTATAAATTTTCTACGAAAATCAATTCATAAATTTATATCATAATTTACACTATAGTATTGTCTAATTTCAAGTAACGCCAGCTTTACTTAAAGGATAGTCAAGTACTCCAAGTAATGGTATACTAATGCCGATCAACGTATTGGTGGTAGTCTGTTGTCAGAGACTAAGTATGCACCAGCTCATATTTCTTCCGTTGAACAGTAGGCTATAAATATTATCGTATTCCGGTTTAAAGGACATTGTGGCTAATGTGATTACTGAGGTAATTAGACTTAACATCATATGTCTTGTGGCGATGAGCACAATTTAGCATTGTGTATATCATCCTAACTAGCGCTATGTTATAAACATATCACTTACAATCAGGTGGTCTGGGTCATCTCAAATAAAAAGCAAATTTGTTAAGATTGGTATGAGTATACCTTTTTTGCCCTATAGGCAGGGCACACCAGAAAATACACTTTCAATCCAGATCCTTATCCTGATAAACAATAGGCATGTCTCCAACAAAATTGCTTCGGTTAAGATCTTCTCCTTAAGACGTAAAATATTAGTAATTACCTCAGTATTTTTAGACAGTCTATATACCACCAATTTAAATATATATATGATAGGTCTCTATTGCTGGAGACCGTTCAGGTAAGCACCACCGCAGTTCCTATTTCTGCCACCAAACAGAAGTGTGCGAACGGTAGTGTGTTCCGGTTTGAAAGCCGGAACAGCTATTGATATTATTGGTTTAACGAGACAACATCTTATGTCTCAAGGCGACGAGCGCAATGTAGTGCTGTGTATATCATCCTAACTAGCGCTATGTTATAATCATATCACTTACCATCAGGTGAACATCTTGCTCGTCTCGACGCTTTTGTCATATAAAATAAGCAGTTTATATGCTTGAATATGAGACAACATGAATCTATAAATATTTGTAATACCGGAAGTAATGCTATTAAATCGAGCTTGATTACTGGTCAGATAATTGGATAATATATATAATAGAAATAGCAAAATATCCAATATGTCAGAATTATCAAAAACTTGATGCTTACGAAATGTATGATATCATTGTCAGGAAGCCGGAAACAGTTCCAACTCAGTTCCGACACGTGATTAGCTATCTACGAGACATGGATACGAAGCGAATGCGGAGGATCTTGGAGTGCTGCCAGGATGCGAAGGATCCGGCGAAATTGTACGGGCTATTATGTATCCATGATTACCAACATTTGCATAATAATAATATGCGTTAAGAAATCGTTGACAGATTTTCTGTGTTATAAAGTATATATATTACATCTGTTGTAATATAATTGTGCACAAATTAATAAAAAAAATCTTTTCTATCTACAACCTCCTTACGCTTTTGATATATATTTATTATAATTACATTCCAATAAAATGTTTCCATTGATGAGACTCTTTTTTCATAAAAAGATAATTATCATGGTTATCATTACTACAACTGATGGACGTACACTGCTCGACATAGGTCTCTTGTAATGTGTTCCACATAGCACGGTCTTGCGCTGTTTGAATCCAGTGACTCCTAGCGATTATTTTTATGTCCTCTGTCCACCTTATGGGGTGTCTCCCAACGCTGCGATTTCCGGTGCGGGGTCGCCATTCCAGCACTTTAAGACCCCAACATCCAACGGTTCTACGAACTATGTGATAGCCAATTCAGCCATAAAGAAACAGCTTTATAAAAATTAATAATAATATGGTTATGCATATTAATATAAGGTGTAAGGGGTCCCGCATAACAACTCAAGGGATCTAAGCCAACCTCCTCTGCTCGTGGTGCACCCTGCTAATCAACAAACGAGGCTCTAGCTTGCACCCCTAGTGCCTGGTGGCTTTGCGGGCATTACAGGATCAATCGATGTGGAGATCTATGGCAGAGGCCTATGTCCGCAGTGGACGTCTAGCGGCTTATGATAGTTATGCATTAATAGTAGCTCATAAAGAGATAGTGAAGGACATTTATCCACCACATTGCAAAGGTGGGTTAGTGAATGTTACATGACCATGACAGCTGTTGTTGGAACATGTCGGTTTTCTCACTATATGTTCTTTGACGTGAAGCACGAGTTTATTGGAAAACGACTCCACAGCTTTGAGAGCCGCTATTAAGGTAAATTTTTCATTACAACTATTATTCGTACATTACTCAAAATTTAGTGCTACGTAAATTTTTTAATGCATAATTCCACCTCGGTACTCTCGCCTATGTGAGAGTATATAACCTTCCGCTATGTACTATTATAAAAAATTTTGAATTAAAATAAACTTATATACGATGGCCAAATTATAATATCATATTCGTAAACCTCAAATGCGAAAGCTCAATTTGATATGTATGCAAACCGACAAACCGGAAATGAGGGCGAACGCGATCGACAGGACCGCAGATATGAAGGAAAATGATAATTTTCCATAAAACCATCAACCGTCCGATCCGGCAACCGCAAATCGCGATCACAACAGCGCCGCATCTATTCAACGATTGAAATTTGTCTCTGCTTTACAATTTCATTTACCTTACCTATACACATATACATATATAGATTATATATTAAAAAAAACAAGTTTCCTTTGTTCGCCAGTAACAAGGAAACTAGTAAACCTATCCACACGGGTACATGAGCATGCGACGCAGAATGATTTGTAGATGGCTATAGGCTATTTATGTTTTATATTTCATAGATCCTTCATAAGTTTATTTCTAATTAACTTTTATAAATATTTTCATTTCGTATTATTTATGATGTTGCTATAGTATCGGTTGCTATAGAAAGTCAATTACCGTTGCGGATGCTCTCAATGATTATTTCAAGTCTAATTTTATGCTACAGGCAGCAAAGCGGACGGGGAATAATTAGTTTATATAAAATAAGGTTAATAATTAAAAATAACTTACTTTCTTCTTTTACTGGTGTTGCAGTTTAAATCTAACAACGAAAAGTACCCGGATTCGCTCTAATATTTAATTAACTAAAGATGAAATGTTTAATATATTTAACAAACTTTAAATCGTATAATTTATACTTCTGTACCTAAGTGTGAGAAACGGAAGGTGTGATGAAAGAAAGGTACGAGGAGGATGAGCGGTTAAGGAGAGGAATGACGGATGGTTGGAAAATACGGAATGTGCGGGATCAAGTATTAACTAAAAATTATTATATCGTATTAAATATGTAACTCAAAGTAACCTTTTTTATTTCTTTTATATTACGAAGCGACCAGATGGGCGATACTTTCGTCAGATGATGATGATTGCGCTCGTCACCTAAAAACTTAAGATGTTCAGTCTCGTTGCCCCTGTAATTTCACCAGTTATAGCGCCCTTCAAACCGCAAACACAGTAATGTTTGTATACTACTGTTTACGGTGGTACCCAGGCGGTCTCCGACAACAGAGACTTACCACCTACTGGTGGACAAGACTACTTTCTTTACCTAAATGTTAGTATCTGTAAAGAAACCAGAATAATAAGGAAACACGAGTACACTAACAAGAAACCCTAATTTATAACGTCGTGTAAATTATATTCTAACTAAATCCGCTGTTAAATTTTTTTATATCAAATGTGTCATCCAAATGTAGATCATATAGCATCTCTTTTCATCAAGGTCATTTCGGTTATTATCTACAAGTATAATAAATAATAAAGATACTGAATATACATAGCCACGATGAAACAATAACTCATATAACTTGTTTCAGCAAAAACAAAATAACTCCGATAACAAGTTGACTGCATAATGTACATAGAAGAGAATTACTGAAAGCGTTCTCGATCGGGAATCAATTTAGAAACTATATTAGCTTCGGGGAAAACTCATTTTTGTTCACACCTCATTTGGCCGTTCAATTTACGGAGCACATTGAAAAATGTTACCAAATATATGAAATTACCCAAAAAAAAGATTAAATAGCATATACACTCTTCCACCATTTCTATGTACAAAAACAAATTGTGTTTCTTTTCTTATAAGGGATCCTTAGAGCGTGCGGCTTTCATTCCGAAGGACGCGTGTTCGAATCTTGACATGAACGGATGACAATATTTAAGTTATGTACATTTGTGAACTTTAGTAACAACAGCGAAATATAAACGGTGAAGGGAAACGTAGTGAGGAAACCTGCACATGAATTAGAATTTATTCTAACGTGTGTGTGATGTCACCACTACGCATTGGGCCCACGTGGTGACTATGGCCCGATCGCCCTCATATTGAGAGTAGGCCTGTGTCCCAACAGTGGAGACGTAAATAGGCTGTAAAGAAACAGCCTTACTTTATTAGAATGGCCGATTATATATCTTTTATAGGATAAAGTACCATAAAGAAAATTACTCTAGTACATTATTATTAACAATGGTACATAAAGATAATTTGATCAGCATTATACCATAACAATGAATAGTAAATTTGTGAACCTTCTCCGAGGCCACAAATCGTAGATACTTGTCCGAAACAATTCACTGGCGTAGCACGACACCGAGCGCAACAATCGGAAATAGATCGGAACGGAAATGACCCTCGCTTCCGACGCAAAATATATCCATGCAAGCCATTTCCTGTGACCACTATGTCGGTTATTTTTCCGGTTCCGGTACCACTGAAAGCCGCTTTTCAAATGCGCATTACTTTATTTACTACTCCATTTGCTTTCATGCTCTCTATATAAAGCGAAGGAATCCACATATAATAATATTATTAATGTATTAATAAGTTAGTTCATATACATATGTATATATATTTGTTTTTCTTGAGATAAAATTGTACACAATAGATGACAAAATGAAGGTATAAAATGATATAGTTTATTGTTATTTTATCAAGTGCAAAATACTTTATAAGAAACTAAAATTTTTATTAATCCGACTACGAGACGAACTTTCAAAAAAAATATTCATTAAAATCAGATCACTATAAAACATACGTAAATTCTTTTAAAAAATTAAGATGGAGTTAAGGATCTTCTTGTTATCACAGATTTTGTCTTCGCTATTGAAAACGAATACATAAAGAGAAAGACCTCGCTGTCACTGAAAACATTGTGAAAATTAGGAAAAGGACCTAGCAAATTGCAAATAAAAAATTAGTAGTGTGCTGGTCTGACAGAATACTACTCACAGCGGAATTCAGCTATTCCTTTCAACTCATTGTATAAAGTCGGTATAATTCTCATTGTTATCTTGTTATTCTAGTTATTCAGAAGCTGAAACGCTCTTCAAGCTTAAACACGACTATATTTACCCACTTTATTAGTAATATGAACTTTACGACAGAGTTCAATAGAGAATTTTTCCTGTAATTTGCAGTGACTAATGCCATTAACTGGAAGTTAATTTTCACCCCATAATGTTTATTCCGGGAAATCCGCTGACTCACGCCAAAGAGGATAACGCACCCGCTTTTATTAGTTCAATTTCAACCTGTTTTATTCACTTATTTCTATTAATTCTACATTATAAGTGTAATCTGTATCTAATAAGTTACAGTGTATGTTATATTAAAAAATTTGTGTTAGTTTAAAAGGTGTACTTATTTTTCAATTTAATCAATATTTTTTATATATAAATTTGAAGTATTATATGGCTATTTATATGTAATGTATGATTCCATAAAAAGCCTCTTTCAAATAATAAATAAATTATGTAAAGCGCCTGCAATAAAAATATAGGCAATAAATTTATTCTGTACTTTAACTGTATTGGAGAAGGCGTTTTAATTTTACTGAAAACGTCTTTCGCAGAAATGGCCATTAACGAAACGATACGCCGGAATCACACTGAAATATGCAACATTTCAGCTGCAACTTTTATTCACCGAACCGCAGACACGAAGGGGAATCGTCCCTGCCATAAACCGCCGACCGTTCACCGTTCCCGCCACAAACATACGCCAACGACACGTGACATGGAGCGAATAACCGCAGCAATTCAGCGGAAATTTTGGGTCCGCAAGCGAAATTAATGTTAAATCTAAATTGACTTCGTTATTAAAACATTAAAGAGCTAAAATGAAAATGTAAAAAATATCACTTAATTTTTATTAAATGAACTAAGGCGATCGTTCATAGAATCGAATATCACAAATTATTGTGCCATATGGTTAGCCCTAGCCATGGGTTATTTAAAATACGGCTGAGATAAAACTTGCTCATTGAAGATTTGAAAGAATGCTCCTTTACATCACTTTAACCTATCCTGGAAAATTCACAAAGACAGAATGGTCCAGTATTCGTAATTGTGAGAACACTACAGAATTCCATGCATGTCCGTAAGACGTAGGTTTAAAGCAAAGTAGAGGAGTTGTAGCAATCATAGGAGGCCGTATAATGCGTGACTGACCATTGCAACAAATTTAGTGGGCATAAATCGGTATATATAATCTTTTTCCAATCAGTAATAAATCCTACAACCCTGTTGTTCTGCTCAACACTGCATTAAAACATGAAGATTAATTATGTTAGTAAAAAAGCTACTCTTGTAGAATATTACCAATGAATTTGTATTGATTTCAGATTGAATGAATGTAAAGAAAAGCTTCCCCAATTTTAAAACATTTTTACTTGAAAAAATTTCGATTAGTTTTTATAAAAAGTATTAAATCAAAACTTAAAGCAAACAGGAAAAGAACGAAAATGTGTAAAATAGAAAAACTAAGATAGAGTAGAATTAAACAAAAAGGTTCGTGTTCTGTATGCGTTTGAATGATAGCTAACATTTAAGCTGTTTGAACGATACCAAAATCTTCCTTTGATGCAAATATTAAATTGTTATACAAAAAAAAATACAAATCTTGGTAACATTCCTAATAAAGGTTCGCCATGCCGCGAGGACTTGATTCGTTTAACAATTACAAAAGCAAACTTTGTTATCTACTTGATTCATAAATATTTATGAAACAATTTGATTACGAGCACAAATTGTGAGTTCCAGAATACGTTAATTATTACAAAGTTATCTCAATTTAATATTATTTCACTGATGGTAGAACTCTGTTGATACCAACGCAGCTCCTATTTCAACTGCTAAACAGTAGTGAATAAATTATAGTAGTAGCATCCCCGCAACTCCCTTAGGAAAGGAATTTCGTTCTGTTCTTAGCTGACCTATACTCGGTAAAAAGCATATTGCTATCAAATTTTAAAAATCTAGACCTTATGGTTCCAAAGATATCATAATGAGTAAAGAGAAAAACTTCTTATATATATATAATTACACACAAGTATGTATATATATATACGGTACAATAGTTTTGTTTATACTTCTAGTTTATGAAAATTTCTCTCGCTTTTACCTTCGATGTTGTATATGAAGAAAATAATTGTAACCAAAGGACATCACCTTCTTGTGAATTTTTACAGCAAACTATTTTTTATATACCATTGGGCGACTAGCGGGACGTTCACGTGATAGTAAGTGATACGCCCGCGCATAACAACAACAAATACGAACTAACACTTTCCTTTGGTAAGGCCTACGGTTAGCAGTGCACATGATTACACTGCAATTATGTTTTTGCCTGATGATTAATGAAGCCAGTTTTCTTCTAACGAGATACGATTTTATAGTTCATTCGATTACGTTCTCTGGGTCATTAACATCGTTGTACTTAAGTCGGCAGCTGAAAGCACCTTTAGGTAATCGTAACGAATACGTTTCCATGGTTTCAGCAGAATAACATGAACCTCGCAATTAATTAAGCATTGGATGAAAAAAAACGTCTAATTCTGAAGTTTAGCGTATGCGAGGCGTTAAATAATCAACAGATGCAAATTATTACTCGTAATATGAAAACTATTACTGTTGTGGGCGAGTTCCTACATTCGTATATTTAATGAATCGACAACGCGACTAAACGTGCTGGACTTTAGTTAAGATATTTATACGGCATCACATTGCGCTCGTCGCTTTTAAGCGGCAAAAGGTTAAATCGCGTTACCGGAGTAACTGTACTTGCCACAGCCCTTTTCAAGCCGGAGCACTACAATGTTTGTACGGTTAACAGCGATGATACCTTCCGAGACGGTCTCCTGTAACAAAGATCGCCAGTTATCATCATCATCAGTTGATAGACTTTTACTGTTGTATATACGCCTTCCCTAAAGATTGTTTCACCGATTGAATTTACCCTCCCGCATCTACTATCACTATTGAATTTTAAATATCCTAAAAAAAATTAAATATGTTACTGTGTTTAACTATTCTACAGACCCTTGTATGTCTTGTAATCTCCTGACTTGTCAGGTGTTTGTTTTGAGAGTTTTAATATTAAGTCAGACTTAACCTATATTTTTGTTTCGAGGGGAAATCTTTGAAAAGATATTTTCTGTCTTCAGGGGGAAGTCAGAGTTACGTGGAGATTTTTACCCACTAAAACTCCCTCGGTGGTCAACTTCGGCGTTTGGAGAGGTCACGGGATCTCCGTTCGTAACACAACCGCGGTCTCGCTAACACTATGCTGGGATACCGGGTTAAGTCAGACTTACACTGTTCTTACTTGAAGTGATAACATGCAAACGCATTTTTCCGCTGTAAAGAGACTTCCGTAGATCCGCGACATCTGTTACTGCCGTCAAAATATTAGAACAGCCTGCCGGCGTCGGTGTTTCGAACCAGCTATAACGTGGGAGGCTTCAAGAGAAGAGTGACTAGGCTTTTTCTAGACTAGTGCCCTTTACCACCAAGATTACGTTTCCCCTTTCCATCAAGTGGGACCGTAGTCAAGCGTTAGGATACAATATTAAATAATGAAATCCCTGTGAGGTCATAACTATAATGTTTTATCTAAAATAGATATCGGTATTTATCACGAAACAAGAAAGCAAACAGATATCAATTAAAAGAATATATTATTCGGTACTAGTTTGCACATGTTTTTTTGATTTTGTGAAGTTTTTATTTATAATATTAATAATAGAAAAAGATACAATTTATTCTTTCATACGAGAAATAATACTTGCAAGTGATGTACTAATGATTATTCAATTTGATTTTTAGTTCCAATGGGCTGTCAGTTGAAAAATTTCACGCGACGTTAAGTGATAACGAGGCTAAAAATGGTTAAGCGGTCACGTCCAGAAACTCTGGCTCTCATATGTTGACGACAAGAACACAGAAATGCTTTTATGACAACATTTGAGATTATCTAAGTCAGGCATGAAACAACTGTACTACCATAAAAAATCCTCCATATTTCTCCCCAGAAGCGAAACGGGCGAAAGGAAAATTAATGAAAAATCTATAGATTTTTATCTATTTATTTATATATTTAGTTCGTATGTACACTACCGTTAATTTATGTTATAAGATAACCCCTACTACAGCGTCTCCTTACTTCCTAGGTTGACTGTCAGAGCATGCCGACAGGCTTTAAGTTTGTTGATTATAGTATAATTTTTAGATTTTCAATAAAGTGTTTAAAAAAAAAAAGAATATTGACTGTCTATATCATTTATACCATATACTAACTGAATTCGACGCGATACGATAGACAGGTAAAGTCACAGCAGTAAAGGCTTGCGGTTACAAAACAAGTGGTAAAGTCTAATACGGTCACAATTAGTCAATGACCGCAGTTTTCCATCTCGTCTTGTCACAACAGATCCCGTTCCGTCAAAGCATCAGCTCCAATTCAATTGCTGGATTATATTACAACAGGTGAGATTTGTTATAAGGCATGTCAATCCTTTCATAAATTTTATGTTTTTTTTTTAATTTTTAGTAATTCTTCATGAAAGCATTCCAAGTTTTTAGTGCCCGTATCTGTCAGTAACATCTCAACCCTCAAAAGATTTTTGTCTACTTATTTTTAACTATAATGTTTTATCTAAAATAGACTCGACCTAAATTTCACATTATTTTAAATGACAGCGTTAGTAAACGGTGAAGCGCGATCGCCCAGAATACTTCAGCTCTTTTACGTTGACAGCCAGAACACAGCTAGTTTGTTATGGTGGTAGATTGGATTTATAATGTTTCTACCCTGATATTGCTTATCCGCCCTCGAGTTTGTAAAATTCTATTGGTATATAATTCTGGTGGTAGGTCTCTGCTGTCATAGACCGTCTAGGTGGGGACCGCCTCTTTCTGCCGCTAAACAGTAGTGTGCAAACATTACTGTGTTCCTGTTTAAAGGGCGCTGTAAATAGTGTAATTACTGCGGTATCAGAGTCGACATCTTGTCTCAAGTCGACGAACGCAATGTGGTGCAGTGTATACCATTCTATCTGGCGCCACGTTGTTATGGGCAAGCGTATCACTTACCATCAGGTGAACATCCCGCTCGTCAAGTCGTTTAATGAAAAAAAAAAATACCACCCACTCGTGAAATGGAATGGAATAAAGAACAAGATATTACATATTGTATAAGGGTTTGAGTTTGGTGTCTGCTGTATATAGCAAGACTACTAAAACAATTGTTAAGTGCTAATTCCGCTACGTTTAGCTGCTTCACCGCAATTTTCGATCTTACCTTCCACCGCATCGCTGCCACTTTGTAGGAACTTACGTCATTACAATCTTATTTTTGATTAGCTGTTTAAAGTTCAAACAAGATTGTAGAATAAAACAGATTAATATTTGCTCTAAATAGAGGAATGAATAAAAAAAAATCTTTCTATTTATGCCACCAAACATTCTACATACATTACTATGTTTCGGTTTGAAGGGCGCTGTAACTAGGGATATTATTCTATAGGGTGGCGCAAAAGTAATCCTCCTATCAGAAAATGCTATAAATTTTGCCTTGATGTAAAAAAATTAAAAGACGAAATAAAAATGATCCACAAGAAGAATCAAAGTTTTTCATATTTTTTTTTAAATTACAGCCAAAAAATAACCTTCCGATGTTTTTTGGCTGTAATTTAAAAAATAATATGAAAAACTTTGATTCTTCTTGTGGATTATTTTTATTTGGTCTTTTAATTTTTTTACATCAAGGCAAAATTTATAGCATTTTCTGATAGGAGGATTACTTTTGCGCCACCTATATTAACCAAACACACCATCTTATGTCTCCAGGCGACGAGTATGATGCTATGCACTGTATGTAATGCTAACTAGCGCAACATCAATAATCACCTACCAATAGTTAAACATAGTTCTCACCTCGTCGCTTGGTCGAATAAAAAAAGAACGGCTCACGATCTTTCTCCCTCCACCCATTTTGTTTTGACATCAACAAAATTAACATAAAATACAGAAAGGCGTAAATGTGTACCCTAATCCAGGTTCATGACGAAAACCATTGTAGGTTATTTAATTATTGGATTTTAAAAATAGCATCATTTACAGACCGCCTAGAAAATTATACAGGCAATAATTTTTGATACGTAAACGATTAGTACAGTAATTTTAGTGTATGATACTCATAAAAGAAGGACGGAAACAACATTAAATATCACGTGAAAATATAGATGTTATCATAAGAACGACCTATATGAATTCAATTAAATAACTTATTTGTTTAAATTTTTTAAAAACTTCAGTAAATATACCCAGCGTCCTAGACATTCCAAACGGTTTATTTTAATTAGCGCCTGCTAAAATGAAATAGTTGAAAAGAAAGACTACATTTTTGCTCTACTATGTACAAATAAATTTATACCTAAAGCGGTGCTGAAGCTAAAAAGAGATATTTAAAAAATTATAAACCAAAATTATATACAAAATAAAGTCCTGAAAAATGTGCTGCTTTTTTTGTAAAGAAATGTAATGCTAAAAGTTATTACTTTAGTTTAATATATACCTTTACAAAACGGAGGAAGTAACTACGCTTGAAATTAACTCTTCTGAAGACGGCTTTTAAATCCGCTTAGCTCATATCGTCTCTAGAAGTATAAAGAGATACTATAGAAGAAAATTATTAATTTGCAACAACGGGAGACATATTTAGAACATGGAAATAATATATATTATGGGATAGAACGCAAAATATAATCGACATGTTGACCTCCAAGTCCCAATGTTACGTAGGAACTGTTTGAACCAAGGAAACCTGAAGATAATTTTTGTGTTCATGTAAATTCAAAGATAAAAACCAAGACATAATGATAGACGTAAAACGTTTTATTGCCAACAAAAGGATAACTATTCTGATAAATATAATTCGCTTTTTAGAGCAAGATCATAAAGAATAAATGGCTACCTGTTTTATGTGATACTCTTCTAGCGAGTTTCTGCTTTTTTTTATCCTTGCTTCTTAGATAATAAAATCTATCATCCGTAAATATATAATACAGGAGTTAAGACTACCACTAATAAGAGATAAATAAAATTTCTATGTAAATATCATCGGCAAAAGAGTTGAAAACACAGTTATCACCCATTATCGACCTTTGTTTATCCACTGCTGGATGTAGGCCTTCCCCTATGTCTTCCACCAAATGCGATCCTGAGATTCTCGCATCCATCCACTTCCGACCGCCCTGGTGTTGTCGTTGATCCATCTGGAGAGAAGTCCTACACTTCTGCGACTTATATGTGGCTCCACTCCAAGACTTTTCTCCGCTATCGGCCGTCACTGACATGACAGACATGGCCGGCCCACTGCCATTTCAGGTTGCAGTTTTGAGTGCACGTCGAAAACTTTCGTCGATTTTTTGTTTCGGATTTTGTCCCGGTCCCTTCAGCCCTCAGCAATTTTGTAATAATTCCGTCCTCTCCAGGAGATATACCATTTTTCAACTGCTCAAGGGCTATCCTAATCTATCCTATGCTGATGTCTGGAATATCCTCCGCGTGGTGTCGCCTTAGAGGAGCGCGGCTATCACCTCCGCTAGAGGTAGGTGAGGGTGGTAGTTTGTGAACAGCACAAAGTTTGCTATAGAAGTTCTCTACTTCGGCGGCTATCTCCGGAATAGAGACAACAATACGTCCATCCTCTATCTTGATCTTCACCAGATGGGCATTGCCGGAAGGCGGAGAAAAGATCTTGAGGCCCTTGTTACGCTACGGTGGGCTGCAGGGGCGACTTTATGCTGCCCTTTGCAGCCGAGATGCAGTCGCGAAGGGAGTACCCTCTGCGGTTAGCGGTGCCGTACCGTTGATGCGGCGGCGGTGGGGCCGCGGGGGAAGAAGAGTGTCGGTATTGCGATGCGCCGTTCTCCCTATCCTCCGCGGCCGTATAACGGGTGGCGGCGGGCCCAAAATCGGATCCGCCGCACAGAATCGGGAAAGTAGTCTCTCTTGGTTCCTATGGGTTCTAGGTGACGGGTTCGGGGGAATCCGTTGCCCGCGCGACTGCAAGAGGCCGAGGAGGGGACGCGCTATGTATTCCGGCGTGCCTCTACAGAGATGGAAAGGGAGGGTTCTTACTTTCCTCCAGAGGTTCTGCTGCGTTCTGCAGGCAGCGCTGTCGGGGTCGCGGATGTGTGCGAAAGTGTTCCCGTGACTCCGCCTTAAAACGACGAGGAGGTACATCGCTGGGGTTTTAGTCGGTGCAAGTCCGACATGACCTGTTCTTGCCCTCGCGAGGACCGGTATGCGCACGCATTTCCCCTACGTTAAACAAAAAAAAACTATAGCCTAAAAATTGGATAGCTGCAACCAGACCATTTCCCACCACGCTGGCCAAATGCGGGTTGGTGGGCAGATACGGTCACGGCGGTAACTCAAGATGTATTTGGTTTCAATTTGAACTTTGTTTTATAGGAGCACGTAGAATTTAAATTGCGCGCCCGGGCGTTCGTCGATCCGAGCATAAGCTGTTTTTGATTTTGTGTTTCATTGCTGGTTTTTTTAGTAAAGTAATGTATTTTTTATGAAACTATCGTTTCATTTAACTGTACTAACATGATGGAGCGTAAATAATGCTAATTAAACCTTTCAACAATATGTTTTTTGTTTTAAACAGAATTGTTTTTTTTCCCGTCCCATCATCAAAGATATATATCGTTATAAGTACTATCGTCTGTCTTCGTTTTTGGAAGCTGTCTCCTAACACCCAATATTTAATCTACTGGTCCCATTGTCTCGTAATCTAAGATGATTGTAAAATATGTACGAATAAGGCACCGTGAAGTTACGTTTTATAATTTTGTTTGTTGTGGTGTCATGAAAATGCAAAGTCAATAAATGATTGAATATTAGAATAGAATTTTAGCATTAGATTAGCAAAAGTCGCTAAAAACTTTCACGTTGTATTTATTTTCCATAAAATGAGTCATAAAATTTTATTTAGGTGATGTCAATAACTCAGAGAATAGTGTATTATAAAATTGTAATAGGAAAAGATAAAGGTGGATTAAAGAATCTAATAAAGTTGTAGACCGCAAACATCTTTCTTTATTGGACGAGGAAATGAGGGATTGGTAGAGGACTAGAAATAACTTATGATAAAATTTATTTTAGAGAAATTCCTACATAAAACAAACAAAAATTCAGCAGTAGCAGTAACAGCTGTAGTAGCAGAAGCAATACTAACAGCAGTAGCAGTAGTACCGGCAAAAGTAGTAGCAGCTATAGCAGTAGCATCAATATAATCAGTAGTAGCAGTAGTAGCAATTCCAACTGTAGTAGTAGTACTAGACGCAGTAGCAGGAGCAGCAGTAGCAGCGGTAGTAGCAGTAATACCAGCGACAGTAGCAACTGTAATAGTAGCAATAACAGCAGTATCTGTGGTAGTAGCAGTATTATCAGCAGTAGTAGCAGAAGCGAAGTAGTAGCAGCGGTAGTAGCATTAGTAGTAGCGGTAATAGTAATAGCAATAGCAGCAGTAGCCGTACTTGCGGTATCAGCAGTACTAACAGCAGTAGCAGCAGTATCATCAGTTTTAGCAGCTATATCAGAAGTACCAGTAGCATCAATGTTGTCAGCATTTTTAGCAGTATCCATAACTGTTGTAATATCAGTAACAGTAGTATCATCAGTAGCAGCAGTAATAGTAATAGCAGTAACAACCGTAGCAGCAGTAGTAGCAGTAGTAGTAGTAGCAGTAGCAGCGATAGTGGTGACACTTCTAGCGCCAGTAGCTTAAGCATTAACAGCAGTATCATCAGTAATAGCAGTAATGGTGATAGCATTAGCAGGCGTAGCAACTATAGCAGCATTTGTAGTAATAGCAGTAGTAGCAATAGCAGCAGTAGCAGTATCTGAGGTAGTAACAGTTATAGTAATGATAGTAATAGCAGCAGTAGTAGTAGCGGTAGCATTAGTAGGAGCAGTAGTAGTAATAGCAGGAGCAGCGGTAGTAATAGTAGGAGTAGAAGCAGTATTAGAAGTAGTACTAGCAGGAGTATCAATAGAAGCATTAATAGCAATAGCAGTGGTAACAGTATCTGTGGAAATAACTGTACTAGCAGCAATAACAGTAGCAGTGGAAGTAGTAGCAGCGGTAGCAGTAGCAGGAGGAGAGAGGAGCCGTCAATTTTATTGTTACACAATTTAAACAAGAATATTAGGTCCAAAATCTAAATCTTTCTTTAAATCCTACGACTAACCAAAGAATTTATCTTAAAGTAGTTAAGAATTTATCACTTCCATTTTGAAAAACTCGAATTTATAGCCTTTATAAAGATTTTTTTTAATTTAATTAAGCGACGAGATAAGCGGGACGTTCACTTGATGTTAAGTGATATGGCCGTTCATAACACCAAAGCGCTAGTTAAGATGATATATACTGCACCATATTGCGCTCCGTTATAACCCTAAAATGTTAGCCCTCCGGCTGATGTAGGACATACATTGCTATGTCAATAAAATATTGATGATAACTATTTTACTATGAGAGAGTAGGTAGTCAGTCTAACTCCGAACTCTCACCGCGACGATCAATTTCTATTTCTTTCCATATTTTCTATTATTTAATGTTTGTGTAAGTTGTTTTTTTTTTTAAAAAAAAACACCTTTGCGAGTTTCCGTGTAACAGCTCGTCGCCTTGACACATAAGACGTTGAGTCATATTACTCTCGTAATTACACCAACTACAGCAACCTTCTAAATGGAACACATTGATGTCTCCGTCAGCAGAGACCTACCACCACTGATTATTTGCATGAAAATAGTTCTTTAGTTAATATATTGTAAAATATAGCGTCGAAATAGATTTAATTCCTTGCGGAAAGGAAAGACAATAGATCTCATGAGGATCATAACTCAGCTACCGTAATAAGATATATTTGACATTAATATTTATTCATACTCCTGGCATCAAACTTCGTTACAACTGAACTGAGATGAAAATTTAATGCTTTATTACTTGTAAATTGGATTATTCTTAGGAATTAATCTGCTTTTCATTTAGGTTATATTAGAAAATGTGGTGTTGGAGGAGAATGCTACGCATACCATGGACAGCAAAGAGAACCAACAAATCCATGTTCACCATTTACTATAAACGAGTCTTAAGTTACTTTGGCCATATTGTCCAGAGATAACCAGATAATCTGGATAAGCTGGTATTAGGAAAGATCGAGGGCAAGAGATCACGGGGCCGATCGCCTGCCCGATGATCCGACCAGATACAGGCAATCTTAGGCATCAACATTCCGAACGCCCTGAGACTTGCCGAGAACAGAGCGGTGTGGAAGCAGCTGGTTGATGCGTCATTAAGAGCATTTCAGGACAAGCACGACCTACAGTCATGAAGTACACGAAAGAGAAGATATTAGAATTTTTAAATTATTATAACAAGTTTGTCTAATTATTTAGTTAATTGCATAGTTTTTTAAAAATAATTTTTCGTTTGAGAGCTGCGCATACATAAGGACTTTCTCTTACGGACCCGATAACGCCCACTGCTTAGCATAGACCTCCCTCAAGGATCCTCATTGAGAGGGAATTGGGCCTTAGCCCCACCACATTGGTCCCGTGCGGGTTCGTGGGTGCATTAACACTAGTCTTTCTTAAAATATTCGACTGATACACATCATCATCATGAGGTTCCTTTTAAAGTTTATTGCTCAAATTAAGAAAATGAATTGCTTTCAACTGACGGTATTTAAGCAACTACTCTTTATACATTAATAATAACCATAAAAATATACTGTAATATGACAAAATATTATTACCTGAAGTTTATTGACCATATTTATTCTGTAAAATCGATAAAATGTCCGTAATTCGCAATTTTTAAAAGGATCGGAAATCACCTTCTTCCTCCTTAAATGAATTTTTCTAAGATCTCCGTCTCCTTAGCCGCGGCGTCTTTTCTATTAGCTATTAGTAATGAGCAACGTCGTTTCCGTTTCGATTTTTATTCCTCAGAAATTATGGGCCATACCTCTCATTAGGTTATAGTTTATTAACCATTTTAAGTGACGAGTATAAATGCAAAAAATTTTTTGTTACCAAACTCTCAAACACAAGATAAACTTAATTGATTTAACTAAAGTTGTCGACATAACTCACAAAATCTGTAAGCTAAAATGACAATGACGGCCGGTGGAGGAGGAAAGTGTTGGACGGGGGCGGAAAGATGAACCGACGACATCATCATGGCGGTCGGAAGTGGAAGGATGCAAAAAGCTCAGGTTCGCATTTTATGATAATCATTTGGGAAGGCCTATATCCAGCAGTGGATTAACAAAGGCTGATGATGATGAAGGAACACAAATTTTTAAGTTGGAAGTAATATATGAAGTAATTAATGAGTAGTATGTATTATTTTTAATAATAAATACTCTAAATTTACTTTGATATTGATAATTATAGACCAATATGTAAATTATAGAGCAAAATTTGTTGTTATTACAATACATTGTTTTCAGCTTAGGGAAAAGACAGTGGTGGTAAGACTTAATGGTGAGAGAAACGTCTGCCTGTATGAGAGGAGGGTCATAAATTAAAAAACATTGGTTTCCGTTTATATATATTAAATTAGTTAAATACATTCTGCTATTTTAAAAAGTAGATAAATTTTTTTGTGCAAATTTTATGTCTATATTATTGTGGCGTTGTTAGCTCTTTTACACTTGTTTCTATAGTTAGTCAATTTACTTTAGATAAAAAATTGAATTACATGAATTATTATTGCTGATCACCCAGTACTCTTTTTAACTTACAATCTTTTACACCATATACAGTATTTTTGTAACCTATTACTTGGCGGTAATAGAAGATGAGACGAACAGATACCTACCACAAGTATTAATAGTCATAATCTCTTATATTATACCTATAGGAGCGATAGTAAAAAAAATATTTAATAAAAAATAGAAAAAAAAATTAAAATATAATCAATATATAGCCTTATGAATCTCTAAGAAAAATAAATAAATTTAGTGAACAAATGGGTTAAGCATAAATTAAAAAAGAAAAATAAGAACAGATATTCAACGACTCAGTCGTTTAAGTTTGAAGAATCCGTTATATAGATAAAAAATCTTTGTTCCCACAGCTGGGACTTGAAGCATTCTCTTACATAGAAAAGGTCAAGATCATTTGTCCATCATGCTGGACATGTGAAGTATGGCGGTTGTTACATGTGCGCGAGTTATGTCTAACACTCTTCAAAATATATCCTTCTTATAATTTCAATTAATGGGAACCAAATTTAATGGGAATCGAACCCGCGCCGCCTCAAGTCATAAAGCACGCACTGGCATACTCATCTTGCACACTGCTTCAAAGGTTATTATCATGTAATATCACGAATTACAAATATGATAACTTGTGAATAATATCGAATTGATTTGATCCAGTACAACCGTCGTGAGCTGACGGAGGCCAGTGAGCGGTCCTTCAAGGACTTTATGGATCTACGCAATCTCGTAGCATTATTTAGATATTGATGGGCTTACAAACGGACACGTATCATTTAACTTAAAAGCAAGTTAAAACCTGTGTTCATATTAATGTGTTTCCATTGCTTAACCTTAATCCTTATTCGCTCTCTTTTTTAAGAAGACACACATTGAATTATAAAAACTTATTTTGTACTCGCTAAACTATATAGCAAGAGATTAGTATTCTATCGCGTGTTGTGTGTAACACTTTCATTTTCGTTTTAATTATAATTCTAGCGCCGAAATGAGAGAGTGTAAATAACGAATAAATAAGGTAATGTATCAGTGAAGTTTTTTTTTATTATGGTGTAGTAATGGAATTCACTTAAAACTTATAAATTCTTTTCATTAACAATGTCAGGGTTACATTACAGTCATCCCTAGTGAACATTTGATTTATACTGTGTACTAGAAGACCGCTTCGGAAAACGAAGACAGACGATGGTAATAATGACACCTTTGATGATGGAACGGAATAAAAATCGATCCTGGTTAAGACAAAGTCACATTTTAAAACGTTCTATAAGCATTATTTACACTCTATCACGTTAGTACAGCTAAATGAAACGATAGTTTCATAAAAAATACATTATTTAAAAATTTTATTATTAAAGTTTATTATGACACACCTTACCGATCTAAATGTTCTGTGGTCCTATGAAATAAAGTTCAAATTGAAATCAAATACATCACGTAGCGGAAATAATGCTAATAAAACTTTTTAAAAATATATATATTTTTTTTAATCAGTATAAATTTTTTTTCGTCTCATCATCAAAGGTGTCATTAGTACTATCGTCTGTCTTCGTTTTCGGAAGCGGTCTCCTAATACACAGGATATATGTAAATAGTATCAAATAAGTGCACGGCGTCGTCCGTATGATGGTGAACAGTTACCTCGATGTCTTCGGATTGTGCAATAAAGTGTGGAAATATAAATTTATATTTCCTGTAAACCGTCACTTTACAGGAAAACAAACGATTTATGTATAAAAACTGATGGCTTATATTTCATAATTATTATTATGAAACGACAAACATTCCCATGTACAATTCACCCCTTATATGTTAATATATGTGTGTTAAAGTTTCTATCAATTTTTGATCGATGGCCATCAAATTGACAGTTATGTCTTTGAGTGTCTTTTTTTTTATTCAAGAAAGTGATTAATAGCGTCACTTTCATTAGACTGTAAGTTCGAACACAATACGGTAATAATAAATGATATATATTGCTTAACGTTATGGTCGTCGCCTTGATACAAGATTTAAAGTTTCGATACTTAGTTTACTGGTACCACAGCTCCTATTTCTGTCCTCCCGACGGTTCCCGCCTTGTCGTGGCGGAGGGGCTCAGTAACAGTGGCGGGGTCGCCTACGGTAAAGCGAAGTGGAACCCACGCGGCCGGCCCGTGGAGAAGGGCTGGCCCGAGACGGCCGCTCCAGGTTAGAACACCGGTTGGATAACTGGAGCTCACCGGAGCGGGTGGGAGCTGCAGGGGCGGCTTTATGCTGCCCTTTGTGGCTAGTCTGTAGGGACGGTTTTATACTGCCCTCTGCAGCCGAGGTGGAGTCGCGGAGGGTGTTCCCTCTGCGACTAACAGCGGGTGGCGGCGGGCCCAACATCGGATCCGCCGCAGGGAGCCGGAAGAGTTTTCTTTCTTGGCTCCCATGGCTTCTGGGCGACGGGTTCGGGGGAATCCGTTGCCCGCGCGACAGCAGGAGGCCGAGGAGGGGGCGCGCTGCATTTCCCGGAGTGCCCCTGCGCAGGTGGAAAGGGAGGGTTTACTCCTCCCTTACGTGGTGGGGCTGCGAAAGCGGCCAGCGCCGACGTAGTCGCGGATGGTGCGAAAGCGTTCCCGTGACCCTGCCATCGAGTGATAAGTTGGAACATCGTGGAGGTTTTAGACGGAGCTCTTATTTCTGTCGCCAAATAGTAGTGTGCAAATATTTCTGTATTCCGGTTAGAAGGGCGTTGTAGCTAATGTAATTGCTGTGGCAACGGAACTCTGCATCTCATGCCTCAAGCGACGAGCGTAATATGGTGCAGTATATCTATCCTATCTAGCGTCATGTTGTTATGGGCGGGCGTATCACTTATTATCAAATATACGTTTCGCTCTTCTGATGTATAAAAAATACTCCAATAATACCACTAGTTACAGCGCCACCAAGTTAATATTTGCACACTACTGTTTGGCGGCAGATAGAGTCAGGCTACCAAGTCTGTCAACTTATTATGTGTATATCATGTGTTTATTACTAGCTACAGACGTGTTAGAAATTTAGTTTATACAAAAATATTTAACAAGCCAAGCAGAAGTTGATGCTAGGTATACATATGCTTGTAATACGTAACTAAATGAAAATGTGAAGCCTCTCGCAGTAAGTTCTGTACGTGCGAAAGAGTCGGATATAGTTGTCCGTTTCTGTTCCTCGTGCGCGCTCCAGCGGCGGATTGTTTTTCGCTCGTTTCTATACGTTCAGTATTGGCCGTGCCGTCGTGTCGCGTGTCGTGTTTGTTTGCTGTTAAAACGGTGGAAATATCTAATTGATGCATTGAAAATATATCCAATTATCAATATACTGATTTGTGTTTAATCCCCCAATATCTAAATTGACTGTTAACTCGGCCTAAACTTACGTAAATCGATAAACACAGTTTTGTTTTCAGTTCTGCATTGTTTTCGTTTAATTTAGCCGGGAAAAAGCCGGTTGTAAATTGTAAAGAGAAAAAATATTGTTATAACGCTGTGTAACCATTTTTGAGTGACAGTTTTAAACTAAAGTAGAAACTTTATTGTCGTGTGTGTTTTAGTTTGTTTTTGTTTAAAAAAAACCGAGGTGTGGTTGTCAACAACACGTGCAACTTCGATCTTATGCCGGCATCCAAAATTTCAGGTGAGATTATCGATGTAAATAAACAGTAAACAGTTCTTTTATTGTTTCCACAGCTAGGGCCTTTTATCATTGGAAGAGGATCAAGACTAAGGAACCACCACGCTGTCAATGAAAGCTTGTTCTTGAAACATGTTGCTTCTCTCGCGAGGTTTTTCTTCATCGGAAACATAAGCTCAAGGGGAATAAGCGCCTTACATTCTCAGCTATCTCAAATGTAAATAAACTGTCTAATAATTTCAATATGTCTGCTGGTTCTATCTCACAAATTATTATTTTTTTGACAGGAAAACAGTCGATAAGTATTCTCGGACTTCCGTAGATAAAACAGCTGTATTTTTTTTATGTACATACGTTGTGTGTTTGTTGTTCATGTTTGTGTGACGTAAGGTTTTCTCGTAACTTTTGTTTAGTTGCCACGCGCAATCTGGTTACTCGGTTGGAAACAAATGCGTGAGCGTAATCCTCGTACATTTCATGTCATTAGTGCTAACTCCCATGTTGAATTATTAATATACCTCTAACAACATCAAGTAAACATTTTAATAAATTAACAACCAATTAAATAAGGACACCACTACATATAATGGTCGTTCATCTTTGCTAAGTTTGTGATGATGAGAAAACCGACCTCATTACTGGTAAAACTATTTTTGGACATTAGAAACAGTATGATAGCTATATGAACTACGTCGTATATTATTGATAGTTCTCTTGTTGGACTACGTATAATATAGCTAGGTAAGTTCGTCAGGCACCGTCCAATGGTCACTATAATGAATGTTTGACGGGCGTTGTAGCTATTGATGTAGTTGACGAGATATACCAACTTACGTCTCATGGCGAAGAACTTAATAAGTGCTACATTGTCATAGCCACCACATGAATATCCTCAACGCAGAAGATTTCTATTATACATTTTTAAACAAAACAGGTAAAAAAACAACTATCAATGTATTAGTCTCAATAGAGATCTAGGTTTTCACAAAAATTTATAAATTGAGAGGTGAAAGAGTCAGCTTTCATTTTGACAGTATGCTCGGAAGAACAATGACTGGGGCATAACTGATGCAACGGTGTCTCAACAAAGCTTGAATATTATTAAATAAGTATATATACGTATACCTGTAACAACGATTGCATGCTGCATTTTTGGCTGCATTTCCGCACTGATTTATGTAATTATACAGTAAGAAAACAAGCGATATCTTATTTACTATAACCGGTTTTCTATATATAATACTACTTACGCTCCGACTCTTCCAAACTTTAGCTAGCCTGCCTTTATGGTTCAGCGACTAACACACAGGTCTTTACTTTGATTCCGGATATGAACGCATTTAAATGATAGATAATGTAGTAGAGTTATTTCAAACCCGCTTAGTTAGCTATCACCCTGATACAATTGGTCTGTTGCGAATGTCATCAACTCGTGAGGGTCAGATTACTATAGGCGTCACTTAACATCGCGTGAAATTGAGGTCAATGAAAATGAGAAAGATGAAGAGATCCGGCTTAGCTTATCGTTGTTAAAAAAGCAATCGGGTTTTTTTTAAATAATATTTAAATAAACAATCGATACCGGTGATCGAACTGATCGATGATGGTGATCTGTACATTTGTATATGTATAAGAATCAGGCGATAGTTTGAATGCTTACTCAGCTTTATATTGCGCCTTGAGACATTTTATATTTTTTTATTATCGTAGTATCACTAGGTACAGACTGTTTTAAAGTGAAACACAATAATGACACTATTGCTCCAATGATCTCCCGCAACAGGTACTTAATATAGGAGATATTAAACAGAAGCAAGGTATCAGAACTGTCCACTGCTGATGAAAGCTGCTTTCCTATTGGGAAAGATTGTTGTACTCACCAAGCTTCACGACGGTCTTGACGAGCGCATCATCATTTCCTCTTAGTTATCCTTTACGGGAATATAGAGACAATGAAGATATGCTAATCGATATCCCCCTAAACAAATCACCGTTGTTCTGCAAAATAGTTATCCAATACTCATGTTTAAGAACACGTTTGTCGGTCATATAAAACTCATTACCCAGAACGGGAGTCGATAAGGAATACAATGACAGCACTAACTGATTAGAGACTACGAGTTGGCAGACTGTTTGGCCTCAATTGACTTTACCTTGTCGCTGACTATTACGAAGTTAACGCATTTTCAATTCGGTACATGTAACCTTTTACGCATTTATTTAATAGACTAGACATTACATTATACTTTATCACAATAAATAAAAGGGAAGATACGAAGCGAAATTAAACTTTCCTAATTTCATTCCTTAACAGTTTTAACAGGTTTTTTCTCTTTTACCTTTGGTAATCGTACATATAAAACTCTTAGTATTCTTCGTCTTTTTTATTTCGCTATCTCCAGTGACTTGTAATTAAAACCAACCGTCCTCTGATCGTTTTACTACATTTGCTTATTTTCCTCCAAAGTGTATTATGTATACAAGTAATACCAATTCGAATTTAAACTTAGATTAGAGCGCAAATCTCCCGTCAGCTAAGGATTCAGGTAGAATAGAATACTTAATGAAATATTAATCACTTGAATACCTGATAGCACACTGTGACTGAACTACTGCTATGAACTATCCATCTATATAATTTAGGAGCTTCGCTTTTGTCGGTTGATAATTTTCTGACTGCTTATATGTTGCTTTCTTAGATTTCCTAATAGGAAAAGACTTACACTTACTTCTTACTCTTTGAAATTTTTGATCGATCGAATTTCTCTCAAAGAAAAGGAAGGTCAACGAACATCTATCGATGAAGACCATAAAAGGAAAGAGAATATGTTTCTATTTCCATTATGGTCTTTATGAACAACCGTCTAATAGTAATTAAAAAAAAAACCTTTAAATCGTTAAAGTGAGTGAATAGTAAAGACATACGTTTAAGTTTTGGAAAGACGTGTTTTTTTTTTTTCAGTTTTAGTCTCATTAATTAATGTATTATAACTCTGGTATTCGAACCAATGAGAGTACGAACAAAAACGCACGAAACAAATGGTTGCCACTGTAATTGGATTCCCTTTTAGTACGCTCCTATGACACTATCAATCAAACCGAAACACAAATCATGCCATCGATGGCGATACTTCATTAACGTCATTATGACGTTTGAAATGGGTCTCGTTTCGTGGATACGAAGTTTTATCCCCTCTCGAAAATGTCGATTCTAATATCACTTTGTCATACGTTTTATTTATCATTTCTGTCGTAATAAAATCTTTACCTCTGATGATATACTCTCTATGTTCAATTTGTTTCCGCGTACTGAGGGTTGTGATTCCTTTGTGATAGATAACCTGTTTCTAATGATCGTTACGTCAGCATTTTCTCTTTACCATGGTTTATAGGTGTCTATTGTCTTACCAAAAATATAAAATGAAAAAAAAATATATATGATAAACTAGCTGTTCCCCGCCCGCTCTGATGGTGGTAACACTTAGGGGAAGAAATTTTGTATAATCCGTTCTGAGCTGAAATATACTTAGCAAAAGAAATATTGCTGCCAAATTTCGAGTCTTAAGGCCTTCGGTTCCAGAGACATCGTAATGAATCTCCCTCCACATGGGTGGAAATCTCTTATATATATATATATATATATATATGTATATATATATATATATATATGTATGTATATATATATATGTATGTATATATATATATGTATATATATATGTATATATATATGTATATATATATGTGTTATGTAACTATACAAATATTTTTATGGGTTTCTTAATTATCCTATAGTTACTTATGTAGACGCAGATATACAACGAAAAATTAATATTAAGACATGATTATAAGTAACAGGTACTTAATATTAAAGTACTTTAAAATTCGGCAAATTTTATTTTATATCTTAAACAGTAACATTCACAATGTTGTTTACTGTTTTAAATATTTTAATATTTCTAGTTCAGCTTTCATAGTTATATATATCTAAAATTGTGTAATCTGCTGTAATATATATAACTGTGGATTATGCTGTAATATAATTTTTTTTTTCGCGGTAGCGAAAGTGAAAGTTTACACTAATGCGGGGACCAATCTAAGACTTCAAGTGCAAGCTCTAAGCACTAGCTTATATAAGTTTAACCAAGGTAATAAACTCATGATTTTGTCTAGGTTAAGCGGAAACTATCCAGTTAACGTGATTAATACATTTAGAAGAAAACTTTAAACCATATTCGTAAAGGTAATAACCAATGCCAAGAAGTGCAATTATTTTTTATAAAGAAAAATAGTATTGGTGGTTATTTTGCTATTATTTAGTTTTGGTACATTTTGGTTATTATTTCATTATAAAAATCTAACAATACTTTTAATTTAACCTTTCGATTAGTTTTAGTAAGAACTACCAAGCTATTTCAAAATCGAAGTAAAAGAATTAAAGGTAGTAGATATTTTGTGGCCTAAGTACCGGATGAATCGGTAGTACTGAGAGTTGCTCCAGTGACAAAGAAATTGAGGAGCAAGAGGTTAGCGTGGTACGGGCATTTTATGCGGAGGGATGAAGGACATCCAACAAAGAAAATAATGAAAATGAACGTGGATGGTTATAACGTTAGAAGAAGACCGAAGAAAGTGTGGATGAATTGTGTGAAAGATGACATGTGTAAGAAGAGTGTGAATTCAGATATGGCGGCTGATAGAGGGATATGGAAGGGAAGTACATACTGTACCGACCCCACAGCTGGGAAAAGGGCAGGAGGAAGAAGAGTACCGGATGAATCGGTTTTGAGTGGAACTTCGGTACCAGATTTAAAATTCTAAAATGAGCTGTAGTTATAAAATAAATTTTCATATAAGAAAAGATTAGAATTCCACGCAATTAAATTAGAAGAATTATAAAGAAACTTCGATACAGTTCCATTTTTTTTAATTCTTGGAAACGACAAGATTGGACGTGTACCTGATGGTAAGTGATAGGCCCGCCCATTATAACATAGTTCTAGCTAGAATAGCATACACAGCACCGCTCTGTGCTTGTCGTTTGAGACATAAGATGTTAGGTTTCTATACCCCAGTAATTACAATAGCTACAACGTCCTTCAAACCGGATCACAGTAGTATTTGTACACATTACTGTTTCGTTTTTTTTGGTATTTTGGGACAGAAAAAGGCACTGCATTGGTACTCACCTAGGCGGTCTCCAGCAACAGAGACCTATCACGACTTCTTAACCGCCTTATACAACGCCGAAGGTAATGGATAGAGAGATTTTCTATTCCGTCTTCTTTAAAAAACCTTCAACTTCGGCTCTCTTCGAAACGGAAGAAAAGCAGAAATATGCGCTGCGGTGATACCTACCTAGACCTATCACTAGTAGGTCATCACCGGCGATGAAATTTATAGGAATACATTCAGTTAAAATACCATCAACGATAATTGTAATTATATAAAATAAACACGGGGGGATATAATCTGCCGTGCTCAACATTTTAAATCTGATCACGAGAACTTGTCGACCGTCGGGTCAGAAGGCACTGCGGCGAAATTCTCCTTTCACTTTCTTATTCGTGCGAAATACTTCTTTTATTTCGTGTGTACGGTCTGACAAGTGAATGTCGTCAAGTCATTACTATCTGGTTACTTTAAATTGGTAATAATCACCTGAAAATTTGAAAGTAAGCATTTAAAGCCAGTGCTGTAATAACTGTAAACGCCAATTCTTTAAGAAATGTACATTTTTTTTATTTTAAAATCTATTGTGAAATCTTATGACATAAGTATACAAAAGAAGATACGTCTGTAGACCTCTACCATGTAATCTTTGTGGTAGTTTTTTTTTTCTATACAATGAAGTGACTAGCGGGACATTCACCTGATGGTGACACGCCTACCCATAACATATTGAGATATAAGATATTAAATCTCATCACTCCAATAATTTCACTACCTAAGTTGTCGTATTAGAAATAGATCAACCTAAACATATATCAGAGTGTGTATGCATGTATATATAAAAATATTAAATTATCAAAATAACTACAAGTATATATATAAGGGCTGTAAGGAATCCCACACAACAACTCACGGGACCCAAGCCAACCTCACCTGCTCGTGGTGCCTGCAAATCAACAAACGAGGCTTCCACCAACCCGCATTGAGCCAGCGTTGTAGGAAATGGACCAAATCCTCCCATATGGACTCCTACAACGACAGTCCCTAGTGCCCGGCGATGCCGGATGCCGTCCTGATTGCCACGCAGAACCTATCGATGTGGAGATTTTTGGAGGCCTATAACCAGCATATATATATACATACATACCGCAATGTATCTTTATTACATCAGACGGGTTTGTCTTCAAATAATAGACGTACATTTACATATATCGTTTCAGTTATATGTATATGGTACCTTTGACATCTGTCTCCCAGGGTTATCTAGTAGATCATGCCACTTAAGGATTATTTTTAAACTTATTTATTATTAAACATTAATATATACTGCTGGTTATCCTGTAAACCGTGTGAGTTTGTCTACATGTTTTCCCGTTACAATCCTTATTATTACATGAAATGTTATATGAAAAAGTATTACCTACTTTCGATTCTACTTGATTCAAATGAACCAGGACTCTATCGGCTTAGAGTGGTCAATACCAAGTAATTAGGTCAGCAGAGAATGTCAGCGGAGTCTAGGAAATGTTTTTTATGCACTTATCTAAGTAGATTTTAAGAATCAATTTGGTGATCAATTAGAATCTTTATTGTTTTCAACTTTTTAAAAATTTTAGTATATCATCATCATAAAAATCAACCGATAGACGTCAGATCCTAGATATAGGCCTCTCCCGAAAATATCCACATCGGTCGGAATAATAATACTTGAAAACTTGTCGGATCACAAATATGATAATTCGATGATTCTGCATACGAACACTGCTGTCCCTTTTCCCTTTTTTTTATTTTACTAGACGAGGGAAACGTTCATCGGATGTTAAATGATACACCTGCAATGTGGCGCTAGTTAAGGTGATATACACTGCACCACATTGTGCTAGTCGCCTTCTACACATAACATGTTAAGCCTCGTTAGCCCAGTACTTACACTAGCTTTGTAGCTAGTGTAAGTGCTGGAGTCGCCCTTCGAAACGAAACAGTTATGTTTGTACACTACTGTTTGGTGGCAGAAATAGGAGCTGCGGTGGTGTCTACTACTGAACTCTTCTACACAGTAGGTTTAATTATAGTCCGGAGGTCGATTAGCATTATCTTGACATATGTTTGAATTCTTTGGATTTGGACCGGATCCTCGCCAACACCGGCTTACGCCGTAGACTCCTTACCCCCCATAAGATAACACTTTAGAAACGTCTAAGAAGAAACAATCTCTGGATATGGCTTATAGCATTGTTCTGCAATCTTTACTAACGCTGTTTTCGTAAATCGTCATGCCAAGCTTGGCGGCCATAGTAATTCCATCTTTTTAGGAAGGTCCAAGAAAAACTAAACTTTATTTCGTCTAGTAATCTTGATCATAACAATGTGATGCGATTAAAGACCCTCCACATTGTACATATGAAGGCTTGGTGGTAACAACATCAGTAGAATCTATTCAAACGATGTCCAACTAGAAAGTCTTACCCCCAGTTTAGAAGAGGTAGGCGTTTCTCACTTCACAAATATTATGGAGTTACAGTTGACTTGTTCATGATCATCATATATTCTCATAAAGAAGTCACTTTCAATAGTTTACATTTGCATCTGTACATTAAGCCAATGTCCTGAATGCTTATTGGCTGATTCATCATCCCAGATTGAACTGGTCAGCGTTGGAAATGCGGCCACTGAAAGCGTTGGTAGTGTACAGTCATTTACGATAAAAAATAATGTATCTGTTGAAATAGTAGTTGGTATTACTTGTCAATAATAAACATTACTGTTCTCCAGTTCGAAGGGCGCCTCAGCTTAAGACGTATCTTAAGTCTCAATGTGATAAACATGATGCGTCTACACATGAATAGCGTGTTATTTACTACAAGGTCTAAACCGTGATCTGACTCGTGGTAAGCTAGATAGGGTTGAATTGGTACTCCACACTCGTAACAATGCTGGTGGTAATTCTCTGTTGCCGGAAGTCATTTAGGTCTGCTGTTAAACAGTATTGTGCAAACATTAATGTGTTTAACTTTGAAGGGCGCTGTAGTGCAATTACTGCGTTAACGTGACTCAACATCTCATGTCTCAGGCGGCAAGCGCAATGGTGCTGTATACATTATCCAAAGTAGTGCCACGTTGTTATGGGCAGGCGTATCAGTCATCATATCACTATCAGGTGAATGTACCGTTCCTCTCATAGCTTAATGAAATAAAAAAAAAAAAGTAACATCCTGACTAGAAATTGATGAAAGTTGTTTTATTTGCACATAATCGATCTACTTTTGGGTGTAAGGGTACAACAACCTACGGGATCTAAACCAACCTCACCTGCTCGTGGTGCACCCTGCCAATCAACAAACGAGGTGCTGGTTCCCATCAACTCGCATTTGGCCCGGGTGGTGATAAATGGCGCAAACCCTCCATATGAATCCCTACCCGATCGATGCCGGAATCTTATAGGAGGCTTATGTCCAGCAATGGACGTCTATCGGGTGATGTTGATTTACTTTTAGATATGTTGTTGCTGTGTTAGTGCATTCTCTATTGATACAATAATTTAATACTCTGCCGTATGTTAAGTTGTTACAGGAATACGGTGCATTAAAATTAATGCTAATTTTGCTGCTTATTCATCACTGAGTCTGTTCGGTTCATTTCATAAAATTCACAGAAATGTGCGAATGAAGGTTTTAATCATAAATATTTTGATATCGATTGTTGCATTATATTTTTAAGTGACAAGACTAGCGGAACGTTCACCTAGTGGTAAGAGATACGCCGTGGTATATTGCACCGCATTATCCTCGTTGCCTTAGAGCATATAGTGTAAAGTCTCGTTGCACCAGTAATTTAAATAGCTGCACCGTCCTTCAAATCGGAAAACGGTTACTTTTGCACACTGCTGTTTAGCGGCAACAGTAGAAGCTGCAATGGTACCTACCTAGACGGTTTTCTGCGACAGAGACACACGAAAAACGAAGATGAGGTTCCATAGCTAATGATTTATTTTGATTATCGATTATTTTTGTGGCGTGGTGGTTAACCGCGTTAGCTAACGCGGACGTCTCTGGTCCGAATCTGTAGTCGAATGTTATTAAGTTTCGTTAGTGTTACAGTTTTGGACCTGCCTAGCCACGTCTTTCATATTGTAAGTCTACTTTCATATCAGCTGTTTCGGCTGCCAACATATGAAAGCCGGAATTAGTTACTAATAGTAGTCATTCGCAAGGCTTGGTAGACTGAGGCTCTGACTTGCGAGAATATACGGCCCCGGGGTCATACCCGGGCCTATCACTCACCGAGTCACGCTCACTAGTCCTTAATCGAGAACCTTCAAAGCTAAATGACGGTGTAGTTATGCTTACGTATTTCTCATTGTACGTTAGTATACTTATTTAAGGTAATATTTACGATCTTATTTAGTGATCATACTATAGATCATCATAGCAGACTCTGTCATAAGACGGGACAAATGCTAATAAGGAGAAGACTATAGACGATGGATCATCATATCAATAGAGAGTCAGCTAGCTGTAGCCCTCAGTCCGCCGACTCCTGCAGCAATTCGCGCTGAGAGCTAGAACATTGTGAGTGAGCGCGTCACCGTACACTGCCTCACTGTGTATTCAGATTATGTGAAATTGTGTTCAAATGTTAGGTTAAAAAAAAATCTGTTGTGTACAAACTTCAAGCGTTGTTAAATATGGCATATTGCGAGCTTCCGAGTTGGTATTATATAACGCGGTCACGTGTCAGACTTAATCGTGCGAACAAAGGGGTTTGAGTCGCGATAAGCGGATAAAACAGAATAACACAGCTCTTATCGGCCCAGCGGCGGGCCCGACTTTGTAACGCCGTGTCTGTTACGGCTGAATGTTCATTACTCTGTGCTTTATATCCACGTACCGATGTTTTCTCTCGGGCGCGATTGTTTATAGCAATACATCACATCATCGTCCTTTAACTGCTTTCTTGATACAACAGATAAACCCGGTTGAATGTGGTTCAATTCCGGGACCATATGCGGTTTTTCGAACCTGGCTAGCTACTCTACACAAGAACATTGCTTCATTCCGGTTTAATGAGTAGAGAAAATCAAGATGCAGCAATTTTGTGTAATTACTGGTAATTGATTATTTCGCCTATTTCCCACCACTTTAGATACGCTGGAGAGAGGTTTACGCAAGGCGATATAAGTTACGACACTTCCTCTCGATAGTTATGCCATTGTTATGCTTTTGAAGGTTCGCTATTGAGGTCGGTAAGTTGATCAGGCACTTTAATGAATTTACATTGATATCAATGTTTTAATTATTTGTTGCTATGATACATAATTAAATTTCGGCGGAGAATTATTTAAAAAAAAATTATATATCGAACGTGATACATCCGATTTAATTGTAGATATAAGTTTAAGCTTTGTTTTATGTACGAACTAAGCGTCGTTTAAAGTGGATCGCGATTACTTTTTCGGAGTTGGGATGGAGTTGACGTTTCCTGTTGCCGGAGACCGTCTAGGCAGATACCACCGCGCCTATTTGTGCCGCCAAACAGTAGTGTGCAAACAATACAATGCTTCGGTTTCAATAGCGTTGTAGCCAGTGTAATTACTGAGCTAATGAGACTCAACATCTTATGTCCCAAGCGAGGAGCGTAATCTGGTGCAGTACATTTCATCTTAACTACTGCCCCATTGTTATGGGAACTTTCCATCAGGTAAACGTTCCGCTAGTCCCTGGTCATAAAAAAGAACTATATTTACAGACTACAGTTTCCATCCATGCCTTCTTTACCTAATTTTTATGTTAGTATTATTCAATAACCATAAACAACCTTCGAATTATTTCTATTAATGAGCCTGGGGACCTTCTCTCACAAGGAGCGGATCAAGATCTTTTATCCCCACATTTTGAGTCAATTAACTAATATCTCAATTACTCAAAACATTATGTTCACTGGAAGTTGAAGCTTAGTTGGGGTTCGAAACCACGTTCCTTGGAATCGTACAATGTGAAGTTTTATGGCAATTCCAGAGTGAGCTATCACTGCTACCTACTCAAAAACTTTCGCATAAATTGTTTACAATTATGAAAATAATATAGTGAAATATTATAAACGTATACTATCCGAACAGCTCATTTATACTGGTAAAAAGAATGAATCATATTTTTATTTAACCCAATGTACTCACAGTAAATTTGATATAACGGTCAATTGCCTTAATTCCAACAAGAGGAAATCTTAACATTATTGTCTCGTTTGGAACCAAAAATAACTTCGATATTAACTCTCAGTTATTATAAACAATTGAACAAATCTAAATTGCATTTATGTATTATAAGTTTTTGTTTTAAGCTGTATGACAAATAAAATATTTTTGTTACTATAGCTAGGTTTTATCGAAAAAGCTCAGATGATTGTATATAATGAAATAGAAGTAGATTGATGGTTGTATGGACGATCTGTATGAGCGGTGGATAGATATTGGTTAATGATGAAAAGCACGGCCAGTCAAGCTCTCTCACAAGTAGTTTAATTTAGGATATTGTCATTATGGAAAAGGTGCTTGACGCTAAAGACGACACACCTCGTACTTCTTAAGAAAATCGTGATACCTTCGAGACCTTGACAAAATCCGCTTGTGTTCAATAAAACCTCCGGAACCTCTCACTCGATCGTGCGCAACCTTTGCTTTGAGTTTTGCAATACGATTGTCTTCGTCGAGCTAACGGCTTGATTGAGATACCTGACCTGAATACTTCGTGAATTGTTTTATGGGATAATCGTTTAGATATATACTGCTACATATGTTACGCTGAAGATGGGTTAAAAGGTGTTACTTGGAAGAAGCCTATAACCAACTTCGTATTGCAGCAAACTAGTGATGATGATAATATTCATACTCGTATATTACCTATCATCGCTTTGTCGAAGTTCTTCCTCATATTGTGTATAGGTGTCCCTATTATTAAAATCGTTTATTGTTGATTTTTCAACCATTGTTTTTTACTTATAATATTCACGATTTCTCATGTAACCACAAAGTGAACATATCATTGTATACAATACATTTATTTAAATGTCTGATGTAACATGTTTCCAGAATGCTTAAAAAGATGTCACATAAATAACAAACGGCCCAATTCAAATGAGCACGAGATGACTCAATTGTTATGCAGTTTCGCTACAGACGGACCTTATAAGGTGGAGGCGTCGGAGTTCTTGCGTGTGGACCTTGTCGTAAATGGATTAGGAAGTGATCCCTTTGAATTTCTCATAGACTTCCGTCCCTAGTTAAACCATTGATAGAAGTAATAAAATAATGGCACAAAGATACATCATACTCGTTGCTATTATAATAAGTAACTTTAAACTTTTTTCTGTCTGCTTACTCTATATGTAAAGATATGTGTTTAATTACAGTGAGACCGAAGATGTTGAAGTGTTGTTGCCCAAAGTTATCTGGTTTTTATCTGTCTATATGTATAAGAGATTACCACCTATGTAGGGACTCATTACGATATCTCTGGAACCTTAAGTCTTAAAGACTTGAAATTTAGTACTGAATAGAGGTCAGACAGAGAACGAATTATACAAAATTCCTTTCGCAAAGGAAATTGCAGGGTGTTACGACCAGAATAGCGGGTACGGAACAGCTAGTGTATAACATGACTACTAGAACACAGCAATACACGAAGTATAGTAATAAAAGTACAACATAGTTAAACATTCTAATTGGTAATATATGATAGTCAATGACCAAATAACTCTACCACCATTTCTATATCATCTGGAAAGCAAGCGAAAAGCAATATTAACACTGTAACAAATGTTTTGTGCAATGATTTTTATTGTTCAGTTCTGAATGCTTACTCGATAATGTTCGGCTGGTCATCATCAACAATAGATTAACAAATTTACATTATATCTATGCGTAGTCGACATAAATTGCTTGTTTAATATAAACAATATTTATATTTTAGTATACAAGGAAAACGCTTCGCAATCGCAACGCTGGGAATAATGCACCGTTATATTTTCAGACAGCTGAACAAACACAGTGCTTGTGAATTATCATAACGGGTTTGTCCCATTGTGTTGTAACCGTGGAAATTTAAATTGTTTATTAATAAAAAAAATATTATGTTAAGTAATGTAAATAAGTGTAAGGTTAACATTAAAAAAATAGCAATTTATTGCCGTAGCATAGCGAGTACTTACGGAGCTTTTAAGGAACAAAGGGTATTCTACGAACATTTCTCCCACTTTTTAAAAGGTATCTCACGCTAGTTAGGATGTTTACACGACATAATTATATCAGGACTGTGTGACATATATGTCTATATCATTACACCAGTAATTTCACTAGTTACATTGCTCTCCAAACTTGAACACAAATGTAGAGCTGGCTTATTGATAACTAGCTGTTCCACGCCTGCTTTGCTAGTCGTACACGCCCACAATTGTCTTTGGGGGAAGAGTTTTGTAAAATTCATTCTTAGCTGGCCTGTACTCGGTAAAAGAAGTATTCATACCAAATTTTATGTCTTTAGGCCTTACTGTTCCAGAGATATCGTGATGAGTATGTACTCCCAGTCGTAAATGTCGAAATCTCTTATATGTATATAGATGACAATATCTATTTTGTTACCTTGTTTTATAAATCCAATTTAATTTAAATAAATAAATAAATTTATTATAGATAACTCTCAACGGCTGGTACATATTTCCATCTACATACAAAATAAAATTTATGAAAAAACTAACTTTTGCCTGCTTAAAAAAAAATTCTGCAAAATTCATTTAACTATTGCAATATTATTTGACATAAAACCGTCGCTTGAGTGAACGGCTTAAACTTGAAATACTTTCCCGATATACTAGCCCATTCAATATCTAAAATGCTCGTTAATATACGAGACCCTACAACACGCAATGACCCCACATAATCAAGTGTCAAGGTCCCTCAGTCGCTTTGTGTACAATCGCCTTCATTAACATAGATACAATGGCCTAACGATTTACTCTTAATGTTTGCCTCCTCCCAATCCTCCAAATGTCCTATTAACAAGAGACTTTGCTCACAGGACCACTTTAAATATTTAACTACCTCCGTGGTACAGGGGTTAATCGATTGTCTTGTTAAAAGGTTTGTAGTTCGATTCTGGAGCATCGTGTTTCATGGTGTGGATTTTCGGGAGTAATCATATTTCACCGTCTTGTCATCATTATCACTTAATATCATATGTAAATTGAAATTTAGTGTTAAAAATTTTTAGAGAATATTGTCTTAGAATCAAACATGCTTCTATCTGTCGTTCACCTATCGTAAATTGGCCACAGGTCAACTACCATTAACTCATCAACATAAATGTTGTAATACGTAAGATGTTATACGTCTAGAAGGCTTTATACGTGATCTGGTGAATTTACTTCTTGCTATTTGCTCTCACTGTAAGATATACTGAATTTTATTAATCAAATTAGAATTGTACTAAAACGTAATCGCTTAATCAGTGTTGTGTCCTATGTATTCTATGGTCCATAGCCTCAGTCGTCTAGGTATAACTAGTAAAATTAAACGAAAAAAAATTCGTAAAATTTATTTTTATAAAATTAGGTCGATGATGGTCTAAGTATAACATACTAGAGCTATCGCTAAAGAGAAATATGTACGGTGAATGGACTACTCATTAATTGATACCTCGACTTATAAGTCAGCTACTCTTTACAGTAAAAAATACATTAACCCTTAAGTAAGCCTAAAATCGTGTTTTCTTGAAGTCTAATACCCTCTGTTACTTATGAAACATTTACTACGCTTACCTAGCTCTTGTCTCCTATAGAAAATTATATGACATTATATATTGTGTGAGCTCTAGGTCAGTTAATGGTATCGATGGCTGTTTCTGATCGTACCTTCGTGGTTTTTTCAATGCCTACTATGTTATTTTTGTTGAACTAGATTAATGAGTAAACATGATAAATGAATTAAAAAAAAATTAAAGGTATGTAACCAATGCTTACAAGCTGTTCTCCGCTCGCTTTGCTGGCTGTAACACATTCCTGATTCTCTTTGGGAAAGGAATTTTGTAAAATCCGTTCTTAGCTGACCTATACTCGACAAAAGGAGTATTGCTACCAAATTAAAATTTTCTAAGCCTTACTGTTCCAGAGATATCGTGATGATTCATTACATAGGTGGAGATCTCTTATATATAATAAAGTATGAGGATTGTGGTTAGTCAGGTGGACTGGTAAAAATTCTTAATAATCATTATTGGTTTTACGCTGCTTCAAAACCTATTCCTTTCACCTAACAGTGAACAAAAAAAAGTGGTTCGCAATCGATTCATGCTTTTAGGAGCCTTAATCAGATCCTTTCATTGTCGAGAGTTGACAAGCCGCATCTTCGTGTTCCTCCAACGTTTTATACAAAAGTTACACTGAACAAATTTGCTCGTCCCAAAAACTACTTTACGGATTAACTGTATTAATTGTTAACAGGATTTAGTCGTAGCCGCTTGTTTGCTTTCCGCTAAGCGCTTTAACATTTCACGTCGTCGCCCCGTTCTCCATTATGCATGCGATATTTCGTGACGGAAGTTTTGAGTGCAAATTTTCAACTATGACCACATGAATCAGTTCCAGCCGGCTCAAACCGGCTTGGACGGGTCGACGACCATGTGTCGTTGTGGCGTGCAACTCGCTACTGTTGCGAACATTGATTGTTGTTAATACTCAGTCTGCTCCAAATCGGCGAATACAGTTCACAAACATTGACGATGTTAGTCATAAATTTTCAATAAAAGATTTCATCATCGATAAGTTATGTGATAAGTAATGTAAATATATTATATATATATTTACATTACAAAAACATTACAATTACAAATAACAACAACAAACAACATAAAAATTATGTAATAAAAATTGGTTTCCCTTGTTCGCCAATCACATGAAAACTAGTGATTGTCGATACATGCTAATGTCTCCGTGTCAATTCATGGAAACAAGCATCCGACGCGGAATGATTTGTAGATGGTTATAGGCTATTTATTTTTTTATTTCAAAGATCATTCATAATTTTTTTCTAATTAGCTAACTTTGATAAACATCTTCATTTCGTATTATTTATGCGGTTGCTATAGAAAGTAATTTGCTGTTGCGGTTGTTCTCAAGGAATATTTCAGACAAATATAAAGTCCTATTTTGTATTCCAGCCAGCGAAGCGGGAGGAGAACAGCTAGTACTATAAAATTACACAAATACTGGTATTAAGCATTTATTGCCGAGGTCCCTCTAGATAAGTCCCACCGCAGCTCTTATATCTGCCGCCAATTAGTACTTTGCAAACATTACTGCTTTCCGATCTGAAGGACGCTATAGCTAGTGTAATTACTGGGATGACGGGACTCAATATCTTATGTCTCAAGGCGACATCCTTAGTAAGCACCACGTTGTTATGGTCAGGCGTATCATGACATAGTGAACGTCTCCCTTGTCTCGTCGCTTCGTCGAATAGATCACACCTTTTCTCTGTTCATTTATAAATTTTTATTAAACTTCTTGAGGCATCAAAATAAACTCATAATCACCATTGAAGTTATGATACGATTATTGTTTGTTAGAGAAAATAATATAATTTTTCATCGATTCTACAAGGATAGAATTTATATACAGATTAACGACAGTTCAACGACAATTATGTTATTTACTTAAACTAACAATTTTTTTTTACACTACTCTGCATTGTATTTAATTTGAATAGTAGTAAGCTGTCTGTTTTTTTATACGAAGAAACATCCGGACAAGCAGGAATGTTTTGTCAAGCGATATTTCAGTTGATTATAAACTTTTGTTAAGATGACATACACTGCATCACATTGCGCTCATGGGCTCGGGACTTGAAGTTATTTCCAGAAACTTAGGAGTTGTACAACCTACACCTCTTCAAACAGAAAAATAGTAAACTTGCACACAGATTATGGCGATAGAAATAGGCGCTACGGTTGTACATGTATTAATTTCGTTATCGTTCTGGATTTGTTAACACGATACAGTAGAGTTCAGTGCTTAAACATTGAAAATTTAAACACTTGGCACACAGTGGAGTTTGCAAAACTAACATGTTTACTGACACTGGCGCGGTAGATCCTTTAAAAGCGCTGCGAACACGAACTTCAGGGTACTGTTTCGTACCTTTGCTCTTCTGATATTAAATTATTCAAATTAACGATCCACTTCAGCGTTGTGAGTTTCGAGCCCTTAAATCCTTGTTAGTCGGCCACTTAATCAATTTGTTTGTTATTGCGTGTTTATGTACAAATAATTTTTATTCTAACGAACGCAAAAAAAAAAGCTAGAACTGAGGCTTAGCAAAGAATGACGAGATTGTAAAGATCACAGAAAATGTTTGGATAAAATTATAAAGCTCCTTATCATAAGATTACTATAGGTTAAAACGATGATTACCATAACGATGACTCCAAAATAAAGAAATTTGGTAGGTAAAATGATAATGCCCATATGTACTATATCAGTTTCATATATAAGAGGTAAAGGTAGATAAAAGCCATTTGTGAAGGGTATGCATTGCCTCATAACTTAGTGTACAATAACAAAAAGACAGAGCTCTTGATTTTCAAATCGCGGAAGGGACCACATAATGTTCCTGAGGTTTTCCTCAAAGGACAGTGTTAGAGTTGTGGAGGGATTCAAGTACCTAGGTCTTACGCTCTATTTAAAGGAAGTCGGTAACATCGAGCGACAGCGCAGGGTGCTTTCCGACGTCGGCAATATGATAGGCAGGAGGTTTATTAAAGCTAGAAAAGATGTTAAAATTATCCTATTTCGAAATTATTGTCAGAGTTTCTACATCTGTCAGCTATGGGTCGATTATTCCAGGAGGTCATTAAATGATATCCGTGTCCACTATAACAACATATTTATATACCAGTTGGGGTTAAAACGGTAGTGCAGTGCTTCTGAAATGTACTTCCAAGCTAGAGTGGACTCATTCGACGCTATACAGAGGAAACGCATCGTGTCATTCATCCCCAGGCTTGGCAGTTGTAGTAACTTGATAAGTCAGGAATTGGCAATGAGGTTGCACTATAGTTTTATAGTACTTTTAAACACTGGTTGAACATTGTTATCTGGCTCAGGTGACGTTAAATTTTTTATTTTTTGTTTATTGATTTGTATAGTTTTTTTTATGTGATCAAATATGGATCATGAAACTGAAATAAAGGTCTTTTATTTTACTTTTTATTTTTTTATAAAGAGTATACGTATATAATGATAGAGGACGAAGGGAGCTCTGGCTAGTGGAATTATTGTGCTAATAGAACATGTCATGTCTAAAAGCGAGGCCCGCAATGCAGTGCTGTGAACTCGAATACGGAGTACTATGTTCACAGCACTGTATGCAGTTGCTATGGCAAAGGCAGGAATAACTAACCTACAGATAAACGTTTTAATTTTTACTTCGCTGTAAAATTTATGTAAATATATCAACGGACTCCTCTGCTTCTATTGATTTATTTACTGTGTCTTTGTTATAATTTTCATAGTTTTATATCTTAAAGCTCCCAGCGACGAGAGCAATGTGGTATTGTGTAAATATACTAACAAGCACATCATTGTTATAACTAGACGTAACACTTACGGCCTTACGAACGTTCCGCTCATCTCGTCGGCGTTGAAGAAAAAAATTCAATATAAACTATTTTGCATGTGATCATATATTAATATGCTGATTATTGATATAATATTTAATTTTAATTACAATTCATTTGCCACCGCGGCGTAGCGGGCAGTAGTTCGAATCCGGAGCGTCATGTTGTGAGATTGGATTTTGGTGGGAGTTTTTGCGGATCCACCTTGATATTTATCATACTGTCAATTTGCTTCCATAACAGCGTTGTTGTCATATATTGACAGCCGGAGTACTCTAGTCTCGTTTTAGAAAGAAATGCTTACTAAACAATCCACACTAACTGGAAGTAGCCAAACAAAGATTACGCTCAATATACTCGTACATGTGGGCATGCATCCATAAACTGATTTTCAACGCAGCCATTTTATTGTGCTCGTACATACAATCCATCTTAACATAACAAAAAGCACTTAAAGGAAAAAAGAATACAAGGAACAGGTTAAATTAAATATAAAAAAAAACACAAAAATCACATATATCTCGGCATCTTCTCACTTACAAGATTGACTGGTAGAGTTTGCCGGTAGGTATTAAGTTCACCCATTATAACCTAATTTTAGCTTTTCACTAAAGTATTTAATTAAAAAAAAATAAAAGTATATACATAGTAAACAACATATGTAAATAAACACAAACCTAACACAAACGGGAAGTGCTGGAACATACCTTGAAGTATTAAGACAGCTAGATTATCGTTTTCGTTTTTGCCCATTATAAGCCATAATTTATTTATATCTGACCTCAAAGATAATAGTTATCTATTTTACTATCCGGAGCTTAATTGTCACAGCACCGTATGAAAATTTATTTAGGTCCTTTTCCTACTGTTAACAAAAAAAAAACAATGCACGTTATTTACTTATGCACGAATAAAGGATGTTTTCAAATTTAACTCATTCAGCCCGCGTCGAAACTTTTCCGTTTTGAAGTATTTTCAAGTTAATTGGGCTGATAATCGAAAACAAATAAACCGTTTACGAACGAGGTTTACTCAGCTCTACATCAAAGGGTGGGTTATACACAGTTTATTTTAAAAACTGTAGTGTACTTGTATTATTGCTGTTCTCCGTTTATTGCAGCTGTTTCAATAGAGACCATTTTCCATCGACAGAGCGGCGGACGTTAAAATTGAAAATGTTTGTGTGTTTTTCATCGAGCGGTCGTGTTGTTTACCCGAAGCTGTAACAGGTGTGTAATGAGCAGTGTATATCGTTCACAATGTTTTAATTTCGTACGCCAATGCGAAATTGAATGGCCCATTGTTACCTGTACTTCGAGTTTATTTGAATTGTTTACAGTTTTTTCACTTTTTTGGGGTTTTTTTCCACAGATAAAATTGAGTCGGCGTTAAATGTTTCTAGAAACTTAAAAAGTTTTGTCTTTGGTCTAGATTTTTATTTTGTTTAATTTCTATGACTACAAATTTGAGATTCCCAACAGCTAAAACAAATTTGTATTAAACAAACCCTAAATTGTTCGTAATATTTTCTATGTGATCAAATTTTGATGTATCATAAATAAAAAATTATCATATAAATCGGACCACCGAAGTAAAAAGTAATGAGTGAACACAAAAAAAAAACAAATTTAATTTATTCTCATATATAACTGATATTGCTTATTAGAGGAAACATGAAGTTTAAATTGTATATAAACTGTATTAAACTGAGGAAGTTAAATGACATTGAACGCCGCCGCGATGACGTCATAGTCTGTTATAATTATAACTATAATATTATAATGATGTTTTGTTACGGCTGTTAAAATTTTAGAGCCTGAATATCCTGGGCAAGTTATACCATCTACGACCTCATTGCCACTTAAAATCTTGTGAAATTGAGGTAAGTATTAGTCCTTTGTTAAGTTAAATAATTGTAAATTCGTTTTCCTCATAAGCATAAGGTTTGAGGAGCTTCGTTCATTCGCAAGGAGTTACCCTCGGGTTAAGCATATGTTACCAACGTTAATGTACACTCTTATTTACTTATCGAAACTTCGCGTTTGAGTTGGTGAAATTTCGTAACTTTACAACTCCCGAACAACTTTTTAGAGGTTAAAAGCCGGGATTTTATCTCGATTCTCCTGTTTAAATTTTTCGCAAACTCAGTTTTAGAGAGGGGTGGTGAACTTTAAATATGTACGCCGGAAGGGTTACGTTTGTTAACACTTGACGATTTTAGAATTTTGTATATAGCTAAAAAAAAAGCTTATTTTCTTTTTTGTTAATAGAGGTAGGTTCTTCTATCTTAGATACAACAAAATTTTGGTGAGGACCACATATATTCACAAGTTATAGAAACTTCCGTCTCTCGAATTACTATACATTATTTTGACTTTATTAATTGCAGTCAATTATTTCTGAGTCACTAATGACTTTACGTTACATTTAATTTCTAACGATAATCATACATATCATACTAAATTAAGTAATAAGGAGTATGATATATCTTCGATATTTAAACGGGTGAAAGGCCTTTCATGATCCTCAGACATGAGGGAATGACCCTAGAGAGAGAGAAAGGTCTTCAAGTGCAATCGTACCTACTCGTAAGTAATAAATGGATATATTACAAAGTTTTAATAAAGCCAGTATTAGATTTAGAAAAAAAATCGCAATTTTGCTAAAAAAAAATTTGATCATACATCTAGGAGGAGATCTAGATCTATTCATTAAATTAATGAAGATAATTAATAAGTTGTCTTAATTTATCTGTGTACTAATAACAATATTGATAAGCCGAACAATTTGTTCATGTCTTAAGAATGAAATAAAAATTCCAATGAAGGATCTATTCAACGTAATGCGGAAGTTTCACTATTTTAATTGCATTTAGAAACGCAAACCTAGCTCTTGTAAGAAAAGGACAGAAGGATTTTTTTTTTTATTCAAACGCTATAAATCTTATTAATCCCATGGACAAATCTTACAACTTCATCGGATTCAGAACTTGGGGCACCGGAGTGCGGGAACGATCTTGAGTGTTTTGTTATACATAGATCTCATTGTCTCCTTAATATCCTGCTAATTATTCTTATGTTGTATAAAAAAGTAGATTAGATAGTACTTATACATAGTCATCGTTTGAATACTAATTGCGAAACTCTAATCGAGTTGCGAAGTACCTACGAAATCGCCGACTGAAATTGGTTTTGAATTACCATATTTTTCAAATTACAGAACTGAAAAAGCTCTCAGTCAAACCTACTGCAGTATAAACGGTATGGTAGGCATCGAATGAATGAAAGATATTAGCGCAAAGGTCCTTACGTAACTTGACCTTACTTAGTAAACTCAATTAGCAAATGTATCGAATTTGTGCGTATTTTCTGAACGCTAGTGTGAATTTGTTGTTATGCGGACAACATTACCTAAAATATACTTAACAAACATTAATCTAAAAAGTTTTTAATACTTTTAATTTGGTAACTATTTAAAAAGAGCCTGACCTAACTTTTTTTGTTACATTAACTTTAATTTATGTTCTATACAAAATTTTAAGATATAATAGTGAAAAGTATTAAAAAAATGAAAAGTAATGATCATTGTTATAATTACTTCTAGATAAGAATTAGTGTGAGGGTCGGCATAATGTCGTGAACTTCTATTACTTTCTATCAATTTCTTTTATATGCTTATACTTATAACACATATCTGTCTGTTCTTTTGTATTCCTCCACTATTGTACTCATCGAAATATTTGTCTTTTTTTTTTCATTCAATTAAGCGACAGGCCGAGCGGCTAATTCTTCTAGTAATATGAATTTCTTCTCTTCTTATTACTAATTTGTAAATGATAATGGATTGGATCTTTGACCAATCGTTTTTCATCAAAAACAATTCATACCAAAAACGTCTAATGTAATGAGTGACCTATCATTACTCTTCTGTTTCATTATTCATTAGGTATTCGTATCACTTTCTTTTAGAATAAATCTCTCATACTAGATCTTATTCATTTAACTTACTATAATATATATATGCTCGTTAACAAGAAACTTCTTAATTACTTCTATGTTCTTTTAATATGCAAATATAAGGATACGAATGTTGTCTGTGTAGGTGTCTGTTCCTGGAGTTTACATAGGTACCACCGGAGCTTCCGTTTTTGCCATTAAGCATAGTGTGCAAACATTAGTGTTGTTAATGTTGATCCACCATGGAAGTCTCTTTGGCTAGTAAACTTAAGGGGGGTATCAAAATAAATATATCATTAAGGTAGGTTTTTTTTTATGGTGATGTTTGCGCCGCTGTTTTATTGACAATCATTGCGGCTTCATCGGACTCGGGGCTCGCGGATCTGGTATCCGCAAGCTAAAATAATAATAAAAAGAAGAAAAGAAACGAAAAATAAAATAAAATTAAAATTAAACCAAAACTTTAAATGAACACAAAATAAAAAAAAAAAACTAAACACAAAAACAAACCCCAAACCAAAACAAAATGAAATATATATAAAAATACGTAGATAATATAGTATGTAAAAGGGAGGAGAAAGGTGAAAAAATATTGAATGTGGAAGGGTTGAAGAGTTGGATAGTGCTATAGGGGAAGAGATAAGGGAGGTGTAATTAAATATATACATAGATAAATATACATATGGATTTAAGACGCGCACGCAATGACTATGAGGTCATCGGATGAGAGCTCGGGCCCGTCCTTCGATCACCGCCCGGGCAGTCAGCCGGATGTGACTTGTGTGCACGGGCGTCTCAACCAGTGGCGGAAGTGGCACCTACGAAATGTGGTGAATCCGTGATTGGTATCTTTACGCTTGGATGTCGTGTTGTACTTGTTGGTGTCGGTGAAGGGTGTTTCACGTCTGTCGGGCCGACCCTCTGCATCGATGTGTAATGGATGTGAGTTAGGTATAAGTGTAAGCCACTTAATAGTAGTTAGTAACTTAAGGCTAATGTAATGCCATATTATCATCTTAGACAGAACCTCATTGTTATGGGTAGGAGTATATAACTTATTGCTAGATGAGTCCACTGCGTGTTTGGTTACTTTGTTATATAAAAAAAATCGTCAAGAACGGACCCCAGTCGTGTTTAATTAACGGTGCGTCCACACCGAACTGTTAAAGCGACGTTTCAGTCCGCTCATCTAGATTAGTTCGCTATAATTGGATTACATGGCGGACATTTCGCACTCTTTCGCCAGATTGCGTCACGCCCACCAATAAATAAAATTGGACTTTATCGCCTGGTAAGTAGAATATAAATTAAATTGGACAAATTTTACACCCTCCACCAACCACAAAAACAGGAGATTGGATACTTATATCAAACGTTTTCTATTAGTGGTGGCCCATGGCTCAGTGGTTAAAGGCCTTTATCGGGCACTCACAGTCACATCATTAATTATGTTACTGTCCGCGAGATGGAGAAATGTTCATCTAAATTAAATTAAAATCTCCTACCTTAACAATATTTTACTCGGAATGTACTTGTCGCTCGGGAGACACCAGTTATTACAAATAGCTACGGACCACTTCAAATTGGGAAACTGAAATCTTTATGCCACTAATGTTCAAAGGCATAAATCGACGCAGAGGCAATGTAATCGTAATTTTTTATTGAATCTATTTCTGGTACAATTTTTTTATTAAATTTAAAGATATAAAAAACAGGACGTTCACCTGATAATAAGCAATACGACTGACTACCCATAATAATGGTATAAATGGTTGTGATTAGCTAACAGGATTCATATTGCACTGTACCGTTGTTGTCTCTTTGAGACGAGAGACTTTAAGTCTCGTTGATTTAGTGATTTAACAAGCTAGACTAAGTGTGGACATCTGAATCTATTGACCAACCCCACAAATTCAAGTGTACTAGTATTTTTTAAGAAACATGCTCAGATAATTTTAGCAGTAACTAACCTAATTCATCACTCCACATTCACTTCGGACAGTTCTTAATGACAAGCCATTTATTTTTCTCTTAGACGCTAGTCCTTAGAAAGCTCATTCCGACTGAGGGTCGAAGAATTCTTTCATTATGTTACAAGGTCGCGGCTGGCTTATATAATAAAGTTCAATTTTGAAAGAAAACTCCTTCACTAAGCACTTACAAGGAACAGGGTCAATTCTTACAATTTTGATATTAATATATACAGAGACGATCGATTTGGGTGATTCCTCTTTTTCATGGATAGCTTTTGTTTACAACAAAAACAAAAATTGGTTTCTGTTTGATGCTTTGATTTTTTTCTAAGACAGTTTTACTTGTCGTTCAGTCGAGATTTTATGACCAAATGTTGTATTAAAATAAATTTAAACTGTAACGTAAGTCTCAAAATCTCTTTATCTTATATAACAATTCCTATTGAATTTGGTTTCGACTGGACTTAACTGAATGCTTTAAGGTTTTCCAATTAACATCAATTGTGAATCTGGCATTTGCTTTGACCTTTAAATCAAGTGTAGTACGAGTAGTAGGGGATAAGTTAGACCTTCTCTACGGCATATTTTCATGTCGTGGACACCCTTTAAGGAAAGTTAATAGTTAGTGTTTTCAAGCAAATTCACCACAGATGTCTCGTAGAATTTTTTAAATGTTACCTAAATGAACATAAATGTCTGTAAATGATACTGATGGTGGGTGGGTGTCTCCAACGACACACTGGTGCTACTATGGCACCGATCTATATCGCTAAATGAATTTTTGATGTAATTTAAGAAACATGTCCTGAAAACTATAATACTCGTAGCTATATGACACAGGAAACTTTCTTTCAGTCTAATTAGGTAATGTTGGGAACGGAGATCCCGTGACCTTTCCATACGCTGAAGATGACCACCCAGCGGGGATTAGTGGGTAAATATCTCCACGTACTTCTGACTTTTCTAGAGAAGACAGAGTATCTCTTCGAAGATTTACGCCGCAAAAACAAAAAAAAAACGTTAATCATTGTTAGGTATATCACTGAGGTGTAAGGGGTCTCGCACAACAATCCACAGGATCTTTGCCATCCTCACCTTCTCGTGGTGCACCTTGCTAATCAATAAACGAGGCTCTGGCTTCTATCAACCCGTATTGTCTGCGTCGTCTGCGGAAAATGGCCTCAATCCCCTCAATATTTCTTCTCTCTCAATCCCTAAAAAAACCTCAATCCCTACAAACGTGGGGATATTTTGGAAGCGGCCTATGTCCAGCAGAGGACGTCTATCGACTGACGATGAGATATATCTCTTACTTTTATGTTAAATTATGGTTTATAAAAGTTATTTTGATCGAATTTGGAACTAAATGGAAGTGAGATGTACTTAGTGTAACAACTCACGGTACATCATAATCATTATCAGCCGACAGACGTCCACTGTTATTCATAGGCCTCCTCCAAAGATCTCCACACACACACTACTACATAGTCTTAACTTAATTGTTACTAACCAAATTTTGGCATGTAACTATGTAACGATTGTCGTCAATTTGCAGAGTATGTTAGTGAGTCGGTGAGTAAGTTTGCGTACCCCTAACTTAGCGTATCAGTAATACAATCATGCCGCTTCATACAGGTGCCGTGTATCCGAGTAATTCGCTTAATACATCAAACGCGCGTCCAAAATCGGACGGCATGCATTAATGGAGTATATTAAATGATCCCCACGATTGAAATGAACTGGCCTCGATGTCGTTAACTGTGTTACCTGCTGGACTGCTTTTATTTATAACATCTATATTTCCGAATATAGAGTTTCCCCATCCATAAAGTAATAGAGACACAAAAATAAACAACACACGACTCTCTTTCTTTTTCGACTAGTCTAACATACACAATTAAGCAAATGATTTAGCCTGCTGGCTCAGAATACAGTAGCTCTTACGTATTGACACCCAAATCATTGTGTTTTTATAATCGAAAGCCCGACCTCTGTGTTACAAAGTGAGCCATCAGCCGATGTGCCACGAAGGTAGTTACTGATGGTAAATCTTTGTTACCGGGCACCATCTAGATAAGTAACACCGCAGCTCCTATTTCTGCCGCTAAACAGAAGCGTGCAAACGTTATTGTGTTCCGGATTGAAGGGAGTTGTGGCTAGTGAAATTACTGAAGTGATGAGACTTAACATTCTAAATCTGAAGGCAATGAGTGCAATATGGTGTAGTCTATAATCCTAACTAGCGCCACGTTGTTATGGGCGGGCGCGTCACTTCGAGTGAATGACCCGCTCGTCTCGTTGCTTCATTAAATAAAAAAAGTCTTATTATAAATTGTAAGAACTTATAATGCGATGATCAGAAAAATAAATGTACATCATCATCATCATTATCATCAACAGTCGATAGACGTCCACTGCTAGACATAGACCTCCCCCAAAGATCTCCACATCGATCGGTACATATATCTATATATATTTTTAGATGTTCTAATTATCTTGATGACTTTAGAGCATTGAAATTTCCTACTTTCCGTAAGCTTCATTGTTACGGTTACTATGTCTGAGATTTTATCAGTTTTTTTTTTATTCTACGGAACGAATAGACCATTCATCCGATGGTAAGTGATACTAGTTCCTGTAACGATTTACTGCTATTTAGGATAATTATACATTACCACCACATTGCATCGCCTACCAATGTCCCTTGCTATAGTGTCTATCAAATTGTAAAATCCAATAAGATTAGCACACTACTGTGGTAAAAATGGATGGAAAATGTTAAACTGCGTTCTTCCTTTGAAATAAATGAGTTTAAAAAATCTCTGTTGGTGGTAATATAGATTTAAACTTACTAAGCGTGGCAGACTAAAGTGGGTACGCCGTTTACGTCAAAAGAAGCTATTAATCTTCCTCATATAAAATCCCTTCGCACTTTTGTCTGTTAAATGTTATGATATAAATATTCTTTTTAATTTAAATTTCTACTTCGTTAAACCAACTTTATGTTCCCATGGTAAACCAGTAGTCAGTCGTTTTTGGAATATGTCAAACCCTTCATAACGTTATTCTTTATCGAAAGCTTACCGATCTATAACCTCTTCATTACATCATCACACGTAGTGCTCTCTGACGTCACTTCTTTACAAGTAATATTTTTATATTTCCTCTCAGACCGTAATAGCGTTGCTTCAGAGAAACCAGTTTACGCTCGGTGGGCGGTCCGAAGCTTTCAAGACAGTAACGTTATCGCACGACGTCACTTCCGACGTCTGATTCAATTTCATCGCAGCGGATTTTGAGGTTATATTGCGAGATATAAAATTTAAAACCTAGTACATTTCATATTAAATTTAAAAATTAATTGTAGGTTTTTTTATTTACTTAGTTCTACTTGTATTTATTTACGGACTCTACTGTCAGAGAGCGTTTAATATCGCAGCGCCTATTTATAAGTAAATGCAATGTCGTTTGGACCCATCATTGTGTTTAATAACATTTATAACCAGTCACATTCGTACGTACAATAAAATAGATTCACTGTGCAAAAGGGTGCACATGCGATATATCTTCACAGTAGGGACGCAGTTAACAGATAACTAGATTAGCTCACCAGCCTTCGCGGCATGTAGTACTCAACTTGCTCCGGCTTTATCAAATTACCCTCCCCTCGCTGTCACACCCCCTTGCAGTTTAATTCTATCAATATATCACTGAAGTAATTCAGTATGTGGGTGTATTTACTCCTGCTATGAAGGTTTGAAATTTTTACATTATTCTGTTTCCCTTTTTTAATATTTACAATGGACAAACTGATTGGCCCGCTTGGGTAGCACAACTAGTAGCAGTGGACCGTTAACTATTTATGAGTGGAACAAAACTATACATCTATCTCTGAAATATGATAAGATTGATTTAAAAACCTAACAATTTTCTTATAAAAATAAACTAAAACAATTAAGCATATACCACTAAGTACTATTGTCTATTTTCATATACATACAATATTTTCTACTGTCCTACACAATAATAACATCATAATCATTGCATTACATAAAACCTGCTTACTTTGTTACACGGATTTTTATAAAACGCCTATCTTACTACCACTCTACTCTCCATTAACAGTACTCCGGCAGTTATAAATTAGACAGACACGAGTATAATATGGCCCTGTGTATGTCATCCTAACTAGCGCTACGTCCTTATAGGCAGACATGTATCACATAACATTACGTCTCCCAAAAAAAATTTGTCTGTGAGATATCTTGATATTTGCTAAATTAATATAAAATAACTCTTCCTTCTACATTTATTAGTGAAATTCCCAAATTCTTTTCAACGTTATTTTCCTAACGATTTTTAAATATTACGCCTACGATCATCGTAGTATTTGTTCAAATACAATATATTTTGTCGGTAACATCTTTTCCGAGAAAACAACACTTTCCAAAAAGGTCTTCATTAATACACCTTCATATACTATTAATAATCTTTAATTAGGTTTCTAAGAAACTGAACACTGAAACGGTTTCAAAGAAACAATGAAACCCGGCCAAAGTGATATAAAAATAGTCATTGGTTTTGATGATGTGGATGGTGAAAAGGTATAAATAGATTTTTTTTGTTGTCAATTGAGTGCGATTTATTGTTGTGTAAAAGTCTTAACTCCAACAGACCAGTAAAACTAAAGACATAATCGATTATGAAATTATTGAAGGTACGTTTGTAACTTAATTAGAGTAAGTTAACTTTTGTTTGTAATAATTACGAATATCGCGTTAATTAACAAAACATCGATTGTTTGAACCACACAATCGTACTGTTTTGTTCATCCACGGCCCGAATTCAAGTTCGAGTATTTCCAAGTACAAATCATTATTATGATTTATAATTATCGGTTTTCTGTACCTATTACGTTCGTATTTGAAATTTGATTATGTAAGTTTGACGATTAAAATTAATCGCTAAAACTATTTCACTTAGTAGAGATTTTTCTTAGTTTCAATTTGCAAAATAGTTATAATGGTTATCACTAGCTATATCCTTTTTGAAGGATGTTTAATAAAGTAGCATAGTACGCCCTAGAACTAGTTCACGATTTCTTGCGCACATTAGCCTTACTATGGTCATTCATTGCTTAAACTAAAGATAATCTACTTGTTTGAAATGGAATATCGTAAGGGTTTGCGTTCTCGATCACATTGGTCTACAGTCCATTATAGTTATTATACAAGTAGGATCATCCACTTGATTTAATAGTAATACCCTTGCTTGTAACAACGAGACTATTTGTTAGAATCTTTAGACATCATCATAATGTTCTAAAATAGTGATGAAACATCACTAGTACTTAAACCGATATCGATTTGTTTTTCGCTTATAAATTTTAACAAAAGTTTTAAATGTAAAAAAAATATTGATGATAATCATAGAGGCACTTAATAGTCAAAACTTAACTAAGACAAGCAATATATATCTGTATGATTATCGTCAATCAAAGAGATCGACGGAGCTGGTGTAATAGGCGGATGTGTACTCTACCTCCGTCAGACGTAACATGCCAATAACCTATAATTGGTAACGTTTGTTAATAAGATAATATATTGTAATTTAATGCGGTTTCGAATTATTAAACGCCATCCGTTGTTGAGATTTCTAGATCAGATGTTAGTGACTTTACATTTATAAGTAAGTTTAAAATTAATTTTATCATTGTCTTTTACTCGAAAGTATGGCATATATCTTTTGAAAATTGGGACCTAAGTCCGGTTATAGACATGAACAAGCTGATGTGATAATAAATAATTATGTATCGAATGCTCGTTAATTATAATGGCTTTTCCTTTATAACAATGATAAATAACGTACATAAAATATGAAGAAATACAATCTAAAATTAATAAGCAGCAAAGCTCTGCTCCACTTTAGAGCGTAATACGTTTAATTAAACTTAAAATTCTTACTAACAATGCCTAAGATAAGTTAAGTACCCCCGTTACTCAAACTTTGATTTGGTTTAATAAATACATCTTTGTAAGCAACCATAATGGATCAAGTAATATATAATAAATACTAGTTTCATCAATCTGAAGTTTTTGATAAGGGACCTGGCCTTGGGCCTCATCGCCGGCCACTATTTGGGTGATAGAGACAGTGGCGATAGATCATGTTCATCACATCTGGATCAGAAAATTTTATGACATGTATGTTGTTTTTTTGTAATTAAGCGACGAGACGAGCGATACGTTCACCTGATGATAAGCGATACGCCTGCCGCAACGTGGCGTTAGTTAAGATGGTATGCACTGTATTACATTGCGCTCGTCGTCTGAGACATAAGATGTTAAGTCTACTTACCCCAGTAATTGCAATACCTACAGCGCCCTCCGAACCGGAACAGAGTAATGTTTGCACACTACTGTTTGGCAGCAGAGATAGCCGTTGCGGTGGTACCTACCTAGACGATCTCCGGCAACAGAGACCTACTAACATATTTTTATAATCACTGGTAGGTACCACCGTAGCTCCTATCATTACAATTAAACAGTAGTGCGCAAACATTACTGTTCTGGTTTCAAAAACGTTGTGGGTAGTAAAATTATTAGAGTAACGACACTTAACATCTTATGTCTCAAAGCGACGAGCACAATATGGTGTGCTATCATTATAACTAGTGCACGGAAAACCCTTTTAGTCGTCTTCTGAGACATGTATGGCTTACTTCAGTCCTATTTTTATCAGCTCGAGACTACGGGGCAAATTCAGCCCTCCAGCGCAGCTTCAAAGCTGAATGCCGCTGGGAGCCCATTCAAAAACTACCACTACTTGGTAGGCATTCCATGATAGCAACGTAACGATCTTGCTTTTGCCTCTTACCTTGTCATTTTAAGACAGTAATCCAAAAAGATGTTTCTTTATCCATCGTCCTTAATGATATGCACTATTTGTTCCCTTGCGACTAGCAGATACATTCTGTGTTCACGTTTAATTCTTGTTAGGATAAATCGTAAACAAGCAGAAACGATATGTTTAATTGTTTTCTTGCTGGTATAATCGTTATCGCTAGATAACGAAAAAAACTTTACAAAATATAATAGTAAAGCTTAAGAGCATTATAGAATTTTTTGATTTGTTAACTTTACTGATTTACAATGAGAAAATCATAGTCAAATTTCAGTTGATGACAAAGTATCTTGTTATAAATCCATGCTATCAATCTAGAACTGTGGCCGGTTTGTATTCGTTTTAAATTTTATTTCTTAACTCTCCAATGCGAATGCATTTAAAGTCTAGTATGGTTTTATTGGCGCGTTAAATGTTCGAAACGGTCGTATATTTCGAATAAGGTCGTATACCATTAGTCGTTATTTGGATTTATTCGATAGAACTTTCTGCAACGACGATAACGATAGCATAACAGTTAACATGTAATATTATTATTAAAACTCCATTATTACGAATACAAAAAATTTACAGAAACCATTAAAAATCAAAAGACACAAATTTGCTTAACAAATTTTTCTATGAAGAGTTGTAAATTAAATATTCATACGGTTCTGTAAATTTCACATGATGTTAAATGTTAAAGCAGCCTTTGATGATGTTTGCTTAAGAGGAAACAATTCCGCTGTTGTTATGGCCGTAGATTAACAAAATTAGGGTAAGAAAAAAGGTCAGGAGGAGCAAACCAATATCGTAAAAGTTCTATCATTTATATAGGCCCGGAATCAATCCAGGTATCACCCGACTTATGTAAGGGTATAGTAGCACAATAACGTTGGCAGACTATTGGTTGGTAATTGAAATGTGCTTTGCGGTTCGAAACTAGAATTCCCTTTAATGAAGGGTTTTCACATACTAACATTCAAAAGTCATGTTTATTGTTGTTATAGTATTGGTTTTGTAATTAGTTTACTTAACTGTACAGAATGACTTATACTGCTTACTTTGCCAAATGGAGACTGGGATGATTGATGCGCTGCACTAACTGGGATACGCCTACGGCCCTTTAAATGTTACGTAAATTCGCCAGTGGCGTAGGGATGTAGCTGCTATTTAATCCTCGATAATTTTCGATTTTATCGATTTTGTCTATATTTTAAATATTAACTGTTTTTATTCTCCGGAGATGAGAGGCAGTGAAGACATTTCCGCGATGATAATCCATACACTTGCATAAATTTTACGGCTAACTGGAATTATATACACTGCACCACATTATGTTCGTCTTGTTACCCTTAAATTGGAAAATGGTAAAGTTCATAAACGCTACTGCTATGCTGCAAAAATAGGCGCTTTCTTTGTGCCTAGACGGTTTTCTGAAACAGAACCCTACGATTTCATTGAGGTAGTAAAAGGAATAATATTAAATTTGTTCAAACAAAACTGTCGATAGAATACCGTAAGCCCCCAAGAAAGAGCTTGAGGTACAATCGAGTTGAGTAGGCTCTCATTTATATAACACTTTCTTATCTCGGGGTTCACCTTAAAGGAGTCTGCCTTCGTAACTGATGAATACCTTGAATTTGCGATATAAATGAGAGAACCGTCTGACAAAGGGACTCCATGTGCCCTCTGACTGCAAACAACACTTTTGTTTGATTAGGAACGTGACTACAGAGTTGTTTTGATACTGGTGATGGAGGGTTCTCGATTATTCTCTAATCCATACAACTTGTATTGATGCTTACGTTTGAACATTCTACATTAATTCTTACTTAATCCGCCGAGAAAAAAACTGAAACGATCAAAAATAAAGGTACTATAGAAATTAAGAAAAAATCTCACAAATTAACATACATAAAATCAGTCTTCATATTTCTCTCCCACAAAAATGATTTTTATTTACGTGAGACAGATCAAGATAATTATTCAAACAAAAGAAGGATCAAAATCGCCGTGGAAAAAGTATGAAAAAAGAGGTAAAAATATATAGGGAATGAGAAATACCCTTCCCAGTTCAAAATAAACAACCTTACACCATCAAAATATAATTTAACAATCAATTACTCGTTAATTTGGATTTATACAAGGTTATTACTAAAACCCATTTACAGAATTAACTGAACGTATAGTCTGTGTGACTGGCAAATTCCGAAAATCTCGCAGTCTCGCTGACTAAGTAATTTAGACAGCACACTTATATAGTTATGTATAACTAAGCTTTTACTTTGCATAGCTTGTTGGATATTTTAGTGCTTCGTTAGTAACTAGCGAAGGACACTTTGAATTTAGTTTCGCTTGTAACGAATATGTACGTTGGGCGATGAAGTTGTGTGATCGCTTCGTTATTATTTGTAATAGGTAATTTAAACATAACACCGCACCTTTTAAGAATGGTTTTGAAACATAAGATATTAAATCTCAATAGGCATTTAATGACCTATAATCGTTTAATACTATCGCAGCATTAATTTCTAAATTCCTAATAGTAGCGAGCAAATATTATTTTTTTCATGTTTAAAGTTCTCATGCTAGAGAAATTACTGGAGTAATAAGGAATAATATTGTCGGTGTGGAGATCTTCGAGGAAGGTTTATGTGACCTTATAATATCTATAAATTATAAGATTAATAAAATATTAAACTGACAGGGGAGCAAAAAGAACCTTGAGTGGAGAACATGTATTGGCAAGAGCAATGTGGGAATATCGCTTGCCTGATGAACAGACAACTTTGTGGTGATCGTAAAGATTTGTTGGATACAGGTGGAAATCTTTTAGGGTGGCTTATGTCTATCAGTGGACAGCGAAAATTTGTAATAATGTTGAATCAAAGATTACGCTTGCTACATTGTCTCTATTTAACCGTTATCATTACGCGTTAACGCATCGGAAATTTAGCGGTCGGCATACATGCATCAATCAAAGACGGCCACATTCAATATCGACACAATGGCCACACCAGACCCTTTCAGTCCTCGAATACACTAGTTATGATTGGTTAAATTTAACACACACTTTGATCCTATTTAATCGAGTCTCAAACGTCGTCGCGCCGATTGAGTATGCAATTAAGATTCCTCTCGTACCCATCTTAAAAGATATACACGGGGATTAGCGCGTCACAGCCAGTAATGCGAGTCTCGCTTGATTACTTCTCTTAGATTCCATGATCTCTAATTATTGTGCATGAGCTGGTATCAAAATGAAATACGACTATCATCCCACTTCCGTCAGCATACCAATTCATAATTATTTATTATACGAGTAGAAAAGATTTTCTGTGTCTTTGTATTGTGTTAACACCGTCTCGTCGGGTCTTGGTAAATGTAATCTACTAGTAATACGATATTTGTAATGTAACAAGACTACGGAATAACTCATTGAAGGTAGTTTAAAAATTGTAGATATCTACGTAAATAACAATTAAGTCGTCTTTATTAAAATCATCAGACGATAGACGGCCACTGCTGACATACGCTTCACCCAAAGAACCAGAAGTATTATTACCCGAAGATGCGTGGATTCCTTCCACACTGAGCATATGCAAGCCTGCACTTAGCCAGCATGGTGGATAAACGGCTCCGACTCCCTTGTGAAACAAGGACCTGCTATACTGTTTATTGAAGGAAGAATTTAACGAGAAGAGAGATATCGTGCACGAAGTGTCATCATATATTTCAAAGTAAAATTTTCATAATATCAATGTTAAACTTTCAAGGTTCCAACGGAAAGCATGCCGCTGAGAATGCAAGATATTTCTGGCACAAAGCCGAGAGACCAAAGTACTTAATCACAATTTACGTGATGTGTTTACAAGTGTTTTAAGCGACAAATTTTATGCTTCTACAAAATTCTGAAGCGTTCATTTCATTGTTAATGGTTTAGTCTAAACGGTAATATAAAAATTTATTAATAAATTATTGTTTGACGAGATATAGTGTTTTATCATGATTACTAGCACAGCCACATTGGCACATTCATTTCACTTACTACTAGGTAACGTCATACTCGTTTTGTCCATTAAAAACTATTTAACTGTAAATGAACATTTTGAAATATCTTCTAGAAACTAAAACTGAGATGATATTCTTTAAACGTTTCGTCATCAATCGAGCGACCGTTTGGTCAATGTTTCATAGAAATGAAATGAAATTAAAATTGCTTTAGCCATTTATGAGCTACAATGCCCAATCAAAAAAAAAAGACGTGATAAACTTGTACACTTATAAATCTTTAATTATTATTATTAATAAAGATTTAGGTTTGAAGACAAACTTGTATCAAGTACGTATGATATATGGAATTATCTAATATAACTAAGTTCCGATAAAAAGATAAAAAGAAAAATATACCAATGTTTTATTATGCAGCGGTAGAAATAGGTGCTGTAATAATATCTGCCTAAGTAGTCCTCGGCTACAAGGACCCTACCACTAACTTAACTGTTACGGTGATGGTAAATATTGGAGCGATGATTACGTTTTCACATATAATTTGGAAGATGAAATAAAGAAAAAATACATCTACAAGTGGTAATAACGAATCAACACCCTCGACTGATAGTGTATCTATTAGGCGCACAACTTTACTCTGTAAGCTAAGTTGCGTTATCTACGGGACAGTTCCGTGAATTGCTTATTACGCATCCGCTATGATGGGAGTTTTGGTGGTGCCTGTTACAGGAGAATGCGGGTGTGACGTAAATTTGAATAATCACCACCAATTTGAAACAGCGGAAATGCGGTAGTATAGTAGAGTACTTGAATGACAATAATGTGAAAATAAAACTCAAGCAGTGTTACTGAAAAAGTAAGCCATTTTAGAGAAAAAAAAAATGGTTGGTGTGGCACATATATTCTTGCGCCCATTCTTCTTAGGTGGCTTTTATTTTAGTACAGGGTGGTAGATTTTGACGTTCAGTAAGTGAACGAATGTTTCCTAGATTAAATCAAAATTTTTGAATTAAACTTTAACTATAATTTAACATGTGATCATGGACATTCTTACTCTGTAAGGAAATTCCAATTAAAAATTTCTTTCTGAAACTAAGAGTTTAAAAAAAAAATTAGTGATAACGTTTATAATATAATAAAAAGACATTTTTTAAATAAATTCGGAATTAATATATTTATCAAAATTGTCAAAGAATAATACTGTAATATGTATCACGGCACCAGTTTGGACGGTACTATAGCTAGTAACATTATTGGGATATCGAGATTTATAGATGTCTCAACCATCACCGTCTATGTCATGGATGGACTTATCACTCGGAATCAGGTGATAGTGCTGCTCGTATCTGTGCTATAAAATTTTTTTTCTGCATCACCAGTCCATAAAAGGTAAAATATTCTTAAGCAACAGTAACTAGGCTCTGTTTAATGATTTTTTTTTTCAACGAACATAAACTTTTAATCTTAACTTGAATTTTTTTACGATTCTGTAATATCACTTTTGTTTAGTATTCGCTTATTTCTTACAATAAGTACCACAAGAAGAGGTCCGTCAGTGGCAGCGTTATCGCCGCACCGTACTTAATACGTACTCATTTGGCCCTCTCGCCCTGAGTAAATCGCGACCACCACTCCTACCAAATTTTCTAAGAAGAGCTATGAACGTTTACTGCTGATTCCATTTAGATAACAGTAAATAACGTACCATGAGTGTAGTTGGTGAGGCCCGAATTGATTTGTCTCGAAAATGAAATTTAAATCAGTCGATAAGTTTAAGAGTTGAAAACTTAAAATTTTTATAGATAGAAACAAACCATTTTTAAAAAATATAGAAAACAATCTTTAGCCATGCCTTTATATATATGTAAATCTAATAAATTTTAAACCACTAAGATGACAATAGCGTTTTCATCACCATTATGACAATCAGTCCATCGCTGAACCAAGGTTTCTATTAAGCCGATGACATAGTCGGTTCAATATTATATTATAGTATAGGCGGTATATATTATATATTAAAATATTTACATTCTTAATATTACCTAAACCCAATAAAAAAAGTTCTCACCGGTAAAGGTATACATCAGGGCATCGTCTACTGAAAACACGTTGGAAGCTCTCCCGCTCTTGGTTTCCCGATTGAAAGTAAATTTAGTTCAGGCCCGGACAAGTTGTTTAAAGTACAAGTTTTGATTTGATTGAAACACTTGCACACGGCACTATTTAAAAACTATAAGTTCAGACACATATGATGATAATTAGGCTGCAGCCTAATTTGACGTATAAACGAATATTTTTTTTTTAATGGTTTCTTTTTTTGTGCTACTGACAATTTTAAAATAATATGTATCAATCTAACCAAAATAGAGAAGACTCCCAAGTCTCATCAGTGAGGACATAAAATTGTACGAGTATATGTGTAATGTGGAAGATATAGAATACCTGATCGAAATAGAATTCAAAATTAAATGGAAGTTAACTAATTTTTAAAATATTTTTTTATTGTTTTACCTTACAAGAACGTAAATAAAACGAGGACATATTTCATGAAAACAACACGTTGGGATCTAAAATGAGGGACGAGATCAACAATAAACTTTTATATAATCATGTACAAAAGGCATTGTTAAAGTCCGTGGCGACAAAAAATTGGAAGCTTTGAATTATATAATAGAAACAAATCATGAATAATTTGTTCCTTCCCAAATTAGATTTTGTGTGAATTGTGATTAATTTCAATACCAGTTCTCATTTCAATCTTAGGACCCCGGCTCATGAAAATATGTCTAAGTGATAACCTGGATGTTGTAGAAAGCATACCAAAAAAAGCTTCGCGAACAATTTATTACAATAGCTTCTAAAGTTTTATCCCTTTTTTTAAAAATAACTTTCAAACTTTGAAACTTAAAAACTTTTAACGCATCCAAGAATTTTTTTATAGCAAGTAATAGGACAGATATACGTATCAATGGTTTTAATTTCTCGTAAAGTATTGTTAAGGAATATGTAAATTAAAAATGTCCAATACGTTGTCAAAGTAAAATTACGCGTTATAGGCGGAATACACCAATAAAGTTTTCTAAATCTATTCTTTCTTTTATACTATCACTACACCCTCATTTATGGCCCCTCAAATGCATGCAATCTCCACTCTCGTCCGAGGGCGGTGCTCCCACTTTGGGAATAATTAGTATAATACGTTATTAATAAGAGAAAACGCTTAATGGTCGCAATGATTGTGACAATAGATCTAAAGTCTGTCTCAGAAAACACTAATCATGTTTTGCTTTAAAAACAATTTTGATTTATTGGAAGATAACAACCTGTTTCCAAATAAAGTACAATTTAAAGCTACCTCCACATAAAAAGGTTTCTACTGCTGTAGACCGCAGGTATCAGTTATTGCTTTCCCGCGCCATTTCTCTACGGCATTGTAAACTAAACAATGTACAATTGTACTAATTTTATCAAACGTTGGTAACACCTTTTGTTCTTGAACAGACGTCAAATAAACTCGGCGAGATACAATCTAACACCAACAATACAGTGCCATGAGAAAATTATATTCACTTTGTCTAGTTAAATTTGAGAACAAATTTTGTGTTCATAAATAACTCGTTTTTGTACTTTAAGGATGTCGCTATTACAATAGAAAATCATTTGTCACTAAACCTTAATGCGTTAGTGATGGCGGTTTAAACGTTTTACCTCATGAACTATAAAGAAATTGAAATTGGAAGAAATTTGAAGATTTTTGGTAGAAATGTTTCTATCTTATAAGTTATCTATATCCAGTAGCTATCGTAAGAGATCTAAGTTCGTATTGATGTTTTTAATTTTGATTGCAATATCTTCATAGAATTTATTTATACGATATTTTCTTTAACGGAAATATTTTTGGCTACAACTTTTTCCTGATAAATCGCGTTGTAAAATCTGGAGTCTCTAAAATTTTTTGGAGCGACATTTCAATTTCATACTTTTGCACCTTTTTTGACGTTGGGAAAAAATTCCCATTTCAGTTTCTGTGTTTTTGGCGTTTCTTCTGACGGTAGCATGTAAGCTCACGTGAAGCTTTTCGGAGGAAATTTCTAGTACGTTAAAAAAGTGCTTGCAACGAAAATGAGTTTCTATTGGTTGTAAGTCTGTTATAGGGGATAGTATCGGTATCTATCTAGACTGTTATAGATAGTTCCGGTTATGGGGCGCTTTAAGAAATGAATATAGTAGAAGTTGCAAAGCTTAATATAATAGCTAAGTTCTGAAATAAAGTGCAAGTATTTTTTATTACTAGTTCGACGTTTTGTTCGCCAAATTATTTCCTAATTAAAAATAACAAATATTGAATACGTTTCTTTTGAATTTGTAAAAATTATATACAAAAAGAAAAGAACTGGTTGAATATATAAAATTTTCAAACGACTATGTTAATTCAAGAATTTTCTTCAATTCAATACATTTAAGTATTGGTGAAATAGACAGACAACCATTTTATTAAATAGAAGTTTAAGTTATACTTCTCGTATCATCCTTGAAAATGAGTGGGTGTCTAGAAATTGACTTTTAGTCTTAAATAAATTCAGCCCTGTATATCTCGTTATCTCGTTTAAAACTTTATTACGTATAGATCGCTAAAATATAAAAGATCTTTAGAAGTAGATGAGAGGACAAAGACAATTGTGTCGTCTGTAAAATTAGAAATCTCTATCACATCTTAAGTTCGTTAATTATTTACAGAACGTAGGAATTTATTTGTTATGAGGAATATTACTTTTTAATTACTCTTTTACTCGTGTACTCGGTTTTGTAAGCGCTGTAAAATCGTTACCTTGCAAATTATGTTTTAATCCAACAACGAAAAGGTAGATTTTACAGTAGCTAGTAGACACTCATACAACTAGGTGGCAACCTAGTTGTATAAACGTCTTTGGAATGTAAAATAAGTCTTTTGCTATATAATATCACTATACGGGATCGTATCGCACATGATAACTTTAAAGATAGAAAATGTCTTCATTTTTCAATTTTGATTCTAGGAGCAGAGATTTAAAGAGAAATAAGTTGAAATATAATATAATGACAAATTAACGTTTTTTATCCACAAAGCAACTAGATGGATGGGACGGTGAGTACCAGTAATAATATGCGCAAGTTATACTGATAGAAACTACAGCTCACAAAATCTAGTTACAGCGCCCTTCAAATCGGAAAACAGTAAAGCTTGCAGACTACTGTTTAGTGAGAGAAATATGGACTTGTGTTGGAACCTAGCTAGACAGTCTCTGGCAACAGTGGCTCACCACCCGCTTTATGATTAAGAAACTAATTTTCGCATTAGAATACATTGTTTTAATTATAATATTTGTTAATTTACTTCATACACTTCTCTAATCGCTAATATTCGAATGATGATGACTAACTGTTACCAACACAAGGAACTGTTACAATCTTTATCTTATAACGACATTTATATCGGCAACAATAGAAATAACCACTTACAACATGATAAATAATACTCACTTCAGACTCCTCAACTTCACAAATGTCCTCAACAGCTAACGGCGAATCCCCTCAATAAATCTTCACAATCACTCAGTGACCATTCTTAGCGCCTTTTTATATTTCCCTTCCCGTTTTCGTTAAATTTCCTTAAATCCGTGACATAAAAAGTTATCTTGTTTTTTTCCTTTTTCTTAATTAGTCGTTATTCTGTTAAAGGTTGTTTTTTATTTGCGGTTTTATGGATGCTTCAATTGTCTTCTTTCCCTTTCCTTATAACAGTTTCATTGAAATAATTACATTTATTATCTTTCATTTACATTTATATTAGAGGATAAGTAATCTAATCTCTATTTGTAACTTCATATGAGAAATAAATTTTATTTTATTAAACGCGAGTTTAAATAAACAAAAACGCTATTCGGTTGTATTTGGGTGTGATTGCATAATAATCTTCTATAAGAAAAAGCGGTGGTTCACAAATAAGACAGTCGTATCTTTATCAACCATCAGTTGTCAACTTTGGTCTCCATAAACGTAATCTTATTGTAACACCCTTTTCTTGAATTTATTGCTTTTTCGGGCTACACCTTATAAATCACGTGGTACAGCGTTTCAATTTGCCAGATAATGCTTTCTTTCTAGCGTCTAAGAATGAAAAGATTTACGACCTTTAGCATTGAAATTAAACAATTATGTTTAAATTCTTAAATTGTATATATTGTAGGGTTCGAATCTCGGCATGTACTAATGAGTTCAATATTTAAGTTATGTACATTTGTGAATTTTGGTTACAACAGCGAAATACAAACGGCGAAGGAAAACATCGTGAGGAAACCTGCACAAGAATTAGAACTTATTCTAAGATGTGTATGAAGTCACCAATCCGCATTGGGTCCGCGTGGTATCTATGGCCCGATCGCCCTCAATTTGAGGGTAGGCCTGTGCCCCAACAGTGGGGACGTAAATTGGCTGTTATGGATGGATGTGATACGCTGTAAAATGTAAGTTCGAAATTAGGTTTATAAAAATACTGGCATCCTACTGAAGGCATGTATAACAGAAGCTTGCAATCAGGTGAACGTCTAACTTGTACCGACACTTTGTGGAGTCAAGAAACTTTGTGGGCAACATAAAAGCCCTTTGTACGTCGAATAAAAAATAAACAATACGCTTATATGTAACAAAGGTTAGTTAAAAGCAGTAAGAGCAATAGAAGAAACAAAAATGGCCGCTGTAGTAAATTCGCCGTGAACACGGCGGAGCGTTCAAAAACGGAATGGAAATGACGTTTCTGGGAATTTTCAAAGTGGTTTCGATTTACAAACGGAAGCACTAACAAGGTTTAAAAAAATACAGAACGTCCGGCAAATGGTTCTCATACAATGAAACTAAAAAAAAAAAAGACCGATGTTTAAAAGAGGGTTGCAAGTTAGTTTTTAATTGAATTGTTACTCAAACGACACATATTTTTTGCAATGAAAACGAATTATAATATAGCCTGCATCCTGACGATATTCTTTCTTGATCTATCGGCTCGGTTATGATGTATACATATTTATAAACCTACTCTACATTACCATTTAGTACTAAAAGAGGTGTGAATCTAATTAATCTGAAAGTTCAAAAAATAATCCATGGTGTTTTGTTGATTCAGTTTTAGAATTACTTTAACGCCATCCAAACTCTGAATTGACACTGATAAAGACTGCCGTTATATTCATTTATCATCATCATCGTCAACCGATAGACGTCCACTGCTGGACAAAAGCCTCCCCTAAGATGCCCACAACAATCGATCCTGTACTGCCTTCATCCCGCGATCTAACGGGCACCACAGACTTTCGTTTATTAGAAATTCATATGATGGGATTTGAGCCATTTCCCACCGCGTTGGCCCATAGAGGGTTTGCCCAGAATCTCGTTTGTTGATTGTCCGGGTGCACAACAAGCAAGTGAGATTGACTAGGGTTCCGTGAATTGTTCCCCTATATATTAATTCATATCAGGTAAAATTTCAGATATATATAATATAAATAATTAAAATCGAAGACAAATACAGTATTTTGGATTATTCGATACGTACAATTTTATCATCAGAGCAGGGATGAAGAAGACGCGATAAATTATACACTGAGCATAAACCGTTTCTTGAAACTGTGAATGTCAGTTGGAGTCAAACGAGAAATGTCGTCAATAAATCTCTGCTATCACTCAGTGACCATTCCCAGTGCCGTTTTGTTAATTTATAGCGCGTCTGGCGGAAAAAAGTTACTGGATTTCTTAAAGTTTTGTTATATCAACGAATTTTTTTTACGTACATATTGCCATGTATTTATATATTTTTTTATTCAATTCTGTGACGAGACGAGCGGGACGTTCACCAGATAATAAGTGATAACTCTGCCTATAACAATGTTAGGAAGATATATACTGCATCACATTACACTCGTCGCTTGAGATGTAAGGTGTTGTGTCTGGTTACCCCAGTAATTAAGCGTAATTACTGGGGTACGTAATGATTGCGATATTAGTATAGATCTTTAGAACTGCTGGAAGGCCCATCTTAAGGTAGACAGACGATCTGATGACGATATTTGGAGGAGCCCTCTAGATATAATTTATGTTTTTGTTATCCTCTTTCAGCCAGCATCAACAACCATATTTCAGGCCCGTAAGAATTTCTAACATTTTTCTTAAGTGGTTTTTCATCACTCCCGTAATCGTCACGTTTCAAAGGCAACAGAATTTCCGTCCCTATTTCCTATTTTCTGTCCACACGGAAAATTCGATTTCGATTTTTCTTTTCCGACCGAGTCTTTTACCTTTCTCCCGCCTGTTCACTTGCCGTCTAATATATTTTTACTAGCACGTAAGTTTTTTATTTAGCCGAAGGCTTTGGCCATCCATTGGTTAACTGAATAATTTATATTAGTGACGCTGAGACATGTATGCCTACAACAATGTGCTGCTAGTAAAGTGATGTCCACTGCACAACCTTGCGGTCGTCGTCTCGAGACACAAGATGTTAAGCCTCATTACACTAATAATATTTATTAGCTAGAAGGCGCTTCAAACCGCAGCGCAGTAATGTTTGCACACTGCTTTTGACTTATCTCAGGCAACGGCGACCTAAGATCAGTTTCTATCGTAGTCTGCTCGTGCGTTATAATATTGTGCTAGTTTGAAGGTTTCAACATTATTATTTATATCATATTTTGTTCGTTGCTTTTAAAATTTTATATGCATATAAATTGTTTGAAACTTTCTCTTGAGTCGTTTTTAGTATTTGCATTAAATAAAAAAATTATATTTATTTCAATCAGACATTGCACATAAATGTATAAAGCTGTTCATATACTTATAAATTTTAAAGAGATTTGAAAAGTTAAGTATTATTTATTAAATCGTTCCACTCACACTTGTCGAATGTAAAGTATAACTCCATAGTACCCGAGCCTGTCCAATGCGAGTTTGTAACAAGTTTATAATTAAATTGTTTTCCCGGTCGTCATTGAAAAGTTGTTACATTTACCAAAGTTAAATTGTATACACACGAGTTATTATATTAACATGTTGTGTATTCACTTCACCACATTTCCATTTCATCATTGGACGTTTAAAAACTGATTTACGTTTCAACCATACTGTAGAAAGTAATTCATGTTTAAATTACCTAAATTATTATCAAATATGCGGAAAGTTTTGTGTTTTTTTACATAAAACGAATGAGGTGTTTTTTCTTTAATTATAACTAAAAAGGATAAAAAAAAATGTAAGGGGTCCCGCACAAAAACTCACGGGACCTAAACCCACCTCACTTGCTTGTTGCACCCTGCTAATAAACAAACGAGGCTCTGGCTCCCGTCAACTCAATGGGCCAGCGTGTAGGAAATGGCCCATATCCCCCCATATAAATATCTATATACGACAGCCCCTAGTGCCCATCGGTACCTTAGGTCATGCTGACTGTATGTGGAAATCTTTAGGGGATGCCTATGTCCAGCAGTAGACGTGATGATAGATAGATAGATAGATACTGGGTCTCGGAAGCACCTCCTGTAAAAAGATAGACAGTTAAGTCAATTTTATCTATGAAAGATGCTGTACTAGGTACATATTGAATTTCTTACGATGTTTTATTTCACCGGAAGCTCAAACTCAATGAAGATCAAACCCGCGCATCTTCTGAGCCATCACGGCTGTACTGTTCATTACAATATTATGAAAATTTATAAATCAAACATCTGCATTTCTAACGTACATTTTATGCAAGTAAATTCGTATGCAATTACCGAAAGAAAACAAATTTTATTTATCCGGAAGCTTTGCTTATCGCAAAGCTTAGCATTGCGCTGTGATTTGCTAGACTCGTGTGCATCCAGTCAGACTGGAAGGCACAACCGTTTATATAAACATCCGGAAAGTAAAATATTGACATGAAAATTTTTGATTTCATATCACAATTTCTTATATTTAAACGAATATATAAAATTACGCGGACTTCAACTTGTTTGTAATAGAATTTTTTTTATTTCACGAATGAGGCGATGAAGAATTTCTGATGATAAATGTCACGACTACAACAACGTGGCGGTAGATAGAATGATATGAACAGCATCACATTACGCCTCTCGCCTTGAGACTTCTTCTTCGTCGTAACCTCATGACTGAGGGACGTGACTATGGTGCGTTGCCCTGGCCACCATTTCTTTCCAGACATTTCTGTCTTGCGCCATTTGAATGGATGATTGTACGGTAGCTCCCGTAGCGTCTTGAGTTGTGCGTGTCCATCTTGTAGGAGACCGCCCTCTCGCTCTCTTTCCTTCCAAACAACCAGTAATAATAAGTCTTTCCAGACTGTCTGGGTCTCGCCTGACCGTGTGTCCGAAGAATTTGAGGACTCTCTGCCTACAGATTGTTGAGAGCCGTGTTGTTATGTTCAACTGTTTGAGGATTGACTCGTTTGTGCGACGTTCCGTCCAGGATATCCTCAGCATTCTGCGCCTGCACCACATTTCGCACGCCTTGAGACATAAGATGTTAAATCTCGTTACCCTAGTACACTGGCCACAATGTCCTTCAAACTGGAACAGTAATGTTTGTACAACATTGCCTAATCCTTAACCTATCTAAATGGTCTTGAGTAATAGTAACCTGCCTCCAACAGTAGTGTTTGTGTAATATTCGTGAAATTTGTTATAAATAATAAAATATAATAATTTAACGCATTTAAAAGGCGATTTCTTTACTTTAATTGTATTGGTGGGAAATTCATTTCGCACTTCGCCGGGCCTTTGAAGGCAACCCTGAAACATTTCCCGCGACTTCTTTTTAAAAGCTGGAACGCTCAGTTCTCTATTTACTCTCCCCGCCTTACGCTCATTTCCTGTATCCTATTGTCTGCTTCCTTCTTGTCCTTTCTAACGTAAAATTTTCAATTCTTTCTCTTTCACTTACGGTTATAAATGAAGTGTTAATTGTTCTCGACTATTGTTGTGTATTGGTAATCTAACTTACTTTTAACTTCTACATACACAACTAGTTTTGGAGTGTCATTATTGACCTAAGATGTAGCTAATATTTTTTTTTATAAGTTTCCCGTTGTTCACAGTTCTGGTAATTACATTATAAAAAAAATATGATAAAAGCAAACCTAACTAAATTTCTAATATGTTAAGGCGAAGAGCTTAGTGTATACGTCGTTATCTGACTACGTTGTTATAAGTTGCAGTATCGTTTGTCACTAGAAAAAAAACGATTATGTGACCTTATGTTTATCGAACCTGGAGCACTCCTTACAAGAAAAGGAAGCGTTTAAATTTGTACCCCCATTTGCATCGCAAGTTAAAATTATCAAAGCGTTTACGATTAACCGCCGTGCCACCGATGGCAATTATACAGTTAATCTTTTAGCGTTAAACTTAAATATCAATCACACAGCTATCGCTAGCTAGTTAATAATGACAGCGGCGTTATTTAAATTTACTGCCGAGCAGTAATCGTGAGCTCCAACTAAGTGCTGGACTAAGGGTCGGTGCATTAACTTAGCGTTAAGTGCAAGTGCATAGTTTCATTAAAGCGTTTTCTATGACGCCGGTCAAACTTGTATCAATACTTGATAGTACATTTTTACATGCAAAATTTACTCTCTGCGTTTGACTATCACATCTTCTGGCCATAACAGCAATTTTGTATTTCGCATGGACTGTTCTGACTATTCACTTCACTGTTTAACTTCCACGAAATTCCTGGTATACCGTATGCACCAGTAAAAGTTTTACCAGACTAAATACTTTTAATGGTACATATAAATACCTCAACACACGACTGTCAATTTTATTTTTATCTCCACTCCCGCTACACCTTTAATATTTATTTATCATTTTCTAATATAAACTATATATTTGATCTATAGTATAAAAAGGTATTATCTTCTCAAAATACAGAAAAACCTTCTCGAAAGGGTTAAGGTTTCGTTATTATTTAACATCGCGAGAACTCAAGGTCAAATATTAGCTAGATTATTGTATAAACTTCAACCGTATAGAGTTGCGCTTAAAATAGGACGAGATTTATATTTAGGGTGTAAGTTATTTGAGGATAGGGGAGCCGTCATAATTTATTAAGATTACCCGAAAGAATCAACAACCATGTACTGGTTTCGTATAAGTCGGAACACATTCTATTTAAGAGATCTGTAATTCTTATGACGCTTAAATTTAGAGTTTAGAAAACTTATCGTTGGATCATCGGTCACCTGCTTAAGTAACAAAACGTAACATTCAGTGTTAAATACATGTAGTACATCTGCTGCAGTCAACGTCTTGCGCCAACACTAGTACAGATCTCTTCCTTAAGTGGACTGGAGCGTTATTGCCAATAAACTGGCCCCAGTAACGACTAAAGCGGGCATTGTGTACTATTGCACCGAGTATTATATAGAAGCCGTTAGCGAGTTTTACGTCTCGGCAGACTGCAAACGTCCGCAAGTTAAACGAATCGTTCGCAGTTATCCTTAATTAAAATTTACCCACATCGTGATTCGGCTTACCTAGCGGTGCTTATTTCAATTTCCTCTTTTTATAATCTTAGTCTAAGTTACTGTTTTTTGTGATAGGTTTCTGTCGCCGCAGACTGTCTAGGTAGGTACCACTGCAATGCCTATTTCAGTCGCCAGTGAAGGGAGTTGTAGATAGTGAGGGTAATTACTGGAGTAACGAGACTTAATATTTTGTCACAGAACGACGAGTTCAATGTGGTGGGGTGAATATCATTCTAACTAGCGCCACGTTACGGTCAGGCATATCGCTTACCATCAAGTGACCGTCTCGCTAGTCTCATCACTTCGTAGAATAAAAAAACACAGCTCCAATAATCTGAGATTGTTAAGTATGTTGCTATAGTTACTAGAGAAAGTAATTTGAACCAGAGACTATTAATTTGCCTCGTCCAAATATTGTTAAAATTGTAGCCAACTATTAACTAGGCCAACCTGTGTTTATCAATACTATTTAAATTTCACTACGTTCAAATTTGAACGACAGGTAACGCCTCAAATGTAATAAATGTAAATAAAGTAATGTATATAAATAAATAAGAAATAGTTACTTATGAGCTACAACCTCTGCAAAGCACTTCAAACTGGTGTATTTTCAAATGTATTCACAATTCTGTTTGACCCCGGACGCTGTGGTGATAACCAACTAAATACTTTCTAACCTAGAATAATCATTATTGATTATATTATATCACCCTAATATAATTTTTATATTTTTTGTGTCGTGTTCCTATAAATATTTTTTTTATATCTGGAAAAGATAAGTAACATTCTCTTTTAATTACAAGTAGGAACTATTTCATTTAAATTAAAAACTACGGTATATGATAAACTAAGCAAGAAACATGTCTTCTGTGAATAACACACGAGCAAGTTATTTTCAATTAAAACATATTTTCGGTAAGCAATATTAGAATCTTTCTATAATTTTATATTAGCGCCATCTTTTAGCCACCAAAGGATTTACTAAAGGTTTTTTTATAACATATTACAATATTCTAATTGCGAATTAAATTAAAAAATAATGATATGATTTTGTTAAAAAGAGTTGCCATTGTCGGTGTTGCGACTGTCCATGAGCGTCAGTGATCATTTTCCACCAGATGAATTGTTTGCCCGTTTGACGTACTTACAAAAAAAAAATATATGTTGTTGCTTTTTGAACCAACTGAAATAATAACTCAAAGACATTAGTCAAACTATGAAGTTTGTTAACTATTTTTCATCCCTAGGGTTACGTACGCCCGCGTAAAGAATTAGAAGATATCCACTACGTCTAATTCTGTATATCTGTATGATACTAATTAATCCCTCAGCGCCGCAGCCATTGTTATATAACGGAATAGAACCTATTCTCACTTTCTCTATTCACAACATTTCTAATTATTACCTTATTATACTATAGGAGGTGAAATGATATTGTTCCACACATTGCTTGTATACTTCCCTTTACAGTGTAGCGCCAAATAAGATGATATACATTGCAACACATTTTGCTTGTTGCCTGGAGACACGAGATGTTAAATCCCGTTACCTCAGTGATTTCAATAGCTAAAACGCCCTTAAAACCGGAAAAGAGTAATGTTTGCACATTATTGTTTAACGACAGAAACGGGAGCTAGTACCTACCTAGACAGACGGTCTCCCGCAACAGAGACCTGCCCCTAGTAATAGTAATTACACAATATTATCAAAGACATCAACTGAGGCCCAAATATAATATAACGATTACACAGACAGGAAGGATCTTTAAATTAATTTAGTTTTGGAACATCATGCTCAGCTGACAGACGTCCACTGCAACTTTTCAATAATTATATGCAGTATGCTCGGGACTAAGCCGAAGTTGCAATTGAATTACTTAGCCTAAATGAAAGATACATAAGTTCTTGGTAATCTAATTGGAAACTAAAATAATTTTTTTAACAAAAAAAAAAAAAAGGATTTTATATGTCAGTCTCAATATAATAACTATCTTAGTTTTAACTAATTTTTTTTTAATATTGTCAAATATTAAAAAGGGTACGTATGAGCGGTTATTAGTTAAAGGCTAACTCGTTTCCTTTTTAAACGGTTTACTTCAAGGACAACAGGTATATGACAAAGTCGCGAGATTATAAGTTTTATATTGACCTCTAGTAACTTTATTTATCTTTATAATAATGTAACTAAAATTTTACATCACGTATTGTGTTTTAATTTCCATCATGTTTTCTAACTTATATGAAAATTAAGAACATGAATATTATTAACAATAATGTATTACCAACCCTAATTCTTACTATTAGAGGTTTAGGTAATATTGAACGCTGGAGTATATTAAAAAAAAATCACGTGTACAATTAAAAAAATTTTCGTCATCCTCGTTATGCCTCGCCCAAGTTGTACTCCTTTTGTGTGTAATATGTATAGAGGTTTTTTTTTAACTTCTCATTTAACGACTTGAATAATCCTTTTTTTATGTTTTACTTCCTCTCTTGTGGTATCAAACCAATACATAATTAGATTTATTTTTAAAATTCATTCTCTAATTAGTGATATTAAATTCAAAATATTGGTAACAAATTCCTTTATCTAAATCTAGTACTAGAATCATGGTGCTTAATAAAATATTAACCTTACTTAAGGACTGGGACGTAGAAAAAAATTTGTATGCTTTACGCTGCAATCGTAGTTCGATCCCCAACCACGCGTATTATTTTTGTTAATATTTTGTGCATTAAATATTTTTTTTAGACATTTTTGCTATAATATTGTAAATATAAATAAAGTATTATTTGAAAAAATATTTTTAAAATAAAACATCTGACAAAATTTTTTTGATATTCATTGTTATCTGTGCGAAGTGCTGAATCGCGCCATCGGCTTTTTGTGTTCGCTTAAAATATATAGAGGAAGCGTTGTCGGACTCATGGGGAGTCCCGTATCTACACAGTTAAATAGTGATGGGGTCCAGAGCTACTAATTCTCACCCCACTGCCTTTGCCGCTGAGCCTGAATGGACAATTTGTTTGATTGAAGCGTCGTCACGCTTTCTATACTGAGGTGTTGGATGATACACCTCGACACAACTGATGTAGATTCTTCGATTCCCTTTTTGTGTTTAAAAATATATATAAAAAAATAGTAGTCACATTTTTTTATTTTAACGCGATCATTTGAAAAAGGAACGTTAATTAGCCCCGCATTGATTTTCAAAATTTTTTCGGCAATTTGTATTCAGCGGTTGGTAGTAACTAGAATTAAATAAAAAAAATGTCATTGCTTAACTAAAAATATTTTCCATAACATCTGTAACTTACTGTTAGTGGGTATGTTACCGGAAACCGTCTAGGTAGGTGGTAGGCTGTGGTGATCCACAGCGCCTATTTCTGCCGCGAAGCAGTAGCGTGCAACCATTACTGTGTTTCGGTTTGAATGGCGCAGTAGCGTTCCTCTCGTCGCGTCGCTTAAGTAAGAAAAATATAGCATTTTAGTAAATATCTTATTTTCCGTATTCACTTCGAGTATTTTCATGCGACAAAGTATTTAATAAATATCGTATACTTTTTTCTTTAAATAAACAATCGAAATAAATATTAATAATTTGACGGTGCTCATTATTATAAAGTAATCAAAATTTTAGTAAGATGTTATTAATTATTATATCTTAAAACAGATCATCGATTTAGATAATTGTAAAGCGGTTTAAATTTTTTTTTAAGATATATAAATACATTTCGTGTCTACGGATTTTTTACTAGTGAGCAACAAATAGAATATATACATTAGAATGTGCAGGTAGTAATAACACAATAGTACGTTATTATGCCGTATATTTTTTTTTATTCTACGAAGCGACGACACTACCGGGACATTCATAACCACGTGACCCTGCTTAAGATGATATACACAATAGCACATTGTGCTCGTCGCGTTGAGACAGATGTTCAGTGTCGTTACCCCAGTAATTTCACTAGCTACTGCGCCCTTCTAACACACACACAAATTATTATTTTTTATATAATTAAGCGACGTGACGAGCGCGACGTTCTCCTGATAATAGGGGATACGCCTGCCCATAACAACGTGGCGCTAGTTACGATGGTACACTTTTTTTTATATTATCACGCCTTTTTTCCTTGTAGGAGTAGCAGAGGCGAATAAACACCCACTTTCACCAGATGTGGTCAGGTTAGGTCCCATGTAACAGGGGGCGAGTCTGTTGCCATTTTATTGGGGCCACCCACCACACACACAAAGATAATTTCAGTCTGCGGGTTTCCTCACGATGTTTTCTATCACCGTTTAAGTTCACAAATGTACATAACCTAAATATTAAGTCATCGGTATATGCCGAGATTCGAACCCACGACCCCCGGAATGAAAGCCGCATGCTCTAACCATTAGGCCAGCCAGCTACTATTACTGCTACGAGGATGGTATACACAGCACCACATTGTGGTCTTCACCTGTGACATAAGTCATTAAATCTCGTTACCCCATTAATTACACTAGCTACAGCGTCCTTTAATCTGGACCACAGTAATGTTTGCACAGTACTGTTTAGCGAGAGAAATAGGAGCTGTGGTAGTACCTAAACGGTCTCCGGTAACAGAGATCTACCAAGACGGCGGTTCTAGTTCGAACAATAGAACTAATAAATATTTTAAGATATTTTTTTATATGCTTGTAAATATAAGGAAACGATTATTTTTGTAATTATTAACTTGTTAACCGGGGAATTCCCTTTTTAATTGCCCAGGATATAACCGGGCGCGAGCTTTTTTACTAGGAGGTGGTCAGTACGTCACGTTCGGAGAACGTACGAATCTATACCTCCCACTCATTCCAGGGCCCAAAATATACATCAAAGGCGTATTTATACGTCTTACTCGGTTAACAGGTTAAGAGATTCGTTACATATAAAAATTTAAGGACAGATAACATCTGCACTTGAAGTACACTAATACATATTGTTTTGTGCGATGGATAGGCATCGTATGAAGAAAGCGTACAAAAATGGTAACGTTACTGAAGATCTTGTCTCAAGGTGATCAGCGCAATGTGGTGCAGTATATACCATACTAATTAGCGCCACATTGTTATGGGCTAGCGTATCACTTACCATTAGGTAAATGTCTCACTCGTCTCATCGCTTCTTCGTATATAAAAAAAAATGAAATTGCACAAAAACAGGATCATATAAACAATGACCGCACAAAAAAAGATTTTACTTTATTATTATTTTTCTCTATTTGATAGTTCATTATATCTGTTTTAAATATTTTTGGTAGTAAAAGTGTTAATTAGTAACTTTTTTTTCCCATTTTTCACTTAATAATAAATTACATATATTTTTCAGTAAATTTTAGTGTAGCGCAAAGATACATATTTAATTTAATCTTTTTTTATTTAAACTTTTTGAAATGTAAACGAAACATTGAGATTAGCTATCGCATCTCACTGTACATATATATAATAATATTACACGTATAAAATATTTTGTATTCCCTTTAATATATATTAAAGTAGTTAGAGCAGGAATCAACTGAATTATACTTGGGAGCAACCTGGGTTCGATTCCCGATAAATATTTATAACTTTTTGTTAATCTTTTTTTATTCGAAATAAAATTTAATAAACAATTTAAATTTTTAGTGTTACATCATATATTAAAAAAAAAATATTTGATGTGAATTAATTTTTGAAAATTATTCATGTGGATGTTCATTGTTGTTTGTATAGCGTCCTAAATCGCGCTATCAGTGTTTTCGACGTCGCTCGGTATATATACAAAGAGCGATGTCAGTGTCGTGGGGAGTCCGGTGCTACACGGTGAAATAGTGATGGGGTCTAGAGCTATATTAAATCTGACCCCCAACCCAATCGCGAAGCATGTCTCGGGGCCAACGTGCACACTGCGATTAATCTTGGCCACCGCTTTGGACTACTCCGAAGCGCTGTGCGAGTTCGGTTCCCGGCCGACAAGGTCGGGTCAACAGAGAAAGTAAAGAAAAGACCCTTTGCAAGCAAAAAGTCCTTTACTCTCGTCGACTGAGGAGTCCCTCTCAGATTACTCCTCGACACCACTGATGTAGCAACTTCGACTCCCTTTTTGCGCGTCAAAACTATTTTACATGAAATATATTTTATAACAAAGTTTTTTAATATTTTCTGGAATCAACTGGTTTCTTACTGAACCATATTTTAGATTAAGATCTTTAAGTTCCAGGTTCGAGGGTCAAAAACCAGTAGTGTTAATTAAGTTGTAATCATCCGATAGACGTCCACTGCTGGACATGGTCTCCTTAAAATAACGGTTATAGGTTTTCAAATGGGGCATTTCCCACCTCGCTGGTTTCAGGTTAGTGGGCGCCAGACCCTCGTTTGTTGCTTAGCAGGGTGCACCACGTGCAGTTGAAGTTCGCTTGGGTCCCGTGAGTTGTTATGCGAGATCTCTTACGCCCCTAAATTTTAATCGGGTCTTATTAATGTTTGCGTGCAATTAGTTATTTATACTTTATTGCTTGTTGTCTCTTACAGTATTCATTATAATTAAATATTTTTGTCTGACCGTCGAGTGAAGGAGGTATTTTTAAACCGATTTTACACTTAATAGTACTTTTATTTTCTACTGTTCATTCATTTCGTATTACGAATTGAAAATTAATAAGAGAAAAATGTTTACATGTGTTATTTAATTATTTGTTGTATTAAATCATTTTATAATTATTTAATAAACAACTAATGTTTTATCTTAGACTCCATTGATATCTTTTCTTCGCACCATATATTTTTACTGAGATAAAGAACTAGCTGTTCCTTGTCCGCTTTCTTGACCGTAATACTCCTGCAACTCCTTTTGGGGAAGAAATTTTGTAAAACCAATTTTAAGCTGTCCTCTAAATTGCAGAAGTAGTATTTCTACCAAATTTTGAGTGTTTACGTCTAATAATTTCGGACTTGTGATGAGTCCATGAATCTTTTTTTTATTCAATTAAGCGATGAGACGAACAAGACGGTTATTTTATGGTAAGTGATACTGTCGCCCTTAACATCTTGGCGCTAATTATAATGATATACACTGCACCGCATTACGCTCGTCATCTAAGATATAAAATGTTGAGTCTCGTTACCCCGGTAATTTCATCACCTACAGCGCATTTTAAATCGGAACAGTAATGTTCCCAACGTATTATCGGCTGCTAAAATAAAGTTTATTTACAACAGCGCCATCTATTGTTAACAAATAATCGGGAGTTTGAGAGATTTGAAGTATAGAAGCAGATGTGTTTGTGTGTATATGTATTTTTACTATACATACGTAATGTAGTTCATAACTGAATTACCGTTATCGATTTAGGTTTTTTTTTTTCTGAAGAACAATAATACTCTTAAGTATAATTGGAATACTATTTAGATCTTTTAAGTATTATTAGTATCATTATCTATTCTTCCTATTCATCCATCGATTAACACGGGGGTCCCCATTCGGTTTCGAAAGAAACCGGTTCGCTTTCACCTGCATCCAACGATTCCCTCTTTCTCCGCCAAGATATTCGACCCACTTAACAGCTGTTAAGGCAGGTATATTACATATCATCAGGTGGACATCTAGCTTGCTCGTCGCTTCGTAGAATAAAAACAATATCGTTTATTGCTCGAGTGTTTAGTTTTCTTTGGTTTTATTATAGGTTAAGGTGGTAGTCTAGATTTTTATATAACTAGGCTATTATCGTAGTTTGCTTTTAAAATAACGTTCAAGGATTAATTATGGATCCCTAGTTTTTATTACGGTTCTTTATTTAATTTAAGACCAAGGGGACCATTTATACACATCAGTGAGACTGATGAGATTTTATTATTCAACTAAGGGACGAGACAATCAGGACGTTCACCTGGGATGGTAATTGATACGCTTGCCTACAACGTTGCGTTAGATTCGATTTTATAAACTGCTCCACATTGTGCTTGTCGCCTTGAGACAAGATGTTGCGCTTCGTTACCGCAGTAATGTTATTAGCCACAGCACTCTTCAAACCGGAATACAGGAATATTTCCACACTACTGTTTGTCGGCTGCAATAGGCGCTGCGGTGGTACCTACCTAGACGGCCTCCGGCAACAGAGACCTACAACCAGTACGAGTATTTATGACGTAATGTCAATGTAAACCGCTCAAGTGCTATATATTCGCTAATCGAATAATCGCACACTAGGTCTCTTTGTAGGTCGCACAAACGGAAGTCCCATTTCGTTATCACCATCTGTCGGTTACTCACTACGTACAAAATGGCGGGCGGGTCGTTATGTGTATTAATTACGCAGTTGTAGCCTGTGCTCATGATTTGTTATATATATATATATATATTCAGCTAAACATGTCTATGTAGTTTCCTAATTATAATTACTGTCTTTGTGAGAAAAAAACTGTGTTTGCAGTGTCTAGGTACGTACCACCGCAGCTTCTATTTCTGTCGAGAACAGTAGTGTGAAAACATTACCGTGTTCTTGTTTAAAGTGCGTTGTAGCTAGTGTAATTATTGGGATAATGTGACAAGACATATTATGTCTCAAGGCGACAAGTACAATGTTGTGCTTTGAATACTATCTTAACGTCACATTGTTATGGGCGGGCGCATCACTTACCATGAGGTTAACGTCCTGTTCGTCTTATCGCTTCGTAGTATAAAAAAAACTTGTGTTATCGACCACTGACCAAATTTTACACCAGGAACATTTTTATGTTTTATTACTTGTCATGCACGTATGGGATGATGATGATGATACCTTAACATGATTTTTAACGATGTTTTAATAAAAAAACTATTCTTTCGGGACGGAAATGTGACGTCCTTTTGTGAATTTTTCAGTTTGTAAGCTGATATAAAAAAAAATTAAATCAGTTGGACAATTGGAAAAAAAAATCGCTATCAAATGTATTACTACTACCTTACTATACTATACCCTATTTTTTGGGTGGATTTTTCTGCGCGAACACGCTCCAGCATCTTGGACCTCTGTCATTTGTATCATTTAAAACTGAGGTCAACAATTTTGTAAAATGTACTGGACAAAGTTCAAGGAATACCAAATGGGCGAGTCAAACTGGCGGGCATAAAAAAAAACCGCAGTGTAACGCGCTCGCGGTCACCCCGCTGCCCTTGCGGTGACCGTAGTTAAGGCGAGCTCATACTGTACGATTCTCTCATACATTCTACATTACACTTTTTAACCGAACAAAAGTAAGAGATGAGAGATTTTAAATTATCTTATATTTATACTGGGTATGATTTTCTACGTTCCGACTTAATAAATATTTTTTTTTTAAACGATTTTCGTTTTTTACTCAATGGGATACGCCTGTCGCAGATTATTTAATATGTTTTTACTGCACTATATTCTTTATTCGTTTCTTCTATGGAATGACTTACCATTAACAATAAAAGAGGCACGATCACTGTAAGCTTCTAAGACCCTTGTCAGTAATCATTATCTTTTCTTTTAAACATATTGTCATTCCAAGTATACATACAAGAGTATATATATACATATTGTTATGTATTTTCCATATTTGTATTATATATCATGTTAACTAACACCTCACACTACATTTAATTTATTTATTTACTTTCCATCTAAAGGTTGACTAGATGTCGCTTTTAGCTATAAGACCGCCCATTGTCGATTTATTATTATATAATATGTTTTGTCCGGTTGAGGAAGACCTATGCCCAGCGATTGATGTCTATCGGCTGATAATGATTTTTTTTATTCAACGAAGCGACAAGACGAAAGGGACATCAATCATCAGGTACATAACATAACAATACCCATAACAATGTACCGCTAGTTAGGTTGGACACTCCACCACATTGTGCTCATTACCTTGATACGTAAGACTTTAAATCTCGCTCCTCCAGTAATTTCATTAGCTGAAGTGCACTTCAAAGCGGTAAACGGTAATGTTTGCACACTACTGTTTATTGGCTACAGTAGGAGCTGTATAGTACTTACCTAGACGGTCTCTGCAACAGAGACCTACCACCAATTAACGAGTGTTTCCTTAATTGTAATATTATTTGGTGTACAAAACAGCATATTTTATTCTATTCTGTTTCTAGCTTGAAACATAGGTTTCATACTGTAAATGCATCTTTTTTTATGTTTTATATTGTCAATAGTATTTTTTTATGAAGTTTTCGCCGCTAGTTATTATGACAGACATTGGAGCTTTATCGGACTCAGGGCTCGCGGATCTGGTATCATCATCATTATTAGCCAATAAACGACCACTGCTGGACCTAGGGCTCACCCACATACATTTAACATGGCCTCCAGTCTCACTAGAGGCTGTCGTGTGTAGGAGTTCACATCGGGGGATTGGGGCAATATCCCACCACGCTGGCCTAATGCTTGTTGATGGAAGCTAGAACGTCGTTTGTTGATAAGCAGTTGTGCACCACGGGCGGGTGAGGTTGGCTTGGGTCCCGTGAGTTGTTGTGCGGGACCCTTTACACCCCATCTCGTATTCGGGAGCTAAGACAATAGTATTTATTTCTTATACTAATAAATATTTGTTATAGTGGGTAGGGGGTAGTCAGTGTGTTAGAGGTCTTACTCTCCTCCGTCCCGTCACATAGACTCGATAACGTAAAGCCGTAACATGAACATGACTTAATTTTGCTTCACGTTTGCCAAAACATAAGTCGATCGTAAAACTAAATCGACCATATAATATGGCGTCATTCTCAATCTAGATTAAATTATTACTTTTACCAAGCACTATTAAAGGTCAATTGAGATTTGTGTGTTACAACACAATTTAAAATGGTTTGATGATATTTATATTATCTACAGCAGGGGTTGTCGGCTCGCGGTTGTAAGTGTATACATGGTCGATTGAGTGGTCAACATTAGAGTTGCACCTGAATGATCTACCAGATCATGAATTCGGAGGCTGGGTCTTCACTCACCTAACCAGTTGTTCATCTTTTTGGTAAATCCATTAACGTTTGCTTTCAGTGACAATCAGTTTTACCAAATCTTTTTTATATAGATATCACTTGTCTTTATTCTAATAACTTCAATAGCTATAACGTTTTTCAAACTTGCACAGAGTGCGGTGAGGACACAAAAGGACATATGATCATGTCACTGGTACATTCTCTGTTTTGAAAATCCCGCGTTAAATACTTTCTTGTTGTAGGAGTTCTATTTAACTATTTAGAGAGATCTTATTGCTAATAAAAGTTATAGGAAGTCTGCTTAACCTTTTACTATCATACCTATTAGAGAAGATGTTTAGTCTCTTCGTCATCATGTCGCGTGAACATATCATCGATAAAGTCGATGATACACGTTGTTGCTAGTAATTAAGTGTGCAATTGAGGCTATGAGATCAAAACAGCGAACTGCCATTACTCACGAGGCGAGAGGTCGTCATACCGCGCTCAGCTGCCACTTACAACAGTGTACACCAGTAGGTTATCTAAAGGTTAACGGCATCTTCCTGTCTGCATTTACAACTACTGTTTGTAAGAGATTACACAGTCAGTTTTGGTCCTTTTAGTGACGTTAACTGTAGTGCAGTAAATTTATTATATATTGCATCCATATAAACGAATACAGGGTAGGAAATCCTACGCAGCGTTATTTACACTGTCTTCATCACCAGCCGATAGACGTCCACTACTGGACATAGGCCTCTCCCAAAGATCTTCACGTTTATAGGGTTCCATATAGGAGTTGGGCCATTTCCCACCACGCTAATTCTACACAAACGATAAGCCTTTTACAAAAAAGAATATATTTTTTATTCAATTAAGTGACAAGATGTTTACCTCTTACCATTAGGTAAACGTCCAGTTTGCAGTAAGAGATATGACTGTCCCATAAAAACGTGTTACTAGTTAGGATCATATATACTGTACCTCATTGCGCCAGCCGGTTGAGACATAAGATGTTGAGTCTCGTTACCCTAGTAAATGCTCTAACTACAGCGTCCTTCAACTCATAACATAGTACTGTTTGTCGGCTGCAATAGGCGCTGAGGTGGTACCAACTTAGAAGATTTCCGGTAACAGAGACTTACCAGCATTAAATATTAGACACCGAAAGTTACGCTATTGTTTGTTTAGTAGATGAGAAAAAAAAAACAAATGTCCATACATCACCAGATAAGGCAAACAATTTAACACAATGTTATCAAACATCCATCAATTAAAGCGTGTTTAAGATGAGCGATGTGCGCACTCTGACCCCGCGCTGATATCACGGGATCTTTGTGTTGGTAAACAAAGGCTGTGCGCACACTGTTTGTTTTGAAAACAGCGCCGTGCCGTGTACACACTGCCTTACGTTGTGCGTAAAGAATCTACCGCATTTGTTTTACCTTCAAAATATGACGATGTTTAACGTTTGTATGTAATATATAACCGTAATCGCAAATGACCCCCTATTGCGACCGTTGCTATAGTAACCGCATAAATAATACGAAATAAAAATGTCCATAAAAGCTAGTTAGAAATAAAATGAAGGATCTATTAATATAAAAAATAAATAGTCTATAACCATTTACAAATTCCGGTCATGTTCATGTTCCCATGTCGATGCGTTCACTAATTTTCACGTGATTGGCAAACAAACAAAACCCATTTTCGTTATATATATATAGATATAACACTCCCTGATCTGTGTGGTGGATAAAATAAGCTTGACCTTCTCCTCGCGATAGCAGTCTCCGCATCCCAACTGTGGGAACATTAGAAAGGGGTTATCATTTGTGTCTGTATGTCGGTATTGGCATCGTCATTTCCAAAATGTTGGACAGAATTTGGAAACTGCGAAGAAATGATTCTTCGTTGTAATTTATAAACAGCTGGGCCATTTCCGACCAATCGGCTCTATTCCCAATGTTATTTGAGAATATTTTCAATTTAAAATTATACTTATCAGAGAATAAAGGTTGAGAGGGTAGCTGGAAGTGTAATAGAGTGATCATTATATTGTTTGATCTCTTCTATTGCCAATAAAGTTAGTTAAAAAAAATTCTACGTAATTATTTCGTAGCTTTTAATTATTCTTATTCAAGATATTTGGCTTAAAGCTGGTTCAATCCCTACTGTCTTTCAGCTTCCGGTGAAAGTAACGTAAGAAAGTTGAAATGTTCGCTTATGGTGGATAAAATGTGCTTAAATTTTCATTTGAAAGAATATTTCATTCATGTTGCAGTTCTAGGAACAGAAAATGTACTGTTTATTATAATTAAATATTAAAGCTTAAAATCCCGTATCCGCCAGATACATTAACCATGGCACTCGGTGGCCTCGTTTGACCCCAGAGATAAGAGGTTCGATCCTTATTTATCGCGCACCGACACGACCTCCGGTTTGATAGAGCAACCGTTTGAAGGAACTTCGTGAACTAATGTTATCGGCAACGAGCCGATAGCCCGATGGCGCAGCCGCGACGGCGTGAGGGTCGGGGATTCAAACCGAAACATAAATGTGGGATGCGTTTTTTGTAATATAACGACCGTGCTAATATTTTTTATTCAATTAAGCGACTAGAAGACAAACAAAACATTCACCTTATGATACGTGATACGCCCACCCAAAACAATGTGGCGATAGTCAGGATGCACTATATTGCGTTCGTCGCCTGAGACATACGATGTCGTCTCGTTACCCCGGTAATTGCAGTAGCTACAACGCCCTTTAATCCGGAATATAATACTGTTCGCACACTTTTACCTACTAAGACGGTCTCCGACAACAGGGACCAACCTAACAATAAATAAATTAAGTACTTTATCTATATGTGTAAGAGATTTCTATCTATGAAGAAATTCATCACATCTCCGGAACCGTAAGGTCTAGACACTTGAAATTTGATAAGAATATTCCTTTTGCCGAGTATAGGTCAGCTACGAACGGATTATTACTAAATTCCTTTCCTAAGGGGAGTTGCGAGGGTGATACGGCCAGCAAAGTGGTAGAGGAACAGCAAGTTTACTATAAATTACAGATTGTATTTAACTAAACAAACTAACTAAAAAATAAACATTCCGTTTTTTTTTTCATTTATGCATAATTTCTAAAACTTGGTTAAAAACGTTACGGAAACTAAAGTTTTTTTATCATCCGTTTGTTTCCTTGTATGGTTTTCATCGCGGATTAAATTAGCAGTTAGAGTCTCGGCAATCATTCAATTCGTACTTGCCACGAGCCATCTCGTGTCGGCGTTGTTAGGAGATGAGGAGCAATTTGAAATGGTCGACGTGATCATGGACACGTATTATGTTTTACCTACGACAAGAAATAAGTTTATTGAGTACAGAATATTTTAATTAAGATTACGGGTCTTAAAACTTAGGAAGCAGATCCTGCAGAACATGAACTGACGATCTAGTTGTCATTCCGCTGGCATAGCTGGATGGAACGGTGTGGCGATTCTTGAGAGAAGATTATGTCCTAATGAAGTTTTCGAACCTGATGTTTATAAATGTAAATATTCTGAAATAGATATGCAAGCTCCATAATGTTTTATACATAACATTTAACAGCTGGTAACAGATTCTCATTTGCTGGAAACAACATAGGTAGATACAGCCGCAGCTCCTATTCCTTTCAGCGAACAGTAGTGTGCAAACATTGCAGTGTTCCCGCTTGAAGGGCGCTGTAGATAGTGAAATTACTGTGGTAATGAAACTTAATATTTTATGTCTCAAGGTGACGAGCATAATTTGGTTTAGGGTCTATACCTATGTTACCCTAATGCCACATTGGTATGAACAGGGGTATCACTTACCACGAGATTGTCTTGTCGCTGCATTAAATAAAAAAAAAACAAAACAATTCAAAATGCCCCCTTCCTTCAGTAATGAATATATATTATATATATGTATATATATCTATATCTATATCTATATATGTATATATATATGTGATAGAATGATGAAAATTCTTAAAAATGATTTATAATCGTTATTTTACTTAAGAATTAGTGGTTTTTCTGTTTCTATTTATAGTTGTTATTTTTTTTATTATAAATTCTTTACATAATTGTATGTACGTGGAATATGAACAAGCAATTAAGTTTTCTCATATATCTTTTCGCTTAGTTTATGTTGCGATGTATCTACACAGTATAAGAAAGTAGTTAAACTTTTTATGTACTGTTAAATCTTTAAGGGACTATTATTAATATTTTCTTATTAAATGCTTTGTTGATATGATAATTAATCTGTGCAAATATTCTGATTATAAGGAAGAAGAGTTTCCTTCTCTATAACAAAGCAGGATGTATAAACAAAATGTAATTTATGTTTTAATAGCGAGCAAAGGCGATCGTTATGAATCATTAATATTCATGAATTTTAGTATGCAAAAGAATAATGAACCTTTAAGTTTAAACATTTTTTCTTAAGACATTATAAGGCCAAACTAATTATTCAAATGATAGAGCGCTCCAAACTTTTTAAACGATTAATTTCCCTCGCTTGCTAAGGAAAATTTTATGTTATTTTTCACATAAATTATCTTTAACCGAGCACCTCTTTAAACTTTCCAAGTTAACGTTAATACTTCAAATATTCAGACTTTTACAGGAAAAATATTGATCTCGTTACAGATTTCCCGTAAAACCTCTATTTATGTTCTAGACGCGATGAAAATTTTGCCGATTTGTGTACTTGTTTGTAATAGGAAAGTTTTGCAACTTCTCCAACTGTTCTCACATTTCTGATAATTAATTAAAATATAATGTTTTCTCTGCAAAATTAGCCCGCAATATCATATTATCAGATGAATGGTTGGCTTATCAATAAAAAAACATTTCTATATTACCGACGTACATAATACCGAGTGCCTCAAATTTTAATAAATATTCTGTATTCCCTGTGTTGCTACATTAAAATCATGTGTTGAAAAATGCCAAAATTCCGAGCCATTTTTCTAAAACATGTAACAAGTATATCATCTGTCTGATGGTAAGTTACCATGACCTATGGAAACCTGTAATACCGGAGGCAACATGAGCAATACTCAGTTAAAAAACTAAATCTGTCGAAATAACATTAAGTCATAACATTAATTTTTATTCTTACAAAGATCACTTAAAGATAAACATTGAAAACGATGTGATAACTTTCAAAGGCTTTATAAATTTCTTTTGGATTGTAAACAGGCTCTCTTTCAAAAACACTTTCTATACAAAAGAAACTAACCGGAAGTTTGTCACACAAATATAAATGTTATTTTTTTGCGTGGGGGTTATGAAATTAAAGCATCCTATTTTAATATCAAATGATACAAAAGAGTGTATTATTAATAGGTCTCGCTTCCGTACACAAATACAGCATTTGTTTATAATAATAAGTTGTCCTGTCGAATTGGGTTTCCTTCTGTTGAGCGATATATCCTGACTGTATGATCCTGATACACTACTGACACCTTGCACGTTTGTAACCTTAAGATTTAATATCAATTCTCATAAGCAGTTTTCTAAGTACATTGTCCGTCAAACCGGAAGATGGTCATTTTGTAACATAAATTATTTGCCTTTATATGATGTCCTAAAGTTATATGTCATGTAAGGTAACCGTATCAACCGGCTTTGAGTCTAACGAACATGAAGTTTTGGGTGTGTTCGCTGGCTAATTGGCTACACCGCAGCCGGAGCAGAGTGTGGTCCGCAAGTGAAATTGTTGTTATACCGATGTCTATTTGAGTTGTGGTTAAAGCGATGGAACTGGGTTCATTAGTCAGTTTTAGATAGAAACTATCTGAATAGATTTATTTTATTTATCCTCCAATATATATAGAAATATCCAGGGATTCATTGACTCATCACGAAATCTGCGGAACTATTACACGTAAACACTCAGATGTTCGTAGAAATATATCTTTTGCCATTTTAAGGTCAGCTAAGACTGGATTGTACAAAATTATTTTCCCAAAGGTAGTTGCGGAGGTGTTATGGCTATCATAGCGGACGAAGAGCAGCAGGTTTCAAATAAAATTAAAACTTAATGTACTATGCACAAATAAAGGAAAGAAGCAACAAAAATTAAACTTTATCAGCGTAAAGAGGAAATGGAAGTTATAAAGCGACTACGGAAACGGGGGAAAGTATTGCTATCTAATTTTTTAATTAGCATAATCTTTTCTGATAAGAGCTGGTTTACTTTTAACACAATTGGTAGTTCACGTGAGTGATTACTGGAAAACGTTGGGGTTATCAATAAAACACAAGATAAAGTATTCGTTACTTTTTTACTTAGAAAACAAAAAAAAATCAACGAATCTATTACAACACTCAATAGATATTTTGAAGTCTTATCCACGCGACGTGAAGTATAGAACGTTTATGTTTCATTATCATCATCATCAGCTGATAGACGTCCACTGCTGTACATAAGCCTCCTCCAAAAATATCCACATCCATATTTATATGTTTACGCTTAGGATATTCACACAAAATTAAAGCACAATAAGCTTATACTAATTTCGAATTTGCTTCATGTAACACACGTTGAAACGATGAAATCGTTTGCGCACGCGCGTTGATGAGGACACGCGGCCGTTTAAACCAGCGAGCTCGTCAAACAAGTACCACGAACTTTATCACAGCATATCAAAAAAGGTATTATTACATTGCGCTACTAACGGCGCAGTGGTTAAGGTTTGCACATTAATTTTTTTTTTGTTTGTGTTACCAGAAATTTTGATGTGTATGTAGTATACAAACGTTACTATGTTACAGTGTGAAAGCTTCCATGACGGGGTAACATAATGGGTAACGAGATATAACTTGTATGGATTTACAGCGACTAGACATAGGTAGCGCTTTATCAACTAGCACAGTGTTATTATCGATGGATATATTTTATCTATAACAGGTTAACATTGGACCCCAATTTCACATGGTGAGAAATGACAATGAGGGCGTTGGGTGAAAAGTGGATGGTGAAGTACACTCGTCCAGAATACTCTAGCTCTCATTTTAATCGGAACACAACAATACTGTTATGGCGGCATATTTATAAGATGATAGTGGTAGCTAGCCAGGTGTATTCAAAAAACCATACCACTAACTTTTGTTATTGCATGAAGCGTCGAGATGAGCAAAACGTTCACTCGGTGGTAAGAGATATGGTTTGCCCATAACAACGTGGCGTTAAGATGATATACAACAGAATCATATTGTGCTCGTCGCCTTAACACATAAGATGTTGTCTTATTACCCCAGTAATATTTGCATACAGCTGTTAAGCTGCAGAAATTGGAGCTGTAGTGGTAGTTATCTAGACGGCCTCCGGCTAGAGATACCTTCCACCAGTTAAACTAAGCCATTAAAGGAAAATAATAATAACAAACCATTTATTTGTCTAAAAAAACCTTGAGTCTATACCTATAAGAATAAAACGGAACAAAAAGAAAAAACAGACAAAAAAGTCCCGGACTCAACGTTGGAACTTGATGCCAAGTCCTGGTATTCTGCCCTGGCCTGATTTTATTAAAACAAGTGAACGCTTAATTGTATAAATACTTTTTTTAATTTAGTTACGGAAATATTGTAATAAAAAACAGCGACCACACACGAATCAACCAGAGCTGTTTATGCTGAATAAATGCTGCAAATCTTGTTCGTTAAATGAAATATATGAAAAAAAAGTTTGCCTGCCTTTGTGTCCGTGTATAACGCGACCAGGTCTGACTCAACGTACGTTATGCAAGCGTTGCGTACGGTGTCGTCGCAGCGAAACCCAGACCGGTTGCGATGTAGAGCACCGCTCCGCTGTGCACGCGTTGCCCACGCCTTCTGTTGGGCAAACGCGCTCATTGTAATCAGTATAAACTGTGCATTTAACATTGGAAGCGTTGGTTTTTTTATAGCGTTAGCGATGCCTAGGTAGGTACAGCCGCAACGCCTATTTCTGCTGCTAAACAGTAGCTTGCTAACACTACTGTGTTCCAATTCAAAAGGCGATGAAATTAGTGGAGTACCGCGACCTGTAATCTCTGATGATGTTGAGCGCTTGGTAGTCATTTTGAATATAACAGCTGATCTGATATTGGTCTCATGGACCCGGGTCCCCGGCTTGTTATTAATGAGACTTAGAATTTTGTATACAACGAGCATTATTTATTGTAGTGCTTATTATGCTTCATTATTATGAATGGATGTATCATTTACCATGAGGTGAACATCCTACTCAGTTTGTAGTTTCGTGGAATAAAATAAAACCTATTGCACTTAGTTTTATAAATAGGATTTCATGTTATAGGCTGTTGATACTTATACCACTTTTAGGTCAGTAATAACCACATACAAAAACAGGTGTTATTGAGCGTTACAGTTAAATGGTAGGTCTGGTGGTAGGTCTCTGTTCCTGGAGACTGTCTAGGTAGGTATCACCGTAGCGTCTAATTCTGCCTCCGAACAGTACTGTGCAAACATTACTGTTCGACTTGAAGAGAGCTGTAGCTAGTATAGCTACTGGGGGAACGACACTTTAGGTTTTGTTTCAAGGCGACTAGTACAATGTGGTGCTGTGAATACCGTCTTAATTAGTACTGTCTTTTTATGGACAGGCGTATTACTTACTATCAGATGAACGTCTCGTTTGTCTGGTCGCTTCGTTGTATAATAAAAAATTAGAGTAAACGGCTAGACGGTTTCGGATAATAAAATAAAATACATAATATATTTATAGTTCTAGTAACGTGTTGTAAATCTACTAGCTATAAGAACTTAAAATTTCGATAAACGTTTTAGGTTTCCCTGTAGCACTAATAATAATATCATCATCATCATTCGATAAACGTCTACAGCTGGAAACGGCTTCCTTAATGATGTCCACTCCAATCGGTCACGTGTTGCCTTTATCTAGCGGTTTCCTCCGCCTCTAACAAGACCGTCGGTCCAAATAAAATTAATATGCTCTGGCAATGACATGGCCGGTTTAATTCGTATACAACATAAATGTATTATTAGACTGATCTATTTATTCGATCATTACTGGCATATATCCAGGGTAAGCACTAGTTTGTACAAGTCGGAAGATGAAAGAAAAGATATGGTCACTACAAGGCGTATATTGCGACTAAACAGTTTTATATAGATACCGGCTTACGTTTTACTGGATGTCGGTAGGCGCCGAAAACTACATACCTCATAATTACATGAATTAAAAAAAAAATGTACACAAAAATATATATATGGCGCGATAGCTTTTAACGTGTCGCGTTATACCAAAGGAAAGTGTATTCCGTTCAGATGTGGTTCACATAACCTCGCCACAAGTACTCTCAGTTAGAAACTGAGAGTGGATTACTTTTTGTATTGTAAACGAGTGCGACGATACGTTACTTGTAATTTAATCATTACACGTAATCACGTTACGCTGTTATGTTCATGTTGTTTAGCATATGAGCTGGTAATTGTTGGCAAGCGTTACTAAGTAACGTGTTAAATTTATAGAGGCTCTAATTTTTTCAGACGAGCTGCACGTTTATGAGATGGTGTACACATCACCACATTGCTCTCACTGCCTGGGACGTAATATTTTGAGTCTCGATACCTTAGTAATACGTGGAGCCGAACAGAGGTTATACCGCGTATGCTCTCCTGCGATTCCGCTTATATGACCTTTGAGTCTGTGGGGCCGTGGAAAGTTAGAAGGTTGTCACTAATTACCCCAGTAATTACACTAGCTACAACATCTTTCAAACTAGAACACACTAATGTTTGCAACGTCACGGCTTTTCGGAAGAAATAGATGCTGCGGTTATACCTACCTAGACGGTCTCTGAAAACAGAAATCTACCACCAGTAGGTATAGTATATAGTAGTATATACCACTTCGCTAGTAATTTTGGATTAATGAAGAGCTTATTTTATTTATAGTTTTGTTGTCAGGAAATAAACTTTATCATCTCAGAATATCGTTTCATTAGATCAAATCCAAACCAGGGCGTAACAATATTATATACGCCTGTTTTATTGTTTTGTGTAATCTCTGAAACAGCTGCACAGATTTTGTCTAGACTTTCACTGGCATATGGCTGATATTACAAATCATAACTTGGACAACATTTGTACAATAAGGACCTATATTCCAAAATAAGTAGTTTAAATTGTTAAAGTTCGCTTATATCGAAACACGTTAGCAAGGACTATAAAAATTCGTAAGTACATGTATTATTATTTTTCATGTATTATAATCATTTAATAAATTTTCATCACTGTTGGCTAAACAGAAATGTAACGATTAAATGTATTTACACTCCAAATAACACGTTTGCAGTGGAAGGATACTGTATCAAGGAGATAACAGGTATCTCTTATACTCCTGGGGAATTCGGTTACAGTCGAATTACAATCTGTGATACGTATATACTCCAAGTATCACTCGATTGGAGCTTCAATAACCATTTGTCCTCTGTCATATAACCAACTAGACGTCATTTAAACATACCGTGACATGGACAGGAAATGTATTGGTAAGTTCACGACAGTCCAATTTCGCAGTGAAGTCACCTTCTCTTGGGTACACTGACGCAGCAGTGTGACAGTGACAGTTACATATGAATTATATTTGAAGTTGTAGACATAGAAAATCTGTTCATACTTCACCAAACGCTGATAGGTTTTGAGGAATGCGACTTCTGCCAACATGGTATATTACTACCTTTGCTTTTTCCTCATAAGATGAATCCTCGTCTCAACATATCCTATCCACATTGGATCTCTAGTCTAACACCATGAAAAATGTCGCAGCTTATGATTATTACTCTTTTTTTTTTAAAAAATACTTCAGTCTGCTGAACAAAAGTCTCCCTAATTTTGGGGGTAATAGCTGTACTGTCAAGTTGGTGAGCGGAAAGCTGTTACCCACTTGGAAACCTTACCTCTTAGTAGCTCTTTTCCAATGAGGGTAGAGTGGCTGTGGAGAGACAGGGAAAGTATAAAAAAAAATTACCGCCGAATAGGAAATTGGGTAATAAAGCGATAAAATTTGTCGAACTGAAAATTATTTGGCAGTAAATTTAGTGGATTGTATCTCGTAATATATTAACTGCTATAAAATACAATTTAGGATATGAAATATTGTGCAGGCAAGATCTGATGTACTTTGGCACGGCACCAACTGGCCGCGCCCGCTCAGATAATATTGCTGTTTAACCTTTCTCGGGGTAAGTTTTTATATTTTTTATCTATCCAAGTAATGTGGCGAGTGGTACGTTTTAGCAACGAAATTTTGACTTTAAATGAACATTTATTTTATTAATAAAAATATTTAAAAGATAAGGGATAACTTAACTATAAGAAATGTAACAAGGAAGAAGTTCAACGCATCCAGTAATTGAGTGCATAAATTTTACTACGTTAAACTTTGAAGTTAAGTAATATATAAAAAAATATTAATAATATTAAATTTATCAAAACAGAAAATTAATATACTAAACTTGTCAAAGACTAGGTAAGTACTGTTTCTACCGCCGAACAGTAGCGTGGAAACGTAACACGTAGTCTGATTTGAAAGGTGTTGTAGCTAGTGAAATTACTGGTGTAATCATACTTAATATCCTACGTTTGGTGATATGTATATCTTAGCGCCACGATGTTATGGTGTATATTACTATCAGTGCAACGTCTGGCAAGTCTGTCCGCTTTGTAGAATACAAAAAAATCTTCTAATAAAAATAAAATTATTAGTCTATAAGTATATCCTGAAATAACGATTATCAATTAAAATAAATAACTTCTAGTGTTTGGTAAGGTAATACAATAATACTCAAATATTATCCTGACGATAAAGTGATGATACGAGTAAGCTGACGTTAAGTGTTACACGCCTGGCCATAACAAAGTGGTGCTAGTTGGGATCACTACACCACATTGTGCTCCATCGCCTTAAGACTTAAAATATTAAGTCATGTTACTACAGTAATTTCACTAGCTCAACGCTCTTAACATAGGAAAACAGTAATGTTTGTACACTACTATCTGGGGGAGGAAATAGAAGCTGGGGTGGTACCTACCCAGACGGTCTCCGACAACAGAGACCTACCACCAGTTTAATTTATATTTCCTAATCTCTAAATCCAACTCAGCGTCAAGTTGTTATACTTAACTTTACCGTTCATTCCCCTTCGTAAACTTGCACCGTTTTAATAAATATAATCCGCCGAAATCCGTCGAAATCCGGTCCCGTCCACGTTTGCACCAGACCGGGGCGTCTCTTGGGATCTCGACGGAATGGAATCCCGCATGTTGTGAATGCCCGCCCTATTAGGCACCGTCGGATATGTTAAGTTCAGGATATTCGTATTGGGGCTGAGTATTTGTATTTAACTTGCTTAGGGTAACAGTCGGTTTTGCACTATAATAATATACCTTTGTTAATTGCTGACCGATTGGCAACCTCAAGTGGCTGCCAATCAGTCTTCGCAGGAATACTCACATTCTCTCCGTTCTATACAAGATATTTTTCAATCCCCTAACACCTTTCTACCTTAAAAATCAATTCGAATTTATTTCGGTTTGCCACAGTCGCACTCTTTGCTCTTCAATAAGCCTTTGCTTTCACGTCCTCGTGCATTTCTCTTCATTTTTGTAAAACTCCGTCACGGCGGTTCGCTTATGGAACTCTTTACCGAATCATATTCGTATTGCCAAATCCCTATTTTCTTTCAAAAGACATTTAAATAACTAACTATCATAAAATTTAAAATTCTGTCTAATTGTGATATTGCTTGCATCTGTCACCAAGCGTTTTAGTCTTTAATAATTTGGTGCACCACTATCTTATCTTATCTTTGCTTTTAGTTCACGTCTTCCTTGCCAATGGGTTGTCTGGAAGAAATTGCTTTTTGAGCAATAAGACCGCCCATTGTACATTTATGTGTATATATAATATATTCCCATATCTTGTAACTGGTGTACAATAAAGAATAAATAAATAAAATACAAAATCAAATGTAAAAAGGCAATAATAGGTACATACTACATATGTCAAAGAAAGTATATACTAGCGATTGTTATGATTAAGTAAACAAGAATATAGTAAAAGACATTTTGTAGTAATAATTATATACGCAAAAATCGATTTAGCAGTCGTAATTTTAACACTGGAGTGGAGTTAGAATTAAGGTGTCTGTAAGGTAGTCAGATATAACTTGCCGATGAACCAGTGTATGCCTAGACATTGTGTCTCACGCACTCAACCTCGTTACATGGCGCAGCCGGTAGGATCGCGATAAAAATTCAGAAAAAAGTATTTCTGAACATTCGAAGGAAGAATATGTAATATAAAGAATAAAAATGGAAAGTGTATTAACGCCTCTAGCACCTTTTTGTTTTGATCAAAACACAGTGTCTGGACACACAATGAGATATTGACAAGTTATATCTGACTACCTTACAGTGTCAAGGTAAAACTTAGTCTTATTAAAGATCGATCTAAGTGACCTTGGGAGAGGCCTATGTATAGTAATGGACTGTCGCAGGTTGATGGCGATGATAAATATGTAATATCCCGTTAATAAAAAAAGTATATAGTTTGTATGAAAAAATGTAAATGTATTTCTTCCATTTAGACTTTAAAATCATAGGTATAAATGTTACATTCACTTTGTCGCTTGATATCTGTTGATCCAAAAGAAATCTTTTATCCTCAAGAATATACCTAGTGGCAATGAGATTTTCCAATTTGTTTCCTTTTTTAATTCCTTCCTTTTGCCATCTTCCCAGCTATGTGGGGTCGGTACAGTATGTACTCCTCTTCCATATTCCTCTATCAACAACCGTCATATCTGAATTCACACTCTTCTTACACATGTCATCTTTCACACAATCCATCCATACTTTCTTCGGTCTTCCTTTACCCTTATAACCTTATAAAGTTCATTCTCATAACTTTCTTTGTTATGTTCTTCATCCCTCCGCGCAACATGCCCGTACCACGCTAACCTCGTGCTCTTCAATTTCTCTGTCACTGGAGCAACTTTCAGATTTCCTCTAATATATTTTTCCTTTTTTAATATGACACAAAAATTTAAGTGTACGGCCAAGAGGATTTAAATATAATTTTATTTGTTTTTAAATGGAGGCGTTTATCTTATGCTATGGATACGTTCAGTGTCCGTCACTAGCATCACATTTCAAGCACAAGTACAATTGACGAAAACTACTTCGTAATATTCGTAAACTTAATTTCGGAACTGTCCGTATAATTTATAACTCATGGTAGCATGTCGTGTATCTCAAGGCGAGTACATCTCGGATATTATCCGTGCTCCCGGATATTCTGTAGTCGAGTGAGTGATTTTGTGCATTGTGCGCGGGGCTATTGTAATGCAAGTTAAGGGGCGAGCCGGTGCCCTCGTTAGCGATGTTATGTATGTTGTGTACTAAACTGCGGATTCCTGCCGTGAGTATCCGATATTCGTGTTCCAACTGAACTAACAACAAGTCGAGGATTAATATAGCAAGCTGCTAAATCTGTCGAATTACTACATACACATTGTATGTTAGCAGCCTCCTGAAGCTCACGAAGGTTAAATTCCAAAGACACATTCGAAATTTGGTTGAAAGATAGGTTGTTCATTCCTGTATGGCAAACTTTAATAGTATAAGAAAGAGGTGAAGAACTCTTAAAGGTACTCGTCTCGCGGAGAGAAGTTAAGTTTCGCTTCTTGAGCGTTTTATTTATTATTACTTAATGTAAACAAAAATATATAATAAACTTAAACAGATTTTATGGTTGAAAAATTCAAAATGGACGAATTTTAAAGTCATTGATGATCTATGTACATATGCAATCTGAAAGGTGACTATATTAAACTTTCCACACATATTGCTGTTGGTAAACCACAGCACTATGAAGGAAGGTAGATACTTATCAACACCATATTCCTTTCGCAACATAAGATTTCGTAAAAAGTTGATTGAATGCATGATTCCAAATAATTTGATAGTGGCATAAATAAGCGCTGCCATTATACCTACTTAGATGGTCTCCAACAACAGAGACATCACCAAAAATAATCTATGATTTGCCATCCCTACGAACCCGTGTAAACAATGTCACATATCAGTGTAATAAATTATCATCTGTCCGTCCATAAACGTTTCCCTTTCCTCGCGGTGACGCAACCCCAGTACAATGCACATAGTGGGCTGTGATGTCACATTTGCGTGAACGCAATTCAAATTAACCACTGATTGGGTTCAACGATCTCTGCTGTGCCAATAGAATATATGACCTGGATATAGAACTGAACACGTCTGTCTTATAAGAACATTCCGCTGATGGTGAATTTATTGCGTATTTCAAGATAACTTTTTAGAGGAATTTAATTGAAATTAATGTTAATGCGACGAATACCTATTTTTCTTCTTTTATCAATAATTTTTTTATTTTTTTCAGGTACGTTTCGGGAGAGTGCTGGAGCAAGTATAACGAATTTTTTAATAATTACTTCTTAGCATCTTTGGCGTCCGACTTTTAGCTGTATAAGATCGGCTCCAAAGGGACACGCCAGTACCTCCATTTACACCTCCATTACATCTAAGCAAGTACTTACTTTAAGAAATATTAGGAAGAACATTAACCCTCCCTACCACCGATTTATAAAAACACACACTAGACCACTTCGCTGTAAACAGAAGCCTGAAAGAGGCGTTGCTGGTGTGCAAAATATACTCGGTTCCGATGTGGAGGCTTTCTAGCTAGTGGAATTACTGGGGTAAAGAAACTTCTTATATCCCACGGTGACGAGCACAATGTGATGCTAGGGATATCATCCTAATCCTACATTGAAATGGTTAGGCCTACAACTTACCACCAGGAACTGGTGATAAGGTATGTTCTGCTAGTCTAAGTGGTTCAACACTGCACTACAAACCTATTAGTAACATTTTCTTCGTGCTAATCGGAACAAAGTAGACTATTCCTATCTCTAAGTGATGGAACAGGTAAGTATTTACACATGAATTGATGAAATTATTGTAACCATACTCTTTCTGTCTTGGGCCTGAAAGCGACTAGTACGATGTGCTGTGTATATAATTTATTTCTTGGGGATACCCTACATTGGATACAGAAGAGTGGCTGCAGAAGAGTTAAGCCAGACTCTTATTGATTTAAAACACAATCATTCTACTTAAAGCTCTTGGCCGGAATCGTGGGAATGCATTTGTACACGGCCGTGCCTCCGACAGTTGTGTATATCGCCCTAGCCGACATTTGAATTTATTTATGTGTGAACGTATAGACATGAATAGAGTCTAGAATCCCACGTGAGTAGAAATCTTATTACCGGTCAGTAACAAGCGAGTAATGTATACGTTCCTTACGCAATACGCACTATGTCATTTACATGCATCGGAACGGTCGCCGTTACTGTCTGTTGCTGTGACTCACAACTCGTCTGAGCATGCGGAATATATTAACTTGGACCACCGTCGCTAAGTTATCGCTACTTGCGAACGATTGGCGATAACGGAAATTAGTCAATTCCTGTTAATCAGATACAGTGGAGGTAAGTCTCTGTTCCCTGGACATTGTCTAGATATGTACTATCGCAACGCCAGTACTGCCGTCAAACAGTAGTGTGCAAATATTACTGTGTTCCGGTTTGGGGGGCGTTTGATCTAGATGTGAGTAGTGTAATCACTAGGGTAACGGGACTTTATATCTTATGTCTTAAGGCGACGAGCACAATGTGGTGTTGTGTATATTATCCTAACTAGCACCACGTTATGAGCAAGCGTATCAGTCATAATCAGATGAATGTTATGCTCGTCTCGAAGTTTCGAAGAATAAAATAAAAACTTATACAATTACTGATGTAATTAATTTTAATGCCTTATGCCTTAAGTTATTCATTGCTGTGTAGTGCTGTGTAAATATCCAAAAAGTTTTCAGTTTTATATATTGGCGCATCTTTTGATCAGAGATTGTATTCTTTTCGTTTTTGTTTAGGCTGAAAAATTATGATTAGGCTGAAAATGATTTCTTCAAACTTCAATTTAATCGCCGAAGTAGAATATAAAATTACGTCCGTCTTAAACAAAGTTGCCATTAAGACAAACACTTTGTTACCAGTAATCTGTTGTTACCAACCCTTCTGAATATTAAGCAATATCTAATCCAAATTCTCTTTAGAGTTGACGGTATTATTATAAATATCGAGGAATTGAAATTTTGAATACACTGCTCCAGGATGACGAAATTCAAAATCACTTGGGCGTGTAAAACTCTTTAACGAGTAATTTTGACAGTGGATATAGTGATGAGCATTAGCGGTAGAGGAAGCGATACGCCGTTATTTTGTTATTTACGTTATATTGTTTTACAGTATAGATATGCTTAAAATACAGACGAGTTATTAATTTTAGATATATTTTGAACGAGATACGTTCATTCATACCGCTTCTTGCTACTGAGCAGCATAAATTGAAAACATTAACTTGATCCAATTTTAAAGACGCTTAAGCATAAAATTTGCCCCGTATATATTACTACCCTACCCTGCATATATACATGAACACAAAAATGTTGTAGATGTTTGTTAAAGATGTGAAAATATTTCACTTCACCTATCAACTATACTTCTCCTTGTCTTAGACTGTCTACAGCAGAATGTTCATAGGCATTAAGTAATTTTTGGTTTTCCAATAAAGTTTTGACATGCATTCCGAAAGTTCAAGTAACATCAAATTAGTTTAAGCATATTTAAGAACATAGTGAATAATACCTCTGAGATCTCATGTTAGGGTTTTTTATAGAATGAGCTATATATTACCACCGGGGATAGAATAATTTCTAATGAAAAGAAAAACATGTCTCTCGAGAGTCTCTATTTTGCCTCCAGAACCACAAAACGTTTGGAGTTTGAAAGATGTAAGGGTTAGTTCATCCTTCCCTAACCAAAACTTTCATGTAGTAAATCTGCTTCCACAACATCATTATATTCCAAATGAAAGTATATAAGAGAAAGAGTATAAATAAAAAACTAGACAGAAATATTCACAATCGCTTGCGAGTTAATAAGCGAAAAACAGACGTACAAATATACTTTAAAGAAATTACAGTCACCTTTATAAATCGAAGTTTAAATTAAGTTTATCGCTGCGCTCGCCAGTGTGTACCGACTGTTATACGTTACGGTTCGAAGCCGGCGAACGGATGCGTTTCCGTCGTAAAATTACATACACCGATAACGTAACATTTTTAAATAGAGAGACTTTTATATATATACTCTTTTATATGTCTCTATATATATAACTGTTGTGTCTTACATTTCCTATATCAGTCTAACAATTGGTCTCAATGTTACAAACCTTTTAGTAACAATAAGGATTTCATAATAATTTGCCAGCCGGAACATAGCAAATGTAGTTACGGTAACAAAACTACAATAGGAAAGTATTAGCTTGCCAAGCTAGTTAGAAAAAATCTTATCACTATCCAAACTTCTCCATGTTATACACCAGGCGGAATACTGCTCCCCAAAGGAGTAGCAGAGAGTAATAGTTAATAAATAATCTTAACGAAAAACTTGATTATAAACTTGTGATACATTGCACTACAATTATTAAAAATAACGTAACAGTAGCAGTGAAACTAAATAAACTAACATTAAAGTAAATACTAATGGATAGATGTCCAGCAGTGGACAAACGATTGATGTTGATGAAGTTAATAAATAATAGCCATTTTTTAAAAACAAGCGATGTACCGATGTGTATATATAGTGTTTCAACCCCCTCACAACTTCCTTTGGGAAAAAATTTTTGTAAAATCTACTCTTAGCTGATCTATATTTGGTAAATGGAATATGCTTACCAAATTTCAAGTCTCTAAGCCTTATGGTTCCACAGATAAGGTGATGAGTCTTTACATAGACGGAAATCTCTTCTCTGACATAAATATCGATTAATTTAATCGTGTCATCATCATCGTCTATGTCATCATCATTGTAGTCGTTTTCGCCATTGTCATTGTTACCGTCATCATCATTATCACTATCATTATCATCGTCATATATAGTAAATTTCTATGCGTCGTTCTGCTTTTGGTTTTTTCACAGCTGTTGATCGTTACATTTTTTAAATTTCGTTTGTCGTCATCCTGCAATCTTAACCTAGTCCTTCCCTAAGTTCTACGATTATGTGGCTGACTCTCCAAAGGGAGCTTAGGAACTTTAATAGATTATTCATTCATACGTATCCTGCCTACCGTAGCTGTCTGATTATTTTTAATATTAATGTAAACTAATTATAAAAACTAAAATATGTGAAAAAAAAAAAAAATTATCAGGCATTATTCACCTCTACGTATCGTTGCACGAGGAGGTATTTAAACGCTTTTTGTAGCATTACATCATCGTTTAATGTCATAAAATGATTTTTGAATGGTTGGTACTTAGATAACAATACGGAAATGTAATTATTACGTTTACAACTCTCACTTTGAGCCGACTGTTGCCATAAGCGGCGCCCGAGCAACTTTTGTTTCCCCGTGCAACTCGTAGAGGCGGTTGTGCAAGACGCACTGATAAAGGCTAAGCGCCCAAGGAGCCAGTATTCAGCGAGCTTCAGCTCTTTCGCAACTATAGTCGTTTATGCAAAACCAGAATCAAAACTGCATCCAGGTATTGTGCTAACGATTTGATTCTATAAATCAGTTGCTCGTAGTTTCAGCTGTGAAGTCTTAGGTGGAAGCGTTTTTGAAGTATTTTAGTTTCTGCATTTCAACCTTTTGTTATCACAAGTGAAGACTAACCTCCCATACTCACGCTTACCCTGGAGGGTGGAATGCACAGTTGGTTACTAAAGGTTTTATGAAAAACTGTTGCTGTTCTTTAAGCTTTTCCTTCTTCCCCTAAAATGTCGCGTTTTAGGTTACGCCCAAGTCAAAGTGACAGTAGAGATATTTTATCCCGTCTTCCAGAGTAGTTAGTAGTAGTAGTTTACTCAACTTAAACTATAACTATAACTTGTTAAAAGACAACTTCATAGCAGACGCGAGATAATCGTATATGCCAAAATTTTGTCCTACTGAAGAAACTGAAACTCAATTATTTTAAGTTAGATAACTTGTACAATGATTTTTATAAATTTTATTTGGCAGTGGTTTAAGTCTCTAGGTTTAATATATTTAATAACTCTATTGCATATAAATGCAAAAGAGTTAAACTAAAACTATATTTGGCAAAGGTTTTAAAAATATCCTACCACCGTTCAAACTCCAGAACTTATACAGATTCAGAATCGAACGCAGGACGTCTGTTATAATGCACACGATTACCTAATATAGCGGTTTAATCGTAGTACTATATATATAATATAGTGTCATATTAATGTATTTAAAAGAAATAATTGATCGCTTCCAACTTGGTCCTCTTTGCATGTGGAAGTTGGTAACAGTTGCTTTCGAACCGATTCAACTAACAATATCCGCGGTGGAGATTAAATAGACTCATTTGGGAGTTCTTTCTATCGTTTGATTTTATGGAAACAACAATTTATTTAACAACAGTCAATTAGGAAATTAAAACACACTACCTTACACATACAAGTGACTTTTAAAACTATGGAGCTATTTGTCTTATCACACTTATCAGGGTAGGAAGAGATTTATCAGATAACATCGGAACGATTGTGCTGGAAATAATTATATACGCCTATTTTCAGTTGTCATCAATAATCTGTAAGGATGATGAAAAAGGAATAATCCTTAGAGAAAACATGTTATAATAATTTAAGCCGTGTACGGTTCAAGGCTTTAATGTGAACCGAAACGAGGAAACGGCGCGAAGGAAAGCTCCGCGAAGTATTTGTGCTGCTATTTCGCTTGCGTAATAAGCTGGAAACTATAATAATAATTACGGGCAAGTTTGAAACGGGCCACGTTGGGTAACGATGCCGTGCAGTTGCGTTCACACTGTTAGAGGAGGCTTTCATTAAATAAATTTACCGAACTGATGCTATCTGTATCAACGTATCTCTGTTTAAATTATTATCAACGCCTAATTTTCGATTTTCATTTATTTTAATGTATACAAAAATGTATATATTAAGTCACTTTTTCATTTGTTTAATTGTTATTGTTGGGATCGGCGCGATCAGTCGACCAATCAGAATACGGGCTTGGCTAAAATGGTGGGAGAAATACTGCCTGCCCCATACGATGATCGCCCCATTCCCGACAATCTGTTGGCGGCGACTGAAGTGGAAGTCTATTCTACAAAAAAAGTTTGTTTTTAATGTGAAACAAGTGAGTGTGTAATTATATGCGATCGTTATAATTTTTTTTTAGTACACTATGATTATTTTATTTCAATTATTAATCTATCACACGTGTACTGCAGGGATTGAAGGGATATAAAGTTTATTCCAACATTATATAGGAGATATACAGAAATTCGTTACTTACCACAAGATCTCGGAAAATATTAAACGTTGACTCAGAATTTCGAAGAAGTATTGCATCTGCCGTTTTGACATTAGTTAAGAACGGATTTTACAAAATATCTTCCCCAAAAGGAGTTGCGGAGGTATTAAGGCCAGCAAAGCGAGTCGGGAACAGGTAGATTTGTTTATTTTTGGAACATTATGTAAGTTTATTTTGATATTGATACGTACGTATATAATAGAAAAACAAAAAATTGCATGCTATTATAAACGGTTGAGTAAGGAGAGGTCACAGTATACCTCTTTTCATAAACCTCTTATAAATAAAGTTATCTTTTCTAGTTTAATGGACTAACTCTTGATATTAATTTCGAATGGTGTTAAGTAGCATTAAAGACGTGGATGATGAATTCTGTTGATCCTTAATTGTTTGATTTCTTATATATTTATAGCTGAAACAGAGTAGGCCAAGAAAGTCATCATAAACGCCATTCTCACCAGTATTACCAACTTTTTGAGCTAGCGTATCATAATTAGTCATCGTATAAAAAATATCTTATTAAATGTTTGAATACATTTAACCAATGTAGGAATATTTTTTTATTTAGTTATTTCTGTAAATGTATAGGGTGGCGCAAAAGTAATCCTCCTATCAGAAAATGCTATAAATTTTGCCTTGATGTAAAAAAATTAAAAGACTAATTAAAAATAATCCACAAGAAGAATCAGTTTTTCATATTTTTTTTTAAATTACAGCCAGAAAACACCGGAATGTTATTTTTGCGCCACCTTGTGTTGTGTAATAGATGGTTCGGTTAGATCTAAAAATACTAAAGAAAATATTATTTCGCTAATGCGTCCGCTCATGTCGGAGCCACACCCCAGGTCGTCGCAAGCCTGTCGGACAGGAAACTATATTGTGTCGCACGTGGGCCGACTCCTGAGATTTACTAGCTAGCTGTAGCTATCTGTACGCATACTTTACGTTTTACAACAACGTTATCGGCGCTTGCCAACTTAAGTACCGGTTATTTCATTATCGATATACTTAAAATTTTAATTATTATATTACTTAGGAGACGAAAACAAATATGAAGTTCCGATATGTTTTTTTATTCTACGAAGAGAAGAGACGAGTGAGACGTTCACCTGATGGGTAAGTGATACGCCTGCCCATAACTACGTGACCCCAGCTAGTATGATATATTATATATATTTTGTTGTTGTATTATACAACACCACATTGTGCTCGTCGCCTTAAAACATAAGATGTTGTCTCGTTACCTCAGTAATTTCCTTAGCCACAACTCCCTTCAAGCCGGAACATAATAATGTTTGCACACTTACTTGACGGTAGAAATAGGTGCTGCTGTGGTGTCGTTTTTATCACGAGGGAAATCTTAAAATATTCCTTGCTGCTTTGGGGAAGACAAGGTTATGGGGGGTCTCTACCCACTAAAACCCCTTCGGCTGTCTCCCTCTGTGTATTAGGAGGGGCTCCGGGATCTCCTACGGAACGCACCGGTGCCCCTGGGCACTCTGGTTAAAACATCCCACGGAAGGGAAAATCTACAACAAATACAAAACCACCGTGCATTTGCTGACCTCCTACGGCTCGCTTATTGAGCTTTGAGGGCCTTCACCCACAAAGCCCACGAACCCGAGGACCTTTTTAGTCGCTTTGTACGACAAGCAGGGAATACGTTAGTCCTATTCTTAATAGCCCGAGACTACAGGGCTGCTATGGTGGTGCCTACCTAGATGGTCTCCGGCAACAAAGACCTACCATCAGTGCCAGTAAAAAAAAAATATTTCTTTATTTCATTTCAATTTATACCAACTTTATCAGATTGGCGGAGAGCATAGAAGTGAATTTTTTGTATCGAATGTTTATTTAGCTTTATTGCCAGAAAACTCATACTGCAAGTGAAAAGTAAATAGAGTCGTGCCATTCCGTTGCAAAGTTAAGTAATGTTAGAAATTCCGGTCGAAAATCTCTGTTCGATTGGAATCAACAAAGTTTTGTCCCCGGGGCGGCGTACAATGTACGTCTGCTCCTCCTATTCCAACAGTTCCGAATCAAACGCAAACCTCTTGCTAAAACTAACGGACTCAACTACTAACTAGAACTCTTCTGATTGACTTCTAAAGTAAAGTTCATTTCGTATATCTTTCGCCAATACTCGATATTTTTATTCACGTTAGTACAAATTATGTATTGCACTAGACAAATAATAAATATTTTTACTGGTAGTTACGTCTCTGTTGCCGGAGACCATCTGGTTACCACCGCTGTTCCTTTTTCTGCTAAACAGTAGCAAACATTACTGTGTTCCAGTTTGGAAGGCGGTGTAGACAATGAAATTATTAGAGTAAAGAAACTTAACATCCTATATCTCAAGGCTACAAGCACAATGTGGTGATGTGTATCATCATTATCATCCTCAGCCGATACACGTCCACGGCTGGACATTGGTCTGCTGCAGTGCTGTGATACCATCATAATATGGGCAGGGGTTTCTCTTACCATTAAGTGAACATCTCGCTCATCTTGTCGTTTCATCGAATAAAGAAACGCCTTTAAAAACAGCATATTCTCAGGTTAAACTGAGTGTAGTAGTAGTGTGTATTGGAATAGTGTGAACGTAGTAGTCGAGACGCTGTCGACGTTCGCTACGTGACCTAACTGACCGCCATCTAGCGTCGAAAGCTCGAAGCTAACTTCTTAAGTGCTTAACGCCAAATGGGAAAAGTGTCAGCGAAGAGGATATCCCTTTTTCAAAGCTACGTTTTTTTTTTGTACAAGCTCGATTGAATAATACTTTTATTTTTAAAATTGAGGAGATTTAAGAATTTCATTGAGGTATATAATGATCTTGGAGAGGCCTATGTACAGCAGTGGACGTAATTCAACTAAGAAAACACCATACAGTCACGGGCTTTGTAATATTAATCTTCAAGGGTCACTTGTTGTCAAGAGTAACCCATTCCCGGAAGTTCCTGTTTCTTCTCCTTATTATATTTTAGTATTTTCTATGATATAAACATTGGTTGGTTTGGTTGGATTACATTTTATGTAATAATACACAACGATAACTGATGGTATTTAAATAATGTTGTATTTAAATAGCATCAGTTAAAAAAAATAGTTGAGGATCAAATTGGTTTTCTCAATCTGATCGCCAAACTTCAGTTTGAAGAGGGTACCTAATGATGATGATTATTACATTATATTAATTATATTTTTTTTTTGTTGTAGTGTTAAAAATACATCACTTTGTACAAAACCGTTGCCTCGTTTAAACAAGTAGCCTAAACCTGCGTCATATGTCCAAACGATTATTGTTTGATAAATTACCTTTACTTCGCTTTTGTTTCTCCCACATCCATTGTTTATCACACGTTAAAGCCTCTTTTGTGTCGAATACAGAATTTGAGATGTAATTGGGTCAAAGGTGGTTGTTCGTGTATCAATATGAGCATGATGTATAGTTTGGATTAAACTTGCACCGCTTTCATAACAATTGGTTTAATATATTTTGTGATTCTTCATTCTCTCGTAAAATAGCACTGAATTATCAATATCTTGAAAGTTTACTGGTGGGAAGTAAGTCTCTGTTGCGGGGGATATTTAGGAAGGTACCACCGCATCTCCTATTTCTGTTGCCAATCAGTAGTCTGCAAGTATATTATTACTAGGTTCAAGTTTAAAAGGCATTATAGCTAGTGATATTACTAGGGTAATGAGACTTAACATCTTATGGCTCAAGACCACAAGCACAATGTGGTGCTGTGTATATTATCCCATTTAGCACACGTCGCTTACCATCACGTGAACGTCTTGCTTGATACGTCGCTCCATAGAGTAAAAACAAATCCAGTTTATTATTTTGTATATCTAGACAGAGACCATATCGAATTGTGATGATACTGTCATGACAAATGCACTTTGCAGTGGAAAGAATGGAGTACATATATATCCGCCATCTTGGGTACTACACTCATTTATCACGAAAAAACTTCCAACTTGCTCCGTATCTCTGCAAGTGATATATTACAATCAAATAAGAAAAAAAAACTCGTACACACGGGCTCATTCCGTTTCACAGATGGATTACATTTACTACAGGCTCCGCTGTGACGTGTTTATAATGAAATTTAAGACACAACTGAATAAATTGAAAGCGCTCTGAAAAAACTTTAGAAAGCGAGTAATTTACGATATCAACAGACAGAGATGAATCGGTTTTGAGTAATAGTTAATCGATTTAATTTCTCCGTCGTCTTTCTTTATAGTTGTCTTTAAAAAAGTTATATCACTTATAAACTTCTTAGATTTTCAGCTTTTAAGTTAAGTTCAATAATATCATCTATAATTGGCTAATACCTGACCTCAATCTCACATTGCGTAAAGTAATAAGATAGTAGATGAATTTGCGCACAGAGCTACGAATTAGAGCTTTCCCGTCACTAGAATGGTTATCGCAGAGGTTTCACGCCCAGCAGTTTCTGCATGAACGCTGGAAGGAGAGATTGGCCAATCCCAGAGCAGGCTGCTGGACTGTCGAGGGTGTACGTCCGGTCCTAGACAATTGGATAAATAGAGGGCACGAGTCATTGACCTTTCGGTTGGTGTAGATATTTACTGGACATGGCTACTTCGGTCACTATTCACACCGCAAAGGGAGAGAGCCGACAGCTGTGTGCCACCACTGTGGTCGTGAAGAGGACACAACGCAACATAGTTTAGAATTCTATACCAGCTGGATGGAAAGGCGCCGCGTGCTCATCGCAATTGTAGGCGATGACCTCTCGGTTCCAGCCTTTATTAAGGCTATAACACGAAGCGAGAGCTCGTGGAATGCCGGCGTTACCTTCTATGACGGAATCATGACGCAAAAGGAGGCTGCGGAAAGAAAAAGGGAAAAATCCTCTGACGTTCCTATCTGCAGACAAACAGTCGGGCGTAGGAAGAGGGAGTATCATACCTTTTTCCGATCCCCATAACGCGTAGGCCCAGGTGGCGGAATCAGAAGCTACCTGTCACTGAATATATATATGGCCTTGAGGCGGTGGAAAAAAGAGAGGACACCGTGGGATTTTAGCCAGTAAGAGTCCGGCTCCCTCTGTTATGTCCGCAACAAAGGTATATTCAATGCAGAATTTCCCCACAAGACAAAAAAAAGTGATTGGTCGAGCTGTCTTAGAATGCTGCTTCGTAGCTAGGTCAGGCGGGTTCGAAAATTCTCTGCCATCATCAAAATGTTATGACTATTTCATTCAGAACCGAATCAGAGATATGCATGTAGTAAGCGCTCAGCAGCTGCGCCACAAGGTACCTGAAATGTTTGCATTTTGGATTATTTATTGCCCATCATGTGAATTTTCGGAGACGAAGTCACTGCTTTGACTGACTAATCATGACGATAATAAATTACTTATGCTGTTTAACAATACTATTACTTCAAGGTATCGATTTTTTTCTATTCTAATTTTCGACGTTAAAACACAATTACTAATAAATTTTTTTTCGTCTGCACTCAATGTTTCTCTTTTTCATCTTCCCCCTAACTGAGTGAAACCATGATATCTGTTTGCAAGGGCACCATATTCGCTATATGTCTGATATAGACGCAGGTTCATTCTTCGTTAACATTAGTCTCTTCGCAGAAGTTAAACATCGGCGGAGATGAAGACCGAATTTGAGATTATCATGTCGTGACAAAAATTATGATCTTTTAAAAAGCGATGTTTAGAAAAGGACTAAATGGAGTAAAAAAAACAAGAAATCAGAGCCTGTCATAAAACGGGATAAATGCTTAGGAGAAGTAGAATTTAAAGAAGAAGCTGGTATGTCAAGATCAACAGCTTTCATGGATATATTACATCCACCGATATGTACTTAGTTGACATAGTGGATAAATGGCGTTAACTCTTTTCTTGTGGGAGAATAGCTCGTATCTAAGTACTAGAGAATTTTAAGGGTTGTTTAATACGGGGTAGATAAAATGTTCGTCTGTAACACGTAATAGCTCGGTAGTAATGGTACGTGTTGTACAAGGAACGCAACAACAACGATCTATCCACGTTATAGGTACAGATATAACTCGTCCAATTGAGCTCAGTGGCAATGATCGCGAGCTGGTCACGCTCCGGGGTCAAGATTCGCATAGAATACGTAATCGGGAACGGATACGAACACCTTCGATAGATGAGATTATAAAGCCTCTCGGAGTTACGTGACTCAAACAACTATTTCTAGACGGAAAATGGATTGTATCTTTAACTATAGAATAGTAAAATACGTTATGCTAATGGAATTTATAAAAATTTCTTACAACAAAGATCAAAATTTTTTTTATTCTACGAAATGACGAGACGAGCAGGACGTTTATCTGGTGCTGAATGATACAACCGCCCATAACAATGTGACGCTAGTTAGGATGGTATACACAACACCACATTGTGGTCGTCGCTTTGGGACATAAGCGCCCTTCAAATCGGAACACAGTAATGTTTGCACACTGCTGTTTGTCGGCTGCAATAGGCGCTGCAGTGGTAGGTACCACCAAGACCGTCTAAGTAGGTACTTACTTGGACGGTCTCCGGTAACAGAAACCTAACACAAGTGGGGACCCACTACCAATATTTATATAGAACCAGAGCTTTCGAAATTTTTCTCGAGTCTAAGTAGGTTCCACTGTAGCTCCTATTGCTGCTGGAAAACAGTAATTTATAAATACAATCGTGTCGCGGTTTGAAGGGCGTTATTGTTAACTAGGTTACTAGGATAACGAGACAACACGTTGTATCTGAAGACGATGAACACATTTTGGAGCAGTGCATACCAGCCTAACTAACATCACGTTATGGACAGGCGTATCACTCGTCTCCTCGCCTCGTCAAATAAAAAAAATACTTTGTAATTATAAATAAGCCTGTAATTCTCTAATTTAGGCGTTATGGCTGACATTGATATATTCCGTCTATTAACATATAAGATTCCAGATTATCTGGACAAGCACCCTTCGTCATCTTATATATGAAATTGTGGGCAAGATGATCGTATTTTTTTATTGAAATATTTTTTTATTGTATCGGCTTACTCTTTAAATATTAACTTACATTAAAAATAGGCACAGTACGTGTAGGTGTTGCGCAGTCTGGTTTCGTCATAGTGCATACTCTATGTCCGCAGTGCACTCCGCGCGCGTCCGATGCCCTTGCCCTATCTGCGCCGTGTTGAGGCAGGCCCGTGTTCCGCTGTTTTGTTTTATGCATTCCTGTGCCTACTTTCATATATTACTTTTCAATGATTACATTTCATGTGTAAACTTATCATCATCCGTAGGACCGCTGCTCTGTCCGCATCCAGCGATTTTCAACTTCACCGGATTGACAGTCCAATGACATGGAAGAGCTTCTAGCGTTAAGTACGTAAATACCACACGAAACCCTTCCGTCCCATCAATTTGGCATGATCATTACCCCTCTCATATCTTACCTTATTGCTGAATGTAATATATAATTTGGACGCGGGTAGCGCAGGGAAAGCGTGGGGTCCCTCAGCGAAGCCTGTGCCCAGCAGTGGGCGTCTATTGGTTTACTATAGGCAAGTATATGCAATACCACACCGCTTTATATTACATTTATATAAATACCATGTAAATCTATACCGCGTTGAATGTAAGTCGTTATTTATGTATCAACAATAATGTACCGACCAAATTAATTAAACGCATATTATCGAAATACAGATTATAATATAATAATCGTTTCTCGTTAATTATATCTCGATTCCAATCGGAGTAATTAATGGGTTAACCATTACACGTTTGTGACAAGTTAAAATATTTAGTTATAACGTTATTTGGTTATTTTTGCGGTATACTGCATATATAATTTTTTCGTTGATGTATTAAAGTTGGTGGAACCTTTTACCCCCCGAATAGATTTCTGCATTGTCGTGGCAAAGGGGTCAGTAGCCGTGGCTTGGTCATCCACGGTGAAGCTAAGAGGAAACTACCCGACCGGCTAAAGGTGGCTGCTCCAGATGAGCTCCGTGAGCTCACCTCGGACATGTGCTGATGGTGCGACGACGGTGTAACCTTCTATACACAATAAATCCACGAGAGTTTGTTCACTTGGAAGTAAGTGACACGCTCACCCACAACAAAGTAACAAACTGCGTTCGTTGACTTATTTCCTAAGATGTTGAGTTAACTAAGTAAATTTAAATGCTCCAGCGCGTAAACTAGTTGATGCGCATTCCTCACCCTCTAACTATCTTCTTTTTTCATGAATTCTCTTTCTCTCCGTTTCCACAAAATAAATTTTAAGAGGAAGGGTTTTATCTTAATTGTAAAGGCTTAGTAAATATATTTTGCCTAATAGTATTTATATAATGATTTTTCTCGTTTTTTGTCTTCCTCATCAATCTTACACTGTAATACTCCAAACAGGTTGCTAGTGTACTGCAGAAGTAATTAATACAACCACTTAAGTTGCTAATACCATTAGCCTTTATAAGTATGTTTTTCTATGTATCAAAAATTCTGGAACAATATTATTATAAAAAAACTAATCATGATTATTGCCTTCACCAGGTTCCATTCAAGTTTATATAGCTTTGATAACATATTCCGTTTGTGGTTAAGTAAGCACTTCAAATGTACCAATAATTTGAATGTCGCCTTTGAGGTTGACACATATGACATTAAGTACTGTAATCTGAGTAATTGAAGAACCTAGAATATTCTAGGTTATTATGCCAACGGCCGCAATAAAACAATGCCATAGTGTCGGATTTACAATAGAAAATTGTTAGCTAATCAGGAACTTTAAAAAAAATCATACCAATATCCAAAATCTACAGGAAAAACAGCGTTCAAGTTGTAATCGTTGTGATAGCAAAGGAAACTGCTGGACATTGGCCTTCCCCAAAGATCTCCACATCGATCGGTCTCGCGTTGCTCGCATCTAGTATGTTCCCGACGTAATATCCCCTAGATCAGTCGCTAGTGATGACCTTTCGTCTTATGACCCAAAAATCATACATATCAAATTCAGAATATTCTGATAGAATGCGTTATTTTTTTCAGCTGTCATTATTATCTAAAACTTTCTCTCGCAAAGCGATGTGCACCATGTGGTGCAGTGTATATCATTCTTATTAAGACCATTTTTTCATTAGGCAGACCTATCACTTTCCATCAAGTGATTCTTCTTTTATTTACTGATGATAAGTCTTTGTTGCCGTAGACCGTCTAGTTAGGGATCACCGCAGCGTCTATTCCTGTTGCCAAATAGTAGTGTGCAGGTATTACTGTGTTCCAGTTTGAAGAGCGTTGTGGCTAGAGAAATAACGGAAGTAATAATATTTAACATCTTTTATCGGAAGGCGACGACCACCAAGTGGCTTCTCGCTACCTTTCAGTCAGCACGACCTCCGGTACAGTCGGGGACCAGGGGCCGTGGTTTGTTCATACGGGGGGAATTGGGGTCATCCAGAGCCTTCGTTGATTAGCAGTGTGCACCACACCCACGGTCATACTTAGGCCTCGTAAGTTGTCGTGCGGGGGGGACCCCTTACACCACTGCTGTGGTTCTGTGTGTATTATCTTAACATTACAATAGTATGGTTAGACGTATAACTTACCACCAGGTGGACGCCTCGCTCATCTAAGCTGTTCAGAAAGGATACGAAATTATAGCTTATGAAATTAAGTATTAGCCACCTGTGGTATTGCAACTGTCTATGGGCGTCAGTGATCACTTTCCACCGGGTGAACTGTTCGCTCGTTTGCTCACTCTTCCTAAAAAAAAGGTAAAAACGTACTTCGTACATTTTCAATTGCAAAGAAGTAGTCCGCAAGAGAGCGTTTACTAGAAAGCCACGCGGCGTCGAGCGGTCCTCCTCTGTTTGCATATCATTACGTCGCCGTTGATAAGTGGTGAACATTTCTTTGTGACAGTGGAACAATACGTTTAACTTACAAACACTCTTTTTTTTTCGGTAAACACGACATCTGTAACTAACAAACAGTTATTGCTGTTGTTAAATTCAAAGCTCTTTAGACAATCGATAAATATTTATTTCACGACGCCTCTCCATTACTCAATAGAAGATATTTTTTGTATTCAAGGACGACGAGACGAGCAGGAGGCTCACCTGTTGGTAAGTGATACGTCTACTCATAACAATATTTCGCTAGTTAGGATGGTATACACTACAGCAGATTGCACTCGAAATAAGTTGTTGAGTCTCTTGAAACCGGAACACAGTATTGTTTGCACGCTATTATTTTGCGGCTGCAATAGGCGCTACGGTGGTACCTACCTAGATGGTCTCGAGCAACAGAGACCTACCAGTACCAGACGGTCTACCAATTAACAGATGGACTCAATAACACCGATTTTTGAATAGGGCACTACTGGTTTAAAAGTGAAGTAGCTTCAACCAAAAAGACCTATCTATCCTCGAGCCCAGTATCAGATGAGCTGTAAAAGTAAAAATGACTATCAAAAGCTCAACATCAGTAGAGAGTAGATATCTCGTTACTCCACTAATTTCATCGCCTTTTGAGTCGGAACACAGTAGTATTTGCATACTACTGTTTGGCAGAAGAAATAGGCGTTGCGATGGTACCTACCTAAACAGTTTCAGGCAAGAGAGACCACCAGGATAGCGGGAATCGTTGGCTATAGTCTGTTTAACTTTTTAATAGTCTTCGTGGCACACTTGCTGATTACTATCAGCTTTGAGGTCTGTGATTCAATTAAGCGGCTACAAATTGTTTGGTTGAAGGTAAAATTTTTCGTACCAGCTTTACTATAATCCACCTTTACGCTGTAAAACAGCATTGCTTATGAACATTATATCATCTGCCATTTCAGTAGGTGATAAATAGTTATATATGTGTATTTATCATTTATAACAAGTTATAACTGTAATTTACAGAATGAGTTTGTAAGTAAATTAACATTTTCTTAAGAGGCCAATCGTTTGTTTCGTAAGCATTGGTCATCTGTGCCCTCTCTAATCGTGACCACGCGACCTATAGGCCCAGTCGTGATCCCAGCGCTTACACTTCGGGCCCGTTAAAGGTGAGGTCACTAGATCCCAATGCTATTTAGTTAGGAAACTGCCGGAGCGAAGCTGTTACCGTTTTTGCCAGCGCCCATTTGATTTGAAGACGTTTAAAACCTCTCCATTCACTAAAAGCTATGCCAAAGATATACAATTTTTGTATCACTCTTATTTTTTTTTTAGTGTCAATCATATTACTAACTCTTGTTTGTGTGTTGACAATTGGGACACTGCAATACTTTTATGGCGAGAGGTATATGATATAAGGTTGGCAGCAAGCCAAATTTCTCATTATCAGATTAATGTGTTCAAGATAATTCTCATCTCAAACACTAAACTGCATCATATGTGGCTCTAGATTCGAATCAGGGACTACCGTGTTGAAAGGCGCCACAGAGGTAGTTAAACGAATTTGGTAACTCATGTGGTAGTGTTCATAGCATATTTAATGGTGGTGAGACTCTGTTGTCGGAGACTATCTAGGTACCACCGCAGTTCGTTTTTCTACCGTCAAACTGTAGTGTGTAAACATTACAATTTTCCGGTTTAAGTGAAATTACTTTGGTAATGAGACTTGGCAACAAACTTATGTCAAAAGCGACGTTTACTGTGTGGTGTAGTGGTCATCACCACAACAGCATCACCTTGTTATGGGCGTCTTGTTGTCTAATTGAATTAAAAATATACATTCCGTAAAAATCTAGACTATTCTAGCGATGTAACAAATTAGGCGTTTGATAATTTTCAGGTTTTCGTTTCATTGCTTCGGTTCTCACAGCTTTCACAGTAGTGACGGTTTTAATGTACATTTATCTTTACGATATTACATAAAATAAAATCACCAGGGCAAAACGAGAGTCGTAAGACGTTAGCATAAAAATATATTCCTTTTAACTGTAGGAGTATTTTTCAGTATCAGAGTTGTAATATCCGATGACTCTCCTTAACGATAAAAGGGTATGAACTGTAACTATACTATTTTAATAGTTTTAGAATGTGCTGCTGGTACGTTTCCTTAAAGCACCTATGCATTATGCTTAACCATAATATGCAAATACTACTGTTTCGCTTTTTTCGGGATTAATGATACTTGTTACTTTGTTTTAAGGCGACGATTGCAATGTCGAAGAGCGAAATATCCAGTATGGTCTGTGATTGTTTATAAATTTTTTTTTGTAAACATTGCTTGTCTAAGATATTCTATCACTCATATGTATACTAGATTTAAATATTTTAACTGCATATTAAATTTATATACAATTAGCTAATCCCCGCAGGTTAGGTTTGAAATTAATAACATGAAATTTGTCAGAAATATTCCTGCTGTCTTCAAGGCTCCTTCCCGTTATTAACACCTCCGGAACTTTCTTTAAGGAAAGAATTTTGTAAATTTTATTCAAAGCTGATCTCTAAATGTCATAAACAATATTATATTTATTAAATTTTGAGTGTTTACGTTTAACAGTTTCGAATATCTGGCGATGAGTCAATGAGCCTGAATATTATCTACATACTCGTATATTATATATATGATATAAGTTGTAACAATATTATTATGAAATAATATCTCGCCGCAATGACATCACTGAAACATAAAAGATCTTTGATGTTTAACTTATGCAAGCACAAGTATGAATAATAACTTGAGTTCGCCGACATTATTTATCGATCATTGTATACCTGCTGCTTATTAATGCTCGTCTAACTTGAGGTCTATTGTCTACTGTGCATTAAGTCGTCATCGTTAACTCTGTGTGGGAAACGTAACTTGCCGATAATACTTATTTATAGTACTGAATTCAAACATAGTTAAACTAAAAAAAAATAATAATTTTCCGCAGACTATTGCCAGGTCCTAAACCATTAGCTTTTCGACTTTTTCGAAACTTATATGGGTCTAATTTTGAAGTACAATATTTTCTACCTGTGTCTATTGCCTTAGACCGTCTAGGTAAGTACCATCACAGCCTTCTTCAGACTCGACACCGTAGTGTCCTACTGTGTTATGATTAGAAGCACAGTGTGGTTTGTGAAATGATAGTGCTTACAAGACACAACATTAATGTCTATAAGCGATGAGCATGGGATGAGTAAGATAATGCATTGTACAAATTAGAATGTAGCTCTAGTTAGGGTGATTTAACCAGAGCTGCATTCTAACACGACGTCTCAATTATCATCAGATGAAGTTCTGCTCGTCAACAGGGCAATAAAAAGTGTACTGTTCAATGTTATAGCTTATATATAAAATATTAATTAAAACTATGTAGGAGTGGGAATCACAGAGTTTTACCTGTCAACATCATCAGCCGATAGACGTCCACTGTTGGACATAGGTCTCCCCTTAAAGATCTCCACATCGATCGGTCCCGTTTTGCTCGCATGCAGTGGGTTTCCGCGGGTTGCCAGACTTACCTGTAATAAGATATATTATAATCATCATTACCATGATATGTAATACGATATATATCTTATTGAATACTACGGCTAATAGGAATCTATGGGGAATTACGTTTTTATTACTTTTGATGCTTAATATATAATATATAGATAAATCAATAAACAAGTATCTTATTGTTGACACTACTGAGTCTTGTCTCATGAAGAGAGAGTCAAGACCATTTATCCACGCTGGCGAAGTGCGGGTTCATCACATATCCACGAAAGTTGTTATTTTTGAAACATGTTAGATTCTTTTCAATTTTCTTCACCGAAAGCCCAAGCTGGTAATCGAACCAGCATCTGTTCCAGACATAACGCGTATGATAGCCTTTCAAACTGAACTGCTACAGCTTTTCGTATCCTTGATATTTACTTCTCATATAATTATTTTGTATAAGTTTTCAAAGTACCTTAACATTTTAAATCATTGGCATTTTTTATCACAATATTGTCATAATGTTTGTATGAAGAATGACAAGTAGTAATGAACAGTGAAGCTTATTTTTATATTATCACATAACCAGTAAAAGCTATCTACAAGTAGGGCATGAGTAGCTATTATCGTTATCACAGCGATAATGTGTCCTGGAATCATATCTATACGACACTGTCATCTATTGATTTTCTTTTTTTCCACTCGACCTGTGTCATTCCAATTTTGTTGCTTTTTTTTTATTCAACGAAGCTAAGAGACGAGCGGGACGTTGACCTGATGGTAAATGATACACTTGCCCATAACAATATGGCGATAGTTAGGATGATATACGCTGTACCACATTGCGCTCGTCGCGTTGAGACACAAAATTTTAAGTCTCGTTACCACAGTAATTTTACTAGCTGCAATGCCTTTCAATTCGGAATATAGTAATTAGTATTACACATTACTGTTTGTCAGCTGCATTAGTCGCTGCGGTGCCTACCTAGATGGTCTGCAGCAACAGAGATGTACCAGTAAATATTCCAATGGTGATTCATTATGTTATTGAAGAGGTGTTCACGTGCTTTTATCTTAAACGCGTACCGATTAGTATCAGTCCTGATTTCGAGAGGAAGCGTATACCAGAGAAAAATAGTTTAGACAAAGAAGGAAGAGTGAACAACATCAGAGGTATGTAAAGGGTATAAAGAGCAAAATTTTTCAGGATGGTGTTACGTGAATAATCTAGTTAAATAGTTTTATCACCAACATCGGTCAGTTTAGATGTTATTGTTTCGATATTCATCTCGTTATTGCTGTGCTGCCGAAATGACTTTGAACCTGTGCGGTCATCTGTCAATGTTTTTTTTGGAAACAATGGCTTCAGCGGTCGTGACTGCGATCGCTATCGGGAGGCGAATAACCCGAATGTTGTATATTGTTCCCTTTTTATACGAATCGACATATCACGCGTAATTTTTGTATATGGCCCTTTCTCAACGGTGGTTGTAACTACTTCATTTGTGATAGGTCTCTCTTGGCGGAGACCGTCTAGGTAGGTATCATTGTAGAGCTAATTTCTGCCGCCAGACAGTAGTGTGCAAACATTCCTGTGTTCCTGTTTGAAAGGCGCTGTAGTTAGCGTAATTGCTGTGGTAGCGAGACTAAATATTTTATCTCAGGTAACGAGCGCAATTCGTTTCAGTATATCCATCCTCACTAGCACTACTTGGTTACGGGCGGGCGTATTACTTACCATCAGGTGAACATCCCGCTCGTCTCGTCGCTTAATTGTATAAAAAAGATAATAACAATTAAATGAAAAAAATAATTTAAGCATCATGATCATCATGATCATTTAAACCATTTTATGGTCACCGCTGAACGGAAATCTCTCCGTACAAAACGGCATATGCCATGCCGAATCAATAAGAGCAGTTTATTTGAAAAATTTCTAATAAAAATGTATATATATATGTGTTAAAAACGATGAAAAGTTTGAGAACCTCTTTGTCATACGTATATACAGTCGTTTTAATCGCACTGCTGGGACTCTCAGAATTCATTCAATGAAACGGAAAATTCCATTTAACCACCATGCTCGCTTGCAAGCAGTTGTTCTTGATACATCTGAGATAAATCAGGTTTTTTTTTTTCACTTTATTATAAGATCTAATAATAGTGGCAGCTAAATTTCAGTCTGGTTTCAATTAGTAAAGTGAGATGATAGGTTCCGTTTCGGGATCGTAATATCAGCATCAATCGAACCTGTGATCTTTGAGGCGTAAACTAAGCTTGAGCTGGTTAAAAATACAAATGCATTATCGCCGCAGCAACTAGTGCGAAATTGTTGTCGCCGTTTCAATAATCGGATGTCCGCTGAATCGGGTAACTATTTATCAGTACACTCGGAATTACGTATATATTTTCAAAGAGCAGTTGATTTTGCAAACTAGCGAGGCGGTACTAAACGGGCTTTGATCAGTGGCGTGGCTCCGACTGAATAGTTCGCCCGGCGGCGCTCCTCTGTGGCGCTCCGTTCGTTAAACTAACTCACTGATAATTGTGCCTTTCGTTATTCGGAATATCTGGACGGCTATTTTTTTTTCCCAGTACAACAGTTTCACTGGTGGTAGGTCTCTGTTGCCGGAGACCGTCTAGGTAGGTACCACCGACGCGCTTATTGCAGCCGACAAACAATAGTGTGAAATCCATCAGTGTTCCGGTTTAAAACGTAACGAGTAACAAGACTTAAGATCTTATATCTCAAGGCAATAAGCAAATTAGCAGCACATTGTTATGAGCAAGCGTATCAATTACCATCAGGTAAAAGTCTTGCTTGTCGCATCGCTACGTCGTATAAAAAAGTTGCTTTTCTTATATTATGAAGCGCCTAGTAGCGCGTCGTTCATCTGATGGTAAGTGATACACCCGCTCATTACAACGTGGCGTTAGCTAGAATGATATTCACAGTACCACATTACGCTCGTCGCCTTGAGACATAAGACGTTAAGTCTCGTTACCCCAGTAATTCCTCTAGCTACAATGCCCTTCAAACCGGAACACAGTAATGTTCGCAGACTACTGTTTGGCGGCAGAAATAGGAGCTGTGGTGGTACCTACCTTGACGGTCCCCGGCAACTAAGACCTACCTTCAGTAAAACTGCAGTTTATTTATTTGAAAATGCAATTAGAAAATTTTAACTGTTTTTAAATGTTGCAACTGAAAACAGTGACTTAAGTATTATGTATATCAGAATCTATGGACTATTGTGCTAATAGCCCAAGTCGCGGTTTAGCCTTTACACAAATAACAAAGAAAATTCACGAATCCTTAGGCGAGACCTGATCTCCCGAACTGTCTAACCATCGAAATAACGCCAAGGCCGATGATTGATATTTGTAAATGCGTTCTTGCAAGATTGCCTGTGGCGTTCTCACAATCGAAGTGGTTGTCAATCGAATTATTCTCCTCCTATTGATTATCATTCCAGAGAGCCGCTTAACCAAGGATTAACAATGCATCTCCCAAGGAACTCTTGGCGTGTAGTAGAGCGTTACAATAATGGTAGATTTCGCTGTTAATATCTATAGGCTGAAATGATGTTGAATATCATCATGAAGTGACTTCTCGAGAAAGCCTGGAAACTATTACGATTTTAAGTGATGATGATAATGATGTGGTTTTGATTTAGGACATTTGTGTTATGACTTAAGGCATTTTGTAGGTTTTTTGTTTAGTGTACTTCCAGTTTCTCTCTTGTAACGTATAGTAATACTGAATTCAATGAGATTATTGCGTAAACCTCGTACCAATTCTATGGTTACAGTTAAACTTTCAAACGCAGTTAAAAACAGATTCACCCCGTAAAAAATGCAATCAACCCCTCCCCCCGCTCATTCAATTGTCGGGTAGATTTACGCGAAATCAATTTGTTATTGGAACAATTTAATAACTCGATTTATCGTAATTGATCGAGTAATTGCTTCATAAAGCGGCGAGCGATTTTATCAATTAAATTGCTTTATTAATATCGAATAGTGAAGTCGATATAAAGGCGAGAAAGGAAACGAACGAATGAACGAACAGCCATTGTTTGTTGAACGAGTCAGTGGGCTGGTAATTACACTAATGAACGAGTCATGACATGCCAACGAACTTGGTGAACGGGGGGACAGACAATGGTGTTGTTAGACCCTGACTGTAAATTATGACTTATACAGTTATATGGGGAAATTAATGGTCACATTTTTTTTTACACGTTACCTATATGAACTTTTTATTTTTATTCAAAGAAGCAATAATCGATCAGGTTGAGCCCTACTACAAGCGACGCGCCCAGCTGTAATAACGTGGCGCTAGTTGGAATCAAACAGCATCACATTGTTTTTATCGCATTGAAACTTAAGATATTAAATTTCGATTCCTTTATGATTTGTTTACCTATTCTTTTTCTTCTTAAGGTTTTGCTCCTACTAGCGGAGGTTGGTGGTCAGTTCACCATAGTTCACCCGTTTTCTCGCGAGGCGGGACTGCTGGGCGGTACTCGCGATCCCGGTCCACTCTCTGATGTTACGCAGCCACGATTTCTTCCTACGACCAACACTCCTTACCTATGAACGCCGTTCAAACCCGGAACATAGTAATATGTGGACAATGCTGTTTGTCGGCAGACAAGCGGTGCAGATGTACCTGTTTACACGGTTTCCGGCATAGAATGTTTACCACCAATAATCTGAGAATAGAGAAAATCATATATTATACCTGTCATCATTATTCGTAGCTATTGATTACCAGAAAGTTAACACAGGGTTAAGTAAAACAGTATTTGCCATATTTGCTTGGCATCCGGAAAAGAGCTTTATTATAGAAAGTTTAGTTAAACATAAGGGATAAATAATGATGGAGATTAACTATACAACATCATTTGTGGTGAAGACTATCTAAGTAACAATAATATTCCTTCTCAAAACTTGACAATGCAACTCTTATACCTGGTTGTGATTGTTATGACGGCGTTATTCATTTGCCACTGCTTAAAGTCACTTCCTTCTTTTAGCCGCTTTTTTTTTACAAAAAAAAGTGTAATCGAAATTGTATGTTTGGTATATAAAGTTTATGAACCAACTTTTGAGTACATTAATCATCCTTTGTTCAAGCTCGTTTTTACCTTTAAATAAATTTTATAGTATTTGTTATAAAGTAGTCGCGAGAAAAATCTGTCCCATTTTCTCTCATAGCCCCTTAATCGGTGTATTACGGGGAGCGCTTTTTGTTCAGGGAAGATTCCGACGAAATACAATTTTCTTTTGTGAATTTTTTTTTTATTATTACGCAGCTTTTTTACTTCGCGCGGCCAAAATTGAAATGATGCTTACGAAAATGAGGATAACATTTATCGTCCGGATTATATCCAGATCATTTTATCAGCTTTCTCCGCGACGGCTGGGTACTTGTGAAAATGAGTAACGTATTACGGAATATCCTTAACTCTTGATTGTATGGAAACTATGATTACATGAGCGAAAATCACTTAATTTTTATCAATGTGTGGTAATTTCAGCCAATTTGCGTAAGTCTATCCTCAGTAAGCTTATTACGGTTACTATTTGAAAAGATAAGCGCTAAACATCAATACCACCTGATGTTATGTAGTGATGTGGTCTGTGCTGGCAAAGCACACTGACCTTTTTTTTTTCGAGGGAGAAATCTTCGAAAAATACCCTGCTTCTGGGGAGGAAGTCAGGGTTATGTGAGATTTTTACTCACTAAAACCCCCTCGGTGCTCTGCACCAGTGCATTCGGAGAGGCTCCGGGATCTCTTATAGAACGCACCGGTGCCTCTTTACACTTTCTTTGAACACGTCTCTGAGGAGGGGTTTAACCCTCCTGGGCTGTCCCACACAGATTCGCTTGTTAAGCGATAAGTACCCCCACCCTCAACGCCTGCGGAACTCCTAGACCCTTTTAGTCGCTTTCTACGACAGGCAGGGCTTACCTTAGTCTTATTCTTACTAGCCCGAGACAGGGCTGAAAGTGCACTGACCTAGCCGCCTATGCACTATTTTTTTTTAAATCGCTCATGTTATATTTGTGTGTCGCGCGTAAGTTATTCTACTTCTTTTTTGTTCTTATCAAAAAAGAGGAACTAAACCTCCTTGTTAACGCAAACTGGGGATATTTACCCAGAAAGGAAATTGCTTTGTTTTCCGGTGGTAAAAAGTGGATGGGAGAATAATATCGTGTAAATCTAATGCACACTCTCCAAAATGTATCCTGTAGAACACCTTGAGGGTGGACACTAAGTACCTATGTTCAAGACTCTCCACATTAACTATGACAAGTTCTTGATTACCAAAAAACTACTTAGCTCGTTTCTTCACTGAGTAGTGCCGGTGGATGAGCTTTGGTAGCATCTTTTTCCGGTCACCACAGTTACGGCAAAAGCTGCTTCTCCTTTGCGTGAATTTCTTTCTTTTTACAACATCCTGACGAAAGTATCGTGGTGGGTATATCCTAAACCGTCAATCACATGATTATAATTTATTTAAAAGTATGTTTTTTATATCACCCCGTCAGGGGAAAAAAATTCGCTCTTATGAAGATCGTTAGTACTATTATTTCCTCTCTAATTGTTAGTAAATGTTTTTTTAAATAAATTATATCCAGAGTGTGATAGATGGATTAGGATATACCCATCACGAATATTCTCTTTTTTATTTCTAAATACGTGCGAGTTCTAGAACAAACGCCAAATATTTATCTTAAGATTGAACGTTTGTAATAAGAGAATACAGCGAAATATGCCTGCCGATGTTTTATTCCGTGATACAAAAACAAGTGGCCCGAATAAATGGAACTTGAACAAAGTAGGCTCGAGGAGATACCGGGGGTTCGAGTTTCATTTATTTGAATAAGCAAACGTTGGATATACTTTCGTGCAAACCAAACGTACGATTATTTCTCACAAGTGTACTTCAACCGGATGTATAATAAATATTTCACACTTAAGAACGTTTCATACGAAAGTTTTTATATTTTCACAAGCATTATCATATATGATATGTGGTCAATTATTTGATCAGCTGAGCATAAGCATCAATGAGGAAGTATCATCATAGAGATCATGCATGGCGTTAGGGAGTCCTTTGGTAGAGGTTAAAAAAGAAGCTATATTACTTTATTTCTCAAGCTGTTCCACTTAGATCGCCTATTACTTTTATTCAGAGAAAGAAGTGGTGACGGGTATATTCTAACCTGAGTTCCATAGTACTCGTTAAAGCAATAACCAACCAAAAGAGATATCCATATTACAATCCAGTACCACCTACCAAAAAATTACAGTAGTCTTACCTTTCATATTTATATTCTCGGGTAAGTTTTCCTGCTAGGGGTACGATTATTAATTTAATCTTTTGTAGCACTATTTTTCTTATACAAATATCTAAGAAATGTTGAAACCACAGGGTATTTCCGGTGTGCTCTATACAATGCAATAAGTTTTGTGGACTGAAACGTATTATAACGCATACCGATGAAATCGCTTGTAAATATAACCGGGGAGGGAAAAATAAAAAGATGCTTCCGACTCATGGCTGCGCGGAAAAAAATATCCTTTATCTCCGAAGTTAATGGTCTAAACTAAATTATGTCCCGTTTTCTTCAAATACTTTATAGTAGGGAACAGCTGCTTGTAAGCACGCATTAAGCTGGAAAGTAAGCCTTAAGTTCAAAGCCTTATTGTCGCTTTCGCAACGTCTGCGCTACACCTGCAATTGACACAGGAGAGAAGCCGAAGGAATTTAGATATATATTACCTCTGGTACTTCAGGTATGGGTTCATATAATTATTTACTTAGTAGGTATACAAATATTAAAGGGATTTTTAATAAAACCAGTGCCTATCTCATAAGTTCATAACATGATGGAAATACCTGTATGTAACTTCATTGCACCATCTCTAAAAGAAAAGAAACGGAAGATACTAATTCTCGTCCCCCTCAAAATTTCTGAGTATGAAAATCGTTACTTTACTTATAACAATGATATTTAGACGTTTTTATGACACGACAAAAATCTCATTCCAAGACGTTTCCACCCATACAGCTCATCTGATACTGGGCCCGTGGACCCGGATCCACGGCCTGTTTCTAAAGGATAACGTGTACTACATGGATTGTAGTTATTCGACGGCGGATTTTCAAATTGTGCGTCTGGATTTTTTGTTCTCTGGCGAATGTACTCGGTTGTTGGAGATGGGCTCGGACTCGTTTTACGACTACCTTCGCTTGTATCGGAAGCTCTGGGTGGTGAGAACCGCCACTGAACGCAGGCGTACTTCGCGAGTGCGGCGTGATGTCGAAATTCGGAGCGTGTTGGAAGTGTCCGAAGTGTGTGTGGTGATGTCGGTATTGTCGGTGACTGTTGGGTTATTATACGTGCTGTGCGGGACCCTTGCGGATGACGAGATAAGCGCATGCCGTGGTCTGCGCTTATTGGTTTTGGGATTCGGAGATAGCTCGTAGTCGACCGCCTTTTTTTTTCCTTTTTATTCCCTTTGTTTTTATTTTTTCTTAATATACTGTATTCTTCCAGTTTTGTTGGGCTGGGGCCTGTTTCTCTTTCCTTTATCATTCTTCTCTTACTTTTCTTCTTCCATTCCAGTTTTCGCATTCGTATTCACTCTTTATCATTCTCCATAGTCAGCCGCCTTGGCCAACAAAGGGTTTGGGTGAGATGACGCCTTGGCGAGGTAGGTTTTGGAGCACTCACTGAAGTGTTCCGTTATGGTTGAGAGTTTAAGATCGCTATGGAGGTCCACGTTGCGCTGGTACCATTCGGTACCGGTGGCGATTCCGGTGAAGCGGTTCTGGAGAACCTGCAGGGGTTTGAGGCGTGTTTCTGTCAAGTGGGCGAAAACTACGCTGGCATAGGACATTATTGATCTAACGCATACCTTGTAGAGGTAAAGTTTGTGTCTCAGGGCGAGCTTACTCATTTTGCACATCAAGGGGTAGAGCTTGCCCAGTACTCAGGCCACTTTGTTCCTCGCTATACGAATGTGGGCGATGAATTTAAACTTGGCGTCGAGCGTGACGCCGAGGTATTTGACCGAATCCCTCCATGGGATGGACTGGCTGAAGAGAGAGATCTGGCCGAGTTTGTGGGCGCGACGGACCGCCTTCTTACGAATGGTTGCGGACGGTCGGTGGGTGAAGTGAATGGCTTCGCTTTATTCCGGGTTTATGTCCATTCGGCACTTCCGGAACCACTCGCCTAGACGAGTGGTTGCCGTTTGTAAGCGACTCGATATAATGCCCGGAGCTCTGCCGGAGTGTTAGAGAGCGGTGTTGTCCACGAAGAGAGCGGGGCTGACGTTGAGGTCTTTGGGCATGTCGCTCGTGTAAAGCGAAAAGAGTAGCGGAGAGAGGCCAGATCCTTGAGGGATGCCAGCTTTGATCGGCCGGATCGTGCTCGGCGCGAAAGCGGAAGAAGCGGTTCGAGAGAAAGGCTCGGATGATGGTGACGAGTCGGTCTGGAATTTTGTGTGTGGAGCTTGTATAACAAGCCGTTGTGCCAGACTTTATCGAACGCCTTCGCGACGTCGATCGGCCACTTGTCTGCAAAGCCGGACAGTACATTTTCGGTCAGCCTGTGGACTTGTTGAACGCAAGAGTGCCTGCTCCTGAACCCGAACTGTTCGTCAGGGAAGAGGTTATTTTTTCCGGTGAAATGGCGCAGACGCTGTGGAATTTTACATTATATATTATAAGATTTACACCCACTAATATCGCCTCGGTCATCTCCATCAGTGCGTCGGGGATTCTCTATTTAGCTTAGGGGGTTTAGCTCTATGGGCGCCATTTTTTGTAAACAGGCCGTGGATCCAGGTCCACGTGCCCAATGTCAGATAAGCTGTAACAGTCGCATGGCTTGCAGCGCTGACATCATTACGATTCTAGTCTATGGGCGCCTAAGAAAGGTAAGGTCCTATAGCACTAATAGTGATCTAGATCACTTCATTCTCTTTTATTTCAATTTTACATCTTTAAAGCTTTTGCTGTGTCCTGGAACCTTTAATCATCATTTACTACAGGCAGAAGTTACCTTGCCCTATCCTTACTAGTCCCAAACAATACGGCTGTACAATAAAAACTTACTATTAGTAAAATGATAAAGAATTGGTTGGAAAAAAAATCATTGATACCAATAATCGTTGTTGTATCAATTAGCACATTATGAAACAAATTGCTCGATAGTATTCTGTTAATTGAGGACTTAACTCTAGTATTTACGGTCGCGTAATAGATTCGGATTAAGCTCAATGTGTGCCATAAAATGGGTTTACGGAGAGTTTAGGGGTAGACATTAAAAGAAGACGTGAAATATAGCCCCGGGACTCCCGAAGCTGTTGTAAATTTGATCTATCTAATAACATAAACAGACCTTAAGGTGTTATAGTCATAACTATATTTTAAGTGGACGTCGGTTATAGTTAAATATTACAAAATAAAAGTGTGATAAATACAAAGGTTCTTCTTCCTGAAGTACCTTCTGAAAGATATTTCCAATCATTAAGTTAACTTTGACTTTAAATATTTCTATGACAGATTTGAAACTTTTACAAAAACTTTGAGCACGAGTTCTACTCGTACGCTCTATATCATGAAAAGCTCTTCCCTGATTTATAAAAAAGTTCATACATTTGAGGAAAGAATAAATAACATAATTTTTTTTTACTGTCGTTAAATGCAAATATAAATCTATCTATATATATATTTATATATAGGAGACATCCAGAGATTCATCGTCTTTTCGCGAGGTCTCCGAAACTATTATACGTAAAAAAACTCAAAATTTGGTCTTGCAAATTGTATTGCTATCCAAAAGGTATTGCTTTAGTCATTTAAAATTTAAAGGACAGCTAAGAATGTATTATACAAAATTCCTTACCCCGAGGCAGTTGCAGGGGTATTCATAACGGGAAAGGGCTCGAGGGGACAGCGTATTTGGATATAGAAATACTTTAAGTTACTTATATAAAAAAAATATAGTATTTCGAAAAAACTAACATTTCTCTGTAATGCGAGAACTTGGGAAAAAAATCACTCGAAATTATTCGAGTTAACTCCCCGTGAAATCTCGCCATTAATCTCGCTGCTGCCTTCATTTTACGCGAATAAAGAGGTTACATTAGTTTAGAACGAGCCCCCTTATTGTGAGGCTGAGGTCTATTCATATCGACTTTGTGGGCTCGCATAACTTACGTGTAAAGGCAATAGGCTACAAAATAGGCCTAGGCAATAATAAAATGTTTTTTTTTTTTATTTCATGAAATCGAGAATGTTTTGATCATGATTTGATAGAGGCAACGGTTAGGAATAGAACTTTACTGGCGGTGGATCTCTGTTGCTGGATACCGTCTAGAAAAATAAAGCTAACAGTAGTGTGTAATCATCACTATGTCCCGGTTTGAAGGGCGCTGTAGCTAGTGAAAAGTTAGAATTGATGGTAGAAATAAGGCTCTCGGTGGTACCTAGACGGTCTCCGGCTACACAGATCAGTCAATTAGAATTTTAAATGATACTCATAAAAAACGTGGTACAGAGATTAGAAATATACTCTACATACTTTCTTCGTTTTTTTTTCATCATGATCTAACTTGTGCTTATTATTTAACTAAGTTTAACTAATAGAAACGTCAATGTTAATTAAGCTCGTCCAGTGCTTTACTTTGTTTCTATGCAGTGTTTATTTTAATTTTTTAACTTATGGTACGTCTCTGTTGTCGGAGATCGTGTAGATAGGTACTACCGCAGCCCCCAAACAGGTGCTTGTGATGGCGGAGGGGCTCAGTAGCCGTGGCCTGGTTACCCGTGGTTAAAGAAGACGAACCTACTCGGTTGGTCCTAGGGGGCCGCTCCAGGTTAGAGCTCTGAGGCTCCGTGAGCTCACCTCGGATGCGTGCTGGTGGTCTATAGGGGCGGCGTTATACTGCCCTTTACTGAGGCAGAGTCGTGGAGGGGAAGGAGTGTCGATATTGCGATGCGCCTTTCTCCCTACCTTCTGCGACTAAGTGCCGCCGCACCGCTCATGCGGCGGCGATGAGGCCGCGGCAAAAGAGGAGTGTTGGTATTGTGTTCAGTCGCTCTCCTTATCCTCCGCGACCGTATAACGGGTGGCGACGGATCCAAGATCGGATGCAGGGAGTCGGGAGAGTTTTTTCTCTTGGTTCCCATGGCCTCTGGATGACGGTTGATTCGGGGGGATCCGTTACCCGCATGACTGAAAGAAGCCGAGGAGGGGGCGTGCTGTGTTTTCCGGCGTGGTCCTACAGAGGTGGAAAGGGGGTTTCTTCCAACCTTCCCGAGGTGGAGCTGCATAGTGTAGCCAGCGCTGGCGTTGTCGCGGATGTGTGCGAGAGCGTTCCCTTGACCCTGCCATGAAGCAACGAGGTGAAACATCGTGGGGGTTTTAGTCAGTGCAAGTCCGACATAACCTGTCCTTGCCCCCGCGAGGACGGGTATACGCAGACATTTCCCTCACATTAAACAGAAAAAAGGTACCGCCGCAGCGCTTATTTCTGTCGCCAAACAGTAGTGTGCAATCATTACCTTGTTCCGGTTTGAAAGGCGCTGTAGCTGGTGTAATTACTGGGGTAACGAGACCTAATATCTTAAGTCTTAAGGCGACAAAATATGTATAAGGTATATTATCCTAACTAGCGCCACGTTGTTATAGGAGAAAGTATCACTTACCGTGAGGTGAATATCTCGCTCGTAAAATCAAAAATAGAAATAATCTATAATATATGCAACTATGTCTTAAAATTTTTTTTTAAATTGTAACTACAAACCAAAAGTAATTACGAATAAAATTTTTAAGTTATGTATCATCATCATTAGCCGACAAACGTCCACTGCTGGACATAGACCTTCCCCAAAGATCTCCACATCTTACAGTTATTTGAGGTGAATTGGGCCTTAACCCATAACATAACGCTGGCCAAGTTCGGGTTGGTGAATGGTCAAAGCCTCGTCTGTTGTTCAGCAGGGTGCACCGCGTGCAGGTAACGTTGACTTGGGCTCCGTAAGATGTTGGGCGGAACCCTTTACATCTCAAGTTATGTATAACATTTAATAATATGGCTGCGGATAGTTGGTAGACATGTAGTGTTTGGACGGCCTTAAGATGGACTGAGGATCTGGTAACAATCGCGGGAACTCATTGATTACGAGCTACGCCGGACTGATCGATGTGGACGTCTGTCGGCTGATGATGATGATGATGACCCTTTGTTTTTGTGACTTTCCATGGGCGCCAGTGATCACTTTACACTAGCTGAACTTTTCGCTCGGCTGCTTATACTTCCAATAAAAAAAAATTGAACTGTACAAAGTAAAATATAAATGATCGCGGTGCAGTGTACTAAATCGCATGCATAAATTGAATGCGTCTATCTTCGATCGGAATCTACACGAGATTCAGTTTGTCCATTAAGCGCATTCGCACAATGCGAGCGGCCGAAAGCGCCGGAGCGGCCCAAAAATCGTTCGTTCGTTCATTCAGATACAATCGGCGATAACGATGATTGATCGTATCCAACCGCTCCAATGTATAGCTCACCTTTATTTACATTTTTGTTCAACGTATTCATTTTTTTCTACTCCAATTAATTTCACTGTGGATCGCAGTTTCGGGAACATCTTTCTTTTGTTATTATTTAATGAAGCGACGAGACGAGCAGCACGTTCACCTGATGGTAAGTGACACGCCCGCCCTTAACAACGTGGTGCTATCCTGAACGGTATTCACAGCACACATCGCGCTCGTCTCCTTGAGACATAATATGTTAAGCCTCATTACCCCAGTCATACTGATTACAGTGCCTCTCAAACAGGAACACAGTAAAGTTTGCACACTACTATTTGGTGGCTGCAACAGGCGCTGCGGTGGTATCTACCTAGACGGTTTCCGGCAACGACCTACCACCAGGAAATGGAGACCTTTCACTTACCCACAAACATTTCATACAATATAAATTATTCAACGAAGCGACTAGACGATAAGGATGTTCGTGCTTATATGGCGTTAGTTAGGATGATATATACTGCACCATTGCACCAACTTCATTAGACAACGCGCTCCCAATTCGATTTTTTTTTATTAAACCAAACTACGCGAATCGTTCACCTGATGGTAATTTATACGCCGGTCCATAATAATATGGCCCTAATTAGGATGATATTCTGCACTGCATTGTGCTTATTACGTTGAGGCATTAGGTGTTGAGTCTCGTTACCCCAGTGTTTCACTAGATACAACGCCCTTCAAACCGTAACACAATAACGTTTTCATATTACTGTTTCTAGGTAGAAATAAATATAATAGGCTGATTTACACAGCACCACATTGTGCGGGACGAGCGGGTCATTCACCTGTCGTTATGTGATTTACATTACAACATGGCTAGACATGCAGCACCACATTGCGCTCGTCGCCTTGATTCATAACATGTAAGGACTCGTTACCGTAGTAATTACACTAGTTACAACACTCTTCAAATTGAAACAGTAATCTTTGCACACTGCTGTTCAGCAACAGGATTAGGAGCTGTGATGGTCTTCAGCAGCAAAGACCTACCACCACTAAATTGCATGGAGAGAGTAGCACATGGCGTGGTTTGCATTTTCTGGTCTTCGGATTCGGTATTGGTTCGTAGTTGGACGCGTTGGAGACTAGAGGGTTCGGGTGAGAGGACGCTTTGTTGGTCTATGAGCTTTGTCTGAAATACTCGGCTACAGTTGGCAGTTCGAGTTTGTAATGGAGGTCCATTGCGTTGTGGCGATCTGGGTAAATCGGTTTTGGAGAACCTGTAGGGGTTTCCGGTCGGCTCGGGTGAATAGAGTCTGTACTCGTAGCTACAGTACCTCCTGGCTCGGTGAACATAATCATGAGTTAAATATCGCGTTGATTAAATTCTTTATAACTCTGCAACTTTTTTAGAAATTTGGTTTCATAAATCCACATCAGCGTTGTACCGCCGTAATTAATTTTTATTCTGCTCGTGTTTTCACTACACTGTGGCTTTGTTTGAATTATAAACGAAGTTGATTATATAAAGTGTATGAAGCGGAGGAAACCGCCGAATGAAGTAACTAAAGTTTTCATTTAAACTTAGTATGTTTTGTTTTGTTCTTCATCATTTTAAAATTTTGCTATTAGTTTTATAGAGTTTAATCTTTAACAAGTGATAATCGAGAGCTCCGTCTGTATGCAATATACGTCTCAATGAGGCGCAGGTCGGACCTTTGTTGAGCTTGAGCTTCCTGTGAATTAAAAATTTTTGACCATACTAACTTGTTCCAAGAAGGACAGGTTTTGTGGACATGTAGCTTCGTTTAATTTCGCACTCGACCAGTGTGTGGAATAAATGATCTTGTCTTTCATAAGAAAAGCTATGAGTCCCTATAGTGGCAAAATAAAATGGTATATTTTATTTACTTATACATTTGTAAAAATTTTTTTTTCTTACTATAACATCGCTGTGCATAGTAACGAATGCTTTCGCTCTACAAATATTACTATACTCGAGTATAATGTATTATGTAAACACCCTACCTTTTTTTGTCACAGAGAAAACTTTTAAAGATACTGTACTTGGGGGCTAAGATAAGGTTATTTGGGATGTGTATCCATCAAAACCCCCTCGGTGGTCATCCTTCAGTGCGTTGTGGGATTCCGGGATATCTTCCGGAACGCGCCGGTACCTCCCTCCAGTGTACCTAAGCACGTGGAGGGCCGTAACTTCTCGAGAAACACTACATACTTAAGTAATTAAGAATTGGCATATCAACAAGACAAATTATCTTCTTCATTAAAACTAGTCATGCATGATTCATTAGCTTATTAGGAATCGGTAAAGTATGAAGTTCATTTAGAATTAACTTGTGAGTTAGTTCCGTAAAAAAGTTAGATTTTAATCAATAGGGTTCCGTACATAGTAAGCATCTCAGCAGGCAATCGGTGTGGGAATGAGGCCATACAAGTCTTTTGTATTAACTGCGTTACCATATACATTGCGCTCTAGTAACGGTATACTTCCAGAAAAAAAAAGCACTACGCTTGATACGCTTCATCTGTTTCATTCTCTTTCTATACAAACTCACACCTTTCCCTTTCGTTTGCAACCGGTTGGCGACTCTTGCACATTGTAACGCTGCGTGTGTATTTTTTTTTTTTGTTGCATATGCGTATACTTCTGATGTATCTGAATTGTGTTTCTGTATGTTTCGTTATAAATGGCAATAGAGCGTACTAACTTTGAAATATAAACAGTATTTCATAATAGTACTGTTTTCTAGTTTAAACAGTTGTTTTCATTTGATAAAGCGATGAGACAAGCTAGATGTTCACCTGATGGTAAGTGATATATCTCCCCATAACAACGTAGCCCTAATTAAAATACATAGCACCACATTATGCTCGTCGCCTTGAGACATAAGATGGTAGAACTTGTTGCCGCAGTTATTTCACTAGATCAGCTCCCTTCAAACAGGACCAAAATAGTGTTTGTACACAACAGTTTGGCAGCAGGGATAGGAACTGCAGTTGTACTAACCTAGACGGTCTCCGGCAATAGTGACTTACTACCAGAAAAAGAAAGAAAAGATCTCTACATACTCTTAATGTGTAGTTTCAAAACTCTGATGAGGACTCGGCATGTGTATCATATCGATCTTTTTTAAATAATGTTAAAGCGTTTGACAACGATCCCATCTGATGGTATGCGGCGGTATAGTCTTTGGTGGTAATGCTCTTCTCTAACCTAATTTCTGTATAACCTAAAGTACCGAATGGAGTGTTGTGTAAAGCGAATTAAAATATTCCATGTCGGATACAATTGTTGGCGGTGTTCAGCGCAAAAGATCCTTGAGTGCCGCTCACTTGTACCCGGTATCGGGTGACTGCGATTGCCCACACAGTTTCGACACGGTCCGACATCTAGGCCAAGTACGCTTCCTTTCGTTCTGTTAGGAGTGTGCATAGAATAATGCCCCGCTATCCGGTAATTTCGTATTGTGCAATTCATTCAATGGAATCACTTGGAGGAAGTCGCAATGGATAGATGCTAGCATGATATGTTTTCTTAATTATTTAAACGAATCGAATGTTGAATAACTAAATAACTTCGCATACCTCTGCAGTTAAATACTATAAGTCAACGATCCCGAACGACTTCGTTAAACTTAAAACTTTAAGAATGGCAGATCTCTATCAAAGATCATGGTAAGGACATAAAGTTTGACAGACCTATGAATATGTGATGTTATAAATAAATAAAAATCACTTAGTTGCCTTACACTAACATGACATAAATTCTTCTTTATCAATTGTTGCAAAGGCTTAAAAGGAGCTGCTTAGCTAATGCAGACCGGAACAGTAATTCTGATCAGTGCTAGTTTTCAGCCTCTCCAAACTTCTTAAGGTGTTATACGGAAGATTTGTAGCGGTGGCAGATTGACAGGTTATCTGTATAAATAAATAAAATTTTATGAAAAAAATGATGTGTCACTTTCATCAGTTCTACCGACAAATGGTTTTAGTCCGTAGATAGGAGAGAGAAATGTCGGTTCTTGAATAGGCGTTGTTCCATGTGAAGATGACAGATGAATGATGACATAGACTGTAGCTCTAGCAAATGGTTGTGCTGTCACTATCTGCTGAGGGTAAAAGAAAGGGAAGGCGGTGTGGTGCTTGACGCCAATGAGCATCATTAGTCGCTTGCTCTGATCGAAGATTCTAGATATTTATGTGTTACATCCGCATAGACTCTAAATAATTACTTTGAAACTGTATAAAGTATATCGGAGGGAATTAAGTAAAAATTCAGGTAATCTACTATATAAAGTAAGTTTTAAAAGGCTTTTAGAGTAATTTAATAAACTAAGTAGTTACACAACAAATTTGGAGCGTCAAGTGTTTTACATGATACTCCAAATTTGTCGTTTCGCAGAAACGCGCTAGCTTTTTTCTTCCCCTAACGTTTGATATAAGAAAACATTAATCAAATAATTTCTAAATAAAACGATATCGCATTACTAGCGGGGGCTATTTATTTTCTTTTGTAACTTCCGGAACGTCGAGAGACAGGAAGGTAATGGGGGAAGAAATATTATCCGTCCAAATGCGTCTCGCCATGACCCCGGTTACTGTCACAAATTGAATACGGGGCCCATTTTGACTTCGTTTTAACGCGATTAATGACATCTCGCGGTTACATAAAAGAAAAAGAGTAAATGACAGTCCCATTCGTTAAAATCTACTTAGAAATTAAAAGCCACGAAAGCATGAAGAGAGGACTAAAATGGTTATATTGTGAAGGCATAAAAAAAATTGTTAGGGTTGTTTTTTCTGAACTCAACTAGGAGTGTAACTCTTTATCGCTTATAAAGCATATATATCAAGTATTATAAATGATTATTTTATTGTCAAATAATATGTCTTTTTTTTAGATTTTATACAAGATTCTGAAGGTAAAAATTTAATTAGTAAAGTATAAATTTTTTTACACACGAGTTTTGGAAACGGCAAAGTGTCTGGCAGAGATAATGTCACCTGTAAGTAACGAGCTGACCTTTTAAAATCCTAAACGACCTCTGACGTCAGCGCGTAAGTGTTTAACTTCAAAATGTCATTGCGGCTTATCATAATGCGATCAGCCAGTTGAACAGGCACCCACATCCTCAAAAAAACCTCTCGATATCACCCGATGACATATCTCGCGAGTTGGATCTCTCTGAGCGACGTCTGGACCGTCGATAAAAAGTGTCCGGAGATAACCGGGCCGTCGCAGTTCATTCGTAAATCAATCCTTTTGGGTCGCGATTTGTGTCGACGTGCGTGTTATATCGGTCCCATATTACCCTGAACAATGAGAGCTGATATTTGGTTTTCGAAAGTTGACATTTCAATCAGATCAGTCGAGTGGCTTTCAAGGATGTAATGCTTTCATCAAAAATGTACATACTTACTTGTATTAACAGCCGTAAAGACCAAACGATTATTTAACAAATCATTATTTTACTTGACTGAGCTTCTATAATAAATCTGTTTTTTTTTTTTTAAATATTTATTATGTTAACTTTTATTTACTAAATAAGTTAATACCAAAGAGAAGCGTTACGTGTATAAAGGTATTTCAATTTGTTAGCTAAAACACTGTAAGTACCGGTAGAAGGTCTCTGTTACCGGAGACCGTCTAGTTACAACCGCTACGCCTATTTTTGTAAATAATATTATTGTGTAATATTACCGTGTTCCAGTTTGAATGGCTTTGTAGTTAGTGAAACTGGGATAATGATACTGGAGGCTTCTTTCTTCCCCTAACGTTCTTCTTAAAGCAACAAGCACAATGTGGTTTTGTTTATATGATCCTAACTAGCGCCACGTTGTTATGGGCAAGTGTATTACTTATTTCAACATCTCATTTGTCTCATCGTTAAAAAAATCGTCTATACAAAAATCAATGAATTTCTTAAATGCAGTTGTTCTTTAACACTGTGGTGGTCGAAGATGTTTATTTCCGAAATTATTCGAATCTACGATCTATACGAAAAAAAATTATATTACTTTGTGTGTGTACAATTCATACGAGCATGAGTAAGAATGTTATTAATCCTCTTAAGTGTGGAGCTCGTTAGAGTTGAGATATCAGAGAGCAGTTAGCTGAGAATATGTATCATGAAAGTTTTTCACCTGACCGCGACATTCGTCATGGTCCTTGAAAGAGGGCTAGGGATGATCTGTCACCTTGATAAATGAGGCCTCCTAATGCGATCTCTTTTCGAAGGGAATGGGAGGAGGGATATTCTTTGCGAGGTTAAAAGCATTAAAAGACGCTACGATATGATATTAACTACTTCCCTTTCAAAGCTTTTAGTCAACATCTTTAACTTTTTTTTAAATAAACATTTCTTTTGTTACAGGATTGCTGGGATCTTCGTAGTTATTTCCTCCTATAAAAGGTATTGTGCACATTTTTCCTCTCGTTTCTTATAACGGACTACTATTAAGCACCGTTTGTTACATTTGTTTCCATAATCTGTCAATCTACACGTAACATTAGCTAATAATATATGGAAATTAAATGAAACTACTGCCTACCTAGTAATAAAAAAAATAAAATTAGAAGAGGTAATAAATATGTATGTCTACAGATAATTAATAAACCTGTCTTTATCAAACAACTGTTAATACATAAAAAACTTCGACAAACAGTCGTCCCACCCGACCTCTTTTGATCTCGTTAACTCCATTCCGTTGATATCCTGAACATTATCGCTCTTCTATCAAAGAGCCCATACATCCCGACGGTCCCTTCAATATCGCCAAGAAGCCACGTCGGAAGATTTGTCCTTTATCCTTTAACGTCTGAAAGAACTCACATTAAGGTACACGCATTCGGACCTTTGTCAGGATCAATAATGCGCCTGTGCTGCATGTGCTTCAGGCGTCTGCAGATTATGATAGATGCTGATCACCAGGTACGTCGTATATCTGAGGTATAAATATTATATGTTATGTATAGATTATTTAGATAATATAAAAAATATATGTACATACAATTCATCCATGCTCTTAACTTCGCTAGTTGTGAAAGTCGTCTCTTCTTCTTTTTTTTTGTCGGTGTCATCCTTGACAGAGTGATCGTGGTCATCACTTCAGGTGTTGTTCGCAAGCTTAACATCAAGTCGCCAATCCTTTCTGATGGCCGTCTTCTTAGTACATTTATGTAGTTGTATCGATGATGAGCCATTTACTGTCGCCTTTATCCAGTCAGTCCATCTCATAGGCGTTCTTTCTTTGAAAGTCGTCTAAAGGGAATTAAATCTAGTGTCTCTGCCACCATACTACTTTGTTCCATGTACTGAACTTGGCGAATACGACAATTACTCATAGGGTAGACCAACAGTAATATACTAACGAGTGAAGGAAAAACGTCATGAGGAAACGGCTTTTAAAGACACCGGCATTCGCGAACCCGCACTTGGCTAATAAATAAACAAAATCGTTTTCATTGTCAAAGAAAGCTTCGCATCCCTGCTATGGGTATGTCAGGAGGGCTGTTTATTTTAACATTAAGCCGATTTACTAACTGAAGACCTCTTTGATGATAAGTTATCCTGTCAATCTCTTTTGTCAACAAATAAAGAAAATATACTAATGAATCTAGCGATGCTATTTTCAGACGGTATGGAGGACAATAATTTTTTCTCTTTGCTGTCATATAATTAGCTCGGGCTACACTTCAAAGGACTTACAATATCTCGAGGCGATTCTTTCCCGTCATTTCCGCGAAACTCGTCTTGAAAGCTCTACATGAAATTTATTTATTAGAAATCGTCTCAATTCCCACTAAGTAAAACATATTTTCGCTTAGCAGTTGTTAGAAAATGGAAAAGCAATTTTCTTTTCGTGTTTTGTTAAACTGCAAATGTAATTTGTGCAATCTCATTCCTTATTGTGTACTGAGATTTAGAGGGCACTTCATCATATGTTATTTAGCTTAATACATTCTACAATGTTTACAAATTAGCCCCTCTATTATATTAAATATTTTAACCTTAAATTTATTTTAAAGATTACTTGCTATGGTCACTACTACATGTATTATTAATAAAAAAGCTGACATGTCCAATTCATTACAGTTATGTATACTTTATTTATTTTTATTTATTTATTTATTTATTTATTCTTTATCGTACACCCGTTACTCAAAAAGCAATTTCTTCCAGACAACCCATTGGCATGAAAGACGTGAACAAAAAGCAAAGATAATTTACTGTATGCTAATTAAATATGTGAGTTATAGTGTTAGAATAAATGGCACATCCCCGTCTAAAGGTACAAATAAATATGATAAGCATCGGATCTTCCAGTCGAGGGCAGACTGACTGTGAAAAATTTTTAAAAACTCCAGATGCACATGGAGTATATTGTCTATTAAGAAAGGTATTTATTAAAAATAATCTTTTTGTATATATATATATATGGATATGTAAATTTGTTTGATTATGGATTATAATTATATGAGAAAAAATGGCATAACATGTTTATATGTATTTGTTTTATGTAGAATATATAATATCGGCGTTTTTTATAGAAAAGTAATTTACATAGCGACTCTAAATGGTAACAGGACTATTCATCCATATTCATATATCCAGATGCTCGAGGAATATGTTGGATATTTTTAAAATATAGTTTAGGATTTGAAATTATTTAAAATAAATGCTTCAAGACTTTCTAGCGCCTTCTGTTAAAGTCGGAGGTGAATTTCGAAAGTAGGACTGTGACTTGCAGTAAATGAATATTTATTGCTATATTAAACAATAAGTTAGACTAAGAGTTCACGAATCTTTAAAAAAAAACACGAAATAATACAATGATTAAATAGAAAACTTAATTATATATCAGCGGACCATTCGTCAATGCAAATAAGCAAGTTACCGAGCCGCAGCAACAAGTGCTTACTAATCCGAAGTTCAAATTAATTTTCATTGAGATGTTCGCAGATTAACGTGTATGTAGTGGAAAGTCTCTACGGCGGTCACTATAGGTACCATCATATCCCCTATTTCCTCCGCCAAGCAATAATGAACAAACATTATCGTGATCAGGTACAAAGAAAGCGTCGCAAAATAGATTTTAGTACAGTTTTTCATTCTGAAACATTACAGGGTGAACGATATGCTTGTCTCCTTGCTTCGTGGAATAAAATAAATCTATTGTAATTAAACAAATTTTTAAATTTACTAGGTTATGTCAGTTTATTCAGGAAGGGTTAGTTCTCTTGAATATTATTGATTGAAACTATTCAAGGTGTAAAATTAACAAACTCTTAGTTCTTATTCACTGTTAAATATTATTAGTAAATTAAATGTAAATTTCTTTGTATGTCAGACAGTCGATTACGAAGTGATTCATCACCGGTAGTCACTCACAACGTTTCTGGCGAATCACCAGAGTATTTATAGTCTCCAATAAAAAGCCTAAGTAAACCTCCATTGTCGGCGAAACCTAAAGGAAACGATTAAAGGACATTATCTCTAAGAATATTGAATAGAGGGGCGAAGCTCGTCCCAACGATGTGATGATAAAAAAAAAAGATTTGGTCCTTTTAAATCTTAATTACGTCGTGATTACCATCTCCTGTGACAGATTGGGGTGTTTTATACGGTGTTAAATTGACTTGTTTATTTATATCGTCTTTCTTGATATATCAACCTTAAGAGGATGTTGAATATATGTTACATTGGATTGGGATAAAACGTTATATTAAATGAATTATTATACTACTGACAGGACAGTGCATGGTCTACTTGGGACTAAAGGTAATTTGGCTAGCTACAACTCCCTTCAAACCGGCACACAGTGATATTTCTACACTACTCTAGTAGTTAATACTCTGTGATCGTATATTTCATATTTCTCTATATAATCTACTCACTTCTCACTCTAGTTATTATTATAGGTTCAGTTAGCCTCTAATGAAGCAGTAGAAGTCTAAACCTAATTCCGTTCGACGTCAATTGGTAACGAACTTGAACTAAATCAATCACCAGTGTTGACATATTGCTTTAGGAAGTTTAACGGAGGTTTGTGACGCCGGCCCGTCAACTCCTGGGGCCATTTGTCACATTGTAGATCTTGTTCGGTTTAGTGACAGAATTTTTATAATAAATTGAGAGAATTTAACGTAGTGACAAATTTCTAACCTTCATTTTTACCTATATAAAGTGAAAATTAATCGAATAGACCTAAAATATACGTTATAAACCTAAAATACAAATCGAATCTGTCTTTCATGGTCCGGGCTTGCATCCTCGCGAATTTAGTGAAGTGTATAGACGGAAAGGTATGTCTATCAAGTGGTTAGTAACACAGAAAATATTAGGGTACAAGGCACCCATAAGGAAGAACGACCAGGTCAGACCCACAGATGACATCTTTTTGCACGAATATGCGAAAAAGCAGAAGTTATAAAAGAGTGGGGGCGGCATTTGGTGGAACAGGTCACTACTTGATGACCACAACTAGTTTAAACTAGTTACGATTAAGTAGAAGAAAGTGAAATGAATTTAGAAACCTACCAATTTCCATAACTGTCTAGTAAAAAGTTATGTTTAATAAATTATAGATATAAATAATACTTTTGAGAGGTATCCACATGATTTGCATACACAAATAATAAAACAGCGCCAAACACAAAACCCATTTCGCTGTATAAATATAAATTATAATCCATTTCTTCACTCGCGACCCCCCAGGTCGGCGATGAAAGGAAAACAATGGGGGAGGGTCGAAGTAAAATTAAGAAAGTTTAATGAAAACATTCGGGACGGTGGATCAGCCCGCTGTTGGAGCAGGTGTAAAATGAAATAGATACAGTGTAAGGTATTTCATTAAAGAATCCAGTTACTCGAAATTTATTATAAACCCTTGTCGAAGTATTAAGGAATTGTTTAAACCTTTAAGGGCGCGCCGGTGGTAGATCACTGGTATATAGAATCGCAACAGCACCTATATCTGTCGTCGAACAGTACTGTACAATCATTACTGTGTTCAGGTTTGTAACTAGAAAAATTACTGTGGTAACGAGACGTCTTATGTCTAAAGGTGATGAGCACAATGTGGTGCAGTGTATACCAACTAGAACAACGGTAACGTGTTTATGGGCAGGCGTGTCACTTACCATAAGATGAACGTCTTGTTTGTCCTATACTCGTAGCTTGGTCGAGTTAACCAAAAATGTTTAAGGGTCGATAGTGGTGTATATTTTCTTCATAAATCAAAATATTGAATAACGAAACGCACTCGGGCAGTTCTGTTCACCCCCGTGCCGTTCGTTTTGCAAACAATTTTCGATTCGGAGTAAAGCAAATATAAAAATCCCCGTTCAATTTCGCAACTTAATTGGGCTGACTGCATTTATTTTGTTTGAATTGCAGGAGTTGTTGGACTGTTGGACTGGTGCATTTCACCAGTAGAGAGGTATGAAAGAGAAGTTGTGGTGATTGCAGAATTTAGGATTTATTTACAATTTTACATTAACTCCCGTGGTCCATGGTGACTCGTACTTGCCAACTGCTTCGAGATCTCCATGTTCTATGGCAACTTTCAGCTATACTTGAGCTAGTCCACAGCCAGGTCAAGTTTCCGAGCTTTTTTGTTGTTTTCTCCGCAAGTAATTCATCTAGCGGTAGGTTTTTACTCTGTAGGTTTAAACTTCTCTTATGATTCTTTGGTTGCATACCACAATCTCGATTTATCTTTGTTTATGTGTGGAGTGTGACATCTCGTGGTGGAGTTTGAAGTTGATTAATAGTAATTGATTCCGACATTTATTTAAAAATGTTAAATGTTTTCGTTTACTATGTCTGACAACCTCAAACTAACAAATCGAAACAATAAAGCATTAATAATCTTTATTATTTTTATCTCGTCGTCCTTACCAGAAATGATTATGTTAATTTTGGTTCATTTAATTGCTGTAGACGGACGCCAAAGATTTCGATTTGTATCATGATACCTTTAGTTTATGTTACCAGTTCATCATCATCATCAGCCGATAGACATCTACTGCTGGACATAGGCCTCCCTCAAAGATTCCCACACCGATCGGGTAGGAATTCATATAGGGGATTTGGGCCATATCACATCACGCTGGCAAAATGTGGGTAGGTGGAAGCCAGAGCTTCGATTGTTGATTAGCAGCGTAACACTATGAGTAGGTGGAGTTAGCTTAGATACCGTGAGATGTTGTGCGGAAACCCTTACACCCCCTTACATGTTACCAGTTATTAAATATTAATGTTGGGTAGACAGATTACATTAAAATAATTGCCGAGTGTTACTATAGATTCAAAGTCACGCAAAATAATGTTTTGTGTTTGTTAATCCAGAGATTAGTACTAGTAAATACACAACAGCATAATACTTGTACACTACTACCTAAGATATTTAACGCCAATTATTAAATGTTCTAATATTTGCGCGTTTAAGACCTTCGTGATTTCTTTAACAAAGTTATTTTTTTCTTTTCGCTATAATTACAAGAAGTTACTCCGGAGCGGACGGATGGAAAATTTATATTTAACATTCCTAATACGTTGAAACTTAATTAAATCTTCAGTTATTTCAACGAACACATTTCACAACGACGAACACGTTCATGAGTCTAATGCTCTTATAATTCTGCCGCCAGTTTTTCAACGTCGGTCGTTTATTTTTGACTTCATGATAAGTTTTACCGATTTTTTCATATATATAATTTTTATGTTACAGTGGATTTTAAAAAGCTTGGTCATACAGTAACGGCTGTTAATATGTATTTTTTAATTACAATCCTTTAAATATTTGTAAAAGAGCACCGATGTCAAAGGAGAGAAAATATGAAAAAGTAACGCTCGTCAATAATCATACATGGCTTGTATATTATTAATGTCAATACATGATACGGATATTTAATAATTTATTTACTCTTCATGTACGTATACACGAAATCAAATATAATTTTTCTTCACTTTTGACCTTTAAAAGAGTTTTGGATTAACAATCTCCAACAAAGGCAAAACAGTAATATTACGAAAAAGTAAGTAGCTGTACCATATACCATTAAAAAGTATAAGAAAGTTACTGAAACCAAATATATGATACATATGTAGTATAAATGAGTTTTCCACAATTTTAGAGACTCATCACGATATTTGCGACCATAATAAGAAAACCTTAGAGTCTGGATAGTTGAAATTTGGTAGGAATATTCCTTCTGTCGAGTATAGGTCACCTAATTATACAAAATATTACGTCGAAAAGGGTTTGCGGGGTATTACGGCCAGCAAAGCGGGATAGGAATAGCCCCTAATATATAAAATATATAACTTGAGACTAAGATCTACCTTACTTTTCTTATATCTTTTACTTTCTTAAAATTCTCTAAGGAAGGATTAATACAGATATTTTGAGGTCGATGTTTCCAGAATTTCTCTTCTTTAACAGATTAGTAATCATTGTTTAACGTTTGGAAGAATGTGATGGATAGAACAATATTAATTCTCAGGCGCCACATTTATTCAAGGACATTAATACAAAGTAGAAAGTGAAAAAAAATCACTTCATAGTAATAGAATAACATGCGCCGCACAAAGGACGAGTAACAAGGTAACTAATAGTTAATCCCGGTAATGCCAGGCTCGTATGAAAATTTCTATGCAAATAGTAACAGCAAAGAGCTGTTGGTACACAAAATGGGATTCTAAATGCAATTGTTAGGGGCATTAAGCCCGCGGCCACTGTGTGAGGAGGAAGAGTAATTAAAGTAAGGTTTACGAAGACTATAAATAAAATATGATGATGAATAGTCTCCACAGACTATAAACAGTAGTAACACCAAAATTGGATACCTTTATTTTGTTATTATTAAACGAACGGACGAGACAAGAGGAATGTTCATCTGATGGTAAGTGACACGCCTGCTCGTAAAAACGTGGTACTAGTCAGAATGGTATTCACAACACTACAGATGTTTAGTATCGTTACCCCAGTAATATCTTTAGATACAACTCCCATCAGTTCGGAACACAGCATTATTTACACAGTACTTTTTGTCGGCTACAATAGGCGCTGCGGTGGTACCAAACTTATAAGTCAGATCATCAGATGTAACTATGACCGCATGTCGCATTACCTTAGTTATGTCAATATTTACAGCATCTCAGAAAATATTTAGTTCCGAATGAACGGTACTTGTATTAATACTAAAGACGTAACTGAACTCTACCCGCTATCGCTTCGCTGCAATCGCCTCACCTTTACCACGTTGAGTCGCTTTCGCAGTTATAGTTAACAGCGGCGTTAAGCTAACAGCTTTGTTCAGCTTTAAACAGTCGCTCGGTGGAACACAAAATTGTTATGATGTTTGATTGCATATCTTGATGGGATTTTGTAAATTATCCTTATTGGCGGTAGAACTCTACTGAAGGATACCATAAGGCGATTACCATATTCTGGTATGAAAGTGGAATCAAAGATCGAACTGTGCTACATCTTTAACTATACTCATTCATCATTATCACGAGCTGCCCTCTTCAAATTGAAGTTTGGCGATCATTATATTCATTAGCTGCAAATATAGATACTTTTTTTATATCTTCAAGTTCAATGCTTGAACACGATCCCACCCGATATTAAGTGGTGATGTGATCTGTGGGTGGTAAGGCGCACTAATGTAGTAGCAGCCTATTCACTCTTTTTGGAAACACCCACATCACAATTGGAGAGAAACACTGACGCCGACAAGTTGTTCCAGTCCTTTGCTGTACTCATGTAGAACGAGGAGTTGAACCTGACCACAACATAAGGATGGAGACTCGACATGCGTCTGGTCGTCCGGTGGTGAAAAGCGGATGGGGGAATTAAATCGTGGTAATTCCTTCGCACTCTCCAAAATGTATCCTATCCCGGCGCCTTTGTTCAAGACTGTCAAGCTTAGTTGTGGCAAGTTCCTGATCACCAACAGGCCTCTTAGCCCGCATCCTGCCTACCTACTTAGACTGTCTCAGTAGATAGAGTCCTGACACAGGTTAATATCTATTTCTAACTCTAACATTCTGTGAGTATCTTCATCGGTTAATATTAACGCTGTAATATATAAGTAATCTTGTATCGAGAAACGTATTTATTAATCAACACGCGACGTATCTCCGAGAACGGCGTTAAGTGATCGCATTTTGATTTAGCTGTGAGCGCTAATTAAGGATATTGTATTCCGTTTGCGCTCGCTTTATAAATAAATTTAGATTCAACGCGGATTCAGCGGAAAAGTGTATTGTAGCTTACTAAATGCTTATAGCTGTCTAATGCATAGTCAACGGGCGTAGACAACTTTCGACATGTGCTATACAACATTTGAGTGATACTTTTTTTTTTAAATCTCTTAAAAAGAGTGGATAGAATGGAGATATCACTGATCGTTTCGGTAAGTACTACCGCAACTTTTCACCGTTAAACAGTAGTGTTTACGTACTTAGTAACATTACTGTGTTCCAGTTTGGAATTGTAGCAAATGAAATTACTGGAGTTACCAGACTTAACAATTACTCCTATTTTTTATCCTAGGTCTCAAGGCGATGTAAGGCGATGTAATAAGCGCCACGCATTCATAGACCAAAGCTCATAAAAAAAAGTATTTCTTTTTTACACGTTATCGTTATAATTTTTTTTCTCGTACTTAAACCGGTTATGTTATCCGTTCGTAGGTCTCTGTTGCCGGAGACCGTCTAGATAGGTACCATCGCCGATCCTATTTATGCTGCCCAACAGTCATATGCAAACATTACTGTTCCGGTTAGAAGGGTGCTGTAGTTAAAGTACTGGGGTAACGATACTTATGATCTTATGTCTCAGATGGCAAGTGCAATGTGGGGCAGTGTATAACATCCTAACAAGCGCTACATTGTTATGGGCAGGCTTATCACTAACTATCAGGTGAACGTCCTGTTCATCTCATCACTACGAAGTATATAAAAAATATACTTATGCTGTTCAGCTGAATTATGAAGTACCACTATTTATTCTGTTTACAACCCTTTACATATATTTAAAATTTGTTAAAAAAAGTCTTTATCTACTCTTCTTATTATATATCAATTTATGTATTTTATTACTTTTTACTTGTTTAGTTTTACCTCTAGACCACTTCTCTCTCTCTCTCTCTCTCTTTTATATGGGGAATTTCGCGTTATATATAATTATATCTTTTGTTATAGCTCCTAAACAATGAGATGTAAATATTGTATGTCTATATGAAATGAGCTGAAGTAGGTTAAATTGCTGGAGTAATGGGATGTAATATCCTATCTCTCAAAGATTAAATTGCAATATGCCGAGTAAAAATTCCAAGCTGCACCTCTATATTTTAGGAACGCGGTATTGCTTAAAGATAAGTATAACCGTCTCATTTCATCACTATCATCACACCACCATCACTATATTTGAAAATGATTTACAGGTTATGGATTAAATTATTCAAGGCATACAATAATGTTTCTACAAAAGAATTTCTTATAAGATGTATCCTGAAAAGAATTGCAAAATGATAAACCAGTTTTCAGTCTATTGCAAAAGTAAATAATTGAGTGTGAACGTCAAGCCTGCACCATCCTGCAGTATCCGCAGTACTCCGATGATGTTGTGAACTCGTTAAAGACGCGTCGCCAAGTTTGCGACATCCCGGGACTTATAAATAATGCAGGAGCCGACGAATATTACCGTGAAAAAGGCAACGTTATCGGTTTACCTCAAAAAACGCTAGAGCACTGTTTTATGTGACACTTAAACAAATAATAATTTTTTTTTTCCACTCTACAATGACAAGATTTATATAATTTTAACTGACTTCAGAAAAACAACTCATGACCTAATATGGATTACAGAGAACTAAAAATTTATTCGCATACTATTTATTATCTTGTGATAGTACTTATCTATTACCTTTACTTTACATTAACTTCGCTGTTATTGAGATAAAAAAATTCTAATTTTAGAGTTAACAGACCTTTCGTTATACGCGACTGCACCCGGCAAGAAGATAAAAAATAAGAGAAGTGATCACCGTCTCCCCGTAGTGAGCCATCCACAACTATTGCAGGTTTAGATGAAATATGTATAATGAATTATAAACTTCTTATGGAGGCTATACTTACTTTCTACTTTAGCTTAACCAATGAAGTAGCGTGTGCGCTTGTACACTGCTCTTTGTTGTTAGTTGGAACAATGCTGTTGTTATGACAACAGTTACAATATTAGGTTAGTAACTAGTTAGGGAGGCCAAAAAAAACCCTGCGACTAACCAAATTGTAGCTTCAAATAACCAAGAATGGGCTTAGCTGCGCAGAGGCAATTACTTCTGCCTTTTTAACATTTTTTATTATATACTTTTTACTTCAAAATTAATATTGGAGTTGCATCACATTATGTCATCATCAGCCGATAGACGTCCACTGCAGGACATAAGCCCCCCGCAAAGATCACCACACCGATCAACCCTGCCTTTTTCACCAGATCGTCGGTCCACCTGTGATCGACCGTCGGTTCTTCAAGCAATGTGCCCTGCCCAGTACTTTTTAACTTATTAACTTTAACTTTAACTTTTTGTATACTATTGTAATAATAATAATAACAATAATTTTTTGTACACCAATTACACAAATAAGAAAACCATTGATTAAACAAAAATGTACAATGGGCGGTCTTATTGCTTAAGAAGCAATATCTTCCAGACAACCCACTGGAAAAGAAGACAGACTGAAAGCAAAGAAAAGAAAAGATAGTGGCTACATACTTAGAAACCAAAGCATTTGATGAAAGAAACAAGCAATAACAGAAATAAAAAAGGATATAGCGTTTAAGCTCAATGATAATTAATCAAGTTTCTTCGATGAAAATTGAGATTTGAAATTACTACATACTCGATAGTTCCTTTTTTTTTCTCTTCTCATTGCTATCATCATCATCATGGAGCGCCCTCTTTAAACTGAAGTTTAGTGATTATATTGAGAAAACCAATTCGATCCCCATCTATTCTTTTTAATCGAAGGTATATTTTTTTTATGTTACTAAGCGATGAGACGAGCGGCACATTCACCTGATGGTTACGATGGTATTCACAGCAGCACAGTTAGGTTAGGTTAGGTTACTAACATAAGATGTTAAGCCTCGTTACCCCAGTAATTACACTAGGGCACCCTTCAAACAGGAAAACAGTAATGCTTCCACTGTTGTGCGGCAGAAATAGGAGTTGTGGTGATACCTACCTAGGCGGTCTCCGGAAACGCAGACCTACCAGTAAAGAGTATTGAAGCCAGTCCACTCCTTTATGTCGTTTAACCATTTCTTTCTCATTACTATAGCAAGAGAAAAATATCTGGTCTCATTTGTTGGCAAATTGGCTGTTATTTATATTTTGATTTCGTTAGCTAAACTGTGACTTTTATAACAGTTACTTTGTAACTACATTGTATTACTTTTCAATTAGATTTTAATAACTCGGTACAGGTTGTAAGGTAATCCTAATTAAACGTAACGTTAATAAGGTCTAGACTTCCACATCGAGCGCAATGATTGTGACATGTGCTCTGATGCGTTCGCTGCAACGCGTGGGAACGCATTCATGTCGTATTGCGCAACCATCGGCCACTGTGTTGTGCCACGTTGCGTTGACTACTGCAATATTTAAATTTCACTGCGCATTTGGATTTAACTGCGTTTCTTTATTCTGGATTTTGATAGTTTCGTTTCCATAAAACTATATGATTAATAGAAATTATAACGTTTATTCTACTGGCAGTTCGTTAGGATCTCTACCACCGCAACATCCATTTCTGCCGCCAAACAGTAGTGTGCAAACCTTACTGTGTTCCGGTTTAATTGGCGTTGTGTGCATCAGAGTTTTTGACTACGCATGTAAGAGATCAAATGCGTTTATTGCGGGTTTCAAAATTATTTTAGATGGAGATGGAAATAATAAATGGATAAATTTATTCCAACTCTTATACTCGGCTATGATAGGACTTTGAATCAAAATGAAAGGTAGATAAGAAAATCCTTTTTGATAAGGTTAGAACCAGTTTTTGTTATTGTTTAATTTAAAATGTCTCTTAACTGTGTCTCCCGAAGACTTTAAACTATTATACATTATAAGCAATAAATTTAAAATTTCTATTGTGATGGATTTGCTTAGAAGTAAATTCGAGGGAATGAAGTTATTGAGCCAGGCGAAGGCAGACTTTCCTTTTATGTAACAACATCGATGAATTTTTTCTTTTGCTTTACGTAGGCCTTTGCATACCTGCTCTCGCGATGGCACATAGATTATGTCGGACTTATACCTACTAACACCCCCAAGATGGTTCACTTTCGTTACTTTACGGCAGGGCTACGGGAAAACTTTCACACACCTCCGCGACAGCGCTAGTTCCAGCTACACCATGCAGCCTCACCTCATGGGGGAGAACCCCTTTTCCACCTCTGTAAGGGCGCGCTAGAACATAGAAAACTCTCCACTGCCTGCGACGGACCTCGCCTTGGACGCTGCCGCCAATCGTTGTACGGCCGCGGAGGATTGGGAGAGCGGTGAAACACAATACCGACACTTTTCCTTCCCCGCGTCTTCACCTCGGCTGCGAAGGGTAGTTCAAATATGCCCTCGCAGCCCACCGGCACACATCCGAGGTGAGCTCACCGAGTGAGCTCGGCTATGGAGCGGCCACCTCGGGTCGACCCTAGCCGTCAGGCCGGCCGGGTAGGTTTTTCTTACCTTTACCGTGAGGACCAAGCCACGGCTACTGAGATAAGGCGAGAACCTGTTCGGAGGGACGCAATATGCACTTGCTTCAACAAATGTGGGTAAGATAAGGTATCATCATCAGCCGATAATCGTCCACTGCTGGACATAGGCCTCTCTCAAAGATCTCCACATCGTTCGGTCACGCGTTGATCGCATCCAGTGGACCTCGGTCACTTTGCTGGCCGTAATATAAAATTACACTTAAAATTTGTCTAAAATATTCCTTATATGACTTTCTGCAGCATCACCATAACAACCACATGAATAGTACCATAGGGGAATTATTATAAAAGTCAATTAGAAATAAAATGTTGAAAGATCTATGAAATTCAAAAAATAAATAACCTAATAACCATCTATAAATTATTCAGCGTGAAATGTTCCCATGTCAATACGTTCACTAGTTATCACGTGATTGGCAAACAAAAAAACTCATTTTAATTATATATATATAATATATAGTTATTCAAAATGGCGATATAAGTTGTGTTTTGTTACACATGCATTGGCATGAGAGATAATAACTTATGCCGTAGTATACTTTGCATCACCCGCGGCGGATGTTAGCTACTTTCCTGCTAACAGTTCGCATTGACCCGAAGGTCCCGTGTTCAATTCCGGAATCACACCTTATTGAACTCCGCGGTGGTGTTTTATTAAACCCATTTTGTTAGTATTAATGTATTTCAGGTGAAGAGCCTGAACTTTGTGTGCTAGGGTGTTGTTACTATATTTAAATTAATTGTCATTTAACATCTGCACTGGTGGTAAGTCTCCGTTATCGGAAACCGATAGGCACGTATCACCGCAGTGTGTATTCCTGCTGACAAACAGTAGTGTGCAAACATTAAGGTGTTCCAGTTTGAATGGCGTTGTAGCTAGAGATATTACTGAACGGACTTAATATATTATATCTCAAGGCGACGAGTACAGTGTTACATTGTATACTATTCTAACTAGCGCCACGTTGTTATGAGCAAGGGTTTTACTTACCATCAGGTAAACGTCCCATTCGTCTCGTCGCTTCGTCGAAAAAAAAAAACAAAAACATTCGAACTGTATTGCGTTAATTGGCTTGAGAGACATAAGATGTTAGGTTTCGTTACCCCAGTAATTTAATGTTTGTACACTACTATTTGGTGGCAGAAATAGACGCTGCGGTGGTTCCTGGCTAGATGATCTCCGGCAAGATAAACCTAGCACCAGTAGATAAATTCAAATATTATCGTACCATCAATTAAGATGTACTATCAGTGTATAATAATTCTAATTATATTATTATTATTGTTAACAACAAACGCTTTGCATACACATCAACTTCAGCTGCTCTTGGTTCACCCTGCTAATCAACAAACGAGGCTATGGCTTCCTCCAACCCATATTGGGCCAGCGTGGTGGGAAATGGTACAAATCCCCCTATATGAATCTCTACCCGATCGATGTGGGGTATCTTTGGGAGAGTTTTATCTCTAGTTGTGGACGTTTATGAGCTGATGCTGATAATGATGATTTAATAAAATATTTTGCTGTATATGTACTATCGATATTAAGACGCTTAGCTGTACAACATTAACATACAAATCGATATATAAATGCAGTATGCGTATTCATAGCGTCGCTTCTAAACGAACGTCAACAAAACGTTACATCGATAAGGCGCGTTAGTGAAGAGAAGCTATACTAAAACAATATCGATTTTAGTACGAAAAAAAATCTTATAAAAGCTTTCGAATTTTTTTTTTTTTTAGAAAAATCGGTTTATATTTTTTATTGAAAGTAATATGAACGGATCTTTCTACCTTCTTTATTTGCTTTATATAGGGTGGCGCATAAATAACCTTATAAAAAGTACCTTATAATACAAGTAATAAGGTACTTTTTATAAGGTTATTTTTGCGCCACCCTATATATATATATCAGTATGTCGTTCTATAAAGGCACTTCATTATTTATACTGTATAGTAACTGCTCCCCGGCCATTTTATTAACCGTAATATAAAATTACATTATAAATTTAGAAATCTATCAGAAATACTCCTCCACGGCAGCAACCGGCCAACCCCCTGGCCTCTACCCGTTAGAGCCTCTACCCCAATACATTCAGCAGTGTGGTACGTTTACCATTACTGTGGTACGTATTGAAGTGTGCTGCAGCTAGTGTAATTACTGGAGTAAAGAGACAACATCTTACTTCTGCTGGTATATATTTTACCTTAACTAACGCAACATTGTTATGGGCAGGCGTATCATTTACCATCAGCTGAACGTCACGCTCTTGTCCTCACTTAATAAAATATAAAAAAATATGTCGTATATATATAACTAAAACACTATATAACAGAATTTTATTCAATGCACATACAATATCTCTATATTCAATTAACTGTTCGGTTGCCAGTGTGTTTACATTAAAGAAAATATTTCTTTGATGTGTTTAAATAAATAAATACAAATTCCATAAATAATTACGCCTTTTAAAGGGTTCTAATTTCCATAGAGTAATATAGAAGAACTATCAATATTTTTAATCAGATAATATACTTAATGGTAAAGTTACTTATGAGTTAAATAAGACGATTTTTGTTTTCATCACCTCAACACATTTACTTATTAATAATAAATTTACTGATATGAAAAAAATAATATATTCTTATATATTACAGTTCATGAGTTTTTTATTTTTTTTAGTTATTTTTTTTTTAGCTATACTTATTAAATATACCTGAAACTAAAACGACTAATCTTATTATCTAACAATTGTATATATATTTTTTATACATATATGAATATATATATATATATACATATATATTTCTTACTTATTTGCTTTAATTTCTTTTTATAAATTATAACTTGTCTATATTACTCAAAATAGACTGCAGGATAATGATATATGCATTTAGTCCTTAACACGACGTGAAAAAAGATAATTAAACAAAAGTAAGATATTAATGAAAAACTGTGGTAGAGATGCTTCTTTACCCTCATGTGAGATTTGTCGGTAATAGATACCAAAGAGTTAATTATTCCAAGAAAAGGAGAAGGGCAGATACTTATAACCATCACAACCATATCACGCTAATCTACCTGTCTGATAATCGAAGCAGGTGTTGCAGTTTTTCCTTAGAAGATCTATATTTAACAATAAAATGATTGATGGTAGGTAGTTGAGGTACTACCGCAGTTCTTATTCCATTACTGTGTCCCGGTTTGAAGGGCGCCGTAGCTAGTGTAATTACTGAGATAACGGGGCTTAACAACTCATGTCTCAAGGCGACGAGCGCAATGTGGTGCTGTGAATACGATTCTACTTAGCGCCACGTTGATATGGGTGGGCGTATCACTTGCCATCAGGTGAACGACCCCTTGTCTCGTCGCTTCATTAAATAAAAAAAAAAATTAGTCTTCTCCCCTGGAGTAAAAACTCATAGTGTGTCTTGGTCAGTTGCACAAGGGAGCATCAACGTCACCTGTCTCGCTCTATCTGCTGCAAGCCAGGACAATATGATCGTTCAAAGAAATACTCCGTCTCAATGTCCTTGAACTGTACTACGTGCTACATGTAGATACGTAATGTTAAATACACAACAAGGGTTAATAACATTTAAAGCTTTGATACAGCGGCTATCAATGTCACTGCTGGGAAGCTGGGGAAGGTCAAACGTACATCAATTATAACAAAGTTTATTATATAAAAAACGTAAGACGGAAAGATTCATCTTACAAGTATTATACATGTATGGTAATTTATAATTTTCATTTAGCAAGACGTTTACCAAAGATGTATATTATGACTTGAGAAGTCAGATGTAAGAGATTCGCTATCTCAATAATTTCACTAGCTACAGAGCCTTTCAAACCGGAATACAGTAATGTCGTGTACATTACTACAGTCGTCAGGAATAGGCTCTGCGATGGTAGGTACCTGTAGATATCGAGACCATCTAGTCTTTATTGCCAGCGGCTATTTAACTAGACGGTCTCCGGAAATAAAGAGCCAGCATCTTTGTCGCTTTTCTCTACGTAAAGATATGCTCTTTGTAATAATTGGATTGAGGATGATCTTAAAAACACCATGTGATACACAGATCCACTCTAACTCATTACAGTTAAAAAAGACAGTATTTCCTAATAGAGCAGCCAGGACTAACAGTAATTATTTAACTACATTTAATTTTTTGTTCATCATAGTTATTGAAAATTGACTGTAGCTATAACTTCAATAATTACAGATACATTATTTTATAGAAACTTTATCTTATACTTCATAATGAATGACAAATAGCAAATCGGCTTACATCGAATGATGAATTGCAATACCAAGAGAGTAAGTAGTAGTGGCAGTGGGCAGAGGGTACATTGCTCGAAGGACCAACGGTCAATGAGGCAGTAAGGTCCTCGAGTGACGCCCGCGTACCGGTAAACGTAGTGTTGGGTGGCCTCCCATAATGTGGACCGATGATCTGGTGAATCTCGGGAACCCACCGGATGCGAGCAGTGCGGGACCGATCGATGTGAAGATCTTTGGAGGAGGCCTACGTCCAGCAGCGGACGTCTACCGGCTGATCATAATGAAGTAGTAAATGATTTGACGATCTGTAAACGAATTCTATAGCAATTGAAGTGCGAATCATGGTACTATTAACATATTAATAGTTACTGTTCACTATTTATATATTCTATTAGCATGCAGTAAGCTTAGATCTATAGTAAGCATTGACAGATTTAATTAATGTCCCAAACAGAGGCCCAGTTCATACTGGTCATCTATTTATTTCTAGATCATTCACCGTAGTGTCTTCAATGTAAACATGATAAGGTGGTCTATAAATTGAATAAGATCTGAGTCGTTGACCTCTGCATAAGCAGAGGTCAACGACTCACCAATCAAAAACCACGATCGTGGTTTTTCATTTCGGTTTAATGCAAGTAAATCGTTATCGTTTCATCATCATTATCATCACCCGACAGACGTCCACTGCTGGACATAGGCCTCCCTCAAAGATTGTTATTGTTTAAGTATGTATAAATGTGTTGTGATTAGGATTTCGAAGATAATGTTCAGTTAAGTAATCCTTTTAAAAAAACGATTAGTTTCATACATGTATGTATAAGATATCCAAGGATCCATTGATTCATCACGAGTTCCCCGAAACTATAAAACGTAAACAAAAGTTTGTTTATTCTGCTATTTAGAGAACAGCTAAGAAAGGATTTTATAAAATTTTCACCCTAAAGGGAGTTGTGGAGGTGGAAAAACGGTATAAGGTCGGGGAGCTAAGTTTCATGTCTAAATTTCAAATCTTTCGATATTACGATCAAGAAAGCGGACGAGGAACAGCTAGTTTTACTATAAAATAAACTGTCCTCCTAATATCAGATACCACTTCTGGCAATGTGAGTACCAAAATTGTAATAGTTATGAATAAGGTCAGCATATTAATCTTTTTAGATTAAATTCAATATTAAATATACTTTTAGGCTGTAGTTGCCTTTTATGACAATCCTAGAAGAGAGTGATAGTATTCTACTTTACTACTGCGATATGCCGAAAGCCTGTGTAACCTATTTTTTTCGAGGAAGCGACAAAACGAACGGTTCATCTGTGATATACTTGCTCATAACAATATGTCAGTTAGGATGATGTACTCTGGAGCACATTGAGCTAGTCGCCTTGTGACATATGTTAAGATCTCGTTACCACCGGTATTTTCACTGGCCACAACGCCCTTTAAACATGTATAATCAATGCAAATATACATAACCAAATGCAAATGCGTAATTGCATGCATTGATGGCTATTTATGGTATACTTTGTTTAACAGGTCATATTAGCAGGTTTTAATTAGTTCTTTACTGTTGCCAGATACCGTCCAGCTTCCAACGCAGGTACTATTTCTTACTATTAAATAATTAATGGTACAATTATGTAACTACTTTTTCCAAAATTGACAACTTAAAAACTTACTGAATTATTAGATAAAATCAAAACATTACTCAGTAATTTTTGTAAATTACTGTTTGGCGACAGAAATTGTAGGGTTGGAAGCTGGACGGTCTCCAGGAATAGTGAAAAGCTAAATAAAAACTACTTCTAATATGAACAGTTACCAAACACAGTATAACATAAATAGGCATCAACTGTCACACTTAAGCGTTAGCATCTATTTTGTGTATATTAGCATTGGTTATAGATGTTTCCTGTATACTGGTGGAAGGTCTCTGTTGCCGGAGACCGTCTGAGTACTTACCACCGCAGCGCCTTTTCCCGCCGTTAAATAGTAGAGTGCGAATATTACTGTGTTTGTGTAATTACTGGGGCGACGAGGCTCAACATCTCATTTGTCTGAGGCGACGAGCGCAATGTGATGCAATATATATCATCCTAACTAGCGCCACGATCTTAAACGTATAACTTACCATCAGGTGAAGTCGTCGCTTAATTGAAATAAAAAAAATGTAAACGTCTATCGATAGATTGTGTAACGTCGCCTCCCTACGTGTAATCGGGCCAGTTATCGTTACGTTCGATTCAGTGCGACGGAACGAGCTGGAGGACGCGCGCCCGCATCGCCAGCTCGCGCCACACTGAACTTCACTGAGTACTCTTCAGCGGGATATACATGCCGGATTTGAATTTCGAACCTTTTTGTATTCACTTGTGACCAGCGACGTTCGGAAACTTTGTCTAGTGCCAGTGTTCGTGAAAATTTCATAGTTTTATGGTTAATTTATATGGTTATTTTAAAAATAATAGTGTACGTAAATATTAGTGAAGATGATTTTTTTTCATTTTGGAATATTCCCTAGATGTTTCCATAGTTCAGGTAACAATATATTTAATATGTTAGTTGATTTCATCAGTTATTGATTTACTTTTTGGAAGTACACGACATAATTCCCTCATCCCGTTTTCATCATTAGGCGACGAGACGCATGGCCAGTCTCCATCCACAAGTTGTGGATATCGCCAGTTTGCAAATAAAGAGGTTCAGCTCCTCGTTTTTCATAAGAACAACAAAGGAGTGGAACATCTTGCCGGTCCAAATTCAACGTGGGTGTCTTGAAGAAAATAGCAAATAGACCGCTACTAGGTTTGTACGCCTTACCTCCACTTAACATCAGGTGGGGTCGTAGTCAAGCGCTGACCTTTATGATATAAATAAAAAATATTTATCATCGTTAATATTAGCCGATAAATGTCTACTACTGGGAATAGGCCTACCTGAAAAATCTCCACGTCGATTCGTAGCTCACATCTAGCGGTTCCCAGCCTAGCTTAACCTGATCGTAGGTCCTCAATTACACTGCAATGATATTAAACATAGAATGTGCTGTATTTAAGCCTAACCTCCGAGATATTTAAATGGACTATGTGAAACTTTATGATTAATACTGGTTTTATGTACTGGTGGTAAGTCTCTGTTGTTGCCGGAGGTCGTCTAGGTAGGTACCGCAGCTCATATTTCTGCCCTCCAAATATAGTATGCAAACACTATTGTGTTCCGGTATGAAGGGTGCTGTAGCTAGTGATATTACTGCGGTAACGAAACTCAACATCTCATTTGTCTCAAAACGACGAGCGCAATGTGGTGCTGTTTATATAATTCTAACTAGCGCTACATTATGGACGGGCGTATCACTTACCATCAGCTGAACGTCCCGCTCGCCTTATCGCTTTGTAGCATAAATAATATAATAATCTTACTCTTTACCATAAAAGGTATATATAGAATGTTACGTTAAAAGGTTTTCAAATATTGATAAAATGTCGTTCCATTTCGTTCAATTTCAAGAGCATTCGTAAATTGCGAATCGAAGCTGTAATTTCTAAATATAATCCTTCGCCCGGAAAATAATTGGAAAACCGGATGTTGAAACAAAATAAACATCTGCGGAGCGTTCGTATATCAAAGAGCAAAAGCTGTCGAAATTCACGTTGTTCCCGTGTTTGGATGAGTGGAGGCTAATGGGAGCCAATCACGCCATTGTGCACCACCTGCGATTGTATGAGTGTGATTCGCGCTCATTGTGCTACTGACAGTTTGATTTTTTTTTTTCAGTTAATTGCGTGTGCAAAAATGTTGGGTTACAAATTGGTATTTAAACTTTTATATCGAATATAGTTCAGTAAATTTTTTAACAGAAGATTAGCACAGAATCGAATTTCTGCTACTGGACCTATTTCAATTAGAATACAACGCTCAATGATGATAACTAAAACAATTCTTATGGATATCTACATTAGATTTTAACTCTTCACATACGGCTATTATCACATGGTTAAAATAACAATTTTGGTAAAGTTACCTATTTAGTATTACTTACAAATACAATATATGCAATAGTTTATAGTACATATATCGGCGGTTAAGATATGAGAGTTAGAGCGAGGGTATTCCGGGCGAGGAACTACACCACTCTCGGTTTCATTGTCACTTAAAACCATGTGAGATCGAGTATTTATTAGACAATTGTAGATAAAAAAAAAAGTGTCTGAACTTCTTTCAGTATGAACTGAACTTTATTCGCTGGCCGCAATTTTGTATGCAAATATTCAATGAATTGATGAATTTTACGTACGTTTTTTCCGGTAACGAATATGCAAATGGTGAAAGAAATTGCTCTGCAGGCACAATCGCTTGTGAAATTGTTCTCGATGTTATAATGCGGTATTATATTTCCCCTGCAGCGCTTATCTGAACAAAACATATGATTACATACATGATTACGGTTTGTTTCTTATGTTATTGTGGATTCCGTCATAAATTCTGGTAAATGTTTTTGTAACATTATGACCTAAAATCTGTAAGGAAGAAATACTTTAAAAATAATCCAAGGTACTCTTCCCGCTCTTTACTATGGCTCACCAGAAATATGGATGATCACCACTGGGCAGGGTCGTCGATTTAAAATCATATGGTAGTTATTAAAATAATCATTTCACTAACTTTGTAACTTGAACGATTACACAATACATATAAATCAAAACCATCAGGTTACCGAATGCAAACTCCCCTGTGGTAGATGAGGAACGAAAGTTTTTAAGTGGCAGTCGTATATGGGAAAAAAAAGGAGTGAGGAGTTCCTTTTATCGCGGGTTAACTCTTAGTATCAATCACCTGGGAACTAGATTAGAAAAGTAGAAAACATAATATGGGAAAAGGCATTAAGGAAGACCTACGTCTTTCACTGGAATAATAAACGTAATCTATGATTGGTTGCCATTAAATAACTGTTGTATATACTTAGTAATAAAAATAGAATAAATCCCTTATATGTATAAATATATATATTTCAACTTATGTAGGGACTGATCCCAATATCTCTGGAACCATAAGTCCTACAGACTTGAATTTTGGTAGGAATATTATTTTTGCCGAGTATAGGGCAGTTAATAATAGATTTTACAAAATTCTTTAACCTAAAAGAGTTGCGAGGGTGTTACAGTCAGCAAAGCGGGCGGTGAACAGCTAGTTATAATATAAAGCTATGAAGATTTGTTAAATTTTAATGCCACCCGATTTGCGCAACCAGCTACCACCATTCATTTGTAAATTTATGAAGCTATACTTCGCAATCTCCCATTTCTATTAAGGCAATAATTAAAAGTCAATTAAAAAGTAGCTCGGAACAATCCCACAGCAAAGACCCCATACCCATACAACCTGCCGGGATTGTATATAAATCGCATCCGGAGGTCAGAGCGAACAAATTAAATGACCAACCCTTTGTATGGGGCATTAATAACTTATTCCAGCTACGTCCGGTAACCGGGAAACAATTATAATTTCGAATTGCACGAATTAATATACAAAAAAGCTTACGGTACATTTCCGGTGAACGTGTAGTGAGTTTGTCCTGCTTTGCAGCAATCTTTAACTGAACTCGTGGCGCAAAGGCGGATATCTGTTCCACTTGCCATGTCATACAGAATTCTCAGGTTCCATTCCAGTCTCTGTGGCCCATCCACCTACTTACGATGTCCGGATAGGTGAATGCGAAAAGCTGGGGACCGCATCCGGTGAAAGACGTAGGGGAAGGTTTATATCTAATAGGAGATTAACAAAGACTGATGATACTGCCTACAGAGTAGGAAATAATTTATGAAACAGCAAAGTATGAACATAGTTATATCACCAGAGGGAATAGCGTATTTTTATTCCTCTTTCCGATATATATCACTTTCGAAAAGTTAATGTTAGTCAACAACTACCAGACAAGGATTAACTCTTAAGTAAATTGTGAAGGATAAAATCATCTTTGTGCCTGTGTGATATTCACTCCTATATAAAGCATCAAGATTTTGTCTATATATAGAAGATATAGAGACAGGCATTAATTCATTACGATATCTCTAAAAGTATTAGACATTAAAATTAAAAATTTGGTAGAGATATTGCTACAGCCATTTACGAGTCTGCGAAGAATGGATTTTACAAAACTCCTTCCCTAAAGCTACTATGTTATTAACGGGAAAGGGATGGGGAGTGACGGGTTGCTGCCGGGCGTGAATATTTCTGACAAATTTCAGCTTGATTGTATATTAGGCTAGCAAAGCCGGCTGGGAACAGCTAGTATCTTTATATTCTAGTTGACGAAGATGATACATTCATCACACGTAAGCAGTTTGCCCAAGTGACGTCACCAACTGACACGCACATTTATCAATCATAAAAACGCTTAACACACCCCGTGGCACTAATAACATGTTACATTTAGACAGAAATGTAACATTTTAGTCCACGTGATAATGTATTTCATATCCTTTTTTATATTCATTGAAATGACGAAACGAGCCCTTAGCAACGTGGCGCTAGTTAGGATGATATACACTGTACTAAACTGTGCTCTTTGCTTTGAGACATATGAGTGTCTCGTTACTCCAGTAATATCACTAGCTACAGCGCCTTTCAAATCGGAACACAGTCATGTTTGCACATCACTGTTTGTCTGCTGCGATTGGAGCTGCGGTGGTGGTACCTAACTAGACAACCCCCTGACAACAGAGACCTTTGTTAAGTAATAATTCAAGTATATAATATATGTTTATCGTTCCTTATTTTTTGTGATATAAAGCTATTAAGCGAGAAGTAAAATAACTTTACGGTAAGATTGATTTACTGTACATATAATTAAGATACGTTATCGAGAATGTACACTGCACTGCATTGATTTTTTTTTATTACTTCAATCAGCTCCGATGGAACGTGTAACCTAGACGCCATATAGCATTATAGTTCTACGACTAGTTTTAAGGTCCTTTGTTATTGCAGCTATCCAGGAAAATTTGCAAGTAATTAACTTACCATAGCTTATGCCGTTTTCTTATTTACAAAACGATCCGAGCAATTTTTATTTTTTGATCTGTAAACAGATAATAATGATAATATTTAATTATACACATAATACATACAAAGTGGTATATGGTTAAATTGCCGTCTCAACTTATTGCACCAACGATTACTTAGTTCACATCCTATACAAGAAGGGAAAGTTTGTTTTACGAGCTTGTATGGTACCAGCAACGGTGGATGGAGCAACGCGGGACCGATCGGCGTGATCTTTAGGGGAGGCCTATATCTAGCAGTGGACGTCTATCGGCTGATGAAGATGATGATGATGGTAATTAATTATAGTAGCAGCCAGCCAACAAATAATTATGACAATTTTAGGAACCATCTTAAAATAACAAATGCTTCATATTTATAGGTCTGGTTTCTTAACTCAGCACTCTTTCTTGGTTGCGATCATACATAAAATGGATTTGATCTTGCGCACACGGCGTTCCACCGACTTCTAGATGGTTTCCGATAATTTTATGGATGCTATTGCGTAATCACATCTATTCACGCTTTTTATTACATAATTTCTTACTTTGGACGGTTCTCTGGTTATCATAAACGGCCTATATAATATTAACATTATGTTGCTTATAAATTGGAGATGTCTGTATTCATCAGTGGACAATAAGCTACACTAATGATGATATATTAAAATATATATATGGGAATATATAATATACATTCGTTTACAAATATATTTAAGCCAAATGGTCGTTATTAATGCTACATTAGTTGCTTTAGCAATTATATTACAACGCAAGAGATTCATCGCGAGATTGAAATGTAACTAAATCATGGCGGCCATACGTCTCCGCGGTGTATCCATTAACTTGAATTACTTGGAGTTGCGTTCGTTGAACGTAAAGTTACCGTCTGTCAGGCACTTAATCACAATTACTAAGTTACGCGTGTACTTGTGACGGTCGTTCTGTGGTGTACATATCATTGAGTTATAAAATATTATGTTTTAATATTAACTAATTTCAATAGGTTTAATTTCGTAAATCTTCTTCTAAACAGTATTGTTCATATATACATACTGTGCATGGAACATGTACTATTACGTTTTCCGACATTATAATCAAAATATTGAGCGACTAAAAACGTCTATCAAAAGTGCCAAATGGAAAGACATTACAATTCTCCATATAAAGAAATTTTTAGGTCCAGACATTTTGATGGGACCAGTTTGTAAAGATCGGATAAAATATTCGATCTATGGATATTTAACTGAATATGCACCGTGCACAATGTGTTAATGTGTTCCAGTACTTAGGGCACTGGTATTAGTGATAATACATGTACAGTGGTAGGAGACGTAAAGTCATGTCTCAAAGCGATGAACACAACGCGGTGCATTTGTACATTACGTTAATTACCGCCAAATTGTTATGGACGACTATATCACTGACCATAAGTTGGACATCGTGCTTGACCTCTATTCATCGCGAAGTCCGACGCAAAATCGATGTAATTTTTTTTTTATTCGATTAATAAAATCGATTATATATGAATGATGAGGTTTATCAGTGATGGAGTCAAGAGCGGCGCTGGTATAAACTCCACGGATTTCGAATTAACATCGCAATTTCCCCATACTAATTGCCGATTTAAACCCTAGCTCGATTCAATTTCACGTAGACAAATCGTTTTATGATGTGACATAGTAATTATTTTAATACGTTTATTTGAATAAAATACATTTTTTTATACCGTAGCGCACTGCTGGACATATGCTTTACACAAAGATCACACCGATTGATTCATCGCTGTCTGCGTCCAGGACTACCTCACCACCGTTACTAGATTCTCGGTGTAGTTTAAAATGAGCTTTCCAGCATTACTTCAGTTAGGCCGTCAGCCCAACGGGTATAAAATAATAATTTCTTTATTTTACACTTTTAGACTCGACAATGAGGTCTCTGTTGTTGAAAACCGTCTAGGTAGGTACTACAGGATTCGGGGGAAATCTGTCACCAAACATGAAAGGCCTCGAGGTGGTGCGTGCGGTACTTCCGCCTAATACCTGTATAGGGGGTGGAGAGCAGTAGCTCCACCCCGAGACGTGGTCTTATCGAGGCCTCTCGTTGTCGGAACCACGGTAGTGTGCGAAAGCGTTTCTGTGGTTCCGGCCAAATGCGATGAGTGAGAAATCGTGGGGTTTTAGCCGGTAAGAGTCCGGCATATAACTCTTCTGTTGACCCGACAGCGGAAGGGTACCCAATGCAGGATTTCCTCACAGAAAAAAAAGGTACTACAGCGTCTCCTATTTCTACCGACAAACAACAGTGTCCATACATTACTATGTTTCAATTGGAAAGACGTTGTAGTTAGAGTAATTAATGGGGTAACGAGACGACATCTTATATCTCGAGGCGACGAGCACAACGTGATGGTGTATATAACGTCCTAATTAGCACCATGTTGTTTTGAGCATGCGTATCACAGACTCATCAGATGAACACGTGGTTCGTCTGGTAATTCGTTTATTAAAAAAAATTTTGTTTCCTCACAATGTTTTCTTTCACCGTCAATTTGTATCAAACCCGCACCTCTTCGAGACTTACAGCGCATACGACCGCCTTACCAACTGATCTATGACATATATTCTTACTTAAACATGTATTTACCCAAATTCTTCTAAGTATTTCTATGTACGAGTATATGAATATGACTAATTCTGTATGAAACTAAGACAAAAGCAAACATCGAAATGTGATCGAAACAAAAACTCATTTCGTTTGTTGTACCCTCTCGTCCTCTACACTATAAGAAAGGACTTAGTGTCCTCAAAATCCCGATAGTAGATTGTACACCTTCGGATCGGAGCCCCTCGAACCCCTTTCGACTATCTCTGCACTAATTAAAAGCAAGGCCTGTGAGAGCACTCGGGGCTGATTGCCGGTAGAGAACCTTTTGCGGGTTGCTCCACTTCTGAGGAAGTGGGAACAATTAAGACACCGTAATTATTATACGCGCGGAAATTTCTTTCGGAAACTCGAATTTCTGTGTGAGAATTTCTCGTTTCTATCTGTTATATTTATACATACATATGTACGCACTCAATCCTTTGTGAACATTTATATTATATAATACAGCAACAGTTTTTTTTAGTACAATCGTTTTAACTATTATATTCAATATTCTCTCCTTTGAATATATTTTTTCTATTTAAAATGATATCATCGCACTTTACATACTAATATAAGTAATAAATATACTTTGTGTTTATTTTAAATTTTAGTCATATTTCAAAAATATTATTCATTCTAGACATTACATTAAACAGCGAAATAGCAATTCAGTATTACTTATATGTTTTTCTATATATGAATATATGCTAAGAAATTAGTATTTATACTAATATGAAGTTTGTTTCTGCTATTACACATCTCTCTCTTAGTGTTTAAGTATTTATTTAAACCGTTATTAGTACATATAAAAAATAAATATGTTGACTTAATGCTAAGAGCATTTACTCTTACCTTACCGTTTCATTTTCGAAAAGTTGGGGTTAAAAAAAATATGGTGGACTATGTTCATATGTTCAATATATATTATATATACCATAAAGAATAAAGGAGATAAGTAACCAATACTTACTTTCATAACAAATTGTAATGAAAAAAAAAACGATACATACATAACCATATTCTACTTAGGAGGGTGGCGCTATGAATTGCAAATATTTTTTCTGATATTCCTTGTCTAGACTCTTTGACTAAGTAACAAATAGCAAGAGCAGAAATACTGGTGGTAGGTCTCTGTTCCCTGAGACCGTCTAGGTGAGTACCACCGCAGTGCATAAGTCGGCCGTTAAACAGTGGTGCTGTGTATATCAAACTAACTAGCGTCACTTTGTTATGTTTAGGCGTATCACTTAACATCAGGTGAACGTTCCGCCCGTTTTATAATTATAAAAAATAGATACAAATTTATCTTTCTTCGTAAATTCGATGATTTACTTTAGAAAGCTTTCATATAATAATGAGAAATTTCAGCTCACAGATTATACTTTTTTTTATTCAACAAAGCTACGTACACTTGATGGTGATACGCTTGCCCATAATAACGTGACACTAGTTAAGACGATATGCACAGCAGCATATTGCGCTCACCTCCTTGAGATTTAAGATACCCCAATAATTTTACAACTACAGTTTCCTTCAAATACTTGCGCACTACTGTTTGGCGGCGCTGTAAATGGTCTCCGGCAACAGAGACCTTTCACCAGTACTAACGTTTGTGACAAGATTTATAATTGCATAGAGACCTATCGAAGTCGATGACCTAGTAGTGGTGCTTAATTAACTAAAAATATATATATATTTTTAGATTTGTACGAAGGTAATAAACTAGTAAAAAATCCAAACACTAGAAATAATTGGAATTCAGCTTATAAACTATTGGAAGGAACAGCCGAGAATCTAATACTTAGTAGTACATTAAGATTTTATTATCACTTAAATGTATTTCACAGACGGCTCCGGGGTCAATTAAGTTAATTAAGTGTACGTATCAAAGACTTGAGCGACAAACGGGCTTCGAATTTGAAGAGTTTGTTAATTGCTCCGCTGCCCACTTTGATTTTATCTCCGATTGTTTTCAAAGAGTCTATAGCGTTTATTAAAATAGAAAGAGCATCAAAGGAAGTCGTTGCCGCTTATTAAATAAAGTGAATCATCAGCTTATTTCCATTTATATATTACTTTTTTTTTTGTTAATGTTCTTTTCGTGTTCTTCATTAATTTGTTTTTTCTTCCTATAATGTTTGTACTGTTGATCGTCTACATGAATTTCTCGTCCACTGGATCCACGCTGTCGAGGGACGGTATCTACGAGCTAAACGTAACTAAATAAATATATATATTATTTTTTAACGCGATGAGAAGAAAGGAGGGGTAACAAATGGTTAAATAATATAAAATCTTGGGTTGGGTAGTAAATAATCATATAAATAAGTAGATAATAACTTGGAAAACAGTGACTATTAAAATTTTACTAATTACTATAAGTAAACAACTCGTTCTCTTTCTCTCGCTTTCCTTCCTCTTCCTCCTTTTAAGTTTGTTCAAATGTTTTCCTTGATCTGATGATGTAATCATAAATCTCTTAGGTAAAACTTTAAGTATAAGTACGTCGTTCTTTTCTGAATTTGATTTTTCGTATTTATTAAAAGGTTAAATATCTCTCAATGTTTGCCGTTTATCTTTAAGAAAAATATATACATTTGATAACAAAAATGTTAAATATTGTTTGAGTATGATATTCTATCTATTAATATAAAAATTATTAGTATAGTTGTTAATTTTCTATAAGTTACTATCAGCTGACGCTGTAGCGTATAAACTTATATTTATTTTGAATATTATTGAATCAATCTGTTATAGAATATTACTCCCATGTTCAAAGGAGCAGGTTAGAAAAGGCTCACGCTTTGGAGAAGACACGGTAGTGGCACTCGAGAAGCAATGTTGACACAAGAGTTCCTCCGTAATCTCACCTTTTCAACTTGGTTTAAATCATTAGCTGAAGCGTAAAATATTATTACAAGCAGATTTGTAATTATACGGTTAATGTAGCAGTTTTAACTAAATTGCCTGTAAAATATTTTATTTCAAATAAAAATTTTGCTTTTTTAACTACCGACAAAAAATTACAAGTAGAAAGCAATACTCGAGTCGCTCAGGGTACTCGAGCGGTGATCACTACCATTAGGCTTAGTGCTGGGAGTTACTCTATATGGTGGACCGACTGCGTGGTGAAGGTTGAGAAAATCGTTGATTAAGGGTAGAGCCGAATTGAGATTACGACGTCTACCACCTGATGATGATAAATCGGCACTATCTTGTGTACGTATTACTTTTATATATATTTTATTAGTAGTAGGTCTCTGTTACCAGAGGCTGTCTAGGTAGGTATCCCAGCTCCTGCCCGCCAAATGGGAGTGTGCAAAATAACTGTTCCAGTTAAAGGACCACTGTAGCTAGTGAAATTACTGAGGTAACGCACCTCGACATCTTGTCTCACGCTACAAGTGTAATGTGGTGCAGTGTATATCATAGTAACTAGCACCACATTGTTATGAATAGGCGTTTCACTTACCATCAGATGAACGTCCCGCTCGTCCCTTCGCTTTATTGAATAAAAAATTGTCGTTAGTATCAGCAGCTCTCCTCAGTCCTATGATCGTGACAGATCATTTCATATTTGTTCTATTCTTCTAAACTATGAATATCTGTTACTGCGGTCCCTATCCACCGCACGAAAACAGGTTTCGCTGTATAGTAGTTCAGAATCGTGCACGGCCAACGTATGACGCAATAGGAAGTGCACAAAATGTGAATGAACGACGTGTGTGCTCGTCTGTTAGCGGCGCTCTAATAAGTTCAGGCGATATGTTTGCTCCGTCTATTTGTTCTCCGCACACTCGGTTTTACAGCACGAGTACAGTTATCACTGGTACAGATAAATCATCTGACTCATAGCAATGCATATACACAAACATATATACATACTTTATTGGTGGTAGGTCTTTGTTGCGGGAATTCGTCTAGATAGGTACCACCGCAATGCCTATATCTGTCACCAAACAGTATTGTGTTCCGGTACCAAGAGCGCTGTAGCTAGTGTAATTACTGGGGTAATAAAACAACACCTTATGTCTTAAGGCGACAAGCTTAATGTGGGGCAGTGTATAACATCCTGACTAGCGCCATGTCCGAGCGTATCATTTACCATCAGCTGAACGTCTCGTTCGTCTCGTCACTTCGTAGCATAAAAAAAAAAGAATTAGATGTAGTAGACACAATTATAAAAGTTAGTAAAATCTATAACAAATCTAGCGTCGGTTAAATCTTTTGTCGGAGACCTTCTCGCTATGTACAACCTCAGCGACTATTTCTGAAGCTAAACAGTAGCATGCAAACATCAGTCTTCCGGTTTGAAGGGCGTTATTTATTAGTAAAATCACTACGGTAACGAGATTTAACGTGTAGTTTTACTAATAGTTAACGTGTATATCACGCTAACTAGCGCCACGTTATTATGGACAGGCGTATCACTTACCATCAGGCGAACGTTTTCGTCTCGTCGCTACGTAAAATAAAAAAACAGTAGAAATATTAACGTGTGAAAGAAACATAGCCATTTTAATTATATTTATTTCTCTTGGAATATGAACTTTGTAATTAAAATAGATTAAAATTTTGTATCAAAGTGATCGTTTAGGATATTATATATGAGTTGTTAACTGGATTTCCGCCGCCGCTGGCGGGAAACGTCGCCCCGTGCAAATATGGCGGGCTAAGATGGCCGCCGACAGCGACGTACACGAAGCCCATGAGATTTTGTAAAACATCGGAAAATATTCATGGTCGTGTACCATGATAAGTTACCTTCATAAAGAAAATTTTAGAATTAATATTTTTTATACACTAGCTGTTCTCCGTCCGGTGCAGTGGCCGTAATATAAAATTAGACTTAAAATTTATCTGAAATATTCCTTGAGAGTAACCGCACCGGCAAATTACTTTCCGTAGCAACCGCGTAAATATTACGAAATGAAAATGTTTATAAGAATTAATTAGAAATAGAAAAATAAAGGTAATGGTAATAAGTTCATTAAAATTTCAAAAATAAATAGCCTTTAACCATCTACAAATCATTCCGCGTCGAATGCTCATGTTACCATGTTCAATTCATTGGCTGGCGATAGGTCTCTCTTGCCGGAGACAGCCTAGGTAGGTACCACCGCAGCGCCTATTTCTGCCACCAAACAATAGTGTGCAAACATTACTGTGTTTTGGGTTTGAAGGGCGCTGTAGCTAGTGTAATTACTAGGGTAATGAGACTTAACATCTTTTATGTCAAGGCGACTAGCGCAATGTGGTTTAGTGTATACAATATTAACTAGCGCCACGTTATTATGGGCAGACGTATCACTTACCATCAGGTGAACGTCCCACTCGTCTTGTCACTTATTGTAATAAATAAAAACTCATTTGTATTATATTTATATGGATAAATATGTGTAACATAACATAAAAACTTAAAATGAATATGTAAAATTTAAGATATGAACTAATCTTGTTATTTAAATTCCATCAGTAGGTAGTCATTGATTGATATGATGATGGATGATGATACCTGATAAGGACGTTCATTGTCCTAAAAACATCAACGATGTTTTTATCTGATGGCGACGCTTATGGACGAATAAAGAAATGTAAATACTATTTAATATAAGTTTCTAATAATATCGATAAGATATTTATTTAAAAGTTATATTTAACATAATAAATTCACCACAAAATTTTGATAGCAGTTTACGGAACACGCGTAATAAGTTCCATTAATACACGAGGGTAAAATAAAAAAACGAGAGAGGCAAGTTTTTTGTAAATGATATGTTGCATTATTACAAAACGTAAACCCCTCTCACACCCTACGCGCCTACAAATCCCTTTGCTGATAAGCATAAAACAATACTATTACCAAATTTTGAGTGTTTACGTCTAATAGTTTCGGTGATTTAGTGACGAGTTATTGAATCTGCTATATACATCAATAAGGTTCGCGAGGTTTCTACCATTGGAATAGTATTTTATTATTCATCATCATCATCAGTACATAGTCTACTCCTAGACATAGGCCTTCCCGAAAGATTCTCACACAATGGGCACGGATTTATATGGGGGGATTTGGGCAATTTCTCACTACGCTTGTTGGTAGGAGCCAGAGTCTCTTTTTGATTAGCAGTATGCACCACAAAGCAGGTGAGGTTGCTTTTGATCCTTGTTGTGCGGGAACCCTTACACAGCACTTATTATTATTAAAATTAAATCAAATACCAACAATACGAAAAACTTATAAGAAAATGAGATTCTGTATAGATCGGACTAGAACCAATAATTTAAAAAGTTCTAGGTACTGTATGATGATTATGATGTCAGGAAATCTATCAACCCTGTCCTCCCGTGACTATGGGTGAAATAAAACTGTCAAGACGATGTTTTATTAAATATGTAGTATTTGAGGAATTATTGGAATATGCACTGAAGTTTGTGTTAGTGGAGTTCAGTTCTAATTTGGGTTGGTACACGTAGCGTTCGACTTGTGCCGTCGGACAATAGAATGGAGCGGTCGCTGGAGATGCGAGATTAAGCTATTAATATGCAAACAGCGTCGGTACATAAGCGTGATGATCGTCACAGAGCGTCTGATTGTGCGGTCGGCAGGCGGGGAAATCAAAACGCTGCGGTTAATTCGTTATGGGACTCAGCTTTGTTTTGGGGAGAGATCGTTGATGTAATCATAGCATTGTGTAAATATCTCTAGTTTCACCTTTGTTACATACAATGAATGATTTACATGAATTTCGACTATGAAATTTCTAATAGAAAATCACTATTTAACATTGACTGTGTAATAGGAAGAGTTTTTGTATCATTTCGCGGACTCTGTGGATTTGTGAGCAAATTTCAAAAAGCCGTAAAATCCAAAAAGATTAAAGGCCGCAGCATCAAGAGAGGAATTACTTTTGTAAAATGGTGGTAAAATGTTCATCCGAGAACAGAATGTTATTGAAACGTTAAGCCGGGTAATGCAATCACATTCCGACATTAACGATAAACTCGCTACGGTTCTAAGTGACAATGCACACATAAAATTCTCTCAAACTTGGCCCCGTTCCATGAGCGAGTGAATCTTCAATGAGCCTTCAAGTGAGAATGCCAACTTAGTTCAGCTTAAAATGGGATATACCCGCAGAAGTTTGCATAGAACGTGATAGCTCAATAAATCCAATTCATGCAAAGAAGATAGAAGGTTTTTAACGAATAAGATTTTTTCTAAAAACCGGTAACGCCCGTTACGTTACAGCTTTCTTTTAGAAGTAACGGGGATCTATCAAACATTAAGCTACTGTAATATTTAGTAGTACAAACAATATATTTTTTTTAATAACACAAACATAACCTTGGAGTAATCTGGGAAGGTAAGTTAGAAAGATTAGTCACGAAAAAAATTTACCCCCTATCCTTTGAAACTTCTTTTTAAAAATTTAAAGTACAGTTAGAGATAAAACTTAAAATAGACATACGAATACATAAACAGATTTCATTTTTCCATTGCTGTGACTTAAGAGGCTTTTCTTATAAGGTTGGAATAAAGTCTATTTATTATATATTTCAAAGCTGTTTCTTTTTTCAATATGCCAATTTTCTAAAGACGTTCTTCCTCAACGGAAGCTCAAGTTCATTGTCGCACAAGCTAAGTTATCATCGCTTTCAAATTAAAGTATTATTGCTTAAAGAACTTTGTGTTCATAATTTCCTTATGCGACTGTACACTATAGACATAGCAAGCAGTGCATAAACCTGCAGCGAACACGTTCGAGCCAATATGCGGTTCAACGAGTGTAGGCGATGCCCCCTGCATGAGCAAGTACCCGCTGCCCTTGTCTGGTCGTTGTCATCTGGGAGTCATTCGCACTGCCTGGAATGCAATGTCACGACACTGCCGTGACATTTCCACATGCAACATCAATCCATCACAAACTCTATTACTTGCACGTTAAGATATAATTCTATACAAACTTTGTACTGCATTTTAAGGCATTTCGTTTTTGTTCATTTAGAGTAAAACAAACGAAAATGAGCGATATTATTAAACATCAAAAGGTTGAAATTTATAAATGCTTTCGAAGCGACAAAGAACGTTATCAAGACTCCAGTGACATGGTTAAACGTATTTCGTCTGGTACATGCTGAAATACTCACTATTATCAAAGGTTTAAAGCTCATTTTGGAATGATACGTCGTGTAAGTTGTTACGTTTAGTACTTTAAAAAATATTGAATTGAGTTCGCAGTCAGCTTCTAAACGGACTTCTTAGTCGTAGATAAGTTATTGAAAAAAGTATTTTAATGCGTTCTATTAAGATTTACATTGGTTTAATAATCTGTGAGGTCGACTCTGTCGTCGGGTGCGTCGACATTATAATTTTAGCCCGGATGGTTTCATGCAGTTTTTATTGTGGTAGGGTCAGAGCGGGTCGTATTCTTATTGTATTGAACGATTCCACGTAGTGATTTCCAAGATAGATTTTCAATTGTTAGTTTTCATGATATATATTTTGCATTATAAATGGATTACTTTGCACATCAGATTTTCTATTATAATATTACATTTGATCTCAGTTTTCGCATCATAAACATTATTTGATAGTTCGCCTTGGGTGGGTTTTGTTTGTTCGCTAATCACGTGAAAACTAGTGAATGTATCGATATGGGAATATGAGCATTTGACGCGGAATGATTTGTAAATGGTTAAATAACCCTTTAAGGGTTATTTATGTTATGAATTTCATAGATCCTTCATAATTTTAATTCTAATTAACATTTATCAACGATTTCATTTCGTAAACGTATGCGGTTGCTATAGAAGCCATTTGCGGTTGCGAGTGCTCTCAAGGAATATTTCGGACAAATCTCAAGTCTATTTCATTCTATATTACGGCCAGCAAAGACACCGGCGAACAGCTAGTCTAATAAAAATAGTGTTATTACGTGTTACTACAAATTTTAGTTATTGCTCTGTTCTAATTTGAAGAGTACTGTAGCTAATATAATTAGTTGTCAAATGATACGTATCGCTTTTCGTTTAAATACTACAATCGCTACATAGAAATTTCATTCTTTACAGCGATTTTTACGTTATATTTATAATTTATTTCAAACAATACGCAATGAAGATAGCATTAGACCTTAATTTCGAATGAAGTCAAGTGACAGTAAGGCCGTTGATGGTGAAGTGTGTTCCCTTAGAATCAATATCGGCAGATTGACAGTATGATCACCATTATCATCATCATCATCTTCAGCCGATAGATGTCCACGTTCATTTGGGGGCATTTAGGCAGTTTTCTATTACACTGGCCCAATGCGGGTTGATGGGCGCCAGAGCCTCGTCTGTTAATGAGCAGGATGCACCACGAGCAGGTGAGGTTGGCTTATGTCCCGTGAGCTGTTGTGCGGGATCCCTTACACCTCTGTACTCTGACACTGACAGTATGATAGTGATAGCTTTCTATACCGGTGTGTAACGGAAACAGTTGAATTCTTCTCTCAACCTCATCTGGTGGTAGAGTAGGTCTCTGTTCCTGGATATCATCTAGGTAGGTACTGCAGCATCTCCTACTGTAGCCGACAAACAGTAGTGTGCAGTATCAAGTGAAATTACTAGTAACATCTTATGTATTAAGGCGGCGAGTATACACTCGCGCGCACGTTATAACGTGATGTATTGTATTTCATATAGCTCACTTCGTCGCTTCGTAGAATAATAAGAAAAATCTCTATAGTGTGTACCATGTCCACTGTTGGGCTAGCCACGTCCTATGGAATATCACATCGGTAGGCCCTGTCCTAAGCCCCAGTTGTTTTCCGCAACTTCCCCTGTCGGTACCGTTGGGTGTTCCTAAGACTTTCCATCGGACATCAATCCTTCAAGTGCCTCGGTATCATATATATATATATATATATATATATATGCAATTTAAAATTTATAGTATTCTGATATGAATGTATTACTGGTAGTTACTTATAACGTTATAGTTCGTTAACGAATAAATGGAAACATCAGTTATATTTAGAACTCAGTCAATGTGTGTTCCGAAGCAATCTACTCTAAGAGTGACCCAAATAACTTGGCGCCGTGGGTATTTAATTGCAGGCAATTCTGTTGTTAATTATATAAGAGAGTGCCGCTGAAAATGATGTTAAATGGATAAAGGACTCGATATGCATTTATTTTTTAATTTCATTAATTTCGTTAAATTTGCCTAGAGCATAATTAATTTTTGACTACCAGCGAAACGTCCACCTGATAGCAAACGATATGCCTGTCCATAACAACGTGGCGCTAGTTCCAATACTCAAGGCTATAGATTTAAAAAATTAGGGTAGTAGTTAGACAAACGGATTTGGTTAACCATAAACATACTCAATAATATATAGGCCAAGAATCGAAGTAAGAACCTCCACGTTAAAAGGTCTGTGGTAGGTCGCAAGAGAGACGATAAAAATAAATCATTAATATTCATAATTTTTTCCCATTTTTAAATACTTACTGGTGATAGGTATCTATTGCCGGTGAGCGTCTAGGTACCTCCGAGGCTCTTAATGTTTCCGCCAAACAGTCGTGTGCAAACGTCACCGTGTTGCCGTTTGAAAGGTGCTGCTGTAGCTAGTGCAATTAATCAGGTAATGGAACTTAACATCTTATGTCTCAAGGTAACGGGCACAATATGGTGAAGTGCATATCATCATGACTAGCGTTATTATGGGCGAACATATCACTTACTATCAGATGAACGTCTCGTCACTATGAAGAAAAAAAAATAAAAACTCAGAAGAAAAGATATGATTAAATTTAACAGACGAGCTTTTTTTTTAATTATTATACTTCTATGGTACATGTATCGTTTAAACATTCTCACAGATGAAGTAAGACATTTGTATAGGGTGGCGCAAAAGTAATCCTCCTATCAGAAAATGCTATAAATTTTGCCTTGATGTAAAAAAATTAAAAGACCAAATAAAAATAATCCACAAGAAGAATCAAAGTTTTTCATATTTTTTTTTAAATTACAGCCAAAAAAAATATGAAAAACTTTGATTCTTCTTGTGGATTATTTTTATTTGGTCTTTTAATTTTTTTACATCAAGGCAAAATTTATAGCATTTTCTGATAGGAGGATTACTTTTGCGCCACCTATATATACTAGCTCTTCCCCGCCCACTTTACTGGACGTAACAACCTTGCAACACCCTTTGGAGAAGGAATTTTGTAAAATCCATTTTTAGCTGAATATACCAATATCACTACCAAATTTTGAATGTTTACGGCTAGTAGTTTCGGTGATCGCGTGATGAGTCATTGAATCTCTGGATATCTCTCCTACATATATAAGTAACTGACATTTAAATTAAACAATTGGTGTAGATATGGTGGTGGTGTATTAAATGATACCTACATTAAATGAACATACGTATGTAATCGTATCATATAACTATTGGCTGAGAAATAATTACGGCCTAGTGTATATATATCCCGTGGGCATAAATTTACTTCGCCATTCGATATGTACCGACTTGCGTATTGAATATATACGAGATATGTAATATAAACTATTACATTGACAATTCGCATACTAATTAATACAATTAAATGCGCTTGTTCAGCGAAGCGACGAGACTACCTTGCGACCGGATTGTTAGAATGTTTACACAGTCTCAAATTGAGCTCGTAGCAACAAGAGTAGACCAGTTAATGAATCAATGGATTAAATTGTAGTAGAATGATTTTCATACCGTCGCGTGAGCAGCATGGCCGATGGGACAGTAAGGTCCTCGAGTGGCGCCCGCGTACCGGTAGACGTAGTGTTAGGAGGCTTCCCGCAACGTGGACCGACGATCTGGTGAGAGTCGCGAGAATCCACTGAATGCGAGCAACGCGGGTCCGATCGATGTCGAGATCTTTGAAGGAGGCCCATGTCCAGCAGTGGACATCTATCGGCTGATGATATACATAATCTGGTGTATACCCAATTTGACTAATTTTTTTTCAACTGCCAATTTACGTCCCCACTGTTGGGGCACAAGCCTGTTCTCAATATGGGGCGATGCGCCATAGCCACCACGCGGGCCCAGTGCGGATTGGTCATTTCACACACACTTTAGAATAAGTTCTATTTCGTGTGCAAGTTTCCTCACGATGTTTTCCTTCACCGTTTGTATTTTGCTATTGTTACTAAAGTTCACAAATGTATATGACTTAAATAATAAAGTACATGCCAATATTCGAACCTGTACCTTCGAAATGAAGGCCGTACGCTCTAACCATTAAGCCAGCGAGCTAATACAATTTGACTACACCGTTTTAATTAGAACAAAGTTAGTTAGAGTTAATTAGATCTTTGCACACTGCAGATTGAGTATTAAGTAGTGTGTTGAACCTAGGTTTTTTAAGTAGCATAGTTTACATATATAGAATTTCTAATGTTTCGGCTGTAAGCGAGTACTTCTATTTTACACCTTTACCATCATTGTTATTCCGTTAAGGTTAAAAATTAAACCATTCCGTAAGAAACCTGTAAATGTGATATCGGCGGCAATAGAGGTGAAAGTACCCTTGTCGACTGTTCCCTCTGCACCGCAGTAATTGCTGTTTAATGAGCTAATATTCAATGAGGCATTCGTGACGTCACACGTCACCTTGAAGAGAATAGGGAACTGTGCTTTGGAAAAGTTATGGCGTGTTCTGTGCCGCCCGTTGTAAACAAGACCGACCGTCTTTGCCAACACTCAGCAAAGGCATAACAAACTACACCTTATTGTGATCATCATGAAGTCTATTTTAACCAACACATTGTTCTGCTGTTAATACATTTTCAATTATTATATTTTTTAGTACTCTTTTTGGCAATGGTAAATACTATTCCAGTAAAAAAAGTAAGGCGTATAATTTATTGTTAGGTTATTGTCAATTTTATTTACACTTTCGTTAGAATATAGTTGGTAGTAAGCAATTATTGCTACATTGGTAGTGAAATACTGATCTTTGTGGTAGGCCTATCAATGGATGTTTATCGGTTGATGATGAAATGTTACACATGACTATAACAGTTAGCAATTCATTAAGATGATATACACTACATCACATTGTGCTTATCTCTATGGGAAAAGATGTCAAGTCTAGGTACCTCAGTAATGTCTTTAACAACAGTTTACTGTAGTAGCTATCTAGTTGATGTCCTGCAGAAAGCTAACACCAGTAAATAATGATATATAGGGTGGCGCAAAAGTAATCCTCCTATCAGAAAATGCTATAAATTTTGCCTTGATGTAAAAAATTAAAAGACCAAATAAAAATAATCCACAAGAAGAATCAAAGTTTTTCATATTTTTTTTTAAATTACAGCCAAAAAACATCGGAAGGTTATTTTTGCGCCACCTTGTATACCTTGTATACCTTGTTTACAAGGTGGTGCAAAAATAACCTTCCGATGTTTTTTGACTAATTTTAAAAAAAAGTATGAAAAACTTTGATTATTCTTGTGGATTATTTTTATTTGGTCTTTTAATTTTTTTACATCAAGGCAAAATTTATAGCATTTTCTGATAGGAGGATTACTTTTGCGCCACCCTATATTAAAATATTTTTTAGAAAACTTCTCCTTCATCTTCTATCTAAATTCAATGTTTGTACGCTCAAAAATGAGAAATGAAAGTTTCTTTACAACTTATTCTAGATAAAAATAAATCTTGATTAACTTCTTTAACAAAGTTAAGACAAATGGTGGTTTAAGTACCATTGCAGACATCTAGCCGTACGTCTGTGCAAACGACGTGAAAGAATAGCAGCTAAAAAGTATAATTGAGTTGATGAAACTCGGCACACGAAAATACGTCCAAATTAATAACTTAAAACTTGAGCAGTTGACAGTAAGTTCCCGAAGAGATTTATGTCAGACGTTCCCGAGCGGACGAATTAAGTCTTATGGATGATCTCGCAGCCTCTTTAGATCCAGTATTCGTTTTGGACTTAAAAAATAGACTTGATTCATCAGATTATCTTTCACCGTAGTGTCTTAAATGAAGTCAATTAATTTACTCGTATGTCTTAGATTTTGTTATAAGAAATATAAAGATAAGTTTTCTTTGTTGAAGTAGCAAGATGGACAGTACATTTATATAAAGGTATCTTAAGGTGTCCTGATTGTCGTAGGTGTGAAGCTTTGTAGGTTTAAAGGATTTGGGACCTCACATAGCAAACTTTTTTTTTTTATTCATTGAAGCATCGAGAGCCGGACGTTCACCTAATGTTAAGTGATTTATCTGCCCGTAATAACCTAGCGCTAGTTAGGATGTTATACACTGCACCACATTGTGCTCGTCGCCTTGAGACATAAGATGTTAAGCCTCGTTACCCTGGTAATTTTTACTGGCTTCAGCGCCTTTCAAACCGGAACACAGTAATGTTTGCACACTACTGTTAGACGGTAAAAATACGCGTTGTTTGGTATCTACAGAGACGATAATAGAGTAAGCATAAATAATGCCTAAGGATGTTTCAGAAAAAATCCTGAAACGTGTGTAATGCATAGGAATATACCAAAAGGTTTAAATGTCATAGGCTGAAAAGAAAAGCTGAAGACCGGATTAATTTTCTTAATTTGACCAGCCAAATATTAGTTTCAAGAAGGAATTCATGATGATGACAGGAGAATAAACCGATGCTCTATGGAAGAGGCTCCTACGCAATGTATTGAAGTCAAGTACAGAGTAATTTTAGGAGAAATATTTTTAACTCTGACTTCTCTCCAGGTGCAAGGTATCTTTGAGGTTCCCGTTGCAAAACAAAAAAAATGATCTATCAGCCTGTAACGAGACCCTGGCTATTCTATTAGTCGCAAGGATACTAAGTCTGATTACATAAGTAGTTTCTTTAGCTGCAACGGCCGTTTTGTCCAAAACGTAGTAATATTTTCAAATTACTCCCTGCTGATAGAAACTTACGTTGTGATGATACTTATCAAGTTGCAAACCTTACTCCCATCTGCCCATGTTTACGATGGCACCTTAATTGAATAGAAGTGGGAAATTTTTCATATCATAACTCATGAAAAGCTTTTCAGAGAGCAGAACTCTTAGCAACGGTATCACGCTGAGGCACGCAGGGGGTTATCGCAAAATTACAACAGATACATTCACGTTCCCCGCATAAAGAGATAATTTACGCGGTAAACCCTGAAATTTGTGGTCTATGTTATAAGCGGGTAGCGATTTACAAAATTTTATGACATTTTTGATAAATAAATATTTCAATAGTATTTAAACTGTTACCTGTAAATAAACCTAACAATTAAATTCTTATGTAAATATTATAGTTATTTATATTTACTTACACTTTTAATTAAATATATACGAAATGCGATATCAGTTAATGTTAGTGCTGTAAACTATATTTAGTTACATAGTTAACAAATATTTTTTTAATAAAGAGGGGAATAGTTAGTGTTCTTACTTCATTATCCGTTGTAAATGTTTATAATGCACTAAAAAGATATCTCAAAAAAATTCAGAGTTACCGTCGACAGCCCGTTAGGTGAGATGTGATGGAGTGCCGTGACTGGCGACTTCTACCCCACTGAGTAAAATGAGACTGGAGAAAAATTATTGTACGGAAAAGTGTTAGCGGGGAGCGCGTGAATATACTTAAAAAATAAAGAAAATTACTTATGAATTAATATAAAAAAGTTACAATTTGAATTTGATTTAACATGCGAAAAACACAAGCAATCATTATGATTATGCAGTAAAAAATTACGCACAACGAGTTAAAAATTTTTGTTTTTTAAACTATACAGGGTGAAAGGTAATAGGTGTAATAGATCTGGAGGGGCTAAAGTATAGCTCGTATTCTATCTATCTACGTATGGAATACCCCATCCAAAAACAATGGTTCAGGAGTTTTTAAGTTTTTGTATTTGTCAAAAAAATTCCCGATTTCTTAGGAAAAAATCCGGTGATTTTATTTCTTACTTATTTCTACACAAATTTCATGTAATAAGTATTGTTTAATCATTGTTTTATTAAATTAAATTAATAATCATCACTTAGAAGCTAAAAGTTTTAAATTAGGTTGTTCGAAGGGTTTAAATTACGTGTTGGAATGGACTATAGTCGTTGGGTGAGACGGACTTTAGAGTGCACACCGGTGAAGACGGAGCTTGTAAAGCTGAAATAAATATATATGAATAAAAAAATAAACCATTAGCCAAAAATTTTACAATACAGGCATTTTTTAAAATCAAACAAGGATAGTTAAAGAATAATTTAAAGTATTATTTTGAAAATCGCAAACGAATGCCTGGACGTCTGAACCCATTTTGTTAAATTTGAACACAAGTAATTCTATAGTGTACTTAACAATATGGGCGTTAGCTAAGATATATATACACTGCACTACATTTTACTCGCCATCTATAGACAGACGTTGAGTCCCGTTACCGTAGTAATTCTGTTGGTTACCACGCCCTTCAAACTATATTAGAGTAACGATTGGATACTAGTTTAGTGGCAGAAATAAGCGGTTGTAGGTCTCGTTAAGAAACTTCCATACTGCTAGCAGTCGCACCCGACCTTTATTCATATGACAGGGTTACCAAGTCATTACCGGGGACCGTGGTTGGTATAACATATATTTGTCAAATGTTTACTAAGTGAAAATTGTGTTTTTGTTGCCTGGTGATTTATTTAGAATAATTAATTTAATATATTAAAATGATCTTACTGGTTCACTGGTAGTAGCTCTCCGTTTCCGGTGACTATCTATGTGTAGATATTACTGCAGCTCCCATTTCTGCTGCCAAACAGTAGTGTGGTAACATTACTGTGTTCCGCCTTGGAGGAAGTTGAAGTTAGTGTAATTACTGCGGTTACTCTCCGTCTTACATCTCAAGGCGAGGAGCACAATGTGCTGCTGTGTATACTATCCTAACTAGCGTCATGTTGTTATATGGTGCTAGAGTATTACTTTAACGTTCCCCTCTTGAATAAAAATAATAATAACAACTTAAATGCAATGATCTAATAAATTTAAATATTTGGGAATTTATGGCATTAATTTAACTATTTATTACTCCGAAATTTCGACTGGTTTTCAGCAGCAATAATTCAAAGGCATTATACATAGTCAGTTGTACATAATGAAGTCTTCAATTGGTGTATTTTGTGGTTCTATTTTCTTTGAATTGATTTTATTGATAATCAGATCGCAAGCCGGTGGTAGTACCAAATCTGTTTTTCTACTGGAATTAGAATATATTTTTAATACTGGTGGTAGGTGTCTGTTATAATGGGGGCGGTGGTCTGTTGCCAGAGAACGTGACAACGCCGACAAAGCTGTTACCGCCGCCAAGTCTAAACATTGTTGTATTCCAGTTTGAAGGATGTTGTAGCTATTAAAATTACTGCGGTAAGGAAGTTTCCTTAGGTTAAGGCTTAGATTTTAAAGAGAAAAGCAGGATGTGGTGCTGTGTCAGCACCCTAGCGCGCTTCGCTAGGTAGGCGAATTTTTGTCGAATAAAATAAATAAATTACCTCACTAATATCCTTAAGTAGAACTCGGTATTTTTTTACAAGGATTTATTGTCTACTAAATAGGTCGAAGTAGTTGTAATGGTCGAAATTTAGAAAATATATGAAATATGAGATTTTTGCACTTAACATTATTGCCAACATTATTTATGAACAGTACTTAAAAGTAAGCAATTATGTAAAATGTCGGAAGACTTATTACTAGAGTTCGCAAGTACATCCGCAATTAACAACATAATTACTATATAACTTAACAAGCATTTCATAAAACGTTTTCTAAGGCCGTCGCAGTATTTTTAATTGGACTGCCGTCGTGGTGGGATGTGTTATTGGAAACAAAGAACTATAAAGAGCTCGTTATGCTGTAATCAGGTCGTCCGATATGAGTCGAACTGGTAAATGGCATATGCATGGATTGCATGGAAGCCACAGCCAACGTCTGACCTATATCTGTACGACACGTCTTAATATAGGCACAATCGAATGGAAACATTATTTCTGCTCGGAAGAGCAGCGGCTAACAGCATACCTAACATAGATGTAGGTCTCGAGATCGATTCAAAGCCTCTTATGGAGTACTTATGTTAGGTTTCTGATGCCGGAGAACAACTAGGTAGTTACCACCGCAGCGCCTAGTTCTCCCGCCAAACAGTAATGTACAAACATGACTATTTTCCATTTTGAAGGACGCTGTAGTTAACGAAATTGTTGGAAGGTGGAGACACAACATCTCATATCTTAGGTGACGAGCGCAGTATAGTGCAGTATGTATTATTCTAATGCGACATTATTATGAGCAGACGTACCAGATCCTCTCGTCACTTAGTGGGATTAAGAAAAAGTCTAGATGGTGATAGACCTGGTAGACTACTACCACTTTCCTTTACAGCTATATTTCGACAATCTAGTATACTACCACTAGTACCAGCGCAACTCTTACAACTGCTGCCAAATAATAATGTGTTCCGTTTTGAAGGACGTTGTACGTAGTGAAACTACCAAGCACAAAGTAATGCAATGTATATTATTCCAATACCACGTTACTTAACACTTACCATCAGGTAAAGAATCGCTCCTCTGGTCGCTTCGTCGAAAAGAAATATTACGAGAACTTCATTTTTATTTAAATGTACTGGTTTATTTTTTCTCTTTGATTCGATCCTCAACGCTGAGTACCGTGAGTCCTTTGAGATAAACTGCTACATACGTTTCCTTCTAGCCTAACTTTTATGCAGAAATTGACTACAGAGGAAAACATTTTACCTTCACGTTTTATTTCGTCATATATACGTAAGTTTTTTCTATAATATTTCTCTAGAATGTTCTTTTTAATAAAAAAATTAAGAATTTAATTATGCTTGTGACCCGCAGCCAACGGAGATACATCCATACGAGGGCTCTATTAATTAAGAGTTTCACATTTTTCCAATGTTGTAATATCAAAAGGAATAAAAACTATCTAATAAATAAATAATTAAAATATAATTGGTGTCTCCTCATATTATCAAAATATTGCCTTTTTACTTAATTGATATAAATACTTACATGATACCCATTCAAGAGAATCATCATCATAATCAGCGGAAAGACGTTCACTGCTGGACATAGGCCATACTCAAGGGCATATTTCAATTCAATTATTAAAACTTTAGTAATAACTAACTCTCTGATTATTCTCACTTTTGGGATACAGAAACTCTTCTCACAGTAAGAGGTAACGCTCATATAACTTCTTCAATATATCTTAATCATCATCAGCCGATAGACGTCCACTGCTGGACATAGGCTTCACCCAAAGATCTCCACATCGATCGGTCCCGCGTTGCTCGCATCCAGTGTGTACTTCAATATATACTGAGTAGGAATATATGTTTGTTGATAATTTATAAATATGTTTGCATGTGATCTAGAATTTTAGGTTACCTAACTGCACATGGCAGTTATTAAGTATGTTAACTAGGTCAGTGTGTTCTACTTGCGCCCACTCGTTTACGATTGTTTTAAATATAAATTAGCTATTGTTTTAGTATCAATGTAAACAACTTCGTTATAATAATTTAACCTCACCTTAATAATAATCCTTTTGCCTTAACACTTTATGATCTAAGCACGTTAAAGCAGTTTAATGTGTTCTTAAATCTCTGTAATTAAAATTTTTGGATGGGTGGGATCTTTGTTTTGTACAACTTATTAAATAAACAAGGATCACCGAGTAGAAAGCATAAGGGTGACCAATATAGCCCCACGAGTCGCGAGGCTGAAAAGTGGCAATGGGAAGAGCACATAGCTAGTAGCAGGTGGACGTTGAGGTCTTAAAGTGTAGGAATGGCGATCACGCACAGGAAAAAGTAGCGTTGGCAGACCATCCTCTCCAGGTGGGCTGGGGAGAAAAAAAGAATCGATAGGAGCCACTGAATTGGAACAGCGCAAACCGTGCTTTTTGTTAAGACATTACAAGTGACCTATATCCAGCAGTGGATGACCGTCGGTTGAAATGATGATGATGATAGAATAAACGGTAGAGACAGTCTGTACGTCTGTATAGAGTTAGGGTCAGATATGATACACGATATAATTATAAACTGAAGCTGTTTGACAGTCTAAACACACACATAGTATGGTCTTCCTTGTGACAAGTGACTCGACAATCACAATGAGGTGCTAGTTAAAATGTTTACACAATACCTCATAATACCCGTCGTCTTCGAGACGTACGATATTGATTTAGTATTACAGCGTTCCACAAACTGCAAGTTTGCACACTGCTGCAAGTGGCTGTGGGTGGTTTCTTCTAAAATTATCAGTTAATAAATCACAGTAGCACGATGAATGTAACTTATATGTTGCTCATAAACCTAAATCTGTGAAAGAAGAAAACACTTTAACCATCAAACTGAATAGCGTTTATAACCTAAGCTTCCTCTCTTATTAGGACGTGTAAACAAATCAATTGGTTCAACTATTTTATAATAATACATTATGACGTATCTTTGAAAAAATATTTTTCCATCAAAATCGTTACAATAGTTGTTTTGCTTTGTGCAGAGTGTATTTATTATATAGGTAATGTGTCGTCGCTAGATTCTAACGTTGTTTATGTAACAAAGTGTTTGTTCACCGTGTACTCATGCAGGAGAACATTTGTACCAACATCTGCCCTGAAGCGGGCGCTGAACAAATATTGTGTTTCAGCAGACTTGTTGACAAACAAGATGCGATGTAAAAATAAATTAACCGAAGCGGATTTGGATGTTATCGTAACGGGTATACACGGCGGGACAGAATCGACAACAAGTTATATCCTAATTCCATGGATCCTGGGCCAGCCGTTCTTTATTAAGGAATGATAGGCAAATGTGCATTGAGTCGCCTGATGGTAAACTGTCACCAATACTGAAGACACTTTCAACATCTTTTATAATCTGCCTTGACAAACTTTAAGAAAGGAGTAGCCCCTTTACTTTAATGTGTAACGACAGCTGATACCAAATATAAGTATGAAATATATATGCTGAAAATTCTTACGAATTTCTATTTTTGGTCTTTAGAACACTTACACTTCTAGCGCAGCGACCTAAAGTGAGCCTTGGCCTCCGAAACAATTTTTTTTTTACATGGGTGGATTGTCAGCCCACCGCACAACCCCTCAATTTTTGAAGAATCACACCCTACTTTGGTCAGCGTGCCCATCGGGCTTTGTCGGTTAGCTTAACTTGGCTGTACTACGAACCCTTCCCCTATACGCTATTTGATGGACGCTCCCCATACGCCGTGAGGGCCAGCAGGGGGAACTTTGCACCACAGGAAAAGGTCCGGTAGCGCCTCCGATAGCGCTTGGAACCAGAGGATGTCGTTTGTAGGGGTTCAAAAGAGGAGATTAGGGCCATTTCCCACCGCACTGGCCCAATGCGTGTTGGTGGGATCCAATGCATCGTTAGTTGATTAGTAGGGTGCACCACGAGCAGGTGAGTTTAGCACGGGTCCCGTATGTTGTGCGGGACCAATTACACCCCTTACTTATAGACATTAAAATAATTTTTGCTTGCATTCTTGCTATTCGTATGTCACGCGTAATTTATAAAAATAAAGATAGTTCCCAGTTGACAATTCGTAGTAGAGATGTTTTGGCTCGAGCCCAGCGCTCCGTCTTCCATTGAGAAATACGTCACGAACTTTACCTCTGTTTTCTTTGTGCGTATCTCAATGAAAATGTCGGTACTATTCATATTCAGTTTTAACTGACAACAAGAATAAAGTTCTCTATATGATACTAACATGCTCCGATATTGGTATACCCTTTTTTCATCGAATGTATCTGATATGTATGAGAAGTATCTGATACCTGTGGGCTCAATGTTAAGACAAAAAGAAAAGAAATCTGATTTAAATTTATAAGTATCTATACTTTAATAAATCAATTTTTTTTATCTACAATGTACTAACACTTCATTGCAATTTCGCATGATCTTAAATGACAATTACGTAGTACACGATGAAGCATATTCATCTTAGATACTTCGACTCAAATGTTGACAGTCGGAATAAAAAATGATTTACAATATGGTCATCATCATCAGCCAATAGACGTCCACTGCAGAACATGGGCCTTCCCTAAAGATCTCCACATCTATCGGTCCCGCGTACAATATGGTATGCCTGCCTATAACAACATGGCACTAGTTATGATGATATACACAGCACCACATCGAGAAGATCTTCTTGGTTTCCTTACCACAAGATGTTGAGTTTCTTCACCAGGTAATATCCCTATTGAACACACTAATTATTGTTGCTAGAAATAGGAGCTGCGGTGGTACCCACCTATATGATCTCCGGCACCAGAGACCTACCAATGTATAAGCTATAAATACTGTATAAAATATATAATTTATAAATACACACATAACGAGATACAAATCTTGAGTATCCAAGTCTTTTCACCATTATCCTAAAAACCTCTTCGCTCAGTACATATATTCTGTTTGAAGAAGGCGCTTCATGATGATGATGAAAACATTTATATCCTCTCACGTTTGAGAATATCAGTTCCCAGTATAATGACAGTCTAAATTCCAAACAAATCAATAGTGCCCGACCTTGCCATACCGCGAACGTTCACCCGCGGTGTAACAAACGATTAGAACGAGAAAAATACACGAATTAAATACGCGTCTATACATAGTCCTCATCTCACACCGTTGTATAATATATAAAAAAGTCTCATTAAAAGTTCGTGATTTCATATATTTACTTACTAGTGATAGGTTTCTATTGCCGAAGACCGCCTAAGCAAGGTATCACCGCAGCGCCTATTTCTGCCGCCAAACAGTACTGTGCAAACATTACTGTGTTCCGGTTTGAAGAGTGCTATATTTAGTGAAATTACTGAGGTAACGATACAGCATTTTATCTCAAGCTGAGTATAATGTTCTGCTGTCTATATCATCCTAACTAGCACTGTATTGTTATGGACTGGCGTATTACATACCACCGAATAAATGTCTCACACTCACTTCATCGAATAAAATTACGACGAATGTACTTACAAATTTTTGTTAACAATCATATCGTTAAAAATCAAGTAACATTATATTCAATCATCGTTATAATATTCAATGCGCAACGTAAATTTTGTATGACGCAAAGTATCAAACAATATTAAAAATAATTAACCTTTGTATTCTGTTTAATATATACGACATGATATGGAAGTAACAGAGACAGTAACTGAAAGAGCAGGAGGAGAAACGATTGATCGCCAATTTTTTTATTAATTGAGGTAGGAAAGGAGGGACGTGATGTGAGTAAAGAATGAGAAAGAAAAGCGCTTAAAGTAACATTTTCGATAAGTATTAGGAACGTTACGAATAGTTCAAAGAGACGAAATATATAGAAACTACATAGAAATGGTGGTACTGGTGGTAGGTCTCTGTTGGCGGAGACCGTCTGGGTAGGTACCACCGCAGTGCCTATTTCTCCCGCCAAACAGTAGTATGTAACAATTATTGTGTTCCAGTATGAAGGGAGCTGTTGCTAGTGAAATTACTGTGGTAACGATACTTAATATTGTCTAAAGGCGACAAGCGCAACGTTATGCTGTGTATCATCGTGACCAACGCCACGTTATTATAGATAGGTGTATCACTTATCATCAGGAGAACGTCCTGCTCGTCTCGTCGCTTAATAGTATTAAAGAAACGTGTTTTACTTCATACTCTTTTTCGTAACAACTTTCAATTTAAAAAATGTTTATATTTTAAAAGTGTTATGTACTTTTATATAATGTGTCTAAAAACATTATATGCTAATAATGCTAGATAAAATAATATGATGCAATGTGAACGGGTTGTTACATTGCGGTGTCAGTGCGAGAGATTTGCCCGCGACCTCGAGACAGCCCGGGCATCGAACTGCATATGTATACGAAAAATTATTTAAAACGTTTTCTTTTGTTAAGATCGACGTACCGACGGATTCATTAAGATCTTATCGTTTTGTAAAAAAATTAATGGAAGTGATTGTTACGGATTTGCGACCTTAGATAATTTCTTTCACGAAATCAATGATTAGCTATGACCTGTGAGTAATTTAATGACTGTCTAGTAATACTAAGTGATTCGTTTCACTTCCGGAAATAGAGAAGAATACCTATAAATATGTAACGAACATATTTTTGATCCTGCAGTCTTGTTTAATTAATTATAGGGTATGAAGTAATATTATCTTCGTCATCAGTATCATCAGCTGCTATCTATCATTGATGGGTATAAAAGGTATTTCCCAAAGATCTTACCGATCGGTCCTTCGCATCCAAAATCCAGTAAGTTAGAATTTATATAAAAAAACATGTAATTTTTTACAGTTTCAGTAAATATTCTATATTTCATCTTTTTCATTATCGCCGTAGCACCATTGAGATCAAAAGAGCAATAATTTTAGATTGAATGATAAAGTTCTTCAATTGCGAGTTTATATCTTTCAATTACGTTTTATCTTGATCCCTGAAATATGATAAATCATTTTCATCTTAACAAACAATAATTCGAATGAACCATAATAAAAAGCTAGAAAATGTTCTATTAAATGTCTAAGCCGATGAAAGCGGTTTGTGTAAAAATCCTGTTTATTGTTATAGCTCTTCATCAAATAAGTGTCTTATTTGTATTATCAAGTTTTAAAAAACCATCCGGAGTTAAAGATTTACTTTGCCTCTATAGCACAGATATTTAAGCACAGCTCCTAGCATACCAATCGAAATCCCTGGTTTGTTTACTAAGCTACTTCTAGTGGTAGGATTATTTGGAATCGATCTGACTAGGTACTGTTCTTACATTACAAAACTGCCACCATAATTTTTTTATGCTCCAGTCTTCGAAATCTAAAATAATTTCTGTATGTGTTAGGCTAGGGATTCAATGTCGGCGAGTCGATGATCCGTCCAGCTGTTTAATTCGGTCAAATAACTAGCAGCATTAAACATCATCAGAGAATAGTTTACTGTTTGTACAAACATTTGACTTCGTATAACGCACACAGTGCCCTATTTCCAAACAACGTTTGCTATTCCCAATGTCACGAACAAAAGTTTTCCCTTTTGACTCAAACGAGAATATTTTACTTGAATGGCTTATTCCGATACACAATTTTCCCTTCGAATGAACTTATCGAAATGTTTTCGGAGCACGCTGTATAATAACTTAACTAGCATGTGCTCTTGAAGGCGACGTTTTCTTAACATTAATCATGTTTACAGTCAGTTAAGTCAACACTAACTTATAAAGCATTTTTGCTTTCACATTAACACATTTTCATCCATAAGTCAAATCGTAACAAAACAGATAAGTTTTTTATATTAAGATTTATCTTTAAACCATGTCTGAAAAATATATAATTTTGTTTTTAATTTGATAGTGTCTTTAGAATTTATAATAATGAAAAAAATAAGGAGTGTGATTAAAGAGGTTGTATATAACGTCAGTTAAAAGGAATAGCTGAGGATCGAATTAATTTTCTCACTCTGATCGCCAAATCTCCGTTTTGAAGAGGGCACCTAATGATGATGATACAACATCTGTTGTATAAAACAAAACTCTAAATTTATTCTATAAATATTCAAATACTCACTATCGGAAAATTTGAGATATTCGCAACTAAATTGACAAGACAGGGGGGGAATAAATAAAACAAATGGACTCCACGGGAAAGGGTCAAAAGGCCTCGTTTTCTATGTGAATGCTTGATTGCCAGGGAGCCGTGTTCAATCTTTGATGTTATTGCACTTGAAGGGTTTGAGAAAGAGGATTTTGGTGAAGGTAAATTGATCTATTTCTCGATGTAACAGTCAAATGCGGAAGAAAAATTCTAAGACAACAGTTTTTTTTATATCTTTGCTTTAAATAAGAGAGTTTATACGATGTTTTTTTTTATCTCTGAACTTTGACATACTTTAACTTTGAGATACTCATATAATATGATGCATTATAACAATAATATTTATCTTTCTTTACCGCTGAACATAGCTCGCCTCAATTGATTTCAAGTGCGAAGAATAATGATGTTTCCTGCATCAAGTGATTCCCTTCGATCTTCATCAGATCGTTGGTTCATGTGGTCGTCCCGTCTTCCAGCTCCATCAGTGTCCGATCTACGATCTTCGTTCTTTATGACCCGTCTATTGCTACTTCAACTTGCTCTTATTACCCGTACTTAAAAAATTAAACATAAATACACCATCAAGTAAACTACTTGCTGTAAACTTCTAAGCGGGAGTACAACTTGCTCACGTCGGGTTCGGAACTTAGGGGGGTAAATGTTAAATAAATACCTCTTATAATAAAACATTGAGCATTTCAACTCGTTACCGGCATCTGCGGCTGCCTCGGGTGATTTATGTGTGTTGGTAAACTTCCAGATGCGGAGCTCACCTACGCGCGGAGACACGTGGCGTACTCACACGACAGAACTCGTGCGTTTAAGTGCAGATGCTGCAATGAAGTTTTTTCAACACCGATTCAAAAACAATGTGAAAATTATTAAAGTTACCTTTGTATCCTCCAAACAGTTGAATAACTTTTTACTTTAATTCCTTGTTAGAAAGGACAAGAAAGGACAACATTCAGAGTCAATTTTCTGAATCAATCCCTAGTATGATTTAAGTTATTATTTGTGAAGCCCTTTTACTGTATGCTATTGTTTGTCTCGATACATAACGGAGTGACTCATTTCCATATGGACCAACAACCTCGTAAGAGTAGCCGGAAATGATAAATCTGCAATCCGCATATACTGATAATGATGTTGCAAATTCTAAATGATGATAAAGTGATCGATCACTAACAATTGCTATGATGACGCAAGAATGAAGTAAACATAACGTTTGCCGAGTAACAATTGCTTACCTTTTATTTGCACCGGAAAAAGTTGAAAAGATCCGAAGCCGGAGAAAATTAAACAAGTGTAAAGAACTAAATAAACTCGGCGTTAGTTCGTTGGAAAACTTTTAGTTATGTGGAAACACGGTAAATTTGATTACTCGTTACTGTAACATTGTTTTAGTTATTACTTTATGAGCAGTCAGTCTCAATTATTGTAACTCGCGCAAGTAATAACATTCTACCTTATATATGATTTGAGCAGAAATTATTTTTACACATTCCTATAAGATGGAAGACTAGAGGGTTAAACCCTAGGATCACAATAGAGGCACGAATTGTTATCAGAAATTTTAAAATACTTATTACAGAAGGGCATTAAATAAAGACTGACAATGACGTATATGTTGTTTATGATAATAGCAGAGATAATCTTAATGATGATTATAATGGCGATAATGATGGTGATGAAGTTGATGATAATAATAACACAAAAAATTAAAACAATTCTGAGATTCATAAATTCTTTTCCTAGTTCATTCCAATAATAAATTTCGATGTATGGGCAATTAAAAATAGTCTTCATGGAAACCATCGGCGCTGGGGTTCATCGAACCAGCCATGACTTATTAATGTTGTTAACCCACAACGTCGAGCGTTATTCGTGTCGTGGTTCCGTCGAATACACACCATAATTATGTATTAATTGTATGTTGTCCGTGCGTCACGAGTTGCTTTTGTTCTGGTCTATTGTTTGAATTGTATCAAGGTACGTATCCGGTACGGTTGCACTGTCCACGAATTTATTGTTCTTCAAGGATTCACATATTGAATAGTCATTGTTTACCCATCAGGATATTTGTCGAGGACATCAACATATATATCTATACGATACATAGATTTCCACCTATATATAAACTCATCACGATAACTCTGAAACCAGAAGGCTTCAGGCCATGACTTGAAATTTTGTACGAGTATTTCTTTTACCGAGTGTAGGTCAGCTAAGAAATGATTTTACGAAACTTCTTCCCCAAAGAGAGTTGCGAAGGTGTTACGGCTTGCAAAGCAGGCGGGCGTTATTACGTATATATATACAGGTGGCGCAAAAGTAATCCTCCTATCAGAAAATGCTATAAATTTTGCCTTGATGTAAAAAAAATTAAAAGACCAAATAAAAATAATCCACAGGAAGAATCAAAGTTTTTCATATTTTTTTTAATTATACCTTATTATTATTATTATTATACCTTGTATACAAGGTGGCGCAAAAATAACCTTATAAAAAGTACCTTATAACACAGGTAATAAGGTACTTTTTATAAGGTTATTTTTGCGCCGCCCTATATATATATATGTATATATATATATATGTATATATATATATATGTATATACACAGAGATTCAAACGTACGCAGTACTATTGACAACTCAATTCATTTCATCATTACAATATTTTCACTACAGCGCTCCTCGCGCTTATTCACTGAATCGGTAACCGACTAAAATAGATTGATTCGTTAATATTTACCATTTTATTTTCGGATTACTGTGGCAACGTGCGTTTGAGAACTGCTAGTTGGGTCATGGCTTCGTATTACGCGCTTGCTAAGTCAATGGTGCAAACGTTATTTTTACTTATGATACTACATTGAACATTCAACAGATTAAAGCACAATCAAAAAAATAACCGATTTATAACTAAAGGGCATTCGAAGAAAGTATCCAGAAAGATTTTTTTTTATTTAATCACAAATTACATTTTAAGTCAATGTCATACCATATTAAGTTGGTTAAAAATGCTAAGACATGCTTAGTCGGAATATTCTAACACAGTATTAATAAATAGTGTTAGATAATAAAACAGCATAAGTAAAAGCATAGTTATATTATAACGAACGGAAACACTGTAAATTATTAAAGAATATATAAATTGTGTAAAAATGTGTAAAAATAATACGATAAGAAAAATAAAGCCTTGATGAGTAATATCAGGGAGAAGGAAGTGAAAAAAAGAGAATAGTTTAGTCGGCGGTAGATACAATTTAGGAATAGTTTGTTAGACAGGCAGGTATCAAAATCCCACTTTCACCCCAGCTCCACCACACATGACCCTGGAATCGAACCAGGATGCTCCTTGAAGAGGATATAAATATAAGCTTCTTTTTATTTGATGAAGGAGTGACGGGAACGGTGATATGAGGGAGAATTTTACTTACTGGCTATGTCTGCTTAGAATCCTGTGGCGCTGGTTAGGATGATACACTCAACACTAAACTGTGTACGTTGTTTTAATACATAACATGTTGTCTCGTGACTTCAATCATTTCACTAGTTACAGCGCCCTTTTACCCGGAATACAGTAATGACATACAGGTGACACCTAGACAGTCTCCAGCTTCTCAGACACCTACCACCAAGTTTCGATAACTAATTTCACCCATTGGCGCTTTGTCATTAAGTGACGAAACATCATCATCATCTAACACAACAGCAATAAAACTCACCATACATCATCCCTCGGTACCCCTGACTGCAAATGAATAAATATTACAGGAATGCCGCGATAAATAATTCGTTATAACGGCCAAATAACGTTCAATTTGCGAGATGAAAAAAATAGCAGAGTGCTTCCGAATTCGTTAACAATAACGTATAGCTGTAGCTTTTAGGTTGTATTTTTAATGAATATTAACAGAGTATTTGTTACTTTTTTTCAGGTATCATTATCGCACCCATAAATTTTTCTTAATGGTTTTGCGGATGCGGAGAAAATTGAAGTGTTCAGGTTAGTTTATGACCGCAAGAGTAAGTCATTACATAAGGACAAATTGCTGCGTTAGTTATTTAAAGTTATTAACAAAAATACTTACTGGTGGTAGGTCTCCCTTTCCGGAGATTGTCTAGGTGGATACTATCGCAAAACGGTAAATCAGGTAACCTCCACGTGTGCTTGTCTGTTGGTGCTCCTGAGATGTACAACAGTCAAGCCGGTGCGTCCTAGGCTCTGGACAGCAGCGATTTTGCTGTCCGGCGGCAAATAACCCGGCGTCGACTCCCCACCTATCGTCATGAATCTAGTAAACCCTATGTACGTGTCGTGCATCATGTCTCGCGGTGTCTTAAGGACCAGGGTCTTGGATTAACCGCCCGGGCCACGGTGGTGTTATTAACCTCTTAAAAAACCTCCGAATCCTAAGCGTTGGCTCACCATGAGGCATGCAGGATGCATGGCTGATGGGATGTTCAGTCGCTAGTGATGTCCCCAGTCAGGATACTGGCCGACCTCTTGACGGGTTACGCTAGGCTTGCTTGGGTATGGAGGCTCTGCCAGGGTGGACCTGAATATTTCTTGTCACATCCGTGGGATAGACATGGAAAAAATTCAGAAAAAACAAATTAAATAGTGAAGGAAGAAGATGCATATATCTATACTTTCCTATATATCTATATCTATACTTTTCTAGTGGTAGGTTTATGTTGCCGAAGATAGTCTACCATCTCAGTTTCTATTTCTACCGCCAAACAGTAGTATGCAAACAACTGTGTTCCGATTTGTAAAGCGCTGTAACTAGTGAAATTACTGAGGTAACGAGACTTAACATTTTAAGTTTCAAGGCCGATGACTACAATGCAGTGCAGTGTATATCATCCTGTCTTAACGTTGTTATGGGCAGGCGTATAATTTATCAAGGTGATGGTTTTGCTGATCTCATTGCCTCGTGAAATAAAAAATAGCATATACATCCCTTTCACGGAGGTCGCTGGTTCGATACCGGAATCATTAGTAGCAGAGCTAGTGTGAAAGTTGGATTTTCGTAACTGCCTGTCTAACCTACCCCCTAAATGACATAGTGACATGTTAAGCCGCAACTCATCATCATTATCGTTATTTAAGCTTTCCATCGCTGGAAATAAGTGAGAAAAAAAAAATCATATTTTTAACAAAACAGGCTTCTATGTATAATATTATCATATGCAGCTTAAGTGTGTGTCAGTTTGTCGCTGATAGCTTATTGGTTTTTTGCTTAACGGTGCCAGCCAATGGAGTGAGGTTGCTACGAAATTCGAATAGACCATATACACTGACTCCACGCATGCAATTATCAGCTTTAAATCCAATTTCCATAACAGTTAAGCATTGATAATAATTAGAAGATTTTAATGTAAAACAGCTGTTCATATATATATTCACAAAAATTTCACTGATTTCCACAGTAATTAGTAATAATTATAAGATTGTTTATAAACAAAACAATTCACAGATTCAATTCGATTTTAATTCGCTGACAGCCATGCACAGATATTCTTAATCACAATTCATAATTTCTAGTACAGCAGCCAGTTCTGTTCACTGCCCGCCTTATTTACTAGTAATATTATAACTATTTTAAGTAGTCCCTCTACGGATGTTTATATATATCATGACAATTTCAATCTGTTCAATGTATAATACAAAATCGATGTACACAATGTTATGAAACTGGTTATTGTTGAACCGCGGTTAACAAACCTAACCTAAACACACATCAATTCCGGAGATAAACCTCTTAAGCAAACGCGTAACGGCGACGTTTGAAAACAATCATTCCCTGAGCGAGTTACAAGATATTTTCCATAATTCTAAAAATAAACATTACGTTGCTATACTAAGTTAGAGGCGAATGAACTGTTAGTGTTGATATCAATGCCCAGTTTTAGAATTTTATTTATTTACTGTATACTAGAATTTAGGGGGTGTAAGATGTCCCGCACATTAACTTACGGGCCCCAAGCCAACGTCACCTACGGTGCAGCCTGCTAATCAACAAACGAGGCTCTGGCTCCCACCAACCCGCATTGGGCTGGCGTGCTGAGAAGTGGCCCGAATCCCCCCATATGAAACCCTAAAAACGACGGCCCCTGTTGTCAACACCCTTCAAACTGGAACACAACGTTTGCACACTACTGTTGGATGGCTAGAATAAGAGCTGCTGTGGTACCACCCACCTTGATAGTCTTCTGCAATAGAGAGTTCCATCCAATAAAACACTGACGTCGGTTTACAATTTGTCAATCGTTTCTGTTCTTCTAACTGTTGCTATATTGAAAATCATATATATATAAATAAATAAATAAAGAAATCAATGTCGAAGTAAACAAATTCGTGTTACCGTCTACTCAATTACTTGTAACGTCAGCAAAATTTGTATTCAAATTCAATTACGTCCCAATTTGATTCGAAGCGTAATCATTCGGCAATCAGCATCCACTCGTGGCGATGCGCAAACAGCTCCATGTACAGTTACTGTGTACTTTATGTTATTTCAATAAATAAATTTAACAGGCACATATCTACAAAACATATTTTTATAAAAATCTAACAAGCTATGAAGAGAAACTGAAAAATATTGTCTTTTTCAAATTATTATATACTAATTGCTTTCGTGGCACAGCGGTTAAGAACTTGCCTTGTAACAGCTATATGTTGAAGAATCTGGTTGATGGTGAGAATTTTTCTAATCTACCTAGCTGGTTACCACAAAGAAACGACCAGTTTCCACGATATACCAGTTAGCTCATAATACCTTTGTCTTTAGGGAACAATATATTTGTTTCTGTCTTTAATATTGCAGGCAACCTAGTCTACGATTACCGCCTTAAGAAAATCGTTTGATTGTTTACAACCTGCTGATAGATTATAACCAGCCCACTTAATGTTCTCACAGCTGGGACTATGAACCTTCCTTCTCAAGGAGCTAGCCAAGGTTATTTATCTTTCATGCTTTCCGAAATTTCATAGAACAGGTACTATCGTCAAAGTGTTTTCTTTTAGCTAATACTCGCTGGGTATTGAATTTGCTTGTTCTTAAGATGCATACCGCATATAACTTCTTAACAAACTGCTTTCACGATGCTATTCAATACGAATACTCAAAAAAGGCAGCTACAGTAAAGAATACAGATGGGGTAGGCCTCTATTTTCAGAGACGGTATAGGCAGATACCACCGCATCTATTTCTACTGCCAAACAGTGTCCAATTATTACTGTGTTCCTGATTAAAAGGCGTTGTAGTTAATGAAATTATTGGAGTAACAAGACTTAACATCTTATGTCTTAAAGTGACAAGCACAGTGGTGGAGTGTATGTCATTCAACTTCCGCCATGTAGCTATGGGCAGGCATATCACTTATCATCAAATTAAACGTCTTGTTCGTCTAGTTGCTTGGTGGAAAAAAAAAATCTATATTGCGATATGAAAGGTTTTTACGTACTTAGTATATCTATTTACGTATATATACCGATATAAGGCGATACAGTTGCCATGTTATTTTGCATTACGTTGCGCCTTGCGTAAGTCAGAGACACGTGACGCAAACGGACGCGCAGGAAATGCGCATGCATCGTTCACGTGCCCGCGAGCCGGTTCGAATCCATTGGAGATACATTTCAAGCGTCATATTCCCAATTAAAGATGAAAAACTATGACGTTGACCAACTTTTTATGGACATGGAGACGTATGTTATACACGTTTTGTGTGTCGGTTTTAAAGTTTATCGAACAGAATGAAACTGTTTATTTGTCCACGATGATCAACTAAGGTTACCGACATGGCCACAAAGAGCGCTAATCGTTCGAAGGATTGACCACCGATGGGGGATTAAGATCCTTGAGTGGCGGCCGAGTACCTGCAGAAATAGTGCTGGCGAGTCCCTCAGAAGGTGGATCTACGATGTGATGAAGATCGCGGGCAACCGTTAGATGAGGGTAGCGGAGGACCGACCGGCATGATGAAGACCGTTAGGAAGACAAAGGCCTATATAAATAATATAGGTTTTTAAGGGTCTGTTGTGACTTTATGGAAATTGTCCAAGCGTGGAATGTTGATACTAACGTAAGATGCATACATTACCATATTTCGGTTTAAAGACTGTTGTAGCTAATGGGATTGACTCACAATAAGTCGCAAAGCAAAAGTAACAAGGTGGTCCAGGGTTTATCATCCAAACTACTATCACTCAGGCCGCGGATTAACAATTACCACCAGGTAAACAACCTGCTATACTGAATAAAAATAGAGTCGTCCTCATTGTTATTGGGTTGAAATATATATTATTTTCGTGAACTTTCGCCTAATAATAAAACAACGAAGTAACTTTTCTGGTGTAACTTAAAACGAACTTACTGATTCGTTTGATACGTGACATCACTAGCAATAAAAGAAAGAGATGTTCGCCGTGGCCACTGACATACTACTCTATACAGATGAATATATACATTATTATAAGGCGATATAGTTACTTTTACTTTGCTTGCGTTAGCTTGACTTTCACTAAGTAATGCCAATGTCAGCTCTCGACTATTATCTCCGATATTATACAATCTGTTACGCAGCATTGATAATGACGTAATAGGCGACCGGCACGAGATTTAACGACCAATTTTTTTTAGATAGAGCTTCCTATCATACTTTTTTTTAACCAACAAGAAGTACTCTTACTGGTCGTAGGTCTCTGTTGCCAGAGACCATCTAGGTAGGTACGACCGCAGCGCCTATTTCTGCCGCCAAAGAGTATTGTGTAAACATTACTTTCTTCCGGTTTAAAAGGCGCGATAGCTTATGTAATTACTGGGGTAACGAGACGCGACAATTCTTCATTCTTCTCTCAATGCGACGAAGCACAGTGTAGTGCAGCATATATCATACTAACGCCACCTTGTTATGAGCAGGCGTATCACTAACCATCTGGTGAGCGTCTTCGCTTCTTTGAATAAAAAAAATTACACGTAGTTGGAGAACCGTAAAAATGAGATGCTGGTCGAGTTCTCTAACGTTAGAGTTTTTATTCTTTCTATATAATTCTGACTTCTCCTCCGATAAGGTTTATTTTATTATTATTTTCGCATTTATACGGATTAGCGCTTGGTTATGATCTCACCAGATGGTAAGCGGCGATATGGTCTTTGATGGCGAACTGCACTAGTTTAAAAAAAGCTAATTCACTGTTTTCTTAAAGAGTGAATAAGCTACTTTATGTTACTAGGCTACCCAGTAGCGAAGGTGGAAATAAAGGGAAGGGACCGAGGGAGCTGTCGATTGCCGCTGGGGGGAATATTTCTAACAAATTTCAAATATAATTCTATATTACGGCTAGCAACACAGGCGACAATCAGCTAGATATACTATCTTCTTCTTCGGTATTACCTTGACAGAGTAGTCATCCCTTCAGGTGTTGGTGGTGAGCTTCACAACACGCTGCCACTCTTCGCTGCTAGACGTAGTAAACGTGCTAATTATTTACGTGTACTAAAATACTTTTTAACGTTACTTCATTGAACACGGTTATGATAAACTTATCTTCTTAACTGATCGAAAATTATCTGATCTTTTGATTGATTAGTTACTTTTTTCTAACATATTTAGTTGAGAATAGTAGGTAGAGGGGTAAGTAAGGAATAGTCAGATATCAAAATTTTATATCGAACTATTCCTTCATTTTAGAAGTCGTATAAAGTTTATCGATAAAGAGAACCTTAATAGAGTAAGCGTTGTACAATGTTGTTACTTGAAAGGTAAGCTCTAAAACGGACACCCGTGCGCCGAATCGTATTACCTTCCATAGCAACACTGTTGCAGCAGCGTCTGCTTTTAACACGGTAATAAATTTTATGACCTCTCGCAGACTGGTTAAGAATTTAGAAGACTTAGGTAACATATAAAGTCACATCACTAGCCAAACACTGAGGTAGTTTAAGTTTATAGTTCCAATCTAAAATGAGAGCACTCGCTTTGTTTCTACTTATATGTTTAACGAAGCGGTGGTTCTGTTTATATGAAAAATCCCCACTGAACTTGAGATTCAGGAAAACTGATATATCCTAAGAAAATGTTCAACTTAATTTAAAAAATTTGGTTAAACCGGTATATTACTAGGTATAGACAACACTGATAGTTAAATACATCTGCGACCTATCCCTGGTTATATTCCGGGCTAAATATAAGTTTAAATGGTACAGCTGGTTTTTCGAAGCTGCCTTCATCGTCATCATCAAACAGATAGACGTTCACTGGTTATGGGCTTCCTCCAAAGATCTTACATAGATGGATCTAAACGGCCTGAAAAGCTAAACAACTTAATAGCATTTCTGTGTAATGCCAATATATGAGACCTAGAGAATTCTATGGCCACTTCGCCATCGAGGTCTCATTATTACTTACATCAGCTTTGTTCCAAGTTTCTGGAGTGTATATTTTAAAGGTACAAATAATATTTATTGTCTTTAGTCTCCAACACAAAAGTCTTTTATCAGTCAGCTACTTAGAGTTCATACAGGTCATATTTAAAATATTATCCTAATTCTTTTACTAGTATTTTAGAAGCATGTTTAAAAAAACATCTTATGTTATTTAGTATGAATAGAACCTCCTTATTTACCCTCGACCTACATTAAAGACCTATGAGATATCATCATTTTATTGTGATATTCACACATAACGACAAACAGTTTTATTCTTATAAATTAATTAGCTATGCCGTTAAATGGTTTATTAAGGCGTATAGTGCCGCGATAAATCGTATAGCGCCATAAACTGTTCCTATAATAAACTCCTTTGTTATAATAACGATTTGGTTTTAATATTTTTACTTGTAAATAAAAAAAAATCACACAAAGATGATCTACTAGACCAATTCGTAAGTTTTTAACTACAATCGAATGACACTTGATCTGAATTGCATATGATTTTTAATTATAATTCGACTGCAGATTGTGAATCTATCTAGCAGAATTACTACTAGTACTATTAGGGGACAAATTAATAATATGAGGGTAGTAGTTAAACAGGCGGTTACCAAATTCAACGGTTCAAACTTCACCACATGAGATCCTAGAAACAACTAGTTACTGCCGTGTCCGGCAAGCGGTTAGTTACGTCATCATAATAACAGATCGTTAAGGGTAGTTTATGTGAATTTAGAAGTAGATTGTAATACAAATTAATAAGCTAATTACTATTATACACTATATATATACTGCTTACCACCAGTTCTTTACTAAAGTGGATATCGCCAGTTCGGCAAAGACTATCTAAGTAGGTACCATTGCTGCGCCTACTTCTACCGTCAAACTGCAGTGTGCAAACATCATTATTTTCCGGTTTGAAGGACGCTGTAGCTAGTGAAATCATTAGAGTAACGAGACTTAAAGTCTAATGTCACAAGGCGACGAGCGCAACGTGGTGCTGTGTTTTAACTAGCACCACCTTGTTACGGGTAGACGTATCACTAACAATCGGGTGAACATCTCGCTGGTATTGTCGCTTCTTGATGAATAAATAAGTACATTCATCATAATACTGTTAACTTATTATTACGAATGTGTACTCCGTTCATAGATTAAAGAGTTTAGAAGCCTATAAAAATCTTCGATGAACTAAAGACGCTTCTCTAATAAAATAGGGGTTGAAATTGCCACTATTCGTAATACGAATAATAAAATACATATATGTATAAATATGTAAATAAAAATAATGTCACCAAACACTGTATTCGTTTTCAATGTGCGTTGCTATTACAATTTGTATGTATTCATGTACAAGTTCTGGGCTCTTGTTGAATTTTGTTTGGCTTTATTTGTTTATTTTTTTTCCGCAATATTGTAACCAATGTTTGTGGAGTGTATTCGCAAACAATGGCTACAATTTATTGTAATCTGAACGTTTGCCTAACGCTACGTCCTTCGCTCCGGACATGTTTTATCACGCGGGGCTAGGATAACACGCTAGGGCTTATTGAATTGCGGACGCGGGATTGTGCTGAGACGCTATTATCCGGCGTGTTTTACGAAAAGAAGAGAAAAAGAAGTATTTACTTATATTCTCTACATATTCTTTCATGAATTCATGTTATTCTTTGGTTAGCTATTTCATTACGCCACCTTTTTCCATGCATGTACTAACCATCTGTAGAATATATTGCTCATCACACTTACACGTTAGGAACATGGGAATAAAACTGAGTTAAGGTTGCATCCTATAAAAACCCTAGAAAGAAAAGTGGTGTCGTCTCCTGACCATTTTTTAAAATTACACAAACATACATCCTATTTATATTTTCTCTATATATAACAAAAGTATATTAAACAATTGTAAGGTATGATCACCAGAAATAGGATACAATAAAAATTGGAGAAAGAAAGAAAGAAAGACTTGACTAGAGCATAAAATTTAACTACTTGTGACATTTAGTTCCACCACCATGATAACAGCCAATTAACGTCCCCACTGTTGGGGCACAGGCCTACCCTCAATATGAGGGCGATGGGCCATAGTCACCACGCGGGCTCAATGCGGATTGGTCACTTCACCTTAGAATAAATTATAATTCATATGCAGGTCATGATATTTTCCTTCACCGTTTCTATTTCACTGTTCTAATAAAAGTTCACAAATGTACATAACTTAAATATTAAGTCATCGGTACATGCCGAGATTCGAACCCGCGATCTTCGGAATCAAGGCCGCACGCTCTAACCATTAAGCCAGTTAGCTAATTTTCTTTTAGTTTGATGAAATAAAAAAAAAGTTTTATTTAATCAATCAAATAACCCTTCAACATAATGCGATTAAAACTGTTACTATAATTCAGGTCCTCGATTGTGGTATACTAGCTGCTTCCTGCCCGCTTTGCTGGCCGTAACACCATCGCAACTTCTTTTGGGGGAAGGAAATTAATAAAATCCATTCTTAGCTGACCTCTAAATGGCAGAAGCGATATCTCTAACAAATTTTGCATGTTTACGTCTAATAGTTTCGGAGATCCTGTGTTTAGTCAATGAAAATCTGGATGTCTCCTATATATATTCAGATAAATTGTTAATATACAAACAGTTGTAAAGAGTATGAAAACATTGGTTACAACCACCTGTCTACTCTTCACACCGAGCTTCTCCTGTTCATTATTTTTTAATACTCATCGGCGGATGTAAAGACTTTCCATAACCATTAGTAGCTTGTATGTATAGAATCCGAACGAAGTATTAGTGCGTAAGGATTATACTCCTGAATAACAACTCCCGGGACCCAAGTGAACTTCACCTGTTCGCGGTGCACCCTGCTAATCAACAAACGAGGCTCTGGCTCTCACCCACCCGCATTGGGCTAGCGTAGTGGGTAGTGGCCCAAATCTCCCCATATGAAATCTTACAAACGTCGGCCGCTGGTGCCCGGTGTGGCGATCTTTGAGAGAGGCCTATGTTCAGCCGTGGATGTCTATGAAGTGGTGGTGGTTATACTTCTAGGAGTCCTCCCCTATGTCCTACCCATTTACACGTCAAGTAATACTTACTAATCCGACAAATACTCAGGTTATACAATGTAATTGCAATAATTTGAAACTGTGGCGTTACAGTGTAACGACAGGGCATCGACACACTATCTATGACCGTCACAAAAGGGAAGTCCACGCCAGCGATCTTTATGACATGGAATTTAACGACTTTCAGCAGTCTACTTTTATTGCGCCGATAGCGATGGCTTCCAGATGTTTACGTAACTGCAGCTAAGTAATGCATCTTATGTCTGTAGAAACTATACTATCGTAATTTTTAGCTGCATATGCAAGAATAGACCGGCATGTCTCTGCGATCTCTTACAGGAATAAACAATCATACACTTGATTGTGGACTGTTCGGTGTTTGGAAGAAAACGAATAGATTTAAAAATAGAGTTAGACATAAATAGATATAAGAAAATTGAGTTATTTAATTAGTAATTAGGAAATCCGGAACAAGTTTCCAAAATTTTGTAAATACATTGCACAGAGAACTGCAAAGAGAAATTAGTAATTTTAAATAAGGGTGTAAATTCTTTTATGCAATAATTATCTATGTAGACAAGAACTGTGACCCGAATCAGAAGAAATAAGTAGAAAACAAAACAACAAAATATTTCAGCTGTCGTATAAGTTTGATAAGTGCGTGTGGTCCATTACAATGTGAATCTGTTTAAGATGTTTTCACGGCATCTACATAGCGATCGACGCCTTCAGACACAAGATATTAAGCCTTGCGACTTACAAACAGTTTCGTGGCACTGTTGATATACTATTACTTGAGATCTTAAAAAGGCGATACTTATTATTGTTTTAGACGAAGCTGCTAAATTAATGAGACATTAAGTTTCTGGTAAATGATACGCCAGTACACAACAAGGAGATGCTTATTAAGATGGTATACCCAGCACCACATTGTTGTGCTCGTTTTGAGACATGAGACTTTTGTTAAGCTCGGTAATTTCATCAGTTAAAACGTCCTTCAAATCAGAGCGGTTATGTTTGCATACCTAGACAGTCTTCGGTAACAGAAACCTATCACCAATAAATCTCTCTCTATATCACAACAGATCGCGAGTTTGTCTATAATTTTTTTGCCTCTTAAACTGTTGAACCGAATTGGTTAAGTCTTTGGGAGATGTTGTTTAATTTTTTTTATGATTAAGTTTACGTCGTAATTATTTAGACAACTATTTCAGCTTCATGGGACTCGGAGCTTGCAGATCTGGAATCCGTGAGCTAAAAAGAGTTGCTGTTTTATCTTTTAAACATTTATTTATATGACATAAATTTCAGTAATATCTGTTACCGTTATGTTTAAGTTTAACTTGGTTTAAAATTATGTTAATGTTCTTTAAAGTAATAATTTCAAGTGAATGTCAGTGTTCGTAGTTTCAAATGAAAACCGAATTGAAATATCAAAGGAATGTACAATAGAATTTGTTGTGGAAACGCAAAGGCGGCGACCTACCTTTGCTCCAAGAAATGAAAGCTGGCGACGTGACTCTGAAAAAGACGAATGCATTTCTTAGACTTTAGTTTGTGCGTCTCCTGAACGAACGAGTCCTTTTTTTCTTTGCAGCAGGTTTACTTGAAAGCTTACTTTATACATAAGTTATAAAATCAAATTTAAACGTTTTAATGATAAATGAACTACTGAGGATCGTCTACAATCTAAATGTGTGGTTGTCAGAACGACTCTTGCTTCTGATGCTTTATAATCTCTTTAATACTAAGGTAACGATATTTATTGTCTTTGTTAGTGTTAGGTGATGACGTGGAACCAGGACGTGGCCACATACAGTAGCTTTTATTAACAGCTATAAGCTAACCGAAAAGCTAACAGAAAGAATTATGCATGAAGTTTCTCAGCTTAATCCAAAATTTTGTTGAATGTAAGTAGCACTGGGTAGCATTGCTCGAAGTAGTGACGGTCGATGTGGTAGACGTAGTCCTGGAAGGTAAAACAATATGCACTGACGATCTGGTGACGGTCGCGATCAATGTTTATATTTTTGAAGGAGGCCTTCGTCCAGATGTGGACGTCGACCGGCTGATGATGAAAGGATCTTTTAAAACCTGCTGCAATAGCTATCACTCTCATGTTGCAATTTTATCGGTTGTGCACATATTAGAGCTAGAGCATTTTGAACATGACAAATTGAGATCTAGATTTAACCCATTTTAGATCAAAAAGTTGTTGATGTCCCGCGCCAGGTACATAACTCACCATTTTATATAATATATTTAACACAGTTCAAGTTTCAAGATGTTCCGATATTTTATATCGCGTGTCTATGACACGCCATTCCGTAAAGGATCAAAGACGTCTTTCCGGTTATCATCAATAAAACTATTCCGTCTACGGTTGCGTTAGACGCGAAAATACTATCGGTAACCTGCAGCCGTTTACGACGACCGTAAATCTGGTAATATATCGGAGAGCCACACACCCCCTCACGCCTCTTATTTGGCCCACTTCCATCTGGCTTTACACGTGATCAGGTATTATAGGTTTTATTCTGTTTAGGAGGCGAGGGTATTGATATCATTACTGCAAGAATTTTACTGTCGTCTAGTAAGTTTTTTTACATGACGACAGTAAAATTCTTAGTATTTAACATCTGTTAAGGTTATATGGTAAACATCCCCGGTTTGCAAACTAAAAGATTTAGTTCCTCGTTTTTTATAAGAACAGCAAAGGAGAGGAACAACTTACCGGCTTCACTGTTCACGTTCAAATATGACATTGGTGTCTTCATAAGAAGATTTAACAGACTAGGTTAATGCACTTTATCAAAACGTCACCACTTACCACCAGCCGGAATCATCGTCCAGCAATAATCTATTTTAAATAAACACTGTGTGCAACAATACTGTGTTGAGGTTAAGGGTTGTAGCTAATGTAAATTACTCAGATAACGAAACTGAATATCTTGAACTAACGGCTTATTATTATGGGCAGGCGTATCACCATCAGTTGATGGTGAAACAAAAAAAATTGTGGATATAAACTTCTCATACGATGCGTTGAAAAATTTCTAGCTTCGTTATAGCTAAACTGTAATTACTATTTTAACATGTATACCTCTGATGGATTTATTATAGAGTTTATGTAGTTATTACTATTTATCTTTTCAACTTAACTACAAAAAAAAACTAAGTATGGTCTACCAATACAGTATATGTTGGATTCATATAGTTTTTTACAAAACATTTAAAACACTCGGACGGGAACCAACTTTCTGAACAGAGCTGAATGAAAGATATGAAATGGCATAGTCGATTTTAGTACATTACTAGAAATCGGTAATCCCTTAAGGATCATAACCATGAGGTGTCTTCTACGAACTGAAGTTTGACGGTCAGATTGAGGATATTATTCTAGTCTGCAGCTCTTTCTTTTTAACTGATATATAGCAGCTCATTTTTCAGGAGGAGTTATAATCATTTTTAATAAATGCTCACCTGACCTTTGCCTAAATCGGACACTATCCTCCTAATTACCCTCTTACAATAATGAACATTCGAAATAATCATGTAAAAAGCGTTTACTGCCGGCCATTAATGAGATGGCATGTACTATCTAATGATTAGGGCGGGCCGTGCTACGTAATGACATCATGAGCTCCTCTTATCGCCGTAATTAAGAAAACCCTCTTCTCCCGGGCTTTTCTGTCATAAGGCGATTTCGGTTGTGATGTACATGAGATAAATAGGAAAGAAGTTCCCATTTTCGGGGCGCGACAAATTCACAAGGAGAAAGACAAGACTGCGCCTGGCTTGATCCGATATTGTATATCCACTGAAGATGCTGTTCTTGAATTTGTTGTCGTCCTAAAAATGATTTCTTTTAGCGGTACTTCATGCTCAGTGTGATTCGAATGCGCTTCTCTTCCATCATAATGCTTTTAGAATTGTAGCCATCGCTGATTTCATACATGTTACGATTCATCCTTTTTATTGCAATTTTCTTTCATTATGCGATGGTTTTTATGGTTGTCCAATAGGTCAACCAGAGACAGAAAGGACTGCAGCGCGCTGATCGCCAACCTTCACTAGTTGAACAGACATTTTAAGAAGAATAGGTTATGATAAGTTTTGAAGTTCGTAATAATCCGTGGGTATATCACCAAGTCGAAGATCTTTATTTTTATAAAAATGGAAGCAGGTTTGTGTGTTACATAATAAGCTGTTATTAAAATAATAGCACGAAAAATACGTCATCAATAAGCTGATACGATAGAGCTCTTCATCAACCACATATTGACTACCGATTGCATTTTATTGGTTTATATTTAAAGGAAAAGCTTCAGAAGTATATTATTTCATCCAAAAACTTCTGTAAGGTTTCATTTACTTTGTAAAGGAAGTGTAGTTTTGCGGCTTACTCGTAATTAATAAATGTTAAAATATCACGAAAGAAACCAAAGTACGACTCCCACTTTTACCATCTTCAAAGTCGTTTCCCAATACAGATTTCTCTGAGAAGATCGTGCAACATATTCAGACAGTTTGTTTTTATCGTGATGGTTCTCACAATTGTGTAATAATAAACAGTCTATATATATTTATATATATAAGAAAGAGCAGATCAAAAGTTCAACCTTTTTGAGCTAAAGCCGGTGACACATTCAGGAACAGCTCGTTTAACTTACAACAATTCTCTTTTAGGATCAGACGATGAAAACTTAAAGATAAATAACAGAGAGTTGTTATGTTTATTGCTGTGTACAGCCGCATCCTTTTTTGTCTTTAACGGGGTGTTAAGAGGTGGATGGAGAGGGGAGGTGAGTTTACGAGGGCAATAAAAGCGGTTAATATACTTAGTGGAAGTGCTCCATGCTCGATCGAAATATGGCCATGGTATTGTCTATTTGAACGGCAATCAACCTTTAGTAAATATTGCGGTAAGATAGTAATTACAAATTAAATTGTATACCTACGAGTATAGTTAGTTTCAAGGTTTAAACTTGATTAAATGTAATCAGTGTTAAAGTTTAATATTACATTATAATATTGGTTACAAGATTCATCTTAGAATATTAAATTGAATATTTTTATTACTTTTATAACAAAGTATTATTTTATTATCACCTTATAGGTAAAGTTTAAAGGTTAAATTAAAAACATGAGAATAAAATAAGCAACGCGGAGTCGATCGATGTGGAGATTTTTGAGGAGGCCTATGTCCAGCAGTGGACGCCTGTCGGCTGGTTATGAAATATATATACCGATCGATGTGGAGATCTTTGAGGAGGCCTATGTCCAGCAGTGGACGCCTGTCGGCTGGTTATGAAATATATATACCGATCGATGTGGAGATCTTTGAGGAGGCCTATGTCCAGCAGTGGACGCCTGTCGGCTGGTTATGAAATATATGTACCGATCGATGTGGAGATCTTTGGGAGAGGCCTATGTCCAGCAGTGGACGTCTATCGGCTGATTGTGAATGAAATTAAATATTTCTGTGTACCTGTTTGTTTATATTTTTGATGCACAACCCTTTCATATAACAAAAGCTTAATACTAGATATCATTTGTACATGACTACTGGTGGTACTACTTTCACTTTAGGAATTACCATCTATACCTACATACTATATATATATTTCATCTTCATCAGCTGATAGACGTCCTCTGCTGGACATAGGCTTCCCCCAAAGATCTCCACATCGATTGGTACATATATTTAGTTTATTAAAAATAATTGATTTCTTCGAATGTCTTAACGTTAGAGCAGGCTTTTAGAAGTTACAAAAGTGCTCGCATACAATCGCAAAGGTCAGACGGGGCCCAAAGCTAAATTGGCCGATTCATCGCATGAATGGAAAAATCAGGACACGACGACCTGCTTATTTATAATATATTAATAGTAATACAGTATCGAATCATATTAGCTGTGTAACGTGCCTACTTCTCTTTTAGCTTAGATATATTATATGAGTGTAATGAATGATTGCATACATACTTAATATATACGTGACATTGAGTAGGCTACGTGACAATGAGTAAGGTCTTCGTGGGCGAGCCGCATACAGTAGAGGTAATACTGGAAGGTCATAAATTGGACCGCTCTGGTGAACGTTACATGAGACTGGATACTGGCAGCGCACCACCGATTGATGTGGAAAAGGCTTATGGCTGATGATGATGATGTGATAATATCAAAGGGTTTTATCTAGTATTGTTGATATTAAAAAAACACCGACTATGTTTATATACTATGTATGTAACTATGTTTCTGAAGATAACACCATATCTGAATTTTTTTGTCTTGTTTCTTTTTAAAAAAAATATTCTCATTACCCAAAGTTTTCACAAGTGGTCGCTATTGATTTGAATCGTCGAATCATGCAATATTAATCTGGTAATTGAAATACTGTTTTTTTTTTTTTTTAATTAAAAGTTCTTTCGTGGAAACTAGTTACTAAAACACAGAAACACCTTCAGAAGTTGTGACACAAAATTACTAGTAAAAAATCGTGATGGGGAAGCTAGTGACAATACTAAAACAACGTGTCTTTCTGTATCTGTTCACAGGTAGCATAGTGGGGTTGCTACGAGGAATAATTATGAAGTTTCCTCATTTCTTGATGCTAACTATTATAATTAAAAGATTAAAAAAAAAAATCTAAATTTTAAAAAAAATTAACTAGAAGTTTAAGTAAATACAGCATATTCTTTATGGTCATGAGATTTTAATTTAAAATCATCTCCTAAATTCCTCACTTTATATCCTTTCATCATAGTTCAAAGAGCTTATTATATATATATATATATAAATAAATATTTTATTAAATGAATTGTGAAAGCTTTATGATGCTGAAATGCGATAGCAGTAAACAAAATCATAAAATGCAGCCCCGAGATACAGCTATTGCTACTGGCCGAAGCATCCAGTAATTGTGAATTTCAATGAAAATATGATATAACATTATGTACGCTGTCGAATATTGCTCATGATCATCATATTTTATATTATCTGATATTTTAATGAAATCAATATTATTTCACGTTTCTATAGCAAGTAAACAATATTAATTAGTATTTTAAAAATCGGCATAGAATTGCGATCCTCTTAAATATTGGAGTTAATAAAAGGTATGGTAATAACTATAACCATCCCACTTGCTGGTTTAGCTTTCTTCTTTCCAAAAGTATAAATTAAAAAGTTTATTTACAAGAGAAACTGAAACATACAGATTTATTTTGAAAGCGGTTAACAGGTAAAGAACATTCTTTATCCCAATCGATGTAAGTCGACTGCTGAACATAAGTCTCTTGGAAGGTATTTCACAAAACACAGTCGTATGCTGTTGACTCCGGTGGCTTCCAGCCACATGAACATTATTGAATGAAGAAATATTTGTAAAATAAAAGAGTCAAGGATACCATACAAATAATGGTAGAAAACTATTAACTGAAGAACGATATATATATCGTAAAGATATATATATATATGAAGTTAAAAGAATTATAAAATAATCTAAATAAAATATATCTAAATTTATTACAAACGAAAACTTATCCCATACTTTTTTTTAAATCAGACGATATATTTTTCACTTTTTTGTAATCGATAAGGTCAGCGCTTGACCACAATCCTACATTGATGTTAAGTGGTGATGTGGTCGGTGGTGAAACTGATAACGGCAAGTTATTCGACGTGTCTGTTTTTCTCATGAATAACGAGGAGCTGAACCTCTTTGGTGGCGCCCGCGTACCAGTACACTTAATGTTGGGAGGCCTCCCACGAGGTGGCCCGATGATCTGGCGAGAATCGCAGGAACCCACTGGATGCGAGCAACGCGGAACCGATCGATGATCTTTGGTGGAGGTCCATGTTCAGCAGTGGACGTCTATCAGCTGATGATGATGATAAATCTCTCTGTTCGCACTCAAAAACACTTAAATAACCATTTAATATTGAGGAAAAACTAAGGTGCTTCCTATTAAATGATTACAATACCGGAAATAAATACAGCGGATTGCAGTAGAGCAAGTGTACATTGTGTCCCCGTCCACAAAGAAACGCGCTGTTCGGTACTGAGCGCTTTGCACCCGTCGCCGGGGGCAATCCATTTTGATAGTAAACATTTGTGACAGAGATAAAAAGGTTTCGTAATTCAATTTCATATTGCTCTGTGCAACTACAAACAAAATGGTAACGAGATTACCGGGTATGAAAAAAAAATGATTTATCGCTCTGCCCGTACTCTCTGATTTCATTATTGTTATTGATTGATATTGAAAGAGCGGGGGTTGCGGAGGGCATATGAGCGACAAAATTTTTTGGATATATCAAGTCAAAAGAGACGACGTTTAGCGGATGTAGGTCTTTCTCTTACTGAAGACATTACCAGTGGAGTGATGGTTTAGTATTGCTGTCGTCTAGAAGAAAAAAGAAGTACAAACGTCTCAAATCATCGCCTCTGTGAAGGTCTTATAATTTATCACCCCATGAGTCTTCACCTCCACCACTAATGCATAAAGTTTAGTAGTAGTTTACTATAAATATTATTTTAGTATAGGGCGGTAAGTCTTGCCGAAGACCGTCTAAGTAGATAGCACTACAACTCCTCTTCCCACGAACAGTAGTGTGCAAACTGTTCTTGTTCGAAGGATGCTGTAACTAGTGAAATTATGGACTAAAGAGACTTAAGATCTTGCGTCTCATAGCGACGAGTGCAACGTGGTGCAGTTTAATCATACCGAGTGCAACGTTATTATGGGCGGACGTATCACTATTAGGAGAACCTGTCGCCTGTCCTATCGCTAAAATAAATAAAAAAAACTCCAATTTCTCTATTAAAAATTATTGAATTTATGTACAAATGAATTTATTTATTTTCTTTGATAAATCTCAAGGTTCATTTAAATACTATATTATTGTTGATGTAGTATTGTTGATGTTTTCCATTACACAGTTTCTGTGTACTCCTGTGGAGTCTCATACCATATTAACCAATTCAGTTAAACCGAAGAACTGTACCGCCATGGTTCTGTATATAAATTATTTAATGGATAGAAGATTCAAAATTGAATATTAGCTTCGAAGACTTGTTGTTTATTCGACTGTTCACCACCCTTTCAATTGACGGTAATGAAATGTTAAATTCGTAACGCTTCTTGTCCTCTAGCTCCTTTATCTTAGGTCGTACGTTGAAGAGAATAACTTCATTGAACCCAATAGGCCACGTCAAAGGTAACACCGAGGGCAGTAACCCGCCGCGTAATGTTTTAATTAATTCAATTAAAATCTAAACTTTCATTTTAACCTTTAAAAAATTTCTTTTATCGGTTTTGAAGCGTAATGAACAAGCTAGTAGTGATTATGTTTATATTTTCTTTATCTACTATGGGTTATAACTTGACCTTGATTTTACATCGTTAAGTGACAATGAAGCTGTGGGTGAAGAAGTGTGCTTGTCCGTTATTCTCTGGCTATCATGTGTTGATAGCCGGAACACAGTAATGCTGTTATGACAGTAGAACTATATGTGGTGATTTAACCAGTAATACACCGAATTGAAAAAATGCCATCACCTAAACTCCACGTGTGGTTCTTTGTAACTTTATTTATGATATCTCCTTGCCCGTGATTACATATTTTGCTACCTAGGCAGTTATATGTTACATTATAATACACGTATGTCTAATTACATGTCATATAATGGAAAAGTCAAAAAATTAAATAAAACCTGTATATATTTTTTATACCAGAAGAGCTGTGCAGTGAGAATAACACTGTAAAAAAAAACAAAGTATCTTTTTTATTCATCTGAGTATCATATAGTATTTATAATTGTCCTCGCCACTCAAATAACTGGATAGCAATTTAAATAAAAAAAAGTGGAAAGTCATCAACAAAAGGGTTCTTAAAACGAGGGCCCCAAAGGCCCATTAACCCTATCCGTGATAGAATAGAAACATAAAAAAAAAATCCGCATCCACATCCGTATTTACGGAGGTGAAATTAGCTTGGCTTGTTAAAATTAATGAAGCGAGTGGGGTAACTGAGTTATGTAGCCAGTTAACGGAGGTCCGTGTGACCCCCACGATCGAGGGTGCGATAAGACGGGAAATGTTTGGAAAAAAATTGTTATGACTTTATTCATTCATACATAATTGTATTGTAACTGTGAGTTCGTGTATTGTTTCATTTTTTGAATTTTAATATTTGTAAGATGTAGAAACTATTTTGTGTTAAAGCAGTATTTTATTATTAGATTCAATATGATTTTGTTTATTTATTTGAAGCCTTTATTGTAATAACATAAATTAAGTTGCAATTATATTAATATTATTATCATTAGCAGATATACGTCCACTGTTAAACATATGCCTCCCCTAAAGATTTCCGCATCGATCGATCACCAATCAGCATGGCCTCCGATAATGTCCGGCACTAGTTGTCTTCTTGTAGGGGTTCATATAGGGAGATGTGAGTCATTTCTCTCCATTCTGGCCCAATGCGCGTTGGTGGGAGCCAGAGCGTCGTTTGTTGATTAGCAGGGTGCACCACGGGCAGCTGAGATTGGCTTGGGTCCCGTGAGTTGTTATGCGAGATCCCTTACCCCCCAAGTCGCAATAGGCGGACATAATGCCTATAATATAAAAATTAATTGTTTCACAACCCTCAAAGATTAAAGTTTTAATACAGATATTAAAAAGACTAACATCAAAACAGAACTGTAATAAAGTCAAGATCTGTATTTTTTAATATTTCCTACGCTGTATTTATTTTTTCGAATTTTTATGACTGATCAATGTGATACACTTTCTCCCAAAAAAAAAAAAAATCACGAGAGGTATATATATATATATAACAATTATCATATTTTTCATAAGTCATATTTTTTTTCTTTAATGAAGTGACGAGACGAGCGGGTCGATCACCTGATGGTAAGTGATACGCCTGCCCATTACAACGAGGCACTAGCTAGAATGGTATTCACAGCAGCACATTGCGTTTTTCGCCTCGTGACATTACATGTTAAGCTTCAATACCCCAGTTATTACTCTAGCTACAGCGCCCTTCAAACCGGAATACAGTAATGTTTGCAGATTACTGTTGCTGTGTACTGTTTGGTGACAGAAATAGGAGCTGCGGTGGTACTTACCTAGGTAGTAAATATGCTTGAGAATCATTACTTTTTTATAAATATTTATAAATTTTCTTTATCTTCACAACCTGGGAAGTTAATGATACATCCTTTATGGCGATATGTTTGTAATTCGTTTTGTTAGATATATAAGTATTTTTCTTTATCTGGTTTACCTTGCAAAATTGATTAAAAAAATGATTATCGTGATGGGTAACCCCGTAATTTACGAGTAACCACCTAAAACATCAAGCAGAAACAACCAAAGCAAATATTGGACATTTTATCCATTCAGTCGGTTATCTATAAAGCGAAGGTAGTTTTACTGGAGTAGTTACACAGCTATCTTGTTTATCCACGGCGGCAAACAATTAAACATTCGAAACTAGAGGATTGGTGACCTTAATCTCGCCGAAATGGATCCGCTGCATCGTATTAGTTCCAGGGATCATAATTTGCGTTCGGGTTATATTAATTAAAGTGTTCGGCGGTGGTACAACGCCGGGGTCGGACGATCAAAGGATAATTAATTCGCTGGTGGAAGTTTCGAGATGATTGGTTGACGGATAGCGTCTTGCAATCATGAAAACCCGTCTACCGTCTGTCAGATCGGAATACATTTGTCCCCCACTTTAGAAAAGGCGTGAAATTTTTATTTGAGGACTAATTTTTAATTCAGTGGTTTTGTAATAGAATGCGAAAATAGACCAAAGCAGGAGGAAGTGAAACGAGACTTAGACCTAAGCAGGGTTTTGAGTGTATCCAAGTTCAGTACAACGCGAGATATATTTGAAATGTCTACACAGAGATGTAGTCTCGGCGCTGAGCAAGACCCCAGTGTATGCTGCCTTGTATCCTCATCGCATCTACAATTATGACATTCGAATGTCGGCTATCTTTCGGTTATGCAGCACATGTAATTATCAAAACTCATCGCCAGAAATTATTTTTACCAGCCGAAAAGGTATACTGATCTGTACCGCCAGTCCATCCACTCTTCTAAGAAGCGACGTATGACTGACAGTTTAGTGACGACCACCCAAACTTTTAATGTTTTTTTTTAGAGGTTTGTTTTACTATAACGAAATTTGGAGTAACTGGAGCTAACGTATCCTTAATATTATATGAAACCCAAAAATAAAGAAAATATGAGTTTTCTAATAAAATAGTTACATTTTATGTTTCCATACGGTGGAATTCTATCGTTCTCTACAACGTGAAAATCGTGAACGTAATCCCCGACACTATATAAGTCTGGGTTGATGGATTTTTGAACATATATATATTTTATATACATATGTTCAAAATATATTAAATATATTCAAAATTGCTTTGCAACTAATTGTTTGTTTAAAATTAATAACTTCATTTGATGCTACAATCTAGCTGTGATACTTTTATAAAGTTTAGTTCGTAGTTTGTAAAGGACGTAGAGCCGCGCTACGACGTAACTTTAACCGGTGCTACAAAAAGCTTTACTTACAAAATTACTCAACTGGTTTTTTGCAGCTCAAGATATATATTGGAATCATCATTATCATTCCGATTGATGGACGTCCACTGCTGGACTTAGGTCTCTTGTAATGTGTTCCACAAAGCACGGTCTTACGCTGTTTAAATCCAGTGACACCCTGTGATTTTATTGATGTCCTTTGTCTACCTAGCGGTGGATCTGCTTACTCTACGCTTTCCGGTGCGGGTTTGGCATTACAGCACTTTAAAAATGAGTTTTTATATAATATAAATTTTTATATTAGTATAAAATGGAGGACTACATCGGTTCTACGAGCTACGTGCCTCGTCGAATGCCACTTCAGTCTCGCGATTTTTAGGGTTATTTCGGAGTGTGTTACAATAAACTTTTAATATATCACATCATTAAATATTTGCGATAACTCCACTTGCATAGTAGTTGTATGCCCTATAGGTCTAGAGAAAGCGCGGGTTCGATTCTCTCTAAGCGCCGTTCTGTTTGCAGGGCGCTACATCTTCCGGTGAAGCACCCTGCAAACCGAATGACAGTAATGTTTGCTCGCTGCTATTTAGCGATAGAAATAGGAGCTGCGGTTGTTCTACATACCTACGTAGATGGTGTCTGCCAACAGAGACCTACCACCAGTGGATTATCTTTTCTTTAATTTTCTTTATATATACAAACAATTTGTTCATGATTATTATAAACAAATTAAATAATATTTAGGGGGAATATAAGTTTAATATAATTTAAGTAGAACTGATACTTATTTCGTAACAAAACTGATAAAACGTGGCGCGGTCTATTGCTGGAACATGCGGCTGAAACGTGGCCACGTGATTAAAGGTGAGGGGGCTCCTATCGGGCATTTGTTACTTGTCTTGAATTGATGTCCTTGTCGCGGTACTCTCTTTTATTGACTCGTAAGTTAAGCGTACCACTGAAAAATAGTCCTGAAAATTGGTTACCTGAATTATGTCAACTTTGAATAACTATACAAAAATCCTGAACTAATTAATATTTTTTTTTTCAGGTAGAGTTTACTGTGATTTTAAGGTATCGTTGCTTTAAAAGGAATGCATTTTTAACAAGGAATGGTTTCAGTTTCTTAGCTAGTGCTTTCGTTGTCCAAAGTTAGCATCTAGAGATTTTATAACTCTCAGAGATGAGTACAGAATAATTCATACGACTAATGGATTGATAATAACTCCATACATAATGAAAAATACTTTTTAGGTAAAAATTATTATTTATTTATTAAAACGAAAAATTTCTTAAATACATTGATGTTGATGATATAAGAATTGTTGTTCTCGATGTTTTAAGATGATTAATCGATATTTAAGGATTTTATCTAGTAGGTAATAAGTGACAACTACTACATAATATGCGTTAAAGCTTTGAATACTCTAGCTTTCATATCTTAACAGCCGCATGTACAACATGTTGAAGGATTTTATTGGTGTTAGATCTCTGTAGCCGGAGACCCTTTGGTTAATTACCGCTACAGCGTCTACTGCCGCCAAACCGTAGAGTGAAAACATTACTGTGTTCCAGTTGGAAAGGCGCTATAGCTAGTGAAATTACTGAGGTATGAGACTTACATCTTAATATGTAAGGTGTTGAGCATAATGTGGTGGCAATGTATCTTAACTAGAGTCACGTATCATCTACCATGTGGTAAATACCCCGCTCATCTCATCGCTTCGTTAAATAAAAAAAGGAAGAAAGGTTGGCGGATTCGCAAATTTTATTACTATAATGTATATCACTATGGAATATATGTGATCCAGAAATTGAACCAGTGAACTCTTTTTAACCAGGCAAATTGTTAATCGCTGCACTTTCGGAGACAGTTGAAGATATTATTATCTATTTTCTTAAGTCATAAACATTACATCCCAACAGTATTTTAACCGCATTATAAAGAAAAAAAAAGTAGTATAAATGTTAGTAGTTATGTTCTCACTCGTTTGATATCTTCAATAGAAAAACTTTTTGATTTGTTCATTTAACTTCGATTTGACGAAATGTAATAAATAATTCTGGAAAATTCACCGCAAGAGCTTATGAATGAATTAATAATGATATTCGAATAATAAATAAGGCTTGTTTTCAAAAGTTTTCACAGCGATAATTTGAAAATTCGATTATTCATAGAAACAGAAAGCGGATCGTAATAATTTACCGGTTTATACGTAAATTGTTAATGCGTTTAACTAAAATTGATCCTTAATCTTAGTTAATAATTAATTACTCATGTCTTTTAAACATAAGTAATTTTATATTTATTTTATGCAATGGGACAAACGAGGGGTCCACCTGACGGTAAGTGATACTCCGGTGTTATAATGTATAGCACCGCATTGTGCTCGTCGCCTTGAGATATCAGATGTAATGTCTCGTTACCCCATTAATTTCTATAACTACAGCGTCCTTAAAAACTGAACATAGTAAAGTTTTTTATTCAGGCTCCGGAAACAGAGACCTACCACCACCACGGTTATTCGAACAAATTAAATAAAATTTATAACTTAAAAAAACCGGTACACAATATTCCTTGACGGTAGAAGATACTTTGACGGTGGTCACATTTTCCTTTCTTCAAATGACGTTGCTTCTGGTTAGAAGTCAGGATTATGTTGGATTGTTACTCGCTAAACTCTTCGGTGGTCGCCATCAGAGCGTTAAGCGGACTCCGGATCTCTTACAGAATGAATCGGTGCTAATGATAGGTACCCAGACTGTCTCAACAAAAAAAAAATCTTGCTAATATTTGGATTAGGGTATTTAAAAAAAGAGAGGCAACCCAACCGCATAAGTAACAGCTAGTTAGCTGAATAACTGACAAACTGACTGACTGACGTCGCTGCTGACAAATTAAGAGAACAGCTCACAAAGCGAATCAGTTGATCTGACTTAAGAAAAAGACTTCGTGCTTGTATCAGGAACCGTGGCCGTCAGTTTAAGCAAAATTTCAATTAATTGTTACTTTAAACTTTTACTCTGAACTCAATATCTAAAACGAGAACAATAAGCTCGCACGTGTTACAACACAAACAAAACGGTCAAATTAAAGGCCCGCGCGGCGTCTACTTTTACGAGACTCTACAGTTTCATATTTCATTGTACTTGATTTTATTACAAGTGTTTTTTTTCTAAATTTTAGAAACTTTATGTACTTTCTTATACCTTGTCAGATAGGTATTGAAGTCAGGTACGTATTTATGTGCTTTATACGTATTTTTTATAAATACAATTTTGTTTTAAGATTAAATAAAAATGTAAGTAAAACGCCTTTTTTTTACTGTCACGACTTTCAAAGAACCTAATTTAAAAGTTTTAGCCTCTAAGTGATAATTATTAATTTAATTTAATAAAACAATGATTAAACAATAATTATTACATTAAAATTTATGTAGAAATAAGTAAGAAATAAAATCTTCGAATTTTTTCCTAGAAAATCGTGAATTTTTTGAAAAATTAATAACTCCCAAATCATTGTTTTTGTATGGGGTAATCCATACATAGATATAGATAGGATACGAGCTATACTTTAACCCCCTCCAGATCTTTTACACCCATTACCTTTCACCCTGTTTACGCACAGCTGTAGTCTTGATGTGGTGCTAGCTACAGTGTTTAAAGTACTGTTAAATTCTAAATAATTGGACAAATATTACCTCCGTTCCTGCATATTATAACTTTAACTTATTGTTACAGTTTTTAAATATATTATCGAATCTATAAGAAATCTATTGATGAATCATTGAATACATATATACTACCAGCGTAGACGACTATAAATTACATCCTAAATTTTAAAATATTCTTTTTATAAATAAATACTATATTTTTTATGCTCTTAAGATGAAAATTTGTAAAGTAATAAGTCCTCGTACAATTATAAAGTTCTGTATTATTATATATATTGCATTTAAATCAATTATTCATTTACTGTGGATAAACTACACTCTACACACTTAGTTAATTAAACTAAATTTTTTGGTTAATAGTAATTAAGTTTGCATTTAAAATATCTGCAGAAGCTCTATTACTAGAATAAAACTTATGTATGTATACTAGTTGTACCCCGTTAGCTTTGCGGGCCGTAACACCCCTGCACCGCCCTTTGGAGAAGGTATTTTTAAAAATTCATCTTAGCTAACCTCTAAATGGCAGAAGCAATATCCCTTCCAAATTTTCAGCTTTTACGTCAAATAGTTTCAGAGATCACATTACCAGGTTTTTGTGTTTTACTACCACTGATTGAACTACTGAAATTGGTAGAATCATTGTAAAATGTAGTTAGAGAACATAAAATCACTATGTTGTTGCCATAGCTATTATGTTTCATAAAAAAAACATTAAATATATAACACAAGACATTTTTCCATCAGAGCGAGCGTTCAAAGGCTGCGTATAAACAAATCTGACCACAGACAATGCTTTGAATACATTTTTTTCTATTCAAAAGGCGAAGTAACGCCGACATTCGTTATCTATTGCAACACTTCCCCTGTTCTCCATAAAGCATTCGATTCGATTATTATTCAGAGCAAAAGAACGCAATAAACCGGAGGAAGCTCGGCCCGCCTCACACTTCAGCGCTCCTGAAAGGGCTACACGGCTTCTTAGACCCTTTATGTTATTTCAACAAATTTTACGTTTTACTGTTCTCTTTCGAGTTTTCCCTTAGATGTAAATAAGACTCCATTATATTTGAGTATCGTTATAGGGGCGTTTGAAGCGTTCGCGAAAATAAAATGTACGTACATTTGGTATTCATCCGACTTGTTTATTATATCACGCGATATAATGTGTATACGTCGTTTGCCTTTAATAAAGAAATACTTAAGAATGTAATAAAATAGCCCCATAAGGAAAGTTGAAGAAAATACGATGGCATCTTTATAAATAAGAGAATTTGTACTTTTCGGCTAGTAAAGATATACATGCACAGCAGTTGATCCACCTAGCGCGCACAACAGGAAGGGACTCGCAGAATTGGTGTCCAGTCATCATTATTTGTAGAGGGATAAAAAGAAGAAATATATATATATATATATATATATATATATATATATATATATAAGTACAGAATTAAGAAAAAAAATATTAAATCAATCTGGACAGCAAATTCTATTTACCACAGCTACAGCATTGACACGGAGAGCGAAGTATCACTATCAAAAAACGCGGCATCAGTGGGGGCTTGGTATGTGGAGGCGTCCGAGTCCAAAATATTAATCATTAAATTATTAAATAATAGTAAATAGTAAACTAAAGTAATTTTATAATAGAACTTATCATTAAAATCAAGTGAACATCATTACAACAGTATATTGATGTACCCAACATGTCTTTCCAATGGAATCTCAGAGCGACTAGTCTATTGCCATTTGTATTCAACTACTGTGAACTACCGCAGCTTCTGTTTCTGGCGTCAAACAGTACTGTGCAAACATTACTGTGTTCCGATTTGAACGGCGCTATAGCTAGTGTAATTACTGGGGTAACGAGAGTCAACGTCTTACGTTTCAGGCGACGAGTGTGATACGTTGCAATATATACCATCCTAACTAGCGCAACGTTGTTATACGAAAGCGTATAACTTACCATTAGGTGAATGACAAACAATAACTACTAAATTTTGAGTAATTATATCTAGTAGTTTGCGCGATCTCGGGATGAGTCCATGAGTCTCTAGATATCACCTATATGGTATAAATATAATTGCGACCGCTTCGTCACCGTTTGAACAATGACGTACAACAGTAAATCCAAAGATGATATTTATGCAAATCCTACATCCGGCTAAAATTCAGTTCTACCCGCAAAATTAATAAATTGTATTTGTAAGTAAAACTCAATTAGCATTGGAAATCGGATCCCGTTGTGTGTAATTTGCATTAATTTCATAATGAGCCTCTTAAATCCATTTAGTCATTTATTTGTAAACGGCGAAAATGAATTCGCTTGTGTAATCAAAATTACGTGATAAGCCTTATCTACGTTTTATGATTACTTGCGAGTTTATGCAACAAATGCATTGTATAATTCGGATAACTAAGAGACGCTTATGTCCAGCTGTGGACTTATATCTGATGATGATGGTGTTGATATTAAAACACGTTTATAGTATTCAGCGTATTTATAAGAGTTGAGGAATTTGCTGACGACGACTAGCGGGACGTTCTCCTGATGGTAAATGATACGCCCGTTGATAACAACGTGGCGCTAGTTAGGATGGTAGACACTGCGTATTGCATTCGTCGTCTTATCGGTTACTGACGGTTGGTCTTTGTTGATGGCGACCGTCTAGGTAAGTACCACCGCAGTTCTTATTGCTGCCGACAAACACCAGTGTGCAAACATTGCTGTGTATTAGATTATTGTCTAGCTAGTTTTAAATTACTGGGGTAATTTCACTAGCTAGTGCTTGGGTAATTAATATCGTCAAGACATTTTATGACCCAAGGCGACGACCATAATGTGGTGCTGTGTGTACCATCCTAAATAGTGCGACGTTGTCACGGGCAGGCGTATGTATCGTTTACCAACATGTGAACATCTCTCTCGTTTTGAAAATAAAAAAGAGTTAGAGCAAAATTTGATAAAGACAATTAACCAAACTATAATTAAAACTCTAATATAACAGTTAGTTAAAATTTCAAAAGTATATAAAATAGCATTATTTTCCAATATTTATATGAAAACAAATTTTGATTTACAGCTCTGAAAATTATCACAATCAATACTCTGTCTTGCTTGATTTGAATATTGTCCTGTTTGTCTCGAATAAATGTTCTCGTTTGTAAAACACCGATGTTTATTGGACTCGTTCATTTCCGGCTCCCGCGGCTGAATATTGTATTAGGAGGCAAATACTACGTTTCATGAGATGTTAATTATTTATATATGCTCACATTTAATTATAGTAACAGGAGAAATAGGTAGTTGATTAGTGATGAGTAAAGTTGGTCTTGATCTTAGTCCTGCGAAATAGCAAGACCAAGACCGAATGAATTAGAACAAAACAAATATTAGGACAGACCTATTATAAATCACCAAGACCAAATATGTAAGACTGAAGGAAAAAAATTAATTTGCTTGAAATCAGTTAAAATCTTTATCATATGCTTTTCATCTGAAAACAAAATATTTGTTATAAGACTTAATATTCAAAACCGAAACCACGACCAAGACTGAACAGACAAGACTAAGATTCTCCAAGTCCTGGTCTTGTTCTTGCTTTACTCATCACTATAGTTGATCCATTTTGAGAGTACGGTAACGTGTAATTTTTAGCTCGACATTTTGTTCACTTCGAGAACAATTCATATTAAAAGTACATAACGCGATCGAGCTCCCCAGTCGTCCAATTCTTTTCTAACTTACTCTTTGTTAATAGTTGTTTTTCCCATTAAAAGTTGGTACGCGGCCTTCGTTATTGTAGATACGAATTTTTCTTTTTTTTTCCCTCCCGTCCTTTCAACTTATTCGTCTTCCAAATTGTTCGTGATTTGCGTTGTTTTAGACCTTTAGGTTTAAATATTTTTAATTTAAATTCTTGCGAATATTAACCTTTACTTTATGATCCAAATAACTTGAGCTCCTAAGTGCTCAATACTCTGAAGTATATCATATAAAGGTAGTCTAAAGCATCACATTGGTAAGGGAAGTATATGTCTTTTATCTCCATATAAATATGCATGTTTTCTTAGCTTAGCTAACACCCTTGGACTAAGCAGTTTTGAAAATCCAACCTATCTGACCTCTGAAAAGCAGAAGCAATATCTGTACTAAGTCTTGAGTGTTTACGTTTAATAGTTTCGGAGATCTCATGATGAGTCAGCGTCTCTCGATATCTCCTACGATGTATGCAAGTATGGACGCTTAATTCTCAGGTGTAAAATGTTATCAGAAATTTACCTGTCCGCGGGTCTGTGTATGAAAAAAAAGGTCGCAATATCTCATGTACCGACGTGTCGTAGAAGTCGACTAAGAAATGATAAAAACAGTTTCTTTTTCTTTGTCAGCATCAGATCTTTGAGATATTCCCTAAAACTTAAAAATTTCATTATTATGTGGATATTTTATTTCAGATGATGAAAATCCTCTTTAATATTAATATAAAGCTTAATGTAGTTAATTTCAATGTTACTAATGAAATACTGTTTGTAAATCCGAACATATTTCGTTTTAAGCCTGCCTCCGCTCAGATTATTTCATTTGAATTAACATCATTATGAGCTTCCTTCATTTGCTTCCATTATCATTTATAAATACTCTATATATTTGACGCTTTCGCATTTTTAACTGTCCATAGAATAAGCAGCTAAGAGTTTTGGGCACTGATTATTATCAAAAAAAATGTAACAGTAAGACATGTTTAAGTTAAAGCTATTTTCCTTGTTTTATTTTTATGTATTACCATACTGTATTCTGGATGTTAACTGTATGAGATCGAGAGTATTCTAGACGAACGTTATATTACCTTAGTTTTATTTAACAGGTGAAATGTTAGCCATTGTGTTATTTATATGTATGTATATTATATACATGATATTTTCATTCGGTTTAGTTTGAACGTCGAGTACTATGAAGTGGAGAAGCAGGAGGAAACGTTGTGTTACAGATAAGAAACGACGAACCTTCCACACTTTAAATTCTGTCACGTGGAAATTCTAAATAAAGCTTTATGTATCTGTCTATTTTAGGATATACTATGATCGATCGACATATGTTATAGAAGTTGATACAATATAAACTCACCTCATGGTGACTTACAGCAAGGAAAACAACATGAAAATATTTTCCATCAATAAATACATGTATTTACATGTTCAGTGGTGTTAGTTCTCTGCTGCTGATAACCGTTTAGTTGGGTACCACCGAGCTCCTATTTCTGCTGCTTAACAGTAATGTTAAAATGTTAAACAAACTTTACTGTATTTCAGTATGTAGGGCGTTGCAGCTAGTGAAATTACTGGGGTAATAATTATCACGATGTTAACGTCATTTTGATACTTATCGTTGGATGAAGTTTAGCTCCTTGCTTCATAGAATCAAAAAAAATTAAGTTATGACGATGGAAGTGATGATCTTTCTAATTATAGAGATTGTATCTTATACATAGTAGCTGTATACAGGATTATTTTTATTATTCTGGCTGCTTAACTTTGTTAAGTACTTAAGTTTGAAGATTCTCATTATCGCAAAGCACGGTGTTGCGCTGTTAGAATCCATGTGTAGGGTCTGCCAACGCTGCGCTTTTCCGTGCGGGTTTAGCATTACAGCACTTTAAAAATTAGTTTTTACATAATATTTATATTTATGTGAATAGTATAAAATGGAGGAGGAGAGGATGTTATTTCACGAGTTGTTAAGCAACAAGCTACACCCCAACGACGTGCTTTATACAACAAACTGTCTAGCTGTCTAACCTGTCAGGACAGGCTAATGCCGCCGCTCGGACGACGTTTTATAATCTTCCTGTTTTAGTTACGTTATTAGATAACCTAGGACATGTAGTGCCTGTGAAATATATATGGAAAGAATAGGTTTATAAAAACAGAGTCTTATAATATTAACAGCTTAAAGAATAAAAGCGTCATCATACTTTCAGCTAAAAAATATTATGTAATAATATATTGTTTATGTCAAATTTTAAGAAGAATTTTGCTTCGCTTCATATTAAGTCTCGTTATCTTAATAATTTCATTAGCTACGACGCCTTTCAATCTGGAACTCAGTAATGTTAGTCCACTGCTATTTGTCGGCTGCAATAAGCGCTGCGGTAGTACCTACGTAGACAGTCTCCGGCAACAGAGACCTACCACAAGTGGAATATTTTTATACCTATTAGATTTTTTAGACCAACAATATCCTATTCTATATTTTCTAAGAATAAAAAAGACTTGTGTTTTACATCAAATTAAAAAAAGAAATAATGTATACTAAGCTAAGACGAGAACTGCTTCATTTCAAATTAATTTACTATTAGAAATGTAAATCTTATAGCGCCATATTGAACGCTATTTTACAGTAAAATTGTACGATCAAACTTTTTTCTAGAACATTCATTCCATTAACCTTACAATGGCCGGTCCAAGTTTAACGCTGAAGTGTTACCAATTTGCCAAACTTGGCAAGTAAAGCGAGGTATTCCGCAGTGTACGCGAGTGCATCAAACTTGGACATAAGAGCTGAGTGGGTCTTAATTAGTTGCTTCAAGTTCCGTGTAGTTGGAGTCGATAGGCAGCGCTCCGCTAGCAGGTTTCCGAGGGTAAGATCGACTTACATACCCATCACCACTTATAACATATCTAACTTAAAGTCTATGTTATAGTATTGTGCATATAATAGTTACATACTTGTAATACTTGACTGTAAGAATTTGACCTTATGTTTTTAATAGCGGACAGTTAGGACTGATTCTACCGAATTAAACTTGCCGATTCCAGAAAAACCTTATCACAGCCTTCTGGAAGAGCCTCATTCTGTAGCCCTTTGGGAAAGCCTTTTTTTATTATTCAATTAAACGACGAGACGAGCGGGACGTTTACCTTATGATAAGTGTTACACCTGCCATAACAATGTGGTGCTACTAAAGATTATATATACTGTATAGTTTCGTTACCCCAGTAATTACACTAGTTTACTTCTAACCGGAATACAGTAATGTTTGCACACTACTGTGTGGCTGCAGAAATAGGTATTACAGTGGTACCTACCTAGAACGTCTTCGGCAACGGAGACCTACTACCAGTGAAAACCTAGGTAGAGAATTCAGTCTATAACTTGACAGTGTTTAATCGTTACTTGAATACATAACTCGTGATACTTTGTATATGTGCTAATAGTAGTTCATAAATAAATAAAAAGAAAGTTAAAAGCCTATGAAACACAAAAGCCATTTGTTTAACTTTACTCGATATAATTAGTAAAGGAAGCAGGTAACTTAAATGTAACTTGAACTTCCGGAATGGAAACTTTCATTATTAACGTGCAATCGCCTCGATTCCGGGAGGCTTTGTCCGGGAAGTTTACTTGGCCCGCTTTTGTTTCTACTTATAGGGTATCATGTCTACTTAAGTTGGTAAATTCGGAATTTAGTCGGATTTATTGAGGGAAGCGGAAATAGACATACATAGAATGTTATCGTTTTTAGAGAACTTTATACTATGTCCGATTTTGTTTGTCAGAAAATAAATTAAAATGTATGATTTCTTCTGTTGAACAAATATAATATACCAATTAATGTCTACACTGCTGAGGGTCTTGCTGGGATCTTCTCTTATAAGTAGATAATCACATTTCTATTTATCATGCTGGTCAAGTGCGGGTTGGTGGATAAGATTTCAATTATATCTGACAAAAAGTTTGTAGCACAAAATATTATCAATCATCAGTTCAAAGATTTCCACCTCGATCGGGTAGGGATTTATATGAGAGGATTTGGGTCTTTTACCATCACGCTAACCTAATGCGGGTTTGGTTGGAGACAGAGCTTCGTTTATTGATTAGCAGAGAGCACCACGAGCATATGAAGTTGACTTGGATCTCGTGAGTCAGTGTGTGGGACCCTACAAATTTAGAACACGTTTAAAATCCCGAAGGTTTCGAGTATACGCTCTGATTTTAAAATTCATAGAGGTTCCAACTCAGAAAAAAAATAGAGGTACTTCCTTTGCGATAGAAGCGGTGATGCAGACAAGTTTGACTAAATCACAGAGTAAAAAAAAAAGAAAGCGTTCCGCTTGTTTTTCGAGAAGCGGCTAATATAACCTCCTAAGATTTTAGATTAGTATTTATATTAGTAAATGCAAATCCGACATAACTTATCCCGAGCACCATCGGGGTAGTTACGCGAAATCCTTTTTTCCTTGTAAACAGAAAAAATAGTAATACATAATACGTAAACTTTCTTGATAGGAAAGGCTATAACGTTTTTAATCTCGCCTTAAGTGCAACGACGCTTCCAGTGGACCACCTCTCTATCCCCGGCTATATTTCATCTCGTTTAATTCCGCCCAGATGTCCCAGCGACAAAATTATTCGAGGAAACAATATCCCTTAATTTGATGAGCATAAAACGCGCAAACGATGCAATAAGCTGCATCTTATGATGGCCAGCGGCCCGCTCCTCTAACTATTAACGAGACGAAAATTCACGTCGTTTGTTATAGCGGGATTTAATTTAATTTATTTTCTACTCAAAGAATTAATTAATTGATTAATGTTTTTAACAAACTTAACATTACCGTTCCTAAGTTATATTACAAGTCAAAAGGGTTAACCTTTCCTGGTATTTGATTATTGAAACTCAACAGAATAAAGGGACGTTCTCCTGATAGTGTGACATACCTGCGATAACAACATGGTGCTGGTTAGGATGACACAAATTCACCTTGTGATATAGGAGAAGTTTCATTACCCCAGTAATTTCACCAGCTACAGCGCCCTTCAATCCTGAACACAGTAACGTTTGCATTGCAATTCGGCAGCAGAAACAATAGCTGCAGTCGTACGTAGGTAGACGGTCCCCAGCAACGAGAACTTACCAAGTTGAAGTTTAATGTTCCTCTTCTTCAGTCAACCACTAATAGAAATACTTCATTTCTAACTTGATGGTTCCTGTTAGAAAATGTGATCTGAAACAGGAGCGCATTTATCCACAGAGTATGAAGATGAATTCACTGTGGATGGATGGTGGGCGTTGCAGTAGTAAATTGTGACCATAGGCATCATATCAAGAACTACATCATAGTATTATACATTAACAACGATTTGAATCATTAACTGGTGGCAGATCTCTGTTGCCGGAAGCTGTCTAATTAGGTACCGCCGCAGCTCGTATTTCTGCCGCCAAACAGAAATATGCAAACATTACTGTATTCAGGTTTGAAGGGAGTTGTAGCTAGTGAAATTACTGGGGTAATGAGACTTAACATCCTATGTCTCAGACGACGATTGCAATGTGGTGCAGTATATCCGTTGTAACTAGCGCCACGATGTTATGGGCTGGCGTGTCACTTACCATCAAGTGAACGTCCCGCTTGTTTCGTCACTTCATTGAATAATAAAAAAAAAACGTAATTTGAAATGTTTCAGTACAGAACCACCAAAGTTTAATACGTCTGAAAAGTATGTAAATGATTCAGACTGGTTTTATGTCCCAACTAAACTAATTCAGTAGTGATGGAGTGGAAGCTCGAAGTAAAACAATAAATACTAAGTAATTAAGTCGACTTGCGCTGGACAAGGCAAACACATTACGTAATTAGCGAAGCTGGCAATCCCGGGGACACAAGGCTGACCCTAAGTGGCCCAAGTGTTGTGACGTTTGCTGAGTGAAGTAGGTTAATTAGGTTTTCTGATATAATGCTCTGTGCTCTGTGTGGAAGTACTCTTTTTAAAACATAGAACCTTTTTGGTCGAGTCGCGACTTTTAATTATAAACTTTGCATTACACTCATAAAGGTTTGCTCCTCGACGCGCTGGTGGATGTAGGAAATTATTTAATACTAAACTAAGCCATTGTTACACCGGGAAATAATAACAAGAGAAATGTTAAACCTTTGGGCTCCGACTAATGACGAGTGGGGTTTAACGGCTTCTGCCCAACATTTTACGGAACCCAAGTTAACCTTACCAACCCGCATTGGGCCAGCGTGGTGGGGCTAAGGCCCAATTCTTTCTCAATAACGATCCTTGAGAAAGAGTACTGGGCATACCCATTGGTGGGGGTTCTCCGGCTGATGATGAGCACAATATGGTTTAGTTTAGTAACTCTACGAAGCTCGTTGCTTTGGGACACAACACTGTATTGTTTTCTTTTAAACATTAACCGAATTCTTGTTTTCAAACTTCCACAATTATGTCTCATAATTTTTTTTTTATGGTTTTACAATTAACAAATACATCACAAAGAAATTTTGTTTACTTATTATTGTACTCAGCTGATTTTTTGAATCCAAAGTTCCATAAGAAATAATCACAATGTCAAAAGATGTTGTATATTCACTTTAAGATAAATTTCTTATGGATATAACAAATCTTCTAGTATCTTCTAATGAAGATATTAAATATTAAACTGGAGAATTTTAAAATATAATAAATCCTTGTTCGCATAAAGCGTCTGACTACTATCCAGCAGCTTTTAAACATCCCATTTAAATTCTAAAAATTCACAAGGGAGCGTCGATACATCCACGTATATCTAAATCGCTTCCGCTACCGCTCGTTTTGGGGCCGCACGGCGCGCCCAAGCCTTCAATATTTCAACGAAACGTTAGCTAGGAGGGATTTTCTTTTATGCAACGCTTGAGAGCAACGCTAATATTTAAAGATACTTTTTTGGGAGATGAGATCGTTGTTAATTCCGCTAATGTAAGCCCGAAAAAAAAAACACTGCATTAACCGCGGAGTGCACTTAACTGCACTTTGAAGTCAGGTAGAGCAAGACCGGAAACAGTATAAACTGAATGTGTAATAGTAAATGTGTTACTATGAAAGATGTACCGCCGATGTGATAATTGTTACGAAAGAACGGAGAAAGACATGCGCGTATCCAAAACATATGTTGGTATTGAAGTATTTTCTTAACTTGTACAACTTACGAATAAGTTTTTGTTATTTCCAGGCCCTTTTATAAATAACCTATACTTTTAATAAAATTTTAAAGAACTCTATTTAGAATACGACGAAATAATGTAACGGTAAAACTTCTATACTTAAAATAGATTTGGAATAGGATTTCAACGAGCTAAATAGTTTTCATTGTATGAATAAGAAAAGGAACAAACTGTACAGTATCATCATCATCATCCGGATAATCCTACAATCATCAAATTTAAAAACTCTACCGGTAACCAAATTCCATTACATGTTCCCCGGGGTTGAACTAAAGACGTTTTTAACAGGCAAGCGTTTAGCCACTCCTCCATGGAAGCAGTTATAATTGATGAGATCAACCTGTGGTGCATGTGTCGGAGTAAATGAAAAAAAAAATTTTTTTTCTGCGTCGAATTCGCCTTTTAAGGATACACAAAAGATACAGAACACGCCCGTAAGGCTCGCTTCGAAATTATTTTAAGGATAATGTATATTCATAATTAAACCAAAAGCTCTACTTAAATTAACAATTGCAATTTTTTTTTATTGCTCCTATCGATGGGATAAACAGAAAGTTCGCTTAAAGGCAAGTGAAGTAACCCATAACAATGTAGCGCTAATGTGCATACCCTGCACTATATTTAGATCTAAGAAGTTTAGTATCGTCGTCACAGTACATTGACTAGCTAAAACGTCTTACAAACCGGAACATAGTAATGTTTGCATACTAACGTTTGGTAGCAATAATAGGAATTTCGTGGGTACCTAGATTATAACAAAGACCGTCTGGGTAGATACCAACGCATCTCATGTTTCTGCTAGTAAATATGTAGTACATAGTGTGCAAACATTGCTGTGTTCCGGTTTAAAGGGAGTTGTAGCTAGTGATGTTATTGCGGTAACATCTTATGTCGTAAAGCGACGATCAAAATGTGCAGTGTATACCATCGTAACAAATATTTATGATAAGGTTTGTCTAATAAAATCTACTCAAAAGCTTCCTCTTCAGGTAGGAGAGGAGCATATTGAATTCTTAGCAGTCGGAATTTAATTTGGAGCGCGGTATTCAAACTCGTACATTACAACTGGCTGCATTCCCGTAGTACGCGAGTTACATCATCTTACGGCGAGCACTTAGTTGGCTTGAGAATGGTTAAGTCCTACTTATCCAGGAGTGGAGTCACACTGCGCGAGTGAAGCGGAGCGGGGCGGAAAACAGGACTATGACGGGTCAATTACGACCTTAGTTTTTAACTTTGTTTTTTATACGTTAATACTTAACTGCAATCCCATCTGGATGGTAAATATCACACCTGATCGTGACCGGTGGTAGAAAAAGGATAGGAATATTTTAGAATTTAATTTGTAATATTACCCGCAGTTTCTGGTATGTATCCTATACCAAAATACCACAGGACTAATATTTCGCGCCAGTGTTTAAGGCTGTCCAGTTAAGCTATGACAAGTTTTGTTAGTGGTACCACCTCAGCGTCTATTTTTGCAGTCAAACAAAAGTGTGCTAACATTACTGTGTTCCGGTTTGAAAGACGTTGTAGCTAGTGTTATTACTGAGGTTAGACTGAACATTTTATGTATATTTATGGACTGTTTCTCCATGAAGCCCATTCATTGCTTTAGTGCTAGAATGTTAGCTAATAAATATTTTTATGTAGGTTTGATGCACTGTCTCTAACTGTTGATTTAGTCTTAAACATCTTGCTTTTTTCATCGTTTAGTTAAATTAAATATCTGTTTTATTTATGAAACAGCATCTTCTTTTTCAACATAATAGGTTAGGTTCTACTTATTGACATATTTTATTATTCTATAGTTAGTTCATGAAATCATCGATCATATTACAAATAACGTTACAAAGATATTAATATTGAACTAACGGTTAAAACTTTAATCAATTTGCACAGATCCCACTAATTTGTTGAAATAATCTCTGTCTGCTCATTGGATAGTGCCCGCAAACCTCGCCTTGGGATAGTGGTATGCAGAGGTATCTGTAATATCCGTGCCGCGGTTTGCTTCACGCCACATCGACGGGAATCCATTAGGGCGCAGACAACATCAAATAGGACGCCGCCGGAAGTTGGCCCGGCTAGGTATTCGAACTTGCTGCAAGTTCGAACACGCCCGGATATAGCTCCGAATTATTCCATAGATAAATTAATTTGCCAAAGTATAACATAACACCGCATATAAATCCTTATTTCCACGCTGCTAACAAGGGTTTTAATTGTTTACAATTGAATTAATTTAAAAATAATCATCATCAGCCGATAGACGTCCACTGCTGACCTCCACCAAAGATCTCCACATCGATCGGTCCGACGTTGGTCGCATCCAATGGGTTCAAACGATTCTCACCAGATCGTCCATTCATCTTGTGGAAGGCCTCCCACCACTACGTCTACCGGTACGCGGGCACCACTCGAGGATCTTACTGCCCCATTGGCCATCGGTCCTTACAGCAATGTTTAAAAATAATATTATAGTTTATTTTTTCTGCTATCATACAATGACTAAGTGGCTTGCCTTGTAATTCTGATGACTCTGGTTCGTATGAGAAATTAAAAGGTACAAAATTTGGTTGAAAGTAGAATTGTTATTCCAAAGCGCGGCTAGTTACCTCTAACTTACACTGCCCTTACAGAAGACTGCATATATGCATTACCGTAAGTATACACCGTTAATAAGTATTTAAATGATGGAAATAAACTGCGATTATTTTCAAGTATTTTGTTAGGTCAGAGTACAAGATATTTGGGAAGGAAAAAAGTATATGTAACTAAATAGTCCGGTGAGCTTCTTGAGCCCATTCTACTTATGTCCGAGGTATGATTTGCGAGTGGTTGGTACATTTAATGTTCAATATCTGAACAAACGTTTCATATTTACTATTAGTGTGTACAATTCTAATTAAAGGTTATTTGAATGTCTTTCTCGTCGAGTCGCTATGTCGAACAACAGACTTGCAGAATGTGGTTGCAAACTCCAGAGCTTCTGTCTCCGTACGCCGATAGTGAACTCGTTCGTTTCAAAACAGAGTTGAAATATAAATACTTCGCTCTCGCTCGTCCCACGCGAACGCGGGCAAGGTCGTGTTAAATAAGAAAACGAGTTCGCATTGTTAGTAAATTTGTCTCCTACGTTCAGAATAGACCTCTTCAACTATTTGCATACTGTTACACTGGTTGTAAATAAAACCCCCCGGACGACTTCACTCCCAGAGAGTTCACTGTTTTCTCTGGTACATTCCTATTGTAGCAATAGTATGACTGGTTGCATTTTTACCTTTTTATAGTAACTCTCTGATGCCGGAGACAATCTAGGTAATTACCACCACAGCTCCAGTTTCTGCAGCCAAACAGTAGAGGACAAATATTACTGTGTTCCGGTTCCAAATGCGTTGTAGCTAGTGAAATAACTGGAGTAAGGACAGTGTATTGCCTTAAATGGCGCCTCGTCGTTTTGGGCATTCGTTTTAATAACCATCAGGCGAACATATCTGTTGTCTCGTCGCTTCGTTGAATATAAAAAAAAAAAATTTTAACGCATCAATCTTCAATTGTGTTTGTTTATTAATGTTCGAACCTCAATCCTGTATAAGCATATTCAAATGCATCAATTGAGGACGGAGACGAGTTCTAGTGAGCTCATCTCGTCATCACATAACCCTCTTTCTATCTAACAACAGAATGTATTTCTCGAGGGAATTGAACGCCGAAGTAGCATATACTTATCGCTGGAAGCTGCTACGGTTTGGGGAAATGTAATAGAATAAGTACAAGGCTTTATTACATCGACAGTTGTAGAAGTGGTTATCGTTTTTATATTCTACAGTACAAATCTAGAATTAACTACAAATATCATGCAATCGTTGTTTTAAAACAAGTATGAGAACAACATTTAACGAGATATCTTTTAGTAGTTGTGTTAGTAAATTGTCGTATACATAAATATGTCTCGAGTCCCGCAATTGCTTTCAGAAATATTTCCGGCGGGAAATAATAGAAAATGACTGAATTCCTACAAATATACGTTGCCTCTCAGATGCTCGCAATAACCGCTAACGTCCTGTACAAAAGCTTCTTAGGATATGTCAGGATTCCTCATATGAGGAAAGAGGTTATACAAGTTGTGTAGGGAAGAAATTAAAAATGAACGCTAGAAACTTATTTTTTTTTTAATCTGCTGTATTATATTCAGAGGAAGTTTTCTTCACAAAAAAGAAGTACACACGACGAATCTTATTATATAATATTTATTTCAAATTAATTAAACTTTCTTTTTCATTTATTTAACGAAGCGATGAGACGAGTGAGAGGTTAATCTGATGGTAAGTGATACGCCTACCTATACAAATGTGGCGATAGTTATGATGGTATACACAACACTACTCTGCTCGTCGCCTTGAGACTTTAGCTGTTGTTTCGTTACCAAAGGAATTATACTAGCTATAGCAAAGTTCAATCCACAACACAGTAATGTTTGCACACTACTGCTTGGCGGTAGAAATAGGCGCTGTAGTACCTATGTAGATGATCTTCGACCACAGAGACCTACCACCGGCATAGAAACCTACAACCAGCATAGGGACCTACCACAATTTATTATAATAGAATGTATTTAATAAAAGTAACTTTATTTAACTACATAGAAACAAAGATAGCATTTTTCGGACAGCTACAAAGAGGATCCTGTTATGAGTTCCAAAGGTTGATCCTAGAGGGCAAATTCTTGGATAACGAGCTCCTGGTAGACAGCGGAAGAAATGGTTTGACGATTGAAAAGGGTTTCATTAAGCTTAAATACCATCAATCGAAAAGATTAGCTGAGGACCGGATGAGGTTCCTCAATCTGACCTCTAAACTTTAATTTGAAGAAGGTAACTTATGCTGATGATTATCTATCTAGATAAATATCAAAGAGGATAATATTCATGTTTGACCACAATCCAACATGTTGTTAAAAGTTGATGTCCTAGATAGTGAAACGCATTAATCTAGATTATTTGCATACTCGTTCTGGTTTACATGTGAATATGCTGTATGTTCGAAAGCTGTGGCCTTTTCCTCTGTAGCATTTTTTGACACCGGAGAAATACTGGCGGTGGAAATATTCCAACCCGAACAATAACTGGTTATGTTATAATTCCTTTATGAAGTATAATGTCTTGAAACATCTAGAATCTGATCTCATCTACTTTAAACCAGAGAAAAGGAGTAAGTAGTAAATAGCTCATATTAAAGTAAAGTCAACACAAGAATGTTATTAATACTGGAATGACTCCATTAAGGGTTAGTTTTATTTTTTATATGCAAAAACGAATTTCCTATTTAAGGAACTAACTTGAATAAATTTAAGTATATTGCTTTTTGTACAAATACCAATAAATACGGAAGAGCTATCGTGAAGGAAGACACTTCAGCGCATATATATCAAGTAAGACCAACGGAGTAAATAAACATATTAACCTTAAGTGCGAAACTCGGCTGGTGGATCCGCCCTAAGGATCGGCGCAGGTGAGAAGCGGTAGCGACTCCGTGTGGTAAAGTTTTAATTGTTTTCTTTCATAACATATTTATTTTGTTGAATATTACTTAATGGAGGCTTGAAAATTGTTTCAGTGACTACGTAATACGGCACGGATTGCTGATGATGTTCCATTATTTAAACCTTGGTTTATTCCGATGCGAACATAAAAAATATTAAATATTTATTCCCAAAGTTGGCAATACCGTCAATTCTTTACTTCCTCGTGTCGTTTAAAATATATTGGATACAATTACCGCTGCCTCTCGTACACTCCAAACAGCCACAGCCAAGCATCCCCTCGCACGCCTGCTGAATGTTTAATTTTATGGAATTCCGATCGATCCTACTTTTGTGAAGCCGCCATTGTCAGATGTTTGCCAAGAACTACACGGCTCACCTTCTTTTTCCTTCTATTAGCAGCGCAATATTTTATGCACCCACGTGCTGTTTATGCACTAACTTTTATTAACCGCTCCGTTCCTGGCAACACTAACGCCTTACAATAACCATTATCTTTTATAGTATGCGAGCTGAAGTTCGCATTTCTCGCAATAATACGTTATACTGCTGTATTTAACTTTTGTCAGTGAAGAAACAAGTCGCAAATGTTGTTACTTAAGACAATTCAGCATCATATCCTATCCATTTTCTTATCAATATGATTAGTGTGGTATATGAAAGTATATGAAAGTGGAATATGAAAGTGAGGTAAATTTAATGCTAACTTCATATGATGACAATGACTGTAGATGTTGTTACGTACTTATACGGAACACTTTGGCTCTCATGTTCAGCAGGAGTTCTTATACGGAGGTAGTAACAATGTCAATATAGTTAGCAAGTCAAAATATACTTCTAATGTTTATGAATGATGTATTTTTGATATGATAGCATGTATGAGGTCTGAGGTGGTAAGTACTAAAATGAATGCGAGCAACAGTAAGAAGGCAAAGGTCGGACGTGTATCTGGGGGATAAAAAATATTGGACTATTTAAGAAGTTAGAAATTTATCACTCTACATACTAGCTGTAAGTACATCATGAGCATATCACTTCTCGTACCTAAAATTATATCATAATGAGTCCTACTATTTAGTAACTATGATACTACTACTATACGGATAATACACGTTAAAGGGTTAAAATGAGGATAGTTATTGTATACTGCTTTCATTTACTATCTGCAATGTAGCAGATGAAAGAAATCAAGCGTCCCAGTGTCTGTCTGAACCTAGTATTTACTCTTACCTGTAATACTTTTTTGTTAGTTTCTTTAATTGAAATTGATTACTTGAGGTTCAGTGGTCATATGGCTACTGGTATTAATCGCACTAGCCTAGTCTTCACACGTTCAGACCGCTGAAAACTTGAAGTACAGTTTACATTAACGATGTTGCCCCCTTTCCTCGACCTCGAGATTAACTAAAAGTTTACACGAAATTTGCATTTAATAACACAAGCTTGCTTGTGTTATATTTTAGCTACTGTGATACTTTGCCTCACCTCATAGTAATTTCTTATGTCTGTTCTTCCTAAGCAATGAAGTGGTATTACTATACTATAGTTAGGTCAGTAAATATAGTTTCCAAGAGTTTACTAGTCACTGTTACGCAGACCGTTAAGATTCTACAGCGGCTCCCTATTTAGTATTTACATTACTATGTTTCGGTTTGAAGAGTTGTAGCTATTGAAAATATTAGGGTGAAAAGATTTAAGTTCCTGTCTCAAGACGAACAAGAGCTGCAGTGTTTATCATGTTAATCAGCACTATGTAGTTATTGTAGCGCATGTTGTCGCTTTGTTGAACGAAAATATCTATTATATATATATAACAGTTATTAATTAACTATACCTACAACACGGTTTTTTTTTTTGGATTATTCAAACAGTTAAATTTGCTACATTCATTATATTCAATACGCGACTTAAATATTCAATGAAACAACGAGTAACGAACGGAATTGTTTATTAATAATACGAAACCGACGGAAATGATGGGTTACCAATTAAAGATTCAGGGGTAGATTGATTTCGACAATATGACAAGTTTATTCTCACAAATTTGTCATATTGTCGGCATAGTTAAATTTGTTAGATTGTTTAGTAATGGAGAAGGGGGAATCATGTTTATATATGAGCTCTATATTATCTATTAACGGATAACATTTGATTTCAACTTGTAACTGGTGAAGTTTACTTAACCAGAATACTCCGACTCTCATATGTCGACAGCCGGAACACTACGATGTTGTCATGGTGGCCGATATAAATATAATGTGGTAATTATCTTGACGGGTACCCACTAAGACTTACGTGTACGATATGAAAGGAAGCTAATCAGACAAGTATCCACTGATATCTGTCAGTAGTCAGCTCTGATTACTAATGTATTGTTACCAGAGCGTATAACTTAAAACAAGATCTTGCAATACGTAGATGCATGGTTTGATTCCAGGTACACGTCGTGGAGTTTGGATGAGATAGTAGGAGAAGTACAAGGTTATCTAACCCCTCCATTTTATAAATCAAGCGCGTAATAGAGTTCGTTTTAAGAAGGAATATGCTTCACCGTAAGAGTAATTAACACTTATAATTATATTAAATGGAGTTTAAGTGATAACTAGAACACTAAAATGGTGGATATTTCGCCAGTAGTTCGTCAGATTATAAAAGGCTTACTGGTCCAAAAAGGACGTGCAAACGTGTACCACAGAGCGGCCATTTGCAACGCATTAAAATTCAGAGCGAAATAATTCATCAGAGCGTCCATTAAGATTATTTATCGACGCACCGCCTGCCCCGGCTCGTTACCCCGGCACCCCATCCGCTGGCGCCGCTTCCGAGCGCAAATGCACCGCTGATTGTGGACCCCGGCGTCCCCATGATTTCAACGTTGATTCTCCATGCCAACGGCCTTTTCAATTGTAATTACGTTAAATGTTAAACGAGAGTACGCTTTTTTTTTAATAAATTCTCCTTTTGTTATCGTCACATCTTTACGGGTGATGGGTACCTAATTAATGTGATATATTTTTATTTACTTTTGCTAAACGGAAATTGTTTAAAAAGATAAGTTTTTTATACGAAGTTCCCCTTTCTCAGTCGCTATTCGTAACAAAGGGAAAGAAAGGTCAATAAACCTTTCTTCTATTTTAGATGATAATGATAATGATTAATAAAGGCAAAATCAATCGACCGTATGTTCCTTGATACAGGATTCAATTTTTTTTTATAATTATAGGAACAAGACAAAATATGACACTTTTGAAACATACGAATTTAAACAGACTAATATTCATGCTACTGTCACCTTCCACAAGGACAAAATCAAGGTCATTTATCAATGAGTCAAGTTTGAGTTGAGGGTTTTTAGATCTCCATGACAATTATCGATCGTAGATTTCTACATAATGTTCTCCTTCAATAAGTCTCCAGCTCCGTAGGGATCCAATTAGCGACTCTTTACATACGACCAAGCTTACAAATTGAGCCATCATCACAATATTAGTGAAAGGCTATAGAATATAACTTCCAAATGAAATCGGCGAACAATGAAGCATTCCCATATCGCCATGCATAGTCTTAAAATGCTTACACGTATTTTACAGTGATAATTCAAAAAATTCAACCGCTCCAAGACGACGAAGCGGCCACATTTGAAAATGTCTGTCAGCGATTTGATTATACAAGCGGAATTAATTAAGCGCTGAAATTGCTTGTAACAATTAATTTTGTTGACTCGATTTTTTTTTTGTTTACAGATAATTAATCTGCGTTCGTCGGTCTAAGGTAATGTTTTTACACTATTAACGATACTGCGTATTTACCGCGAAATAATAATATGTAAACAATTGACTTTCTAATTTGTAAAAGGCTGTAGTTAATGAAGTGATTTGGGTGTCAAAATTTAAGATTTTATATATCAAACATCCTAACCAAAACCACGTTGTTGTAGGCCAGCCTTTCCCAACGTGGGGCCTACACCTCACTGGGAGGTAATTTGAAAATGGATTCGACAAGAGTTTAACTCGGCTCTCTTTCGCTTCAGGCCATGCTATAGATTACAGTGCCAAATTTAACGAAAAAAGCTCATTCTTAAATAATTGCAGCAATTTCCGATAATAGCAAATTCTTAAACAATATATTTTTTTTATATTAAAAATTGTGTGTTACATAGTGGGTATAGAACTAGAAACTTAGAAAAGCAAATGTCGGGCATGGCACAAAATCGATTGGAATACTCTGATGTAGGCAAACTCATCGCTCACTATCGTGTAAGTTGCACATCTAACTGCTTGGTTAAATAAAATTAGGTTTATATTTTGTTATAGACGCAACTATATGCCAGATCCATTGCTTTGACTAATTAAGAACTAAAATAAAGAAAATTTATATAATTTTCATCTATGTGTTACTATATTCAAGAGGCGTGATAATAATTGTAGATGTAGTTTGAATGTTGATAAGAAACAATATAAAATTTTAATTATTAAAATGGAAGCAACTTAATTAAATTTACAACATAAGTAGACATTTATTGCGAGGTAACGTAATCGAACTGGTTACCTGTAACACCTCCATCCGCTTTGAGCGTGTTGCGGCGACCGGATTAGTGCACTATAATGTTACACAACCTTTCACTTTTCATAACCTACTTAATGTCGGCGACTTGCCATGTGCCCGTCCCGTCTAAACTACTTCAAACACGACTTCACAACTTTAAACTTAACCTAAAGAATGATCTTTAAATTTATCTGATTCTTATTCCATTGGTACAGAGTTTAAAATCCAATGATAATATTTTAAGGGTTGATTTCTAAGTTTGTAATTCAATTTATGTTTTAAATTTGAATATGAAACGTATCGTAATGGATTTAGAGTTGATTTTGGCAGAAACAATATTAAAGTACGATGCATTTGAACGTCTAATGCAATGGATGGGTCAAGATGCAATGCGGTTTCTGATAAGATCGTTGACTTTAGTTTTATTAACATTGCTAATAAAACAAAAATACTATTTAGTTTATTTATCAGGTTAATTACTAATTTTGTATAATATCACTTAAAATTAACATAGTTTTACCATCGAGTCATAGTTACATACATAAAAAAATTAAGTAGCAAAATTAGATTATAGTACCATCACCATCGTTATCAACTGATAGACATCCACTGTTGGACTTAGGCCTCCCCCAAAAACCTCCACATGGATCGGTCCTGCGCAACATTCAGCATGGCCTAAGGCAACACCGGCCACTAGGGGCCGTTGTTTGTAGGGGTTCATATGGGGGAATTTGGGCTATTTCCCACCACTCTTGCCTGGCTTTATTGGTGGAAGCCAGAGCCTCATTTGTTGATTAGCAGGGTGCATCACGAGAAAGTGAGGTTGGCTTGGGGCCTGTGAGTTGTTGTGCGGGGCCCCTTATACCCATAATACTATACTTTTTGTAATTCGAAAAATTATCGAGACGAGCCCATACCAACGCGGTGTTGGTTAGGATAATGTACACTACACAATGTTGTGCTTTTCGCCTTGATACATAAGATAATGAAACTCATTACCACAGTAATTTCGCTCGCTACGGCCCCTTTTTGACAGAAACACGACAATATTTGCACATTACTGTTTAACGGCAGGAGGAGCTCCTCTATTAGACGATTAACTTACTATAGTTGATTTTTTATTAAGTATAAGAAAATATGACTTTTAGTTTATTTAATAATTTCTTTGAAAAATCAGTAAGTTGTCTAACAAATTTTGTTCTCAGCAATAAGTTAACAATTTTAAAAAACATTCAGCGTATATATACATGTAAAAATTCAATTTCCTTTGATGTTCGCCGCTTCGAACGGAAAAATTTTTCATATTAAGTTTTTCACTAGACAAGTTATAAAAAACTTTATACTAACTTATGTTGAGGGGGACCAGAAACATGGAAAAACTGATGATCTTCCAGATGGGTTCGTTCTTCACTTTGTAGGAGACAAGCATTACTACCTTGACCTGCTAGTTTTAACTATTAAAATTTTATGTCTTAGTACGACAAGTGGATTGTGGGGTTGATTTTATTATAACTTACCATCAGAAGTAGTATTGATATCGTTTCGGTATATAATATTACTAAATTTATTGAAGAGGTATGTCGTTTATGTTGAAGGTTGTGAAAACTGGTCTCTGAAGATCGCATTCGACATACATATATATATAAAAATAGTTTTCTATTGGATATGCGATGTGTGAATGTATAAGGTTTCGTTCAAGCGAAAAGTGTAGAAGAAAATGGCGAATAGGACTCTAATATATAGACTTTACTATTATTCTAGTATCCTATACAGAAACCGCCTAGGTAGATATTACCGCAGCTCCTGTTTCTATCGATTAAGAGTAGCATGTTAACATTTCTGGGATTTTTTTTATATACAATTAAGATACGATACGAGCGGGACATTCATCTGATGATAAATGGTACCCTCGTCTGTACCAACGTGACACTTGTTGAGATGTTGCTATATACATAATAACACATTGTGCTCGTCACCTTGAGTCTTCTTCTTTGTCGTAACCTCATGACTGAGGGACGTGACTATGGTGCGTTGCCCTGGCCACCATTTCTTTCCCGACATTTCTGTCTTACGCTATTTGGATGGATGTGAGTAGCTCCCGTAGCGTCCTGAGTTGTGCGTGTCCATCTTGTAGGATACCGCCCTCTCGCTCTCTTTCCTTCCTCACAACCAGTAATAATCAGTTTTTCCAGACTGTCTTTGTTGTTGCCTTGAGTCACAAGATGCTAAATCTCGTTACCCCAGTAATTTCACTAACTACAGCGCTCTTAAAACTATAACACAGTAGTGTTTGTACACGAATGTTTGGCGGCAGTAAATGGCATTGCGGTGGTACCTGTCTAGATTGTCTCCGATAACAGTTACCACTTCGTCCTCAAATCGTATTCTACATGTCTGAGGGTCGTGACCAAGTCAACCCATGACTCGTTCTTTCTTCAGCTACTTGGAGAGCATTGTAAACTGGACGGGCAATAGCAAAGACCTAACCGTGTGTTAACTTAGTAACAAACCTCTCTTGTGTGAGCGATTCATATCGTTAAGTGAATTTCTCATAGTCGACAGAGCCTTGCGCAACTCGCTCGGCAGCCATATGGCGAGCAGGAATTTTGCATCGCTGACTTAATTGTGGCAGTTTCAATATGACTGACGCTGCAAATTTTTTAATGAAACAAAAGTGATGTACCCTTTAGCAGATGTAAAAGAGCCGTAAAATTCACTTGCTTATAACAGATTTTAAGTTTAACAGACGATAATAATATACCATTGTTATAAATGAATTCATAATAAATACTGGAGAATAAGGCCTGTAGGAGATGTAATAGAATATAAACATCGCAATTCTACAGTCAATGTATCGTAAAAGACATCCAAGACGAGAGAAGGCAGCAAGAAAGAGACAGGTCCAAAGAACGAACGGCTAATTTTTCTGTAACCTATACAGGTAGATCAGTCTTCGCCAACCTGCGTTCAAACCGTAGCGAATTCAGCTGCTATTCTCAATTAAAGTAGTCCATGTTCAGCTGTGGAGATCATTAAACTGGAGTAATGATAATAAACACGAGGATAGCAGGCGGACGACTAAACTGGTTTCTCTTATTATTGCATTTGTATTGACGTCATACCTTGATCCATTTGCTCTTTCGCTCACCTTGTCTACATAGTCACTTATTGAGATATGCTCCAGAAACTATTGCTTTTCAAAATATCTGTGGTTAATGTAAAATAAATAAAGAACCAGAGTACTTCAACTTAATCATATAATACGTCCAGTCGGCCCTCCGACGTACCGCTTGGGAAGATAGTAAAAGATTAAAAGACTGGCTGACCAACGGATGAGCGCCCGCGGACCCCTTAAGTGCACTCTCACCTCTCTGAAACACTTTAAACACTTACCGGTTCAGTTTAAGTCCACTTGTCACGAAGGCACCCTCCGTACTTAAGCTGGTAACTATTTTCATTGCGGAAATGTATGCGTTACTTTTCATTTTCTACCGGCAAAAGCGGAGAGTTAAACAATTCTACTCGAATACATTTTTATATGACGATTAATTTTTTGTTTTTGAAAGAAGATGGTAGAATCTATAAAAAAAAACTTGTTTAGTATGTATTAATAATAAAGGTTTAATAATTTTACAATTTACTATTAAAAATAAATACACAGGCTTGAATTTTGTTCTCACACCAAAAGAACCAAAACCACCCACCACCATAACCAAGTGCGGGTTGGTAGATGTATCCATGAAAGCTGACCAACAAGTTCATGGAACATGTTGGTTTCCAAATAATGTTGTGTATCCTCGGAAACACAAGTTTTGTGAGGATTTAATCGAAACTCTCTTCTTCTAAGACTTTGGACCATATAACTCTCTAACCATTTGACCTCCGACCATAAAAAGTATTCATAATAAAGAATGTTTGTGTTTGAGGTGACTATATTGTTATTAGTTACTGTGATTGACATGGAGGGCGATAAAATGTTAGTTCCTGTAACCTAAGTCAGTCACCATCATTTCCAAAAACGTATGGCGGTGGTACTCAATTGACCGAACGTTTCGCACACGCCTGTCGCGCTGATGACCTCCAGAAGGCCGTCGACACCGAGCCGACCGTGACGAGTTTCCGGCTGTTTGTTTGACTTGCCCCATGCTATCGGCAGTACTGGATCGTACCGCTTCACTACCTGGTACCGAGTACATACCGCAAACTGCAATACACCAAAACGACAGTCCGTGGGTTTTTGATTTTGTTTAATATTAGGTATACAACTCTTCTTCTTAAAGTGCCTCTCCAACTAGTGAAGGTTGGCGATCAGCGTGGTACAATCCTTTCTATCTCTGGTTCGGCGAAACAATTCTGACGCCTCAGATATGCCAGTCCAACAACAACATAAGATCAACCATCGATATACATCTCTAAGAGGCTTTATATAGATGGTGGCAAAGGATTTTTATGGAGTCTATCTAGCTGCCATAGCATCATTTCTATGATCCAATTGTCAACATATGAGAGCTGGAGTACTCTGGACGAGCACGCTTCAACATCCATGATCTTGTTGTTACTTACCTCCATCGATTATTGACATCAAGAATTAGTTTATTGTAGTTAAAAAAACATAGTTCCCTTCATCATCTTAATTTTTTTTTATTAAGCGACGAGACGAGCGGAACGCGCACCTGATGGTAAGTTATATCATTATAGCAACGTAGCGCTAGTTAGGATTATGTATATTGCACCATGTTACATTGAACACCTGGACATAAAATGTTGAGTCTCGTTACCCCAGTAATTACACTAGCTACTGAGCCTTTCAAACTAAGATTGTAATTGCTGCACACTACTGTTAGGCTGCAGAAATAAGCACTGCGGGGTAACTAGACACAACAGAATCTTACCATCAGTAATGAAGGTTTGCAGATAGACATATGTCTCCAATATATAATAAAAAAACTCTTTTTTTTCGTAGGTGATAATATCAAACCTTCAAACATTTAAGTCAGACATCGAAGAGTTGAACCTTCGACTATCACACCGTAATATAATTTCGTTATTATTCACAGCTAAGTTGAAACGAGTTAAACTGCCACATGATTAAAAAAAGCGAGTCACTGACCTTAAACAAAACTACATATGCCATATTAATTAGCCAATGGCCGGTACATTGACCTCAAACAAACTAATCGCTTGACCCTGACGAGGTCGTGCGCCAAGGTTTTTTTTTTCTCCAAGTTTTTCTTAGACCGCGATCGTTATTGTTAGCACGAGGAAAAGATTTGTCTTAGATATAACTTAGAATTGTGTTTTATTAAAACTTACAGCTCGCAAAAATATATTTCGAGGAATAATAAAACGTTTTGCACTTCCTTATGAGGCTTTTTGGTGATTTTGGTGATTTATGTTGGCATTTATGAAGTTTGTACAGGCAATTTATTAATCAAGGGTAGGCAATGGTGGTTTATACTGGTACAAGGTTTGATTCCAACATGATCAAACATATATATATGTTAATATAACAGACAGAACAAATAAGAAATATATATAGAGAGAATCATTTACTATCAGGTAAACATCCTGTTAAGCAGTTCCTTTGTTTTTAATAGTCACGGTAATCATTAGTAAAGTTACTGTGGTAAACAGACTTCTTCTTAAAGTGCATTACTGGAGGTTGGCCAACAAATTTGTGGATTTATGCCTCTCTTGAGCCATATAAAACAGTTGCCTAGTACTGGTGATACTGATCAGTTGTCTTGATTGCAGCCAGGATTTTTTCGTCGGCCAACGTGTCTTTTGCTTTCATCTTTGCCTCTCATAGTAAGGGGACTATATACATATCTCCAGAGTGAGTGCAGTATATATCATACTAACTACCCCTACGCTCTTATGTGAACATTTCACTCATCTCATTGGTGCTTTGTTATAAATAATAAAACCTATTATTTATTTATTTATTTACTGATACATCAACAGCATAACATATTATCTCACGTTCTAAGTATAATATACAGTATTAAATATGTATGCCTATTATAGGCGTGCGCAGCTTTGGCTATAGTTTGAACTTAAAAACATCAAAGTGATAAAAGAAATTATGGTTTACAATTAATTAAAATATATAATCAAATTTTGAACAAATATCAGTTTTCAAATAATCAATAGGCAGGTGTAGCATAGTGTGTACATTCAACCCTGACACCTCGCAGAAACCATATTCAATAAATAAGCATTAAATATCAGAGAAGTGATGAGCAACTTATCTTTAAAAGCATTTGTAGAATCGCTGAAAATATTTAATTCGGGTATCTTGGCATTAAATGTATTATAAGTATTGCACATGTGTATTCCAAGATAAGTTCGGTACTGTGGAAGACTAAAAATTTTGATTATTGAACTACGAGGGCAATTGCGGGGTACACTAGCATTGATACTAACACTACAGCCTATTGCAATATCCATTGCCGGTCGAAGTATATGATTAAACTCTTTTCACTATAACTAAATGTGACTTTGCACTAGTGACGTAGTTCGGTGAGTGCGTCTATTGACGTCGTAACGTCGGGATCCGATTGGAGCACCGTCTATAAAGTTTTATCGCGATGTCGCCGCCGCGGGACTTGCGTTTCATTACGCCGTTTCGCGTCACCGATAGAAAACGTTACCAACCATCGGCTTCCGAGGACTTCACTTTATCGAAGAATCGCCGATTGCCTATTGCCTATTTGTACATTTTTACGAACATAACGATATTACTTCAAAGTGTTTTAAACAAACCCGAAAATTTCTACAATGCAAAACTAGAACAGCTTAAATATGTTTTTTTTTTATTTTAAATACAACCTAATACATTCTAGACGTCTAGAAGCCTTTTAAACAATGAGAATTAGATCAAAATCTCATAACTACATCTGCTCCTATTTCAGCCAACTACTAGTGTATATACATTACTTTGTTCCAGTTTGAATGGTGTCTATCGTTGGTATTGAAATTTCCTCGGGCACGAGTAACTATCTTATGTCTGAGGACATCGAGCACAATGTAATGCTGTGTCCATCCTAGCTAGCTCTACGTTGTCATTGGCAAGCGTATCACTTCATCAGGTGAAAGTCTCGTTGGTCTCTTTATTACTCAAATACAAAAAAAAAAACAGATATCTGTTCTATGATGCCCCATGTATAGGTGCCAAACAAAGTTTTTTGTTTAGTCTATTTTTGTTTATGATAGTGGCTCTGTAGTCCTCCCAAGAAAAACCAAATCACATGTTCCATATTACCTTTTATGACAGTATAGTTTAGTAATCAATTACATATATAAGTAGGCTGCATGCCTTTCTTTAAATGTTGGCATCAGGGATAGGAGCAATCACCTTCTTGAGAACAAAATACTTTAATATTTGAATATCGGATTCTGAATTACCACAGGCAAACTAAACTTAAACCAGTAAGCTATCGCTTATCTTTACTGCTGGTACTACTCTATCTTGATTTTAAGTTGTAAATATTACTTTGTTCTCGTTTGAGGAGTGTACTAGTCATATTATTAGATTATTCTCTGATGTCTTAAAGTAAGGTGCGAAATCGGATGCTGAGCTTCTAAAAGCATTGTTTTGAGCTCGCGAATTACAGGAATAAAAAAGTCATTGGACTATATTTTTTATTCTACAAAGCAACGAGACGTACAGGACATTCATGGGATGATAAGTGATACGCATGCCCATGACAATGTACCGCTAGTTAGGATGGTATATACAGCATCACATTGTGCTCGTTGCCTTAACACATAAAATGTTACATCTTGTTACCCTATTATTTACACTAGCTACAGTGCCTTTAAAGCCGGATCACAGTAACGTTTGCACACTACTGTTTGCAGGTAGTAGTAGGCACTGCGGTGGTACAACTATGTAGACGGTCTGCGGCAACATAGACCTACCACCAGTACCAAACCACAACTTTCAAAAATAACTAAGTGTTAGTAGTGTGATTGAATTTCAAGAATAACTTTTGACATTAAATCTCGTATTCTTTGATAGAAAAAGTGTGAAAAGAAACCTTTCGCGGGTCACTTCCTCGCTCTCACCTTCACTCCTCACACTTCCACCTTTATTTATTTCGGCCGCCGCCGCGAACATCGAGAGAGGAGATAGGGCGAACTATTATAAGCTCGAAGAAAACCTTACCTGCGTCTTAAGAGATAAGAGAAAAGAGATTTTTTACTTTTTTAAATTTCTATAAAAGTATTATGTATTTTATTTCAATCTATTCAAATGTTTACTTTGTAACAAAAAATTCAAAGTGGTCAAAGTGATCTTTGAAACTCCTGACACCGCCTCCAGCTTATAAAGAAAATTAAACGTATTTTTTTTTGTTTTGATGTAGATACTCTAAAAATATAATTTATAGGTTCAAGAAATGAGTTGAGAGTTGAGAGTAAGGATGCGACTAAAATGAGAAGAGTCGTGATTTGTCCTAATTTGTATAATCATTTTTAATTTCAAATTCTTCCAGAAAACTAATTTTTTTTGTTATCGTAGAAAACTATAAAAAATACTTTGTTTCTGGGGAGGGAAGGTTATGTGGGATTTGTACCCACTAAAACCTGTCTGTTGTCTACCTGCCTAAGTACGTCCCAGGAAAGGCCGTAACCCACCCGGCACCTTTACTATGCTACGACACGGACGTGTCAGCCCCGTCTTCGTCGTTCACCCCGGGCTTGTTCAGTGGGCAATAAAGGCCACCTGATCTTCAAAGTCCACGGACCTGAAAACTCTTTTAGTCGCCTTCCTCGATAGGCAGAGCTTATGTTATTCCTATTCCTAATAGTCCGAGAAACGGTGCAGTTAGGGAGGAGACAGCCAATAACAAAATGGCAAGCAGTAAAGAAGTATACGCATCACCACATTGTATTTGACCTGACAGCAGTATTTACTGCTGGACTGCTGTTCTCTAAATCTAATTCAAGTAGTGTTGTGCAAATTTTTTATATTAGATAATTTAATTTAATATAACTTATTAGTAAATGCTCGATTGGTTTAACGTTTTTATCTTATACCACAAAAAAAGACGCTAGACGACTAAGTCCCCCTGACTTACCTCAGGGCCTTACCTCTTCGCGGCTCGACGGGGCCAGTTCCAGTTGTTTTGATTTGTAGCCGCGTTATGGCGCTGACGTGGAAAGACTACTGAGTGGAGCGAACACGAGGGGATAAGAGAAATTGGAAAGTTTTTTTTTCCGTAACTCATCAAAGTTGGAAAGTTTTTATGAGGGACCATGAGGATGTTATATGGTGTATTATCTATACCTTTGCAAATGTTCCAATGTTGTTTAACGTAACAATTCAATTGGTAATGTCTGCGCTTGGCTTCCAAACTCTCATCAGGGTAAGAGGAGAGGTCTAAGTTTAATGTATTGTGTACAAAAATAACCATTAATACTTAATGAAAATTAAAAATGGACGTCGATCTCCCATACCAACATAAATATTTAGTTTTGAATTAATAGAAACAACTTCTTATGAAGTAGTTTAGTTATTAGTAGTTTTTAGTGTCGACTGATTAACCATCACTCACATATTATCAATCTGTCGCCATGCCAGCGTTGCTATGTAGTCATGTAAATAAAATCCATATGTTGGGCAAGCACTATTCACCATCTTCGTCCTGATTGTCATTTGTGAAATTGATTCATTATTTCATTACAGATAAGAAAAAAATGTATGTACTGTACTATGTACAAGGGCGTGCGCTCCATGCAGGCAAATAAGCACTGCATACCCTGACTGCCTAAACCTATCTAAATAATAATCCTTCAAGTTACTCAAAAGGTACACAACTATACTTTGACTATTTTGTAAATTGATGAAATTGATAATTTTTTTCAAGTATAGATAAACTCAAAAATAACAGGTCCAGTTTGCATATCCTACACGAAATCTTTGTGGCATGGTCGTGACTATACATATTTACTTCGAAATTTAAAATTACTAAGTACTAAGTTAATTTTTAGACTCAGCTTATTATCTATCGGTTTTTAATAAATTTCGGTCTAAGCTAAGCAATTAAAAAAACTTATTAATATGTATGATCTAGGTGAACCTACTTAAATTACACATTCATAGGGGCTAGATATTAGCCCGCATATATTATATAACCTCAAAGTCGAACCGTGACCTTCCGAAAGCGATAAAAGGAGTAAGTACATATATTTTTTAAATAGAAGTACTGTACAAAAATATATGTATAACAATAAGGAAACTCTATTATTTATATGAAAAACGACTGAAAACCATAAACTATCTATTACTAGTCCCTCTAATTGTTTCTAAAGTAGAGTTAACTCCCTCTGTGACGCGTTATGAGATTAATACCTATGAGATTAATTGGTAATAAAGATGTTAAGTCTCGTTACCCCAGAAATTTCACTAGCTACAGCGCCTTTCAAATTAGAACACAGCCTACCTAGACGGTCTCCTGCAACAAAGACTTACCATAAATTTGTAAGCGTATTTTGGTGCAAGGATTACTTTCCTTGTTAAAATTGATAACTTAATACGAATCATCTTTTATTTGATTTAATTTTATATCGCTTAATGCTCTTCAAGCTTACGTTAAAATGGAGCATGTGTTCACGTAGAATATAAAGCTGCTCTAAGCTCATATTTCATGCAAGGAAACGTGTTCAGTAAACAGGAGCTACTGTACAACTGAATGATTGCCTCATCTTGACATTGCTGTGTTATTTAATTGTTTGCATAAACTTTGATTTAACCGCAGTCAAAACTTAAACTAATGTTTTATTAATATTAATAATTCTTTTAATCAACGTAGCGATGAGAAGAGCAAGACTTCTAACTTAAGGTATGTGCTGCCTAACAATGCGGCGCTAGTTACTTTTATAAATACTACACCACATTGAGGGGGCAGAATGTAAATCTCCTTACTTCAGTAATTTTGATAGCTAGTCTCTTTAAACCAGGACACAGTAATATTTGCATACTACTGTTTGGTGGTAGAAGTGAACGTTGCGCTGGTACGTACCTATGTCTCTGTCAACAGAGATTTATTCTTCGAGACCTCTTCACATTTTCTGTTCCTCATGGGCTCGTTTCCTAAGTAATAAGAACCTCCAGAATCAAAGCCCGTGAACCTGGAGATTTGTATTATTGCATTATACGACAGGCAGGGCTTACCTTAGTCCTATTTTTAATAGCCCGGAATAACATGCCTACCAATAACAATGTGACGTAAATTATATGTATATTTAATCATCATAATTACCACTAGCCTCTAAATGTCCACTGCTGGACATAAGTCTCCCTCACTTAGATTTGAGGCAATTTTCACTACGCTGGCCCAATGCGTATTGGTGGGAACCAGTGCCCTATTTGTTGATTAGCAGGGAACCACGAGCAGGTAAGGTTGGTTTAGGTCCCCTGAGATGTTGTGCAGGATCCCTTACTTAAACTAACTGCTTTATTGTAATGAAGAGGCACTTACTATCCGGTAATAGTACAACTAGAACAGTCACAAGATTGTACGAGTAGATGATTACGAGGATTTCATTGCGAAACACAGGCACTACTACACTATTACTATGTTGCTTGCTGTATATGTAATTTCAGGCAGGCAGCCGCCCGTCCGCTGCAACTGAAACTAAAACCTGACATACGGACATCACTTTATTTGCAGAATGTATTTCGCGTTTGTATTTGAATATTTAAATGTAGTTTTCAGTTAGCTTTTAACTTTGCAGCTGAAATTTACGACATTAAGCCGTGACGCATGGCTCGCTGGATAAATTTTTCCGTTTGACGTTCAAAGCACGGGGAACGTATGAATTTTGAAACGAATTTATAACTTTGAAGGAAACTGTAGCGATATTACAACAATCCGTTTTAGAGTATCGTAACATATAAATATAGTAAACAAACAGAGCGTCAGTAGCAAAATTATGTTAGTAGTAATCGTCGATAGAAACGGAGCTGAAAATTACTTTTCTTTTGGTTATCTTTGACCATTCTAACCATTTAGCTATTCCTTTTTTAACATACAAGCTGTTTCCCGCTCGCTTTGCTATCCGTAATGTCATACCCTCGTAGTATCCTTTGGGGAAGAAATGTTGTAAAATCCAGTCTTAGCTGACTTCTAAATGGCAGAAGCAATATCTGTACCAAATTTTAGGTGTTCACGACCAATAGTTTCCGAGTTCTCGTAATGAGTCAACGAATCTCTGGATATCTCCTGTACATTTATATATTACTAGGTTTATGGATTTTACCACCGCTGATTTAACTACTGAAATTCTTGGGATCGTGGGAAAATGTAGTTATAGAATATTCAATCAGTATCTTGTTGCTATTGTTATACATATGTATAAATATAATTTATATATATATCGAATTCGAAATCTTAATTTCATTTGCCAAAGAATAAACATTTATCTTAATTAAGATAAATAACTGAAAACGTTTAAGTCAATTCCCGAATCTCTGTAATATTTTAGCCAAGGTTACAGCGTCTTTAACAAGGGTAACGTGTTATTAACCTATGCTTTGGTTACTTTAAAATATACTGCGACAGTTTAACGTCATTTTAAAGGAGACCTAACGTATTAATTAGGGTTGGGTCTTAGACTAGACTACGGTGGCAAATGGTTAGTTGGTGGTAGATCTCTTTTACGGGGGCTTGTTCAGTTAAGTATGGTTATTTATTTATTTTATTTATTCAATTAAGTGACGAGACGTGTGGGACGTTCACCTGATGGTAAGTGATACGCTGCCCATAAAAACGTGGCGCTAGTAAGGTTGATATATACTGCAATACATTGCGCTCGTCGCCTAAGACATAAGATGAGTCTCGTCTATGTTACCGGAGACCGTTTGGGTAGGTACCACCGGAACGCCTATTTTTACCGCCAAATAGTAGTCCCGGTTTGAAGACTGTTGTAGCTAATGTAATTACTGGGGTAACGAGACTGAACATCTTATGTCTCAAGGCGACGAACCCAATGTGAAGCATGTACTCCATTCTATCTACCGCCACGTTGTTATGGTCTGGCGTATCACTCACCATCAGGTGAAAGGTCCCGCTCTTCTCATGGCTTAAAGAAAAAACCTTTACAAAAGAAAACCGTGGAATAATTGTATGCTAGAATAGATCATGATGAACTGATATATTAGCTTTTGATTGTGATAAAAAAGGATTATAATTGTAAATCTTGCAACATATTTAATAATTTCATATACGAAAAGGGATCAAAAAGTAGTGAGAACGACATATATACTCCTTGGTAACAAAAAAATTAATACTCAGATACATAATTGTAATATTAATAAACAAAAAATCTTCGATTCTATTTTGTTTTTATCTGAATGTAGTCATTTGTTTGCTTCGTCTCGAAACGTGTTCTCGAAAATGGAGAAAAACGAAGTGCGAGCCGTTATTAAATAACTCTGTTTAAAAAAGTTAACGATTTGGAGGCTACATTAGGAGAATATGCTCCGCCGTATTCCACTGTCGCAAGATGGGCATCTCAATTTCGAGTAGGGAGAACGGGCACGGAAGACGAACATCGTTGCGGCCGTCACCACATCCATCGACGTCAGCCACCCAAGAAAAAGTTGCGTAAGTCGAGAAAATTGTATTGAGCGATCGAAGAGTTACCATCCGATACTTAATTCAAGAAACGGGCATTTTATATGGAAGTATTCAATCCATATTGAAACAATCTTTGAATATGAGAAAAGTCTCCGCAAGATGGGTGCTGAGAATGTTAACCGACACTCAGAAACAAAATCGACTTGACATTTCGAAGATATTGTTGGACAAGTTTCAAGAAGATTCTGAAAACTTTTTGTCTCGTTTCGTAACAATGGACGAAACATGGGTCCATCATTTTCAGCCCGAGACAAAACAGTAATCTTCGCAATGGAAACGGCCATCATCACCGACCCCGAAGAAGTTTCGTGCCGTAGCACCGGCTGGCAAAGTTATGGCCACAATATTTTGGGACTCAGAAGGGATATTGTTGATTGATTACCTGGAGCGTGGAACTACTATCACAAGCTAATATTATGCAGCTTTAATTCCCAAGTTGAGGAATGCTATCAAAGAGATAAGGAGAGGGAAACTTCGAAGGGGCGTGCTGTTTCATCACTACAACGCACCCGTGCACAGGTCGGCAGTTGCGATGGCTGGCATTCAGCTAGCTGGCTTAGAATTGATTGACCAACCCCCTTATTCACCAGATCTGGTGCCTAGCGATTTTTATGTTCCCCAAATGAAAGGAATACTTACGGGAAAACAGGTACTAAGACGATAACGAGGTAATGGATGCCGTGGAGAGCTTTTTGCAGGACCAAGACAAAACTTTTTTTGAAAGGGATTGAAGCCATGGAAAAGCGCTGGACTCCGGTGTATGGAGAGACTCGGAGAGTATGTAGAAAAATAAATTATTAAGTTATCAATAGTCATTATATTCTATCTCATTTTCACTACTTTATGACCCATCCTCGTACAATTTAAAATTAACTGAGAATCGAACTTGCGACCCGCATGCGAGATTATGTAACTAGTTATGAAATAGTTTCTTAATTTATTAATATAACGTGAAGTTATTACGCGACGCAGTAATAAATTTCGTTCGTGGCATTTATGAAGAAAAGTCCAATATAACGTAAAATTACATTGTAATCTCCTTCCTCGTCGGTTTCACTTTTGACTGAGTGGTCGTGGTCATCGCTTCAGGTGTTGGTTGCAAGCTACACAGCACGTCGCCTATATACTCCGATCGCTACCTTCTTCAATCAATAATATATAACCGTTCATCGTTTAAGGTTTTCGAATAGACTAGGTAGTCTAGCTGCGTTTTCCCTGTAGTCTCGAGCTATTAAGAAAATAGGGCTACGGTAAACCCTACCTGTCCGTAAAAGGCGATTAGAAAGGGTTTTCGGGTTTGTAGGCTCGGAAGGTGTGGGCCTTCGTTGCTTACTAAGCGAGCCTGGCATGAACGATAAGTATAAGTTGGTCTAGTGCTTGCATCAAAGCGAGGGTGCCGAGGAATGTTACAGCTGTACTTAGGACGTGCTTCAGTCACAGTTCCGCGAGGCATCAGTGCGTTCCGTAGGAGATCCAGTGACTGCCGAGGCAGTCTTAGTCTTATTATATAGGACCGAAAAGCCTTGCTATTATAATTTTACTTTATGTGGCCTTGAAATTGAAGCTAGTAATCTCCGTATTACAAACTCATAATATTCTTCGGGAATATCTTTACTATAGGCACTTTAATTCTGTACCTTTGCAGAGCATATGTCTGCTGTAAAGAAGAAACGGTGAGTATTAATGGCCTGCGGCTTATGGGAGCTGTAGCTTGTTAAGTAGCTTGTATCGTTAGCTTTACTAAGCTAACGATAAAAATCATCTTATTAATTAACGCTCTCTCACGTATTATGCCTTATTAAGGCAATAAATAGTTTCTTCATTCCTGACCCTAAGGTCTAATAGACAGACCTATTAACTTTCAGGTTAAATTTGGTTAGGTAATAAAATTCAGTAACGATATTTAAACGTTTACTAAATATACATTATTTTCGACAAAATGGATGACGTCCATATCCGAAAATGGTTTCGTATCGAAATTTAATTTGGTACTTTTATAATTTCGATAGAAGACATCGAAACATTTTATAACTTTCAAAAATAACAAATCACGTTTACAGTTAAAACATAGTTAGAAGTTACGCGAGAAAAAAATTTTTAAGCAAAGGAAAAGTATAAATCAGTACCAACTTGCGCAATCTCTGATCTGCGAAGCTTGTGAAGCGCCAACGTGATTTCGGCGCGTACGTAAAAATTAATCTACGTAACAGCATCTTAATCGATTCCGATATTAGGTTAGTATCGTACCGGCCGTTTTCGATCCATTATCGTTATGATTATGCTCGTCTTCGATGGGTTTAACGATCTGATGCTGTTCGATGGCTCCGGCCGTTTACGATATTTTTAAGGCGCATTGAAAACTCGTTCGTAATAATGTAAGTGGCAATGAATGTAGAATTGAATTTTTTTTTTTTTCAATGGCTAACACTTGACTCCAGTTTCCTGTGGTGTTAAATGACAATGAGGTCGTGGATGGCGAAGGATGCTCGCTCAGATTACTCTGGCTCTCATACGCACGATCGGACCTTCGCTTTACTCTTTTCACTCCAAGATTACTCGCAGCTATTTCCATATTAGAATTTATCATGTTCATAATAAAGTCTTATGTATGTACCTTAGGTTTTTATGTTTCCATGTGGGTAAAGCTACAAACACACTTAACATTAAATATATTTTTTTTTAATTCACATGATGTAAAGTAATTCGCCTGTCCATAATACCGTAGCGCTCGTTAGTATTAAATCCACTGCACCACATTATGCTTGTCGCCTTGAGACATGAGATGTTCAGTCTCGTTACCCCAGTAATTTCACTAGATTCAGCGCCCTTTGAACTGGAACACAATAGTTTTTGTACACTAGTGTTAGCGGCAGATATAGAAGCTGCGGGGGTTCTTATATAGGCGGTCTTCAGGAAAAAAGAACTGCTGCTACTAGACAATAATGTAAAAGTATATAAAAAAATTTCTAGTCCCCTTTTTATTAATATTGACAAAATAAGAGTTTTCGAACTGTACCTCAGTACAGTTTTCGAATTTTCTGGTCTTCTATTAAGGTTCTGTCTATTCGCTTTTAGAATGTTTTGCCTAATGACTTCAAACGTCAACCCAATAAACTAGCATTCAAGTGGATGCTTCGTCTCCATTACACACCAGTTTGACTGACAGGGGCAGCCACCTAATAATTAAACCGTCTTCAATACCATATAAGGCAAAAAAAAATATTAGAGACTACTTACGATATGTGCTATTTCCTAAGCCGCGTGTTATGTGCCGAAGGTCATCTGTAATGTAATGTTTCGTATTCACAGCACGGCCATAGCTTCATGTAATATGCACGCAGCCGAATGCGAGGCCCCTTTATACAATCGTACAGGGAATAGACTTACTGTGAGGCCAAACAGTTTGTCTTATTAATTAAATGCGGGCCCCGTGAATATCGGACCCTGAATGGATTAGACCAACCGGCCACACCAGACCGATCATTAATGCGAGAATACTAGAACAGCGTTCAGAAATAACAATTAGTAATTGAATTCATCTTGGTGGTATTGTTTCAAATATTACAATTGTTGTAGCAAATTACGGTGGTAAAACACAGCTTTCAATTATAATGTAATTATTCATTTACTATTTCTCCTGAGCCGTATTTTAAAAACAATGCTTTGTAGTATTAAACTCAAACCTTCGGAATAACTTTACTTAACTATCATTGTTGTAATGGAGAGAGCTATGCTTGGAGTTAGCCTGCTCGATAAAATTAAAAATGTGGAGATCCGCAGAAGAAGTAAGGTCACCGAAATAGCCCAAAAGATTGTTAGACTTACGTGGCAGTGGTCAGGGCACATTGCTCGAAGCGGCGACAACCGATGGAGCAGTTAGGCCCTCGAGGGGCGCCCGCATACCGGTAGACGTAATGTTGGGAGGCCTCCCACGAGGTGGACCGACCATCTGGTGAGAAGCGCGGGATCGATCGATGTAGTGATCTTTGGGGGGCCTATGTCCAGCAATGGACGTCAATCGGCTCATGATGAACTTTCGTTGTTAAACAACTATTTATAAATAACAAAGACTAATTCCATTTTTAAAAATAATAACTTCTGTGCAAAAAAGTCAATCTTATATAATTTTGATCAAAATGTGATTATCACCAGAAATTGAACCTTCTATTCAATCATTTATCAATTCAATGTTTATAATCTTAGCTTGACACGAGCTTAATAACTTATTTAAGAAGTTTAATGCAGAATATTTTGTGTGTCTGATGGAGTTCATTCTAAATGGTATTATCAGGTTATAGCTTATCGTTAGGTAGAGAATGCATAATAATTAAGCATTTAAGAAAAAATACGAAAACAAACAATTTTATAATTACATACAAACATTTGAAATATACACATAATTTGTGAATAAATAATGCTTTTATATCACGATTAAAACAAAAAATTATCGTACGTTACGCCGGTCGATATCTGTCAACGTCCATCCGGGGACCGCTAAACCCCGCCATAACTGAAGGGCTGTTTATTTCTATTATAATTCAACGTTTTGACATTCAAATTAGTACCTCATCAGCCACTATAGTATTTAACATATGTATCTTTAATCTGACTATTGGTCGAGACTTTCCGATATTAAAGTAAATGATATATACCTTACGTATATGCAACGGAAGAGCTTTTAACATAGACCTGCAAAAAATTCTGTATATTTCCGTATTTAATATTAGGAAACTATTTATTTATTACTTATGCTAAAACTCCTAAAAGATACCAATATAACATACATATCGAAAATTAAAAAAAATATATATTTAAGAAGTATAATATAAAGTAATGTAATTTCATTCCCGATGGCACACCAGCTGTCTATCTACTATACTATCATTGTTATACTTGATATATGCTATCATCATGAGCCAATAGACGTCCACTGCTGAATATAGGCTTCACCCATTGTATATACTATAGTACAACTATTTATCTCTTTATAACCAACCGTTCGACCAATAATGTTTAGAAATGAAAATTAGATAGAGAAAAGATTACATACAAAAGAATGGTCATCTGGACCTCCAAGCCATCTTCCATAATGATAGAGTCGAGGTTGTGTATTCACTTAACCTAACCAAGTATTGCATATCATATATCAATGGAAGATGTTGCTAATAGAACATTTCGGTTTTCTCACAAGTTTTATTTCACCGGAAGCTCAAGCTCAGCGGGAGTTGAATCTGCGCTTCTTCGCACACGATCACTTCACAAAATGGTCTACCTCGCCTTCCCATTGTAATATTGCCAATTAAATTTGTTCCCCTTTATAGTAGTTACACTTTAACCAAATAAGCTAGGATCCCGTTCAGCCCAACCACGAACCTAATTACGGCGTCCCCCAGATTAATAGAGTCAATCTTATTTCCACGGGACCGCCGCTGAATTTCTAATAGTACCTATAAAAACGCGCAACACGTAAAATGTAAAAGAACAGCCTTTATTAGGGTGCACCGAATATCTGATCCAGGCTCCGTAGTTACTCGACGTACGGTAAGGATCTCTAGTGTATAACTGGTTTATAATTACCATGCATTTCCTTCCATGCGCTTACCGGAAACAATTACGTTCTTATGATAACTACGTAAACTATATTATTTTTTAATGTTATATAATTTAATTGCTATTGGGAATACTTATACGATAGACATTGCTTGTTTTTTTTTATATGACCAAGTAATAAGGCGTTCATCTGATGGTAAGTAATTAAATGTAAGGGGTCCCACACAACTCACGGGACCTAAGCCAACCGCACCTGCCCGTGGTACATCCTGGTAACCAACAAACGAGACTCTGGCTCCCACCAACCCGCTTTGAACACTAATGTTAATTCCTTATACAGCTCCACTAGGTTCAGAATATTTGTTCGCTTGCGCGTTGCGTGTGATCGTGATCAGAGAGTGAGAGAATCGATGTGGTTGTTACACGTGGAGGAAGCATGACCTGCGTCGGAAATCCATTCGTTGCATTATCGCATCAAGCTCGCGGATTCTCCATGTCCATGCATAATGCTGTTCAATTTAACTTTCTGTCACTGTCCCATTTCGTAGTTTAATATTAAAACTAGTTGCAAGCCATTTCATACGGTTGTTATATCATTATTTACTTTATTCCGTATTATACAGATTTGTGTTGTATACTAAATTTCTAATTTTATATTAAATTCCGTTAAAGGGTTGTTTAAAACTATCCTTACAATGATAGAGACTTTCAAGTTTAGGCAATCTACACACTTAATCATAACAATAAGGTTAGTTAGGACGACACGCACAACACCGCATTGTGCTCGTCACCTTATCTTAAGTGTGCTTTTCAAAACGAAGCACAGTAATGTTAGCACATTACAATTTGGCTTCGGAAATTGGAGCCGCGGTGGTACCTGACTAGACAGTAGCCAACAGCTAAGACCTATCATTAATAAACATAGAGAATCCTTACCCAACATATTGAATCGCTTATCACTCAATAAAATTAAATATAAAATACATTAGACGTCCATTGGGAGATATTTTGAAATGATCATGAGTATCATATTAAACATATAAAAATTTTCATATGTTCAAAATTATGCTGAAACATATACCTGAATCCACGATGTATGAAAATCACTATGTTTGCGTTATTATATTAAAATATTTTGTTTATAATTAATAAAGATAATAAAGCTTTTTTTTTACTGTACAAAGGTTTTTCAGCGCGGGGAACTAAGTGGATAATTAAACTTACTATGTTACTTTAAAAAGACAGTTTTTTTACGAAAATATTTTAATGAGCTCAACCTTTCTATAATAAAAAAAAACCTACGAACACGTTAAATATGAGAACAAAACGAATATTCAACAGAAATTTTCTTCGAAAGCAGAAAATTTTGAAAATGTTTCTCTCTCTTCTTTTATCTCCTTAAGAGTTGAATTTTTACAGAACTAACTTTCATGAAGCTATATTTTAATATAATATATATAGAACTATTCAGTAAAAGGTTACGCGTGGGCCATATAAAGAAAATAAGCAAATATATATATGTACCCCAGTCATAAACCCCATGCTTGTCGCCGGTTAATAATATATAAAGGACAGTTAACACGTAGTGTATAGACGAGAAGAATAAGAGAAGAACAGGGTGAATCTGGTAAATGTAGCACGGATGTCTTTAACTGCTACCAGGGGTCGCTTCATTAGTTTTTATTGGACCCCCGCCTGGCCTAATTATGAAGTTCGGCAGTCATCGGGCAGGGGAATGAGCTCGTCTCGGAGGTTAGACGCAGCATCACGTAAAAGATTTTAATAACGATCAACCTGATTCCTTTTAATTTTCTTCAACAGGCAACATTAAATATAATACACGCCCTGATCTTGTTACGACGGTGGAAATTTCCGATTTTGTATAACTTACCTTTGTTGATGACCATTGTTTAAGTGTACTGATGGTAGGTCTCTGTTTCCGGAGACCGTGTGAATGAGAATAATTTGTGTCTTAAACCGATTAGCACAAGATATAGTGTACATTATCCTAACCAGGGTGACACAAGACGGACGTATAATTTACTATCAGATAACGTATTGCTAGTTTTAGTATTTAATATAGTGTCATTTCATAGTCTTTATTGGTGGTAGGCTTCCGTTGTCGGAGACCGCATAGATAGCTACTAACGGTGCTCCTATTTTTGTCGCCCAATAGCAGCATACAAATATTATTATTCCGGTTTGAAGAGCGTTGTAGCTAGCGAATTTTTTTGAGTAACGATTTAGGCATCTTATATCTCAGGACGATGAGCACAATTTGGCGTTTTGTATATAATCTTAACTAGCGCCTCGTTATGGGCAGGTATTTTACTTACCATCATGTGAATGTCTAGATCCTCTCGTCATTTTATCAAACAAAAAAAGTTTTTCTTTTAACAATTATTTATTATAACGACCAATTAATGTAATGATTATATTTTATAGCAATATAAGCCATAACAAATCCAGTATACTAACCATAGCTTAATCGTCCAAAGTCAAAATAAAGTACCTACGCTGTAGCGCCTCTTCAGAATTCAGAACCACCGTAGAGCTTATTTCCCATGGACTTTATTTTACATGCCCTTCAAGGTTCCGTTGGCTAAATAAAGCTTAAATGTAAAAATGTAAAGGAATACTAATGTTATAACATTCCTTGTGAAAAGCCTGCTTCATTTATATATATAGGTATGATATTTTCTTAACTTAAAAAAATGTTTTTCATGTGATAGACCTCCAGATAAGATAAATATGTTTTATTGCACACCAATTACATAAATAAGGAATACATTATTTAACCAAAAATGTACAATTGGCGGTTTTATTGGTCATAGGGCAATTTCTATTAGACTACTTACTAGGAAAGAAGACAAACTGAAAGCAAAGAAAAGATAGTGGTGACCTTATACATTATGTTTTATGTACATGTATGAAAAACGTTGAGGGTTCTGTCTCCAAACAAGTAATTGTAGAGATTTATCAAACTATTGACTCTACATTGCCATTAAAGAATCAACAATAGCCGGTATATAAAGATCTATTACCCGCCCCTTTTGCTGGTCGTGTAATAAAAAGTTAGTTTTGTAATTTGTCAGAAATATTCCCGCTGTCTTTAAGTCTGCTTCCCGGTATTAACACCTCCGCAACTCCTCTTGAGGAAGAAATTTTGTAAAATCCTTTCTTAGCTGACTTCTAAATGGCAGAAGCAATATCTCTACTAAATTTTGCTTGTTTACGTCTAACAGTTTTGGAGATCGTGTGATGAGTCAATGAATCTCTGGATATCCCCTAAATGTATATAAATGTGTCTCTTAGATTATAAAGTACTGCATGATAATGAAACCACACACACAAAGCCGTAAGTTTCATTGAAATCGTACCATTGGAATTACACGTAAAAATTACCGCATTTTCATGCTTTTGACAAAGCATTCTTGTAATTAAAAAGACTGTTTCCTCTTGACGAATCATCAAAGATCGCAACGGCGGTGCCAAACTGAGAACAATAGACTGATACAAGAGACAGCTTGCCCCAAAAATATCTGAAATGTGTACGAACATTTTTAGGTCCGATTGTTTGCGGTCGCCTATTTGGCGATGTGTTTGCATTATAAATGAATATAGGACAAAAGTATTCGACCTTTAGTATGGTAATTCGAAAATAAATAAAATAGCGTTGTAACATTATTTATATTGCAAAAATTCTGTAATGGTTATTCTTTAAAAAAAATGATCTGACTGAAACGTGCAGGACGGCTAGATAACTGTGGAACGGTGGTGGTATATATCAACAATAACAGTTCGATACACGTTGGAGTTGAAAAATCTTATCAAGAACTAAACTGCTCTGCTTAAATGATTTTTGTATATATACTCTGTGTCGCAGATTTTGATGGTACAGTAATTTGACTAACTACTCTTCAATTCAGTGCGCGGTCTTTCTAACACTAGTACTTAATTACAATAATAGATACTACGTCCAAGAAGCTACTGCTTATCTCGCCTATTTGATAACAAATTTGTCAAATGAAAATATTATGTAACTTGATTAAGGTTATTTATTTAAATAAAACTAGGTTACAATGGGCGCACTTAATACCTATAGGCATTCTTTACCCATAGGTATTAAGTCCGCCGTTCGTCCGTGGAGAGATGCTGTGGCAGGTGAGAAGGAACATTTAACGAACAGATTATATTATTGGATGATACATAATATTTACTAATTACAGGTTTAAACTGATTTTTTTAAATAAACTAACATCATGAAAGTTTTGTAATACAACTTCATCATCAGCCGATAGACGTCCACTGCTGGACTTAGGCCTCCACCAAAGATCTCTACATTGCTCGGTCCTGCACTGTCGGCATCGGCTTCCCGCGACTTTCAATTGAAAAGGTTCATATGGGGTGATTTAGACCATTTCCCACCACTCTGGCCTAATGTGTGTTGGTGGGTGACAGAGGTTCGTTTGTTGATTAGCAAGGACCACCACGAGCAGGTGAGGTTGGTTTCGGTAACGTGAGTTGTTGTGCAGGACCTTTTACATACCTAATACATCTTACACAGTTAAAGTAACAAGTCAGTTCCTCGTTACATATCTGAAGCTACGTGGTAGACTTTACGTAATGATCAGTGTTTTTTCGAACCTAGGCTTGTCTAGGTACCATCTTCATCCTGCGGAGAGTAATCTGAACTAAAAAGCTTCGACCACTTCTTCACGTTGTATATAAGGAACTAAACTGCAATACATAAAGTATATTGTATATATATTGTATATCGTGTCAATGGAAATTTTCTCATGCTTTTGCCTTAGTCGTTATAAATTTTATAATATTCAGTTCAACTCGCCGGCGCCGGTTTAAAGTGTCGACCAAAGAACAAGGTCCTTTGTGTCCTGCACCAAGATTGTATCCGACGTGTACACTTAACTTTTTATTGCTCGCTGCACTTTTCGCGTTGAAATTATATTCTTGTTTGAATGTAAATACAACGCGTTGATGTTTTTTACTTTGCGGTCGGACTTAGAGAATTTTAAGCAAAGAGTTTCGATGAATAAAGGAGTCTTATAGAATAAGGAACTACCTGATTTTTGAAAATTTCAACGTTTATATTTTACAAATTATTTCATAGAATAAACAGCTGAGACTGAGACTACAGTGGTACTCTTTTAATAACATGATTAATTGTTTCGAACCCGCTTTTCTGGCCGTAAAACTTTCCGCAGAAGAATTTTTGTAAAATCGTTTTTATCTCACCTATACTTGGTAAAGAAGCTAATGCAGACGCTCATATTTTCTCTTTTTATATGCTTCTGAAACCTGGACACTAAAAGCGAGAGTGAGATCGAGGATTGACGCGTTCGAAATGTGGTGGTGGCGAAGAATGCTGAGGATATCCTGGACGGAACGTCGCACAAACGAGTCAATCCTCAAACAGTTGAACATAACAACACGGCTCTTAACAATCTGTAGGCAGAGAGTCCTTAAATTCTTCGGACACGCGGTCAGGCGAGACCCAGACAGTCTGGAAAGGCCGATTATTACTGGTTGTGTGGAAGGAAAGAGAGCGAGAGGGCGGTCTCCTACAAGATGGACACACACAACTCAGGACGCTACGGGAGCTACCCTACAATCATCCATTCAAATGGCGCAAGACAGAAATGTCTGGAAAGAAATGGTGGCCAGAGCAACGCACCATAGTCACGTCCCTCAGTCATGAGGTTACGACGAAGAAAACTTGGTAAAAGAAATATTCCTAGGTAAGAGGAGGTAATTTCAATTATCTGGGCCTTATGGTTCCAGTGATAGTTATCGTGCCGAGTCTCTACATAGGTGGCAATCTCTTATTTATGTAATATATACATATATTACACACAACATTAATAGCAATGGATTATTCAAATGTTATTTACTGCGTCATTTATTAACTCGTTATAAATTCTATATCCATACAAATCATGCATCATCATTTATTTCTTTGCTATTTTATAGTCGCTTGATCAGCTTATTTAACATAACTTAAGATATAAGAGTATTGATAACAGAAAAAAAATATATTGCATTTATTTTTATGCGAATGATGTTAATATTACTGTGAGCGTTAAATGCCGTAAGAAATGATTATAAAATAACTGCTGTATATTTTTTTTAATTTCCCAATTAAATATTTAAGTAACATACATACGAAATGTTCTGTACATGTTTAATAGAGAAAATTCTAGCAAATGTTGGTATGTTTATATTTAACCTCCTTAAAGGTTTAAAGCTAAGTATCCATATAGAAGTATCGATGGTGCCGCCGTCTTGGGATTTTCTTCGCGACTTGATAGATTGTCTCGATTGACTTAACGCCGCTCGCTTAGTCGGTGCTTAACTAAATGGCAAGCGGCATTCATTAAAGCTGTACCGTTTCGTACGTCATTAGTTGCCAGTTGTGAATATTGCCAGTCGCGGGAGCTCATTTCGGTCACAGAGTATACACAGCGCGGTAGGATTATTACATAAGTTAATACTGGCGGTAAGTCTCTGTTGTCAAAAATTATCTATGTACCACCGCAACTGCTACTTCAGCTGCCAAAGTGTTGTGTGGAAACATTACTGTTTCGATTAAGAAGACGTTGTACACGCACCATCAGCCGATAGACGTCTACTGCTGCACAAAGGCCTTTCTCTTCCAAAGATTACTATTGTAGGGGTTCATATAGACGCTTTGGCCAATTTCCTACCATACTCGCCCAATGCGGGTTGATGGAAGGCGTTGTAGCCTCTAGTGAAATTACTAGGGTATCGAGACTAAACAACTTACGTCTTAAGGCGACGAGTATAATGTTGTGCATTGTGTATTATCTCAACTAATGCCACATTGTTAAGGGCTGTTATTATCAATAAAATGAACGTATCGCTAGTCTGGTCGCTTCGTCGAAAAAAATTTCATTTCAATTACCCATACGTGTAAGCGGTCCTTAACCATTTGTAATACCTATATATGGAGCATTGGACATACATTTGTCATCAATCGATAACGAACACTACTCTGAAGATAGATCTTCAGTATTTCAACAACACAAGTTAAATAAAATCAGATTTTAAATTATATATTTTTTTTCTTCGACAAAGCTACGAGATGAATCAAATGTTCACCTGATGGTAAGTGAAGCGCACATTACTATTTGGCGGCAGTGATAAGAAATAGGAGTTGCGGTGATAAAATCTTGAAACATCTCCACAACCCTTTTTTGATCGTGTTTCAAAATCTGCTAAAATATATTCAAAGAACATTTCGATAGAAGTCATTTTACTTATAATTTATTTATATTTTTTTTAAACTAAAGCGGGTCGCTGAAAGTTATGAAATGTCGCGGTGACCCGCGGGTAAAGAGTTGCCAACCCCGCATAAAGCGATTATCTATTCAGCTGATACAGCGTCTACGTTTTAACTTCGATTTATCCATTTAATCATTCTCCCATCAATCTATTTATATCTGATATAAATAATCGTTTTCTTTTACTCTTTATCGCAACCGATATTTATCAACCGACGACTGAAAGGAGGCTTCTCAATTTAACACATATATTTTAGCCTTTCTTTTGTGTATCTGGAAACAGTGTCTCTTGAAGTAGGTTTAATAAAAAATCCCAAAAAGAACATCTTTTATAAAATAGAAAAACTTTATTTTTAACTTCCTGTTAATTACCCTTGTAACTACATTGCTTTTCCATTAAATGTTTACATGAAAAAATTCTAAGTAAACTTTATGTGTTTGCTGAATACCATGTTTACTTAGTTGGTTATCAGTTAATGAATAACGGGGACGCTGCTATTTACGGTCTGTGGCATTAAGTTTTAACTGCGTCGCTCACCAAGACTAGTGCTTAGGCGAATTAAGATGACAACTTAGTTATTAAGATACGCCGTCGCCTTATCTAAATAATTATGTTACGACTTCATTACATGTTAATAAGGGTCGGTTTACATGATCTGATATTAATGCATAGTAATTTCACTTATATTCTACAAGTGGTAGCTCTTTATAGTCGGAAAAAGTCTATGAAGAAAACAGTTTTACAGCACAACGTTGTGTTAGTGTTCATCGTCCTATGTATGTACATACATGCATATATATCACGCCTCGTTACCAGTGGGGTAGGCAGAGACCACCTCTCTCCACTTGCTACGATCCTGGCACACCTCTCTCGCTTCCTCCATTTTCATGAGTGTCTTCATGCATGCTCGTCGGTTGCGAGTGCTCTTGACCCGGCCTTTCTTTAGGACATCTTAGATTTGATCGGAATATGTCCGCCTAGGTCGGCCTGCACCGATTTTTCCAATCATTCTTACCTTGTTTACCTCTTTCATTAATCTTCTTTCATCTATTCTTTCTACATGGCCGAACCATCTAATCTATCATCGTCCTAACTATCGCACTATTGTTATGGAAGAGTGTAATGTTCATTACACGTTTAGTCCAAGAAAAAATATATATAATCATTCATTTTCCGATTTGTCTATTGTAATCATACGATACAAATTAAAATAATGAGTATAAATAATAAACAATGTTATATCAGCCATATATATGGAAAGACCTGTGATCTTAGCTGAATAACGAATGGTAACTTTTCGGTCTACCATCATAAATTCATCGACATTCTTGTAGGTTTCCTTTGAAAGAGACGTGGATAATCGTTCTTCGCAGTGATCATTTTCTTTATATAAATAGTGCAAGGAGTTTAGCAAGGTAGAACGTACATTTTACTTTGCCTAAACTCTGTACTGGTGTGAAACTGTAGAATATTCAGGAGCAGAGTCTTCCAATGTTTTCACGAAGTCGGCATGCACAACTTTACTAGACATTTTTTTCGATCATAGAGCATCTCATCGTAATACCACTACGAATGCTCGTATTGAAATTAACAATTTTTTTTAGATTTTTATTATTTTCACAAAAATTCGATAATCATTACTTTTTATTTAACCGTCGTACGCTTGCTATTATATGAAATTGTAATTTCGCACTACCTTAATCCATTATCATTATCATCATCTACAGCTGTAAGAAGCCCACTGCTAGGTAATTTAGTACTGCTCGAATTCTGCTGTTACACCGCAGCTCTTCATTTGCAGTCATACAGATGTGTTAAATAATATAATATGCAGTGAATGTGACGAAGTGTGAACCGTGCCTTAGCCTAGGGCTCGCAAAACCGTCCCCCAAGTGTAAGGGATCAAATGTAAACTTACGCAATCAAGAGCAACCCTATCGTTGATAAATCTAAATCGCAAACGGCGGCGGCTTAGTTTAGCGTCGCAAGTTCGCAGGGCCCCAGTTATTCATAGTTAAAGTTCGAGCGATAATATCGCCAGTTTATATTCAATATTGGAGCAGATTTCCCTCCGAAATTCCTCTTCGGAGGTAACGTTTACATTACGGGCACATATAAACAGCTGGAGCGTATGGATAATGTAGACGTGTACGTTTCCCAAGTTTAGCGACACCTTCGGAGGATTACTGCAAATTAATTTCACTTCTTGTTCGAGTTCAATTATGTTAGGGTCTACGCCACGACATTTAACGCAGCATATGTGTGCAGGTGATGTGTGAATTAAAAAAAGTTATTAACGATTTATATATAAACATTCAACAAATCTAGAGTTAAGGAGACGACAAATTTTCTTTGGAAGTCTATAAACTTTTTTCATTTCTTCATATTTTAAATTACAAGATAGAAGTATACTTTTTTCAAAGAAAAGAGGGTCAAAATGTAACCCTGTTTATGACATATGAGCATTACATAAAATTATCACAAATTTTTTACCTGTTCTTTTTAATATTTATATAACGTACAAAGAAACAAATATTTATATGTATCTATAACATAAACAAAAATTGTATTAAAAATTGTCAGTGAAAGTTCTGCGTTATAGGGGTTAGTTTCCGTTAGTGTTGTTAGGACTTAATATTTGGTTTACTAACAACAAACATTTTAATTAGCGTAGGTAGATTTAGTTGTTATGAATGATATAAATTTTAGATAAAAATGCTGAGAACCTAAATAGTAGCCGGAAGGGAATGATACAGCACAAAGGAGCTCCTACCCCAGGTCACAAAGGACTATGTACTGTGAGGGCGACATCATCGCCTTAGTGATGAAGCCCTGTATAATTAAAAGAAATAAAAGGAAACCACTATCGTTGTATATATTTTCGCACCTAGCTTTTCAATATAGCAGAAATTAAATATTAAACTTATCGAGCTTTTTTCTGGAAAAATTCTCTATAAAATTGCCCACGACACCCCAAAGTTACGAGTTGCGAAAAGGTTATACTATCCCGTCTCCCACGCAAAAGAATAATTTCCTTTAAATAATGTAAAACTAATGTCATATTATACACACATTAAGACGGTATGTCAATGTTAAATAGATAAAAAAAGCGTTACAATCGTGAATAGCCTGTAAAAACGTCCCAGCATCCCTTGGATCAATTCGTCTTTTACGACTCGATTTAACAAGATTACAAGACGAACTCATCTGGCTCAAGTTAACGCATACGCCACCTATTATATTTGTTAACTGTAATATAACTCGGAAGCGTATCTTTCGTTATAACATTTAAAGATATCTTTAATAAATGTCTTGTTCTTATAAATTAATCTATGAAGTTATAGACAGTAGAACAAGTACCAAGTGTTGCTGTTGTTCGTGGATATGATTTGGAAACAGTTTTTGGGGCGAAATTCTGCAGACCTATTGTCTACACTGCACGGGTTATGATTAGCCTAAGTCTGTGTTTACTTGGGCTGATGATAAAACAAAAAAAAAACTATTTAATAGTCTCTCTTGGGCGTCATGAAAACAGTCATTATCGCAAAGCCTGATCCTTTCATTTCAATCTTATATCTCAAGTTGAAAAACTTACCTTACAACTTAACAGGTCGTTGGATTTGATAATATTATTAATCAAATGATAGTGTAAAAATTACTAAGGAAACAGTTAAATTTTGTATGATTTTGTTTAGATTATTACTAGTGGTAGGTCTCTGTAGCCGGATATCATCGCAGTAAGTATCTCTTTCTGTAGCCGAGTATCAGTGTGCAAACGTTACTGTGGTTTCGTTTTGAATCGAAACATAACATCTTATGCTTCAAGGTGATGACAATGTGTTGTGTATGCCTTTCTAATTCACATTCGCTCTGATCAACAATGATTATCATCATCAGCCGATAGACGTCCACTGCTGGGACATAGTACAAATATCTCCACGTCTATCGATCCCGCGTTGCTCGCATCCAGTGGGTTTCCAAGATTCTCACCAGATCTTCGGTCCACCTTGCGGGAGGCATCCTAACACTACGTTTAGTTGCGCCACTCGAGAACCTTACTTAATCGATGATTATTCATGAAATAATATAGTCTACTGTTGATATATATTGTTTTCACTAAAATGAAATTAAAAAAGGATCGAGGCATAATTATGAAATGAAAAAGTCAACATTTCATGTTAAAAAACATCTGTAGAAAAAGTTCTATTATAAAAAATTCTATTTTATTATAATTTCATTTCCGTTTTATGTGTACGCTAAAGAGGACAGTTACGAAAGCCTCAAAAACTCAGTTGACCGCCGTCGGCAAGGTCGCGGTAATAGGGTCATAAAAGCGAAAGTGCCTCGATTCGAATCGAGGGCGGGGACAAGAAAGTGTGCTTGAGGCCAATAGTACAAGGTCCCCCGTATTGTAAACAAATTGGGCTCCGAACATTCGGCGTGGGATACGCTTGTACACGTGTTTACATCCGCCGCCGGTTTAACCGAATTAATCAGCTATGTTTTATATGTACTACAACGGCGAAACGAACAACCCTTCCACCTGGCATTCGGTATTACTGTTTAATTGATTTTAACAAAAAAGATTAACCTTTTCTAAACAGTTAACAATAACACTTGTAGATTACATATAACAAATGTTCTATGCACAAACAAAACACACGCGGAAACGTTTCTATGGTCATATTCCCTCGTTCTTTATTGATATTACCGTGGTAACTTACCATAAAGGATTTTAATAGTTGCTATAAATTATAACTCATATCCTTATTAAACCTACTGAATTATTTTATTACAACAGTTGTGCGCTGTTTACTGCAGCAGCCCCAGCGTCTGCCGCATAAAGGTTACTGAAGGATCAGCGGAAGAGTACTCATAAGGGGTTCTGTACTAAGATTTACTACTGCCCAGTTAAACTACTGTTACTCATTTGATCGTGCCATCTGTGTGTATCAAGAAGAACAATGCAATGTTATGCTGTACGGGCGGATACATTTGATCATTAAATGTTTATAATGTTCGGAACTTAATGGATACGAAACATCGATAGGCAGAAACAAAAAAAAAATGAATTGTTTAGTATTTCGTTAAAGTAAGGGTTGGTATTTTTTTTATCGATTTTTGAAACTAATTTTGAGTTTGTAGTCAATTCATCAAGTTGTTCATAATCATACGAAAAGGGAAAGCAAAAAAAAATATTTAATACTCGCGTAAATATAAGTAATGATCATTATATAGGCGTTGAATTGGTTAAATAGTTTAACTAGAAATAGTTAATGAATTAGTTTGTAGAAATTAAAGGTTTTAACATCAATAAAAATAACAATATTGAAAAATTTTAAAAAATAAACAAAGAGGTTCTCGTAGACAATGATGTACAGCCATATTTAGAGAGTGGTGCCATCAGACCAATGCCAGTTGCCATGCCATAATAGTCGAGATTTTAATATGTCCACTATATTATGATCATTACTATCATAGATATAAAAATTGTAGTTGTTTGTCAGCTCGCCGGCTGCCGGATAATGTGACAGGTTTATTAAAATATCTGTTGACGGAAATGGTACACGAAGTACTTTTTATTTTGCTTATCGCTTAAAGAATTACTTGGTTATGACCTTTTCTACTTTGCGTATACTAGTTAAGGATTCATAAGCTGAATACGGATGTATGGTTACGACAATGTCTCGGGCCGTGTGCCCATAGACCAAAAGGATTATTAAATTATTCAAAGACATGTTCGTTCAAATTATGGAATGAATGCCTTGTCAAGATTTTCCATAGGAGTTACAGAATAGGGTTTATCACAAAGTTTTTGATAGGTTTCTCTACTACTACAAGACTCCACAGGCTTCAGTGACTTCTTACCATCAGACAGAACATGTGCCATTTTGCCACCTTCGTAGTAAAGACACATAAACAAGTGCGATAACTAAGCTCTAAGTTAAACTATTATTTTTTTTAAAGCTATCTCCTAATAAAAATGAGTCTGTTTTATTCTTTTTCTTCTTTACAGTCAATTTACATCTCCACTGTTGGGGCACAGGTCTACCTTCAATATGAGAGCGAATAAATGAGGGCGAAAAATAATAAAAATGAGTATTTTTTTAGGTTTTTAGAGGTTAAACCATCACATACTTATTCGCTGGTGGTAGGTCCCTGTTGCCAGAGATCGTCTAGGTAGGTACCACCGCAGCTCCTTCTCTTGCCGCTAATTAGCATTGAGCAAACATTAGTGTCCCATTTTGAAGAGCATTGTAGCTAATGAAATTATAGAGGTAATGACACAGCATCTTACGACTCGACCAATGCATTGCCGTATATATCATCCCTAGCTGGCGCCGCGTTGTTGTAGGTAGGCGGTTCATTTACCATCAGGTGAACCGTCCCGGTCGTCTCGTTGCTTCGTAGAATTAAAAAAAAACTAATGATATATATAAATGCGAACTTCTGCGTACATACAATATTTTGCTAACTACGAAGCCTAGCCTAGTTGAAGACTGATAGTATACATATGACGACATGCTACATTTTAATAGTAAAGTCTCGGTAAACGTATAGCTATTAAAAATCAAAGATGCAACTTCAGGAATAAATACACACACGACTCGATAAATTTAACTATTTATTTGCAAAACGTCAGTACTTCAAACGGTTGTGTTACCATGGTAAATATATCTAGTCAGATATCGAAAGTATGAATTGAAAGCAAATATTTATTGCTATTAAAAATATCACGAATGCAATCTTGAATTTAAAAACGCACAGTATATATTTGATATAAATAACTAGACTCTTAGATATCTTAATTAGAACAAATGTTGATGTGACTTCCCCTGCTGGACATAACTCTCCCCATATCTAACGAATCCTCTCCCTTCACCCAATCGTCGGTCCACTATACAGTGAGTTCAGTTCACCTAATATTAAGTAATACGCTGCTTATAACTACGCGGCATTATTGTGGAAGATGGTCAGTTCATTAGCCACCACGTCTTTTTTGTTTGGCGGCAGAGATATGAGCTGCTTTGGTACCTACCTAGACAGTCTCTGGCGAGATACCTGCCATCAGTATACATTCAAGTGGTACTAATATCAAGTTACGATAAAACATTCCATTGCTAAGTAAACCCATATAATATCAACCGAAAATAATAGAAAATGTCTCATCCGTCTTCTTAAAGCAGAAATAATACAGAAATATTACATCGTCTCCCGAAAGATTTGTCAGCCTCTATCCCTCTTACTGTCGCGTCACATTTCACATTTAGGAGTCGACACTACGCAGGATATTGTTTACGAATTATCACGGGCGGCCATCTTGGTTATTTCCCACCCATTTCGGCGGAAGACTAATTATTTCTCACTCCACGCCATTTGTTCTCGCTTAATTTTTTTTTTGTCGGAGTAATATTCTTTGATAAATTTTTCTCGCCCTTCACCTAATTAACGGTTGTTTCGGCCGCTTTTTATTTTTAATTCGGTTAAAAATCAAGGAATTTAGTTAGCTTCAAATAGAGCGCGGAGAGGAAAGTTGGGAATTACGTGGGGGGTAGTAACAAGATGAATATTCGGTGCTGATAAATTTTAACTGTTAAATAAGTTCAGTGAGAAAGTTTTAATGAAATTTATATCGAAAAGTAGACGAGCACCGTAACTGCAACTACAATTTCTGTTATAACTACACTACGTGTTTTAACGAACAGGTTTCAGTTTACTTGGTTAAGACTACATTTAGTACAAAACAGTACTAGTACCTGAACTTCTTAGGAATCAGATTTCAATACGACTAAACGTAGGTTTTTTTTTTTATTTAACACAGCGACTAGAAGAGCTTTATGTTCACCAGGTAGTAAGTATGGTAGTTGTACTCGTCGCCTTGAGACATCAGATATTAAGTCGCATTACCACTGTAATTTCACTAGCTACAACACTTTTCAAACCGGAACATCGTAATGATTGCACACCGCTGCGTACATCCCACGGATGGGCAAAGCCCTCCTTAGCACCCATCCTGTGCTACGGCAAATACAAGACCACCATGCATTTGCCGTCTTCCTATGGCTCGCTTATTAAGCTCCGAGGGTCCCACCCTCGAAGCCCACGAACCCGAAGACCTTTTTAGTCGCCTTGTACGACAGACAGAGAATACCTTAGTCCTATTCTTAATAGCCCGAGACTACAGGACTGATTGTGGTGATACCTACCTAAACAATCTCCGGCGATATAGGCAAGATTCAACATCTCATGTATCAGGCGACGAGTGCAATATATTACAGTGTATATCAACCTTACTAGCGCCATGTTTTTATGGGCAGGCGTATCACTTACCGTAAAGTGAACGTCCCGCTCATTTAGTCGCTTAATTAAATAAATAACCATAGTAAATTGCAGATTTCAAGTAACTAATACATGTACCGAGCCACGTATTAAATACGGGCAGGTGTATCACTTACCATCAGATGACCGCCCCGTCCGTCTTGTTGCTTAATTGAATAATAAATAAAAACAGACATATATTTTTATATCTGTGTTCAATTATGACTATTAAAATAAAAATCCGGGAGAGTGGGGAATAAGACTTCACATAGAAACAGAAATCCAAAGACAACATGACAGAGCATATATGAATAAATATATACAACACTAGAATATAGTTACACTTACCGGTGCAGCAAGTCCAGTACAATATATTTATTTAGTTAAATTATCTCTTGTGCGATGGAATAATAAACTATATTTTTATCAAACGAAGGAAAAGGGAAAACAAGTATTCTACCTTTTAGTACGAACAGAACAAAAAATATAGAAAATTTCTTCAAACAAACACATTTCAATCTAAGCCTTCTTACTTGTAAGCCGTTCCCAATAATCAATGATCCAACACGACTCTCTCTTCACAGAGTAACTCTGAAAAGAAAAAGTATATAATTTTTTTTTTAAATTGAGCATTCACAAGGCACCGTCAAACCTCAGTAAAGAAGATTCGAGAACAAATGGAAACTTTCGTTCAAGAAATGTCGTTATAATTAAAATGCATAGACGCCCATTCAAAATTCACTTTTATGACACCGTCGCGTAATTAATTGCTTTTTCTTCTGTTCCGGGTTGCCACTCTATCAAAGCAAACCAAGGTCACTCAAGCTATCAACCGGTTAATACATAAGACGTGAACTTTTTAATTTTGTTTCCCCGAAATATCATCTTATAGTACTTTCTAACCCGCATTCGGCTGATGATGAGGATAAATGTTTTCTACTCCGAAAGACTCTGAATCTCAGATGTGGGATTATAATGTGGGCTGTTTATTTCTTTATATCTCAACTATGAGTTTTATATCTATCATTACATTGTTTTTTTATTCGACAAACCTACGAGACGATCGAGATGTTCACCTGTTGGTAACTAATACACTTGTCCGTAAGAACGTGGCGCTAGTTAGAATGATACACACAGCATCATATTATGCTCATCGCTCTTGAAACCGGAACAGAGTAATGTTTGTACATTAGTTATCGGCGGTAGGAATAGGCGTTGCGGTGGTAGCTACCTAGACCGTCTCCGGAAACAGAGACCACTAGTAAGTTGATGATGAGATGTTCACATTGCACATGCAAAAGTATAAAGCGAAAATTCCTGATCATATAATCGCGTAGTGTATTTAAAATTTAACAAACAGCTGCTTAAGATTTTTCTTGTCAATATTAATAAATCCCCTCTCTCTTCGTGAAGTTCTACTGAAGAGCTCATTGATAAACTTTTGAATGCTTACAGTTTAATCTTGTAATATTGGATTTATCTGAATTATACAATCCATTAACTTTTACGCCAAATAAACTGCGAAGTAATTCATGTTTTTGAGATAACAACAAAATTTGTTGATGTTGTCTGATATCGGCTTATATTCCTGTGATGCGAGTCAATTAAAACTTTAATTGAAATTTCCATTCAATTATCGTTATTAATGAGGCATTAGTACATTATACACTTTCACTTAAGTATAGCTTAAACATAAATAATAGTTATCTAAAAGTTTGTTAACTGAGATCGTGGCTCAGCAACTGCCCTGATTGAGTTGTTTATATAGTGGTTTACTTATTTTGGACCTACCTATCTGGCTACTACCCCTTGACAGTATTGCTGCGCTCTGCTAGTCATTATAATGAATCAGAACACTCTATGATTCTAGGGGAGTATGTATCACAATCTCCTTTTTATTTTTTTATTAAAGGCATTACAGCTCCCTTTAAAGGCACAATAAACAGCTACATTCAAAAGCACGCTAAATAACCACATTTAAAAACACAACAAATAGCTACATTTAAAGTACGATAGATAACTACATTTAAAGGTACAACTCGGCTACATTTAATCAACAACTTTATTCTCAGTTCCTTATATACCTTCTTAATTCGTATTCCTCATATCTGAGGGTCGGAACCACCTCATTCCATTACTCTTGTCTTCAAGATGTTACACCATCGTATCCTATTTACACCCACTCGGAAAGGTTCATAGATTGTGTAGTCACGTTACGGTTTTGATCAGACTAACGTATCCCTCTGAAATTTTTTTATAAAATATTTTATTATAGATCAAAATATATATTGGACATACATAAATAATTAAAGTGCAGAAGTTAGACTCTAGTATCCAAAGAAATTAAAAAGTTGAATGATAAAAAAATTTATTGAAGTATATACAATCGAAAGACATGTCTCTGAATGAAACTCCATTAACTCTTTCTTTTATTTGAGTCTAAGATCGGCATGGATCCCTTAAAGATCTTCACAATTAATCTATCTCTGGTGACCATCACCTGATCGTCAGGTCCACCTTGTGGCCTTCCAGCGATACGTTCAAGATCATTTTCTGGTTAAAAATATCTTATTAAGTGATATCTTGCAAAAAGAAGTTCTGCAGCATTTTTTTTAATAAGTTTTTAATAATTCTATCCCGAGAGAAGAATGCAGCTATAGCATGGGTTTGTTCGATCTTCTTCAATGTTCGGAATCGATACAGCATTTTAAAACTTTAAAGATACCCCCCGCTCCAATTACGGAGTGGCCTATGCAAACCCTACTTTTAATTCGAAAGTTTTCTCTTTCCCGCAAACTTAAATTCTGCTGTTTCGCTGTTTTTTTTTTTTTTTCGTAACTTTGTTACAGAAAAAAGCGCCACGCTGAAAGCGAACTCGTTCGCTAATTAGAAGGCGAGTTGGGGTGAGCTTTCCATTCGATAGGGGTTCATTTATATACAGGTTATTCCTGAAAATAGACTACAATATCTCTTCCGGGTATGGCGGAAATTCAAAATATGAAATATAATCTTTAGTTTTATAAATAGGCGAGAAGTATTACCGGGAAATTGTAACGGTTTGTCAGACTACCGTACAATAACATTGATGTTACAAATATTTGGAACGAAAACTAAAATAAAAAAATTTAGTACTTACCTGGAAGTTCCTAGTAAATCATTGCGCCCAACTAAGAGATAAGACGAAATATAATGAACTGCCCGACGACCTCTGCTAGTCAGACAAGGACATTTAGAAGAAGTGATTCATTCTTACTTCTGTCGATTTTTCCACTTTTACAGTTTAATAAAATATTGATAGCATTTAATTTTAATATTTATAGCTACAAAATGAGAAGAATGTTACACTAGCAACATTTTTTTCTACAAAACATATCATCAGTATCAGTCGACAGACGTCCTCTTCTCGTCGCTTTGTCTAATAAAAAAGAAACGTCGAAATAATCCAAAAATCCAAAATGGCACCGTAAATAACTTACCTGTTAACTAGCAGTTACTTCAGCGGGGCTTAGAAGAAAAATCTTATACTTTCCTGAAAAAATCCTGATCTGTAATCCAAGAAACTAAATGTTACATGCACTAAATTGAGTCATTGATGCTTCTCGAAAGAAAACATTTTCAGGTTTCTGGAAATAGTATTATTAATTGGCTAATGTTCATTGCTCAAAGAAACAAAGAAACAGACTTTGCAGAAATTTACAATTGAACAGTGCTTCACCAAATATAATAAGTAAGAAGAAAATTTTAATAATATTTTGTATGACGGTAGATACAAATTATTTGTTTATGAATTCACCAAACGAACAGAAAATTTTGTTAAGATTGGCAAATTTTAAACAGTTATATTTTAGTCGGGTGTTAAACATATATATTAACCATAAGGGATAGCTCTGAAAATAGATTTTTCATCCGATGTTCAGACATAAAATATGTCCAAATAAACTCCCTTAAATAATTGATTACACATCTTAACTATATCTCCCTTTTGTCCGAAATGCACACATAGCCGGATGAAAAAAAAAATAAAAACAATGGTGCCTGAACAATCAAGCGGTGTGATTGATTATGACGGAGGATGGCCGTGTGCTTGTCGTGAAACTTTCATGTTTTTCACTGTTAACGTTTCATTTCTTCATTTATTTTGCGACCGGTAATTACTTTTCAGATTAAGGTGTGCGGTATATCTATCCAGAATAATGTAGTCATGATGTACTCCAAGCCAGGTGAAAGAAATAACTTGAATACTTAATATGTGTGCGGTGAGTTGGAATTTTGGGCTCCGGCCAGTGCGATAAAGAAATAGATGAGCATATCGACAGCGACGGAAACTTCATATAAATTTTTTACTGACAATAAATCAATACAAAGACTTATCAAAAGTTTTTTTCTGCTTCTAAACAAATGTACATTATTTTGGATCGTTCATCTGGACACAAGCAACTTATAAATAACCAAAAAAAATTAAAATTTGCTTGCTGTAAATCACAGCAATAATATATAAAATATTACTTTGTTTAGTTGCATGAATTTAAAAGCTCCATAAACAAAAGTAATTACTAGGATAATTATTATGTTCAGTAGTAGAATGCCGTAAGCTGTGATGATGACTAGGAAAAAGACACTACAACTGATGTTCAAAGAAACGAGCACAATGTGGTGCATGAACAATTAAGGTGTGCATAGAGGTGCGAGTCTTGAGCGTTCTGTAGCAGTAGTCAAGCATCCAGTCTCATTGTCGATTAAAAATCAATAGATTAATTACTTAAAATGTTCAATACTTAATAATGTGACACCTTCTTCATTACCTCGAAATAATATGATAAGTACTTACTTAAAATATAATAAAAACTTGATACCGCCTGCAATCAAACTTTCTCTGGCAGCGAACTTTTTAAAGCCATTAACACTGAATATAGACGCCTTTTTATTGCGTGAAAAGTTGTTTAACTTCATGAGTTTCATTCATAATGAGTCGAGAAGAGCCCCAGAAAGGAGGGAATCAAATTTAAAAACAACTAAAACGAACCTTTCGCTGACGGAGAAGTTCAGAGAAATTGATACTACGGGCACCTCTCGATTATAAAGAACTAATATAAATGCTTATATCACTAATAAAAATACTTTATTCAACTTAGTGACGAAACGAACAGGACGTTCACCTGATGGTAAGTGATACACCTGCCCGTAACAACGTGGCACTAGTTAGTATGGTATACACAACATCACTCTCTGTGCTCTTCACCTTGAGACATAAGATTTTAAGACTTGTTACTCTAATAATTTCTCTAAGTAAAAGTCCCTTGAAACCGGAACACAGCAATGTTTGTAGGTTGCAATAGGAGCTGCGGTGATCTGCGGTAACAGATACCTACCACCAGTAAATAAAAACAGCAATAAATAACTTCAATTATATGAAACGTCAAAATACATGTTAATTAAAAAAATACTAGGTATTAAGTATTACCATAATAATATCATAAATAACAGCGCGTATAAATTCAAGTAAAAAGACTTTTGTGATATTGTTAAAAAGTTTCGTATTATTATATCATCAATCATCATTATCAACTGATAGACATCCACTGCTGGACTTAGCCTTCCCCCAACGATCTTCACATCAAAGGATCCTGCGCTACCCGCATCCAGCCGCTTCCCGCAACCTTCACCAGATCATTGGGGCACCTGGTGGGGGACCTGCCAACACTACGTCTACCGGTACGCGATCGCCATTCGAGGACCTTAGTGCCCCATCGGCTGACCACCATCGTATTATCACATGATTTCAATTTAATGATAGCACTCAATGTTCATTCAAGGACATTTTCACAAATGTAGGTTGTTCCCACTACTTGGACTCGGGGGTTTGCTCTCACCGCGCTAGCTAAGTGGTAGATATCACACGTCAGCGAAAGATGTCGTTAACACAAGTAAGTTTTCTCCTGTTTTCCTCCACCGAAATAATAAATGAAGCAATATTTCACCCATAAGTTATATAAGCGAACAGTGTGAACGCACCCTTACAATATACGAATGGTGGAGGTTAATTAACGAATTAAATGTAAAAGGGTACTCGCTTTGTGTAGCAAAAAGAAAATTTATTGGAGCGCGCCTTTTAATAATTAGATTTTAAAATTACTGCGGTTTTATTTGTTCGCAGTGTAGCGAATATGCGTTGTACTTTTTACAAATATACATACAGTACGTCATCACGGTTTCACCTGCTATTAAGTGTTGCAGTATAAGTACTTAACTATTTTCTATTTGTTTGTTACAAACGCTTCGTCCTTTTACCGATGATAGGTCCCGTTGCCGAAGACCGTCTTAGTAGATATCACCGCAGCGCCATACTATCGCCAAACAGTAGTGTATAAACATGACTGTGTTCCTGTTTGAACAGCGCTGCAACTAGTGAAATTACTGAGGTAACGAGACTTAACATCCTATGTCCCAGGCGACGAACGCAATGTGCTGCAGTATATATCATCCTAACTAGCGCCACGTTGTTGTGGACAAACGTATGACTTACCATCACGTGAACGTCGCGCTCGTCTTGTCGCTTAACTGTGTAAAAAAAAAGAAATATATAATTCCTAAAATTGTAAAAAACAGCCTCGGCATATCGTCGTGTTTAGTATGACATCATCGTATAAACAATGGGTCGGAAACGAATGACACGCAGGTCAACGAATAATCCATATCATGATTTCCAGTTACTCCATCATTTCCAGAAAAAAAGGATAATTACTTAAATACAAACGTCTCTTTAATCCTCACTTTTCAGTTAATATTCAACCGCGGCCTGAAAAGGATTCCAACCCGCTATAGATTGTTAACATGGACTTTCACCAGATCCGCTTACAATCGCTTTGACTCAAAGCGTTGCTTTTCAATTATTTGTATTCCCCGCTTTTTTATATTAAATTTCGTATACAAAAAGAATATATAACATATATAGTGATAAAAGCATACTTCCGGATCATTTTTATTCAGTATGGCGTGTTCGGTATTGTCAATAAAAATGTGATTGGACAAGCTTGTATGGGTTTTCATCGTCAATTCGCTAGGTTGAGTGAAAACAGTGAAATCTGTCACTTGCAAGCGTGGTGCGAATTAATTGTTTTTTAATGAACTTTCGTAACAGGCGAGAACACAATTAAAATCGTATTTTTATTCTAGTACTGTGTCCTAACATTTTTCTGTTTATGTAAAACAAATAACTAAAGTTTACGAGCAACTAGAATTTAGACTCTTTCATATTGTGACGCAATTGATTAGCCTCTGCGTCATGGAGACTGTTAGGATAAATATCCCAGATCGTTAGCATAGCAACATCTTGCGCTTATTGCCTTGATAGGAGTCTCATTATTTCAAACCCTTAGTAACTCCACCAATTACCGCTCTATTAAAAGTGTAACGAAATAAACTTTGCGTATTACCGATTGGCAGCATCTTAATTGTATAGACTTAAAAAATCGATGCTTTACTACTTGAATCTGTACCTGTATCCTGCGTCATTCAAACCGTTACATCACGTTTGATAAACTCCTGCATAAGAACACCAATTCCTACAACAACAACCTAATTTCAATAGGCAAGAAAAGATAATTCGGATAGACGATCTGCTTTCGGTATCAGCATCATCATCCGATATCACTACCAATAAAATCAAATCAAATACCAAGCACATCACTAGGAGACTTCAAGACATAGTGAGCTCATTCTGACTAGATCGGGCTGTAGATAATAATTAAAAACCTGCATGTACTCCGTGATTGACCATGACTTCGAACATCTGTCACTTCAATCCGTTTTTTACTTTGGATGCTGCATTGAAATTGGATAATAAAGTAACTACTTAAATAAACCCAACATAATCAGTAAAGACTTTTTAATAAAAAAAACTAATAGACATCAACAAGAGACTAGTTGGTGCAAAACTTTTCCATTTCATTTTCAATATTTAGAATGAAAACATAAATTTTCTAGCATCATAAATTATAACTTTCAGTTGCAGCACTAAAAAGGGTTTGCATTTGCATCTCGCAAACGACATTTGCAACCTTATTGCGGAACCGTAGTACTCCCTCATTAGCAATATTTCTTTCAACTCCTCGGAACTATATTAATTCAACATCTTGCCTCTCTTCTATCTTGTTTTCGTCCACTGAATTGAATACTGTATATTCATTTTTCTCGCCTCTGTGTTCATAAATTCTTATTCCATTTGATATTTTATATTTTTCGAGTCTTCTTAAAATGAATCAAAGGAAATGTCAATTGCTTTCATCTTAGAAATCAGTTTTTAATTTCATGTTTAAGTTGGTCTAAATTGGATTTAATTCGTATCAAAGGCTTCAGTTTATTATTATAATTTTTAAAACATTTCTTAGTTTAATAACAATTAACAGAATAAGTTTAAGTTAATTATGTCTTTATATATGTGTTTTGAATATTGTCATCCGATAGATCTCAATTGATCTGCACTGTGCTCATATGTATGAACAATCTATTCCCCGCCCGTTGTACTGTTCGCAGGACCTCCACAACACTCTTCGGATAAGTAATTTTGTGAAAGCCGTTCTTAGCTGACTTAGAGTGGGCCAAAATAGTATTTCTACCAAATTTTAAGTCTCCAGGCCTAATGGCTCCAATGATATCATCATGAGTCTCTACATAAGTGGAAATCTCTTATATGTACTGTTTTAATAGTTATGTTCTATATGAACAAATTTCCTCGTTGGTTTCATTATAAATAAGTTGTTATAAATTTTGCGTAAATGTTTTATATTTTCAATAAATTAAATTTGTAAGAGCAGAACATTTAAGCCTAGGGCGTGAAAGCAAATCCTCTTAGAGTAAGTACATCTAATAATCCTTAGAATTACTTAACGCATCGGTTGCAACCACTCTTGTCTAGTTCTTACCGACTTAGATGGTTTCTATTGAAATGTTCTTATTTTATTTGCCTTTTAATATGGTATAGATATATGTTCCCAAACTTGCGGATGTATTGTATATCGAAGAGATATTTAACTTCAAAACTTCATCAAAAGCGAATAAAAGAGTAGATCATCATCATCATTATCACCAGCCAATAGACATCCGCTGCGGTACATAAGCTTCCCCCAAAGATCTCCACACAGCCTCTTCCTTCCTTACACTTGCTGGCTTAGCTTCTCGCGACCTTACAATCAACATGCTTCAGGTGCCTACGTGGATGATCTACGGAAATAAAGTTCTACTATCAGTATAAGTTTTACTATATCTTAGTGTCTATGTATTTTTTTTATTAAATTTATATGTTGAATATTATTATTCTTTTATTATATAAAAGAATGAGACGAGCTAGATATTCACCTGATGGTAAGTGGTGCGCCTGCCCATAGCAATATGTCACTAGTTGGGACGATATACTTTGCAACGAGAAAGATACATGGTGGCATATGATGTAAGTCTCGTTATTTCAGTAATTTTACTAGCTACAGTGCCCTTTAAACCGGAACACAGAAAGAAGTAGCTGTTGTACCTGCCTAGACGGTCTTTGGCAACAGAGACCGGTAGAACTGGTAGTAACCAGAGATCATATTGTTAAGTTTGAAAAAAAACAGCACTGTTCAACGGTGAACGATTATTGGTTAAGACGACGTTGATGATGATGTATTACAAAAACTAACCTTACAATTAATATTCTAATAAAGTAAAACAGTAGTGATTTTTTTTTATAAATTTATTATATCTTGAAGATAGGTTAATATGGGAACAAGCGTAAGCTATTACGTCTGGGTCCGGGCCGGGATGAGGCAATATTTGTCTTATGATTCTAATCGACTAGATATTTTTATTCCAGCAGAATATTTACTGAAGGCTCCGCAAGATAATCACAGATTCAGAATGTTCGCAGCGTCTGATAAAAGCGGTGGCGGAAATTTTTTTTTTTTTTTTGTTTACTCGCAAAGATTTTATATTTACACGTCAGATTTGTAAAGGATGTAGGTTTAGGGACTAGGAATGTGCGTTGTTTGCTTTTAATATAAAGGTTTTTATGGTTGGGAAGGCTTACTCGGGAAATAGTGGAGCCGAAAGAAAGAATATGAATAAAATATTTCTTTCCTTTGTTTTTGAACAATGAATAGGCAACGCTGTCTGTATCATTTGTCAGATTGATGCCTATTTATATACTTAAACTTTTTTTAAATAAACTTACAAGCATATAAACACTATAGAAAAGGTGAAACAATAAGAGATACATAATGCCACATGGCATTCGCTTTCATTAAACTTTTTGATAGAAAAAGTAATAATAAATTAAAAACACATAAAGTTAATAATACATATATAATAGCTATGCCTCACTCGCTTTTCTGGCCGTAATATAGAGTAGGATTTGAAATTTAGACTTGGAATTCGTCTGAAAAATTCCCGATGCCTCCAGGGCCCGTACCTGTTATATACACCCTAGCAACTCCTTTCAGAGAAGGACTTTTGTAAGATCCATTCTTAACTGACCTCTAAATGACAGAAACAATATCTCTACTAAATTTTGAGTGTTTACGGCTGATAGTTTAGGATATCACGTGATGAGACAATGAATCTCTGGATGTCTTCTATATATATTTTACAGTTACTTTACTTTTACAGTGTTATGTGTGGGTCTAGGGCGAGTCGATAGATGTCTAGTGTTCACGTGAGCTATTGTTCTTTCTTAACCTTCCATTTTCAGTTTTCCATTTTCTGTTCTTCGATATACTTTTCTATTTTCCTTTTCTATTTTCTTTTTCGATTTTCTGTTCTCCGTTCTCCGTAACACTTTTTCTGTTTTTCATTTTCGATTTTCCAATTTTATGTTTTACATTTTCCATTTTCCGTTTTCCTTTTTCTTTGTTCTCTTTTACATATTCCATTTTCACTCGCCCAATGCATTTGGTTTTTCAAATTTTTAATTTCTCATTTCTTCTTTCCATCTTTAATTTAAATCAAAAAATTTAATTAAATTTAAACTTTTTTGCATATATTAAATATTATATAACAATATTGACCAAAATAAGAAGCTTATTAATGATACTATTTTAACTAAAAGAAATAAATTCTTTTGATCTTGAATCGGCTGTGGTTTTTTATAAGTAATATTAAAAAAATATACACTATCGTCGCAAGCTTTGCTGGCCCTAACACCCTTGCAACCCCGTTTGAGTAAGGAATTTTATAAATACCGTTCTCAGCTAACCTATGCTCGGCAAAAGGAATATTCCCAACAAATTTCATGTCTCCTGATCTTATGGTGGTAATATATATATATTACTGTCAGTTCTGATTGATGAGTGTATTATAGTGTTGTGTACATATTCTCTCTACAGCAACATTGCTATAAACCGGTGTAGCTTCAACCTTTAGGTTATTAGCCTCGTATATATATAAAAGACTTAGAACAAGGTAAAATAATGACGACATATTTACATACATTCCATCGGTTGAGATAATGATGATGATAATCATCACCGTCTTAGGCTCACGGCCAAATGCCATCTCTTCTAATATGGTATGGGATTGAACAAAAAGGATTTTTTAATATTAACATATATCCAGAGTATAAATAGGTACCGCCGCCGCTCCTATTTCTATCGACGAACAGTAGTATACAAAAATTAGTAGGTTCCGGTTCAAAAGGCGCTGTAGCTAATAAAATTGATAGGGTGAACAGACTTAACATCCATTGTCTAAAGCGACGACCACATGGTAGTGCAGTGTATATCATGTTATCTAGCGGGCACTTTGTTATGTGAGAGCGTATCACTTACTATTACGTGAACGTCTCGTTCACCTCGTCGCTTCCTCCTTATTCTCTAAATTAGTAAAATGTGTTTTATATGAAAAATCGTTAAAGCTAGATTATTTTACAGATGGTTTATTATACATCTGTCTATAACAACTTTGTGCTAGTTAGGATGTTTATACAACATTGCGTTCGATACATTCAGCATATATACATGTTTACTGTCATACCCCAGGTATGTTACAGTGCCATTCAACGGTTTAAAAATAGACTCTACAGTAGTAACTATGTATAAGGTCTCCGACACCAATATTCCACTGGCTGTAACTTGTAAAGTTGTTATCAGACCGTTCAACGAAGCGTTTCCCATGGTCCTCTATTGTGACTACGTACAATAAAACCAACTCGCCTATTTAAAAAAAAAAAAAATTATCGTAATGTGTTTTGTACACGACAACATTCATTGCGTTATTATTTGTAGTTATAAGTAAATTTTTAACCATAATTAATTGTAGAAATTAACAATGAAACAAACAAACTTGCAACATTTACTTTCTTTAGTTTACTTCTATGTGTATTTGGCCGAAGACATTCTAAGTTATATGACTTATATTTCCTTTGCCAAACTGATGTTGAAGGGGGTTGGAGCCAGTAAAATTATTAGAGTAATAAGTCTTATAGTACTTACTTCTTAAAGCAACAAGCACGCTTTTGTGACTAACAGCCGCTGTGTAGTAGATATACAACATACCCCAAGGTATAGTAGCTTAGTAGCCACAAATGGGCCAAATCACCCCATATGAAATCCTACAGACGACAGCCCCTAGCACCCGGGTGTACCGGAGGCCATGTTGACTGTATGTAAAGATTTTTGAGGGAGGCCTTTGTCCAGCAGTGGACGTGTCTATCCGCTGATGATGATAATAACTCAGTTAAATAAAAACTTAACTAGTAACATAATTTAAGCTGAAACCACTTGGTGATCAAAGTTATTATAGCTTTCGATTAAGCGACGAGACTAGCGAGACGTTTCACATCATGGTTAGAGATAACCCATAGCAACGAAGCGCTAGTTAGGATGATATACACAGCAGTACATTATGCTCTTCGTTTTGAGACATATGATGTTAAAACTTGCTACTCCAATAAATTCACTAGCTACAAAACCCTACAAACCGGAACACGCTAATGTTTTCACGCTACTGTTTGGCGGCGGGAATAGAAGCTGCGTTTGTACCTAAACGATCACCGGCAAAGAGATTCAGCAAATGAAAATGGTAAACAAGTAACTATTATTTTTTAGGTCTTTAGGTTAAAATGAGATTACCTAACACTACTAATAACAACAAGAAGTCATTTATTCACAGTTTGCGAGTTACCGCGATTAACATAAAGGAGCCATAACTTTGTTCAAGTTGTGTACGTAGAAACCGCGTATTTCTTCCTACGCACAATACGAAAGTCCTTTTAGGACAAATTGGCTAATTTAAAATTTCTCAATTTCACTTATTTATTTATATACATGAGATTTCCATCTATGTAGACACTCATCACAATATCTCTGGAACCATCAATAGCCTCATGCCTTTGAAGTTTGGCAGGATTCATCTGCCGAGTATAAGTCGGTTACGAAAGGATTTTACAAAATTCCTTCCCCAAAGGGAATTGCGGAAGTGTTCCGGCTAAGCTAACTGGGCGAGGGAATTATTATAAATCTAATGTAGAATTATGTTACGACATAGTCCTCGTCCAACTGGTGCCAATGATTCCGATCACTGGCTACTTTTGTCCAGTGCGTGTAAAACCTAGTGTTTTTTTCAATTCCTGTGACCTGTTATAATTTCAGTAAGTATTATTTCCTTATAACTGTTTCTCAAACTAGCAATATTTAACACTCAGTATTATTTAGTACATAATACTCGCACTTTGCCTCTATATTTATTAAATTCGCTAAATATTTTTTATCTTCAATAGGCTAACATTTGACCTCAATTTTACATGATTTTGAGTGATCATGAAGCCAAGGATATTGGAGCGTGCTTGTCTAGAATACTGAAGGTCTCGTATGTTGACAAATGCAGATTTACAATACAAGGATGGTAGCCAGGCAGCCGGTTTCGGAAAACCAGTCTAATAAGTAAACCTCGCAACGTTTAGCTTCATTATCGAACCAGGCACGTTTTAATACAAAGTAAGCGCTTAGACACTGTGCCACGAAGACAAAGTCGTAAACAGTAAGATGACTAACAAAAAAGATGAATAATAAGTTTATTTTGTCTTTAGTATGGGATCATCTTAGTTCTGGTGTCTATTGGTGGAAATTTCTTCGCTTGACTGTCAATTATGTTACCGTAACTACCACATGCAAACAGTAGTATAATCTTGTATAAATATAGGGTGGCGCAAAAGTAACCTTCCGATGTTTTTTGGCTGTAATTTAGAAAAAATATGAAAAACTTTGATTCTTCTTGTCGATTATTTTTATTTGGTCTTTTAATTTTTTTACATCAAGGCAAAATTTATAGCATTTTCTGATAGGAGGATTACTTTTGCGCCACTCTGTATTATTGAGATCCGATCTAAAGGATCTATAGGTATAGTTAATACTGGGTTTATCTACTTTGTACTTAACCAGCCCAAAAATAAAATATCGATTCTTCGAAGCGAAATAATCATTGCAGTTCCTACTTTGAAAGTATTTAATAAGAGAAACCCACCATCTACGAATAACAGCTCTTCTCTATCTCTCTAAGTTTTTTGCTCAGTGTTGTGGAGGTGGCTTCTTATAACCTGTTGTTTGTGATGTGTCAACTATTTCTCTTGTCCGTCTATTTGGTAAGAGTTAATTTTTTTTATCTTTCTGACACAATGAAATTATGAGTAATTGTACGGGATGAGATGTCAAAGGCTCAACTCAAGTTTCATTTAACGTGGAGCGCGCACGAGCGGCCGCGCGGTATTTACAAAGTGACTGCGTGCCCGCTCCAGCCGTTTAATGGGCGGAATGAGCTTTCATCAAAAAACAGTCGCGAGTTTAAAAGTTCGCCGGGATCCCGCCCCGACGCCGCTGCCCGGGTACATTCCGGGGTTGCAAAAATAAAATCGCGAAACACTCAATTTAACTTTAATCCAAGCAGAGAGAGAAACGTGTGGAAATTCCTGGATAATATACGAGCGGACGGCCAGGGTTAACGCGGAAAATGAGATATGTTATAAATTTAAAGTTTCGTTTTTTTTTTTGTATCCTACGATGCGAGAAAACGTTTGTTTGACTGTCCATAACAATGAGACGTTAGATAAGAACATACGCTGCATCATATCGCGTTCGTTACTAAGACATGAAATGTTAAATCCTATAACTCACGAAATTTACTAGCTACATCACCTTTCAAATCGGCCCTATCCACTCTAAAGATTATTATTCGGCGGTATAAATAACTGCTATGATACTATACCAAGACTAAATACTAAACAAGCTAACGGCTGAAGCTAAGCTATATATCTACTTAATCTATATACCTAGGAAACATTCAGAGATTCATTAACTCTTTCTGAGATTTCCGAAATTATTTGACGTAAACACTCAAAATTTGGTAGACATATTGCTTCTGTCATTTAGAGGTCAGCTGTGAATGGATTTTACAGAATTCAGACAGAGAACAGCTAGTTTTTTTATAAATAACGTAAGTACATCTGATGGTGTCTTAACCAAAAAAATGATTTATGTTGGAATCTAAAGTCCAGTAAAATTTATCTGGATAATACAGTCGTCGAAGTCTTAGCTGCAGCGTTAAGTCACATCCGGGCTGGTTTGCAATGAGTCGTCTATTTAGCCTCGCTCGGTTACCATTGTAAATTCAATAACTAGATCCGCTTTCAAGTTTCGACTGTCTCTAGCATCCGAGATAATTTACCTGATTTTAATAGCATGTAATATTGAGGCCAACCGTTATCCTGTTTAAAAAAATATGTACATATCCCAAATAAAGCCTGCCCGCGTGCCATCCCTGGCCGTTCCCGGGTAAGTAACTAAACGGAGTTAATAGCAACTGTAATCCTCCGGATGCCTTTACGCTGTCGCTAAAATTTTCGGCGTTAACTAGTAGGGGAAATTTCATTAAAGGATATAATATTTTTTTTCATCGTTTTAGTTATCACTTAAGCATCTTTACATTCATATGGCATTTATCGTTTTATACGCAATAAAGATTATGTTAGAATTATATCTCATATAAAACGGTTTATTTCTGTCTACTGTATTTATAATTTTTTTAACGAATCTTCTTCCTGCTGCCCGTTTCCCAGCTATGTGGGGTCGGCACAGTATGTACTTCTCTTCCATATCCCTCTATCAGCTAACATATTATATATGCACACTCTTCTTACACATGTCATCTTCACACAATCCACCCACACTTTCTTAGGTCTTTCTCTACCCTCATAACCATCCACGTTCATTCTCATTACTTTTTTTATTATATGTCTATCACTCCGCATATTGCCCGTACCACTCCAACCTCTTGCTCCTCAATTTCTCTGTGACTGAAGCAACTTTCAGACTTGAACTTCACTGATTTTTTTTTCTAAAACGTTTAAATCTAATTTGTTTATGTGGCTAGACTTTAAGCTGTTCGACTCAAAGAGATGTGAGTTCTCTGCTCATTAAGCTTGAGCTTCCGGTGAAGAGAAAACATCCCAAGGAAACCGACATGTTCCAAGAATAACAATTTTCTAAGGCACGCGACATCCATTGTCCTGAACATGGACGGCTTGGCTAAATGTAATGGGGGCCTCAGCCGAGGGAAACTTAATAGAGATTTTTATTTACGTATACTCTTTCTATTAAAAAAAGTATTAGAGAACAAAAATTTATTTGAGGTCACTTATAAGTAATGGATCAAAACAATTTACGCGGTGTAATGAGAACCTCTCGCTTTTACCCGGTTAAAAAATTCATTCACATTTAAATAAACTAAATGCATTAATAAATCTCAGTTGCAGACGTAATGCCTTCATAAGAGCGAGAGCGACAAATACTGTGCGATGTTTAAATTAAGAGAATAAATCAACCTGGAAATGAAACAGGTATAGGGGGAGAGATTGCTGTAATTTTTCCCCTTTCCCCGGTCTCATGCACCCTTACTGCAACAGCCTGGGGGTCGGCTAATATTAATCCAACCCACATAATATTGCCATTACTAATATTCCTATCGCAGCCGTCTTATTACAAACAAAGATGTAATAATGTATATATGTTGCATTAGAACTAATATTCATTAAAAAATATGACTAATAACATTTCCAGAGATTCCTTTTCTTCAGATATTTATTACTGCAATTTAAGATAAAATTCACAAAAATCTTTATGAACGATCTAAGTTGATACACCATAGCAACTCCTTTTCAAACTTCTAAACATCACTTTATTTCTAGTTCCAAAGTAAATGTTAGCGAAATGAAAAAGTCATGTTAATCTTGTCCTAAACCGATACAGCGATGTGATGCTGTATAAACATCTTCAGCAGGATCGTTTAGTTGTCTTTTGTAGCTTTTACAAACACCCGAATGATCGACTCTTTATTGTATAAAATAAAATATATAAACGATTGTAATATATATGATGTAGATAAAATGAAAGGTATTAGGGGTCCCGCAAAAGAACTCGCCGGGCACACCTTTCCTGCTCCTGGTGCGCCCTGCTAATCAACAAACGAGGCTCTGGCTCCCACCAACCCGCATTGGGCCAGTGTGTTGTGCAATGGCCTAAATCCCCTCATATAAACCCCAACGAAGGGAAGGTCACGGGAAGACGCATGATGCGGGCAGCGCAGGACTAACCGATGTGGAGATCTTTGGGGGAGACCTGTATCCAGCAGCGGACGTCTATCGGTTGATGACGACACAATGAATATACAGGATGATTATCGCTATCACTATCACCAGAAGATAGTCGTCCACTGCTGGACATAAGCCTGCTGGAATGTAACAGATAAAACCTACTCAAAGTAATATAGTCTTTGCATGATTCTGACTCAAAAAAAAAAAAAATGTTGAATGTTTTGTTATGGTTTTGCTATTTAAATTTAACTTAATATTAAGTTAATAGGTTTAAAATTATATATATGGTAGTATGGCATAAAAATTAAGCTTAAACTTTCTTCATTAGATACGTCTAGAGGTTCTTGATCTCTACTAGTGCAGTGTAATTAGTATGCGCTATGCGGCGCTGAATATCAAGTGCGCTTCCGGTTCTTGTGTGGAGTTAATTGATTTCGAGTCAGTTTGATATAATTTCTAGAAGTTTCCTTACTGCTGGCTAAGAATGTAATTACTTAGATGTCTAACTCTACATAACGTACAACTTAACTACAAACACTAATACTGAGGCCACACAAAGTCTGAGCCTGTAGTACTAGAAAAATGTTTTAGACACCTGTCATACGCAGAGGTCATTTAAATGCTGTTCTACGTAGCTCCATAATACAAAGTATATGTGTATATTTTTTTTTTAAAAAAAGGGAAAATAAAACTAAATTGACATATTTAAAAAAAATCGGTTCTGTTACGACCCTTCACTTATAACCCTAAAGATATAAAGCAATATGAATGCATTCGCGTATGGTGGACAAGTACACAACTTAAATCAATAAAATCTTTTCTTTTAGTCGGTGGTTAAAAAACTTTACCATAACATGAATAGCTTACTTATGAATTTTTATTGCACTGAGATTATCTCTGTCAAAAAGAATAGTAAGGTTACATAACCGCTTAAATGAGCACCATTCTAGTCAAGTGCGAGTTGGTGGATATGGTGGTGATATTGACTAAAACAGTTGTTCTTGAAACATGGCTGGTATCCACACGATATTTCCTTCGAAGTTAAAATTCATAGCAACTTGATCTATATACATGAAAAGTTAACGAGTTTTCCAAATGAAACCCTTTGATGTAGTTAGCAGTTTTCTTTCAATGGATATTACGTACGGACGTTATTAATGTATCGCTACATGTTATAACTTAATATTACTTTTGCACTTGTACCGCGTAACATTCATTAACTTGATTAAATTCACATTATTACTTAAAAGTATTATTATACGTCTTTAATGGATACTATATGTTATACTTAGAGATATATCAGTTATACTCACGTTTAAGTACAATATAGTAAACTTACTTTAGGCGGAAATATATGTATTAAAAAATAAGGCTGTCCATACAATGACGATAGCGGTATTAAGGGTCTCTATATGTCGTACTCCTCTTAAAATATATTCTTTTACTAACGAATCGTTAAAATTAAACCTATCTGAAGATAATTAGTGAAAAAAAATTAACAATTAATTTAGTTTACCCTGACCAATCTAACCACACACACGCCCTATAATCATAAAGTAAAACAAAATTACGTGGTTAAAACAATTACTAAGTACATTGCAAGTTAAATTTTATGCCGTTAAAATTTATGTTTTAAACATATTAAAGTTTTAGTTAATTACAAATTTAAGTAACCGATTCCGTAATTAATTAATTAATTAACTGGTAACCCACTAGTACTAAGTCCCTGTAGTAGTGAAAGTCGTGCTTGGTATCGTTGTAATATTCATTTATTATTATTGTCCGGTTTTAAAGACGCTTTACCTAATCAAATTACTGAGGCAATAATACTTAATACTAAACAGTAAAAAAAATTCTAACTTTTGCTTAAATATGTTATTAAACAAACCTATTACAGGGGTGTAAGAACTCCCGCATAACAACTCACAGGACCCAAGTCAACTTCACCTGCTCATGGTGTACCCTGCTAATCAACAAACGAGGCTCTGGCCCCCGCTTACGCTCATTGGGCCAGCGTGGTGGTAAATGGCCCACATCCCCCCATATGAACCTCTACATACGACAGCCCCTAATACCCAGCAGTGGAGGTCTTTGGGGGTCGCCTACGTCCAGCAGTAAACGTCCACTAGCTGATGATGATGATATCACTGACTTCCAGATTATCCTCGATCAAACCGGTTTTCTTTGTCAAAATCTAAATAGATTTATGAAGTATATAATCTTTATTTATATCACCAGTGTCGCGCTATCTGCTAAATTTACTATAATTTAACAGTTCGCAGCGTCGGCAACACTTAAATTACATCCATTCATCTAACGTTCCATCTGAAACTTCATTATGAACAGGCGCGAGGTGCTCTAAAAATTCCTGAAAATATTCAGGTAATGTGCCAGAGCGAACGACATTGTATGTACCTGCTATACCTACGACTAAAGTATTTTGTCGCTTATCATATACTAACTTAACAGTGTGATAAGGGAGCGGTGCGCCGTGGTTGAAGATGTAGTGACAAAGATAGAGAAAGGGATGTTGAGCTGATTCGGCCATGTAGAAAGAATGGATGAAAGAAGATTAACGAAAGAGGTAAACAAGGTAAGAATGATTGGAAAAATAGGAGTAGGTCGACCTAGGCGGACATATTTCGATCAAATCGAAGATGTCCTAAAGAAAGGCCGGGTCAAGGGTACTCGCAACCGACGAGCATGCATGAAGACGCTCATGAAAGTGGAGGAAGCAAGAGAGGTGTGCCAGGATCGTAGAAAGTGTAGAGAGGTGGTCTTTGCTTACCCCACTGGGAACGAGGCGTGATATATGTATGTATGTATCATAAACTAGATAATCCATTTCCGGTGTTAAGATTTGACGTCTGCTGTCACAAGGACAGTCAAGCTCCATTATCCATTAATATGATTGGCCTTTGAACATGACGATCTTCACTATTTTATCCTTCACCGGAAGCTCAATGTCTTTAAAAATCAAACCTAGTTTTTAACTCGCTTTATAATTTTTTTTTTTTGGATTTTTGTTTATTTACAACACTTCCATCGGTTTGGCCCCTGTCACTTCATCACTAGAACTGCAAGTGTCATTTATTCTTAACACAGACCAGCGTTTCCATGCCTCACTGTTAAAGGATTACGTTTCGTTTATCACCTAGTCAACTTCCTGCTCTATAATCATTATATAATTGTTATTCTAGTACACAAATCAAACATAGCAAATCCTTTGTTTATCTGAAATACGAAGCAAACCGCGCTCATATACAATTCTCCTTACAGAAGCAGGTAGTACATAGCAATTTCTCACATTAACCTATCGCGCGTTTCCATGTCAATACACCGAACATTTGTCATTGAGTATCTGTTATTTTTGCTTTTACTGTACTTTATTGTTCGTGACTTTTGTATCATGTTTAATGCATTTGTATGTTATGAATGTAAGCAGATTATAAAACTGAAATATGTTTTTTTTACTATAATTTTTTTCGTCGTTGTCCTCCAAAAAGCGATTAAAGTTAAAACGTTTGGAGGAGGTCTCTATCCAGCTGTGGGCGTCTATCCGGTAATTATGATGTTAATAATACAAGTAGGAAAATAATACAACGAATTGAAGATAGTTCATAAAATTTAGACCAATGATGATCTCTAAATGTCAATGATTGAGGAAACAATACGTAGCGCTAGGATGATATACACTGCACCATACTTTGCTTACGACCCTGAGACATTAGATGCCAATTATTTCACTAGTAACAACGCTCTTCAAACAGCAACAGTTTGCACATTTGCACATGTTTGTAGCCACGGAAAAAAGAGGGTGCAGTGGTATCTTCGCGTAACAAGACAGTTTCTGGGAATACAGAGCTGCCACCAGTGAATATATATGTATATACATATTGATGAGTTACGATAGTATCTCAAAATGCCAATGGGAGAAAGTTCCCAAGTTATTGGTATGCTGAGGATCTGAACAAATTGGCGCAGTAAATTTTTCCCCCCAGTCCTGTTTACCGGGCGAATTTGTAGACGAATGGAGAAAAAATCAAGTTTCCGAAAAATATTTTCAGTCGGCGCGAAAATATGGAGGTCGTGCTGAATGGGTTAGATGTCTGCTGATAGCGTCGGTAAACTTGAAACTAGTCTGCGTACTATTTTTATCTATCTTTAGGTTAGGTTAGGTGAAGCGAAAATTTATGTTTATCTTAACCATCGACCGAAAACACCTTGTTATACTTTAACACTTTTACATTTGTGTGACTATTGTCTCATAGCTTCAGCATAATGCACTTGATACTTTAAAGGAGATGACCGAACGAGTTAGATATAATTAAAATAATCCCGTTAAGCTGTTTAAAGATAATTAGCTTTTTTTAATTTCCCCGTGTATTCGATACACGAAGTCTCGCCTCTAATCCTCTAAACCTTAATAAGAAATAATTGAAAGTACGCCATGTGATCGGGACAGTATAATCTTACTTTTTTCTTTAATAAATAATTCAAGAGCCTTCAGAACGATTCCATTTAAATCAATCTCGTTCCAGTTTGAATTGTAATCAGCATCTACTTTATTATCTTCGGAGCGTTCAGGCGCTCGTTTTTATGTGGACAGTTAAAGAAAATAACTTTTCTTAAGTAGCACTTGATTAAATTCACTTGATTTTTAAAATGGAACATCATTTATTTTTATGAAACAAACAGCAGTATCGTTCCTTACAGATCAACGTTAATTTGATTCCGTGGTCTTCGCTTCGTATCCGTGGTTACATAACTTTTAACTACAAGATTTTCGAATCAGCCGAGTTAACTACCACTCTTATATCGTCAAACTGCCGATATAACAGCGTTGCTGTTTTCTGGTTGCTAACATATTGGCTGGCATGCCGGGCACGCTGGCTCTTAGTCGACTTTTGCCACATGCGGAAGGTTTATTAGTTGTCTTGTTATTACCTGACTAATCAGTCTGGTAATCGCCAGGACTTTGATTATATATATTAAATAAAGTACAATTGTCTGATGGTAGGTCTCCGTTGCCTGATACCGTATTGGTCCACCACCGGCGCTCTTATATCTGCAGCCAAACAGTAGTGTGCAAATATTACTGTGCTCCAGTATGAAAGGTAAAGAAGCTAATGAATTTACTGATTTCCAAGACTTAATATCTTATGTCTCCAGGCGACAAACACAATGAGTTGTTGTGTATATTATTACAATTAGGGTTCGTTTTTATAGGCAGTCGTATCTCACCATCACGTGGGTGTCTCGCTCGTCTCGTCGCTGTCTTGAATAAAAGAAATTGACAAAAGTACAATTTTTTTTATTACGGATCTCTAAAATGGTACACGGACGAAGAAAGTTTGTCAGATATCATCCGACGCGAGTATTCCTTACGACGTTCAATTTATGTTAACGCATCTCCGCTCGCAGATTGTCACACTTAGACCGACAGAAATAGAGGGGAGGTAATAGGGAAAGGGTGGGGATGGGTTATTGAAAACATATTGAGGGCGCAGTAAAACATCTCGTGGGTCAAGGTGAAAATTTGCTGATGGAGAAGGAGGTATGGGGTGAGGGATACGTCGGGTGTACTTTTTATCCCTTATCTTTTTATAGGTAGCACATCGCAAAATAACGCTCGTTACATACAGATTAAAAATATTTCAAGTAATATACTTATATGTCTTTTAGTTTTAGGATGACTACTGGTTTCTGTTTGTCGGTCTGCCTTTATGGTTTTGTTAAACATTGATTTTATACCATGAAACGAGGAAACGACAGGACGTTCATGTAATGGAAAGTAATGTGCTTGTCTATAATATTAAGTTGAGATATTTATACAGCAACCTATTAAGATTTGTCTGGTTACTTCAAACGATTTGCCATTGAAATTAAAACATTGTTTTCACAACACTCTATTTGACGGTTGTTTTTATTTTCTCTTCGTCTCAGATACCAGTGTGCAGTGTCTGAAGATAAAAGTCTTCAACTCCTGCTTGTAGCCATTGTTGACATACGGAACCGAGAGGTTGTTTCTTACTATCGGCCTTATAAAAAGGCTGAAAGTCACCCAGAGGGGTATGGAGAGAGCTATGCTCCGAGTTGCTTTGCGCGATCGAATCAGAAATGTGGAGATCCGCAGAAGAACTAAGGCCACCGACCTAGCCCAAAAGGTTGCTAGATTTAAGTGGTAGTGGGCAGGGCACATTGCTTGAAGGACCGACGACCGATGGGCAATAAGGTCCTCGAGTCTATCGGCTGATGATGATGATGATGGTTGTTTTTCTGTATTTGGTACAGTCTATGGCCATGTTGGTTATCCACATTCTCTTAACTGAAAGACAGAACTTGCCTAATAGTTCTTATTTTAAAGTTTGGCTCACTTTGAAAATATGAACTTGTCATGATGATTCGATTATTAAAGTTTCATATTTCTAAAGAAATGTAAGCAAGTTTCATAATTATGCTTAGGCTTATGATACTTAAAGCAATGATATCCCAGTATAAACGTGAGCTTCAATTTCTAGTAATAGAATAAAAATTGTAATGTAAGCGACTTCTTCCTAGAATACCTTGCTTGGACTTGTGGCATCCGCCAACCTTGTACTTAGCCGTGAATAAATGGCCTTGTCTCTTTCTTATTAATAGTCCGTATATATAATTTAACCTTAAAGTATTCACATGAACTTAATAATCCAATAAACTATAGTAGGGTGTATATATATATTTTTTTGGTGCTACTATTAAACATTCTTGTTGGATAGACAATTTTTTTAGAACTATTCCCGACACCCAACACTAAGAACAATCAAAACTAATCATTATAACCTCTGATGTAGACTATACGAGGGTTCTTTGCGATCAGTTTGACCTTTGCTGTCTTACGAAAGAACTTAGGAATACTTTCTTTGTACAAAGTTTGTTTATGAGCGTGCGTTCCGATTTCAACCTTAACTGTATGGTATATGGTATAAAATAATACGTGGGATTTACGTTTTGAATGTTATATATTTCTCTATGTTGTACTGTACAGTATCCAAGCCGGAGAACTGTCTAGTTTGGATTACAATGATATAAATTGGATAATCTGAATGCGATGTAAAATAATATAACTCTTGTATCAGTGTTCAAATGTCGCTCGTATGGGTGTAGATTAAGCAACGGCTGTTTGTTCATCAACGAAATAAAAGGTGTTACGTTGAACTTCCCGGAAATGTCACAGCAATGTTTACTCGCTGACGAAGCCGGAGCAAAGGAATCTTCCTAGAAATCGTTCTAGAAACGTCTTTACATCGGTATTAACAGCAGTTTTGTAATATACTAGTAACTGTTGTCTACTCTATAGTTTATTTGGGAAATCTTAACTATTTGAACATGTTTGATTTGTGCTATTACGTAAATTTATTTTAGTCTAGCATTGTATAGTAACTAAACGTTTTTTTATTTTATTTTATTTTTTGTTACCTTTCACACCACTAATTAGAGGATTCCTTTACTGACACTTCCATTCTTCACTGCTCTTGTTCCTTATTTATTTCGTATCTCTTCACTTTAATACATTCACAACTATATTATCATGTGTATATTTTTTTATTACGTTCCGCTATCATATTTCTTAACAATTACCTATACTATAGACAATTTATTATTTCACTCGTAGGTATTTTCAGTTTATTTCTACTCTTTATTTCGTTTTATATTCTTCATATAAAATGTTAACCTACTAACTTTATGATTTATTTTTTTAGACAACCTAAGACTTTCTAAACAAAAGTTACTTGTTATTGTACTAATATTATAATTCACTACTCTTATCTCTATTTCTAAATTATATCTTTCTTTAGTATACTTTATACCAAATATCTTTTACTACAAACACTTGTAGGATTCTATACGTCATGTTTATACATTTAATATAAGGATTTCATTAAAAAGCGATGTGGGAAATTCACCTTTACCTTCGATTCCTCCACCTACCATCGTAATGAATGCTTGCAAACGCGAACTGTTGTTGAACTTTGGACGCAGGATCATTAGTGCGAATTCCGCCCGTTTCAACGCCGAGGGCGCCGTCGAGCTGTTTAATTGAAATACTTCGCAATTCCCAAATACGGAGAAACTTCGCCGTCTCAATAGGAAATTAGCTACACGAAGATCTATTGACACATCGATACCGTATACTACAGCTGCTGTTTTGTTCCAAACATCCACGTTCTGCGTTTTCCTTTAAATTAAAAGATCAATGCCTTTGACGCAGTTCACCGTATAGACTAACATCCTAATAAAGCCTCTTTCTTTTATCATCATTTCAGGTTATTATAGTCATCTCACTTAATCGATTTCCTGCTCTCTGTTCTAATGCATTTAACAATTCCATGCGATAAATATTTCTTGCACTAACACAAAAACTACGAAGTATTTATTATTATCATGTATATTTAGGTGACTTTCGCATATAACAACTGTTTTCGATTTGAATCCCCTACCGTTTTATTTATTGTATAGAAAATATTATAATTAAAAATGATAGTTAAGGCATAATTCTGCTATAATTCATTTATATTCGTTTTTTTATTCAATGAAATAATTAAGAGCGGACGTTCTCCTATAAATAAATGATTTATGACACAAGTTACGACAACGTACACTACATCACTTTGCGCTCGTCGTCTGAGACAAGATATTGAGTCTCCTTACCCCAGTTATTATACTGGCTACTGCGCCTTTCAAACCGGAATACAGTAATGTTTGCACGTTACTGTTTGGGGGTAAAAATAGGAGCTGCGGTGATACCTACCTAGTATGCCTTAAGCAACAGAGACCAACCACCAGTAGACAGTGTTCATACATATTTTGTAATGGTGAAGTTAAAACGTTGTAAAATGTTTCGTGTATTGTAGTTGTATGTAAAAAAAAAAAATAATTTTCCGGTTATTTACGCGAGAGAATCATATCGAAAGTATGAAACGTAATACTGTAGCAGTTCCGAAGCGACGCTGGTGCGAACAGCTCGCATCCGATAGCCGAGACGAAATTAATTACATTTAAACCGTCAAAATGTAGTTTCACTCCGCATTAAATATGCGCTAGAATTTTTTAAAGTTTAACTGAAAATTAAGCAACACCGTCTCTTAATGAGTCGCGAACAAACCGGGCCGGCATCCGCCTGACGAAATTAAACGAGTCCTTTGAAATGGTTGACCCCGGGTGACCATTTTTAACGTAACGCTCTGTTATATAACGGAATAGATTCACTAACAAACAATTACAACTCTCCACTGACTCTTTGTTCAACAGTGGATGTACATCGGTTGAGATTATAAAAAATTTTCTTTCAACCACCCAACGAAGGGTGCGGAAATTTCGCCTGTGGTATGCATACTACAAATGTGCGAGTTTTGATGTATGCAATACACCACAGTGTACTCTTCGCCTCTAAGCAAATTATCTTAAATCTTATTACTCTACCATTTTTTATATTGATGGTAAAGTGATACCCTATAACATCGCGGCGCTAATTAGGATGGTGTGCTTTACACCATATTGCGCTCGTCGCCTTGATAAATTTATTAAAAAAAAATCTGTAATTTGTGTATACTATTTCAGTCTATCTTTAACCTCCTTAAAATACATATATTACATCATCCTCTGGAAGAAGCCTATCGCTAAATGCATACCTCTTAACGATTGCCACACCGATGGATACTACGCTACACCTGCATTTAACGGTTTCCCAAGGTGATCATAATGAACGACGGCCCACCATCATACCTGGTGGTGTCTTATGAGCGGCTTGCTATTATTGAAAATAATTCCTATAGAAACAAAAATTTGAGTTATGAATATATTGGTGCTATCGTGCAACCTTAATATTGGATGGCGCACTGCAATCGCAAATAATGAAGTTTACAAACTTTATACACCCGCCAGATAATAAATACACCGCAACGATGCCCGCCTTCAGAGTATCGCATCTGGTAGGAGTTGCGACATGCAACTTTCCCGCTCAAACTTCCAGTATGAATTCCATTACTGCCACTTCCGGCCGCTGCTTTTGTTGAATTTTCGACGAATGTCTTTATAAGTTTTATACTCGTCTATATCCGCAACTTCATACACCCGTATCATACGTACGAGTATATTCCAATTGAATTATATTAATTAAAATATGTTTTGAAAATAATACCTTTTGTTATATTAAACCAGTGGTTTTTACCTTAAATATTCCAATTTGAAAATCCAGAGATACTTACTGGTAGGGTCGCTGTTGCCGGAGGCCGTCTACCTACCTACATAGGTACCACCACAGCTCCTATTTCTACAAACAGATAGTGGTGTGCAATCATTATTGTGTTCCGATTTGAAGGACTCTTTAGATATTGAAATTACTGGTATTACAACTAAAAAAATTACTGAGGCGTTAGAGAATAAAGAGAATGTATGTTTCAAAATTTAGATTAACAAGAGTGTTTAAGGGAAACGGTAATTGTAGTTAAGGAGAAAGCATAAAATTATTAGGTGAAGAGTACTCATAAATTTTTTACTAAGGGGTAGCAAAACTGAGTGTTTGTTTACCTCAAAGACGGCAATACCAACAAACTACGTCTTGCATAAACCTAACAAACTAATAACTGAGAGGTTGTACAGCGATCTGCCAATTCTAGCGAATATTGAGGCGTACAAAGGAAAACAATCTAGCTCGAGACGGAACCAAATCTCATAGCTTTTGCTGTGCAGCTTCCATCAAATGCGCTGGAATATATAAACAGGTACATCCCTTTGCCGCTGCTTCTTGAGACGGTTACACCAGATGGTTTGCAAGATTCTGATTTTTCGTATGCATTACATACTTTGAATGATTAATGGTAAGGTGGAGTATCAGTGACAGTCATACCGTTCAGTAAAGTTAAACACACAATACAAAGGTCAATGATACCCGTGGCCATAACAACTTAGTGCTAGTTAGGATTATATACACAACTCCACGTTGTGCTCGTCGCCTTAAAAGACAAAATGTTAAGTCTTATTATCCCAGTATTTTCACTAACTACAAGGCCCTTCGTAACGGAACACTGTTATATTTGCACATAATTATTTGGCGACAGAAACAGGAGTTGCGGTGGTGCCCACCTAGACCAGCTCTGGCAACAGAGACCTACCCTACCACTAACAATTTCAGATGTTTACAATTAGCTCAGCTGCTTTATTTAAAAAGTAAGATAAATCTAACATTACTTTAATATATTTAGTTTATTACTTATATACCGTTACCCGCTTACAGTGTCGACGTACGATGGAAGCGCCAACCTCTGGTCGGTTAGTCTAATGCAAGTCTGCAAACCGGCTAAGACTTCTGAAAATCTAGAGAGCACTTAATATTTGCACAAGCGTTTCAGCGATTCAGAGGCGTGGCCGGAAGCGCTTAGCTCTTAGCGTGATGGATTAGGTTTACATCTTAATACATAAATCATCATATTTATTAACTACCCCAGTAGCGCGGTAGTTCCTAGTTTTTATTTTATTCTATGAATCGACAAGACTAGCAGGACGTTCATTTGATGATAAGTGATACGCTTGCTTATTAAAAAGTGGCGCTGGTTAGGATGATATACACAGCACCATATCGTGCCCGTCACCTCGAGATGTAAAATTGTAAGCCTATTCATCGTATTCTTTCCACTGGCTACAGCTCCTTTCAAACCAGAACACATTAATATATGTACACTACTGTTTGTCGGTTGCGATAACAGCAGCGATGGTCCTACCTACTTAAACGAGAACTAGAAATAGAGACCTACCACCAGTGTTCGATTCCAGGGGTCTCATATTGTAGAGTTTTATCGGTGGTGGGTTTTTTTCAAAACTAAATAGCTACCACCGTCATGTCCATCACAAAATGACATCCATGAAACTAGAACAAAATCGTTGTATTGTTTGTAACTTTCATTGATTTCACTAGCTACAACATCTTTCATCCCGAATCAATCTGATATTTGAACATCACGAGCACAATGTGGTGCATCGTAAATCATCCCTTTACACCTTCTTACATATAAATGTACCTTCATAATTTCTCCGAACCAATTATATAACTATTATTTATTTAATTGAATGTTTTTGTTTCAGGTAAATATCTACTTATTGGAGAGTATTATGAAGTGAATATTTAATCATAAACGGTAAGTAGCATAAACTTGATGCTTTTTTTTAATGAAGTATGCGCTTATTGGTATTTGACAACTACCTACACCTGTAACGGACTCAGGGCCCGTGGATAATGCGGACCGGATCCGCGACCAAATATAAAAGAAAAAAAAGTAAATTAAACAAAACAGATCACATAAACTACACTCTTGCAGACACGAACACTAAATATAAACATGTATGTAAATAATTTAATATATAAAAGAGAGGAGAAAGGATATAAGTTTGAAGAGGTAGATAGGGATATAAGAGGAGACACTTATGTTATATGTATATATTTATTTTTATATATATACACTCTATTCTGTACTAAAATTAATTTCGTATGTATAATAATATAATTTTTCCATCTTGGCGTCATAACGGAAAAGAAAAATCTTTAATGCATTGTATTCTATTATAAACAACAGTTGAGTAACAATGAAAGTACAGTTTGTTCACAATTTACTTTCTAAAAGAAAAGACTACGTCGTGAAAATTATTTTAGAACTAAACAAAGCGTTTGTGTATTTAAGTTAAAATAAGTTTGTTAATATCTGCTTATTATCCACTTACACTAATACTTTTTGTTTATGTTCCATGATGTTTTTGTTTTGATAAATTTAAGTATTTTTTTTCAACGTCCCCACTGTTGGGGCACAAACTTACCCTCAACATAAGGGCGATGGTCCGTAGTCACCACGAGAGCTCAATGCGGATTAGTGACTTCACACACACCTTAGAATATATTCTAGTTCATGTGCAGGTTTCCTCGCGATGTTTTCTTTCACCGTTTGTATTTCGCTGTTGTTACTAAAGTTCACAAATCTATATAACTTAAATATTAAAGTCATCGATACATGCCGAAACAGGAATACTTGATAGATTCTATATTCAATTTTTTTTAAATTTGCTATTTAACGAATCCTTTGCAATGAATATGATCTATTATATTATATCAGAAGACGATTTGCAGAAGAAAATGAGTTACCATCGTAACCAACGAAACGCGAAGCTGTAGTATCAATGTCCAGGGTCTATAGCTTGTACAACCAACCGATTAACTTTGGGGACATAAATCACACAAACGCAAGGATAGACCACATTAAAAAATCACTGGGAGACAGATGACTTAAGCAGTGTAATCTTGTCAATAGGAGTTTATATTTTCTAGTAAAGTACGTGTATTTTTTTTAATATTTGCTTGTGACAGCTATATTAAGCTACGCTTGTATCTTGGGGTGTTAAAATACGCTCTTTTCTCTCTCTATACTCTCTTCCGGTACACTACTTACTAGTCGTTTTTTTACGACAGCTCATCTGATATACTGATGATACTGGCCTTGCGGACCCAGTGGCACAGCCCAATTCTATAATACAGATTCCAATAGTATACTTAGATAAGTACAGAATTTATAAATACTTGTCTATGTACTGAAAAGTTAAATTGGGCTAATAAGAAATTAGTGGTTCCCGCACAACTCACGGACCCAAGCCTACCTCACCTGCTTGTGGTGCAACCTGCTAACCAACAAACGAGGCTCTGACTCCCACTAAGCCGCATTGGGCCACCGTGGTGGGAATTAGCAAAAATCCTCTCATATGAATCCTCACCCGATCGTGTGGGAATCTTTGGGGTAGGCCTATGTGTAGCTGTGGACGTCCATCGGCTGATGTTGATAATAATAAATAAGAAATTGTATAAAAAAGATGAAAAAAAAATATAATACAATGATATTAATAGTTATAAGCTGTATGGTTGTCTATATAAATATTAACCCTAAATGGCATGACTATGTTTTCTGGACTGCACTTGAGCTATATCATATGGCAGAGATGATAATGTATACATAAATAAATAAATAATAATAATATTAAATATTAAAATTGTAAGTGAATTTATTATGTAATTCGTAATAAACATTAATAATGATACTATAGACGGAAACTCGGCAACTTATAAAGGAAGATCTCTCTGTATTGCAATTGCGTTATTTGTCTCCAACACTGCGGTTTATGAAATAAAAATGGGGACTTTAACCACTCGTTTAAATCCCGCCGCCATCGCAGTGCAATGGCACAGATATTTCTTTGTGTTTAATTTTATTTCTTCCGGTTTGTCTCCACTTTGTTGTCCCGGCATCTAACAAAATGATAATGAGACATTTTTCTCTTTTCCTACCTCACGCAGCTCCCGCTCGCTGTTAATAAAGAATTGTTTTCGAGTTTTTTTTTTTTAATGGCCGCTATTATTTAAAAAGAAACTTTTCTATAAAAAAACATCTTGTAAATGTATGAAAAAAGTATACTATGTATATTTTATCTTTACCATTTATAAAAAGAAGTCTTTCAAAAGTTTGGTTTATAATATGATTAACTTAGTAGCAAGAGCGTTCACTGCATATAGACATAAGTACTGCATAACCCTAGCTCTCGAAACATGTCTAATTAATATTCTCTCAACTTACATAAAAGGTCCGCAACTATGCAGTATTGGACAGTCACTTTATTTTTAACTATAGGTAAGTAAGTATTCATATCTTACTCGAAATTTCTGTTCACACGGCGCCGTGTACTCGGCCCCTCATATACAGAAGCATATGCTTCATACAGGTGAATAACACTGCAACCCATCGCTTCCCAAACATATCTGAAAATATCAGCTCAATCAAAAGGTGACTATAGTAACGTAAAGAGATTTCTAATACAGTTTGAAAATATTACTTGAAATCTCTGTGCTTATAAATAATAATGAATACACCTTTATGTGGAGATCTTTGGGGGAGATTTATGTCCAGCTGTGGACGTCTGTCGGCTAATAATTATGACATTACCATTCCAAAATAGTAAGCAACAAATATACATATATACGTTATCCTATTGTTTACATTTTTATTAAAGAAGCTCTAAATTTATTCATCATATTTAGTAACGTATACATCGCTTGTTATCTCATCTTACTTTCACTGTATACTGTCAAATCGACCGGTGACTCAGCCTTTAATTAGTAAACTAATCTATAAAAATTAGCCCTTAAAGCAGTCAGTGTAGAGTTCAAGACGGGGTCAAGTTAACGCACAAGAGGTACCCTTCAAACTCGGTAATGAACCCGTAGCATTGAACTCGAACCGACTTACTAGTGCTTCGGTAAATATTGGAATAGTATGGACACTGTTTTAGTTAAAACTATTTTAAACTGATATTCTAATCAATAAGGTATTTTTATTGTATGAACAATAATCACTTTCGCAACGTGGTAGCCAAGCGCTTTGTAGTACGAAAGTCCCATATTCGATTCTGAGGCTACTACTCCCCTACCTGTTCATCTCTGTAAGGGCGCGCCGGAGTATACAGCGCGGCCCTCTCTCGTCACGTGGGTAACGGATTCTCCCGAACCAGGCATTCGGAAACCATAGAGAGAAAACTCTCCTAACTTCCTGCGGGCAACTGCAATACCGACACTCCTTTTCCTCCGCGACTTCACTATGGCTACGAAGGGCAGTGCAAGCATGGCACTGCAGCTCACCGCCATACATCCAAGGTGAGCCCACTGAGCTCATCTGGAGCAGCCACCTCGGGCCAGCGGGATAAATTCCTTTTAGCTTCGCTATGGGTAACAAAGCCACGGCTACTGAGCTTCACCGCCACAATAATTTAAAATTGACATATGACACCATATGAATTTGAAGTCAAATATTATCCGATTGCAGATAAAAAACCAACATATAAATGAAGAGAGCAAAAAGTAACAAAATACTATGAAGCAACCGATGTGTTCCAAGATCATCAACGCTTATCAAACATGTGAAATCCACCTATATTTGGCCAGGTCATTTGGTAAACGATCTTAACTCTCTACTTGAAAGAGACTCATTTATCTCCGTCCCAGTAGTTGGCATGTTAAGAGAGCTCTCTATAATATTGTTGTAAAAAATTGAGAATTTTTTGTCATTGCAGCCTTGTCCATATAATTCAGTTGTAGGTCAGCGGCCATTACAAACCAGGGGCGCCCAACCGCGGCCCCTTGGCTCCATTAATTGTGCAGGCACTCGTATGTAACGCACCTTCCCGGGCCTCCTCCGCAGCTACAATCGGGCACCTACTTTTGAGACAAATTTAATGACCGGCTAAATCATATATACGCCATTACCCCGTCTAACGAACCGGTAACCTATCCCGAAACACCGAGCTCGTAAATCGATTTTATATTAAATAATCGATTTAATAATCTGAAATCATTTTAAAATATTGTTGTAATCGATTTTGAAATTTAACTATTTTTCATTGGGTAGACAATGTTGGTGATATCATCTTAGCTAATCCACTGAAGCCTTAACTCCTACATTTTTACTTAAAACAATCAAAGCAAATAGTAGTGGTATGGAAAATGGGGTTGATAAGAATTTCTCTTCCTGTCAATGCGAAATCTTCCTAATTTTTTCAGGAATGCTCATCCGAATAAGGAAGTTATAGGAGAGGTATCGTCTTATTTGTAAAGAGTTTTAAATATATTTTGTCCAAAAAGAATAATTGTATCGTGTTGTTACTTATTTCTCCACTTCCTCATTCCTTTCATCATAACGCATCTTCATGCGCCTCCCCCCAACAGGTTCCCGCCTTGTCGTGGCGACGGGGCTTAGTAGCCGTGGCTGGGTCGCCCACGGTGAAGTGAAGAATATCTACCCGGCCGGCCCGCGGTGAAGCGCTGGCCCAAGGCAGCCGCTCCAGGTTAGAGCACTAAGCTCACTACGAATGCGGCCGGTGGGTTGCAGGAGCGGCTTTGTGGTGCCCTTTGCAGGCAGGCTGCAGGGCCGGCTTTATGCTGCCCCTTGCAACCGAGGTGGAGTCGCGGAGGGAGTACCGTCTGCGACTAACCGGTGTCGCACCGGCGATGCGGCGGCAGTGAGGCCGCGGGGGAAGAGGAGTGTCGGTATTGCGATGCGCCGTACTCCCTATAGAGTTGGAGCTTCGTAAGCGGCCAGCTCCGGCGGGGTCGTGGATGGTGCGAAAGCGTTCCCGTAACCCCGCCATGAGGCGACGAGGAGGAACATCGTGGTAGTCGATATACACTGCATCACATTGCGTTGTCATTACCTATAAGTATTGTTGTTATTGTATGTATATATCATCATCATCAGCCAATAGACGTCCACTGCTGAACATAGGCCTCTCCCAAATTATCCCTATCTATTCCTAGCTTTCTTCTATTAATGTTTAATTTCTTTACTTTTTTAATTCTAACTATCTTGAATTTCTCACTTTACTGAGAGTTGACGAGGAGGATTGCATTCGAGCATAGGAACTTTTCCACAAACTACACCTCAAAAAATATAAAGAATGAAAAAAAAATATTTTAAATTAAATCGAAAATGTCCATGTCATGTCATCATCATTATCAACCTACAGCAGTCCACTGCTAGACATGTATGCCCCTGCCAAGAAACGCCAGATGTCCGTATAATAATCGCTAATAATGCCAATGCAAAAACGTTGCAGCTGTAAATACATTCACCTACATAATCGCTGCGACTGATGCGATTGTGAACAGGTGTTGTTTTTTCGCACAGTGCGATTGTATTAATCTCTTAATGTCGCGTAGGGGCGGCGGTGAAATTTTTAAAGCGAAACATCCGGTGTCCGCCCCGTTCTTCCGCTTTCCGGCCGGCCGCGTGCCGATGCGGATTCAGCGATGTATGCATCGGCACTTACTAGCGGACTCCACGCACAAGCGGACGTTACCAACGTTACTCCCGACCATATATCGATACTTCCGGCCTCATACATTAAGTCTGTTATTAATATTACACTGTTTTCATTACGTAAATATATGCTTGAAATATAATATAAATATAGTAGTACGTCTATTAAGTGATAAACTAATATTAAAGTATTTTATCGGATGTTTCATGGTCTTAAGCTACTATGGAGATTAACGTTCTAGCAATAGAAGGGAGGGGAAGTTCTTATAATGAGCTTACTATAGAAATGACCATATGAAAGTCTTGAGGGTGAACGCTGTCTCAAAATGTTTATTGAATATAATTTACTAGAAAACAAAAAAGTTTATACGGGTAGTACGTAAAGTGGGCGTTATACGAATGGGGGGGGGGGGTGACGGGCTCTATAACAACGCCCAGTTATCGATATGGGCAGGGATGCGCCAGTGATTCATCGATAGATCGCAGTGTCGGCCAGATAGTGTTTGTTAGGTTTAATTAAAACCTGCGCGGTGCGTCACGCGGCGGGCGGTTGGTCCTATATGAACTTGCCTCGTTCAGGGAATCGATTTTCGGTTTACTTAAACTGGCCAGCGGAATTTAATTATTGTATCCATTAAGTGAACTTAATTTCTAAAACTATTTATCTTTTCATAATCAAAAATTCCCTGGGATTCAACAACGCAGGATCACACACATGACAGTCTCAACTTCAATCATAGCTGAGATCAGAAAAGGGTAAGACCTTGTTTTTTGGAATATATTACACGAGAGCTATATCCAGCAGAGGATTATGATGAATCAAAAACGGTAAACGACCTAGTAAAGATCAGATGTAATCATTGAATGAAGTTGACATCGAAAACGTTTGCAGAAGCCTATGGTCAGAAGCGGACGAAAAGAAATTTCCACCTATGTAGAGAACCACCATGATATCTATGGAACCTTAAGGCCTGGAGACTTGAAGTTTATTAGGAATATTCCTTTTGCAGAGTATAGGCCAACTAAGAACTAATTTTACAAAATACCTTCTATAAACGGAGTTGCGGGGATGTTACGGCCAACAAAGCGGGCGGGAAACTGTTAGTATATTACTAAGGTTGCCAAGGACTCGATGGTGAGCAGTTACCTTAGCCAGTGGACCTGAGGACGACCAGGTGGTAGGTGTCTATTACCAGAAACCGTCTGGTTAAAACCACCGTAGCTCCTATTTCTGCGCCGAAATAGTAGTGTGCAAACATTACTGTGTTCCAATTTGAATAGGGTTATAGTTAATGAAATTATTGGGGTAAGAAGACTCGACATCTTACGTTTCAGGCGACGAACGCAATGTGGTGCTGTGTATGTCATCCTAACGCGCCACTTTATGTCCAGGTGTATCACTCATCATCATGTAAACATCACATTCGTGTCATCGCTTCCTTCAATAAACAAAAAACCCTTCATCGATGAAGAGTATAACATCGATGATGATGTTATAGAATATAATATAAGAAAATTATTTAGTTTCATCGATAACTTCAGGCTGTCACTATATATATCACTTAGCGGTGTAGTAAGCAAGCTGGGTGAATCGACAGATGTTCTGTGTAACTGAAAACATGAGTTGTGTTTTATAAAAATATTATATTAAACAATGAACAGCTGATGTGGACCGATCGAACCAGCTATTCATCTTAAGACATTTACATAACGGCCTTTTCCTATTACTAAACATACATAATTCTATGTAAATTTAAAGTTAAAGGCCCCTTTTACTTGCCCTGTGGTTTAACGGCTAATCTAACACGGAGGTCCCTGGTTTGAATAAGGAGTAAATTTTTGTGAAGTTTCTTCAGTGGTTGGCTTTTTTTGAATTCGCTTGACTACTTCATGTAAATCTGCTGCTTTAACAACATTGGTGGTATTACTAGGGTAACAAACATCTGATGTCACAAGGGACGATCACGGTATGGTCTCATCGCTAGTTAACATCATATACATAAGAGTTAGTATACCGTTAAATTTAAAATACAAAAAAATATTATACTACTCAGTTAGGGAGGTTCTTCCAAATCTATACATATATAATTTTTGTTTTATTGTAGGTAGTATTTCTCCAGATTTTGTTATTATTTGGGGATTTTACAATTAATTATGAATTTTCTTTTAATTAATTTGCATTCTACTGTACCAGACGCTTGGCGATTAAGTACAATTGTTCCACTCTATAAAGGCAAAGGAAGTAGGTACGAATGCAACAATTATCGGGGCATAAAGTTGATGTGCCATACAATGAAGCTGTACGAGCGAATCGTAGAAGGTCGATTACGACAGGAGAGCTCCTTATCAACCAACCAGTATGGTTTCATACCAGGCTTATCAACTGTGGATCCGATGTTCGCAGTGAGCATGATCGTCCAAGAGTTTAGAGTTAAGAACAAACCGCTTTACCTTGCGTTCTTAGACGTGGAAAAGGCATTCGATCGTGTACCTCGAGCAACAATCTGGTGGAGTCTTCGTAAGAAAAATATCCCAGAAAGGTATATCGATATTATAGCCGACACATGTACAAGGACGTAAGATCGGTTATCAGGACAACAGTAGGGCAGACCAAAGCGATAACAGTTACAGAGGAGGTACATCAAGGATCAGTACTGAGCCCATATCTGTTCTGTTTGGTGATGGGATGCCCTCACTGAAAATGCGCAGTCCCTGGCACCTTGGACATTTATATATGCCGACGACGTGGTAATGTGCTCGACCACCCTTGATGAACTCAAGCAGGCTCTGGAAAAATGGAAGCGTTAGTTACAGAAAGATGGCTTGCTACTGAATATTGCGAAGACCCAGTACATGGTTTGCAACGATCCAGTTTCAGAAGAGGTACCTCTTATCATCGATGGACAACGAGTCACAAAATGTGACGAATACAAATATTTGGGATCCATATTACACTCTTCTGGAAATTTGGACACAAATATTCAGCATCGTATAGCAGCGGCCTGGCTTAAATGGCGGGAAGTGACTGGCGTAACCTGTGACTGACGAATGCCAGTAAAAATCAAGGGCTTAGTATACAAGACCATAATCAGGCCGGTCCTAACATACGGCAGCGAGACTTCGGCCATAACTCAGCGCCAAACCAACGAAATCCAAGTCGCCGAAATGAAAATGCTTCGGTGGATGTGCGGAGTGACGAGACTCGACAAAATCCGCAACGAGTACGTCCGCGGCAGTCTCGGTGTACGCAACATCGCCGACAAGCTGCGAGAGAGCAGACTTCGTTGGTATGGGCACATAAAAAGAAGACCTCCTGACTATGTTGGAAATGTTATGGCCAATCTGAACATCACGGGATCCAGACCCAGAGGGCGGCCAAAGACAAGATAGACAGATGTGGTCAAAAAAGATCTAAAGTTCTGCAAGGTTACCGAAGAGGACGCGTCCGACAGAGCGAAGTGGAAGAGAAAGACCAGAAAGGCAGACCCCACCATCAGATGGGAATAATAAATGCCACGGAGAGAGAGAGAGCATTCTACTGTTACAGTTTCTATTGTACTTAGATTTATTGTGGCTGTTTATATTATTTTTATCTATCAGTTCAGTACAATAGTTGCTTCAACTATTTCTACTTTTTCTTGCTTCTATTTATTTCTATTACAGGTTTTGTTACATATTTGCAAAAGTTTCTACAATCTTTGTATGTTATTAAGTTATTTAAATTATTAACTCCTATTTTCATTCTAAGTTCTATTTGTAACTGATTTCGTTTTGCTTCGTGTATTGGATATTCTATTATTAAATGCTTGTTTCCTTGGTTTTATCATAAACACACGCCGGCCTCTCTTTACGCTTGAATTTATGCAGGTACTTAGAGACCCCGCGGTGTTCTGTGATTATTTTTCTATAAGCAAAAGATCCAATAAAATTTTTCGTATTATAGCAAGGAAGCCTGTTTAAGTGGGTACCACCGCAGCGTCTATTTTCGTCGCCGAACAGTAGTGTGCAAACATTACTGTGTTCCGGTTTAAAGTGTTGTAGTTAGTGAAATTATTGAGGTAATGAGATGTAAGTCTCAAGCAGATTAACACAATATAATTTATAGCATCCGAACTAGCGCCACGTTGTTATAGACAGTATCAGTTACCGTCAGGTGATTTTCTCGTCTCATTAAACAACAAAAAAAAAAAACAAAATCGTACGATTTAATTTTATTGTAATTTTACCTGTAAATTTCGAGAATTCTATCTTTTGATGTTATCCTAAAAAAAATGTTCTTCAGCCGGTTGAAGCGTCGTTTGTAAATTTTTAACACGCAATATAAACATCCATCAACTTCACCGGAACTATGATCGCTCGTCCGTCTATATATTTTAAGGGTTTTACTTCCCCCTTTTTTTAATATACTAAACTAGGTCGAAAAGCGTTACAGTAATGGTGGCTAATGATTAATTAGTCTAGGATTATTTATTATCTGTTATTTAGTTGAATGTTTTGTTGTTTAAAGACCAATGAAACGTATTGAGAGTTCGGTTATAATTTTATGCTTAATTTATCTTTGAAGCACTTACACAAAATAACTAAGTAATAAATATTTAGTAAGGAAATATTTTGGTATCAGATTTTTAACTTAAGTACTGAATTGAATATACTTTTCGTTACTTTCCACTTGCTCACTAATACTGAATTCACAGATGTCATGACACTCAATTCGTAGAACTATAAGGATATATACTTTCTCTCACTTAAATATACTAAAGTAATCATTGTGGTTTATAAGTAAACCGTCAAGTGTAACCATTGAAATATATATTTTTTATTGGTGATAGTTCTCTTCTTCCGGAATCCGTTTAAGTACACACCGCCGCTAAAAAGTAATATGCAAGTATTACTGTGTTCAGGATTGAAAGGTGTTAACGGTGATAACGAGGCTTATCTCTCAAGACGGCGTAGACAATGTGGTGCTGTGTCTATCAACCGAACTAGAGCCACATCATCCAATCACCAATTTATCATCAGATGACGTCTCCCTTGTCTCCTAGTATCGTAAATTAAAAAAAAATGTATTTTATAATGGACGTGAGGGTATTGTATTCTATTTAAAACAATTTACACAACATTGTTTATTTAATAAAATTCTTTCTGGACACACTGGTGTATATGTTTAATATTTTTTTAAGGAAGTCCTAAATGGGTTCCCCTTCCGTTGTGGAACAGGAGTTATGCCGGACTTTTACCAGGTGAAATCCCACAGTGTGCCACTTAACGCTTTTTAAGAAGCGTTAAGAGGAGTTATATGTAACATTAATTTAAGATAATATTGCTGTCCATGTCTAAATTGTTTTAAACACTGTTATCGAAATAAAACCTAACTCGTTTGTAATCATCTCGATTATGTTAATAGTGGATCGGTATGCGGGGTCGTCGGTTCGATGTCTGCGCCGATACGAGAGCACGGAATGCCATCGAGCACATCTTTTTTTTTATCCATTGTGACTCATTCCGGGAGATTGTAACTTGGTATCGCAGGTACATCCGCGCCATGAGTAATCCTGATCTAATTGTGAATTTAGTTTGTGTTTGGGCTTTCAGTGATTTACGGCTGCAAATGCATCCTATGCGTTTACATGATTCATAAGTTAATTTTACACACTACTATACTCCCAGCTCAAATTCAATCCTCATTATAAATTTATCGTCTGTAATGAATAAACATCTTGTGTTATATACAAAAGGAAATCTAACTAGCTCTTTTAAATTTTTCAGTTAACAAGACAGATAAGATTTATTTGATTGGTAAATGATACGTCTGATAGTAAGGATGTTCACACAGCATCACATTGCGGACACAATAAATCAACGAGACGATCAACACGTCCAATTAATGATGAAAGAAAAGTAAATTACTATTACTTTTTCTAGCATATGTTTTACGTACTTTTATAGTATGATAGATGTTAAGGAAATGTATCAGAATAGCAAAATAGCGCTTATGAATATGTAGGGGAAAAACTACTTTACAATTTTCAATACATCACTCTAATAGAGTAGTCTCCGATGGATAGCTGAATACATACATATATTTGCATGCACGCACAATAATCGACCGTATCATAGCAACGGACCCCTTCCTGTATGTAGGAAGATATACGTCAGTTTGGCCAGACGGCTGTCCCCTCCTGGTTCCCCCCAGACCGTCGAGGGGAGTTCGGTCTAGTAATTATATTAAACGATAGACGCCTAGGTATAGAGCGTGTCTAGTATCGAGCGCCCAGTTAGTCTGCGGAGTTGATTGATTTTAAAATATTTAATTAATCCGTGTGAGAATGAATTAGAATAATATTCTTGAAAATATTTAGCTTATACGTAGTCTGATATCATGATCATCATCATGAGTCGATAGACGTTGACTGCTAGACATAGGCCTAGTCTGATCTGATGATGTTTAATATATTAATATATATCATTACTTCCGTGCAGCAAGTCTAGCACAGTAAAGGTATTTAACTGAACTATATATATATTTAAATATAACTATATATATGTATAAAAATAATCATTGCGTTACAGCTTCTTTCTAAAATAAATTCTGGTTTTCATTATTAGCTGTAAAAGATCCTCAGCTTTTTTTATACTACGAAGCGATGTAACGACCAAGACGTTCACCTGATAAGTGACAATGTGGCAGTAGTTAGGATGATATACTCGGCACACTAGATACAGCGCCCTTTAAACGGAAACACGGTAATGTTTCCACACTACTGTTTGGCGGCGGAAATAGGCGTTGCGGTGGTACCTACCTGGACGGTATCCGACAACAGAATCATGCCACAAGTAAATCTTCACGCCAATTAGTGCTGTACTGCTCCTATGTTGTGGTTTTCTTCGGCTTTCTGCATACAAGTTGGTGGTAGATCTCTGTCACCGTCTAGGTAGGTAACATCGCAGCTTCTGTTTCTACCGACAAACAGTAGTGTGCAAACATTAACAAGTTCCGGTTTAGAGGGCGCTGTAGCTAATGAAACTAGAAGCTTTTAAGTTCGATGCTTGACCATCGAAAACTAAACATAAGCGGTATACTAACTTGTGAATTGTTTAGTATTTATAACTTACAAAGAAGTAAGTATGAAAACAAAAAAAACTGGTTTTAAATTTTTTTTAAAGAGAAATAATTTGTCCTGGTGGCTTAAAAAACGAATAATCAACGTCTCGTTACGACTGGGGCCGGGCAAAATTAATTGTACCTTGGGCATGTACCCTGTTATGTAGATTGGCGCCCCAACCCTTCACTCCGCAGCAGCGTGAGGCCTACATTTAAATTCAGAAATTCCGAATTTCGACGTCTGCGCCCGGGCTTGATCCGCATCCATATGTATGAAAAGGAAATCCGTTAGCTGATGAAATATCAAAAGATGACTACAATTCTAAAATACGATCAAATTTTGAATTTTTTTAAACGAGGCTAATAGGAAATTTATTTTACAGGCAAATATTGAATAAAGGTTGTTCCCTTAATGATGATACGCCTTTTTTTCGAGGAGTAAATCTTCGAAACATGCTTCTGGCAGAAAAACGTGGTTATGTGGAATTTGTACCTACTAATTCTCCTTTGGTTGTTGCCTTAAGTGCACTATGAGAGGTTCCGGAGTCTCCAACAAAACGCACTGTATAATTAATAGTAGTCTCCTTTAGCACCTCTTCACATTGGCTATTCTTCATGGGCTCGCTTTCTGAGTAATAAGAACCCCCAGGATCAAAACCCGTGAACCTGAAGATTTGTATTGTTGCATTGTACGACAGGCAGGGCTTATCTCAGATCTATTCTCAATAGCCAGGAATTACACAGATGAACTGCTAACAAGCTTATCAATGCGACGTAAACTAAGACATTTACAGCAATTGACTGCTCGTAGGAAAGCACAGCGTCGGAAGACCCCTCAGTATGTGGACGGAAGACATCAAAAGAATTGCTGGAAACCACTGGACTCAAACAACACAAACCCGTTATTTGTGGAATACATTACTCCGTTGTTTTTGTTTACCCATTTTTTTGTAGTACTAACCAAAGAGAAGACCAGCGTTACACTTTAAGGATATCATAGACAAAACTGGACTCTTTCTTATTTTTACTTCATATATTAATCAGATCAGCTCCACTTCGTTTTGAGATCGTCATCGGTGATATAAAGTTAAAAAGATAAATCCGCTTATTTTTCCACGCAGTACAGAACACTTGTGTACAGACAAAAATATTACATCATAGAGCACATAAACAAAAATATGTTAACATAGTAATATTTTAGATAATCCATGCTGCCGTGTGTACTGCAATGGTACAAAATGGCCGTAGCTCAGTGTAAGTGTTGCCACGTTGTGAACAACACACTGATTTTCAGCTACTACCTTATTAAATAGCGTCTATATTTTCGAGATCTAAAGTTATTGATATTAAATTCAGGAAAAATATAACTTCTGCTTGTGTGCTGGAATTATAAAATGTTGTGCTGGGAATTCATTTGTTTTTTCTAAAAGATATGTTTTCAATTTTGATTTAAAATAAACTATTGTAAGAGGGTTTCTTAACATTCGATGGATCTGTGGTGTGACGAGGATGGATAAAATTAAGAATACTTGTAAGTATATTGGAGAAAGTCTGAAAGTTATTCCAGTGATAGAGAAATTGAGGAGCAAGAGGTTAGCGTAGTACGGGCATGTTATGCCGAGGGATGAAGGACACATAACAAAGAAAGTAATGCGAATGAATGTGAATGGTTATAAGGGTAGAGGAAGACCGAAGAAAGTGTGGATGGATTGTGTGAAAGATGACATGTGTAAGAAGAGTGTGAATTCCGATATGGCGGCTGATAGTACCAACCCACATAGCTGAAAAAAGAATAGGAGGAAGAAGAATTGTAAGAGTTTCTTAAAGGGGTGGTACTTTATTGCAGCACTTTTTGTCGCTTGATGACGGAAACTACCTGCAGAAGCCACAGATTTATGTTTATAGAACACAAGGAAAGAGCGAGTGCTTCTAATGTAGCATCTATCCCGCGCTGATCAAAGATCCAGCTTAGCGTATAGATATTCCTGTGTTCTAGATTTTAATAGCTCAAACAAAAGACAAGCAAGATGCATTTGTCTGCGTGACTCCATATTCAACATTAATGATGTAAGTAGGGAGAGATGTGAGACCGCGCAGGAATGTCAAAGCAGAACCGGCAGCAGGCATTTTGAACTCGCTGTATTAGGCGCTTTGTTCCACAAAGCAGCCGGGGACCGTAGATAACATCGCCATAGTTAAGTTTAGACAAAATAAGCGCTTCACACAGAGCAATACGAGTTTTCAATGAAAGAAAGGTGCGTTTTATATAAAACTCTCAGGCGATAAAAACAATTTTTAACAACAATTTGAATATGCTTTTCGTAACGTAAATTTGTGTCCAAAATAATATCCAGGTTTTTTACTTCAGATAACTGCTCTAAATTTTTATTATTTATTCTAAATGTTGGATTTTGGTCTCGTATATGTTTAATTTGTAATTCTGTGCCGAAAGCTATGAATTTAGATTTAAGAGGATTGATTTTTAGATTATTCTTTACACTCCACTCAGTGATACGTTTAATTTAGAAATCGCGTTTAAAATGTTATTAGGTTTATCTGATATATAAAGTTGTACATCATCCGCATAGCAATGATATTTACAATACTTGATAGTTTTCACTAGATCTGCCGAATAAATGTTGAAAAGTAAAAGATCGAGTATTGACCCCTGTGGCGCACCATGACCATCATGTACCATCAGTCACTTTTAGTTTTACAGTTTGATATCGGCCAATTAAGAAACTATGAAACCACTTCATACTATTTTGATCACAGCCATAATAGATTAATTTTGAAAGTTAGAGTGGAATACTTAGACTGTCGAAAACAGGTGGAAAATCTAACAAAGCTAATATGGTAACCCGTCCTACATCTTGCTCTGCAAGAATATTATCTGTGACATGTAATAACGCTGTAACCGTACCACGGCCGCCTCGAAAACCAGACTGGAACAACGGTAACATGTTATTGGTTTCAAAATACTTATTTACTTGATTAAAAACGGCTCTTTCTAACAATTTTGACAAAAAAAAAAACAAAATGCTTATCGGTCTTAAGTTTTTGGGTGCAAGAGGATCGTTAGTTATAGGAATGGGAGTCACCCAAGCTGTTTTCCATTGGGCTGGAATAGTTCCAGTAATAATGGAGTGATTTATTAACTCAGTTATAACACTCAGAGTACGTGGTAAAATTAAAATTACCATGTCCCTGCTGACACTGTCAGGGCCAAGGGCATTTACTTTAATAGATTCAATATAAGCTGCTATATCGCTTTCCGAAACTGTATGCATGTGGAACGTTTCATCAGAATATCGATGAGACTCGAAGTGGATTATTTCGGTAGTGAAAACGGGATTTGCTGAATGAATGTTTAGAAAATGGTTAGTTATAATATTTGAATCATTAAGACACTCGGGTAAGTTCTCGTCTTTACTAAGATTAATAAGAATTTTTTGTTTAAGATTTTTTCAAAGTATTTTGCTATTTTTTATTTCCGAATTTATATGAAAATTAAAGTAAGCTTGCTTTTCGTTGCTAATACGCGTCTTGGCCAATTTTTTAAGGTCTTGATAATATTGTTTATTTCTATCAGACGGAGTTTTACGATAGATTTGATAGGCACTGTTACGCAAATTCATGATCAGTCTACATGTATAAGTAATCCACGGTAAACGATGATTCCCCGATACTTTTATTGTTTCATAGGGAGCGTGAATATTAAAAATCAAAAGAATCAACTAGTTGAATCTCTTAACCATTAGGTCAATAATTCTTAATATAGTTACAGATTCCCAATCCAATAAATTTAAGTCGCTGTTAAACTTTTCTAAATTTATTTTTGAAATGGATCTATTCATGAAAAAATGAGGTGGAGGCTTAATTTTCTTTATCATAAACCTTAGATTAATCATTGCATGCCCTAGTGTGCCCATGACATTATACAACGAAATGTCTCCAATTTTACCATTAGCGCATACAAGTTCAATGAGAATCTCAGTTCCGACGGAAAAAAGGCTAGGTTTTGTTACTGACTGTTCAAGTTCTATGTAATACAGAAATTGGTTGATCTTCCTGGCACTGCTGTTAGTTTTATCGAGCACATTTACGTTAAAATCACCCATCAATAGTAAATAATCATAGTTAGAAAAAGAAGCAATCGATTCAGTGAGCGCATCAATGACCATGTCAATGTTAATCCATTGAGGTCTATACGCAATACCTATTATAATCCTTTGACCATTAACATTAATGGCAAGCCATATTTGGTCAATGTTAGCGTCAGGGTGTTTAACTCGCTGTATAATTATATCGCGATTAATATAAAAAGCTAAAACCCCGCTTCTTCCGCCGCGCATGCTTAATGGACGTGGGGAACTTATTAAACGATAACCAGGAGCTGTTGGAGCAGTTCTTTACTGACCAGCCCGGAGCCACGTTTTTCGCTTACATTAATCGCTACAATATCTGCTCTAAAACGATCACTTGCATATAAAAATTCGTCTTGTCCCGTGTGCAAAGATCCTGCATTATAGAGTTCCAATTTAAGAAATCTTGTTTTGTAGTGCATTTCTATAATTTAAAGTAAATTTAACAAACTGTGAGTATACAAGGTTGTAAGAACTACAGATGCAGGCGTGTGTGTAGGAATATAACATAACCAGTTGATAATCGTATTTAAATTTAGCAGAATTTATAGTATATACCATTGCAGTACACAATGAGACAACAAAAAAAAAGCTTTGAAATTGCAAATAATTAGGAAACAGTAACAGATATTGACGATACGTGGAATGCATAGTTCAAATTGCAAAACAAAGGGAGAACTTATTACAAGAATAAACCGATGTAGAGAAAATAGAAAAAAGTCAAAGATAATATCCCGACATTTAAAAACCATTTCAGTCATAAATATAAACTTAATCAAATAATAACCTAAAAGAAAATTTATTCATATTTATATAGTTATTGACCATCCTTTTCTTCGGAACCAACACGGATCGCACCAAAAAGCCGAATTAAATAATTTTCGGTGCAAATGCGAATGCACAGAATCCACTCCTACATATCTACGTACATAAATTCTACCATCTCTGATCCAGACAACGCCAATTGTGTTGCCGTGCGAGTTCTCGGGCATTTTTAACGAGATAACGATTACGTCTGGTTAGTTTCTCGTTAATATAAAATCGTCGAAATGGGCCAGATAGGCCGGTTCCTTCAGCAGTAGTACTGTGGCGAATTCGAGCAGCACGTGTCAGGTTATCACGAATCAATCGATGCGTAAATCGCACCACTATTAGCCGGGGATTGGATCGATTGGCATCGGACACAGAGCCCACTCGTGTACAGCTCACGAGGTGCTCTTCTATAAACGTAACACCTAACTTAGCGCTCAACGTCATCGCAACGTGCATTAAATTCTCATTTTTCTCCTCTTGAATTCCGGATATCTCTAGCTCATCAAATAAGTGTTTCCGATCCCAATCGTTGAGCTCTTGTTTTAACTGCTGCAGGGATTCTGTGAGTAATTTGTTATCTGTTTGAACAGAGAACCCTGTAAATTTTTTTGCTCAATGCTGTCCAATCGGCCATAAATATGATCGTTGCAACCCTCACATTTTTTAACTCTCCGTGTCAAACTAATGAGGGTATTATTAAAAAGTTGAATTTGCTCCCTGGGTACGGCCATTTCTTCCCTGAAGTTCCGCATCTCATCGATCATTGCTCGAAAGTCGAAGGATGATATAAATGGCTGTGTGTCTACCTCTTTTTCACAGGTTGGTGGTAATGAGATAGTTTCCTTTGGAGGTACTGATGGAACGATAGGAGTTCCACCATGGCATACCGCCATTCCATCATTGGTTCGTAAAGAAGAATTTTTATACGACTTTCTTTCATATCCTTTTCTTTACTCTTTCTTTAATTTACATATATTTAATCAGCTCTTAATTAACGTCCACATCTGAGCTGTGATCTAAAGACCGGTCAATAGTTACTTGCGATCTAAATTTACATAACGTATGTCCAGCAGTGTACGTCCATCGGTTGAAATGATGATGATGATCAGTGGTAGGTCTCCATTGCCGAAAATTGTTTAGGTAGATACCACCGCAGATCTTGTAAAAAAACAGTTGTATGCAAACATTCCTATGTTCCGATTAAGGAGATATTGTAGCTAGTGAAATTATTGGGGTACAGAAACTTAACATCTTTTTACTCAAAGCGACGATCACAATGTGCTACTGTGTATGTAGTCCTAACCAGCGGCTCATTGTTCTTTATGGCGTGTATCGTTGGTGTTGTGGCTTCGATTAATAAAAAAAAAATCACCACATTGTATTGCCTTGTTCGTAAGTCACCATTGCCCATACAAACCAGCAATACAGTTTACACTCATATGAACGACCTTTCCAAAAAAAACTTACAAATAAGCGTAATCTTATCTTTAACTGGCGATAGGTCTCCCTTGCCGGAGATCGTCTAAGTGCCCCCGCAGCGCCTATTACAGCCAACAAACAGTACTGTACTAGCATTACTGTGTTCCGATCTGACGGGCGCTGTATCTAGTGAAATTACTGCGGCGACGAGACTCAACAACTTATGTTTCAAAGTGACATGTGCAACGGGGTGCAGTGTATATCACCCTAATTTGCGCCACATTGTTATGGGCTAACTTACCATCAGGTCATCGTCTTGCTTACCTCATCGCTTCATCGTTATAAAAAAAAGTGAAAGAACATCCTGTTAGAATTTTTCCACAGTGTAACCTATTCACCTATATTTACTGCCGCTCTTTGGCAGTATAATAGGCACGTGTGAATAATTTATCTGTGCAATGACGCCGCGTGTCGTGCCGAAGGCATAAATAACTCGGCTGCCAAGGGACTGTAGTAGAAGATTTACAGCGTTCAGAACGTCTGCTAAGATAAAGGCATTTTCTTTAGGCTCCTTGAGAAATAAGGAGCTTAATCCGGTACTCTATTCGGTTTAGCATTTATGAAAGATCTCCGCCCGCGTAATGAGGCGCGGGGGCTAGGTTCGTTTGCAGGGCTTTAGAAATGAAAAATTGCGTCGGACATCTCCCAGTTACCATTTGTTATTGGATACTCTGGTAATAGGGACTTTTACATCAGTAGCTCGTTTTGAAGCATTGATAAAGCTTTTTATGCTTTCACTTTATACCAATACTTTTCTGTCAAAGTAACCTTGTTTTATCTTATCGTAACGTGCTGGTGATATGCCGCAACCGTATAGTATGCTACTGGTGTATATCTCAGTTACCGAAGATCGGCTAGGTAGATACTACCACAGATCCTATTCCTGCCGCCCAAAAACTAGTGTGCAAACATTACTGTATTCCAGTTTGAAGAGTCCTGTAGCTAGTGTAATTACTGGGGTAAGGAGACTCAACATCTTACGACTCAGGCGACGAACGCAATGTGATGAAGTATATAAGATCATAACTAGCGCCACGTTGTTATGGGCAGAAGTCTTGCTCGTCTCGTCGCTAAGTGAATAAATATAAAAAAGTAGGAATCACTACAGTTTATTATTTAATTATTGAATGCCAATTAATAGATTTCTTTACATAAGCTGTAACACAGAGGTCACTAGGGATAGGTAGATGAAGGCCAGGCTTCCGAAGCCACGTGTACAGAAGTTTTGTTGGTGAAGTTTATTCGAATCTACCTGTCTTCATAGCATTTGCTGTGTACCAATTTTCAATATAGTAGAATCAGACTTGTTAATGAGAACGCTTCACCATCTAAAACATCATTGTCATACATCTATAATTATGATCATGTGTTATCTTATTTTAGATAAAAATATCTGTTATGTTATCATTTTTAAATTTTAACATCTTTCATAATTATTTATTTATACCTTTGTTATATTTAATTATAGAGATATAAACAAATTTTATTTGCACTTGCAATTCTTTTAATAATGTATACAGCACGCCCGATGATATCGACCGGTTAACTAACAGCTTCTTCAGTAAGTAGTAGTGAAATTGTCAGCCGGTAGACGTCCACTGCTGGACATAGACCTCCCTTAAAGATCCCAACATCTATCGATTCTGTGCTGACCGCTTCACTGGGCACCAGGAATCGTTTGTAGGGTTTCATATAGAGGAACGGATCATTTCCCACCATGCTGGCCCAATATAGGTTGGTGGTAACCAGAGCGTCGTTTGTCGATTAGCAAGGTGCACCACAAGTAGTTGAGGTTGGTTTAGTTGAGTACGTGTTCCAGTAGTGAAACGTTTTACTAATACAAATGCGTACAGAAGATCTTATAAATACTTGTCAATGTACTGAAAAGTTAAAGTGGGCTGGGATCCAAGCCAACATCACCTGTTCGTGGTGCACCCTGCTAATCAATAAACGAGGCACCAACCCGCATCGGACCAGCGTGGTTGGAAATGGCTCGAATCCGCTCATATGAATCCCTACCCGACCGATGTTGGTATCTTTTGGAGAGGCCTATTTCCAACAGTGGACCTCTATTGGCTGATGATGAATATAAATTACTAACTTTAATGCTTATAAAAAATTCCATGTAATCGAATTATTGCAATAATCTTAATATTGATATTGTTCAAAATTGTATGTGAAAACTTGTCAAAGCTTTTATGTCGCGCATTAGCATACTTTATAATTATTACAGGTTGTATAAAAATAAACATTGAAACCTTCAGCGAAAACAGTTGTTTACTTAGTTCGCTATCGTGCTTTTATTGTCTAAGTTATGCAAATCTCGAGCGCTTTGTTTCGCCGCAAGTAAATTGCTTGTGATGAGCCCACTGCCGGCCGTGTGTTCATCAACTTGGGATTATCGAATGACGACTTGCCGTTGAAAACTTGGCACACCATTGAACAGCACTGTGTGCCTTCAAGCTAACCATAACCTAGTTTTAATTGGAGTTTAATAATAAATGTAAAGTTCACTTTGCTTGTCTTTCCCAATACTTATGTTTTTTTTCTTTATTAGATGCAGCTGTAATACGCTTACCCATAACAGTGTGGCGCTAGTTAAGATGATATGTACTGCACCACGTTGCGCACGTCGCTTTGAGACATCGTCGTTACCCCAGTAATGTTACTAGCTAACAGTACCCTTAAAATCAGAAAACATTAATGTTTGCACAATACTTGTGCCTCTAGACGGTTCCTGCAACAGAGATCTACCACTAGTATATATACATGTACATTTAAAATCTAATAATATATTCTTGTATCAAAACCTGGTAAGATGTATACCGTATCAGTTTAGATATATTATTACACGTAATATTATTATTTATTAAAATAGATAAAAAAAAAAGTGATAAACACTTGCGACAGTCCTTTATGTAACATTGTCTGCATACATTTCCGACATAAAACATGTAAGTATTCTTTATTTCCATTTCTAAACAAAATCACATAATATTACATTATACTATGGCTTTCATATAAACCTGTACGAAACCTCAGTATGTGCTACATAACCCAATAATGGTCACCGGTTATATTTCGTCCGCAACGAAATTGATGTTGGCGCTTGACACAGCAGAATATTGGAGCCGCAGATTAATTCGCGCCGCTGACTGATATACTCCTCTTTTTATATTTAAATTCCTAGTATAATAAATGAGAAGGTTAAGTTAACAACATCCAAATTTAAATATTCGTAGATTTCAAAAATTTTATCGGTAGTACTTTTGTCGACGAACAGATAAGGTGATGTCTTTTCGCCTTGTGACATAAGATGTTCAGATTCGTTACCCCAGAAATTTCACCAGCTACAACGCCGTTTAAACGGGAACGCAGCTCCATATACCATAGACAGCCAAACGAACAAATAAATCCATCCTAAAAGAACTTAGAGCAACCACTAAGCTTTCCTTAGTATCCATCTATCCAACAAAGAGCCCTCAACTTTTGCGGGCTCCTCATGCGTTCTCCAATGGGCTGTCTCGAGAGGCAATTTTGGGGAGACTAGAAGGAAGACGTCTTCAAGGAAAAGTCCCTACCACATCGATGGAAACTATTAGAAAGATGATGAGTGGCAGTATACACCGTGCGGTCCCGTTGTGCGTGGTCACGATCCTCAGCAGTGAGGGAGCGATGAAGAAGAAGAAGTCGAGCAGCAGAAATAGAAACTGCGATGGTCTAAACTAGTTACTGCCAAAAAGGACTTGCAACTTATATTGATTCTACAGTATTGTTGTTTTTGCCTTAAAACAATGAGGTATTTTCAATAACTACAGTACCCTTCAAATTGAAAGATTGAAATGACAATATAGTAGTATCACGACTGGTATTTCGCTTTTGATAGGACTCAGGTCCCGTTCTCGTTTCGTTATTGAAAACTAAAGTCCGGGCAACGTTTCGAGCGGCAGCAGAACTTTTTGCTCACTGCGAGTGATCCCGACAAACTTCATTGGAATCCGTTGCGGGCGAAATTCTGCCGGCCGACACTTCAGCGGCTCACCGTTCCGAAATATTCATTTTTCGATGTCGGGAGGTGGAAATAAACAAATGATACCCTGCTTTTAAGGGAAAATCAGAGTTACGTGAAATTTTTACAGAATAAAGTCTCCTCGGTGCTTTACATCCACAGCATTCGGAGAGGTACAGGAATCTTTCACAGAACCCACCGGTTCCTTTCTTCGCTTTGCCTTAACAAATCTCAAGGAAGGGCCAAACTCTTCTTAGCACCACGTAGCGTTTACTCTCCCACATACTTAGTCGCCATCTACGACAGGCGGGCTTAGTTTAGTCGTATTATTACTAGCCGAAGACTACACGGTGTCATTTTAATGCCTTCTGAAGGAATTGAGAAAACTATATTACAATTTTAATCGTTTCTATAAAACTGATATCGTGTGGGGGATGGTATAGAATATAATTTTCCATCTCTTTTCCCCGCAATTATAACTTCCATCCCAATAGCAACAGCTTTCTCTGTGAGCTTTGTTATCTGTACTCCACACAAACCCAATCAGTGAAGAGTATAACAAACCCCTGGGATAGCTACAATAATCAGTGTATGTCAACAGGTCAAATGATGATAATGAATAATACTGAGTTTCAGCTATAGAATTTACTCCAAGTAATATTATAAATATTATCATCAGCCGATAGACGCTCAGTGCTCAACGAGAGTCAAGCATCAGATTATAGATGTCCATTACTGAACATAGACCTCGAATAAAGGTCCCCACATCTATCGGCCTTGCGCTGACCTTAAGATCAGCATAGCCTCCGGAACCGCCGGACACCAGACGCTGTCGTTTTTAAGGGTTCATTTGGATGGGATTAGGCCATTTTCTACCACGCAGACTTAATGCGGGTTGTTGGGACTTTGACGGACCCACTGGCTCGTTACCTTAAGAAGTGGGAAGTTAAGTCCTGCTACTACAGTAATTTCACTAGCTGTAACCCTGCAAACCGGAGCATAATGTTTGCATACTATTGTTTAACGGCAAAAATGGGAGCGGCAGTGGTACCTACCTAGGTGGTCATCGCCAACAGAGACTTACTACCAGTAATTATATGAATTTTTCTTGTTTTCCCAGTGTTTTAGTTTCCTGTAAAACCTATTTCAGTCTGTCTACTCTTACAGGTATATGTATATTATTTCCTAAATGTTGTGTAAATTTGTTATAAGTAACTATCATATGTAAGTTTTTTATAAGTATTAATATTTTTCACAATACACTGTTAATATACCTGGAATATAGATATCAATCAAATTTTATAGGTCTTGAGTTATCATCATCATGACGTGCCTTTTACAAACTGTAGTTATGACGGTGACATTGAATAAACTATTTCGGTCCTGAACTACAATATTTAATTGATGGTATTTATTTCAATCCGGATCATTATATTATCAAACTTCCTTCAACTGTGTTCCAGAAGCATCTTTGCCGAAAACTTTTCCCCTCCAGGATCAATCTTGGGCACTTATAACCCTAGCTTGTGTCTTAAGTTATACACTTCAAAAACGGAAGAGTAATGTTCAGTAGGAAGTTTCATAGAATAAAATACAGTTAAATATTATTAACCAGGTAATGGATGTTCAATAACAATTTTCCTTTGCGTAACAGTTATATGTGAGAAATAATCTAACTATGCTAAAAAATAGACATTCGGGGCCTTTACCCTCGCAATGTGACATTGTAGTCGCGAATTAAATTAATAAAACATTCAGATATATACACAGATATATATTTTGTGGGTGATTGTCCCCTAAAGGCCGAATTCGGTGTATTTGGCGCCGTATTTTATACAACTTTAACTCTTCTCTTTAACCTCCAACAATTTTTATAGTGTTTTCAAAAGTATTTATAATTAATATATAATAATATTTAAGTATTTATATACCATAGTTACATGAAAATAAGTTAGCAGCAAAATATAGCAATATTTTCTTGTATAATCTATTATAATTAAAATGTATATTAAGTGATTGTTGTATTCGTGAAATTATATATAATTCAGGAAATGTTTTAAATTTCTTGTGTCATTCATACTTACGGACCTGAAAGAAACGTCCACTTACTTCGCTGGAATATTTCTCAGTAACGATCCATACATTTTTTCTTGTATATAAATTTGAAGGAAACATTCCAGAGTCGGCTAATAAATTTTAATAATCCATGGCTAAATTTGACTCGTAATAAATCTTTATAATAAATTAGTTATTCATGAAAATTCATTGAAGAGATCGCCTTAAGGTGACTTTGTCCTTGTTGGTGCGACGCTTGTGCCAAATTTGTAGCGTCGACGGAAGAAAATGTAAAATTAGACCCCACGCGCATTACAACCGAATACTGAAGAATTTAATGCGTGTGTAAAATAAATGTACAGCCCTCATAATGTTTCCATTACTGGGCAGGAGCATCCTCTCACAAAAAGAGAGTCAAGGCCATTTATCCGCGACGCTGGCCGAGTGCAGGTCAGGTGTGATTCCAAAATGTATCTATTAAAGCAAAATTAATATGTCCTCAAATATGAAATATATTCATTCGCTTACAGCTAGAGTGACCTTTTGGTACATCAGAGAGAGTGACAATCCCAAATGGGACAAAAACCATTACGAATCCACCAACTTCCTGGTGGTAGGTCTCTGTTGCCGGAGACCGGTTATGTAGGTACCACCGCAACGCCTATTGCTGCCGCTAAACAGTACTGTACAAATATTACTGCATTCCGGTTTGAAGAGGGCTGCAGTTTATGAAATTACTGGGATATCGGGACAGCACTGTATGTCTCAACGCGACGAGCGCAATGTGGTGCAGTGTATACCATCCTAACTAACGCCACGTTGTATTGGGCAGGCGTATCACCATCAAGTGACAACGTCTCGCTCGCCTCGTTGCTTTGATTTTAATGATGGGTTCTTAGAACATTTCGCTTTCTTTATTATGTTCTCTCTATTAATACCACTTTTTAATTTATATGAAGCGATGACACGAGTGAGATGTTCACCTGATGATAAGTGATACGCCTGCTAATAGCCACTTGGCGCTAGATGGGATAATATAGATTCCACCACGTCATGCTTGTCGCATCGGGGTACCCGAATAATTCGACTAGCTACAACTCCTTTCAAACCGGAACTCGGTGATATTTACACACTACTACTACACTATTCGGCAGTAGAAACAGGAGCTGCGGCGGTACTTATATAGACGGTCTCCGGCAACAGAGACTTACCATTTAAAAGTTGGGAATGAACCCGTGCCTGTTCAAGACCTAAAAACTGTACAACCAGCATACAACTTGATCTATTACAATTCGAGTGCTATAAAAAAATGTAATGATATAAAGCAAACTATTTATTATAATAACCGACGATTAGGAGAAGGATTCTTTTCGACGTGTATATTCTGCATCCTCCTTTAATTATGACTACTTAAAAAAGAGAATACAGCTATTTTTTGTATGACGCATAACTTTTAACTTGATTCAGTTTCAATGATCCTTTTTCATAAAAAAAAACCTAAAGGATATCATAAAATGATTATAATTTTACACCTATACATTTCAATACAGTTATAACTTGTTTACTGGTGGGAGGTCTTTGTCAGAGACCGTCTAGGTAGGTAACACCGACAGCCGACAAACAGCAGTGTGCAAACATCACTATGTTCCGGATTGAAGGGCGCTGTAGCTAATGTAATTACTGGGGTAATCAGACACAACATCTTATATCTCGGGTGACGAGCACAATGTGGTGCAATATATACCATCCTAGCTAACGTCACGTTGTTATGAGCAGGCGTATCACTTTCCATTGGGTGAACGTCCCGCTCGTCTCGTCTCTTAGTTGAATAAAAAAAAAACCTTTACGTATTATTAGATTAGCCGAAATCATCATAAACACAACTGTTAACGTTACATATTTGACCCTTGGAGGTCGTAGGTAATATGATATATTAGTATATTTAATAAGTATTTTTTTTATATTATCTCGATACGGTATTTCTTCTTGGAAACAAGGTCCTTCTAAATTGATACTTATAGGGAAATAACGTCCGTAAACCTGCCTGAGGGATTTATGCGACGGAAATAAACCAAACGGTTTTTGGCACCTTCTTCCCTTCTTCATCCCTCTCCCATTTATTTTTAGTCAGATATAGTATTCAGTTGGAAAATGTGGCACTATCTATGCGCTTCTAAGTAGCCAATTAATGTATGCCAGTTAATCTTTCAGCGACCTGTAAAGTGGACTGTGGTGTTCTCTTCCAGTTCATACTGTAAAGAGCAGCTATAATTTATTAGTACGAGGGCGGAGTTCTGTTTTACTCTTCTTAACATAATAACAAACATTTACATATATATATATCTTTTCGGTAGCATTTTAAGTACCCAAATTATTTATTTTAATTTAATATAATTATTAAACGAAAAGATGATTGGGAGTATCACTTTTTGGTTAATCATCTACACATAGGGTTCTAGTTAAGATATTTACATTTCACCACATAATGAAAATAGTTATGATAAGATTTCCACCCGGCAGTTTAAATATCTACAGCACCCTTCAAACCGTAACACAAAATTTTTGTAATCAACAGAGAGATCCACCACCGATACAGCTGGTTTTTTAAAGACGTCGTTCCGTACCAGTGTTTTTAACCTTGATTTGAAATATGATTATATATATATATATATATATATATATGTACTTTTAGATAAAACATATTTACAAAGGTATTAAACATTATATAATAATTTATACATTGTGGGTTTAGCGATCCAGTGTTGGACAAAGATTTTTACATATGTAAAGTTATCAGATGAACGTGTAGACAATGTTGTCGGTTAACTGATTAAGTTCTAGGTGTTACTGTTGTCTACTTCCAAAGCTCAATATAAATACATTTTCGTTTTGTGTAAATATTTATATGTTATATAATGCATGTACATTTATTAAACATTTTATTTATACAAAAAAAAAGATTTATATTAAGCATCGGAAGTAGCCAACAGTAAAGCCTATGTCGCAATAATTTAACCGACAAAATCGTGTACACGTTCGTTTAGTAACTTTACGGATGTAAAAATTCCTTGCCCAGCACTGGGTCGCTAAACTGACAATGTATAAATTATTCACACACACTAAATATGTATGGAATATACCGACCTTTTAATATGCACAACGCAAATATTTCCGCATATCTATAACTTAACGTGCCTACTTGTAATATATTGTGTACTTCCATATATCTATCTAACGATCATTTCTACTTTACTGTTGCAACATTTAATCAAATATAGCATAATCATCGCCGCGTATAGAGCGTTACAATGAGAATATACAAAAGAAAAAAAACTTATTTCATGTGGATAATAGGACGTAAAAGATACGGTGACGTATTTTTATACCCAATGCCCGTGGCAATGACCGCCGCTGACTTGCCGGTTCACGGCCGTTTGAGAAGTAACGACGCTGTAGTCCAACATGTCCTTGTAGTCAAAAATGTCCATTACGCGGGGCCCGCGCCGAGAGGACTACGCCTCGTGTTTGACAAATGCAGCCTCCTGATTCACCCTGTACATGAAAATAAATAAAAGCCTGCGAAGGGGGCGCGGGGCACACCCTCTCGGCCGGAGCGGCGCACGGCGCGCGACGGGGAGGACGGGAGGGCGCTACACCGGCTCAGTCTCGCGCGGACCGCTGCCTACGACGAACGTTTGCGCCCGAGTGTCACACGAACGGAAACATAAACTAGTTTTACATCGAAATCGTACAGTGCGTTATTATTATTTTTATTTCGAATTCACGTGCATTTGTGGAACTGAAAAACTGTGAATTTACAACAATCGGTGCGTACCGGCACACATGTTAAATCAGTTTATTGGTTGTTGTTGTTTACGTCCATTAAACGTTGTTTTCGTTTTTCTTTTCTTTTCTTTCTCTTCTCTTCCCTACCACCGGGGTATAAATACGTTCAGATAGTTGACGCGACTTATGATTCACAAGGCGGTACATTAATAAAGGTTCGTTTCTATTTTCAGATAAACCGTACGGTTTGATCGGGTGCCGTTGACTTTAGTTAAACAAAGGCATAGTTTGAGGTGAACGTGCAACGTTAAATCGTTACAGGTATGTATTTTTGTAAACCTACTCGAAAATCACGAATGTTGGGCCCACTCGAATTAACGTGTTTGTTTGGATGATTTCTACGTGTGTTATAATTCGGTGCAGAGAATTATACACAACGTTTTCTCCATTTTGTTCGCGTGTTCGTGTGTAGGTAAGCTTATACTTTTTCGTTTTACTAACACCTTACGCAATCGTGCCCGTGCCTCGTAATTATTAATTGTGGCAGAATGTGAAGGCCTGAATAGGTTTTGCGACTTATATAATTTTGTAACCTTTTGCTTGACATTTGATCGGGCCTCCGGCTCGCTTATTGTGTTACCTGTTGCTGTTGCGTGTCTTAACGCACGCATCCACTCTTTGTTCGCGACTGCAATAGTTATTATACACGAAATAATTCTTAAGTAATCAATTATATACAATAACGATTACGATACATAATGTAACGAAGCTTGATTTGCCAATAAAATGTTTCAACAATAATATTGTTAAACAATAACAATTAGCGGCCAATAAGTACCAATACTTTTAACCTATGTAGCGAAAGTTAAAACTAAATAGTATAAATGACGGTAATATATAAATTTTGTTTTTATGTTTCAATATGTATTTAATCATACAATTTACACAGTACAACACAAAATCTTATATATATATTATTTAATATTTAATTTACGATAGTCAATACAAAATTTGATTAAAAAAATCAACATCTGCTTAAATAAAAATATATTTATACCCACAAATATTTTCTAGATAGTTTACCGTATATGATGATAACTAAAGTTAGCCAAATAATCAAGTTTTGGTTGAATTAACAGAGTCCGTAGCAACTCTTCAAAATGTTAAAGTTGCTCTGTAAGAGATTTCCCATACTAATAAGTGTAAATTAATTGTTTAAATAGTTTAAAGTAGTAGTAAGTGTGCCCTAATAATGACTCGGTATTATTTTTAGTTGAAAAAAACAAATCATATTCATACATTAGAAATCGGAAATAATGGGGAATAAATTTTCAGTAGAAATTATCATACAGATAATTTTGTCTTATTAAAATCCAATTTGAAGTCAAATATGTAATAAATCAACAGTTCATGTGTCTCTTCCGCTAGACGGAGGCCTCCAGCAAATATTTTTACACTAAACCGTCTCTTTTTTTATTCCACGAATCTACAGCTCCATATTTTGCTCGTCACCTTAGAAATAAGTCTGGGTACTCCAGTAATTTCACCAGCAACAGTGCCGTTCAGACCGGAAGAGTAATATTTGCACACTTACTGTTTGGCGGTCGACGCCAACAAAAATCTATTACAAGCAAAAAGTCCTCTCTCGGGCCTCTGATGATATTAATTAAGTAAAAAAAAATTAGTAAAAATTTCACAGTACATATTAAATATAAACCTCCTTACATATATCATGGCTGCTATTTCCGGAACAAAACGTGTACCGACTGAATTATCACCAACTGTCCGTCACTTAGAAATGTTCTTTGACCACTTAGTAAAGCGGCTATTATCGTGTTATATTACTAGGAACGGTCTAATACAGGGTTAAAATAAAAAAAAATGTTTTAAGGGTCGTTTTCATATCCGCTTTGGATTTAACGTTGACCTATACAGTTAGAAATATAATTAGAAATATTTGTAAGCTGGTGGTAGGTCCAGGTAAGTACCACCGCAGCGCCTACTTCTGCCGCTGAACAGAAATGTACAAGTATTACTGTGTTCCGGTTTGTAGAGCGCTGTAACTAATAAAATTACGTGGGTAATGAGACTTAACATTTTAGGCTTCAAGGCGACGAGCACAATGTGATGCTGTATATTCCATCCTAAATAGCGCGGCGTTGTTATGAGCAGCTGAGGATCGAATTAGTTTTCTCAATCTGATCGCTGAACTCCACTTCGAAGAGCACACCTAATGATGATGATGATCTCATTTATCATCAGGTAAACGTCCCACTGGTCACGTCGCTCCGTTCATTAAAAAAAAATACCTACCACCAGGTACAGTCTTTTACGGTACTTTGTAATTATTGCATTGCAGCTTTAAACGTATACAATTAACAGTTTTTTTTTTGTTATATTATTATTAATATATTAATGTGTGCAATAATAACAAATACGAAACTTGCTCGTTTATTTCTGCTGAGTGAACAGCCATTGGCTTATATCCACTATCGCTGGCCTTTTCGAAATCGAGATATGTGTCATTGCGATAACGCATAGTGACGCAATGCAAACTAAATTGCATAGCTTCGGTGATTACCGGTTCTTTTGTCACGGCCTGCAGTCGCAGCAGGCTCTTATGACACCACCACCACCACCACTTCAGAAGATCATTTATTTGTTACTAACGTGGCAGAGGCGTAGGCAATAGTTCTGAATTAAAAATAAAATTACAATACTAATTAGTTTAATATTAGAATGACCAGGAGAGCCGAACCCAAGTAAAGATGGGACAAATTCTATCAAGAAGAAAAAGAAAGACTAATTAGTTTACTGTTAAGTAAAAACATTAGTTAACTTTAAGACAGTTAATACATAGAACTTTCTTTGTTAACAAATCCAGACCTAAGTAAATGAGAGGCCAAAGTAAAAAACTTGTATTCTTATATATAAAGTATTTACTTTACACAGTCATGTTTTAAAACATAAAAATTCATATAATTTAAATATTGTTAATATCTCAAAATTTTATGTATAGTGATGACATTTTAAATGAATTGCATATATTAGAAACCTATATGTATATATATGTGTGAAATTAGAGATGTTTACTGGTGGTATGTCTTTTGCCGAAGACCGTCTCGGTAGGTACCGTCGCAGTTCTTATTTCTGCCTCCAAACGGTACAAAGATTACTTTGTTCCCATTCTAAAGGAGGAGTAGCTAGTGAAATTACTGGAGTAACGAGACAATCTTATGTCTCAAAGCGACGAGTGCAATGTGGTGTGTATGTCACAATAACTAACGCTAAATTGTTTATAGGCAAGCGTGTATCACTTACCATCAGGTGAACGTCTTGCTGGTCTCGTGGCATTGTCGATTAAAAAAAAAACCGTTAAATTTCAGTGTAGTTAATGAAATGATCAATAATCGGTGCTCTACCTGTTACGGATGTGTCAGCCTGCTCTTTTCAGAAGCGTACTATGAAATATATACATAGAATACATTATACATAGTTATTGCGCGAAGTTTGCAAAATTTATTATAATTCGACGTATCATCGTGTGTTACGTAGTATGCAACCAATAAAAAAAAAAAGTCATCGTAATAATAACGATGGACTTATATTAAAATGTTTAAACAACAATCAATCGATGTTATTCTTTATCGATTGTTAACATTAAATCGTTTCATTGTTTTTCGAGAAATAATATTTTTCCATTATTTTTACACAGTTTTACCGTCGATATTTACAAAATGGCGCCGAGTTGTTATTTCATCTTATAGTGTAACATCACACCGAAACCGTCGCGGTTACAATAAAGAGCCATGTATTATATATAAACATATATTTTTACTGGCTGGAGACCGTCTAGGTGATCTCGGGCTATTAACAATAGGAGCCCATCAACCCGCATTGGGCCAGCGTGGTAGGAGATGCCTCAAATTCCGCATATGAACCCCTACAAATGACGGACCTTAGTGCCCGGCGGTACCGCACGCCATGCTGTGTGAAGGTCGCAGGAAGCTGCGGGTGCGGATAGCGCAGGACCGATCGATGTGGAATCTTTAGAGGAGGCCTATATTTAGTAGTGGACGTCTATCGGCTGATGATTGATTGATTGAAGCATCGCCTATAGTTAGAAGGCGACTAAAAGGTTCTACGGGTTTCGCGGGCGTTAAGGGTGGAGAGCCTGATTGCTCAACAGGCGAACCCGTGTGGCACAGTCTATCTATGTGGCGAGCTATGCCTATGTGCCTAGAAGATTTTGACCCTTTTGAGGTGCGCTCTGTAAGAGATCCCGTGGCCTCTCTGAATGCATTGATGTAGACCACCAAGGACGTTTTAGTGAGGAAGAATCTCACATAATTATAACATCCTACCAGAAGCAGGAATTCAAATCTTTCCCCTCTCCCCTATTAAAAAAAAGTTACCACCGCAGCGCCTATTGCAATAGACAAACACTAGTGGTGCAAAAGTACTAATACGGTAGTCGTGTTAAAAACAAGATATTAAGTCTTGTTACCACAGTAATTTCACTAGCTACATCTCTTCAAATGGAAACACAGTTATGTTTGTATGAAACTGGCGACTGAAATGAGAGCTGTTGATCTCTGATATATTGTTGAATATTCATCACAAAATTGAGGCAATTAAACAAATAATTATTATCATTAAACGATAGTTAACGTAACTGCTTTTATTTTTAAATACAAAGGCCACCAGATGATATATCCGCTCGTTTGCATACTCTTCCTACAAAAAAAAGACAAAAAAAAAATTTTTTTTGCATAAATACGCGAGACTAAACAAAAGAAGATATTTTAATGTTAAGTGCTGTTCCACTGAAAGCTAACTAGAGCGCTGGCTTTTTAATTGGGACGTTTTATATAATAGATAGCAAGCGATACAAGCGTGCATTATACTTATACACTGCTAAACCATTTACTACTAAGCAGTAGACGAGTATAATACTATGTATTTAGTAAACAGCCCGTGGAGTTACTAATAAACAAATAAGCAGCTCAATTACGCTTCCACTGATAGGACTTGTGGCTTGTTCTTACAACAGAAGTCCACATCATCTGTGCTTTGTGGATGCCCTATGGCCACGAACAAGCTAGTCTCCACAGCATGTTTTTCCTGCACTAGAAGTACAAGCACAAGGGATCAGAACAGTACGATAATATGACGGGAGTACATTACCAGACATCCAGCAGTGGATGTTCATCAGTTGAGAAGATGATATTAGAGATCGTACCCGCGTTAATTTGATACTATTTACCGACTACCTTCCAAACTGTTCTATCATCTATTCATGTGATCACATTCATCATCAGGTAATAGACGTCCACTGCTGGACATAGGTCTCCCTCAAAGATTCTCACATCGTTCGGGAAGGGATTCATATGAGGGGATATGGGTCGTTTCCCACCACACTGGTCCAATGCGAGTTGGTGGGACTCTGGCCACATTATCTGTAATATTATTAAAGACTTTATGGACGTATATTTATTAAATCAATTTTATACCTGTAATTTTTTTTATTTTAGACTTTTCAAAGTAGTACTTATTATAAGAGATATTCGTTGAGATATCAGCTCGTTTCCGGATCCGCTGGCTAGATAAATCAACAATAACTATATAACGATTAACAGAATAGGCTTTTAAAACAATTAAGTTTTCAAGGTTGCTGTACATTTCTTCACATCCAGTCTGAAAATACCAGCGTTACGTTTTGTCTGTCTGTGACATATTTTTCAGTCAAACTTATTTGGGTAAGAAGCATTTTTTTATTATATCTCTATGTGTATGTATTTATATGAAATATCCAAAAAATATATTTTTTTTTAAGCTATATTTCTGAAACTATTAAATGTAAATACTTAAATTTGGTAGAAATACTGCTTCTGCTATTTAGAAGTCAGTGCTACGCCTACCCATAACAACGTGGCGCTAGTTAGGATAGTATACACTGCACAACATTGCGCTGCACAATACTGCACATTTCACTCGTAGCCTTGAGAGATAAGATGTTGAGTATCGTTACCCCAGTGTAATACTAGGTACAGCGCCTTTCAAACCGGAACACAGTAATGTTTGCACACTACTGTTCACCGACTACAATAGGCGTTGCGGTAGTACTTACCTAGACGGTCTCCTGCAACAGAGACCTACCACCAGTATAATTTCTTTTATTTAGGAAGGTATTTTTGATTTTAATCTTCTTATTTATTTTAGTGTTTTTTTTTTATTTTATGTCTACAATATTATTAAACGATACTCCATAAACACCATAAATAAGTAAAGGTTTAAGATTGACATACCTAGTACAGGTGCCTGAATGGTATATGTACTACAATGGAACAAAAGATCATAAGCGCAGTAGATTATTCACCTACTGGAGGTGAAGTACCGATTTTCAGCTACAGTTCAAAACAATACCAAGTTTACAAGAGATGTGTTTAATTTTTTTTTATTGATATATGTTTATTTCAGTAAGCGACACGCTCGCCCATAAGCTCAGGCTTGTTAGGATGATATGTAGAACCATATTGTACTCAACGCCTTAAGATATAACATCTTAAATACTGATTTAAGTTGTTATATCTTAAGGATTAAGGTTGTTTGAAGGTAGTTGCAGCTAGTAAAATTACTGAATTTCACTAGCTGCAACAACCTTCAAACCGGAACACAGTATTGTATATACGGCTTCTATTCACGGCAGTAATAGGAGCTGCGGTTATACCTATCTAGTCTCTAGCGATATAGGTTAACAATGTACTAGATTATATATAAGCTATAGCTTGCTATATCTTACGCTCACTTAACATAGATATAGCGATATTGAAATGTATTAAATGTCGCATAGCAAAGTAAGCACTTCCTTTTAAAGTTCCGCTTGTCTATGATAACTTACTATTCGCACGTTAACGCGCCGGCAGATAAACAGTACTAAGGTCACTAATAACGTGACCGGATTTAATATCCAGCCTGCGGAACCCTAATCATCAATACCTCGTAACCGATCATAGATATAGTTGAGCTAATTAGAAATATACTATTGTGTATCTGAAAACGAATGTTTATTACATACCTTTTGTTCTGAAATCTGGAGGCGAGTTATAATGAATTGAAATACTGAAATATATATATATAGATATATATACTAGCTGTTCCACGTCCGCTTTGTTGTCCATAACACCTTCGCAACTTCCTTTTTGGTAGGATTTTTGTAAAATTCACTATTTACGGGAGCTCCAAATGGCAGAAGCAGTGTCTACCAAATGAGTGTTTACATCTAATGGTTATGGAGATGATGCATATCCCATATATATTATATATATATATCTCCTATATATATAGTATTAATTTATACTCATGGTATTTTTGATGGAGATTAGTTGAAGAATTCAGTAGTTTAATTAGTAGGTAATAATATATACCGACTTCAAATGATATCTCTCAAAGTTTACTTTGGTCATCAATTAATATAGCCACAGTATTAAGTTATTACTTTACTAAAGGGTGCTTACGCTAGTTGAATTGTTTGACTTGGAAGACATCTTACTTTTTTTTATCTACAGTCTGTTAATTGACCCCTACTCATGATGGTGCCTGACAATGAATATGACGAATGCTTGAGCCTACAGGGTACTTTGTTGTTCCGTCTCGAATGTAATATGGTTAAGAATAATCACATCCAAGAATCTAATCTATAAGTCTCGTCTATAGCATCATCATCATCATCGTCAGTCGATAGACGTCCACTGCTGGACTTAGGCCTCCCCAAAGATACCCACATCGATCGGTTCTGCGCCGCCCGTATCGCCGTGCAGCACACGCCGTCGCTATTGGGGTCCATATAGGGAATTGGGCTATTTACCACCACGTTGGTTCAATGCGGATTGGTGGGAGTATCGTCTGTATATATCATAATAATATTGGTTTAAATTCAATTTCATCGTTAGCATCATCAGGCGATAGATGTCTACGGCTGGACATAGGGGTCCACAAAGATCTCTACATCTATTCATCGATGAAGTGTTCGTATTTACCGGAACGACGAAGGACGGTGAAGTGTTTCGTTTGTACGGAACAGCTGCTTAAGGTCCTTATTGCCCATCGGCCATCATTCCATGAGCAACATGACGTTAATATTACCACCATATTTCGGTTTATTTGTGTCAAATTCAATACGAGTATAACTGCACGTCCACAGATTCGATTCCTAGAATCTAAAACGATTACTTGTTTTCCTCTTAACGAACGCGCGGCATGAGCGTATCAAATGTCAATTCAGTGTTACCAGCGGATAATTAATACATTGTTTATAAAAAATATTAAGTATCTGGTTCTTTTATGTGGCAAAATTATTAATATCTATATATCTTATCATGCAGATTAATAGAATAATTATTATAGTGTTATGTCTCATATGATATTGTTTTAACCTTTTTAAATTTATTACTAGTGTCATAGAAATATCATTTCCCAATCCTCTTCTCTTCTTTTTTGGATGTATATTTTCTAAAGATACTCGGCTGTTAGAAGAAAGGAGTTATGAGGGATTTGTACCTATTAAAACTTCATCAATGGACTGTTCAGTTCGCTGGTGCTGCTGCTGTATCTCCTACAGCACACATTAACGGTGTTTCTGTTTGCTTGATTGTAATTAAAAAACGTAGGTAGTTTTTTTTTTACTTTATGCATTTTCTCTGTTGCTGGAGAACGTCGAGATACGTACCACTGCAACGTCTATTTCTGGCCGCTAAGAGAAGCGCGCAAACATTAATATGTTCCGGTGTGAAGGGCGCTGTATCTAGTAAAATTACTAGGGTAACGAGGTTATTATCTGGTGCTGTATATATCATACTAAATAGCGCCACGTCTTTATATCAGGTGAAGGTCTCGCTCGTCACATCGCTTCTTAGAACACAAAAAATATAATATGAACTCTTTATATGCTATAGGCATATGAATATTAACCGTTTCACGAATTATATGCAAATCAGCGGTTCAATTGTAGGAACTAAAAGGCAACTACCAATATTTGAACACTGTCCCAATATCGGATTTCATTATTATATATCATCAGTCGATAAACGTCCACTGCTGGACATAAACCCCTCCCAAAGATTCCCTCATCAGTCGGGTAGCGATTTATATGGGACATTTGGGCCATTTCTACCACGTTGGCCTTGTGCGGGTTGATGGAAGCCAGAGCTTTGTTTGTTGATTATCAGGGTGCACCGCCAGCAGGTGAGGTAGGTTTGGATCCCGCGAGGCGTTATGCGGGAACTCTTACATCAGCTTTTTGTGATGATTTGATTATACATACGATATATTTGTATTAGTAATATTAAACCGTTTTAGTAATAGGTTACTCATCTAAACTTTCGCGTTTAGTCTACATTAGTAAATATATATAAGGTTCCCGCACAACATTTTACGGGATCCAAGGCAACCTCACCTGCTCGTAGTGCACCTGCTAATCAAAATTATTATATAGTAAATAAAAATAGCCCTAATCTCCTCATATTAATCCTTACCCGATCGTGTAGGAGTCTTGGGGGAAGGCCTATGTCCAGTGGACGTCTACTGGCTGCTGATGACAATGATGATAATATATACATTAATAGGTTTGTTATATAGTGACTATAGTCCCGAAAATATATATGACATAGTAGTTCATTAGCTGCAGTGTCTCCTGGGACAAATTATAACGAAGGCTAATTTTTATAACAAACCGGCTTCCTCCATTGAAAGGTGTGGGCTGATTGTCGATCTTAAAACACTTTTTTTAATATATCTGATAGATATTTATATATATTTTTACATATACGTAGCTTAATATTTATCGTATACAATCATAGCGTAAGCTAGTGAAAGTCCAGTCAAAATTGAACATTCTTTTTCGTAGATAGCTAGATACAGTGGTAGGTCTCTGCTGCCGGACACCGTCTAGGTGGGTACCACCGCAGCGCCTATTTCTGCCGCCAAACAGTAGTGTGCAAACATTACTGTGTTCCGGTTTGAAAGGTGCTGTAGCTAGTGTAATTACTGGGGTAACGAGACTATGTCTCAGCTGACGAGCGCAATGTGATGCTGTGCATACCATCTTAACTAGCACTACGTTGATATGGACGGGCATGTCACTTACCATCACGCAAATGTCCCGCTCGTTATTTCATAAAAAAAAAATTTTAAATAGTTTTTTGGTACATATAATGTTTTTAATTTCTGAAACATTTTCAGGTCTTGAAGGTTTAGTTTTGTTTTATACTATCATTATTTATGATGCATAAAATAATAATGCAGATAATATGTTGCCACATTTGGTTCTGTTGACCTTGGTATTTTGTTTTATTCGACGAAGCCACGAGACGAGCGAAACGGTCACCTGATCATAAGTGTTACGCTAATTCATTACGTGACACCAATTAGTATAATATATACAGAAAATACTTTATCGTTTTATGGCGATGAGCATAATATTGTGCTGTGTAAACAACCTAACCAGCTCTTCATTGTTGTGGATAGCATGTCACTTAATATCGGCTGAAAGTTAAAAAAAGGTCCTTTTTAAATAAAATGATATGTTAGTCCTGCAAATGTAATAACAATTGTTCATTACATATAATCACAACTTTAACACTTAAATTAAGTTTAAGTTAAATTAGTTACACCACATTTGTTAATAACACTGCATGATTAAGTTACTAGGTTGAAGTATAAAAGATTGTGTCGAGCACAGAAATAACTTGAGCAATGCAATTGAGACTTTGTTACGTTTACATAAGGCGAATATTTACTTAACTATATAGGGGTCCAGATCGGCTCATTGCCAGTACCGAATTCGGACTATGTAACTGACCTTAGTCAACGTGTCATTGTTAACAAGCTATTGTGTGCGGTTGTACTTGCGAGGATTTTTTTTATTAGTTTCTTTTACCGTTTTAGTCCTCTCCCTCCTCTCTGTAAGAAATTCTAATGAAAACATATAACACCTACCTAAAGAATTATTCTCGTAAGTTTATGCAGTGTATATTAGTATTAGAAAAACATATTTGTCTTTGGTTTGCGCGGTGTAATAGTTCCTGTACTACAACTCGCGGGATCCAAGCCAGCCTCACCTGCTTAGGGTGCACCCTGCTAATCAACAAACGAGGCTATGGCACCCACCAATGCATTGGGTCAGTGTGGTGGGAAATGGCTCAAATCCCACACGAATTCCTACCCGATCGTGTAGGAATCTTTGGGGGAGGCCTATGTTCAGACATCTATTGAATGATGATAACTCGTATTTAGCTTTATTTCAATAGGTTATACTTGATCATGATTTCATCTAGTGTTCATTGGTAACTTGGACTACGATGGTAAAACGGAATGGTTTAGTAAGAACCTGTCTTCTTTTGAAGACACTCGACATACGATTTCATTTAAATTTAATTATTTAAAAGGAAGATACTATATTAAAATAACAACGCTCATATATATATATAGTTCAAAAATTAAAATAACATGAAATGTATACTAACTATAGAATATAACTTATTTAATTAAGGCTATATTCTACTGTAGGTCTGTCAGACTGTCTTGGTAGTTTCCTCTGCAGCGCTTATTGCAGCCGACAAACAGTACTGTGCAAACGTTACTGTGTTCCTATTTGAAGTGTACTGAAGATGGTTAAATTACTGGGGTAACGGGACTTAACATCTCATGTCTCAAGGCGACAAGCACTATATGGTACAGTGCATATCATCCTAACTAACGTTACGTTTTTATGGGCAGGCGTATCACTTACCATTAGGTGAACGCCTACTTTGCGGAATTTTTTTTACCACTTAACTTTGCCGAATAAAAAAATGAATAACATTCAAATCAATTTGAATTTACATTGTTGGATTACATGTTAAAAACCTTTAACTTTTCACCTTGTCATTTGAATGTAGTCGTAATTTTATTATAATATTCGTCTAGCCAACGGCCGCCGGCGACGGTTCAACCACATCCTCAGACCTTCAACAAAAGGTCCGTAACGTTCGCCACAATTAACTGCAATCATTCAATTACTCAGTGCGTTAGGGTGACCGGGCGATTGCTTAACCGTCGCCGTAACCATGACGACCGCCAAAACAAAAAAAAAAATAACTATAATTCTGTCGGCCGGGTGAACGGACTTTAATTATAGTCATTTTTAGTCACTCCGCTGTCGTCGGGAGATAGATGCAACGTAATTGTGTTGTCGTAAACGCTGATAACCTGTTGGCTTAGACGATGGTTTTATAATTTATGTACACGGAATCGAGTCCCGGTTGAGAGTTGAGAGCTATAAGGTTCACCTTCATACTAATATTATTCTATTGTTTGATTTTTTGATGATCAAACTGGAAAGTGTTATGGACTTCTTACTCATAATGAGTAAAGATATTTATACAAAGCCACGTCGTGTTCGTCGCCTCATGACGTTAGATATTAAATATTATTAACTAACATTTCCAACTGGACCAAAATAACACGGCACTTCTTTACGGCAGTAACAGTCTAATCTGAAAGGATGATTTCTACCCAGGTCGTCTATTGAGTGATGTTTTAGTTTTCCCTAATGATCTGGATTAAGAGGGACCTCGGGATCTCTAACGGAACGCACCAGTGATCCTGCGCAATGCGCCAAAGTATATACTAGATAAGCAAGACGTTCACCTGATGGTAAGTGATATGCCCACACATAACAACATGGCGGTAAGGATGTTATACACTGCACCACGTTGTGCTCTTCACCTTCAGATAAGATGTTAAGTCTCGTTGCTCTAGTAATTACGCTAACTACAGCGGCTTTTCAAGCGGAACATAGTAATGTATCCACACAATTATTTGGCGGTAGAAATAGGGGATGCGGTGGTACATACCTAAATGGTATCCGGCAAGAGAGACCTAACACCAGTAAATCTCTGCATTAGTATATCCCTAGTTCTTGGTATAAAAACCTAGGACTAGTTAACTTGAATATTTTTAATTTAGACACAAGCAAGATTATTAAGTTAAATTAAATGTAGTATTTTCTTCTATATAAAAACAAGTTGAAACTAATTATGTCGGAGTCCGTCTAGCTGTTTGTCCTACAGTTAATTCTACACGGACCGACGGACCGATCCATTAATCTTGCCAGTTAAATGCACCAGCGAACTTGGAGGCGACCGTTCCTCCCAACGGATCCGTTCAATCGTCGCATTACTAAATGATGAATTGGATGCATGCAGTTACATGAATATAAATTATTTTGGCCTCTCCATTTATATATATGTATATGAGATATCAAGATATTCATTAACTCATCACTCAAAATTTGGTAAAGATATTTGCTTCTGCCATTTGAAGATCAGATTTGTGGGGGTGTTACGGTAAAACAGGCGGGGGACAGCATGTATACATGGAAAGATCTACTTCGAAAATCTGTTCCGTCTATTTGGTTCTAGGTAATCTATGAAATTCCTGAACCGATTTCGATTAGGATTTTACTGGAATAAAAATAATAAGGGTTATGTTCAAAACAATAAAAAAATGCTGTAGCTTTCTCTTTGGCAACAATAATAATATAAATAAAATAAATATAAATGTACGAAATCTGCTGGTATCAACATGTAGAACCTATATAAAAGAAGCTGTGAATCTAACCCTAGGTAGTTGTTATAACAGCGACGCGTGTAAACACATAACCAGCCGATCATTTAACCGACATGGGAATGCCACTTATCATTGAATGATTCAGCACTTTTTCTTACTCAACCTTCCCCTTTCGATTCGATTCGTATCCTATTTAAATAGAGCTCCGTGTTCAAGCCAACGAAAAGCATTTAGCAATGGAGCGATGGGTCTAGTAAAGCTGGTCATACGAAATTTCTCATAGTCGTAGTATAGTCATTGGCCGTGTCGCTACATCCCTCTTTTTCTTTGTTCAAGAAGCGTAACGCCACGCAAGTATGTTCTCAGGCCCCATGCCTCGTTCACTCCCGTTTAGTGCTCGACTGTTGAGTCACTACTCGACCGCAGTTAGTCAGCGGCTCTTTGTTAGATGTCGCTGTCGACAAGGCGATCACAAAAGCATCGCGGACCGTTAAATTGTGCGTAAATCAAGCGGAATTTTCTTTGTGCAATTTACACTTCTTTGTTACTTACATCTATAAATATTTACAACGTGACATTAATATCGCCGTCTACACATTCCCACTACTGGGACGCGGAGCAATTTCTAACAAGTGATTGAAAGTCAAGGTCGTAGTTTACTACGCTAGATAGTTCGATGCAGAGTATGCCTGAAATGCTTTAGACAATAAAACCTTTTGGTTCCCTAACAATATCATCCTTCTTCAAAACCAAGTATTTCAGACCGAAGCTCATAGCTTTATATATATATTGAATATCATAAAATATTTACGATTTCCACCAGAGACACTTACAAAAACAGTTTACATTAGTATTTACTTAAATGTAACTCATCTAATGTCACGTCATTGAAGTCAGATAAGTAAACATTCAAAACTTTATTAACTTCACAATATTATATATGTTTATTGTCTCTTAGTAGTGATGAGCAAAGCAAGAACAAGACCAAGACTTAGACAATCTTGGTCTTGCATATTCAGTATTATAATATATTCAATATTTTGTTTCCGGAAGAAAAGCAAATGTTCAAGTTATGATAAATATTTTAAAGTGTTTCAAGGGAATTTTTTTTTATTTAGTCTTGCATAATAGGTCTGTCTTAGTTTTGGTTTTGTGAAAAAGCGAGATTGCAAAGCCAAGACCAATTTTACTCCTCATCATTAGCCGATAGACGTCCACTCCTGGACAAAACTGGCCTTCTCCAAAAATTTCCATACCATACGGTAGGAATTTATACGAGAGGATTTAGGGTATTTCCCACCACGCTGGGCCAATGCGGGTTGGTGGAAGCCAGAGCCTCGTTTGTTGATTAGCAAGGTAAACCATGAGCATGTTTAAATTATTTTTAAAGTGTTTTGATATCGAAAGCTACGAAAATAAATTTCTGTTATGAACGATTTCATAGTTTTAACATCCAATGTTTTTCGCAAAAAAATAACACTGCTGATGATCGATTCAGTTTTAGCATGAATGAAACTTTTCGACTTTATTACGGCGTGTGCGTAGAGAAATCGGGGATCGCTGCCAAATCGACAAGTTTTTGTATTGGCGAGCAAAACGTTAAGATTATTTCGTTATTACAAACATATGCTACTTTTTAAAGGAATTACCGAGTGACACGAGGCCGCGGGCTCGCATCGTTGTGAAATTACAACGCTTAGCAATTAATTATTGACCTAGATATTTATGCAATGCTCATAACGCGACATTTCACAAGGTTAGCTACACAATGTCATGAAAGTGTTTTACTGTCCACTGCGAATATCACCGTGCCCCGTCTAAACGTGGCACAGTAATGAGAAATATTTTTCTGTACGCGAACCACCTTCACTGGTAACCTTGTGCGTTACATATTTCCTCGTTACTAATTCCGTATTCGCACTATATCCTTACTAGGTTACAGTATATGTAAACACTGCATATAGTGCCGCGAAAGGTCTCGAATACCGACCACTATGTATACATCGTTTTGAAGGAGAGTATAATAAAAATTTAAAACAAACATTATACCAACTACTCTCTCTGAATTCCTTTAACATAGTAAGTTACTTAATATACTAAAAACTTATATAAAATTTTGAAAAAGGGCAGACATTATAAAGATATTATTCGTTTAGTAAAAACATTTCTTCGTACGTTTCTATCTGTAGTACCAGTTTATAGAAATCAAGAAATAATCGACTACACAAAAAAGCTCATTAAGTACAACCATTGTTTCGAGATTATACTTTGTATAGAACAACTTCCGGTGCCACAAATTCCACCGTTCCGCCATCACGAAAGGTGACTAACCGACAGATACGTAACCACAAGTATAATTCGTATGTAGATAAAGTTCTCTCCTTTCTATAAAAGTTTAATATTGAAATATATATAAAAAATCAATATACCTGTATATATATATACAGATATATATATGCATACTTAGTTACGTCACTGATAGTAGTTCTCTGTCAGACACCCACTAGGTACCATCGCAGTGCAAACATTACCGTGATCCGGTTCGGAAGGCGTTATAGCTAGTGAAATTTCTGCAGTAATGAGACTTATCATCTTATGTATTCCTGTGTATATCATCCTAACTACCTCTACGTTCTCATAGGCTGGAGTATCAGTTACCAACAGGTGAACACGTCCCGCTTGTTTTGTCGTTTCGTAGAATAAAAAAAACATTATCATTATAATGACCGATGAGAGTATAAAGCGAAGTGGAGGAGAAAGGTTTTTTTTTTTAACGAGACGAGCGGGACGTTATTGGTCGCCCTGAGACCTAAGGTGCTGACCATGGTTATTAGTAATTTCACCAGCTACTGCACCCTTCAAACCGGAACACAGTTACGTTTGCACACAACTGTTTGACATCAGAAATAGCAGTTGCTGTGGTACCTACCTAGATGGTCCAACCAGCTAGGAATAGAAAGTGATTACCAATATTATATGTATACGAGTGTAAATTTTCGTCCACGTTTAAATAATATTGTTATGAAGTGTTATCGTGTGTAAATCGGAATGTAATTGTGTATTACGGTTACATAGCAACAGTCCGAAATGTATAAGGCAGTGAGTCGTGCGGAGGTTTACCAGCTCGAGAGAGGAGTTGACGACCGCGAGCGAAGGCCGCGCAATCGGTCAGACAACAAATGTCACGGTCGTAACGCGGGCGACGGGGAACGGCGTCACGTCGTCACGTCGGCACGGCGTCACTAGTAAGAAAAAAAAAGCGTGAGTCATACCTGAGCGGACTTCTCACATCAATAAGGTTTGCTGGTGGAAAGTCTCTGTTGCCGAAGACCGTCTAGATGGGCACCACCGCAGCTCCTATTTCTGCCGCTTAACAGAAATGTGCAAACATTACTATATTCCGGTTTAAAGGTCGCTGTCTCGAGGAGATGAGCGCAATGTGGTGCTGTGTATATCCTAACTAGCGCCACGTTGTTATGGGCAGGCGTATAATTTACCTGTATAAATAATATTGTAAGAATATTAACAGTCCGATGAATGTACCGAAATGTTGTTAAGTTAAATTTTAAAATTAACAACTCCGTCATAAAACAGGAAAGCTGATCTATTCTATTTAATAATAAAATAAAAATTGGTTCAACCGGTTTTAAAAAAAACATTACTGAAAGAAAGAATAAAACTGTATTTGTGGCGCAGTCGCTAAGAACACCCTTTAAACTGGAGGCCCCTGTTTTAATTCCGGAACCACGCGTTGTTACACAACCCTCATGTTATAAACCTATCGCCGTAAAATTGCTAAGTTCCGGCACCACCATCACTGACTTCATTTTCACTTAACGCCACGGTAAATTGCGGTCAAGTGTAATAAAAAAAAATCGAAAACAATCACGAGTGAATCACTTAGATGGGTGAGAGGTTAGCGTGGTACGGGAACGACATATAACAAATAAAGTAATGAGAATGAAGGTGGATGGTTATAAGGGTAGAGGAAGACCGAAGGAAGTGTGGATGCATTGTGTGAAAGATGACATGTGTAAGAGTGAATTCAGATATGACGGCTGATAGAGGGATATGGAAGGTGAGTACATACTGTGCCGATCCCACATAGTTGGGAAAAGAGCAGCAGGAAGAAGAAGAAGAACCACATAGATAAAAGAATTTCCTGTATAAATTTCACTACGAATTCTACAGATGGTTCAAAAGATATCAAATAGATTTTATTATATAGCTTTCATTTACTTAAACGATTTAAGTATGATTAAATAAATTTAAAGCTGGTAGTTATTTAATGATAAAAACTTAAGAATCAATCGGCTCAATCCATTTTATTTATACGACATCTTTAAACTTCACCGACTTAGTTTTTTTTTTTAATATAGATTATTTTATGTAATGAAGCTACGAGACGAGCGCGTTCACGTGATGGTAAGTAATACGCCCGCCCATAACAATATGGCGCTGGTTAGGATGTTATACGAAGCACCACATTGTGCGCGTCGCCTTGAGACATAAGATGATAAGTCTCGTTACTCCAGTAATTTCACTACCTACATCGCTTTTCATACCGGAACACAGTAATGTTTGCACAGTACTGTTTGCCGGCTGCATTAGGCGCTGCGGCGGTACCTTCCTAGATGGTAGCCGGCAACAAAGACCTATCACTAGTTACTGATAGACTATGATCTAAGGTAGTAAAATTTACTAGTCTATAGGAAGTCAGTAAATAATCTTTTAAAAACTCTCTAGTATGATTTAGTTACATACATTTTATATGGTATGAGAAGACATGATTTCTTCTAGTTTTAATTTAGGTATTATCTTAAATTACTAATTTATCCTACCATAAACTTCGGTCTAGATGATTTGTTGCTTACATACCGGAAGTAGTAACGGCTTAATATCATAAAAAAACATTTTTTCCTCCTGCGTGAATAAATTAAAATGTAACACGTTAAACCGGATAATCGAGATAGAGCCGGTTTTGATTTGGATACCTGTCGTTTTAAAGTTTAGATTTTGCTATAATATTATTAACTAGCTGTTTCCGCTCGCTTTGCTGGCCGTAACCCCCCCCAAACTTCCTTTAGGGACGTAATTTGGTAAAATACTGTCTTAGCTGATCTCCAAACGGCAGAAGCAATATCTATACCAATTGTGTAAATACAAATGTTTAATAGTTTCGGAATTTTGGGGAGAAGGAAAAAGTTATGGTTAAGGATTATCAGGGAATGGACTGGCATATCTGGGGCATCCTAATTGTTCCGCGGAACCTGAGACAGAAAGGATTGTACCACGCTGGTCGCCAACCTTCACCAGTTGAAGAGGCACTTTGGAAAGAAGTTTCGAAGATCTCGTGATGAGTCGATGAATCTCTGAATATCTCTCCAATATGTTATCAATGAGATAATATCGCGGGTCCGATCAATGTTGAGATCTTTGGGGAAGGCCTATGTCCAGCAGTGGACGTCTATCGGCTAATAATGATGATGAAGATAATATTGTTAAAAACCAATTAATTAATTGAATTAGTGTAAAAATTATCTCATATAGTAATTATAAGATATTATAAGGTTCATATTGATCGATCAGATCACTTTGACCGCAGCAGCAACCTTGCAAAAGAGAACGCTATCGACATTGGTGCGAATACAACACGGAAACCGGAAGCCGCTCCAACACCAGCGCGAAAGCCTTATTGGAAAAAAAATGTGTTAAATAATGCCTCTAATTACGAATTGATTTCATTCTCCAAAAATCTGATTTATTCGTTATTATATTATAATTATTATTTGCGTTTACTGGTGGTAGGTCTTCGTTGTTGGAGACCGCCTAGGTAGGTATCACTGCAGCTCCTTAATAGACGATAAACAGTAGTGTGCAGATATTACTGTGTTCTGACTTGAAGTGTGTTGCAGCTAATGTAATTACTGGGGTAACGAGGCTTAACATCTTATGTCTTAAGATGACGAGCACAATGCGGTGCTATGAATACCATCTTAACTAGCGCCACGTTGTTGTGGGCGGGCGTATCACTTACCATCAGGTGAACATCGTTTTCGTCTCATTGGTTTCAATTTAATAATGTGATGCACTCTACTTGATAAGCCAGTTCTTAAGACTACGCTCGATGCATCTCGGAGAAGCGCGGGTTTGATTCTCACTGACTTTCTGGTGACAGAATTTTTATTTTTATTATTTTGTAATTAAGAGGCGAGACTAACGGGACGTTCACCTCATGGTATGTACTGCACGAGATTGTGCTCGTCGCTTGAGACATAGGATGTTGAGTCTCGTTACCCCAGTAATTACACTGCTACAGTGCACTTCAAACCAGAACACGGTAATGTTTGCACGCTACTGTTTGGCGGCATATATAAGCACTGCGGTGGTACCCACCTAGACGGTCTCCGGCAATAGAGACCTACCACCAGAACCAAAGACCCACTTACTACCTATCTTGAGGAAATCGTCATGTTCTAGTAATAACAGCTTCGTTGACATGTATCTATCAATCAGCAGTTGATCGAGTGAGAGGTGATCAAGTCCACCTATTTTTTTTTAACTCTGGATATAACAATTATAATAGCAGATATCCTTATATTTCGTAGCATAAAAATTTTAGCAATTTTTTTTTATAGAACTTAATAATACGAGCGGAACGTTTAACCGGATGGTAAGTGATATGTCTGACCATAACAATGTGGAGTTAGGACGTTATGCACTGCACCACATTGTGCTCGTCATGACACATAAGATTTGGATTCTCGTTACCCCAGTCAATACACTAGCTATAGCACCCTTCAATCTGGAACACGGTAATGTTTGAACACTACTGTTTAGCGGCTGCCTATAGCTGCGGTGGTATCTATCCAGACGGTCTCCAACAACAGAGACCTAGCAAATAGTTTTTGTATAGGTAATTCATTTTCTTTGTCCCCGTCATGTTCATTTCTATACAATCCCGTTCATTGGCCGTATTGTGATATTTTGAATCGTAAAATGAAATAATATCATCGGATCCTGTGCCCGTTTACGACTGTCAAAATCGTATTTCTAATAATAAAATGTCTCAATTTAAAGGGCAGGGATGGAGGGGGTCCGATGTTTTATCACGGGGTATAAAGAGGCGATATTAAACATTTTTTATTTGCCCCCATCCGCGTTTCATTGCTACGGGCATCTTGTTCGACATTGGGTTGTGTTTGAAACGGACTCTTTTTTTTTATCCAAACGCACATGTGTTTTCGTGGAAACGTGGAATAATAACTCATGTTATCTGACCGGAGGCGCGGGAGACGCTCAGGCTTTAGACCCCATTATATATATTTTTTTTTTATCGGGACCCCAACCGCCATCTGAACAATGCGGTGAGAGATTGACTTTATTAAAAACTCGGTTCGCTTTACGAGTATATTCGTAGTGTTTGATTATTTTTCTTTGTGTTACGAAATTTTCTATTGTTGCTGCTCGTCTTTTATATTGTTATATCGTTGAGTTTGTATTCAAAATATTGTGTGTCAGTGACCTCATAAACAATATTACCATTCAACCATCGTCTTTGATATGCATTTTATCACAATTGTGATAGCTTTATTGCGATTCAATCATTCTGATTGTGGTGAAGTATTTTTCGATGCCACCTATGCAAATAGCACCCTCTTGTTTTTATTGGCCGCCATGACAGCTTTGTTGCGGAAGTCATATATGAGAGCTACGTCCTTGTTGCCAGAAAGTGTTTAGTTAGATACTACCGCAGCTCCAATTTCAGGCGACAAACGGTTGTGTGCAAACATTACTGTTTTAGTTTGAAAGGTGCTGTAGGTAGTGTAATTACTGACGTAATAAGACTTTGTCATAAGTCTAAAGCGACGAGTACAATGTGATGTTGTGTATATTGTTCTAACTATCGCCGCCCTCTAAAAAGCCGGAGCGTCACATCGCTTCTTCGAAGAACTGAACAATTTACACAAACCGCAAATTTTCATACTATTTTTGGCAGCACGGAGAGGAAACAAAATCCTTTGACCTGGCGAGCTGACAGTTTATTCACGTTGATGATTCGTGGCCATTGTTTGTGTACTTATACGATTATAATATTCTTATCCTCACCGGCATCATGCCACAGCGTACACGTCCGGTCGCCGCTTAACAACAGTCGAGATAATATCAACCCTGCTGCTTAAGACTTAAAGCTGTCATTCGTGAGTGTTCACATCCCACTAATCAATATTTATCATTCGAGTTAACGCACTCTGAATAAACACAGGAACTAACAATAGATCTTTTCCTTTGTCTACTTTTTAAGATGTTCTTGTAAGTTAAAATTTTATATTACGTGTTAGTATACAATAGTTAAATAACGTCGCTACAGTTGAAAATTAAACTTGAAATATAATTTTATTTGTACTTCTTTTATCTGATCAGTCTTGGGCTTCAGACGACCAAGACCGAACGCGATGGAGTCACTGTGGACGGTCTTCGACCCGTCTTGAGGCCATAGGATGTTAATGAATAAAAAATTATCTGACTAGTCGAAAGATGACCTCGCAGCTTGAACTCGGGCCTCTCACTCTTCTTGGGAGAAAAGCTCCAAAGGAGAGAGTCCAAGGCTTTTTATTGACCACCCTGATGCACGGGTTAGTCGACCTTTTTTGTATAATTTTATTACATCTAAATTCGTTCAGTTTTAACTATTTCACAAAGATCTCTAATATTATTAGAATTAACCTACATCTTAATATATATCTTCAGTTACTGGACAGAAGATCCTGTTCAAATCGTTTCTACTATATCATAGATTTTACACAAAACAGACAAACAAATATTTAAAAGTTAGCTTACTGATAAACTCGTAAACGTTTAATCATTTGAATTATAAACCTTTTATTTTAATATTACAAACTGACGATTTAGTATACTTATTTCACGGATATATTTAAACGGTATGATAAGGTATACTCTCGATCGAAGGTATTTTATTTTATATCCTTTTAATAAATTTCGTACAAGTTTCTTTGTACGAAACTCTTTCTCTTTAGTATTTTTCTATGTATTTGATTTACCAACGCTTGTATATATCGATACTTTAACACAGTACATGCAAAATACAAAATCAAAGTTAACAAGAAAATTATAAGTAAATACAAAATCATAATCATTATCTGGTATAAGGGGACGGCGGTACCGTATGCCAAGCTGGCAGTGCCGTTGGATGCGAGCAGTGCGGGACCTATTGACGTCGAGACCCTCGGGGAAAGCATATGTCTATCGTCGGCTGATGATTGAATCATCACCTTCATCATCAGCTTCAGACTTACGACTCTCCCAAGGTCCGCCACTTCCTATCGCCACATCCAGTAAGCTACGTGAATCGATAAAATTGAATACTAGCTATTGTCAAATTCAAAGTAAACAAAAACAAAGTAATATTCTAAAGCAATGGTTATTTAAGAAAAAAATCGATGATTATTCAGTGGAACTTGTCGGGTGAATCGTTGGGAATGTCCTGGTGATAAGTCTCTGTTGCTGGAGACCGTCTAGGCAGCCACCACCGCAGCCACTATTACAGCCGCCAAATAGTAGTGAGAAAATATTACTGTGTTCCAGCAGGGAGTTGCAGCCAGAGAAATTATTGGGGTAATGAGACTTAAGACCCTATGTCACAAGGCGACGAGCACAAGGTGGTATGTATACCATCTTAACCAGCGTCACATTCTTATGTGTATCACTTACCATCAGGTGAACGTCTTGCTCGTTTCGTCACTACATTGAATAGAAAAAGATTTTGATGACGTATAATAACGGCCTAGATAGTGTTTTGGCATTCGTGATGATTCAGTAATTTCCCGGTCTAGGAGTATTCATGTCTGATCTTTAGTCATATGGAAACATAGCTTCTGTTAGTCATAACAGTTTTTCATAAGATGATGAGGAAAATCTTAAAAATAGAATGAGACATTTGCCTCTACCTTAAAAATTTTAACTATTAAAAAAATCTCTTATTCTTCTATTATACTCTCCGATGAAGCGTAGTATGTTACTTGTTTATAATATCCCAATTAAAAGGATTTCTATCTAGTCTGTGCTCAGCTTTTTTCCCCTCGATTGACCATCTCACTGGTGAGAGCACGTACTGATGCTGGAGACCGTCTAGGTACCACCGCAGAGCCTGTTGCAGCCGACAAATATTACTGTGCAAAGATAGCTGTATTATGGTTTGAAGGGCGGTGTAGCTAATGAAAGTACTGAGGATAGCCAGACTCAACGTCTTATGACAACTCTCACATTGTGATGCAGTGTATACCGTCCTAACTAAAGCCACGTTGTTATGGGCAGGTGTATCACTTACCAACTGGTGATCATCCCGCTCATCTCGCCTCTAACAAAAAAAAAACTTTTTCCAACATTTGTTTAGGCACATTGGCATCGCACCTGTTACAAAGTGATCTTCATTAAGTCTCAATTTAATTCGTCTGCAGCTTCCTACAAAATGCATTATATTCGTTGATACGTATTATATATATTTATATTTATTTATATATATATATATATATATAGCACTACCTGTTCTTTGTCCTCTTTGCTGATCGTAATATAAAATTTGTCTTCAAATTTGCCTGATATATTGCTCGAGAGCAACCGCATAAACAATACTAAATGAAAATGTTTATAAAAGTTAATTAGAAATAAAATGATGAAGGTTCCATGAACTTATAAAAAAATAAATAGCCTATAACCATTTACAAATCATTCCACTTCGAATGGCTTATGTTCCTATGTCGATACGTTCACTAGTTTTCACGTGATTGGCAAACAAAAGAAACCCATGTTCATTATATAGATTTCCACCTATGTAGAGACATCACGATATCTCTGCAGCCATAAGGCCGGGAGACTTGAAGTTTGATTTGAATACTGCTTTACCGAGTACAGATCAGCTAACAGACTACAATATACTTTAAGGACGTTGCGGGGGTGTTACGGGGTTGTTGCGGCCAGCAAAGCGGGCGGGGAAAAGCTAATTGTCATATGTAATACATCTGCATATAATCTATTAGCATTACAAGTATTGTAATAATTGCATATATTTAGCAAACATCTTTAGATTCTATATATCTATACTGTGTATTATGAGATAGCCTTCCGAAAACAAACACAGACGATAATACTGACACCTTTGATGATGAGAGGGAAAAAAATTCGATTCTGATAATAAAAATCATATTTTTAAAATGTTTTATTAGAATTATCTACATTGCGAGTGTTAGCGAAAACGTGTGAAGCTACTGAAGATTAGTAACTTGTTTACTCGAACGTTACTCGAGTGCATATCGCTCTATGTAATCCGGATTCTTTTAGGGTTGCCAACATTAGCTACATAAGTTATTAAAAAATCGTATACTTTTAATAGAACTAAGCATTATCGATTATTTGCTTCCGATCTCAATATACAATTATCGATTTTAATTTGAACATTTTACAACTGACATAATTGCTAGTGTTTTTTTTTTATTCTACAAAGCGAAGATGCGAAAGAGATCACCACCTGATGGTAAGTGATGCACCTGCTTATAACAACATGGCGCTAATATGGATGACATACCCTGCGCCGTAATGTACTCGTAGCCTTGACACATAAGATGTTGTCTCGTTACCCCAGTAATTTCACTAACTACAGCGCCCTTCAGAGCGGAACACAGTAATATTTACATACTATTGTTCGGCGGCAGAATTAAGCGACGGGGGTGCTACGTTTGTAGACCGGTACCGTCAACTGAGACCTGCTCCCAACGAAAGTAAAGCCTAGGTAAAAAGTTAAGGTCTAGGTAGGTATCACTGCCGCTCCTAATTCTACCGACAAACAGTAGTGTGCAAATATTACTGTGTTCCGGTTTGAATGACGCAGTTGTTATTAAAATTGTTACGGTAATATAACACTATACGTCTCAAACCGTGGACTACAATGTGATGCTGTGTGTATCAACTTAACTAGCGCCGAGCGTTATGGTCAATCATCATTAGTTGATCGTCTCACTCGTTTCATCCAATAAAAAGAAACGTTGAGTACACCAGTTTAAGGATTTTTTTTTCAACCGAAATTAGTTTTTTGTGTATTTGCAGCATGAGCATTACGAGTGTTGGTGTAATGAACTGCCAACCCTGGTATGAGTATTGGATGGTATTATACTTCGATGAGTAGTCGAACGGCTGTTTATGCGGAAAATTGAGTTCTTAAGCTCTCAGCTGTTTCGATTAAACTTGCTGCTTCCTCGCATTTAGCTCAGGGCTCTTAAGGTTTAATGTTGCAATATTTGAAATGAGATTTTACTGTATAAAGATCAATTTGCGTGATTAATGAAATTTTGCTATCTTCTTCCTTAATAGGATCTTCTATATCCTAGTTCCTTTCGTTTCCTTTTGTGTTACACAGCAAATTAATTCTACATTCGTTCGCTTATATTCGCTTATATCTGTCATCCATAGATTTTTTTGTTCAACCTTCACATGACGGTATTACCGCCTGCCCATATCAACATGGCGTTAGTGTAATCAGTCGCATTGCCCCAGCAATTTCAGTAACTACAACGCCCTTTAAACCGGAATAGTAATTGCACACTGCTGTTTAGCTGTAGTAATAGGCGCTGCAGTAATACCTACATACACGATCTCCGGCAACATAAAATCTTAAGTGGCAAAGCGGCCGCAATGTGGGCGTATCACTTACCATCAGGTGAATGTCCCGCTTGCCAGGTCGCTTCGTGGAATAAAAAAGAATTTCAGCATCAATAGTCAAACAACATTGGTAGCGGAGGTATTTCCGCTGAACGACTACAATAGCCGTGAACTGGTACAATTGCATCTCGTCTTCGTGCGCGGCCGAATGACGCTGTTCAGTGACCCCGCCGTGCTTACAAATAACTTGTGCGAGGTGTTTGTCTCATGTTTATTGCCGGTTTCCTCTAACTGGTACCACTTCGGGTCACTAACTTCGGGATCCCACGTTCAATTCGTAACTTACGCTTTCCCATGAACCAACTCTTTATCAAAGTATTTATTTTAATATCAACGGCTTCGCTTAACGTTTATGTCTTGCGTTGGACTTTGCTTTGTGGAGACTCATGTCCAGCAGTGGATGTCCATATGTTGGGATATTGATGATGATAGTTATATATATATATATACTTTAGACATTTCTTAATTAATTTTACTTCAAAGTTTACATCTATATGTACAACAACGAAGTTAACTAACACTTTCAATGATATCTTAAAGCATCTATTTTTAGTACTATTTATTAAATAAAAAAGTAAATCAAGACTAAGCATAGGATTGGGGTTGAAATACACAACTGACATAACATCACAACATCAATTTACCATAGCGCCTATTTCTACCGCCGAACACAGGAGTGTGTAAACATTAGTGTTCTGGTTTAAAGGGCGCTGTTGCTAGTGAAATTATTGATGTAACGAAAATTAATATCTTATATCACATGGCGACGAGTACAAAATGGTGCAGTGTATATCATCCTAACTATGGCCGCGTTGTTATGGGCGGGCGTATTGCATACCATCATGTAGGTGTCTCGCCCGTAGAATAAAAAAAATCATATAAAACACACAGTAGAAAAATAATACGTAAAATTTTCATAACACAAAGTCCCTTCTACTCCGGTATTTATTACTGCATCAATAGATAAATGAGGATGCCCGTTGGGACTTTAAGCTCTGACGTAGGGAGCTTAGGGGTCATTATGAAATAACGCCCAAATTGTCAGGTTTCACTCAAGAAGATTGATGGACCTTTCGTAGAACGCATTCTTGACCCCAGCATCTACCGTTTGCGTGCGCGATGAGGCCGGCTGCTCCTCTCTCCCTTTCACACACTACCTGTTCAAACATGTACCGATGCCCCGATGATTATTCATCTCCCCTTTTGTCAAACGTGTACTGACTTATGCCCGCAGTTTAACTTGTCTGTTCCAGTTGAAGGAAAGTTAAAATTGACTTATTTCGTCACAACTTAAAACGTTTTTGTATATACACTTACCGTGTGTCGTAAGAGAGTTTTCTTACGAAGTTAAAAAGAATTGCTTACATTACAACATCAACTTAGATTCGTCTTCGTAACCACTTGAACGTTTTCTAGCTTTAGACCTTTCTATAAATTCTTTACTTTGTTTTTTTTTTTTAATAAACGAAGCGGCGAGACGAGCAGGACGTTCACCCGATGGAAAGCGATACGCCTGTTCATAACAACATGGCGCTAGTTAAGATGGTATACACAGCATCACATTGCGCTCGTTGCTTTGTGACAAGATGTTTACTCTCCTCGTTACCCCAATAATTTCACTAGCTACAACTCCCTTCAATCCTGAACACGCTACTATTTACACATTACTGTTTGTCGACTGCAATAGGGGCTGCACAACAGAGACCTACCATCAATAAACTTACTTCCTTCACTTGCATATTTCATAACCGTTAGTATATAATTTCATGCGGATAAAATTCCAGTTGTTCTTTTTTTTGTAAATAAGGTTTCGGTAATTTTTTTTATTCAATTTAATTACAAACAACATAATCAGCCACATTTCATCCGGTTTATAAGACTGAACACATCACCGCAGTACAAACGACACCGTACGTAAAGAAATTACATCAGATTGGACTTAAACCAATTATTCCATGAAGACGTTGACCCGAGGTGAAATAAAACAAGTTCCACGTATTCAAAAACGACTTTGTTGTTTTAATTTGAAATGTTTTTATTAATCAACATTTTTAGTGGGATTACGGATCGGATTTAGCGCAATGGTGTAACACTTTAGAGTATACCTTCGGAAACTAAAGTCACAGGTTTGAATTCACTAATCAACTATTGACAAGCGAGAGCTGAATACGGTCAGTGTATGGTCGTTGATTTGGAGATTATCTGGAGAAGACCTACGTCCACTTTTTGATGGCTATTTGAAAATGATCATGCTAAATAATACCTCAAAGGTGGAAGAAAAAATTGTTGCAGAATTAAACTTACGGAAACTACTGGTGGTATGTATCTCGCCGGAGACCGTGTACCAGCGCATGCGCATGCATGCGTACCGTATAAACAAAAACATTGTCCGGTTCGAAGGGCGCTGTAGTTAGTGAAATTATTGAAGTAACGCGACTTATCACCTTATCTCTCAGGGCGACGATCACAATGTGGTATAGTGTATATTACCTTATATTCGAAAATATATATGTATATTTCGAAAATGTACAGATATTGTTTTTATGTATTAAGTGTTGCAACATACTTGTAATATAATATGTTTTCTTGACCTGCAGACTTCTCCATTCTGATAGGATAAGGTTCTTCTCTCGAACCAGTAGTTGAGAATATTCCATGACATCACGCCTTCAGGAATTAAAGGCGTTATATCTTTTTAAGACGCAATTATATCTCGTACAGCATTTTGTTTTTCCGGGTCAATCACCCAATGTGTTCCCATGCCGGTTTGCCTCTCGCTAAACAAATTTCAAATTGTTATTTTTTTTTAAAGAGATCTTTTACATATCAAGTTTCAATTTTTTTTTATTTGTAACAAATTCTTGAACAAAATTATTTAATACCGGTTAAGGAAGTTGATAGGGCATATCACTTACTAAATACATCATGTTTACATTTTATTTGTATTCAAAGGTCGGCAACACAGCAGCGACCCCTCTGGCGTTGCGACTTCCTTCGGCGTCAGTAATAACTTTTCGCCAGGTGAACTGTTCGCACATTTTTCCATCCTTCCTATAAAAAAAATAAAAAACTCATAACTAGAACAGTGTAAACAGAAAGCGGTGATAGACCAGTTTGTATGTAGCGCATATCTTTTTAAGACTCCAAGACGAGGTTCACACTTCGCGAAGCTTGGGCTTCCGCTTAAGCAAAAAATCGTGAGGAAACAAACATGCGTCTTGTGGACTTGTGGTTATCATATCTTCTTTTAAAAGAAAGAAGCGGCTTTGAATCCTAGCAGAAACTTTAAACAGGGTTTTTATGTAAGCCATGTTAGAATTATCATACGTTTTCTAACTGCTATAGATTTGGGGATATTTACACAACACCACCTTATTATTTATATATGTTGTAATTGCACTAGCTGTAGATACTACGTTTGCAAATGTTTCAATGTTATCGTAATTACCGATGTAATGTAGTGTATCCATATTTAAGATGAATCGCCGAATATATTCCCGAGAGGCTGCAAACACATCTTATATAATACGTGAATTTAATTCTTATTAAAGGCGAAATTTTCTTTGAACATCTTCGTTTGGAAAAGGTATTTATTTATCATTATGAAGGACTGGAGAACCATTTCGTTGTACATTCGTATTAACTTATACTGATTTTACACTGCATCTCTGTACCGATTACTATCGCCAATAAAACACTGTATAATAGATGTCATAGTGCAAGCTTTCGTAGAAATTTCGCTCTGTTATAAACAATAGACCGTGTCGTGCTTTTGAATGAAATACTCTAAGATTTTTGTTTAGCTTATGTATTAGTAAAAAAATCTAAGAAATACTTTTACTAAATCTTAGAAATTAAAGTAAAGATTACAAAATTTTAATAACTTTAAGATAATATGAATAGCGTTAAAACTATTCCCATTTAAGTATTGATCAGTTTTTAAAGAGACAATTAAATACGAAGATTGTTGTAATAACGATGCTGGAAATTATATTAAAAAAAGTGTGTAAGAAACCCGAAAGCTTAAAATCATTTCTCTTTATCCTAAATCTATGGACTAACTCTACTAACGTTGGGGCAAACGGAAGAGAAGTATAGCCTTGATGCAGAGCTCTGAAATACAGTCTGATATATTTTGGCACCGGTCTAATTACAGACTGGTCGATTGCGGGTAGAATAATAATTTCGGAATTATCTTGTGTATTTACACGTGTTCGGATGCTGGGGCGACGGGGTCCTTGCTCCTATGTATTATTCAACGATCTCCGACCGACCGACTTGTTATTGGTTTTCGAAGATTCCGAATGACTTAGCGGACAGGTATGTGTGAATTATATTGCGGTCATTTGTAAAGAAGTCTAGTTGTTGCTGTATAGTAATAGTAGTTACAGGAAATGATACAATGTTGTTATTTTTATTCTTTCATTCGCTAATATCTATAAAAAATAATATAGTAAAATTTATTAGCGTCATCATCATCATTAGCCGATAGAAGTCCACCGCTGGACATAAGCCCCACAAAGATGCCCACATCGATCGGTCTTGCCCTGTCCGCATCGCCGGGCACCAGGGGCCGTTGTTTGTAGACGCTCATATGTGGGAATTTGAGCCATTTCCGATCAAGCTGGACCAATGTGGGTTGGTGGGAGTCAGAGCCTCATTTGTTGGTTAGCAGGGTGCACCACGAACAGCTGAGGTTGGTTCGTCATACTGGAGCTATACAATTTTATGTTAGACGTTAGTTTTAACTTGTCATACTTTTTTCTCGATATTGGAATGTCCACCACCCGCCGTCACCACTATCACATACGAATAGCTATTAGTACTCTACTACTTTGTTAGAAGGCTTATATCTATGAAAATGTAATATTTAAAGATTTCTGCTGTAATTGTGATAAATTTCACATACTGGATTCGACCTTTTTAAGCACTACTACAGTACCTAATTATGCCGCGTGTTTTGTGACTAGTGAAACGATATTTACAAAGAACCTTTACCTTTAACATAATTTACGTATATGTAGCCTTTATAAATTATTATTACTGAATATAAATTTAATTAAAAAAAAAAATTCAGTTACATTAACGAAATAGTAAAATCGTTAAACTTGGTCGGAATTGTTCGTTTCACCTTGACAAACGGCTATTACATAGAGCGTCGTATTGCGTAAGCGATTTTGTTCACCAGTAATTTAATTGTTACCCAATTATTAAAGGTCGTTGAGCAATTTAAACAATGCGAGGATGAAGAAACACACACGAGAAACTATTATAATCTAGGTATATTCACGATTCTGTTATTTACACGTTCACCTTGTGTATAATTGCGAAGATGATGTTTCGATGCCCATTCCGTTGAATGTGTTCCGACACCTGTTAGCAAATGCTCATTTAACTTTAAGCTCGATACAATGTTAATACTAATTCTCCATTCTTACTTTACTGCTCCTTACTCTCCTGCTCCTGGTGCGCGTTGCTAATAAACAAAGCTTTGGCTCCCATCACGCACGCATTGGGCCAGCGTGGTGAGATGGCCCAAATCCACCCATATGAACCCCAACATACTACAGCCCCTAGTGTCCAGCGGTACCGGAAGCTATGTCGACTGTATGTAGAGATCTTAGATGGAGGTCTATGTCCAGCAGTAGACATCTATCGGCTGATGATGATGACTACTCCTTTGTAGTTCAGATATAGTCTGACAGTAGAGAACTTACCATGAGTAAAAACACAACAATTCATGAAATGTAAATACTTCAGCAGCGAAAAAAAAATGCTGGCCCAGTCAATCAAATTTCTGAAATATAGAAATATTTATAGTTACTGATAAACTGACTATATATATAGGATTGGATGGTAACATCATAAGGACATAACTAATGGATGGAAGTGGACACGAACAGCATGAGGAGTACAGCTTAAGGAAAGTAAATAACTATTTAAATCTAAAAAGTATATAGGGCGGTTTGTTTCGATATAAAAAGGACTTTAAAAATATCCTTTTACCTTTACCTGTTTATTACGGGGCCTCGAATAACATCTTTTTTTATCTTAAATCGATAAGATAGGCGGAGCGTTTACCTCAATATACGTTCGCGTTGCACCACGTAACACTCGTCACCAAGTGATATGAAACGTTTTAAATGCTAATGTTTCATCAGTTTTTACCTGAAGCTAAGGATCTATGTGAAAGACAAACTTACGTTTGGTGGACGAAGCTAAAACTCTTGTAATGGTTATCAACTTCCTCGCCCCCTTTTCTCAAAAAAATACGCCTTCATGTAATTTCCGGTCTTCTATTCTATTACATATTGACATGGTTTCTTTTTTATTCGATAAAGCGATTAAGGGGCGAGACGTTCATCTGATGGTAGGTGATACGTCATAACATAGTATTAATTAGGAACATACACTACTACATTATGCTCGCCGCTTTAAATCAAGGTGGTGGTCTCCCGTTACCGCAGTAACGTCACTAGCTATAGCGTCCTATAAACCGGAACACAGTAATGTTTGCACATTGTTCTATTATTCGACTGCACAAATAGTAGCTACAGTGGTACCTATAGACGGTCTCGGGCAACAGACCTACCTCCAGTTTCTTTTATACTTCTTACTATCGACTGGTCTCGATCTATCTTCGATGAGTCTTCACTATTTCTCTCTATTGTCTCCTGAACATGAGCCTCCGCTACGAGTATGTGTATATATAATATTTCCAGCTTGATCCGTTGCCATCTGTATACAACGATTCCTTACGATCTCCAACAGGCTGGTTTTCATCTTATGCTGTGTTTGCCTTGCCATACTACTGGAAGTTTGCTTAAAATTAATTGAGTCTTACAAATAGGCGAGACACGCTTAGGTATATAATTCGCGTTGCCACCACGGCTTAATAATGTAGAGGCGGCCGCCTCCCAATTTATTCGTGTAGCAGGTGCACTGCGAACAAAGCCTGCCATATCTTCCCTTCGGCTGCTCTCTTTGTATTTATTGCTACGTATTTGTTTACAGTGCCACTTACTGAACAGTCTGGCCATGACTGAGGAAGGAGATCTTGTAGTACGTTGACTGCTTTCGTGAAAAAGCAGCTAAGTGGTAGTAGAACTCTGTGACCACTGCAGCTCCTATTTCTACCGCCGAATAGTAGTGTGTAAAACTTGTTGTATTGTGATCCGGAAGGCGTAGATAGTGAAATTACTGTGGTAACTAGACTTACATCATATGTCTAAATACGACGAAAAGAATGTGGTGCTGTGTAATATCATTCTGACTGGCGCTATGTTTTGGGTAAGCGTATCACCATAAGATGAACGTCTCACTCTTCTCTTCGATTGGTAGAATTAAAAAATCAAATGCGTCATACAGGGCTTTCTTTAAATCGTGATTTTATTGCATCCATGTTCCCTTTGGATCTGCCACCATATCAGATCAGATGGTTAAGCGTGTTCTAAAAAACATTCCAGCTCTAAACTCAGACAATAAACAGCTGATATGAAATGAATTTTTGAAAAAAAAAAAAACCCTATCGTCACCTTACCACATGTAGCGCCGTACTCGAACCAGAACCTCCATGCTGTTGTATGAATATAAGTAAAAAATATATAAGTTTCAACTTATATAATTTGAAAAATTCTTTTACAATTAATGTCGGCCAAGACGGTTAACTGGACCATGTTGCATATCTTTGGGTTGGATTTTATTACGGGGAGGTTAATTCCATCCTCATGATTATCCATTTCCCATGAGGATACCGCAGTATACTCAGCCAGAAAAACGGCCCCTCGCGCACCGTAAAAACCTATGTTCGGCCGATAGCAATAAATTTGAATTACACACAGGTACGACGATAAGGGATGTAACTAAGAACTGAAGTGCCCTCACATAACTTCCGCACGGGGTCAGCGGGCTGGTGGGGTTTTGTTATAACCACAACATGGTCGATGAGTTTAACTATGTATTACATTACGGTGCGAACGATAATTTATGAATACACGTTTTTTTGCGTAGCCTTTTCGTTCTCTACATAATCTGTAGTATAAAAACATTCATTTTAAAAAAAATATTGTAGTCTTTTCATTACTTATAGTATTTCTAGACTGCCGTAATATAGAATTAAATTTGAAATTTAGACTTGAAATTTGTCAGAAATATTCCCGGCGTGCGGCAACACGCCGCTCCTCGCCCTTTTCTCTTATTAACATCCCCGTAACTCTTTTTGAAGAATGAATTTTGTAAAATCCATTCTTAACTGACCTCTAACTGGCAGAAGCAATATGTCTACCAAATTTTGAGTGTTTATATCTAATAGTTTCGGAGATCTCATTATGAGTCAATGAGTCCATTGAAGAGTACATCGTCAAAATGAGATCATAGTCAAGTGCTACTATGTATAATTTAAATAAACTTTTCAGCATATGCTATTATAACTTAAAAATATTTCTGTAAAATATTGAAAGGTTTAGATATTCATTACTTTTTTTTTATTGTAACGGGTTTCATCCAGGATTCACCGGTATTAGAGTGATGAATTAATTTATATTTGCATACAAATAAACTATTAGAGCGCCCTTCGCTCAATGTGTTTGCAATTAAATATAAATAAATAAACACCGCCGACCCGCTCCGGTTTGTGTGCTCTTGGAAAACATTCAAGATAATCCCATTAATGGTTATCAGATGTGACTCCACCTCTGATAAGGTCGCTGTGAATCTATCACCACCTATCGGGACCTTGGCTAGATCGTGGCCTCTTAAACTAACATTTGCGCAGTTGACACATAGCTTACATGGAACTATACTTACCAATGCGTCTAGATTTATAGTTTATAGATCCAAGATAAATCTAAATTTATTGTATAGTGATACGCCTGCACATACGAACATAGCGCTAGTTAGGATGATATACAAAGGACCACATTGTGCTCGTCGCCTTGAGACATAAAATGTTGAAAGTCGATACCTCTGTCACTACTACAGCACCCTTTAAACCGGAACACAGTAATGTTTGAATACAACTGTTTGTCGGCTGCAATAGGAGCTGCGGTGGTATCTACCAGGACGGTGTATAGCAATAGAGACTTACCACCAGAATAAAACCATAACGGTTAACTACTAGGATGTTTATACAACACAAAATTGCGATTATCTTTTGTGATATTTCGTTAATCCTGTTTACTTCAAATGTCAAGGCGTCTTCATCATCATCATAATCAGCAGATGCTAGACGTCCACTGCTGGTCATAGGCCTCCACAATGATCTCCACATAAATAGGTCCTGCGCTGCCTGTATCCTGCGGCTTCCCGCGCCTTTATCTTTGTAAATTTTTATATGAGGGGATCTAGGCCACTTGTTTGTTGATTATCAGGGTGCACCACGAGAAGGTGAGGTTGGCTTGGGTCCCGTGGATTATTGTGCGGGACCCATTCTACTCCTTACTACTGTGGAGTTATTTCTTAATATACTAGTGAGTCGACGAGCGAGACGGGCGCGTTGTTAAAACGAGTTAACGTCTGCACGGCATAGTGAGGTTACATGTAACTTATCGATACTAGTAACACTTTTTAATAATCATCATCATATGCCGTCTTCAAACTGAAGTTTGGAGATAATAATAGACTAGATTAGGCTTAACAAGTACTGAATAAAGAAGAGAAGTTTTATTATCCACCAAGTATAATAATAAAACAAATAAATGAAATTAACTAATACAGTTTTTTAATTAACAAAGTGAAATACTAGAAAGTGACATGTCTGCTCCTCATAACAACCTGGCGCTAGTAACGATGATGGTAGTACCAGATTATGTTCACAGCCTTGAGATATGATGAGAAATGTTAAGTTTCTTTACGGTCTAGGTAGGTACGCTAACGCCAAACAGTGGTGTGAAAAGAGATGTGTTCCGGTTCGATGGGCGTTATTTAAACTAGGGCTATATCGTTAAGGGCGTTCGTAATACTAACCGTCGGATTAACGTCTCGCTCATTTCGTTGCTTGAAAAATGTTGAACAAAAAAAAAGAAGGGCCGTTGTCCGTAGTTAAAATGTATCGATATATCGATTAAGTTATTTGTGCGTACATGACTAGAGGTAGATATCGAAGAATCGAGTTGCAACCTTTTTTTTTTCATTCCACCACCACCATCTGCAGGTAACCGGAGAGATGTCGTAACGCCGCATTAACGTCACTAATGTACCTCCGAGAGGGAACTCCTCCGGGCTCTGAGGGAGTTTTTTTTGTATGTAATAATGGAACTGTAAACACGGGGGTAAATTAGTTGAGAGTGGTTTTCTCTTCTATCAAAGACAATGCGGCTAAGGTATCACGCTTAGCTTACACACTGTGGTTCTATTCCAGGGTCACATATTCAGAAGTTTTTTAATCCTCACCTAGCTATATACATCCGCCTTCAAATAATTTTTTTCCGATTATCAAAATAAGAAAGCCAATGTATTTTGAAAAAGATTACCACTACCATCTAGATCTGTCATTCCTGGGTTCAGCTGCTGCTACATGACGTTCCATGGATAATAAGGAGACTGTGATAGTAATAAAAAAAGAAGGGAAGATATAGAATAATTGTTTTATGTATTCTACTAAAAGATTAAATTTTCTTTGAACAACGCATTAGATTTCTCACTTGAACTTTTTTTCAGTATTAGTCAAAAAAGATAGAAAATTTAATATTGATAGGTATTAAGTCTTTTCTTGGAAGAGAAGAAAAATTTGGGTACCAGTGTACTGACGGATTTTCCTGAAGATATTGTGAAACTTATAATCCACTTTTCTTCATACTTTGGTTATGAGTTTTTTAATTTAATATTCAAAAGTCTTCACCGTTTGAACGACTACCTATATATTGCCTTATTAACCTGTATAAAAAAATAACAAGGTTTTCTTTAAAGTTAAATCCGTTAACCTTGATTCTGGTCGCGTCTGAAATTGGATAGAGGAATATGTTGTATACTCAACGAACATCGCTACACCAATTTTAGTAAGAGTTAGATATGCACTTGCACGTTACAAAGAGGGAGAAAGGGTGGTAGTGAGAGAGTGAGAGAGACCGTATGACACTCACTGCGGCGTCGTACTAAATATAATCATCGCTTGTTTATACGAACAGAAGCCCTTAACCCTCGCGACTCGGCGGAAACCGTTCGGCTATTTCAGTTAGTTAAAATAAATTCAAGCGAGACGCGGGCCCCGGTTTACTTTGCTCCATATTTTATTACAGCTTCCGCCCGGCGGAGCACAGTCGCTCCCTTTGCTATCATCTTTTACTTTGTTGATTTCGTGAGTTTTCGTCAAAATCCATCTCTTAATAACATCGTAACACATACATAAGCTCGCTCATCTCTATAACTAAAATTGATAAATGTCTCTTTTATTAGGTAATAATAACAGGGTTTTTACTTTATTCATATTAATGTTGACTTATACATGAAAAGCTGTTTAAATAATTTGAGTAGATTCCTCGCAAGTTAATCTCAGAAACAGTACAAACTGTTTTGTTGAAATTTTCGTAAGCACTAAGGTAAAGATATAAAGTAAACCTATTTTTATAAAAAAAAATAATTACGGTTCCGCATTACAAAAAAGGAATACTTCTATAAATTTCAATCTACTTTAAGGTAAATTTATTAAGAGTTCAACATTAGGTTTCTTTTAGCACTATGGTATGTTAGAGAAGTATGACGGTTAAAAGGCTCCTGTAGTCGTCCCTAGTGTTCCATCCAAATGAAAGCATTCTTAGTTCCTAGTCTTTTAATAATCACTCGTGCGATAAGGATAGTAACGTTATGTCTCAAAGATTTCGACTCTCTGACTAGCGCCGTTCTTCCTTTCTTTTCTCGGCCTGTTGTCAGAGCGAATTCCAAATTTAAAATTCAACTTCACATCACTAACAACATGGAGAGTACAACGTCTGTCTGGTTTACTTAATAGATAACACTGGTGGTAGGTCTCTATTGCCGGCGACCGTCCAGATAGGCACCACTACAGTGTAAACAGTAGTGTGCAAACATTACCGTGTTCCGCTTTGAAGGGCACTGTAGCTAGTGTAATTACTGGGGTAACGAGAGTCTACATTTGATGTCTCAGGCGACGAGCGCAATATGGTGCAGTATATGTTATCATAACTTGCGTCACGTTGTTATATCAGTCGTATCACTTATCATCAAGTGAACGTCCTGATCGTCTCGTCGCTTTATTAAATTAAAAAAAAAAATAAGAATAGTTATTAAAATTAATATTATCATAAGTAAGAGTAACCGTTTACCATCAGGCGAGCCTTATCTGTTTTCCACTTCAGTGATGTAAAAAAAAATTATTACTACATTCTAAAATTTAGCTTTATTCCTAATGAGAACTGTATCCAACTGCTGTGATTATAGTTAAATTGTAGTCTATTCAACTGAGTTATTTAGTTTAAAAACAGATCAAAGTCGGTTTTTATGATTTGATATCAAGAGGTGTTGGTAGACAGAGTTGTAGTGTATTATTTTTAAGAATCATTTTCCTTGTAAAATTCTAGAAAACACATCAGAACCATGGCATGTAATAACGAATCCCATTCCTATTTATCAAAGACGGTCGTTTAACCACAGAGTAAAGCGGTGACCTCACCGACCATCCGCACGCGGCGGTGACAGGTTAAATATAGTACACAAGCGCAAAACTGTAAACATTTTGAAATACGCAATTCCTGGTAAAGTCAGCACGTGTGGTGAGTTCTTTGCGCAAGTGTAAATATCAGAAGCGGAACAATGGAGTGACTCGGCGGTCGGTTAGATATGCTTTATTGCTGCTGCGTTCGTACCTCTACGTGTCTAGAGTGGGGAGAAGCTCTAGAAAGAGACGTTTTTGTAAATGTCATCCGAATTTACATTTTCCCAATGTTAAGAAACTACTATGATTTCTTAATAATATAACAATTATTTTGATTGAAGACATTTATCATTATCAATCATATATGTATTATTATATATATAATTACAGCAGCTACAGCGCCATTTAAACACCTTAATATTTGCATACTACTCTTTGGCGGCAGAAATAGATGCTGCGATGATACTTACCCAGACGGTTTCCGGCCTACCACCACTACCATGTTGCAATGACTAACACCAATTATTATGATGATGATGAACTAACTCACCAATGCAATACAACACTTAATTTATTAAGACATAAACATCGTGTAACCGTACTTACCTTATTGTTATGGACAACGCCGAATTATATACTGGTGGTAAATCTCTATGACCTATTTCTACCGCCAAACAGCAATACACAAACGTTACTGTGTTCTGGTTTGTAAGGCTCTGTAGCTAGTGTAATTACTGGGGTAACGAGACTCAACATCATATGTCTCAAGCGACGAGTGCAAAATGGTGCAATAACCATCCAAACTAGTGCCACGTTGTTACGGGCGGGCGGTATCACTTACTTTAAGATGAATGTCCCACTCGTCTCATCATTTAATTGTATAAAAAAAAAGAATAATGTTTTTGTATTTAATAAAATATATTTAAAACTAACTTTAAATTATAATTAATAGCGATTTGATCGAGAATTAAGGAGGGGCAGACGGGCGGATAAACCTAAATCTGTTCCCATATTAATGTTTCAGTGCACTTCAAGGACCGCGTCAGATTTCGTACAAAACGAGAAAAAACTATAAAAAAAAGGTCGCAGACCGACGTCGCCGGTTCCGACGGAATATTTAAATCACGTCTGGCCACAAACAATGGGCCCCTCCAACCCTCCGCTTTGTCATGGTAAAATTAAGGCTTGATTTTGACAAACCGGTATCGATATAACGTCCGTCTGTTACTCATCCTTAATTTTGCTCCCACAATCTTTAATTTAATATTTTCAGTATCATTACCACAGTAATTTCACTGGCTAGGATCCTCTTCAAACAATATTACGTTTAAACACCTTACACGATCTCCGGCAACAGATACAAAGCGAAGCGAGAGATGGGATAAGGAACGCAATGATTAAAATAAAGTAATAAATATGTAAAGAGAAAACTGGAGTGGAAAAAGCAAAGAGGTAGAAAGCATTTGAATAAATGACAATCGAGGGAAAGAGAATTAAAGAAAAAAACCGAAAACTGCCACGATTTTAAATTCTTGTACAATACTAGTCTTCTATGAACATGAAATGATTCCTTTCCGGGGTAAATGTTATAAAGCGTTAGCTCATCTGTCTGATCGATGGGTCATGTACTTGAACAATTTACCATCGTTTACCCTCGCAAGTGGGGTTGGGCTGTTCATTGCGTCGTTGCCGTGTAATTAATCATTTCGCTAATAATAATTAATATGTTAGCTTCGCGTGTAGTTAATGGCTTATGCGAAACTCGGTTTCGCGCCGAGTTATCGCGTTGTCTAATAAATTTAATATGGAATAATGGCGCGTCTTTAAACTTGTCTCGCACCGAGCTGCGGATCCACGTAATACTCACCACCATCAGTCTATTGCACTCGTTTACTCAACACAGTCCTCTCCAGACTTCCAGCGTGAAGTTTGGAGATTACATCCGGTCGTAAAAAAAAGATCAAATTCTCATATATTATACAAACAGTTTTGTTCATATTTTTACCCCTAAGAATTATTAGTATGCTACATATGCTAGATCTAAATCCTTTCAGAGGTGTCAAAGATTATTCAAAACGAACAGATAGTCAAAGTCTTAAATTTTTTTTATACATAATTTCTTTTCCCTGGACCAGGTTAAGGTCTTATACATTGTCTCATATTGAAGTGTTTTATAGGTGTCTTCTCTTTGTATTGTTCCTATTTTACCTACACAGTTTTTTTTTTTGTTTAAAAAGACGTTTTGACAACAGCATATTGTGCTCGTCGTCTTAGATTTTAAGCCTCGTCAAATCGGAACACAGTAAGGTTTGCACTCTGCTGTTTGGCGCCAGAAATAGGAGCTGCGGTGGTGCCCATCTATACAGCAGCTGAGAATCGTAACCTACCATCAGTAAAGCCAGTTATTATATATAACAGATATTAACTATTCGCTTATAGTTTCCGAGAATTTTTTTTTAGATCGGTAACATCAAACAACGCGATATGTTCCTACAGTAAAAGGGGGATTAGGTTGGCGCGGCCTGAGGTCCGTCGCATGTGTGTTTAGGTCTTAAATATGTTACTTGTTAATCCATGCCCCCGTGTTTCGTCGAAGGAGAACATCCTTGTGATAATGTTAGTTGATCCGAGATATTACTAACGTCACTCCGACGGTAGTTTGTTTGTAATTAAATTGCGAATGTATTCATACGAAATTAAAGATATTAACGTTATAGTAAAGGTCGTAAGAATCCGCTGGATGTAGAGCAGAACTGATCGGTGAAATGACTTTTGGGAGAGGGTTACGTCCAGCAATGGATTATAGTTATAAAGTTATTACACAAACGGAATAATTTAATAAATTATTAAATCATGTTTTTGTTTTTTTACAGGTACGTTGAATCATTGCAGCATTTGATGACCTATATTATAAGAGCTGTAACAGTGATAAAGGTACTTTTATTTATTTATTTATTTTTTATACTTTTTGTAATTTAGGCTATTTCTTAATAATGAATAGGTAAGTAATTTTGTGGTAACATAATGTCATAGATCTTGCTTTTAAACCGAGTGGGGTTTCTACTATTGGATTAGTATTACTTCAAACATTTGTAATCGATACCTGACTTTATTTTGTTGATAATAATATGAAAATTAAATTGAAAATACCGCCAAAGTTATACCGATGGTAGTAGGTCTCTGATGCGGGACATCGTCTAGGTAGATATCACAGCAGTTTTTATTTCTGGCGTCAAACAGAAGTGTGCAAACATTACTGTCTTCTGGTTCGAACGGCGTTGCAGTTAGCGAAATTACTGTGAGAGTTATCATCTTAGGTATCAAGGCGACTAGCCCGTTGTAGTACTGTTCACTACCTATCGCCACGTTGTAATGAACGTATCACTTACTATCAAGTGATCGTTTCGCTTGTCTTATTGCATCATCCAATAAAAGAAAATTTTTTAAGGATTAAACTGAAAACCTCAAGATAAAGGAAATAGGAAAGGTTGATTTTACAATTTAATAATTTCTGGAGGTGCTTAATATTTATCCCTGGTTAGTTAGTCGGTAAGTTAATCTTAAGCAAACACTTAAAATGATCAGGTTTTTGCGTTTACTTTAGTCTTTAAAGTTTATATAAATTCATTTTGAATGTTGCCTTGCCGTGATACTTGTAATTGTTATCTTTAAAAATGTATTTGGTTAAGATTAATCCTGGATCATCTTCTGTAATATCCGTTTCTTAAAAGCTCTGTGATGAAGCTCCACTTACTGCAGCATTTATTAGCGCTTAGAGTTGCTTAACGGTTGCTTCGGTCATTTCTCCTTTTGAAACAAATTGAAGTGAAAACACTTAATCTAGATTTATTTTATGTATATCATTACTGCCAAAAGAAACCTTGTATTTCTGTAGTTGCTGTAGTAAACCTCATCAAATTGAACCAATTGTTTTATGAAAGTCAGTCAAGTTCAGTCCAGTAGTTCCAGGGAGTACAAATACACAGACCCACAGACATACAATCAAACGCGCATTGACTCCATAATGTTGTTTGCTATTTTTTGAATCGGTGACCTTTATATAACTTGAAGTATTGAAACCAATAGGAGTTTAGTTTTTTCATCATCGATACGTAACGTTCACAGTTAGTTAAATTTACTTAAAGCAAATAATTTATTCATAAACTTACCGCTGTTAGGTAATTTCTGAATGTGTTTGCTTCTAAAGTTATATGAAGCCTTGGGGGGAATCTTGCGATACTTCCGTACATGCTTATTTATAATAACGTATTAATTAACCGTGGCAGTACGAGTTTGGTTTTAATTAAACAAACATCAAAACACACAATCACGCATGTGTATTGTTTAATTATTTCGTATGAAATTTTCCTTTTCGACAATGGTCTTTAAGGAGTTTAATTTCGCATGACATTTAATGACAATGAGGCCGAAATGGGTGAAGCCTATTCTCTTAGTATGCCTTGGGTAACATATTTTAATCTCATGAGTTATTAGTTAATAACATATCCTGGATAGACAGTGAACGTTTAATACCTGATGATAATGATGATGAAAATATCCTGGTTTATCGATATAACATTGCATTTATGACCTTGACACAAACAGAACTTTTCCTCGCTAATGCACTATCACTATCCTTGCTATAGTCCTCAATGTTAGGTAACTATATAGTCTTTGTTTTGGGTGAGAACTACATATCTTCTATTTCCAGGGGCATTGAATTCATATGGTGGCACCTCTTCACTTTAGGTCTCCAACAGCATGAACTTTCTGTGGATGATTTAAAATATTAAAGTAAGTTTTTAAGATATTGCATTATTGAAATAGTGATACTAGTGGTAAGTTTCCGTTGTTAATGAAACTAGTATTACCACAGTGCTTATTCCTGTCGCCAAGTAGCAGTGTGCAGATGTTACTTTGTTCCTGTTGTGTACTATAACTAGTGAGACTACTGAGGATAACGAGAATTGATAGCTTGTCTCCGAGTGGAGAGAATTACGTGGTGCAGTATGTCATTTAATCCTGCATCACATTTTTGTAAGTAGGCTTCTCATTTATCATAAAGTGAAAATTCTTAACGTCTGGTCTGTTCGTTGAATATAAAAGAAGATAATCCTTACGATCATTTAACGTTAAAGATTAAAAGAGAGAAGGTATCATTGGTAATATGCAAGCTGGTGGCAAGCAGAAGGTATTCTTCCACTTTATTGTGTCAAAGCATCATATTCCAATTAATATAACGACAGGCGACTGGAATATTACACAGCCTTCTCAAACTTCAATAGCGTCTCGTGTTCTGCGATTGGCAGCATATATGATTAGCTTCATCGTTCGCACAGTATAAGCCTTTATGCCATGTTGTTATGACCTATAATCCTTTGAGAGGATCTCTTAGATCTCGAGTGAGGTAGGCAAAAATGCGAGTGCGTTATATTCTTCACGCGATTCCGGTTTCTGTTTAACCAGTCATTAGAGTTTAATTTTGTTTAGCTATACACATTTTTCGAAAGGGTTGTTCAACATATATATAACCTTAAATTTAACACGTAAAGATCTTCCCCTTTGTCATTAGTTAAGTATTAAATTAAACGAAATACTAACACGATAAAAGACGGATATTGTGAAGCGTGCTCGCATAAAATATTCATGTTCTTATCGAGCTGAATTTTTTTTTTCATTGAACGAAGCGACGAGACGATTGGGATGTTAACCTGATGGTGACCGACACGCCTGCTAGTAACGATATACACTGCATACACTGCACCACATTGCAGTCGTCGCTTTGAGGCATATGTTAAGACTCGATACGTCAGTATATAGCGCTATTGCTAGTGTAATACTAGCAACAGCGCTATTCAAACCGGAACACAGTAACGTTTGTACAATACTGTTTCGTAAACGGTCTCCGGCAACAGACTACCACCAGTAGATCTAATGCTGTTTTGGTTACAGTTTAACGATAGAGTAGCTTAAAAAATCTATAATAACATCAAGACCACCACATACAGAACCCCCCAATTTTTAATAAAAAAAATAGGAAAAAAGTATAAAAACCGTCCCGTTAGTTATCAACGCATTTTATTCATATCTTATCTAAGGCAATTAAAGTGAAATTATGTTTTGATTCAGTAATCTTCGATTATCAGCGAAGTCGGTACATCAAATGAACGCTTCTTAATGTAAAAATGCAGTTGTTGTCGACATTGAATATCGTGGTGATCTGGTTTGCAGTGTTAAAGCGCTAACTTAGTAACAGCCTGATAACTCTTCTCTTGAAGGCACCTCATCGTAATTTTAACGGCAACATCGATTTCAGCTGGTAGTTCCACTCCTTTGCCGTTTCCGTTTGTAAACTGGAGATGTTTTCAATATCAAGCGATCTTTGTCTTTTAAACATAATCATCATTTTAAGATTAAACTTTAAATTACTAGTGGTAGGTTTCTGTTGACGGAGACTGTCTAAGTAGGTACTATAATATTGGGAGAGAAGGTGCAAATCCCTGTTATGAGGAAAATGTCAAGTTCCACGTCGTGTGGTTGGAGAAACTTTGAAGGTTGGAATTTCAAAATACTAAATAATAACTAAATGTACTGGTAGGTCTCTGTTGCCGGAGACCGACTAGGTAGATACCACCGCAGCGCTTACTGCAGCTGACAAATAGTTGTGTACAAACATTACTGTGTTCCGGTTCGACGGGTGTTGAAGCTACTGTAATTACTGGCATAACGGGACTAAACATTTTATGCCTCAAGGCGACGAGCGTAATGTGGTGCAGTGTATAACATCTAAATTAGCGCCACGTTGCTATGGGCAGTCAGGTCATTTACCGTCAGGTGAATGTTTCACTCGCCTTGTCGCTTCGGAGAAAAAAAAAGAACCAAATTTTCCTTGACCGTCGCGAGGGTAAACAGCATTAAATAAGTATGAGGTGTACACATATCGGCGCGTTACAGACAGATATTAAGCACTCGTACAAGTCCCGCGACCGCCCACGTGCATCGAACCGTATTTTTTATACCCCAACGCATCCTTTCTTCGACGCCATATTGGAATTCCATTCCTCCAAGCGCAAACAAAAATACACTGCATCACGAAAGGGAAAGCGTCGAGAGTCGTACGCGGAGGTTACGCCGGCGAAGTGAACTCTATCCCATTGTAATAAAGCCTCTGTGACATCATCGCTCTCGGTTCAAATCCCATTGTCGCGATGAATAGACCCTGATTTGGGTCTCGCATGATGCGACGTGTCGACTTTTTTTTAACTCTATAAACCTTTTCGGTTATTAATCAAGAGTGGCGTTACCTTTATATTTTTGATTTCGTGTTGTCATAAGAACTGGGACGCGGCGGCTCCGTGACTGGCAACACTGATTCAAGCCCATTATTTCTGATGGGGGTAAATCGGAAATTTTTGATATTAACAAATAATAATTAAAATTAAAATCGGAGATTTTTTAATAAAATTCATAATAGAATAAAATATCATGTCTTTCATATTTCATATTTACTGTGTTCATTCGAGAATCTTGGAGTTATTGGCCAACATCATAAAATCTAATTTATCTTTAAATAAAGTGCGTGGGATAAAGTGAACGCATTGGTAAGGTCAAATACACAGATTAAATACACAGTGTTGCCGTATAAGCTAAGCTACATAGAGTTGCTATAAACTTCATATATAATACCTCTAACAAAACTTGTGCACTAATAATACATAGAATTAACCTGCTTGTGTGAAATATTATTTATATTGAATCTTATTTACTTACTGTACGTGAAGATATTCTGGTGGTAGGTCGCCTTTGCCGGAGACTGTCTAGCTAATTACCACCGTAGCTCCTAATTCTGCCATTAAACAGTAGTGTACAGACGCTGCCGTGTTCGCGTTTGAAGGGCGTTGTTGCTAGCGATATTACTAGGGTAATAAAACTTAAGCTATGTCACGAGGCGACTAGCACAATGCGGTGCAGTGTATATCGTTCTAACTAACACCATGTTGTTATTGGCAGGCGTACAACTCACTATCAGTTCGTTCGACTTATCGTTGGTTCGTCGAAAAAATAGAGGAGGCGGAGTTAATACCTACAGGTTTAAGAAAACAAGAAATAAGATAGAGCTTAAGAAAAAATTATAAATATGAAACGAAAATGGGTTTTGTTTGATCGCCAATCACGTGAATACTAGTGAACGTTGTAGATAGTTATAGGCTATATAATTTTTTTATTTAATATGTCCTTCATCGTTCTGTTTCTAATTAACTGTAACAAACATTTTCATTTCGTATTATTTATGCGGTTGCTATAGTAACCGTTGCTACAGAAAGTCCTTTGCGGTTGCGGTTGCTCTCAAGTAATATTTCAGACAAACATCACGTCTAATACGGCCTGCAAAGCGAGCGGGGTACAGCTAGTATATATATATATATATATGTATGAATAATAATCCATAAACTTACTAAAAACATGTATAGTGGTTCGCATGTACAAGGATATAAAGGTTATAGCGTTGTCCTGCGACAAAACGATCCGTTCGGCAGTCCTAGTTAAATTGCGCATCGCTTAATCGTAATTATTTTATAACGAGATGCTTTCCCGATTTATTATTAAAGCCTTCGTTACAGGGGCCCAAGTGGTTTCGTGGCAAGAGTGGGGAGTTCTTAAAACGATCTTGGATCGACCTTAAGTTATTCCGCTGCGAATTATTTCACTTGAAATTTATCTCTGCTTTTATTACTGACGGCGGAATGCCAATGATCGACTACCCCTAACCAATTTAACAAACGTTCATGTAACAATTTATTTAGGCATTTTTTAATTATATTAGAGACCAGCAAGACGTTCACCTGATTATACGTGTTACGCCTATTCATAACTAGGCACTATTATACATTGCACCACAATACACGCAACGCCTTGAGATAAAAGATGTTAAGTCTCGTTACTCCAGTAATTACATTAGCTATGACGTCATTCAAATCAGGACACATTTATAATTGCACACTACTATTCGGCGGCGGAAACTGAAATAATCCCACCTATTGATATGATCTGTGGTGGTAAAGCGCACTGACCTAGTAACAGCCTATTCACTCTTTTCTTCAAGACATCCGCGTCTTATTTGTAAGGGAGTACCAACATTGGCAAGTTGTTTCACTCCTCTGCTGTTTTTATGAAGAACGAGGAACTGAACCTCTTTGTTCGCAAACTGGGGATGCCCACAACATTAAGATGGTGACTCATCGTGGTGGCCAGGGTCTCGAGTGGTGAAAAGGAGATAGGGAATTATATCATATAATTCCATCGGTGATAATGTCAGTAACGCACTTGTGATGCCTCTGATACAGGAATCTATATAATACAGTATAAGTGCTTACCATCAGGCGGGCAGTATACCCGTTTTTATCCAGTTTCTAGTATAGACTTTGCCAAGTAAAACTGATTTCGAATTTAGAGGATGCTGGTAGTAACGAGACAACTTAGGTAGAAAGGCAATGAGTAAGACTTGAACCATCTAAAACAGCTTCCTTATTATGTGCAATTGATATCACCTCGTGATAATTCTGTTTCACTTCTCTGAAAAGATTTCTGCAGGGTCGGCAACACGCCTGGTACCGCTGGTGTTACTGGTGGTTATGGGCTTCGGTGACCGCTCAACATCAGGTGAGTCGCGAGCCTATTTGCCACCTAAGTGGTATGAAAAAAAAAATAAGTTTGTCTTATTGATAGACTATCAACTTTTAGTATCGTACAGGCAAACAACATTTTAGTAAATACTTACCCATGTGGTGGACGGATCAGAGCTAGACGGTCTTCCTAATGAATACGACCTGCCCATAATAATGTGGTCGTGGGTTGTACATACCTCACCACATATGTTAGTCGCCTTGAGATTAGATTTTAAGTGCCATTAACCAAGTAATTATACTAAGGCCCCCGGCGGCAGAAATAGACACTGGTCTAATAGGTAGTGCTTTCCGGACATTATCATCATCAGAGCCTACCAGTTGCTATATTGTGCTATTTTTTTTTCCATTTTCATCGTTATCGTCGTTTCAAGTTAATGTTGCAATTTCAATTTATTAATTTCAGTTCACATCATTTGATTAGTAGTCCTCAGGTCTAGAAGGTTTATATACCGTGATACTGTCACTTCTATAGGTTGATTTATATCGTTATGTTTTGTGTCCTCTTGTCTAGTCTTGTTTATTATTGGTTTACTGCTATCGTCTACACTGTTATTAACATCTATTGATTATAATATACGAACAGTCTGACCTTTAAATCCATACAGTATATTTCGGGGAAACCATTACTCGAATAAAATAACCGTGTCCGGTCATTGATTCATCCTGCTTTATGTTTATGCAAATGTCCGTACCTTTTTTTTTTCGCTTTTTTGTTTTTCGAGTTTCAACGGAAATCCTTGTCTTGCATAGTAATTTGGCTCTCGCACCGTTTCGTCTATGCGATTACGTCATTCTATGATATAGCTTTCTGATGAACCGTTGATAGCCAAAGGCTTGCCATTAGACTTGTTATTACCTTGACTTATTCAACTATCTTTAAACACGAGCACGTTTTCATTGGATAATATTATTTAATCTGGTATTTAAAAAAATATTGATATACTGTTTTATTACTACCAACATTGATTTAATCTCTAATTAAGTGACAATGAAGCCGAAGATGGTGAAGGTTGCTCCTCCGGGGCTCTTCTAAGTTCTCACGCAAACACTAATAACAGCAATGCTGTTATGGCTCGGGATTTCCATTACGACGTATACAACAAGCTACGGCAAATCGGAAAAGTTTAAAAGAACCCACGATTACAAGTGTTTAGCTAATACACGAAGAAATCGGTCTAGATTTATTGGTTATAATGTCAACAACCTTTTCAAAAGGTCTTGACATGAAGTGGTCTTCAAGCGATAAAGTAATGTATATGGAAGAGATAAGCAATATCAAATATTAAAGAAATGAGGACAAAATCAAGTCTTTTGTAGTAAATTAGCACAATTTTTATAATGCGGTAACATTGAATATTAGAGACCTAGGTACACTGTATATCTCCTAGTAACTTCATCATTCTTTATCAAGAATGACTGTAACATATGTTTACTACATCCTTTCAGAAAAGGAAATCTTTTATTCTGTATCTACCGCCTGTTGATAAGATGTGAACATTTCAAGTTTCGCAAGTTCATCAAAGATCTTCTAATGTCGCTTCCTACACCATTGCTATCTCGACGCTGCTGTTACACCGGTTTCCTTGCTTCTAAATCCTCATTAAGATGTGTCGTGATATGAGCTGGAGTATTAAGATAGGATACTGTGGCTGGATAATGAAATTAACAGTTAGAAAGTCTAGATCCTTGAGCATTCATCATAATAAAATTGTACTTGGAACATGTTGATGGAGGAAAGTTGGTGTCGTTTACTTGTCCGTAAATATGTATAGTTTGCATTCATATCAAGTAAAGGGTTGTGTCATCATCATCATCATCATTGAGTGCTATCTTTAAAAGCTTCTATATAAGTTAATTTAAAATTATTTATTTAAATTTAAACAGTATACATTTTTCTTATTTCCGTTCTCTTAGACATAGTCCATGGAACTTACATTTTCTTATTGAAGGTTAGATATATGCCAGATGGCAAACAGTATTTTGCAAACATAACTAAATTCCAGTAAATACTACGATTTATCTAGTGAAGTTATTGAGGAACCGGACTTTATATCCTGCGTCACGAAGACAAAAGCGTAATTTGGTAGCTGTGTTAATATCTCATAACGCTCTGACGAGTGAAGACGACAGTCATCAAGTGTTCCTGGAATTCTGTAAAGAAGCTATAGCTGAAGTAATTAAGAGAAACAAAAATTAAAAATAAAAAGAAAATAAATTCTGTGATAGTAGTGTATAGTTATAGCAAATAAGAATATAAAAATTGTAAAAAAAGAAAAATAAATGATACAGTAACAGAAATTAGAATAAGAAATATATTAATATATATGAAAACACGCATGAGACGACGGTCTTCGCCCAGGAGAGGAATGAAAGAAGAAAATGGGATGTAGAAGGTCAGAACAAAAGAAATGTACAAGAAGAGCAGAGCGAAAGATAAGAAAGAATGAAAATTTGGAATGAGTTAAAAAGTAGTAAGTAAGAAAAGGATGGCAAATGATTAGAAAAATAAAGGCCATGGCCCACCACATGCATGTGGTGGGCCATGGCCATCCACTGCAGTGGAACGATCAAAAAAAAATCTCATAACATTGAGATGATGATAAACCGACTTAACTAGCGCCTTACTATTGGCAAACTGGCAATTTGCTATCACTATCACATGTTGTATAACCTAAAACTAATTTCAAAAGTCAAAAAAAAATTAAGCATTGATTAAAAATTTGTTGATAGACATCAATTGCCAAGGACAGTCTAGGTAGGTACCACCGCAGCTTCTATTTCTGCTGGCCAACAGTGGTGTGCTAACATTTCTTTGTTCTGCCTTAAAAGTCTTAAGCTAGTAAAATTACTGGGGTAACGAATCTTATATTTCAGGGCACAACGTAGTGTCGTGTACACATCGCTATAGGCAGGTGTGTATCATCAGGTGAATGTCTCACTTGTCACGTAGCCATGTCGAATACAAAAAAGTAAGCATATAAAAATCTAGATTGTTCTAAAGCCGCGAGGGCGTCTACTTTAAATAAGTTACTTGTTTTATTTAAATATCTCATCTTGGTAAAAAGTCAAGTTTTAGTTATACGTCTTGTTATTTAAATCTATTCAATCATTACTCTCCCCTCCGCATCGGAAACTGTTTCTATTCAATTATTTATACACTTGGAAAGTACCTCGTATGTATAATTAAAGAAACTAGTATTACAATAACGGGTATCTTAGTGCATTTAAATGTTGACAGCTCTTTAAAAACTCGTTCACAAAGGCCATACTTTTCTTCAAGTATTGCTATTTATAACACTAGTGCCTTGCGAAAACTGTACAAGTTTTTGTTGCTGAAACGTAAAACAATTTTGAACTTTAACTGAAGTTTGTTATGGATTATGTTTCTTAAAAACTTACTAAATATGATGTTGTCTTGAATATGTTTAAATGGTAGTTGTATTACTGGTCGTCGGACTCTCGTGTCCAAGCAACGCTTGTTTCTGACGCTAAACTTGACGGGTACTGCAGCTAGTGAAATTATTGAGATAATCGTCCATAAACCTAGCTATGGTTATGGGCATACATACTTCTTCTTAAACTCCCAGTCAAATATGTGAAGGTTAGCGATCAGCGTGGTACAGTCTTTTCTGTCTCTGGTTCGGCGGAACAATTCGGACGCCCCAGATATACAACTCCATTCCCTAATATTTCGCAACCATGTCTTTTTCCCTCTCCCCACCTTCCGTTTTCCAGAAACCTTATCCATTATAATCAGCTGGAGAAGATCATGATGACGGAGTACATGATCGAGGTAGGAGATTTTACATTTCTTAACCATAAGCATGTGATTACGCTTTTGGCCAATTCGTTGAAGAAAACTAACATTGGTTGCTCTCCGAGTCCAACTAATATACAACATGCGTCCATATGTCCACATCTCAAAATCTTCAATACGTACACAGTATGTGGGCAGTCGTACACTTACCGTCTAATAAATATCTTACTCGACGCGTCGCTTCGCCAATAAAAAAGTTACATTAGCTGGCTATACGTCTCCACGGGAATAATCACATTATTTCTACTCCATACGGCATACTATACAACCCTCTATTACCACAATACCTAAAAAATCTATTTGAATTTACTTCCGTTTCTCATAACCGTATCCTTCACACATCAAAAAATTTTCCCCTCGTCTCGTTGTGCACTCCCCTCTTCTATCAACACGCCTTTACTATTACGACCGTTAGAATTTTCATTTGAAATACTTTTAACTTACTATTATAAGTTTAAACTACATGTATTATTATTACTTATTATCATATATTCTCCTAACAGAGATTTCGTGTAGGGTATGAAAAGCACATCCGAAATCTGTCTTCTCGTCTATACCAATTTAGCAATAGCCAAAGAGCACAGTTGTGTGTACCTTTTGAGTAACTTGAGAGATTATCATTTAGATGGATGGTGGAGACGCAGTGTTTATTTATCTGCATGAAAAGCACTTCCCTGTCATCTAATGTTCTAGTACCCGGCGTCTTCTCTTTTGATACAGTTTATTTCATCTTTTCCAGTAGGTTGTCTGGACGGATTGCTTTTAAAGCAATAAGACTGCATTATACATTCTCACTTGTGTTATTTATAATTTTTTGTGTTCAATAAAGTTTAGTAATATTACATTTAAAGTAGCCGCCAAGGTTCAAAGGTCTTAACAGTTGCTATATGATCTTCCACGGACTCATCTGCAGTGGCATTAGCACCGCTGCAGATATTTCGGGGTTATTAACACGAGTCAATGTTACCCGTTCGGATACGTCACAGAGTGGTGCTTTAAGTATTGGCGTATAAACCGAAGATTTATCGCCACTGCAGCGCAAACGGAGTGCGTCTTAAATTCCTCGCGTCAAACATGTCGTAAAGCAAAATTAAACCGCGCACAAAAATACCTCATTTCCTCCGGTATAAATCTCGATGCGACAACTCTGCTTGGTTCGTTTCTTGAAGCGATAAATCCGCTTTGACGTCAGGTGGTACGCGATCGCGTTGGCCGATCCGATTTTTCTTCATTCGACGAGGCGACGAAGTGAACAAGATGTTCACCTGATGGCAAACGATACGCCCGAAGGTAACAACATGTCGGTTGTTAAGATGATATACATTACACCAGTTCCCAAAGTGAGCACTACCGCCAACTGGTTAGATGCATCAGTAATTCAGAGCGGGAGAGGGGGGGGGTGTCAGGGGATGAATAACTGTAAAAGGGCTGTGATAATATAAAAGAAAGAAATTTCGAAAATATATGCATTCCGCTCCCAACGCTTAATTTTTATTTCAATAGTTCTCTCATTAATTTTTTTTTTTACTAAATTTTATAAAAATTGAAAAGTAATAATATACATGTGTTCTATATTAATTACTATTAAAGTTTCAAATAAAATTATATCCGGGGCCCGCTAAGTAATATATTTCCGGAAAGGTGCGATAGAACAAATAAGCTTGGGAACCACTGCACTACACCATGCACGAGAGCATGTCGCGTGAAATATATTACAAGAGACCGAAGTCCAGGTTAAGATGATGACGCTATATCACATTGAGCTCATCGTCTTGACATATAAGATGTTACTTACCCCAATAATTTCATCAGTGATATTACTGTAATAGAATAAAATATAGAAGTGTTAATAAATACATTTAACAAACGCAGCATCTATACGGTGTTCTTTACTTAACTTCAGGGTGGCATAGGAACGTTATTTTGGCATTCATTATCAACCAATAGACGTCCACTGCTGGACATAGGCCTCTCTCAAAGATTCCCACAAGGGGTACGGGAATTTATATTGAGATTTTTGGACAATTTCCCACCACGCTCGGTCAATGCGGGTTTGTGGATGCCAGGGCCTACTTTGTTTATTAGCAAGGTGCACCACGCGCAGGTGAGGTTGGCTTGGACCCTGTGACTTGTGCGAGAACCTTTACACCCCTTTTGGACATTATATGGTATCATTTTGGTGCTAACAAATTTTTGACATCATCACCAATTTTATTCCTTCCTCTGTGAACACTTTGACCAAATGTAAGCATCGATCCTGTGTACTTCCGGCGGTTCTTATAAAGTAATTTCTTCGTCTGAAGAAAATGATAAATACTTTAACATATTATCACTAAGAAACGTAATATAAATATATGTTACCTACATATATATACGTTATATGGAATACCGCATCAACTTACGGAACCCGTGTGTGGCATTCTTAACCCTGTGTTTGTTTAGGTCTCTCGAAAACAAACTGACAAAAGATAAGGTCGAGTTATGGCACCGCGTAATCTTGTCCTTTAAAAGCTTCCGTGCCCTAACAAGTTAAAAGATTATCTTATAATCTGCTTTGCGTGTTGGCAACGCTCATCTGCATAATGAAGTGGTATTTTACACGTTTAACATTTTTCACTTCTCTCATGTGAGATTTATTTTTAGTATAAACATACCAATGATTAAAACATCGATTAATGTTATACTATTGATGTTCTCCGCCCAGTTTTCTTATATCGAAATAAAGTTTAGTTCAATTACAACCTTGCGGTTATTCTACTCTTGCGATAACCTAAAAGGTGGCTAAGAAGGATAAAGCTTTATCATAGTAAGTTTGGAATTTATGAAGCAATGTTGAGATGTACAATTAAATTATAAATCTAAGGTGGAATCACTATAGCACATCATCACAGTACTCTTGAGCGAATCTTATTAAATATGTCCTATCAATACAGTCATGTTAGAGTATCAAAGATAGAAGATACAAATTGATAAATAATATGTGGCTTATATGGGCTTGATATCAAAGCTAACGTTTGCTGAGCTGCAAGGGGCTTAGACGTTAACGCCATATCGTCGATATCAGAATGATTGATCTGACGGCCTGTTGCTATTCATCAATATCGCCCATTAGCGAGTGTGCAACGCTTTTTACAAACGATAATGACAAGTTATGGGAAGATATCATGAGTCGATCAAAAAATCTCTCACCGTTTCTTACCTCATCTCTGTTAGAGATTCTAAACATCCATGTTACCATATACGGATAGGGATTAGGAGTAATGTACCATAGGAAAAAAGTTGAGCTTGCACAAGGCGCGCCAGTTACGTCACCGATGTATGTGGAGGCCAGGTACCCATGCGCTATTCTCGTCTTTGGTCACTGACCACAAGGGACCTTTTCTTGGGGTGACTGTACCGCAATCTCATCGAGACCTACCTCGCGTCCGTATGCGCTTACTAATTAAATGAAATCGAAAGGACTCGAGGGATCAGCTTATCCTGGCCTCCATTCACCGTCGTAACGAGATCCCCTCGAGACCTTGCGCTCTTATTTCAATCGGCGTAATGAAGGAAGCCTGCTGTTTTCAAGGGCTCAAGTAGAAATGGCCGCTCGGTCGGTGTCTTTCCTTTCTTTTTGCGTACATATGTTCCCTGGTCGGACGGTTGGCCTTGAGGAGGAATTTCTGGTTACTGCAGTGTTGTTCATGCGCGTTATTTATAGGCCCATATTTTTCTCGACTCCCGTAATGGACTTTTTAAAATGTAGACACGGCCGTCGCCGGTTGAAATAGACTAACGCATTTAGTTCGTTTCGAATTTGTGAAGCGAAAGGTGATTTATTACGCGGCCCCCGTCGCAGCAAACGCGCCCGTGTGCGCTCCACGTAAGGGTATACTCTGAACTGCATTGTTTTGTCGCAACTAGAAACTTCTAATGACGTTTGACATTGACATAGCATCTATTTGCGTGCTCATCTACCACGTGTTATGTTTATGAATAAATAAAAAAGCTATAGGTACAGTTTGTTTTGTTGCTACGCGAGAGTAGGCTTTTATGACGACACCGCTGTAGTCGTGAGACTTATTACACCCCTACACGTGAGTATTATTATACTTTATCTCATGTTAAGGTTAAACTTAAACACTACACTGTAATGAAGAACTTAATTAGTTCCAGGTAATTTTTATGAATTTGTGACGCAATGTTTTTGGTCAACTTAGACAATGAAAAGTTTTAAGTAATTCTTATATATATTTCCACGTACGTAAAGACTCATTACGATATCTTTTGAACCATAAGGTCTGAAGATTTAAATTTTGGTATTAATATTCTTTTTACCGTATATAAATCAGCTAATAACGGACTTCAGATTAAGACTATTTTTATTGTAAAATTTTATAAATTGCATATGTACTTGCAACGTTATGATGCTATCCTCGACTCTTCAGTATAAATTTCAGTGCCTTCAAATGTCAATTTACTGCTCAGGTGAGCAAGTGGTAATAGAAAACAAACTTTTCATATCAATGTATTATTATTAAAATAATTGCTTTATAGCAATCCGGTTTCTTCGGCTTGTAATAACCATGGCTCCAAACGTACTCGTCAACTATTATACAATGATTGTGTATATGTATGTAGAAATAAGACAATATTTCATTAAACTAATAATACAATTTCTTATATCTTGTCTCCACCATTAGATGTCTAGACGCTTTAGTCGGTGTCCATTTATTTATTATGGAAATTCCCCTCGTTCAGTCGAAATGTATCGCTTCGTCGTTTATAACGGGTAGAGCAAACATCGCGCCGGCGTCGGTGTCGCCGTCCGACTCCTACGTGGGTGAAGGCACCCAGAACATAATGCCAACGTCCTAGGTTTATACGTTTTATCATCTTGAATCACACAAAAAAAACATTAACCGGTAATGTGGTTAATAACTGCTCTTTAGAAAAATATCTAAGTTCCAGACTTCAGTTAGTTCAAGACCAAATCTAAATTTCTAATTAGTTCGATACAACCGGCGAGTGAACCGCCTGGGTTGGATTCCTAAAGAAATCGAAATGTCTTTAAATCATAGTAGGGGCCGAGGCGGCGGACGGAAAAAAACACCCAAAATCGCGTCGCACTCGTTTTAAACTATACCGTTTTAGTTTTACAGTCTGAAATGGTTCGCTGGGAGACTCCGCCGCCAGACAGGGATCGGTAAAGTGGTCAAAAGTAGTCAAACAGGTTCCAACAGGCGAGACCTGTTTCCTCCCGTTCGTTTTGTCTTATTTTTGTTTTGCACGAGGCACTGACCACCACAACAAAGGTCTACGGGCTGAGCGTGTTTGTTTTTTTTTTTAAATGTTTTCGAAGGAGGCAATGCCTTTGAGACATTCTGCCTCAGCGGACATGTTTAAAGTGAATTTAGATGACACAATGTAGGACGTAGCCTGTAGTTTATTTTTTATAAATTGCGTTGTGTTATCTGTAGTTAATTAGGCGTTTTTAATTATTATTGTATTAAAACAGATTTGTTTATTTCGATCTATAACAATATATATACTTATTACATGATTATTATACAAATTTTTTAAATTTTATTTCAATGATGGTAGGCTTCTCTTAACCATCCCGCTTGTCTCGCTTCTTTGGACTATAAAAAATATTTCTCAAGGATATAATAATTCAAATACAAGAGACTTACTCAGACGAGGAAATTTTCCTTAAACATCGAAGGACAAAGCTCTTGATATTATTATGTGCTTTTTATATGTTGCTACTGCCAATAAATCCCTTAAGCAACATCGGATGCTTCGGAATATTGGAAATGTAATAACATATATAATTTTTTTTTTTAAATGTATTTTAAGACTTTATATGAAATCACTTTTTATGTGTAAGTGGTATCGACTTCACCTACACGCGGTCCACCCTGCTAAACAACAGACGATACTATGACCACCTAGCAACCTTCATTGGGCCCAGCTCCACTCGCCCTCAATGAGAATCCTTGAGGGAGAGCTATACACAGCGGTAAGCGTTGTCCGTCTGATATAAGTAAGATGTGAAATATATTATTAAAAAAATTCTGTATCCACTAACTAATAATAATGATAATATTTGTCTTTGTTTTTTTATCCAACGAAGAGACGAGACGAGACGAGCGGGAGGATCGCCGGAATTTTAGTGATACACCTGCTTATAACAACAGAGCGCTAATTGGAATGGTATACACCGCACCATATTGCGCGCATCGTCTTTATACATAAGATGTTATCTTGTTACCTCAGTAATTACACAGCGCCCTTCAAACAGGAACACAATAACGTTTATCTCCTAAAGCAATATCATTAGCTATTTATTTGTTTTAAAATCCTGTCAAAAATAAACCGCAACAACAAAATAATTAGAACTTTTTTTTTAACTAATCAATTATTGAAAATGGTGATAATTGATGGCCACAGTATATACTGTATATTATGAGTTTTTTAAGGAGGCAGTAAATAGCAAAAGATCCTTTAGAAAATACATAATTGCAAACTAAATTCCCAATTTATACACATATACAGTGGATTACACGATATAAATCTAGATTTATCTGCATACCTAACACAAGTAAATCCGTGCGTTGCGGCTAGTTACGTAAACATTAAATCCTATTAACCCAAGAGATGGCTATGACATTGATTCAGGTCCGTGAGGGTACCCAAATCAACCTGAGACCCAGTACATCGAATGCCCTGTCTGTAAAGGCCCTTCGATATAATTACCTGTAACACTATATAAATGTTCGTTAAATACAAGTTAATTAACGATAAAGTCCGATTGCGTTTGCTAAAATATATCTTATTAGGCTATGTTTACTTTATAATATATATTTATGTATACATATATCTAGGATTTGAATTTTCCGGTTTGAAGGGCCCTGTAACTAGTAAAATTATTGGGGTAACGAGACTCGCATATATCCCAGGTGTCAGGCACAATGTGTTGTTGCACTATATATCATACTAACTAGCACCAAGTTATAGACTGGTGTACACCGTCAGGTGAAGGTCCGCTCATCTCGTAACATAATTGAATAAAAAACAATTATTAATATGATTTTATGAACATTGAGGAAATTGTTGGAAAGTACTCCGTATTGTAGAACGGACCAGAGACCTGTTAAAGAATTCAAAGATTCATTGGATGGAGATTAAATTGGACCGGTCGTGATGGAAATTTTTTTAAGAGGGCCATGTTCAGCTGTGGACATCAGTATCCTTAAAAAACAGAAGAATAATTGAGTATTGTATTCCTGAAACCGAATGATTTTTAAACTTGTCTCTCACTAGCGGTAGGTCTCTGTTTTTTTTTTTCTTTTTTTTTTCTCACTAGAGGATTTCCTCTGGCGGTCGTGTACTATGACAGTGTTTCATTTATTCCTCTGACATGTGTCAGAGACCTTTGTATGGATCATTACATTGTCTGCTAAAGTGGGACATTTTAAAACATTATAAGTCTCTGTTGGAGGAGACGGTCTAGGTAGGTACCATCGCAGCGCCTATTGCAGCAGACGAACAGCACTGCAAAAATAACTGTGTTCCGGTTTGAAGGGCGCCGTAGCTAGTATATTTACTAGGGTAATGAGATTCAAGATCTTATATCTCAAGCGTCGAGCGCAATGCTGCCTGGTTGTTATGAATAGGCGTATCACTTACCATCACATGTGCGTCCCGCTCGTCTCGTCGCTTCGTTGAATAAAAGAAAATGGGTGCAGTACGTGGTATGTTTATAAGTATGATATACTTAACTAGGTAAACGTTATAGTTGGACGTCGGTACGTCAACTATGGTTTACATTATGGTGCGGCGCGTATTTGCACAAACATGGTGCGACCGACTCCCTATATATTATAAACATTGGCCGCGGAATGTAATCTTAGGCACATGAATCAGTATCACGCTATGCGCCGATGCATCGGAACTGCATCACTTCAAGCTGTGTGAACGCGTTTTACGATCTTTCAATATAAATTGTTAGAAATTTGAACTTATATACAAATTGATACGTTCCGTATGCACAAACTAATATCTTTTAAATGACTATGAAGTAAACAACATATATATATATATATATATATATGAAAATCCATCCTCTATACGATTTAATGAAACCATTTGCGGTTATATTAGTAACTATACTTTTTTATTTCATGTAGCCACGAGACAAGCGAAAATTGCTCCATAACAACCTTCACAGGTAGTCTCTGTTGCTGGAATTCGTCTAGATGGGTACCATCGTAGTGGATATTTCTGCCTTCAAACAGTGGTGTGCAAACTTTACTGTGTTCCAGTTTGAAGGGCGTTGTAGCTAGTGTAATTAATGGGGTAACGAGACACAACTTCTTATGTCTTAAGGCGACGAGCGCAATGTGATGCAGTGCATACTATTATAAGTAGCGCCACGTTGTTATGGGCAGGTATATCACTTACCATCAGGTAAACGTTCCGCTCGTCGCATCGCTTAGTTATATAAAATAAAAAAAATAGTGGCTCAAGTTATAACGATATACACAGCACTTGACAAATCATCTTACTCCGGTAATTTCACTAGCTCTAACATCAAATAAGCACACAATAACATCTGCTCACTACTGCTTGGCAACAGAGACTTGTTGTGGTAGCTAACTGGAGATCAAGCACCGCTATCACTAGATAGATGATGAAGCATCCGCACAGAGTACTCTGGCTCTCATAAGTTGACATGGAGATCGAAACAGCAATACGGTTATGGCCGTGCATTTACAATAATTCACCGACCAAATCTTTTCTATCTTAAGTCTTGGTAGACTGGTCCTGATCATCAAATAATTGTTTTAATTAATTTTAATAAACTTCTCCTTTCCTTTCATCTCTTCTCTAACTGCCTTCTTCGTTTATTTGTGCTGAGGGACGTCCATTGCCGCTTCGACTTCATCGGTCACTTATCTGATGACCTACTTCGTTGCTTCTGATTTGGGTTTCTCTTAGCACTCGTCAGGTGAAAGATGACATGTGTAAGAAGAGCGTGAATTTAGATATGGCGGCTGATAGAGGGATGTGGAAGAGAAGTACATACTGTGCGGACCCCACATAGAATGGGAAAAGGGGAGGAGGAAGAAGAATTGTATATCCAGTGGCATAAACATTTAAAAACGACAAGACAGATATACTTATACCATTATATCTTTTAAATATATATGTCGATAAAATTTTTAATAAAATCTTTAATTATTGAAAAATACCTAAAATTGTTTATGGGTATATCTGTGATTTAAAAAAAAACCGCGCGTTTAAAGACCAAAATCATCGAGCTGATGCGCGGTAGTTATTTATCTATCTATTTATGGTGCGGCCCAAGTGTTCTCCGCATTAGTTTTGAACATGTTGCGATGTTTACGCCGGTTATTTCTGGAGCTAGCCGTGTGTTCCACCACGTGTGGGGCTGCACTGCGGCCGTGGCTGTACGCCGGCCGTGTCTTTGCCTCTACGCTTTTTTTTTCACGACCTTTCGTTTTTTATTTGTACGGTGTAGGCGGGCGATTTTGATTTTTTAGTCTGTTACATTATATCGTGTTTATTTGCGTTCACTTCTTATTATGTACACTTATTATGTAAAACATAATCGAGGTAATTTATATATTTATTACGATATATTAATTTTTTTATATAAGAATGACGGACAAATGAGCGAACAGTTCACCTGGTGGAATGTGATCACTGACGCTCTTCGACAGTCGTAATACTAGAGTTGTCACGGCTGTGTTGCTGACCTTACCAAACAAATTTCATTAGCAACAATTCCTTTTACATTAGAACGCAGTAGAATTTGCGTATTACCTCTAAAACTTCAGTGGTAATAATCTAGATTGTCTGCGGTAACAGATATCTACCAGCAATGCACTGCAATGCAATTCACTGGTGGTAGAGGACTCTGTTGCCGGTGACTGTCTAGGTCGTTACTACCATAGCGCCTATTTCTGCTGCCAAACTGTAGTATGCAAACATTACTGGGGTGAGGAGACATAACATATTATGTTTCAAAGCAACGAGCGCAATATGGTGTTATGTATACCACTCTAACTAGCGCGCGTTATTATTTGCGAGCGTATCATTTACCATCGCGTGAACGTCCTGCTTGTCTTGTAGGTTCTTGTTAACTTTATACATACATAAAGTGTACGAACAATAATCTAGATTCTTCTATCTGTTACAGCTTCAGAACTCTTTTATGGTAATATACATATCTGCCGTTTCTTTTCTTTCTTCGTATATGAACATTTTAAAATGGCGCTCATATCTTTAAAAATATAACAAAATCAAGTAAACCGTAAATGCACTTCAAGTTACGTGTTAAACTTGCAACACCGCTGAAGATTAAAAATTATACCATGAAGACATTTATTTTTATTATCTTTTTTTTATTCACGGTACATTTACAAGCTTCTAAATTTAGCGTAATTTGATAGAAAATGCAACATTGTTCTTTATAAGGGTACACTAAGTAGCTTCGCCTGCGAGGATAGAGGCTGGGATTACGTAAATCCGAGCTTATGCACCATAACTTAGCGAACTTATTTCCGTTCATTGTAAGATAATATACTACAGGGATCATCGTCTTCGGGAATATCTGAAAGTTCTCGATAGATACGCTCTCCTATAAATTCAGTCAGTCTATAAATTATGCTAAATTCAACATGTAACATATCTTCAAGTAGCTTATAGGTAACAGCACCCGTTTACTTAAGTGATTATAGATAGAATACTTATTTTCAATTAATAGATATCTTCACAATTTACATATAACTCTTAACTCATACAGCAAAGAGATGTGAAGATCGAAATTTCGTGTATCTTTTGAAGTAGTCTCATTTTTTCTGTAATTACAATAACTTACAGCATCCTTGACCGTGAGCACAGTAATGCTAGTAATTAGCTAGAAGATAATTAAGATGTGGTTATTCATGATGGTCCTTCTAGACGATAGTAATACAAGCGCTTACTGTTGGACTCAAATAACGCAAGACTTTGGTCTGTGGAATATATTACAAGAGATCTATGTCCAGCAGTGGACATCATTCTTTCGAAATGAATTATGATATATACATATGTCTGGTAAAGTTAATAACTATCTAATCATATGCAGCTCTCCTTCAGGCAATCCCTTCCATTTAGCAACACAATTCATTTATTTGTTAAATAACTTAAAACTTTATATCATCATCATCAGCCGATAGACTAATAATAGACGAATCCTGTAAAAAAATAATCTGAAATATGAATATTATACAGCAATTACTGTAATCTGGCTAACTTTGTTATATTATTTTCAGGTAAACATTGGAGCGAGGCGCGTAGTGTGAGTGACCTCCTGTTCTATTATTATCCTTGTTTGCCTCCACCGTCTCCGGCGCGTGTTTGTTATAAGCATATGATCACTTGTGTGATTCCATAAAGTGAGGTGTTGTATCTGCGACCACAGTGGACAGCATCCGACTATAAGCTAATGATGCAAAATCACTGAATAATCTTTCAAACAATTATCTTAGGAACATCATCATATATTTTAATAAGATTCTTCTTATTCAGAGCGTATGACATGAGCTACAATATCGCTAGAACTACTCATTGATTTTTCAATGTAAAACTAATCGATAAATATTTTTTTTGTTAGTCGAGATCATCGAGACGTTCACCTGATGATAAGTGATACCCATAACAACGTAGCGCCTAGGTAATCCGATATACACAGCTCAATGTTGTGCTCGCCTCTTTAAGACTTAAGATATAAGCATAGTTACCCCAGTAATTACACTAGCTACAAATCCTTTCAAACCGGAGCACAGTAATGTTTGCACACTACTGTGTGGCGGTAGAAATAAGAGCTTCGGTGTTAATTATCTAGACGGTCTCCAGCATCAGAGACCTCTAAAACTATTAGACGTATAAATAATTAGGCAGTGTTGTTGCTTCTGCCATTTAGAGGTCAGCTAAGGATGGATTTTACAAAATACCTTCCCCAAAGGGAGTTGCGAGGGGAGTTGCGGGGGTGTTACGGCCATTAAAGCTGAGGTAGAACAGCCAGTGTTTTCATGTAATACATATAAGAGGGGTAAGGTTTTAATGATATGATTTAGTATTTACATTACTTGTTAGTGTTCTCACGGTAAAGCTCTTCTTTATTCATACGTTTCTCGTAATATAAGAATTCCTGGCTGCTATAAATTAAGGGTACATCCTAATTCGGAGCAACGAGACACTCAAATATTTGCCCGATCCGCGTCGGGCGCGGGAAGCAGCTGGTCTAAGTCAAATTTCGATGAGAAAAAAAATTCCCTTTTTGGCCTTGTTTACTTTCGCCCCGATCCGTGGTAATGAAGAGCCGACCTTATTTTCCATAAAATTCCATTTGAACCTTCCGGTATATTCGTGTTAGGTAACAAAATTAATATTACCTTTGGAAGAGCAGGTGATATTTATATCGACTGGTACACAATTCGCTTTATAATTTTTATTTTTATATTTTATAGACTAGTGCTTAACTACGAACCTACGTGATGGTAAACGGAGATGTAATCTAGGCGGTAAAGCGCACTAGTCTAGATGAAACTTATTCACTCTTATCTTGAAAACTTTCACGTCATAGTTGAACGGAAACATTGGCGCTGGTAGACTTCAATCTTTCGCTGTTCACGTTACGAAAGACGAGGACGACGACGTTGATTTTTTTTTTTAATCGTTTAAGTGATAGGGTTGATAATGAGCTTTCTTCGACCTATGGTATACGCCAACCCCTATTTAGCCATTGTGATGAATCAATTGCCTTCACACTCTTGTAAGAGAAGACACAACTCCTAATAATGGAAACTTTAAAAGAGCTGTTTCTTTAAGATATCATCAAATGTAGGATCTTGTGATACAAAATTAAATTCCGGTTTTATCATATTAAATTATCTTGGTTATATATTCAAATAAAAATATTGCGATATTTATATGCTCATGCCCTTTGAAACGCGCATATATATATATATATATATGTATTTGTACAACCTCTTTGTATACCATATATATATGCAGTCTCAATACAATACAGTGAATACTTGACACAAACAATGTTTGGTTTTTTTTTTGAGTACAATAATTTAAATAAAAGGGATGTTTATGCATTACCGAACACTATCTAGTGATAGTGTTCATCAGTAATGTAATTATATTACTCGAGGTTTCCCTGCGTGATCAAATCAGAAATGAGGAGGTCCGCAGAAGAACTAAGGTCACCGACATAGTCCAAAATATTGCTAGTCTCAAGTGGCAATGGCCAAGACACATCTCCCGTAGGATGGACAGCCGATGGGACACCAAGGTCCTCGAATGACGACCGCGTACCGGAGGACGCAGTGTCGGCAGGCCCCCCACCTAGTGGTCTGACGATCTGGTGAAGGTTGCGGGAAACAGCTGGATGCGGGCAGCCCAGTATCGATCGATGCGGAGATCATCGGAGGAGGCCTATGTCCAGCAGTGGACGTTTGTCGGCTGATAATAATAATGATGATGATAATATTATATAAATAATTTGATATATTGAGTTTTAGTGTTGGTTTAATTAACTTTTACATTAAGTCTGGCGGTTTACGGTAAAAGCATATACCTTGAATATGTTTGATATTTCATAGAGCCTATTAGTGGGCGTGGTATGGCCTATATTACTATTTTAAATTAAGAGCAACATTATTCGCACAAGACATCTTCGTTATTACCCCAAAAAAAACTGATAATAGAAATCTCTCTGACCCCTGAACTAGGTTTCATAGACTCAAGTATTGTATCCTGTTCAATCAAGTGAAACAACTGTAAATTTTAATTTCAAGAGTACAAGAACAATATATATATGTATCATCATCAACATCAGCTGATACCCGGACGCCCACTGCTGGACATGAATTTATATATATAGCTTTACATAATAACATTTAGAAAAAATGAATATGAACCAGTTGTTCGTTCCTTGGGGTTACTATTTCGAACAGCTATCAATGTACACGCGAAAACCTTGATGTGTTCATTGACTGAGATACTTCGACGCTTTCCCTATGACGTACGAGTGTACGGAGCCATCGACCCTCGTAACAGCGCTATATCTCTTTTAGGCCTGAAATTCAGGAAAATATTACACTCGTATCCTTTCCAAGATACACAGTGAAAGCGATGTTTTCCGGTTGCGAAGGTCTCGGGCGCGATGGTAAAACTCACAAATTTCATTTTTGATGAAACTTGTACTAGTACAAGAAATCGAAACCCTGTTAAGGAATTGATTCTAAATTTATATTTTTTATGTTGAGATACAATATGATACCTCTACTTATAACAACGTGGAGCTAGTTAGGATGATATAAACACCGCCACATTATGTTCCCTCGCCTTAAAAGTTATTAAATCATAAGGTATTAAGTCCTCGTTACCCAAATAATTTTACTAGAGCTAACGCACTACAAACCGGAATAAAATAATATTTGCACGTTACTATTTGTCTGCAGAAATAGAAACTGCTGTGAGTTACCTATCTAAACGGTCTGGGCCAACAGTATTTTCCACCAGTTTTTAAGTATGGTTTTTAAGGCATTATAATACATTACTAAGTAGATGAAATATTTATTATTATTAATAATAATGACGTCACATTCCATCCCGCGGTCACACTACCCTTGGGTTAACAGTCGGCAGTGTGTGTATAGGCGGCGATTGTCTCGTAAAGCACATTACGGACCGCACCGCAAACTTAGAGGATTAGGGATGAATTATTAATGTGGGCTTTAACATAAAACCTGCTTTTTTTTCTGTATCGCATCGCCATTACTTTGTTTCTAACGCCTACGTCTGCGGTCCCTTTTTTTCCTCCCCATACTACCCCATAAACACAACGCATCGGGCCACGGAGCTAACAAAATAAGCACAGCCGTCGTAAAAATTGGGTTATGCGTTCTCTAAAAACGTCTGTAGGGTTCTATTTTATTAAATATTTACCATTATGTAATGTTTATATACTGTACAGTAATGTATATAATGTATTACCATGGTAACAGCTTTATTTATGAGACGCTTCAATGTTAGAAACTGGTAATATAAACATTTGACTTTAGAAATTATAGACGAAACTTCATAACTTTGATATCATTTATGAATTATATTTTTTATATGTCTATATACACAAAATATATATATATGAACGTATTTGATTATTTTTTTCTATAAAAAAAAAGTTTTATATTAAAATGCTTATTAACTTAGCAAGTGAATGCACTAGGAACGCTAATTTTGAATACGTTTATATGTTAATAACTTTGGTTTCTCGCTATAGTTAAAGGAATATCTTTAGTTTTGTTAAAATTACGGATACTAACTGAACGTAGTAATTCCTGAAGTTAAGTCGACTAATATTACATTAAGCTGGAGTCATATTTTCAAACATTTCCAGTGCTTAAATAACATCTAACAGTTCATCCATTTGATCGTTGAATATGTTGATACAACTACCAAGTATTTATCTCTCTCTTTATTACAATCTCTTGAACTATTACACTTCACATTATCGGGGTAACCTAATACTATATATAACGGGTGATTAGATTCTAGGACATTACTAATGCACTAATGGACCTATTGTATCTCGGGCGTGGAGGGAACACGTAAAACCTCTCAAGTACTGTTCCTGAGAGCTTAGGTAAGGAGATGTAATTATTGCTCGATAAATTCTGCTTCGGCGACTTTGAGCACGGAAATTATTTTCCCTTAAAGAATTGATGCTGTTAGACGTATCTATAAAGTTCAGATAGCGTCGGACTTATTGCGAATCTCGTTTAATCTATAATGGACTAAACGTCTGTCTATTGAAACTACGTATACTTTCACTATAACACAAAATTATTAATGAAGACATCGTCTATTATTTTTTTTTATTCATCCAAATAAGCGACAACACTAGCGTGACGTTTTTCTAATAGTAAGTGATACGCTTACCCATAAAAACGTGGCGCTACTTAGGTTGATATATACTGCATGTAAGTAATGTCAGATGTTAAGCCGCGTTACTGCAGTAATTACACTAGCTACAGCGCACTTCTCCTTTCATCTTACTGTTTGGCGGTAGAAGTACATGCTGCTACGGTATCTACATAGACCATCACCGGCAATGGAGACTTACCACCAATAAATCTTAATATCATCACATCGATGTCACCTCCATTTGATGTCCACTGAATATATATCTATTTTAGTCATCAACCGATAGACATCCACTGTTGGGCATAGGCCTGCTTCTCTGTCTCGCCGAGCACTAGGGACACCGTGGTTTGTAGGGTTTATATGGAGAGAGTTGGGCCATTTCCCACCACGCTGGCCCAATGCGGGTTGGTGGGAGTATATGTACTTAATCCCCGTTATATATATGAGTTTGTAAGAAATTTATCATTGTCCACAATAAATGTACATTATAACGTATAAATAGTTTGGGGATAATTAAGGTTAGTGCCACAAAAAACATCAGCTTAGAGCCTAATAGTTGGTCGCAAATCGAATTTTAATTACAGCGTTTCACGTGCTTGCTGTATAATATAAAGTAATATTTCATGATGCAGACTGAAAGCATATTTTTACTAAAAAAAGGCAATTGTAATAATTAAAAAAATTAATAACTTTTTTATCCATAATGATATGGCACCAGTTAGGATTACACAGTTTATGATATGATTCCGCCATCCCCTTTTACTACCGGACGTACCGATACCGCAGTCAAGGGCTAGTCATAAAAAAAAACATGGGGTGTAAGGGGTCCTGTACAACAACAAACGAAGCTCTGACTCCTATTAACCCGATTTGGGCCAACGTGGTGGTAAATGGCTCAAATCTCCTCTTGAATCCCTACCGGAACGATGTGGGAATCTTTGGGGGTTGTCTATCGGTGGACGTCTATCGGCTGATGATGATGATGACTGCATCTCATAATTGTCGCCTTAAGACAATATGTCAAAGCTCGTCAATCTAGTAATTTTACTAGCTGTTTGTATACTACTGTTTGATGGCGGAAATAGGAGCTGCGATGGTACTTATAAAAATGTAAAGGAACAAGATGGAGATTTAAAAGCTCTACTTTACATTACAATAAAAGACTTTCTTTTTTAATACACAGAAACAAGTTAACTTAATTAAGCACAAATAAAATTAGATTTCATTCCTAAAGCACTCTATTTGATAAGTTAACCCACCTCCGTGGCGCGGAGGTTATGCTCTTGCTTTTTAAGAAGATCCCTGGTTGTATTCCTAAAACCAATAGAAGTAATTATTTTTATTGACGAAATGATGAGATGAACGGGACGTTCACCTGATGGTAGGAGATACCACTGCCCTTAACAATGTTGCGCTAGTTAGGATGTTATACCCAGCACTACATTGTATTCGTCCTTATGCGATAATATATCAAGGCTCGATAGCTCAGTTATTTCACTAGCTCCAACGCCCTTTAAAACGGAACACAGTGATCTTTGCATGGTACTGTTTGACGATGACAATAGTTCCTACGGTGATACCAACCTAGACGGTCACTCGTGATAGAGATCACATAGCTCCCAGCATCTTATTGTAAATCTGTACTTATTGTAATTCTGTCTCTTGTCTTTCACCTTATGATAATCAGAGTATTCTGAACCAGCACTCGTCACCTTCCATGCCATCGTCATCTAACACCATGTGGAATGGAGAAGAGTTAGTATATGAAAGTCAATAAACCGTTAATACACTTAAAAGCAAAAGCAATGTTGTGAATATTGAAAATCCAATTCATTTCCGGACATCCTGAGGGAATATTTGATATTTCAAGCTTCTCACCATCAGCACGGTCCGTCGCAATGCAAGGTTACACATACAGACGGAATATGTTAGTACGGTTAAATTGAGTTAACCAGTTACCAGGGAAGCTAATCATGCACAGGGCATATTCCTTTATAGTAATATTATTTGGAACACGTTGCAATGGGTGTACGTACAGGAACTGCTCGATCTTACAAGGGAATTATAAATATTTTACCGACATTAAAAAAAAGGATGTGTTAAATTTTAAATTATTTTTATTTATATATATAACGACGCATAACTTCACACATACTCGGTATTTCCGCTGATTTTGTCTTAGTATCTTTCTACTAATAATAGTATGAGGTTTGGGGTTAGGTTTTCATATCCTGCTTGTGAAGGAATAACGTGTTGAAACCTGTGTACTTTAAGGGTAGATAAATAAAAAATATGACTTTGCGTGGTTATTTCCGGTGAAGTTTTAAAATCGTTTCCAATTTTCAAGACCAGAACTTTTACCCGATGATAATTGATATGCTATACAACAGATAGTTCGATAGTATGTTCACGCAGCATCACATTGCTCCCACCTTTGAGACGTTACATCTCTCTTCCTACCTAAATATACTCTATGCTAGGGGAGTCAGCTTCGCTCGTCTTTCTCTACCTCGCTGTATCCTCAACATCGTCGCCGATGATAGCATTTAAGAATAGATCACCTTTTGGGTCAGTAATGTTACATAATACGTCTCATCACTTCAGTAATAGATACAGCAGCTTTCACATGTTGTAGTATTTGCAAACTAAGACAGGCAGCATAACTTCGCGGCGAGGTGTAACTTAACGGCCTCCAAGTATAACCTGCTGATAATAGCAAGGTAAAATTATTTAACCAGACAGCCCGGCTCTATACAATTTACTTTTATGTGTTGTGTGCATTATTTAATTAAGTTACCAACTAGAACAATGAAATGAACTTTGGTATTGTGTGGGGGTGTGGCCCTGTAGTTAAGTTAATATTTTTAATGAAAATTGATTAAAGATACATGTACATGTAACTAAGGTTTCCTTTTCCAACCCATCAAGCTATTTATTACTTAGATTTTTAATCTGACGCTTTAACAATGTTATTGTATTCCTTCCGTCACAAGAGCTAGAGTATTCGTAATAAGCTCGTTTCACGATTTACGACCTCTTTATCACTTAACATCGCGTGAAATTGATGTGTAGATCAGACCCTTTGTATATAAAAAAGGAAAATATGGTAGATTTCTGTTGCCGGAGACCGTTTAGGTACGTACTGCAAATTCTATTTCTGCAGCTAAACAGTACTTTGCAAATATTATGTTCCGGTTTGAATGCCGTTATAGCTAGTAAAATTACAGGAGGAACGAAAATTAACACCCTTTTTTATTGTATTTATCGTTCTTTTTTTTATTCAAAGATGCGGACGGGAAGGTCATCTGATAGTGACATGACTGCCCATAACAATGTGACGCTAGTTAAGATGATACAAGCTGCACCACATTGGTCTCGACGCCTTGAAGCATAAATTGTCAAGTCTACCCCCAGTCAATACACGAGCTATAGCGCATCTGAAACCGGATCACAGTAACGTTTGCACAGTACTGTTTGGCGATAGAGATGAAGCTACGATGGTACCTTGATGGTCTCTGGCGATAGAGACCTTACCCGTAAATTAATTTAATTCTACACGCGAAGGGATTTATATCATTTAACACCCAAGTAGGGTGCGGTTCCTATTTCTATTTTCTTAGTCCGTAAAAAGCCGCGGAGCCTCCGAAAATCCATTAGATAATCTTGTTGTTCCAACAAAACCTTCCAAGCGCAAAGTGTGAAAACCTACAGAAATTATCACATCGAATACGCCAACACACACTTGACCCTTTATTTTCATAATGAATACTCCCTACATTGGAGACGTCCCCCATCTTTATCACAGAGTCATCTGTTGAGTTTCTTTGTGAAACTTCCCCTTTGTGAGTTTGCGTTAAGCGATTCCACGACTTAACTCTCAAGTTGTTAAGTTGAATGTTGTGGATTGACTTGTGTGTAAATGAAGGTATTGTTTGGATGCCCGTATCGTGTCACATGTGCACCGCTCGTTAGGGTTTCATAAGCACCCGTGCCCGTATGCACGTTACAAGAGGACAGCAGGTTCAGGAAGTTGAACTGTATAGTACTCTATACCGGCTGCGTTTAATCTACCGTGTTATCTAATTATCCAGGACCAAGTTTATATCCAGACACCTGAAAATCAATAAAAAATTATTCAAGGAAGCGAGGAGACAAACGAGATGTTCACGTGATGTAAGTGATACGCCAGTCCATGGAGCTTGATGGGGTGGTATACACTGCATTGCACTATGCTCCTCGCCTTGAGACAAAACATTCGAGTCTCGTTACCCTAATAATTATACTAGCTACAGCGCCCATCAAATTGGAATACAGTACTATTTGCACACTACTCTTTGGGGTAGAAGAGTATATATAGTATATATATATATATATATATATACATTTCTCCTGCATTTTTAATATTGTAATGTCTAATAGATTTGCAAGAATTTCTTTAAAACAATTAATACTAAAATTCTGATTAGTCCACCAGGTTTTATAATTTATTTAATAAGGAACATTTACTTTTTTTCAGCAGTGTTTATTTTACTAAATCCCTGAAGGTTTTATCTTTAGTACGACTTTGGTGTCGTGATTCAGGCGATCGCCTTGAAACCATTCCGTAATTCCAACTTAAATGTCTAACGACACTATTAAGTCTACATTTTACGATCAAACCTTGAACTCTGATCTAGGTTATTATTTGATAAATTTCCTTTTCTTTAGCTTTTTGTAAATAGAAATATTTTAATATAACAAATATTATAACTTGAAGTAACTGGGACTCTAAACGTTCTCTCACAAAGAGACAGTCAAAGCCGCGCCGGACAAGCGTGGGTTGGTGGATGTTGTATATCAAGGGAAAGCTGTTATTGTTACTCTGAATATATCCGTTCCCTGATGAAGATTTCTTTCATTGATAACTAAATTAAGATATTTATATTTTTGATATCTTAAGATAATCCTACATCGGATGACTATATGTGATTTATCGGAGTAGTTCCATCGCTATTAAATGACTTGATTGACAGTAATAGATGACATCATGGTTACTAAAAAAATTAAATTCGTCCAAATTAAAAATATTAAAAAATTTTGGTATATATACAAAATTGTTTATTCTACTACATTACGTTCGCTATAATATATAAAGAAATGCTTACTTGATCTAAGACTACTAGTAAATAAATAACTATTTGCGAATGCAAAACTAAAGTTTTGTAAAAACTATCGAGAACGTCTGTTATATTTTATATAAAAAAAACACGATTAAACCTTTTTTATTAGTCAATGTGGAACCCAAACTAAATTAACGATGACATGATAAAGTATGTAATAGCCGGATGCGGGTGGCGCAGGACCGGTCGGCGTGAAGATATTTGAGGATGACCTATGTCCAGCGGTAGACGTCTATAGACTGATGATATAGAAATATTAAGGTATCGTCAAGTGATATTACAGGTCACTCCACTCAAGGCCAGATCAGATGTACCGTTTCGACAGATCGGTTTAATAACCATCACCGGAAGCCTTTTCATCTGTTATTAATTCAGGAACATCTTAAAGCCTTTCGTTACTTTATATCCTGTATTACATATAACGTAACGTAAGCGACACGATTTTATATTTCTGTTACGTTAGTGGATATTTTTGTATGTTTATAACATACGATAGACATGAATCGTTTTAGATATCTTTAATTATTATATAAATAGATAAGAAAATGATTTGTTAATTAAAAGCTTACGAAAGTATTTGAATATCAATGAACACATAGTTACTTGAATATGTTCCTTTATTAGATTAAAAGTTAATTTATTTGAATAGTTTAATTCACATGTTAATATGCGACTCGAACTTGACTATTCGCACTTAAATAGACGCTCTCATACTAAGTATATATTTATTCAATTTAAGGATAAAACTGCAACCAGGTTTCTGATATCTAGCCTGCGGTTGTATACTCTATTCTTAACCTGAACATTATCGGTAATAATTAAAAGGTCCGTAACAAAAATTTATTGTAGTCTTGTTATAAATTTTTTTATACGAAACATAGAGCTAAAACAGAATCGGAGTTTTCTTACATGAGGTATATGAAGGGGCGAGCGCTCCATACAGGCAAATGAGCACTGCATGACCTGGCTCCTTAAACCTAAATAACAATCTCTCAAGTTACTCAAAACATTCACAACTATGTTGTGACTATTGATAAATTAGTGCTGAATTGTTAAGTTAATTTTTAAGTACAGATAAGCATAGAGATTCCGGGTATAATTTTCATATCCTAACCGTAACCCTTTTACGTCCCTCGGTATATGTAAAATTTAAGATACAATCCTAAGTTTTATAATATCGATCTTCTGTATTTATAAATTTAATTAACGTTAAATTCAACCTCGTTTTCCCCAAACGGATGTGATTCATAGGTTAATCAAACAGTTAAACGGCGTTTAACTTTAAAACATTTTTGCCTGTAAGTTACGTACGAGAAACTCGCCCGGCATTCGCCAGTAGCGCATGCCTCTCGGTCGTTTGAATACCTAATAACCAATTCAACTAGAGCCCCCGCCCTTCTTCAAGCTCTTTATGGAGCGAATGCAAAAGCTGTAAAGCTGTTGCTGCTCACGGGCCATTTTTCACTGGTCATTGTTTAAAAACACCCGCCGAATAACAGCCGACACAATGTTTTATTTAAATTTTGAATAATTTTTTTTTTTAATTATAATTTAACGACAACAGTTACTGTTTACAAATTATATTTGTTACAAGTAATATATATATACATATATATTTACTACTGCCTAGCTCTTTGTTAGCGACGACGGTAGAGTGTAAACATTACTGTCTCGGTTTGAAGGGCGCTGTAGCTAGTGTAATTACTATTCCACGTTGTTATGGGCAGGCGTATCGTTTACCATCAGGTGAACTTATTCGTCTTGTCGCTTCATTGTATAAAAATAATGTTTTTGTGTGCGTTACGCAATTAAGATGTGACATCTGCCGCTTATCAGCAGCCCGTATGCTGGTTATCAGTCACGTCACGCCATCTGTAGTATCGCATGGGAACCGTTTTATTGCTGCACGCGTGTGGTCCCCCCATTCGAAGTAATAAAGTTTTATATATGTTGAATACTGTAAAATGTTTCCGTGGGTACTTGCTTACAGTGTCCCGATTGTATTCTATTTATATTATTAATATAGTTACTCTGCCGCTGGGTGAGGAACTATATATATATATATATACAGAAAAATACTATTTAAAAAACAATATAGGTGCAGCAGATTTTTTTTTTATTTAACTAACATACTCTACTTGCTAACTTATCACCAAGTCGTAAATTTTTTAATTTTTAGTTAATGAGACGATTAAGACGTTTACTTGATGGTATGGTGTTGCGTTGGATGACGCACTGCACCAGAACGCGTTCGTCGCTTTAAAACATAAGATGTAAGGACACGTTACCACAGTAATTACACTAGCTACAACACTTCAAACCGGAACACAGTCATATTCACATACTACCGTTTGGCATTGAAAATAGAAGCTTTGTAGTATCTACATAAATCTCCGGCTTTAGAGACTTACCTCTGTTAATTGTATGTTATTATATCAATTGATAAATACTACTTAGTATTTAATATGACGGCTTATAATACTATGTTTTGGGGTTTCGATGTGTGATCTAGTTGTAATTTGTGTAACGTCCTTAAGGGTTTTTTTTTAAAAGCATGTTACTTATCTTTAAACTTTTATGTATAATATCTCTAAAGCAAATGTTATCTCATTACCTACTTAGATTACTCCGTCAGTTATCAAAGACATGTGAACTCAAAGGAGCAATAAAATTTGTGAACCACAAAAATGTTAAACCCCGAAATAATTGCCCATCTCGTAACCCGCGCGAAGCATCAAAGTGAAAAGTTTCCTTTAAGCCAGACAACTCGCTGAAGCACCAATTATATTCATAGATGGCTGATCATAACATACAAGAAGTCACTTACCGAGCTAACTTGCTTAGTAGGAACTTGCTTAAAGTACCGAAATCTTAAAAGACATCTCTCGGAAGAAACTTCGACAAAGGGGGATGGGAACCAGTTAACTGGGTAAATTTTGGTATACCGGAGTATATATATTTATGAATACTTTAAGTCAGTTTACAAGAAAACAAATAGTTATTTTATATATATATATCGATTGAGTTTGAAATTTGTTATATAGTTAATTTCCTTTTTAAATGACAGAGGCGAGATCGCCGGATCAATATGGCCGCCTTTTTTTCTTCTTGAGATTCACAATCTATATATACATAAGAGATATCCAGAGTCATATTGACTAATCGCGAGATTTCCGAAAGTATTAGACGTAAACACTCAAAATTTGGTAGAGATGTTGCTTCTGCCATTTAGAGGTCGGTTAAGAATCATCATCATCATTAACCAATAGCCGTCTACTGCTGAGCATAGGCCTCCCCCAAAAATCGCCTCGTTTGTAGGGCATCATATGGGGAATTTGGGCCATTTCCCATCACGCTGGCACAATGCGGGTTGGTGGGAGCCAGAGCTTCATTTGTTGATTTGCAGGAGGTACCACGAGCTGGTGAGGTTGGTTTGAGTTTCGTGAGTTGTTATGCGGGACCCCTTACACCCACCAGTTAAGAATTGATTATACAAAATTCCTTCCCTAAAGGCTGTTGCGGGGGTGTTACTTAGCGACCGAGGAACAGCTAGTAGTTATATATAAAAGTTATAATGAAAGCTATTAGACACAGAACTACGCTTTTGAATGAATATTGAATATATTAAATTCATGGAAATGAATAAATGTAGGACGTTGACATTACTGCTTACTTGCCGCCAGGGATGACATAAGATACCAAACTGGATAAATTTTTTTATAATGGCAGACAAGCAATATGGCTTACTTGATGTTATGCTTATTTCAACCTACAGCCCTTTTTATGTTCTACGAAGCGACGAGACATAACATGGCTCTATTAAGGATGATATACAGCACCATATCATGCTTGTCTATCAGACCTAAGATATTACTATATTACTAGTTACCTCAGTGATTTCACTAACTACAACGCCTTTCAACTGGAACACAGTCACAGCACACTACTCTCTGGCAGCAGAAATTGCAGCTGTGGTATCTACCAAGACAGCTCCCGGCAATAGAGGCCTACCACAAATAAAACCTTAATCACACCAGAGACAATCAGTAAAGACAAAAAGTAATCCCTATGACATGGGAACTTCAAGTAGTTTTTTAACTTAAAATATTTTTTTTTTATTTATTATCAATTTTCCCCGATATTATTGTTCAACGCTTTACTTTATCGTATTACTTACAACATATTCAGATATAATCTAGGCTATTTACATTTTTTTCTAACATTTTTTTTCATCTTATATCTATACTTATGCTATCTAATTACCTAATAATACACAGAATAATTGAGATACGCTAAAGATGGTAAAGCATGGTCCAGTACACTATACCTTCTATGTACGATATACACACAGTAGTGGGCCATCCTAACTATGAACTTTGACTTACAATGCAATCTGTCAGTAACTGATAGAGGAGGTGTAGTCAAAATGGTTTTTAATATATAAAAAAATATTAATTATTTAAAGGTTCTGCTGTATGCAACCCTGTTGCAATAAGGGCGTGTGAATCAAGTAAATTGTACATTAACCTGCGACGAGGCAACGCGGCGCCGTATTAATAATTCAAAATCGTTATGGCAAGGGCCGTTCTATTGAAAGTTATTATATAGTTTTTTTTTTAAGTTAATTTCTTACAAACACATCGCGCTACTTTTATAATTTCTCATGTCCAAATAAAAAAATTATAATACCTTCTAATACCAATTGTGCAATTATTTCTTATATATTATTAAACTTCAATACACTAGACTACACTAGATAAGTACCACCGTCAGCCGCGTAGTTTCGGATTAGTAAGAATAGGATAAAGGTAAACCCTGCCTGTCGTAGGGGACTAAAAGAGTCTAGGAGGTTCGCGGGCGTGAGGTGGAGGCTCTTATCGCTCAACAAGCGAACCTGTGTGGGATAGTGTATGGCTCAGCGATGGTTCCTAGGAGGGTTAAGCTCCAAGAGACGTATAATACAAAGTGTAGAGGGGCTCCGTTGAGTTCTATGAGAGATCCCGGAGCCTCTCCGAATCTACAGATCCAGAACATCGAGGGGCTTTTAATGAGTAAGAATCAAGGGTATCTTTCAAAGATTTCCCCCTCGCAACAAAAAAAAAAAGATAGGTACCACCACAGCTCCTATTAGAGCCGATGAGCTGTAGTATGCAACTAACTATATTCCTCTATGACAGTCGCTGTAGTATTAAAATTATTGGGTGAATACTACAACATATTATATCTGATGGTGACGCACAATATAGGCATATATGCGCAAATTTGAATTAAAAAAATTGATACTTCTTGTGTACCACCTTGTATACAAGGTGGCGCAAAAATAACCTTCCGATTTTTTTTTTTGGCTGTAATTTAAAAAAAAATATGAAAAACTTTGATTCTTCTTGTGGATTATTTATATTTGGTCTTTTAATTTTTTTACATCAAGGCAAAATTTATAGCATTTTCTGATAGGAGGATTACTTTTGCGCCACCCTATATATCCTTATAACAAGCGCCACATTGTTATAGGCAGGTGTATCGCTTACCATTACGTAAACTCCTCGTTGTGCTCCTCGCTTCTAGACGTATACTGTTAAATCTCGTTACCCCAATCATTTCACTAGTTGCAGCGCCCTTCGAACCGTAACAGTAATTTTTGTAAACTGTTGTTCGACGATAGGAATGGAAGATAAAGTGATACCTTCCTAATAGGTCTCTAGCATTAGAGAGCTTATCACCAATTTCTACGGTCCTTTCATCCTTCATACTGTTGCGCAATGTATTTATAAAGAAGTACAATAATGTTTCTACTCGTATGGAAACACGTTTTTCTTTACTTAGGTAAAGTGTATAGTATAAGTATAAGTAAGTTATTCAAGTTCTCAAGCTGTATACGTCAGTTGACGAAATTAATAGTGAACTTCCAACAGGTGTTTAGCCGGTATTAAAGTTTACACTGGCGATATATCGCCAAAATTGAACCTGAAACTTGCAACGGCGAAGGCGAACTTGTTAGGACGCGTTGTAAATTTACTTAACAGGTATATACGTGCTTAATGAATTTAGGCCCTTTCAAAGTTATTTAGTGTGGCTATAAATTATCGTATTCCTTATATGTGGATTAACTTATGTTTAAATAGAAGACTATTTAGATATTATTAATGTTCCAGTCTCTCTTCAGATACTATGATCACAAACTTTTATTTATTTGTGTACTCTACTACGTAGTCCCTGCTTGCTTTGCTGGCCGTAATATAAAATTAGATTTGTAATTTCTCAGAAATATTTCCGCCCGGCGGCTACTCGCCGCGCTCTTCTCAATACCAAACCCTGCAACTCCCTTTGGGGAAGGAATTTTGTTAAATCCTTTCTTACCTGTCTTCTAAACGACAGAAGCAATATCTCTGCTAAATGTGTTGGCAATCGCGCCATCTGTGAAGCTAATTGGATCAAAAATGGTTCATATAAAGCAATGTCGAGTTTCCTTTCAGATCTAATTGACGGTCAGTTTTGATGTGACATTCAACAACTAATGTGGGTAGTCGTAAATAATAAGTTAAAATAGTATAGGAGCAACCGGTGCGTGCGTGAACGGGTAGTATGTTATCTGTCGGACGAGAGTACGCATGCGCTGCTCGAATCTCCTGTACTTGTTGGAATGTGGGAAGTGCTCTGTCTACACGGCGACGAATACGATATCACTGAACATAATATTGGTGACGAGTGGAAGTGCAGGAGACGTTAATAAAAATCGGTAATAAATGTTTGAGCGTCCACGTCTAATAGTTTCGGAGAACTGTTGATGGGCAATAATTCTCTGGATATCCCTTACATATATATATATATATATATATATATATATATATATATATATATACATTTATATATAGACTATTTAAAAAGTTCTCTTTTCGTCTTGCACTATGGCTTTCTAAAGCATTTCCGAACCAGCGACATCCTTAATATTATCTTCCGATATTTTCCTCGTATCTCATTTTACTCTTTTCACCTTATCCTTGATGTCGTACTAGTTTTAATATTTTCTTGATTTCTTGTAACATGCGCTGTATACATCTTGAATTAGTTGGTGATTTACCAATATTATATTCTTAAATTTTACGTAAAGATGAATAGGTTCTTTGAAAATTTATGATCCTTTCTTTCTTAATAAAAAAAGTACGTATACATTTGTACCCTCCTTGATAATTAAATTACGTTTCAAACGAGCCCTCTTCTACCCCCGGCATCCATTAATTCTTCCCTCGAAAGTTTACGGCGAAGTTAAAAAGCCGTAAGCAATTAGACGGGGGGTGCGGAACGCGTATCGGCATACGAATGGAATAAACTCTGATAAGAGGATAAAATATAAACTCTGTTAAATATCTCGTTTTAATATTTTCCATTCATAACAAAGGATATTGTTTTATCCTTTGGAAAGGAAAAAAATGAATATTAACCAATACAAATCAAAATTTAATTTTACACGTCAATGTTAATTAATAGGTCTGACTCTTCTCAAGTTTCCTAAAGTATTCGTAGCTTACACCTTTTCTTTGCTAAGTGGTTAAATTACAACGGAAAGACAATATCTCTATGAGCTATTCATATATTAGTTTTGCTATGAAGAAATATAACTTGAGTGTTACTTAACTTTTTATAATAGGTTGAGTATTACCATCAAGGAGTAGAAAGGCGGAAGTGATTTAACGTTGTATCATGTGATATCAAGGTTTACTTTAGGCTTAAGGAAATTAGTAAAAATTACCAAATTTTTATCACATCAGTAACAAATCATAACGTCCAAGCCATGATCGGTCATAACAGCTGAGACTCCACGCCAACTTCCCCCGGCCATATCAATTCATTAGCTCCTGGCAGCGGGTTTAAGTTAGTTACAGTTTGTATATGTCGACGTACATCCGAGTTCTGTACCCCCACCCCTGCATCCCCCAGCCCCTGTTTGTTTAGCCTTATCTACTGTTGCCTGGATGTTGAATTACATAAGCGATGCAAAACTTCGTCCGCAGCAAACAATTTTGCCCTTTGGTAAATTAAATATGAAAATATCGCCCCTGAACTCTTGCTTAACACATCTTTAAAATTCAGTTTGATACTTTGGGTTAACTTAACTACGTCACTGAATAAAGTACATGTACTTGGTTTGAATCACCCTAGTAAAGTAATAAACTTATTTTTATTCTATTAACCGACAAGACGAGCGAGACGTTCACGTGGTAGTAAGCAATACGCCTGTCCATAACAACATGGCTCTAGTTAGAACGGTGTACACTAAACCACATTATGCTTGACGCCTTGGAACATAAGATATTAAGTCTCGTTACCCCAGTAATTTCACTACCTAAAACGTCCTTCAATTTGGAACACAGTAATGTTTGCATACTACTGTTTGTCGAGTACAATAAACGCTACGGTGGCACCTACCTAGACACTCTCCGGCAACAGAGACCTAGACTATTTAATATAAATCTTAAAAACTTACTGTATATATACTGGTCTCCAGTATATATAGTAAGTATGGGTTGTGAATTTTGGTTTCGTTGTAAAAAACATCCGTTAAAATGTATATATACTTCAATTTTCATCCTTTTTTATATATTATTAAGTGACGAGACAAGCGGCACGTTCACCTGATGGTAAGTGTTGCGGCTAATCCATATCGTTGCGCTAGTTAAGATGGTATACACTGCACCACAATGCGCTCGCAGCCTGAGACATGTTGAATCTCGTTACCCCAGGAATTAGACTAACTACAACGCCTTTCAAACCGGAACACGGTAATATTTGCACACTACTGTTTGGCGGCGTAATTAGGCGGTACAGTGGTTCGCAGCACCATTGTACTCACCGCCTTGTAAAATGATATTTGAGTAATTAGTTCAGTTCATACATCACGAGATGCCGAAGACGTGCTAGGTATGTACCACCATAGCTCCCATTTCTGCCGACAAACAGTACTGTGCAAACATTACTGTGTTCCGGTTTGAACGGTCCCATAGCTAGTGAATTCACTGATAACAAAACTCATCATCTTATGTCACAAGGCGACGTGCGCAACGTGGTACTGTGTATATCATAACTATCGGCCGGCGTATCACTTACTACCACGTGAACTTCCCGCTTGTCTCGTCGCTTCGTTAAATAAAAATAAATGATCTGTCTCTTTTAAGGAGTGATATCACTAACCCCTTTAATCATCAGCCTATAACAGCGCCAGTGATATTATCTAGAGATACAATAAGATAAGTTCGCCTCGTGTATATTACAAGTCGGGCTCGCTTAATTAAGCTGCAAATGCTGGGAGTGCCGGCGGGTCCGTGTAATGTAGCGGTCGTCAGGTGGCGAGTGCAAATAAAATCGGACCCTTGTCAAACATCCCACCCTATTATACGTTCGTATGTTTAATGTGTTTGTCTTCGTCCCCCAGATTATAATATTTTTTAATAGGTTTATATATAGAATATAATTTTTCTTTATATTTCTCTAAGTTCAAGCGACGAGACGAGCGTGACATTCACCTGATGGTACGTGATACACCTCCCCATAGCAACTTAAACAGTACATTGGGATCATCCCATTGAGACCTAAGATGTTATTTGTACATTACTGTTTTGTTGGCTGCAATAGAAGCTAAGGTGGTCCCTACGTAGACGGTCATGAAAATTTATATCCTAGTTCAATAAGCAGATATCTGTCATATCATATATAAGATTTGTAACCTCATTATTATATTCTACTATTTTTTTTTCAATTAACTTCATGTTAAGTTTAAATAACGTAATCAAGGAACGGACAACGCTGGCGCTCTCTTGTGTCGGAGGCCAAGACTACCTTTGGGTCGCTGCGTCAGAGGAGAAGTAGTAACTTAATCAAATTTGCAATGGTTTAAACCATTTTTCTTAATTTTCTATGTAATCCAGATTTTAGCTTGGTAAATCACTCGTCGTTGCGTAGGCATCGTTCATTGATAAGATAGTAGATAATATCAACAATTGAGGATCCCCCAATTGTTGCCTAATATTATCATGAATGAAAGATACTATATAAAACCTCGATGAGTATTAATATTATTGAGTAGAATTATTAGTATTTTTCCAAAGTTTAATTTCAACGCTCACTAATGATAATGATATCAATTCATTAATTAGCTTTCATGATATTATGGATTGTGTTCAATAAGAAAAAAAATATCTAATAATTATTTTCATAACTGATATCTACGTATTTTGACGTTCATCTTATGACTGATACGCTTGATTATAATGTGGCGCTAGTTAAGATAAACACACTGCTCATCGCTTTGAGACATGTTAAGTCTCCTTACCACAGTAATTTCAACCGGAATACAGTAATCTTTGCATACTACTGTTGTTTTTTTTATAATTCTACGAAGCTACTAGTCTAACGAGAAGTTCACGTGGTGGTAAAAGATATATTTTTTCATAACAACGTGGCGCTAGTTAAGATGATAAACACAGCACGGATTGTACTCGTCGCTTTGAGACAAAACGCTAAATGTCCTAAATCCAGTAACTTCTCTAATTACAGCGCCTTTCAATCCAGAACACATTAATGTTTGCACATTACTGTTTGACGGCTGCAATAAAAGCTGCGGTGGTAGTATCTACTTAGACGAATTCCAGCAACAGAGACCTAGAAGTAGTAAAATCTAGTAGTATCTAGTAAAAATAGGAACTTCAACAGTCTGCCTAGATTACAATTACTAGCTGGTATTATAGCTAAATTTTAGTCACAATAAGATGTACTATTATAAAAGGTGGTAATCAAGTAACTTATATATTACACTCCACGTTGTTTGCTCCTCGTTTTGGACGTCTAAGGGTGGGGTTTCCCTTTCCGTGTCAGAAATAATAAGTTACCCAAAAATAACCGTTTCGAATGAACATGAAAAAAAAATTCAAAGCCTAACCTACTATTTTACGAGGCGTTATCCTGGTCCAAAATATCAGAGGCACGTTCGGCAACGGTCGGCTCCATTATACGGACTTAGCCTTGGGCGGCGGAAAAAAAATAACGACGGCGACGAGACGGCAGCGGCAGGTAGCAACCGGCCCCGAACGTGTTCGGTTAGGAATCTACGAAAATTTGCCCGCCAAAAAAAAAGATGGCGGGAGAGAAAAAAAAACATACGTCTGCGTTTTTCATGTCTATGTTCAAGGGCTGAATGGCTAAACGGCCTTTTGGGTCTCTAGGAGGAGCGGGCTACGTTTTCAAAGGCCTTTTGTATACGAAGTAGATCTCCGCAACGCTTTCAACGCCTAAAACAGTTTGCGTGTTCCTTTGTTTATCGACAGAGCTTTACTTATTTAAATCGTAAAGAAAATGTTCAAATCTTTTATCCTATTGATTGTACTGGAATAGCAAATATAAAAACCCATTACATATAGAACTTATCTTAAGGGCAATATTAGCATTTATTTTTTAAAAAACATTTTTTATTCAAGACAGCGTCGAGATAAACGGGACATTCATAAGACGGTAAATAATAACCCTGTCCTTAACAGGCGCTAGTTAAGGTGTTATACCACAACATTGTGCTCATCGCCATAAGACGTAAAATGTTGTATCGTTACCCCAGTAATTTTTTTTGGTTTATTTAATAAAGTGACGATACGAACGGATTGTTCACCTTATGGTAAGTGATACGCCCGCCCATAACAAAGTGGCTCCAGTTAGAATGATATTCACAGCACCACATTACGCTCGTCGCCTTCAGACAAGATGTTAAGCCTCGTTACCGCAGTAATTACACTAGCTACAGCGCCTTTCCAAACCGGAACACGGTTATATTGTATTTACACACTATTGTTTGATGGCAGAAGTAGGTACCAGTAAATGAACGTTTACTTGTCAATCTTCACAAAAAGTCTATCAGTATATACATACGACATATTCAAACCAGGACAATCGTGGTTATTATAATTGTGCTATTTCCTTATTTACTAATAATAAATTGCAGTTTCCATGCGCTTACCTATTCGATCAGGTCCTCGTGAGAATCGAACCCCGTTTTAATATAGTAAACATAGTATGTACCTCAAGTTAAACATAATGACCGCATGCCCTTTTGCATTAACCCTTCTAATTAAAATTTTACGTTCTAATAAATATTATAATCGTATGTCGTATTAATTTATTTTTATGCCCTATAAATTCACTTACAGGTAATTTGATAGTAATTTAGGCGTAATTACCGTTTGATATTTTTGGTATTCGGCAGTCAAACTACTGTCGCCTCCAACTAGTCTCCGTAGCTTGCATCAGTTGTAACGCAGAAGTATGAGGTATCTAGTTGGAGAGCTTCGTCGCTATGTCAAATAAATAAAAAAATATTTAATCTATATTTACCAACTTTTAAAACTTTCGTAAAAAAATCCACTTATATTCTTGTATCCCTCAAAAAAATTTACGATACAAATTACTTATCAACTTTCTTTATTCCCATCTAAAGTTTCCACCTAAGTAGAAAGTTCTGGAAACTTCCCGATCAATCCGTGTCCCTTTCTTTGTTTGAATGACAAAACTTTAAATGCTTAAATCGTTACATTATTAGTTTTGTAGTTTAACTTACATTTATTTATTCTATTGAAATTAATTAAAAAATTTCTAAACTACAGATATTTAGGTATTTTTGTGCCATCACAACGATGGTACTGGTGGTAGGTCTCTGTTGCCGGAGACCGTCTAAGTGAGTACTACTGCAGCGCCTATTGCAGCCGACAAACAGTACTGTGTAAACATTACTGTGTTCTAGTTTGAAGGGCGTTGTTACTAGTGTAATTACTGAGGTAATGACACACAACATCTTATGTCCCAGGCGACGGGCGAAATGTACTGCAGTGAATACCCTACTAGCGCTACGTTGTTATAGGCAGGCGTATCACTTACCATCAGGTGAACGTCCCACTTATCTCGTCGCTTAATTATATAAAAAAAATTAGTATATTAAGAGAAATTTTTGTCTTTAAAAATCTCTTCATATTTCATTTCTCTTTGTTACAGAATATTGCACTGCAGCTTCGCGGAAGGACGAGGCACGCCGGCCGACAATGAATTAGATATCGCGCGAACGATATCGAAACGTAAGTATACTGCGTTAAGACTGATATTTATATATCGCACTACGTTGTGTACATATCCTTTTTACATTTTTTTTTAATACATCTTGTCTGAAAGATAACAGAATTAACGTCTGAGTCGGCGACAGTTATGTACGCCTGTGCAAATGCAAATTAAAAATGTATTCTTTTACGAACTGATATATGAAGATTTCACATTAATATACTAACAAGTAAGCAATCCCGTAAAGGACTTGGTGTACTTCGTGTGGTTGCGGACGATAAAGCATCCTTTATTAATTATGCATGTTAGTATTTAAATTAGATATTCACTGGATGGTAAACGAACCTTGACGCTTGCCGGGATGTTTACAAAGAACTAATATATCATCATGAATAATAAAATGATCCGTTTACATTCTCACTGGATATAGCGAACGTCGAACAGGATCACGGTAATATTTGCACATTTGCTCTGGACGGAAGGAGTCTTTGTAGATTATAAATCCGGTCGAACGAAAGATGTAGGTGTCGTACAGAGAAATATTCGATGATACTATTTTGAAACCATCTGATATATTAACGTATTTTAACGTATTAGGAACTGAGGTTTTTATTTCTCCATTAGTTTAATATTTATCTTTAACTTATAACAATGTTTCTTCAGTGACTACTTTTGAGGTACAAGCGTTAAAAAGCGTCAAAGTTATTACCATTTGTTAACAATACCCAGTCATGATTTGCATGACGTTAACAATTCATGCTTAACTTAAAAGTGGGCTTTCAAGTGACAGTTATCGAAATTTTATTTTAAAATATTGTCTTTTGTTTGCTAAATGTATGTACAACAGCAGTGAAGTTAAAAAATAACTTCATGTAACTTTTATGAAACGCGCTTGCCCTTAAGCGAAGACTGAGCCTAAGGTCGCACGCGGACGTTTGAAGGACTTGGAAAGACAATGGATAGATTTGCAAATATTTTTTTTATATTGATTTGCTATAGATGACGGGAAAAGAGACATGCCAGTTGAATGAACAAATCTTATAGGTGTGATATAAATTTTTTATATTAACACATTTACACTCTGAAGCCAATAAGGTGAAAAATTTCCATGAATATGCTATAAAAATAAACACTGTTTTAGATTTAACTAAATATAAAAATACCTCGGTTTGATGATGATTCGTTTTTGTATCATGGCTATCTCCAATCACATTCTTAGACCACTCCCGTATGATTCTTATCATCTTCGATCAGGCTCATTCTACACAATTGTCTGTGCGCGGTCTCCTTTCATCATCATCATTATTACGTGTCCTCTTCAAAGTGAAGTCGGTCTCATTTCAGAATCACCTAATAAACGAATCCAATAAATTTACATTCAAATTAATTTTTACCTAATCAAATAGCTTCACTACCCACCCCCGCCGACCGCGTTTACCCTGATCCCGTACTCGCACCACGTTTTCGCGTTCGCATTGAACAAGAATTTTCCATTCCCTAACAACCATTGTTAGGGAAAATTTAACAGTAATAATAATTATTCAAACAAAACCTTGGGTCGGGGTTTCGATGTTTACGTACGCCGTGATTATACAATATATATATATACATAGAATTGTTCAGTCATAGTAAATTAAATTTTAAATCTATGGCACAAAGTATACTTCCCTTCGGCACATTCCACGACTGATTCGCCAAGGCACAAACCGTTTTCGGTCCTCCAGAATTCTGGTTAAAGTTGGACGTTTTTCTGTTTACTTGTGGCGCGTGTTATCTTACATGTTACGAGAGGTCTTTAGCTTTAGTGATACATTTCTATGAAATCAGGCGATAATGGAATGTCTATTTACGGACATTTGAGGAGATGGAGAGACGGGCTCTTTCTAGTTTCGTCTAGAGAGCTTCGTTTTTGTCAATGTAAAAACGGCTCATATAAATCCTTACGCACCACAACACTTACCATTACTTTTATTTGATTGGCGACACGTTATTGTCCTTTTCCTCCTATATTATTTTTAGGTGGATCAGAAACTGAAACATGGCCTTTTTACAGTTATAAAAGTTAAGGTTCGAGTACAACGTTAAGTACAATAAATTTAAATCTACTTTTTTTTAATAAAATCATGCCAAAAAATTTAAATAATACATTTCCACACATAAATCTAAATTCACCATCTAAACTGTGCATGAATATTTATCTTAACATTGAATACTTAAAATAACATATTTTTTTAAATGTTATGTAACCGTAAGCCCTAAGTTTTGTAATAAATAAAATCAAAATAATGCTAGAGAGAAACTACAACCGGATCAAAGGCCATTGATATCTATAGTAATATGAAAATATTACAACGTTTTAATTATCTTATAACTCAAGTTTATTAAAAATTAAGTTGCTGAATTGTAAACTATAATGCTTTAACTCGCAGACTGTCGAACTTCCCTGCGCCACATTACACATTCAGCCGGCGTGGAGTGAATATTTGAAACGGTGTGACTCTCGAGCTGGGAAATGTGCCATGTTGTACACCATCAGGTTTTAATTATCGTTACCAAATCATCGAAGTCGTCATTGTTACAAAATCGCAAGGTTCATCCAATGTAGTAAAATTGCATTATGATTCCGCTTAACATTGTTACTGCTTTTTATTCTTAAGATGCCTCTCCGACTACCAAAGGTTGGCGGTCAGTTCACCATATTTCGCCAGGTCTCTTGCGAGGCGGAACAGTTGGACGGCACTCGTGATCCCATTCCACTCTCTGATATTACGCAGCTACTATTTCCTACGACGACCAACATTGTTATATATTTAGCTATAATTAGCTAAAACTTAATTTCAAGCTTTAAGTCGATAGTCAGAACAAAGGAGAACGTTATGGAGACGGAATTAAAATATGAAGGCAGTTCGAGAAACCCTACCACCATCGTTTGTAATATTAATAAATTCAAATGCCTTCTGCTTCCTTAACACGGATATTTAATAGCTTTTCTATATTCGCACAATCTACCAGTGCTTCTAGATAAATTTTATCTGTTATTACGTTATAGAGATCTATACGCACACAGTTCACATCACGAGTTCGTTAGGAAGGATATTTAAATGCCAGAACTATTTCTAGATGAAATTGTAGAATTTTACGACTGCGTAATAGCCGGTTTCCAGCTCGAAATGCATAAAGACACACGTTTTAGTTGTCACCTTCAAATGATTCTAAATAATAAGAGGGGTACTTGATATTTACGAGTCTTACAGCGTCAGTTGGATGTCAGCTATAAAGCTAAATGGACTCAACAGTTACTCATAAATTGCAAATTTTGAATAAAATTCTGAAAATATTTCTTATTCCTTCTTCTAAAATCTCATCTTTTACATTCATTTCTATTTACAAATATAAATATATGGAAATTGGGGCATTAAAAGAGCAGTATATTACATCTCCTCAATGAATAAGTATATTTTGTCTTAAATTTCGTTCTTGTCATAATTATTATTCCAATGCTGAACACAGGCCTCTCCAATCGATTTCCAGCGCGACTAGTCCGATACCTCCTGCATCCAACAATTCTTTGCGATCTTCACTAATATATTGGTACATCTGGAATCCGGTTGATTCACACTTGCTAACACACGGTCTCCACTCCTGAATCTCTCTACCATCGGCCGTCCATTGCCACGTCGGGTTACTATTCCATCTACTGATATAATTTCCGATTCGATTACTACCGTATATATGTACTTATGTGTAGTTTGTTTTTCTGTAATTCTTTAACTGGAGCATCAGTTCCGCCACTGTAGAGTAATAAAGTACAATAATTACTTATTTCGCCAGCCACTTATCGACCCTCACAAATCACAAATTGTTTTCCACTGACGCGGATACAATTCATTTATAAGTAAGATAAATCATTGTCGAGGTGTTTCTATCGGGGCCTCACCCCTCCGCGTTTACTTCGAGGCGCCGACGCCTTGCGTCGTAAATCACATTTGCCGCTGTATCGCCAGTTAATTACAGATTAATTATACCGTTTTATATACAATGTAAGCTTCTAACTCGTTCGAAGACTGTTAAATCACAGTTGTCAAGAAGCCGGAATGGTTCTGAAGCGTTGTCTACAGGAGTTATGTATACTTATTGTTTGCTCGCCCAGTGTGGCAGATTAATTTTACTGGTGGTAGGTCTGTGTTGCCGGAGACCGTCTAGGTAGGTAACACCGCAGCTTCTCTTCCTGCCGCCAAACTATTGTGTGCAAACATTACTGTGTTACGGTTTGAAGGCGGTTGTAGCTAGTGAAATCACTGGGATCATGAAACTTAACATCTTATCTCTCAATATGACGAGCGCAATCTGATGCTGTTTGTATCATCGTAACTAGAGCCACGTTGTTATGGGCAGGCATATTTATCACTTACCATCAGGTGAACGTCTAGTCCGTCTCGACGCTTAATTAAACAAAAAAACCTACATATAGTATATAGTGTAAAGTCAAAAATATAGCAGCTTCTCTTTTCTTGTTTTTTGTGTACTATAATAATATTTGTAAGCTATGTTTAAAATATTCTTTTTTATTTTTTAACTAACGAAGCGGCGAAACGAGCGGGATGTTCACCTAAAAGTAAGTGATACACCTGTCCATAGCAAGGTGGCTCTAATTTCCTATGGTATTATGGTAACTATGGATGACTTTAATATAGATGGTATATACTGCACTATATTACGCTCGTCGCCTTAAGACGTAGGATGTTAAGCCACATTACCCCATTAATCACTAGCTACAGTGCACTTCAAACTGGAACATAGTAATGTGTGCACATTACTGTTTGGCGGCAGAAATAACAGCTGCAGTGGTAACTACTTAGACGATTTCCGGCAACAAAGACTTACCACTAGTATATTCAATTTATATGTAAAACTGCAAAGACAAAGAAGTAAATGGTGAACTACTAAGTATGTAACAGATTTCCTCTGCCGTGATTGGATGATATCCTTTTTTATAACATATAAGGATGCGCTTGTTTAGGTCCTCAATATAAATGTACTAAAGTATTTCCCTTGTAACGCAATCTGCGGGATATGCAAATTGGAAATGATTTTAAAGTTAACCGCCGGCTTTCGAAAGGATCCCGGAGGAATAATACGAAACGGGTATATTCACCGTGCGCGAACATTTTTTATTTTTAAATTGTACGGTTTGAACATCTCCCCCACATTTCATATTCAGCCCTCGACGCTTCTAGTTTTTTCTAATTAGCTTTTAATGTTTTTTTTTTCGACTGGAATAAATCTCTTGCATTTAAAATGAATGAATATTTGCATTACTTCGCCGGGGATTTTATGCTGGCTTGATCCATTTTCGTATTACAATCTTTTTTTTTTTTCCTTGCGCTGGACAGTTGTGTATCTGTGAAACAGGTATTAATTATATGGAGTTTATCTATCATAGTCTTTGCTAATATTCCGTCTTAAATTATTTACTGGTGGTATGTGTCCGTTATGATCGACTAAAGTAGGTACCAACGCAGTACCTATTTCAACTATCAAACAGTAGTGTCCAAACAATACAGTTTTGATTTCAAGGTTATTGTAACTAGTGAAATTACTGGAATAATGATTTTCAACATCTTATGCCTATAGCGAAGAGCACAATATGTGTAGAGCATATCGTATCTAGCACCACGGGCTACTAACTAAATTAACTGGTGTTTCTCATATCATCAGGTGAGCATCTCGTTCGTCTCGTCGCTTTAGCGAATAAAAAATGTTATTTTGTTTTGTTTTATTGCAATATAAGATTTTAAACAATTTTTGAGAAATTCTGCATCCTGCTTCCTTTTTTGCTTTTCCTTTCTCTACTATTATGCCGGTAACGCTTTACAAGCGAATTGGCAAGGGCAGCGTGTTGGTAAAGATCACTGAAATATTTTTAGCTCTATTCCTTTTCTTATTCCCTTTTACGCTACATAAGGTATAGAATGGAAGAATATTCTAATCCATCTCTCAGAAGGATATAATAAAATTTAAAAGCAAACATGCTCAGACAGGTCCAATGTTTGTTATAATCCTCTGCGACCCTGACAGCGAAAGTACCTATCTGATAACAAATTATTTGAATTGAAACTTAATGTCGAATTGTACTAAGCTAGTAAGTACGTACTTAACCGACGATTAACAATGAAATCGGATATTACGTGTTAAGACAACTTAACACGTAATATCCGTAACATTATAACAATACATAATTCGATTGGAGATTAATTCAGAGTGTAAATATACTATGTCGTTATGTATAATTATGTATATGTAAATAAAACAATTAATATCTTTAAATGGTTTTTTTTTTATATTTGTAGTTTGAACAGTATCGTGGACTATTACTATATTGTAATTATTAAAAAAATAATTTCTTAACTTCGTACTACCGGAACTGTATTGATCCTCGTAGCGGAGATTCGTGTATAAATTTTATAGATCTATCTAAAAAGATAAATATTGAATAATTTATTATTTGCTATAAAGTCCTTTTTTTGCACGATCAAGTAGTTAATAACAGGACACAATCGAATCTATTATATACGGTTTGTTTGGTATCTTACAAATAGCGACATACAGTCTCGCCGACTTTTGTTGTGATAAAAACATAACCTTCATAAAATACAAGTGGCTTCCGTTTTCAAGTATAGTTAAATCAACAACAGTTAAGTTTTTCAGAGCGGGCACTTTTACTATCGATCCGACGTTAAACAGATGTTGTGGGGCTGAAGGTTTTTTTTTTTATTTACTCCGTCGCCTTGTTCTTTATTGGCCCAAAATAAACATGAAACGCACCGCGTAGAGTTTTTGTTTATAAGCAGATAAAAGCGATGGCTCAGCGTCAAGCCGCCGCGGAGGGCCCGGATACAAATAATTATTTCGTCTACGCTTGCATCATCATAACATTTAACAGTAAGCATCTCTATTTATGGGGGTAAAAGGGGTTCCGCCCAACATCTTTCAGAGCCCAAGTCAAGCTCGCCTGCACGCGGTGTGCACCCTGCTGAATAACAGACGAGGCTCTGTCCACCCACCAAACCGCATTAAGCCAGCATGGTAGATTACAACCCAATTCCACGAACTCCAATGTGAAGATCTTTGGAGGAAACCTATGTCCAGCAGTGGACGTATTTCGCCTAATAAAAAAAAATCTTTATTTATCTGTATAACGGCATTAAATTAATGGTATCGCGACCAATGGAAATGGCAGTACTTCCTGTAGAGCCTATGGCATACTTGAGGATCTCCAAATTGGTCAGGGATTATCCTTAGCATTTGACCTGAGATAAGTGTGATTAATATTATCTTAAAGTCTCCTCCTCCGGAAAGACCTTAATGTATATGGCTCTTTGGTTATCGTAAATATCGTATAGTTTTATAATGAAAACAATTGCGAACAATTACACTGCATCTTGTTTCTTAATTAAGAGATGTTTGTTGAATTATTTAATAATAACAATAAAGGAAACAGCCTTCCGGCCGCCTTATTAACGATATTTGTGCCAGTAATTGAATGTAACGCTGATATTTGTTTTTCGGCATGAAATTTCCGTCGCCATAATTGAAATTGTCGCAGCGAATTGGTACACGGAGTGGATGCACCAAATCTAGATCTTATTTCTATAGCGATAAGAGTCTAAGTTGTGTGCGTTTGCTTGTCGCCGTTCGCTTTGATGCGACGGAGTTTTGTTAAAGCGAGCCCATAACTTACAATCAGGCAATTAAGTCTTTACACGTACTTAAGTATAAGACGAGAGAAACATCTTTTTGAGGAATTTTTTTTTCTTAAGAATTAGACCAGTGTTAGAATGACCTACACTTAGATAGTAAGCAGCACAGTTAAATTTGATGGGTTAGAAAATACTTGTTAATTTTCATAAACATTCTCGTCAAGTCTAGATCTGTTAATATCTTAATGAAAGGTCTATAATTGTTATCTGGTCTTTTTTGTTTCATTCATTAAATTCATCAGTTTTTTTATTCGACGAAGCGACGAGACGAACATAACGTTGATCTGATGGTATTTTATGGTGGTTGAAATGTTATACACAGCACCAAATTGGGCTCATCACCTTAAGAGTAAAATGTTAAGTCACGTTACTCCGGTAAGTCCACTAGCACCCTTCAAACCAGATCACAGTAACATTTGCATACTACTGTTTATCGGCTGCAATAGGCGCTGCGGTGGTACCTTTTTTTGTTTTGAGGGAAAATCTTCCACAGATACCCTGCTTCTGGGAGGAAGTCAGGCTTATCTAAGATTTTTACTCACTAAAACCTCCTCGGTGCTCTGCATCACTACATTCGGAGAGGCTCCGGAATCTCTTATAGAACGCACCGGTGCCTCTCTACACTTTGTGTTAACATATCTCTGAGGAGGGGCTGAACCCTCCTAGAAACCATCGTTAAGCCATACGCTGTCCCACACAGGTTCGCTTGTTGAGCAATAAGGGACCCCACCTTCGAGACCCCCGAAACTCTTAAACCCTTTTAGTCGCCTTCTACGACAGGCAGAGCTTCCTCTTTTTCCTATTCTTACTAGCCCGAGACTACAGGGTTGGCTGCGGTGGTGCCTACCTAGACGGTCTCTGGCAACAGAGACCTACCACCAGTGAAAAAAAAGTTTATTGATGTTTGGTTGTAACGGTAAGGGAAAGTCTTTGTCTAGGATAATTTCCTCTTTAGTCACCTACCACTACACCTCGAGCGAGTGGTAGTTGTAGTCTTTTTGGAAAGGGTGTAGTTATAGACCATACCTATAGAATGTTTATTGATGTGGATAAATTATATTACATATTTAACTTTTCAGTTTCTAATATGCGTTAGAATTTTCCGTTTTGTTAAATAGCAATTACGTCGCATCGCAAATGCTGAAAGATTGCACCGTAAATGGGACATCGCAACGACTACAGGTTAATGAGTAAACCGACACTACAACTAGAATTTAATTTATTATTATACCCTCGCGTGTAAATCGTCGCCCTGAAACCCCCGCGGGTGTATGACACATATTACGTATACACGTCACACATCACCGTATACCGCTTCCAATGAGATACATATTAAACAATTAAAACTTGGTAAATTATAAAGCAGTGGTAGCTTATTTGTTAGTCTATAAATACTCACCTAAGCTTCCGGTGAAGAAAATCATTTCTAGGAAACCTGTATATTTAAGGTATATCAGCGACCGCCTAGGTAGGTACCACCGCAGCGCCTGTTTCTGCCGCCAAATAGTAGTGTACAAACATCACTGTGTTCCGGTTTAAGGGGTGCTGTAGCTGATGAAATTACTGAGGTAACGAGACCTAACATTTTGTCTCAAAGCGACGAGCATAATAAGCTGCAGTGTATACTATCCTAACTAGCGCCGTTGTTATGACGAGGCCTTTTACTATCTATCAGCTTAACTTCACGCTCGTTTTGTAGATTAGTCGAATAATAAAAAAAAATTATTAAAAACCCATCGGTTTCAAATATAAGAAACACCATCAACTGCCATACCTATAGTATCCGGAACACTTGATACACAGTATCGTGTTAGCAATCGCGACATCTGTGAAGCTAAATGGATCAAGAATGGTTTATATAAAGTAATGTCGAATTTCCTTTCAGAATTACATTGACGGTCAGTTTTGAGTGACATTGAACAACTAATGTGGGTAGTCGTAAATAATAAGTTAAAATAGTATAGGAGCAACCGGTGCGTGCGTGAACGGGTAGTGTTATCTGTCGGACGAGAGTGCGCATGCGCTGCTCGAATCTCCTGTACTTGTTGGAATGTGGGAAGTGCTCTGTCTACACGGCGACGAATACGATATCACTGAACATAATATTGGTGACGAGTGGAAGCGTAGGAGGCGTTAATAAGAATCCGCTAATAATCACTTTTTTTGCCTTGGAACTATACCAGATCGAGAGCTTTTAAAGTTAATATACTTAATGTTCATAAAAATAAATTACTGTATTAGAATAAACAAAAAAAAACTAGTTAATTAATACGTATCTTTCGTATTGTTTGAAATTTCATGTGTTATACTGTACGGCCGACCGACGATCTGGTGAGAATCGCGGGAACAACGCGGAACCGATCGACGTGGAGATCTTTGGGAGAAGCCTATGTCCAGGATTAGAAGTCTATCGGCTGATGATGATAATGATGATGATGGTGAATGTACGACGGTCATTATAGATTAACAATCCAGTAAAGATAAAAATAACTAACATATCTCTATCTCCGTCTAGATTAACAAAACAGTTTGGAGCATAGATATATTATCAATGTGTCTATTTTATAACCAGAGTATTTATAGAAAATTGTCCAGTTGTAATGGAATTTCCATGAGGTAAGATGAACGTCTGAGGATACAATATCAAAGTAAGGGCAACACGGAACGGGCACCGGCTCTGTTTGCCCTACAAACGTGAATTTGCATTATTTCCATATTCAATTCAATCGGTATTCAACCTTAAAGCACTTGAAATAGATCACTATTCCAACTGTCCGTTACTTTTACAAACTATAAAATACCTTTACAACCGTATTAATTATACTAATTGTCTCTATAACATCAATACCGAGAAATGGATGGTGACCAAGTTAATTCATACAAGGTGGACCGACGATCTGACGAGAATCGCAGTAACTAACTGGGTGCGAGCAACGTGGGACAGATCGATGTGGAGATCTTTGTGTGAGGCCGATATCCAGCAGTGGACGTCTCTTGGTTGCTCATGATGAAGTTTATTTCGTCTCTAATCGACTGTCTCAAAAGAAATATACAACAAAGATATTAAGTTTGCATTAGATTATCGTCGCTGAGACACAGATCATTAGCCTTTATTTTCCTGAGATAGCTGTATCACAGATTGAACCGGGCATCGGTTATGATATGATAAAAAATAAGGGATACGTTTGTAATGAGCCAATTGTTTAGATCATATTCAGACTCCTGTGTATCTTGAAGTAGTTCTGTATCGAATAATCTTTCACCGGGAAGGCAACGAAGGACTTGTCACGGGATCTTTACCTTCTAAAACATCAATGTGTTGAACCATTGGTTGGGATACGGATTCGCTTTCGAACATAATAATTGTCATAATTTCGTGGTCCTTTAACTGGTACTTTGTAAGAGAAGAGGTGATGCTGTGGCTCCTAAAAGCAGTCATTTCTTTATCATTCTTATCATAGTAGCCAATAAACTGATTAAGATTTCATCGAAAACATAGACGACTATATTCCCGTGGGCAAAAATTTAGATTTTCTTAAGGCGTTCATGGGGCTCATTTAACGTTTATATATATTGAATAAGCAGCAATAATTAATTATAGCTGTCGGGGAATGTCAATCAAATTGACTAACTACGCCCGCATAACTAAATTATGATGTCGGCACTAACAGGATGCTACTCCCGAATGCCAAGATGTGGGCATAACCGAATTATGACGCTACGTGTCGACAGCCCACACAGTAAAGCCGTGGGGAAACGGAAACATATAACAAGACATTGGAATAACAAAAAACAAAATAAATACATTTGTAATATTATCATATTTGCATTGTTGATTTCCTGACTTCTATTTATAGTTTCAGAAATCGAATCGGAAATACGGATTTCGCAGAAGAACTGAGATCACCGACATAGCTTAAAAGATTGTTAGACTTGAGTGGCAGTGGGCAGGGAAAATTGATGGAGCGACGGCCGATGGGACAGTAAGGTCCTGAAGTGGCGCCCGTGTACTGGTAGACGTAGTGTTTGGAGGCCTCCCACATGTTAGACCGACGATCTGGTGAGAATCGCGAGGACCCACCGGATGCGAGTAACCTTGGACCGATCAATGTGGAGATCTTTGGGGAAGGCGTATGTCCAGCTATAGAAATCTATGGGCTGATGATGATAATTTATAGTTTCAACGATATGAATTACAGCTTGTGAATCTTAAGTTCTTCTAATTCGTGATTCTAGTTACATCACCACCCCTATGGATACGCCTTAAATTAACATAACGCAGTAACCATAAAGCTTTGGTAAAACATTAAGTGATCATGGGTCGAAACTTAAAAATCTTTTTTTTTTATTGTAAAACCTTCTAGCGAGGTATACAAAAGGCGGGCTTAATGCCCGTTGATATACTCTATCAGCCAATCTTCGGTGAGGTGAGATGTTGTGGTAGGTGATAATGACTAGCGATTTGAATCAGTATTTCTCATTGTATCTTTATTATTTTATTAGACAAAGCGACGATAGACAATAGTGGTGTTAGTCGAGATGATATATCATTGTGATTTTCGATTTGAGATATAAAATGTTACTTCTCGTTAAATCAGTAATATCACTTTTCAAATCGGAGCACAGTGATATTTGAAGTTTAGCAACAGAAACGATGCAGCGGTAATACCTACCTAGACGATTTCCGAACTATTTAACAGTTAACAGATGAATTTTATAACAATATTAAATGAGAATCTTCCCACAATTATGAAAAGTTCAATAACATTAGTATACATTCAAAAATAACTTTGGCGGAAGAAACCATTGAAAACTATTTACGTTTCATTATAGTTTACATTACTTACAGCCGTCTCAATTTTCTCACATTCTTGGTTGATGACTACTCTTTGATCTATGAATTGGATACTATGTGAGTTGAAACAGGTCGATAGTAAGGTTTTTAATGTTGGCTGTGTACTACCCTTACACTGTAAATCTACCGCCATAACAGCATCGCTGTTTCGGTCGTAAATATATAAGAGCCAGAGTGTTCTGACCAACCATATTTATCCATCCACCACTTCATTGTCGCGTAACATCCAATTTGTCGATTTTAGAGATAAAAATCCATCAGCTGTTGATGAAATTAAAAGCAATACCAGTGTTGTGAATATTAAAAATTCTATTAAATTCCGCACTTCCTGAGGAAATATTTGCTATCTCAAGCTTCTCACTATCACCACGGGAAATTGACCGCACCCCCGTGCTTGCTTACCAACGGAATATGTTAATACGGTTAGATAAGGTTAAGATCTAAGTTAGATCATTGTAGAAAAAAAAAGTTAAAATTCTGGAACTTATCGTTGGAATGTAAGAAACATCACGTGATTCAACAACAGATTTTATCACAAGAAGCGAAGTTTGAATAATAAAGTGGAAGATACTTAAGGCTTTTATTGTCGAGCGTAATGAATGTTATATTAGGAGTGGAAATAGGAGGAAGTAGCCTCAAAGCTGTTTAATTGTATGGAAGGCTGCGATAACGGAAGGGTACCTTGTTTTTCTTTATAATTGATGCCCATGGTGCTATGGAGTGAAAGACAATTGTGTTTTTGTAACTTAGATGTAACGATCTGTCGTAGATTATTTTACATCAGAAAAACTTGAGTTTCTCATGTCACAAATTTCTATCCGCAGTTCGTTTATCGTTTTTTGTATGAGCATATGCGAAAAATTTTAATTTATTATTATCGAAATAAAGCATTTCCCGCTGCAAAAGTTTCAAATCGGGACCATTAATAAACTAATTCCTAGTATCTACATCATAATAGTCAGGAGAGTAGTTACCTCCGTGAGGGCTAAGTGCTGTCCTTATAACTAGATGCCTGATTCGATTTCAGTGCCACCATACTATAGTAGCATCTAAACACGTTCATAACTTAGATCGAATGTCACCGAAATTGATATTTCATTTGTGGTAGGAATTTTAAGTAGGCCATATTTAAAGTACATAGGAAAAATATTAGGTAGGGTGGTTTATCTCCTCAAGGATGCGACACACATAGATTTTATTACAGCTACCTAGCTGTACCTAGCTACGATACTACCCACACTCAGTTTCGCGGCTGTTGACGGTCATATAGTTAACGTTAAAATATCTGTAAGCATTTATCCAATTAAAAAAAATACGGTGAACTTCACCAATATCCTGTGTTAATGTCGAACAGTAATTGTATCCAGCAACCGCAGCGAGGGTAACAAAAGGAAAGGGTGGTCAATGAAATTAAAATTAAAGCAAAACGTTGGAGCCATCCGTTATTATAACAATGGCTTTGTCCCCGCTGTTACAATGGGACCCTTCGGATGTCCCATTCAATCGCGGTACAAGTTGGAAGTCTCCGCGATCTCGCTTCTTGATAAAACGTTTGAATTTTGAGCTTCGGGGCCGTTTATCACGTTTAATGTTGTAATCAGCTCTGACAATAACGAGAACCCTCTGAAAACCAGCTCCCGTCGCGCATAGGCAGACACTTTGCCTTTTAACACTGAAGTCCTTAGTTCGATTCTGTGACTATTTATTATAACCAGAATGTTTGGGCTGATTTTCTTTCCATGATCGGCTCCGGATTCTAAAAAAATCTTTAATTGGTATGCGCCATATTTAACGGTGTAGTAAATAATGGACGCTGCGTTTTGATAATTGCGAAAGAAAAAAAATTGTTACGACCATACGAATTTGAAACAAGGAAATACTACCATTGGCCGCGTCACAACACAAAGCGACGAGGCCAGCGCCCCCGTGTGCTCGCACTGGGGTGACTACGCTTATGATGTCGACGAAACTGTCCCAGACTGACTAAATAAATAGCCCATTTAATGATCCCACTATTGGAACTGGTGACTTCTCACAAAAAGAGAATCAAAGCCATTTATCTATCACGCAAGACAAGTGCTTATTAGTAGTTGTCTACGAAAGCTGTCGTTCTTCTTCCTCTCTCTCTCTCTCTCTCTTTCTCTCTCTCTCTCTCTCTCTCTCTCTCTCTCTCTACGTTCTCAGATTCAATAGCTGTTTTAAACGGTGATAATATAGTAATTGAAAATCATCTTTAGATAAGCATTAACTCCATCCAGTTCATTTCACCCCACAATAAACTCAACATCGAATTATAATATTAATTAAAATGTATATTGTAATAATATCTTAAAATGGATAGTCACTCTAGTTGGGGCGGTCTCGTAGGGGCGCCGAGGGGGCGGAAGTGACGAAATCTCCCGCCGCGTCGCTATGGCGACCGCCATGTTTACCCCGTCATATCGATCCGGTGCGACTGCGTTTCCCTGTTTACAATCCCCGCTATGCACACGCCGTTGGGGTTCAGGTCTTCGAAATCATTGAGGGTGGGTGATAATTTCGATTCGCAGTTTTCGGCTGTATTATTTTTTTTAACTTATATTTATATAAATAATAAAATTAAATAATCTCTTAGATTTAAATGACAATATAGTTTAAGGACATACGCCACGGCCTTTGGTTAGTGGCGATGCTGATAATGATGAATACCTTCAAGATTTTTTAAATAGACACGGATAATATTACACATGCTAATTAATATTTTATAATGTGGCAAAAAACGTATCTACAATGAAATGCTTTTAAATATATCGCTCTTTGGGAAGTTAACAAACATTATATTGTTATCCGACAAAATCCGTTGAACAGCTGATAAAACGGTTATAAAGTTGAAAGATGTTCACTCCCATTTAGCAGGGTAACATCTGGTACATTTTATTGATGAACTTTTTACCTCGCATGAAATATACAGATGAAATAATAATAATATAAAGTAATGGGATCCAGTATCATCACAACTGAATGACGAAACCATAAACATCCGTATTAAGTTCACCATCACAACGAGTTAGTGATCAGAGTCATGTCTTGGTTCACACTTGGTCTTTGAAAAAAAAAAAATATTATTCTTCATGGAATAAAGTTAATCTCGGCTGCTAGTCTAGAGTCGGAGACGATTTAGGTACGTTGATCCTATTTCTGGCGCCTGATATTATTATGTAAACATTACCGTGTCCCGGTTTGAAGGACGTTGTAACTAGTGAAATTACTGGGGTAATAAAATGTAACATTTTATGTTTTCGGTTGACGAGCACATTGTACGTATATACTTACCACCAGATGAACATTCTTCTTGTTTTTCTTATTTCGAATTGGGCGACAGGTGTTTTGGGATAGGTAAAATTTTTTAATTCAAAGAACTATACATTCACCTGATTGTAAGTGATACGTCCTGTCTATGACAATATGGCGCCAGTTAGGATTATGTTCATTGAACCACATTACGTTCGTTGCCATTAACATTACATATTAAGTCTTATTCCCCTAATAATCTCACTAGCTATCGCTGCACCTTACTGTTTGGCGTCAGGAATAGGACTTGCGGTGGTTCAGACAACCGTCTCCGGCAACAGAGACCTTAACATGTGGAGAAACTATAGTTTATTTCTGCTGTGTATATTTCTTGACTTTCATAAGCAAATAACTTATTTAAGGCGGTACTTTAAGAAGCGGAAAACGAGTCGAACGCACGGCAAAGTTCGAGGTAAATGAAATGCGTGGGTACTCTGACAATAGATCTCCGTATCTTTTATGGTTCTTGTTTGTATTTTTTTGGGGAGCAACGAACTGTACGTCAATATGTGAGGAGTTCGTAAGAAAAAAAATATATCCAAGTGAGATACTTTTTTTCCATATACTAATTCTGTGTGTAATATAATAGACAATTGATTTAACGTTCCTTTCGAGTGAGACTCGGCTACTACTTCTCTCGCAAGTAGTCTCTGTGTTACCTGTTACCAGTCGCAATATATCTTTAATTGGTAACAAGTAACACAAATGAAACTATTAAAAAAAAATTATAAATACATTTTAAGTATCAAGTGTATATATAGAGATAGATAATGCTTTTGGGGAAGGTCTACTCGTCCAGCAGTGGACATGTTTATCAGCTCATCATAATAATGATAATAACAGCAATTTGTGGTACATTAATAATATAGTGGTGGTAAGTCCCCGTTGCAGAATACCGTCTAGGTTATGTACCAGCGCAGCTCCTATTTCTGCCAAATAGTGTGTAAACATTACTGTGTTCCGGTTTGAAGGGCGCTATAATTAGTGAAATTACTGAGGTGACGGGATTTAACATTTTATGTCGCAAGCTACGAGCACAAGTGTATATTATCCTAACTAGCATCACGTTGTTATGGACAGGCGTATCACTGCTATCAGGTGAATATGTCGTCCATCTCGACGCTTCTTAGAATTAAAAAAAAATTACCTACAGCATTGCTATATTTTAAAGTTGTAAAAAAATTACTTTTAATGTAGAGAAAAGTTTTAATATATCTCCTTGTATGTTGCGAACTGGGCTTACACGTAAAACAATATGACGGCATTTAATAATTTTGGAGTCGTCGCGTCCGTGTGTAGTACGTTCTGCTGGTGTAGTAAGGAACTGCTACTTTCAGCAGGTTTTATTATTATTTACAAACCGTGTGTATCTCCGTGGAAGTCGTATTTCATCTGCGGACGGGGGAAATGTGAAATATACGAGTATATTTTTCTGTTAAAGTAAGAGCGCGACTTTGAAACATGGCAATACTGACTCGCTTTTATGGTCCACGCTAGATTAAATGGTATTCGGTAAACATTTTAACTTAGTGAAACTTACATAAGTATATAACTAGACAAATAAATCATCTATTTATTTAATCAAATCTGAAAGCAAACACACAAACACAAATGAATTAATAACAATAAAGTAGCTTTCTTTACTGGGTATGCGTGGGGTAAGTAACATATATTCACGTTTATTGCCTTTTATGTATAATGTATACTCAACCTTATTACAAAAAAAACAATGGTTGTATTTGATGGTAATAAACACCAAGGTTTAAGATGGTGACAAATTAAATATATGGAAAAACGAAAAGGACAAAACTATTACTACAACATCCATACATAAGAATAATATCCATAATCTATCTGAATATATATATAATGAAAATGAGTTTCCTTTGTTCACGAATCACGTGAAAACTAGTGAACGTTACGGCATGAAAACATACTATGTATATAGATACATATACATATAGATAATTTTTTTATAATAGGTCGGAAGAAAGATGAGACAGTATTTGATTAGGGAAGGAATGAAGAGTTAGATATTAATAAAGGGAGAGGAATGGGGAAGATTAATGGATAAATACATAAATAAATGAATTGAATAAGTTACGAATAAACCAGTCCAGGAATAAAACTTAAATGTAGCTAGACCGTGCTTCGGTAGTCCACACTAACGTGGGTACATAAAAAAATAATAACTTTGGACCTATCCTAATCTAACCTCGACATCCTGACCGCTAGGCAGGCAATCGATACAGAGGTGCTCGTGTTACCGACACCGATAGCAGAGCGGTGTGTAAGGCAACACTAAACGGAAGGACTGCCCGCTGCAAGTGTTTCGAAGCTTCAATTCGCAAGTCAACGTTTGCAGTGTAATGCGGGCGACGGATGTCGGACTTACGCACATCCGTTCGCTACAATAAGTGTACAACGAAAATAAATACTTCAATCATTATGGAGGATATCAATTAAGTAATGATTTAAGTATACGTATTCCGAGGATCTGATGGAAATCGCGGGAACCCACTGCATGCGAGCAACGCGAGACTATTCTTTTGGTGAAGCCTGGGTCCAGCAGTGGACGTCTATCGGCTGATGATTATACATATTTTTGGTCAGAAGCAGTCTTTGTAGATGTCGCCACAAAATAGTGTTACCGTTTAATACTGCACACTCTTCTTTTTATTTAATAAAGTGACGATACGAGCAAGCAGTTCCCCTGATGGTAACCACCTGCTTAAAACAATATAGCGCAAACAATATAGTTAGGATGATATATACTATATCACATTGCGCTTAGCGACTTAAGACATAAGATGTTACCCTAGTAAATTCACCTACAACGCTCTTTAAACCGGGACGTAGTAATGTATGCACACTACTGTTTGACGACAGAAATGGAAGTTGTACGATTTCTGGTAACAAACGTCCTCTCCATGTACACAGTTTTTTTAAGTGATTAATGAAATCTTCAAAAGATATCCTCCGTCAAGGTTATGTGAAATCCACTCATTGGCCTCGTACGACGACTCTGCAGTCTCCTATGTAACAAACTGAAAGACATCACTGTATTCAATTAGGGATGTAATATTCTGCTTAAGATTGCTATCCTTAAAAAGCAATAGGCCGTACACTTTTGAAGGACTGTTCGCCGATGGGTCAATGAAGTCCTCAAATGGCAGCCGCATAACAGACGCAGTACTGGCAAGCCCTCTTAGGGTGGACTAACGAATGCTGGTAGCGCAAGACAGATCGGCGTAAATCCTATAGGGAGGTCTATGGTCAGCAGTGGGCTTTTCCGGTTGATAATAAGTGATGAATGATATTCCATGCGATAAAGACATGGAAACGTTCTGCATGCAAACATATTATGACGTCTGCTGCAGTGTAACGAGTTACCCGCTCGATCATCCGCCTTACGATAAACTGTTCGGCGTCTTTAATAGGAAACTCGGTGACTTGTGGATATTACGAGGAAATGGAGTTTGGATGCGAGCCGTTAGTAATGCATTGCCGTGTGGATGCGGTCTGCGGGGTGACGGATGGACCATCGCACTCATGTTAGTCTTAATACATATGCGATTAGTCTGTGATTCATGACACCAACTCCAGCTGACTTATTCCGGACCGTTTTTGTTTTGCCTTTTTATTCTATATATCTATATATACGTATTTCCACTTATGTAGAGACCCATCACGATATCTCTAGAACCATGCGGCCTACAGACTTAAAATTTGATAAAAATATTCCTTTAGTCGAGTATAGGTCAGCTAAGAATGGATTTTACGAAATGTTACCTAAAAAAGGTGCAAAGGATAATAGGGCCCGGGGGACGTCGATTTGTCGAGAGGGGAATATTTCTAACAAATTTCAAGTCTAAATTTCAAATCAAAAATTCTATATAACAGCCACCAAAGCGAACAGGTAACAGCTAGTACATGTATATAGTTTCATTTTATATTAGGATTTGTAGCAAACAGGATATGATAACAGTTCTCGTGGCTCTCCGTATCGTAAGATAGTCTGAAACGGATACAGTACATATCTAACACGGAACTAATTAATCCAATTATGATGACATTCGATGCGTCAACAAAATCGCAATTCATAGAATTTTTTATCATCATTTAAGTCAGATGGAATTACAGTATAAATGGAAATTCCCTGTTGGAAAATCGTGAAGGTCTCCATTTCAAAGTTATGTGTAACTTTGGTGTATTTATTTACAGTTTCATTTACACGCGTCGTTGTCACAGAGCAATGACTTTGTGTGTACGTTTTTTGTATACTGCTGTATATATACGTTTGCTCAACGCGAAGTTTAAGAGGCTGAACATCAACAGAAAAAAAAATAACCACATTGTAAAATTAATTCGCACTTGCTTCGAAACTGTTACATCGTCCCGTTGGCTCCTCGTTGAATCACATTCGCGCAAGCCGTAAAAATGTGGAGGCCGTGTCCCGGGTCGTTCACCCGGCCGTTGACCCGGGCTTAGCTTCCCGTAGGTTATCCGCCCTACCTCAATGCCCCACGCGTGGGCACGGCGGTGACGTCACCGGCGCCGGTGCAATGTTTCATGAAGTTGTTCTGCTTTGATAGTATTTATAATCTATCTACAATAGTTTTTATAAACAGTGATCGCTCTATTAGTATTCCTATCGAACTATTAAAAAAAACCTTTCGCTCTTAATTAATTATGTTTTAATGATTCATTTGCAGTTCAATTTCTATAGTTTAATAATCAATTAACTCTTAAAGAAAGTTGATTAGATAATGATTTAATATTTTCCATACGGAATGCACCAGGTTTTGGTAACTTTAAAAAAAAAAAGAGAAAAATTAGGACATTTATTTTGTTCTAGATAAAATGAGTTATTTGATCAATTGACCTATCCGATACATGTATGATATATGTATCGAAACACGAGCAGATGGTGAAGTGAAAGTAACGCCGCGGGGCAGAGCTTGCATCCCCACAGCTGGCGGTCTAATTACACAGCCACGTCCACTCCCCACCCCCACTGCACATAACCACCAAGAGATAAACAATAAATTGATCGTGCTCCCTGTCGCGTATAACGGATTATCTACAAAAAAAGAGAAATACTAACAGATGTTAACGTTGAATGCACAGATCTCTAGTGTATTTACTAACTTAATAAAAACTGGTGGTTGCTGGAGATTGTTTAGGTGGGTACCACAACTATCACTATTTCAGCCGCCAAACTACTGTACATACATGTATGATACACCTTAAACGATGCTGTAGATAATGGAATTACCACGGTAACGTGACTTAATCTTACCTGCCTGGCAACAGAGATCTATCACCGGTAACGTATTTACATCTCAGTACAGCTAGATTGTAATAATTAGTTATTTAATATTGTTATTCCGGCAGTCGTTTAAATTAGCCGTAGTATTCTAAGTGAGCTTCCTATAACTTCAATCTGAGTATAACTTAACGTTACAAAAAATCGACTCGGTGAACTGTTAGAGTATTGTAGATAAAAAAAATATTACCATCGCGCATGGTAACACCGCGACGAAATTTATGATCTCACAGGACATTCAACCGCAGTAATTATTTGAACAAACAACCGTCGTTGAGTCACGCGATGGTCGGACAGAAGTACCAAAATATTATGTAAACAATAGTAAAATAAAATCATAGGTCGCATCACTTGGCCTTTTCGCAAACAATTAACCTTACTGTGTGTTGTGTAAACAAATGATGTTGTGTAAATATACCGACGCCGTATCTAGTGGGTTAATCGATAGCGGTTTCGATTATTCAAAGATAAAAAATAGAAGACGTAACGCTTTATCATATATCGCTTCACTTCTAGGCCAATGTTTTCTTTAATATATTCACATACGTTACTTTAATTTTTAAACATCATAAATTTATACTCGTTTCAATATTAAACATGCCCACTTAATGTTCCCAGAGTCGGGACTCGGAATTGTCTCCCATAAAAACAAAATTAATACATATCTACCACGTTAGGTACAAGTATAATCAGACCTGTAGTCTCGGGCTAGTAAGAATAGGACTAAGATATGCCCTGCCTGTCGTACCATTCGACTGAAAGGGTCTAAGAGTTTCGCGGGCCTTGAGGGTGGGGACCCTTAACGCTTAATAAGAGAACTTGCGTGGGACAGCGTAAAGCTTAGCGATGGTGCTTAGCAGGGTTAGGTTCCTCCTCAGCGATGTCTAACTCAAAGTGTAGAGAGGTACAGGTGCGTTCTATAAGAAGTCCCGGAGCCTCTCCGAACGCACTGTGTAGACCACCGAGGGGGTTTTAGTGAGTAAGAATCTCGCATAACCCTGACTTTTTCCCAGATGTAAGGTATCTTTCGAAAATTGCCTACTCCGAAACAAAGAAAAAATACAAGTTTAATACAGTTCAAAGCAAATTTTTCATTGACTCTCTCAACTTCAGTTAATTTTATTATTAAAGATTAAACATTTACAGTTAAGTAAAAAATGACTACTTAATGAAGAAACTTAATTTTAACTAAATATATAAACAAAACTTGTGGTGGTGCTCATCTAACAGACATGTCTTACATGGGTAGGAGCATTGCCCTGCTGAGAATCGAACCCTACATTGGTTCTAAATGCCATTGGTCAAACTTACCAAGGTTAGATGGTAATTTTAATATTTCTCTTCATCATTAATAATGTCGTCGATTTTCTACAGTTAACTTTGCTAACTTAACTTTTATAGTACTACCTTATACTTTATTTCTGCTTTTAAGCAATAGTGTACTATTAATGAAATAAATGGATTATTCATACATCTCATTCTTTGTCAAGGTAACTAATACTAGATTTAGTTCTTACATCTATGTAGTGAACCTATCTCATACTATCAGGTAGACAATTTGTTTGTGCAATAAGATTATTATTATAAATTGAACGTTAATCAGCAAGTGCATGCAATTGCAATTAATAATGACACTAGTCATATATTTGGAAGATAAAGACTTACGTGTAACATAATTTCATAAAACACTGATATGTTTCTTGGCCTGCCGAAAAATTCCAACCACCCGCTCTTTGTTTATAGGATCAAACGTTCGGGAAGCCAGCCTATTCAAGATAGGCCGCCCATTGGCCGATGATGAGTAACAAGGTAAGCACTAAAGAGAAATACGGCTTACTTGCCTTTATATGTATACAGATCGCAAGTGCTAACCACACTACTCTTTACTAGTTAAGAATTGAAATAGATGACTTCCATTCCTACATTTGAGTCTTATAAATATGGAAAGACTACAACTACAGTTACATAATAAAGTTACAAAATAACAAATATACCAATACAAAAATTTTAGACTTGTATATAAGTAAAATAGATTAATAACATCAGAATGAGAATTTTATGTACATCATCATTATCATCAGGCGATAAACGTCTACTGCTGGACATAAGTCTGCCCCAAAGATCTCGACATGGATCGTAGTGCGGGGCACTAGGGGCCGTCGTTTATAAGGGTTCATATAATAGAGATTTGTGCCAGTTACCACCACACTGGCTCAATGCGGGTTAGTGGGTGCCAGAGCCTGGTCTGTTGATTAGCAGAGCACTACGAGCAAGTGAGGTTGGCATGAGTTCCGTGAGTTGTTGTACGAGGGACCTTTTACACCTCTACATGTGTATATTTTTTTATATAATATTAACTCGCATGAAATAGATACTGAAAAGGTTTTTCCAACAGGACTTCACCCAATATCAATCTATTCTATTTTCTCTTTGCCAGATTAGTTTATTGTTTAAAGGTTTTCTTAGTAAAATTTTGGATTATATTTAGCAACCAATTGTTTAGATTGTTATACATAAAGGGTTATAAAAATACCAAAACATACTAAATATTAAGTAATAGAATGTTAGCTGAAGCGGTGATAAAGACCTTCTTACTTGTCGGTTAAAAATACACGCGCAATGAACCTAGGAACATCGAGTCAAGTTTTAGACATAAAAAAATTACTTAAAAATCTATTCAGACGCTTGGCAGCTATTGTAGACAGACAGACAAAGAAGCATATGTTAAACTCATGTCATAATGCCTTCCGGATTGGGTGTTAGTAATCTACTTGCTATACACCATCCGAGAGTTTTGTTTAAACTATCTTGTTAGCTTTAATAAGCTGTAAGTTATTTTTAAAATATTTGATATTCAATGCAATAACAAAGCATATGACTAGATTTCCAGACTTATTCTGAATGGATCAAAAAGTACAGAATAGTTGAAAAGGTACAGGAACTCCGTGATGACTGTGAAGTTAGAACATCTGTCAGCTCAGTCCTCCCGTGATCGTGGTTGTTGTTATTAGGAACAGTAGATACCACCACAGCTCCTAATGCAGCCGACAAACCGTAGTTTGCAAACATTACTGTGTTCCAGTTTGAAGGGTAGCTAGTGAAATTACTCGAATAACGAGATAACATCCTATATCTCAAGGCAACGAGCGGTATGTAGAGTTGTGTATATCATCCTAACTAGCGCAACATTATTATAGGCAGGAGTATCACTTAAAAATATTTATATCAACTCTATAAAATCCTTAAATTTTATTCTTATTAAATATTAACGAATCTCTATAGTTTAATCAACACAGTTAAGTTAATGATTTTACACCCTCGCACATAATGTTATGTAGTAAGAGAACAGTACATTAGCAGAGTGACTCACACTAGTGTAACAAAGCACTGTGTAGACATACACATGGGGGTTGCATGTGTTTGAGTCAGCGCGGCAGCTGCGAAACTCGAATCCGACCGACCGCGCTTCTCAAACTTCTATTATTAACTACAATCGGACCCCTGCGTTGCTCACGGATTTAATTCAATTGAACAAGGTGCACCGCTTGATTTTTATTAATTCAATATACTCTACACTTATTGTTCGGCTCTTTGTATCGAACTGCAACAAAATATATTGTTCTATCACTGACCATTCAATCGATAGCTAGAAACAAGTTATTATACAATTATTGATATAAAAAAAAATAGATCAAGAGTTAATGTAGCTGTTAAGCGGTGTTGCCGCGAACTGTTAACGTCACTGCGTTTCTGGTGTCGATTTTAAAACGAGTTTTTAAACCGAACCGTGTTAAGCGTCGTGATTATTTCGCGTACATGTGAGCCGCATAATCGCTTCAGGGACCTTGGCACGATCTCTACTGCTTTGTCGGATATTTTCAGGGTTCGCCACCCGACCTGATGCACGAGAAACTCGGCCGCAATCTTTATCACATTATCTTCACATATTTCAATAGGATTTTGATAGAAACGATAGTTTATGGATTATTTTGTTACTTTCATTCTACAGTTTAGATTTTATTCTATTAGTATAACGCTTGATATCGCCAATTCCGACTAAATACATCTCTGTAGTCTAAAATGTAGAAAAATTTACAATTTCCTATTAAAGTAATAAAATTATAATAAAAGCAATATAAATAAAGAAGAATTAGAGATAATAAGGCTTATATGTATATAAAGCTGTCTTCCCATACGAACTTTCACAACCTTTAAAATTTTATGTCCATTACAAAAAACATCCGTACCTAGTATTATTTAGTTGTTACATTTAATTTACTAAAGTATATTAATATTAAAAAACCTATATTAGTAGTAGGTTTACAAATAATTGCATAAATAAATTATTTCTTATATTCGTCCTTTAAGATCCTATGTTTTAATAAAATTTATTAACATCAATGAAATTTTTATACTATAATACATGATCGATTTACAGAAGAGTTACTTACACAATTGATTTTGGTATATAGTAAATTACATCGTTACCGCCGTAATCACTATTGTTGTGGACTATCGAATCCATTTCATTATTAAATTCAATAAAATCTAATCAGCTAGAAAATAATTCTAATATCGGTGTTTTTACAACTGAATTAGATATTACATCAATAACAGAATCATTGAAATATGATTTATATTAATATGTAGTTTTTTTTTTATTTGCTCGCACAAGGTCATAGAGTTCGGGTACGTTGAACGAACACAGCTGACCTTGAGAACTAGAATGTACGATTCAATGTAAAGAAAAAAAAATTGCCATGACTAAAACGTTACGTCGGCCTTGATGATTTAACAGATATAAAGCATAAGGAAACTTGTATATTTTAAGCACGCAAATTTTTCACGGGCAACTTTTTAAAGTTAAATCTCTTTAGGATAAACATATAATTTTTTTTTTATTTAATTAAAAATAAAAAATTTAGTAAGGAAACAGGTAATTTTCCGTTGTCAAAGTAAAAAAAGTAAATATTAAAATATACAGAAAAAAATATTTTTATATCAGTCTCGCTTTGAGAACCGCTCTTTTCCAATATTTAGGGTCCTTTTTTGTTGTAGTCATCTCGGCCGTAACGTATGACTGCTTTTGCCTGCAGCTCGGGTTTTTTTTTTCCGAAAACTTGACCCCCTCAGTCAGTAATGCTTCGACCGTTAACGCGCACGGTTGTGCTCTCGCGCTCTTGAAATCTAGTCATTGTATCCAAATTATTTTTTATACTCCCGTAGAGTTAGGCCTCTAGTGTGCGAATAGTTAACGTATAAATTCTAGTTTAGTTAATTTAACTTGTGCGGTCTGAATAATTTAATAAAAATAGTTAAAAAGAAGACTGATTTTTAATGAACGGATTTGGTTTGCTTTGGTGAGTTTTATTTTAATACATGTTTTTTTTTTTTAATTCCAAAATTTTATGAAGTTTTTCAAATTGATGCTTACTTTACTGATTATCATATCCAATCAATGGACGTTCCCTGTTGGAGAGCGGTTTTCTTTATATATCTTTCATTGTTTTTTTTTCGGTATGCATTTTTTTTTAATTAGATATAGGCCTACTTAGTGATTGTTTATTTTGTTTCATAACATTACAAAATTATTATATAAGTTAACCGGTGAACGGTCCGTGTGTCTGTAACCGCAGCGCGCGTTGCGGCGCGTCGTTAAGTATATTTTAACTGAACCTTGTCTTAGTTTAACTGAACGTCATCTATTGTTACAATTACTTTACAAATCAGCATCATATGATTACAGTATTTATGTTTACTTTATATATCATCTCTTATTTTGTTAGACTCGAAAAGAATATTTTCGTCTTTGGTGTATTGGTAGCTTAAACCTTTGCTTCATATACAAGTCGACAGAAACGATATTTCGAACATCAATATTACATTACTCGTAATAACATGATTTTAATTCTTTCATATTTACTTAAATAACTTAATTTATTATTTATTTTTTTTTTCAAGTAATGCAATATATGTAATAGTTATAATGTTATAGTTTGTAGAAGTTAATCAAGTGTATATTAAATACTGCAATGTAGAGGTCATTGTTCTGCGAAACTTAATTAAGTTGAAAGTATTAAGTACAAAATTAAATGGCAAATTTAATTTAAAATTCGTATTTTTTATTATACATTTTATGTAGCAGTAAATGAAAACCAGCTTAAAATATTTGAGGAATTTTTATGCGTGTAATTGACGCGACCGGTTCGAACCCGCGACTTACATTGCCGGCGGCGACCCAACCAACTGTTGATATTAATCGAAAATAAACAAATCTTTGGAAAGCATTAAAAAAAATCTTACGTTGCAGGCAACTGTTTGTATAGCGCTTAAAGATCTTTAAATCGAACCCAGGACCGCGAATCAAATATCCAAGGAGCATGGATATGTCGGTTAAATGACAGTATTGAACATCATTGGAGACTTGTGCTTAGATAACGACTATCGCTTTTTAAAGTATTTTTTTATTGGACTAAGTGATAATACAGGCTATTTCTTGACTGGAATGTGGCGCTAGTTAGGATGATATACACAGCACCACATTGCGTGTCGTGCATACCACATGTCGATAAACTATCTCCGGCAACAAAGACTTACTACTAATAAATGGTGGTATTTGTTACGGGTGTAATATAGTGCAGTGTATATATTCCATAAAATGATATGAATATAAACATTTTTATTATACGATAAAGCCATAACATAAACGAGTTATTGACTGATGATGAGTGATGATAACCCATAACAACGTGGCGTTAGTTAGGATGACATACACTACGTTATACTTATCGCCTTGAGACATAATTAAGTCTTGTTACCCAAATAATTTCACTAGCTACAACTACCTTCAGCCCGGCAGTCTCGAGGTAGTAAGAATAGGACTAAGTAGTAAGCCCAGCCCGTCGTAGAAGGCTTGAGGGTGGGAGGGCGCCTTTATCACTCAACAAGCTAACCTGCGTCGGACTCATGATATGGCTCAGCGATGATGCTTAGGAGGGTTTGCCCCTTTCTCAAAGAAGTACGAACCCAAAGTATAGAGGAGCACCTGTGCGTTCTGTAAGACATCCCGAGGTGTCTCCGAATGCACTGATGTAGATCACCGAGAGAGTTTTAGTGAGTAAGAATCTCACATTACTCTGACTTCCCCCAGAAACAAGATATCTTTCAAAGATTTCTCTCCCCCTATCACCCCCACCCCCACCAAAAAAAAAGTACAAGTACCTTCATAATTAGGACAGTTAATATTTATACACTGTGGTAAGGTAGATATACAAGCTGCAGTAGTTTGAGAAAGCTGAAGTTCATCTCTGTATATTACGTATATATAGATATAGATGTAGTATAGTATAGTATAAATGTGCTTCCTTTTGATAACTTGCAGTGTATAAAGGGGCTGCGAGTTTTCCGATATCAAAGGAGCCGCCGTCCCATTGTGCGGTGCGCATCTAACACATAATATCCAATTCAATTGGTCAGTACGTTTGTTCACTTGTAGTTGAGGTTGTTTCGTTTCCAGTTCGCTCTGCCCTCTCAACGGAATTACTTTTCTCACCGCTAAGGATTCTATTAAGCCAGAAGTCGTCAAAATGCTCCCATGACAATTTAGATGGCCAGCAGAGTAATATACAATATACAATATATCTACTCATCACATTATAAATTAAGATGTACTGAAACGTTCTTGTATATTAATAAGGCTTTCATAATTGATAGTTTAATATTATTGAGTAGGTATATATTATTTTTTTTATAAATATATTTAACACTTAAAAAATCTCGTTAGTGGTCCACGTGATTTTAATCGTTAATATAAATCCGTGATGTCATAAAGTTTGAGGACCGCTGCTTTAAGCCAATGTGGTATCACTACATGTCAAATAATGTACTAACCATAGTATATATAACAAAATACAGCATTCTTACTTTTGTTCTCTGCTCAACCCTAAGGTTGAGAACACACGGAGAGAAAGATCTTTGGCATTAAGTCAGCCATTTTTTTTTATGAATAGGATTTTAAATAAATACATAGAAAAATATTCTTTCCTTCTTAAAATTTGTGTAACATTCTTAACTTAAATCAATTACAAGGTCTATTTATAACTTACTTTCGCGCTAAGTTACTGACCTTGTGTTTAGTCATGAATCGATTCAAGCTAAGTAACCCCTTTGTCAAACTTCGCCGTATTCAACAGTGTATAAAGTTATCTTTACCGAATAAATAATATAATTTGGTAATCCACAACCCTCGTTACTTCTTGGGGTTTAGAATACCCAAATAGTTATCTATTTAACAGTAGTAATCAAATATTTATGCTCCTGTCTTTTTTTATAACGGCTAGTGAGCTGACGTCCATCAGTCCTAGTGATATGAGGAGATTTATCCTATAGTAGTAATATCTTACTGGTGTAACACATATTAACTTATTGTATCAACCATCGTGTAAAAAAGTACATATGTATATTTTCGTTCATCATCATCATTCAGCTTGTTTTGCTTGCGGGCTGTTGAGCGCAGTATGTTGGCAAAGGTCACAGGAAGATTTACTGCTCTTCTCTTGAGTGCGCAGCTTCTCAGTCGCCTTCTGCGACACATTGAATGTGGATATTTTAAATAGTCTCAACTAATTCAACTCGCTCTATGTGTAACTAGGCTCGCGAACAATCATTTGTGTGAAGTGGACTAAAGCGGTTGCAAATACGATTACGAAACTTCATTCGGCGACTCGATACAACTACGGGATCGGATAGAGAGACGGGATTACCCTCTCCGCCCTCTTACCCCTTCTCCCTCTCTACAGCTCTCTTCTTACTCTATTATATGATTGTTCAAATAGTTATTAGTGCCAAGTCTGTTAGGGTTGCGCACTTATTCCGATCCCGAATCGATTTGAAATCGATTATAATTGATTTAATTATTTAAACAACTTAAGTGTGTATATATTTATAAATTCCTTTTCCATGTTTTTCTTGAAGTTTGCAGATTTGATTTTGTTCAAAGATTAATAATGGTCACCTAGTTATAGAAGATAGTATATCTGTACATTACAACAGTTTCATTATAATTACCTTCGTAGTCCAACGACTAAGTTGCTTTTTAGTTAATACTAAAAAGCAGTAATCTGCGTCCCGACTGATTTATTATCCCTTAATATTATCTAAAATTAATATCAAATGAAGAAAAAAAAACTAGATATGTATTCGTCACATCGATCAAAAAATAATTTGACGAAGCCCAAAAGATGTCTAGACTTACGCAGGAATAGTAATTGTGTTACCCTAATGACAGATGATGACATATGATATGGCTATATATAAGCTATATAAGCTTCGAAGACCTACACTCCGGTCAGTCATACACTGACTGACCTTTACCAGATCACCGGTCCATCTGGCTGTATATAGCTGATATATTTCTGAACAGTCATCTGATGTACAAGAAATTCAAAATTATAGTCCAAATATTAGCAAAATAATGTTAACGTGTGTTAATTAGTATTTCCGCTCCGCTTGTTAGCGCGTCCGCTTCCGCATAGTTCTGGTTCCGGATTTGCTATTCAGATTTCAGTTTGCCGTTCGACCCGACTTGATTAATGACTTTGACAAACAACGCTTCTCGCCTCCTAGTTTCAATATCTTCAAACCATAAGTAGCTACAGGAACGTCTATAGTATTCATCTATAGAGGTACTACATTTGTAGAAGAACAGTTTGCCGAGATTATCCAGAGGATTAGTCAGCTGATGATGCAGAAAAGAAGTATTGAATTTACTGTATACAATTCTATTGAAAGATGTCTTAATTAAGTAACATAATTACGTTGAAGTTTTTTTTTTTTTGGTGACAAACGCGCGAGTAGCCCTAATTATAAGGCGAGAATGGTTGTGGGTTCAATCACCACCTATACTCGAGATTCCGGTGAATGAAAATATCTTGAGTAAACCGGAAACCAGGAATGTGCTCCTAAGAAACCACTTTTGTCAGCCGCTTGCAAGAATTGCTTTGACTCTCGCTATGAAAGACGGCTTCAGTTACTCATAGAAGGAATATTATATGGACTATTTGTTTATTGCAAAAATAAAAGATTCTACCTTTTTGTTTCTATTTGTTAACGATATAAACAATACTAAACTTCGTAGACAACTGCTATGAGTAACCATTTTAATTTCTGCTCCATTATTAACGAACAACTCGCTCTGAAACAAAACAAACATAATTTTACGGTCGGTAAACAAACGCTTTTTTAACAATCTCACACAAATATTATAAATATATATTTTGAGAGCTGCAAATATAACTTTGTACTGATTCGTGGAAGCTCCTACCTGGGTATTAAATGTATTAACACTACAAGGTCAGGGTCCCTATTATACCCGCTGTAGTTCTTCACTCAGGTAAAGCCTTTAAGTTTAGATAAAAGATAAATGGAAACTTACTAATCGTGTCTCTCTTTCACTCATCTACCTGCTCCCCTGTTCGCATACCCTTTGAGAGCGTTCAGCAAGAGACGAACAGAATGTTTACTTGATGGTATATGTCTGTCTAAAACACCCTGGCGCTAGTTAAGATGATATACATAGCATCAAAGGGTGTAAGGGGTCTCGCACAACAACTCACGGGACCCAAGTCAACCTCACCTGCTCGTGGTGCATGCACCCTGCTAATCAACAAACGAGGTTCTGGCTACCACCAATCCTCATTGAGCAAGCGTGGTGGGAAATGGCCCAATTCCCCTCAAATTAACCCCTACAATCATGGAGGATATTTAAAGGAGGTCTATGTCTGGTAGTGGACGTCTATCAACTGATGATGACATAGCATCACATTATGCTCGTCAATCGATATATAAGTTGTTAAATCTCGTTATCCCAACAGTTAATCTATATAGAACACCTTCCAAACCGGAACACATAAATGTTTATACGATATTGTTTGGTAGCAGTGACAGCCGTTGTGGTGGTATATAAATTGTCTCCGGCAACAGAACCACCACCGATGGTCCAATTATACCGTGTCCAACAACAGCGATGATCACTAATTTTTTTTTAAATGTTTTTTATTTAATTTTGACCAAGGTTTTAATGTATGAACAGAATACGTTTAAATTTTAAAATCGCTTTAGAATGTTGATACGGTTCCGGCGGGCGCGTTACTACGCCTTAACGAAGTCAAATTTATTACTTCAATATGTCGGAACGGGTTTTTTTTTCACATTCTTTTCGCCTCTTACATAAGTACACAGCTTTCGATTACTTACACTTTTAATTGTACATATAAAGCGATACGGATATGTTTTAATCGCTGACACGATTCAAGTATAGCATTGATAACGGCCCGATCAACTGCTAACGTTATTACTCCTCATCTATTTATAGCGGCAGTGTAAACATTTTGGTATGTTGAAGGTTTTTATTCGCTTGGCCTGATCATAACCTGCTTTATAGTACTTAGCTGCTATTACTAACATTAATTTAGAAAATATTTTTTTTTTAAATTGACGTTCTGTTTAGTTATACAGGTAGTATTTGTCTAGCTACTATTGCCTGTGACAGATAGTCGATGTAAGTTCCAAACAATAGTGTGGGAAACATTACTTTTGTTCCGATTTGAAGGGCGCTGTAATTACTAAAAATGGGGTAATGAGACTTAACATCATATCACCAGGACGAACACAGTTTGATAGTGTATATTATACTAAGTAGCACCAGATTATAGCCAGGCGTATTATTTACTAGGTAACCGTCCCGCTCGTATCGTACATATATAAATAGATCTAATGATCTATTCTACAAGTAAGCATTGGTATACGCTCCAAGCAGTCAAATAAGCTCTGTATACCCTGGTTCCCTAAATCTGTTTAAATAATAAACTCTCAAGGTACTCCAAAGGTATACAACTATTTTTTGGCTGTTATTAAATTTGTGAGTTTAAGTAGAGATGAATGCAGAGATTTCGGGTGTGGTTGCATACCCCGCCCGAAATCTCTGTGCACCGCTCTGTCGATAAGAACACAAAGAAAATAAGATTTCTTCTGGTGGTACACCATGATAAAAAATAAAGAGCACTTGCACAATTAATCTGTAGTTTATGAGAATAATCTTCATCCCGTTCTCATGTTATACTTCGAGGCGATTTTGTATTGTTGCGTTTGTAAAGCGACCGGCGGGTGCTATTTTCGTCCAACGGCTTTAATGCATAAGGTCGGCGGCGCGTTGCCCGCGAGTCCGGAGCACGGATCAACGGCATCAGGGAAGAAGACGAACCCTCGCCTTGTCCTTCATTACTCATCGCCGGAATGCCACGGAGACGCCGCTGGCGATTAATCAAATTAATTACGTTCATTTCCTCGTGGACAGGGTTACCGCCGTACGCCGTCGCGGCTGCAGTGACTAGTTCACAAAACATATACACAAGCATATGAAAAATTTGTTATAAAGCTATATACACGAGAACTTGATAAGCAAAGAGCGTTTTCTTTCATCTTAAGATTAAACAATTTCTATATTACGTTAAACTTCATGTAAACAAAATTACAGGTGAAAAAAAGCACCTAAACAAATAATCTGTAACATAAATATATTATTAATACATATAATATATATAAACATACATTAAATATATACAATGAAAACACTACAAACTAAGTCTGTATTCCGAGATATTTGGAGAAGGCCTATGTCTAGCTGTGGACGTGTATCGGCTGATGACGACACTATCTTTTATATCCCCACTACTGGGATTCTGCTACGAGGAGTGAATGCTATCTTTTTATTCAACGAGACGAGCGAGTCGTTTACATGATGGTAATGTATACGGTCGCAATAACAGTTTAGTGCTCGTTAAGATATTTACACAGCACCACATTGTGCTGGCATTGAGATATAAGATGTTAAGACTCGTTACCCCAGTAATTTCATTAGCTACAGTGCCCTTCAAACTGGATTACAGTAATGTTTGCACACTACTGTTTGGCGGTAAAAGTTAGTACTGTGGTGGCACCAACCTAAAGGGTCTCTGGTTAGATTTCAACCATCCCCAATATTTGTTGTAACTGGATAATAAAAAGAAAACCTTTAAAGATATTAGTCTCTAGGTCTTAGTCTGTTGTGGCAGACCGTCTAGGTAATAGAAGTGTACAAACATCAGTCTTCCAGTTTAACATAAGCCCTGTAGCTGTTGTATCACTATGGTGTGGTGGTATATCTTTGGGGGGAGGCCTATGTCCAGCAGTGGACGTCTATCGGCTGATGATGATCACTACATAGTTATAGCAGTATTAATTATCTTTAAGAATAATGAAAATGGAATCCCTATTGAAATATCCTAACACTAGAAAATTTTGTAGTTAAAAGGAAAAATGTTATGGGTGGTGGTTGTTTTTAGGGTGTTAGTGTAGGTAACCCTAACGATGAATGGTCACTGGAGTGCTGAGTCATACTCCGGCCGTTCGGAGAATTGATGCGTATGATGATTGAAGGTGCAACGACCGTAAATATAGTATCTGGCGTGGTTAAACTGTTTACCAGCTCTTTCGCTTTATAGCCTCTGAATATTTTATAGCTTTTTCTTAGAACCGATTAAATTCCGAAATAGCGTACGAAAGGTGTGAAAAAAAATTCTCTTTAAAGGGAGTCTTTACAGCATCCGTTCGTTTATTTTAAAAATTAAGGCAATCTTATTTATAATCAAAAATGACCTTTAACATACCATCTTATTATCTATAATTTATTACCGAAATTGAAAGTGATGATAAATCATCATATTTGTATATTATATATTTTCATCAAGAATGAATGACTGAATATATATATTTATATATATATATGTAGATTTCCAGAGATTCATTGACTCATCACGAGATCGCATCTCATCTCGATACAGTCAAAATTTTGATAGAGATATTGCTGTCCATCGGATGAGATGATGATAAACGGACGCTTTGTTCTGAGATTGTTTTAGATGGTGTTCAAGAGTGTATGGACTGTTGTAAGTTAATGCATTTCACCACCACCATCATCACCACTCAACACCAGGCGATATCGTAATTTAGTACTCATCTTATTACCTATTTTTATCGTATACTAACATTAGTTTTATCTACTTCATAGGTAATTACTATAGTAACAATGAGATGTATCTCCTTAAGTTATCAAACGGTTAAAAATTCGTGTTGTAAGAAGCTATCGGTAACACTCCAGTTAAATAATTAAAAAAGTTAAATTTAACTTTTTTATGAATTATTTATACTTAACCATGGTTTAACGTGTATAACAGAATAACTAAAGTTTATATTATGTTCCGGTTTCTATTGGGTTCTCAAAAATCTCACGTGACGTATTCGTTTAACGACAATTGCATTCATAACGTGGGCCCCGTATGCATTTTTTTTTTATTATCAAAATCCAAACGAATATAATACAATGGTACATAAATTAGTTCTAGAAAATAAAAGGTACGGTTAAAGTTACCCGTATCTATGCATCGTAGAAACCATTAACCGATTGTCAGTCTAGTCCCCCCTCCCCCCCCCCTCTATTCTCTATTTACCCGCACTCTCACGGTCAGGTGTCTTGAACAATAGTTGAGACCTTGCCCCCCTTTACATTGTCCCCTATAAATTCGGGTCCTTAAGACGTGTAACGGTCCCGTGTTTAATATGGCAATGCGTTTTTTTTTAATTCATTCTCGCGTGGTTCACATCGGCTCTTTAAATGGATGAATTGATTTTGACCTTATTTATAAGAAAAGAAAAAAATTATGGTTAGTTACTACCTACTTAATTATTACTTAATAAAGCTACTACTAGTACTACTAGACTATTACTAAATCTTGATAAAGCTGCTACTAGGTGTCGGTCTAGGTAGGTACCACCGCAGCTCCTATTTCCGTCAAATTTCGTTCGTTCCTTCCGTCAAACAGTAATGTGCATACACTACTGTGTTCCGGTTTGAAGGGCGCTGTAGCTAGTGTAATTACTGGGGTAATGGGAATTAACATCTTATGCCTTAAGACGAAGACCACTTATCCTAAGACCGCGTTGTTACGGGCAGGAGTCTTACCATTACCTGATCGCTTCGTCGAATAAAAAAAGCCGTTATCTTAAACGTAACTTTTTTACATCCCTTTTTTTTTAATTTTTAACTTTTTAATATGTTTCCCGGTTTAGCGATTAGAGTGTTTTGTGAGATATAATTCACTTCCGGTCGTTTCGATTCTCGTCTCGATCATTAGCTTTTCTTGCCCACATCGTCTCCCTAATAACCCTTGATATCATCCAGCTTTCAACTTAGTCTACCTCTTTTCTTTTGCCATCTCATAGTTACCATTCCTTTATGACTTTAATACATATTTACTATTTTTTTAATTATTCGAACCAACGAGAACGGGACGTTTAACTGATGGTAAATACAAACTGCCCATAACAACGAGGCACTAGTTAGGATGATATACACAATTCTATATTATGTTTGACTCTTTGGGACATACAATGTTAACTCTCGATACCTGTTACTCTAGTGGCTAAACCGCACACTTCTGTTTGGCGGCAGAAATAGGCGCTGCGGTGGTATCTAGGCGGTCTCCGGCATTATCTGAAATCTTGATAAGAATATCTAGAAGCAAAAGTTGTGTAAACTTTTAATTTAGTGTAGTTGTTTCGATTTTAAAAGGATTAGTCCTTAAAAGTTTTACAATGTAATATGTTAATTATAAAACTACGGGATTTCCTTTGTTCCTTCCTGTCAAACCGGCGATACTTGTGGGGGTAGTATAAATGTATTTTTAAAAAATTTCCAAGGTCTAACTCAGTTGGCTTAAGCTAGATAAACATTCCGTAGGCCCACCCCCTTCGTTAACGCCAACATGGCGGTGCGCCGAGTTAATTTTACAGCCCCTAAACACGAAACCGTGGTGGTGAACTTCGTTTATTTATGAGCAAAAACAACTCGTTTTATTGGGTGCTGGATACAACCCCACGAGTTATTGGACAGTTTTATATACAGGGTAAAATAGACAGAAATAAAAGTTTTATATTTTATACACGGTATTATAATGAAGCAATCCGGCTTGAAAGGATTCCTTAGATGTGTTCGTAAAGTTTTTTGGAACGTTCTTACTTTGCACATAAAGTTACACAAACAGAGGAATACTATATATATATATATATATATACTAAATTACGTATATTTAAACCAGTTATAAAATTATGATCAGAGGAATATTATATATAAACCCTATACAAGAAGAACAATATGTAAGTGTATATAATATATGAATTGTGAATGTGGTCACAATCTGCAAAAGGACACCGGTTCCTACCAAAGATGATTAGCCAAGCTATTTAAAAAAAAAACATATAACTTCAATAAAAAAGTTGGTGAGTTCCACAAGCTCGTGATACCATTATTGATAATATTACGTCCGCATATCACTAGAAGTCTTCAAGGTACAGTCAACTCATTCTGCCTAAATCGGACTGTAGACAATAATTAAAAACCTTCAAGTACTTCGACTATGAAGTAAAAACCTCTATCAGCTCAGCACCCCTGCATCTACGACTGCCGTAAAGTACTGCAACTACAACACCTTTACAATCGGTGCACAGTAACCCTTGTATTTTACTGGTAGTCGTTCAGGGGGAGACGAACGTACGATAACCTGATGGTAAGTGATACATTGCATCACATTGCGCTCGTCGCCTTAAGGCAAAGGATGTCTCGTTACACCAGTAATTTCACTAGCTACAACTGCTTTCAAACCGGAACACAGTAGTTTGTACAGTACTGTTCGTCGGCTGCAATACGCGCAGCATTGATACCTTCATAGACCGACACAGATCTACCATCAATGCAATGGATATATAAAACTTCCTCCCCTCTCCCTACAATTGGTACTGGTAGAATAAGTCCGTCGGGATTTAACTCTTGTCTTTATTGGACTTAAATATGGGTGGTTAAGAAAGCAATATTTGCTTTAATACAATCGGGGTGAAACACACAAAATAAGTCGGCCCCGACCTCTGTGAGTGTACTATTAAATTTTACTTGGTATTTCACCCCCGTCTGAAGCATCCAGTGAATTTTTATTGCAATTTCCCGACGAACGGTGAAGCGAGCCATTGTTATTGTTCTATTTGACTTCGCCGTTTCGAGATAGGACGATTTTATTAGGAGTCTCGGTACTTTGCAGCCGCGGGACCGTGTCCTGAGTGTTATTCAAGGGCTACAGTTTAATATTTATTGCGAAAATACAGAAGATATATTATCACTGTTAATATTTATAAACCGTTAGTTGCTTCTTCACTAAGGGAATATAACAGGCTATTCCCCTCCGCTGCGGTGGCCTCAACATCCCCGCAACTCCCTTTGGGGAAGGAACTTTGTAAAATCCGTTTTTAACCTATACTTGAGAAAAGGAATATTTCTACCAAAGTTCAAGCCTTCAGATCTTATGGTTCCAGATATCGTGATGAGTGTCTACATAGGTAGATATCTCTTGTATATATATATATAAGTATAGACATTCTTTCTGGGATATGTTTATTACTTCACTACATTTCAAATAATATAAACATGTCTCCACAGTACTGCAGCTCACCAACTTTAAGATAGAGGTGGTGGGCTCCAAAGCCTCGTTAAGATTTTAAACTTTAGTAGCATTTTTTTTTTAAATAATCTTGCTAGCTACTACATTTACAGGACCAGGATATTCTAAGCTAGTACACTGTAGTACTATCTGCTACCCTATTATTACTTAACACCATGTAAAATGAGGTCGTGTTAGTCTATGGTCAATGAAACAAAGTATAACGTGTTACATCTTAACTTCTTACGCACACGGAGTACATGAACGACTCAAGTGATTTTTAATTATTTTTTTTTGTTTAGTTCGAAAAAAGGTCCGGTCAAGATATTCTTAACTTTGGCCATTTTGTTAACATTAGTAATATTTTTCTAAGTTCTGTTTGCGGTCACTTTAAAATGTAGTTACTTATGTTATATATATATATATATATATATATATATATATATATATATATATATATATATATATATATATATATTGTAACGTTATCCATCTTAGTTCGCTAAAAGATATTAATTTTAATTAATGTCTACTAAACTGGGCCCGTTACCCCAAAATGAGATAAAGTTAAGTTTGCCAACTCGCCGCTAAACGACCGCGTGGTATTTAACGGGTTAGCGAAGAAAACATTATTCATTTTCTCGATTCCAACCATATTAGGGTTGCCACGAATTTGATATATGCAATGAAATTTAAACAATAATCTTGTATTGATTAGATTAACAACTCTGTTAAATGTAGTCCTCATGCAAAAACATCTGTTGCGGGAGACCGTTTAGGTAGGTACCACCGCAGCGCCTATTGCAGCCGATAAACAGTACTGAGGTCCGGTTTGAAGGGTGCTGTAACTAGTGTAATTACTGAAGTAACGAGACTCAACATTTACGTTACAGGCGATGAGCGCAATGTGCTGCAGTATATATCATCCTATCTAGCGCCACGTTGTTATGAGCGAGCGTAATCGTCGCTTAATTAAATTAAGTTTTTTTAATTATATTCGTATCAAAATTTTGTTTTATAGAAACTATTTTTTAAAAATCTATCATGGTTATTAAATTTTTGGTTCATAGTAACGGTCGCGCTCTCTTAGTACGAAGCGACATCTATATATGTTCACTGCAAAAAGGAATTTATTTGTCGCAACTGTACGCTAGATGGCAGTTATACTAATTTTAATTATAATCTTTAATCGTCAACGAAATATAATTACGATTTTTATCTACTACAAGATAAACAATTACACAGTTTAAGTGGCAAAGAGGTTGGTGGTAAAGGTTACGTTACATCCAGTACACTCAGAATACTTTGGCTCTGATATATTGTCAAATAAGGGATGCTAATATGTTCGCAATATGTATGTAGGTGGTGGTATCTAACAAAGATATGAATAAACTTAATTTTGTGATCCCGGAGTCGGAGTGGATATCGCCTTTTTGCAATCGCTTAGACACTACCCAACGGAGGTATAAATATTGAATTTTCTATGAAAATGATTGAATATATTAATTTTGGCAATGATTTACGATATTACTACTCAACAAGAAATTTTGTGTTAGAGAATAGATCTGTTATAATAAAGTGACTGATTAAAAGGGTGCCGTTTCCATCTGACATCATTGTACTAATCCATTTGACTGTGTTTGCTATTCCGCGTCGCTGTGCCAGTTATTATAGTCGCCCGTGCAATTATGGTCCTTAAGTTGTCCCAAATTAAAGGAGCAGTGTCGTCACAATTGCGTAACTGCCTCCATTAGCCCCGCCGTAATTTATTAGAGTAAACCCAAGTCGAAATTTAGATACGAGCCGATGTAATCAGAGCGTTGGAACTCGTCAACGAGATTGTCATCGAAGAGTCATACTGAATTAGGGCTGTGTGGTGCTGTAAAAGCTATTTTATAACGTTTCATTAACGTAACGTATTAATAACTGTTTAATCTCATTAATTTTTTAAACCGTTGTAACTATTTATCAGTTTGAAAATTTTTGTAGATTATTGTGATACATTATGTATTTAACATTACACAGTCGTATATTATCAAGTGGTATACAATCTCCAAAAAAATTTTTACTAAACATCAAGTCATGTTAATTTTTATTTTTTCAAATGTTAGATTTTTTTTAATTTGTTCAATGGTGGTTATGAGTTCAACACCTTTCCGTATTATGTATATATCTTTCTTTGTATCACCTCCGTAGTTTCAAATAAATAACCTTCAAATTGTGTTTGTTATTCATACACTTATAAATATGGATGCTTAATGATTACATTTCTATAAATTTTATTTAGTAGTCGAACGCGGATGACGGTTAAAATTTAAATGGCCATTGCTCATACAACTTTTGATTTTACTTGTGAACAATGTCAATTGAAATTGAAATCGTTGAATATCTCCGGTGGGTATATTACGGCGTGACCATTAATTTCGTACCAGACCTAGAGCTCAATTTGTGTAAGACGCTCCTTGCCCAGTCTTTCGCTCACGTACCAGATGCCAGATAAAACATGGCGGGCGACGCAGTATTTAAATCATGCCACGTAAACCGTCGTGACTTCCGACTGCGGCCAAACTAGCTTGGACCCCCGCGGTGTCACCGCCGCCGTTTTAATGTACACGAAAATTAAAGCTATGCCTCGGTTACTAAGCTCACGGTAATTTGGTTAATGTTATGGCCGGAGCGTTTACCGAGTTCATTAATTACTTTTTTAAGTTGTGAAGGAAAGGGGGGAAGGCTGAGCGGCGAAGTGAGCCGCTTGTTCACTTACAAATTTAATAAGTTGTTTTTTTTTTTTTTACGGAACTAGATAGATGAAATATCATTTTTTAAATGTAATCCTCTCAATTTAGAAACGTCTCTATAATCGCTAGTAGCAATACCAATAAAGCCATCATTTCATGTTATTGAGTTGTTCATGATACTGACTTATGTCCAGCTTTGGGCGTCTGTTGATTTATGAGGATAATTCACTTCCTTATTCATTTCTTAAAACATGGCCATGTGGCAGCAAAAATTTTTAAACTCTCATCATTATCATGAGTCGATAAACGTCCTACTGCTGGACATAGGGTTTTACCGAAAATCTCCATACTGATCTTATAAGTGATAAATAACATCGTATATATTATTAATAATATTATTAGATTTTCTATTACTATTAGATTTTTCTCATTAATACAATTTTGGTATACATACCACTTTGTCCAAGCCATGGTTGATCAATTCCAGAGCTTTGTAAATTTCAAGTTAACTCTGAACAGTTCAATCTAAACTTTTAGGTTTCAGTTTCATGTTTCGTATGTTTTTTTTTTCATTTTACCTTTGCACGTTTCACTTGTAAAACGTAGCGGGTTAATTTTCGTGCCGAAACAATGTCATGGCAATTACTTGCAAGTTAACATTTTTAAGCGGATTTTTTAAATTTACATCAAATTCCAACGAAACTATTTCGCCTTCGCATTTACCATGTTCGTGTTTGATAGAAATGTGTGTACTTATTACTTGCATATGCAATTCTATTCCGGAGTTATTACTTGTAATCAACTGTACTATTTTAATGACATAGGAACGTAACTTAATAATTACAAGCACTTTATACTTAGCTACCCTTGGTTTGCAGTTAAAGTAGATATAATCGAATTGTCTATATATAACACCATATATTTTCAAAAATTATAACTTTATGTAGACGGTCCAAGTTATCATCAAGTTTTTAACTGATAATTGTTGGAATCGCGTCCCTTTACAGCAATCATTTATCGGGTTAGGCCATTTTCTGAACCATTAGTTCCAACACCCTATCTAACCGAGCGAGAATCGATTTTATTTAGTTATTACTGACCTCATAATCCATATCTATATGGAGTAAGCCTAAACTGGAGATCTAAACCAAATGATTCCTATTTTTGAAATCCTTTTAATGTGTAATTATTATTTTAGACTCTTATCGCGGTTAGTTATATTAATGATCAGTTTAATTAACTAATTCATATTTTACAACTATATGTTAGTATTGTTATTGTAGTTTAATAAGAATTTTGTAACGCTCCTTTGTCCTATTACTGTAATGTAATATTAGATGATAAATAAACATTAACACCCCTCAAATTCTTGACGTATTGAAAACTGCGTGGGATGAAGTTGATGTGGGCGAGCTTATTGTTTATATCTTGTATGGAGGCGTTATATTTTAAACGAAGTCCCAATATTTGTTTGGAAATATAGAGTAGAGAAAGACGTCAAATTTATTAAAAAAAAAAACGTTGACTTGGTTAATGAACAGACTTTTAAGCTATTGTGTTATTTATATTTGCAAAAGCTATTGTTACATCAAAGAGATGGTTTTACATCATGGCTATATATATCTTAGTATGTTTCGCGATAATAGTACAGAACTATCGAAATCTGATGCTTTAATTAGATACTTAAAATATTTCAAACCCGTGTAATCTAAAGTAAGAACTCTCAAGTATAAGACAGTGTTACGAAGGTTCAAAATCACCGCCGAGAAACGAGCATATACTACACCATCAAATTAAATCCGAAACGCCACTTACAAATTGCACCATCAGATCTGATGCACAATTACATCCAACCGCACCGAAATTAATCACCAGACTCAAATACATTTGCACATTACATTGTGAACTGTAACTGGTATGCAGATCGTTGGTGATTTATGATTCGTCACACTACCTACTGGATACTACCTGTTTTGAACTGAGACTCGGTTTGGTAACCTATACTTTTAGTTCACAGCCCGGTGTAGGTAGGCGTTCTTTGTTTATGCGTACAAAGGAACGCACCCTCGCAATGGGGTCGCACCAGTGTCATGGGGGTTTACAAAGAATTCACGGCCATTTTGTATACAGAAGGTATCTGTATATTGTGTTCGATATCGACGCAGTCATTGACCCTGCCAAACTGATGGTATTAACGTTAGCGGATACATTAATTACTCTTGTTATAATTATTGACACATTTTATGTACATAAAAAATTTAACCGGAAACGTTAGAGCTCAAATGTGGTGTTCGTATGAAGTAAATAAGGGTATTCTGACAACTGATTTACCATTGTAGGCTTTTGATGGTAAAGCGTTCGCCCAGAATACTTCGGCTGTCACAAATCACCAATCGGTACCCAGCAAAAAAGAGGGCCTGAAAGGAAGGACCCTATCTAGCCGCGGCGTCATGAACGCAACTATTCTTACTGCACTTTGTAGATCCTTTTATATCTGTTAAGTTAGAATCGAGTCGAAATAGAAAAAAAATTGAAAGTAGTTAAATAGTATAATATATAGGATATTTAATATTATCTAATCAGTGGATTATAATCTTGACTGTCTCCTGAAAGAGCAATGAAAAAATATAGTGTTTTATTTGCGCTCCAGTTCATACAATTTTTTTCGCTTGTGGGGCAATCTTGCATTGGATACCTTTCTGCTGCGAGGGCAGAAGAGTTATGCTGGACTCTTACCGAAATCACCCCACAGTTTCTCACTCAGCACGGATCGGAACGCTTTCGCACACAACTGTGGGCTACGGTTGATACTATAGTAATTTACTGTACTACCATGTAATATATATAACCATAGTCTTTTTAACTGTAATAAATTATTACTTAAGTTAGAAACAATGTTTAATGTATAAAGTCGTTTAGCAAATCTAACGTGACTCCCCGGTCACGCGTCCCTTGATTATTAAGCGATAGAAACCAGAGCGACACAGTAGTACGGCGACGTTTACCTCCTCTTTCTCTCCCCCATCGCGCCTCTGCCTCCACCATCACGGGGTGCGCCTAAAAATAACATTGTTGATTTAGCAACAAGTGTGTCCCAATTGTTTGCCAGCCAATGCGTTTGCTTTTGGGGCGAGCCCTATTTGTGTGGAGGGGCCAGTGTTGTTACTATCCGTATTACTCGTACAATCATTTTTTCTTAAGTACAGATTTATCGGCTAATGGTGATGATCATGTCTAAGTGAGTTAATGTAAAACCGGTTTATTAAGTGAATTTAAAAAATATATTCAAAAAGTAGATTAAATTATTAAATTTCATTGACCGAAGACCTACAGCATCTTAGAATTGCACAGACAAATATGACTGGGTAGTTATAGTAAAAGTAAGTTTATTTTTGCAAATTCCTCTAAAGCATGTTTCTGTTTTTAATGTTACTATAAATGTCTTTCACCGAAGATTACTAAGATACCACAGTAAATTTTTTAAGGCAGTAGTGTATAAATAAATCATTTTTTGGTATGATAAATGCTGTAGCTAATGTTATGCCAATCCGACATATTACCTTATATACACGGACGATAACCATGTGGTTCATTGTGAACATTCCAAGTAGGACCTCAATGCCATGTACAGGCTTAATACATCAGAACATCCTACATGTCCATACGTTTCACATATTTCTCTTCAGTACAGTCATAAAAAATTCTTCGTCAAGTATTAAGGTCTCAAACGCGGAATAGGGTTTATCTACTATTGCCTATAAACTCCAAATTTCATTATTGGTTATCTTTACATTCAAGAATACGGAAAAACATCGGATCGAGTTCGTTGGATGGTATTCACGATCTTGGAAAAGAGGTTAGGGTTATGTACGTTGGTAAAAAAACTTGCGCTCATTCATCTGATTCGAATTTTAGGAAGCTTAATACATTTGCAATGTTCGTAGATATATCTACCTTTTCCTGAAGGTATAGCTGATGTACTCACATAGATATAGCAGAAGCTGTGCTAATGTCCGGCACGTCCTGTATCATGATATCATATGTAATGATAATTACCACCGGCTCCTATTATTTTCCGTGACAGAAACGCGCTGAAAAATTATGTACCGTCATATATTTGCTTTCCCCTCGTTCTATTGTGGTACTTTGTCACATTAAGTGCTTTCTCCCCCTCCAACTCGCGTGTACTTTGTGTACGTTCCCATCGGAAAATCAATATGGGAGCGACGATTATCATAAGATTTATTATTCTGTTATTTTGTTACATTCCCAAAGAATAATGAAAACTAAGTAATTTCTAGAAGTATTCACTTGCATTCGAGAGATTATTAAACAGACTACAATATGAAATTGAATAGTCATAATATTTTTGTCTTTACCCGTAAGTGTAATTTGAATATTATTTTGTACTATACTAGAATACACCTTGAAAATATTTAACTGCATCCGTGGCACAGCAGCTAAGCTTTTGCCTTGTAAGACAGATGTTTCTAGATCTCTATCTACCATCTTCATATTGTAAATCTGACGCTATAACAGCATTCCCGTGTCCCGTCTGTTAATATATGAGGGTTGGAGTGTTTTGAAAATTAATCATCATCCAAGGTTTCATAGTCATTGCGAAATTGTCACACCAAATGAAATTTGTCTTAAACGTCGTTATAATGATAATATAACCTTTAGTGTTTCAACACCTTCAAACGATATAGTTTTAAAGAAATTGGCTACCGTTTCGGTTGCTGAAACATTTTTCAATCCAACGTGAATGCAGAGATAATAGAGCATTTACATGCATTCATATGATGCTATCGTTCTCATGCTTCGGGAATTGAATAACTGCTGTCCAATAAAGCAGTGGTAGCTACAAAACGAATTGGCGCGCTTCCATAAGAAATAACATCCAAGTCATGCATCATACTGTGAAGTTACAAAATGTTTATAAACGTTTGATGTTATACTAGGGAGAAAAAACATTTAATAACCATCAGCATGGAATCCCATTATTGATAAAGTTAAACCAAACACCAAGCGTACAATTAGAAGACTTTAAAAGACAGCCAATCCTGTGGATCATACTAGACAATAACACCAAAGCCTTAACTTACTCCGTTATGACTATGAAATCAGGATATCTTATCATCTCAATGCTTCGTTAACCAAAGATGCTGTAAAGCACTAGAAACTTCGAGGAAATAAATACTTAAATAATTGCGATAAATTCTAATTTTATTAAAATAAATATCATATTTTAATTACCTTGAAGAAATATTACGATAGTTTTAATTAAGATATACGAGATATATTTTATACATTTGATAATTAAGAAGTTACAGGTATAGTAGGAAATCTAACAGAAATTTCTAATCTTATATTCTTCTCTACAAGACCTATCTATTCCCTGAAGTTAACAGTATAGCTAGGAATTATAAATTCTTATCTGATTTTTTAAAGACTATTACATGATTTAATACTTAAAAACTATAACAGTGATATAGATCTCATCTACGAAATCGCAGATTCTGTAAGAGATGACCAAACTGTATTTGACTGAGCTAAGAAAATATTTTAGAATAATTACACAAATCATTTTCTATGGACTGAAAATGTCTGAGCTTATATTTAGATTTATCGCTTATCGAGATTTATGTAACATTATCATTGGTATATTGGACATTGATAATCTGACTTAGATTCGATGAGTTATTATCAATATTCATTTATATCTTGAAATGTTATTTCCTATCTTATAAATAATATTCCCTTTATTAATTAGTATATTATGAATGTGTACTATGTCACATAATTCATATTTCATCATTATCAGTCTGTGTATGATTTTATTTAATACATTGATTTCTTCAATTATCACACATTTTTTTTAATATAAGTGATTTTTGGTTCGGCTTTGTGCAATGCAGTCGCCATTGGCGGTGAATTTGACAAAAAAAAGGTAAAATTGAGTTTAACAATTTTAACAAACAAAATGAAATTTTGATGTATTGTTCATTACTATTACGTTCATCTTCATCGTCATCAAACGGGAAATTTTTAATAGCCGAGGATAGGAATTATATTTAAATTACTACAACCAAGTATTTTCGAGGGTCACTGATTTACTGGTCATTCACCATCTAGTGTTTTTTTTTTATATGTTTTGTTTTATATGTTCTTTCTTTTCGAGGTTCTATAAATTTATTCTAATGTTGTCTATCAAACTAATGGAATTGAATGAAAACTAACTGCTTAAAAATCTATTTTTTTTGATAGCAGTACTTTTACTTAAAATAGTGAATATGCTTGGACTTTTTTCATTTTTCCTTTAAGGACTGCACACCGCACTCCGCTGTGAAGAGAAATGCTGAACAGTCTAAATCTAGGTCGCCGGTATCAACAGGTGCAACTGCGTCACTTAGTTTAGTGCAACTATTTCAGTGCTTATTTAGCTACACTTCAGTTCAAAATATTTATACACTATATTTAGTTTTTTTTTTTTAATTTACTTTATCTACTTGCGCATTACTTACTCATCAGGTTTTTACACAACTTGTCTCTTCAGACATTTATTATTGCCGAAAGATTAATTGCTATGCAATGTGATTAATTTTACTGAGATTTACTTGAAATTAATTTTATTTTTAATATGAACTTTTAATCTTTTTATATATCACTAAAAATTTTAATCGTCATCATCTTACCATCTAAAAGAGTAATAATTGCCATATAGTTTCTTTATGTTTCTGTCTAAGTCATACTTGTTTGAAAATCGTTTAATTGTTTTATAACTTTCTTCAACTTTGCCGCTTTATTAAAATCGTAATAGTTATTAATTTAATTACTGAGTACTTTAACACATCTTAATTGTATGTAAATTCTTTCAAAGCTTTTTGTACGGTTCTAGTGAGTACTGTACTCTTTATAGCTTACTATGACAAGTACAGAATGTTATCGTTAGTCGAACTGGTGATGTGTACTTCAAGAATAATTGTTAGGTGGTGTTCTCGTTTGTATTTTAATGTCTGCTGAAGATGGTGTAACGTTCGCTGAAGCGGTCGGTGTTCCTTGGTAATATCGAACGTTGGCAATATGACGGGCGTGCTGGTGAGGCGGGTGGGTGGTGGATTCGAATGCGCAATTTTCGTTATTTCTCCAGAGTATCAGCCGAACGCCGGCCGAATTTTTATATTTTCCCGAACCGAGGGCGGTCAATTTATTTGTCGGACGTAGTCTGGCCTGCTTCCTGTCAGATAACTTCACAATATAATGTTGGTAGTGCATTTTATTGGCGAGTTATCCTACTTTCAACGAATACGGCTGTATGGGCCACAAATTTGTATTTCACAATTTAAATTATAATTAAAATAACTCGTTTTAAAATAATTTTAATTGCTATTATATACAAAATTAGTATTTCATATTCAATCTCTATCGTCTTCTAGTTTTTATTTGATTAATGAATAAATAGATAAATAGTTATTTATGTTAAAATATCGTTATTAATTTGTTCGAGGTAAACAATAATAGTAAATATTGATCCCTCATGACTCATCATCAGCCGATAGACGTCCACTGTTGAGCTTAGGTCTCTTCCATAGAGTTTGTAGGGGTTCCTATGGGGGGATTTGAAGTATTTCTCACCACGCTGGCCCAATGCCGATTGGTGAGAGCCAGAGCCTCGTTTGTTGATTAGCAGGGTACACGGGCAAGTCAGGTTGGCTTGAGTCCCGTAAGCAGTTGTACGCGACCCCTTACATGATTATATACTCCATATTATTATAAAATTAGATCTGTAGTTATAATTGTTATTATTTTTATATTATTCTGAATTTTCACATTCATTCATTCATCATCAAATCATTCAAGAATCGTCATATATTGGAATTGGCTTCAATTTTATTTATGTCGGCATTTTCCTCTCGTAAAATAAAACTTCTATAGGAAGTGTGTTAAAAATGGTATTTTTTAACATCTTTTAATTTCTCATCACATATCTATCTACACCATTTTCCAGTTTCCTTTAGTACTGAACCAGCCAAACTTTCGTTTTAAAATGTTATACTTTAATATATTAAGAAGATATCACTTAAAGTAATCAGATCTAACTTGGGAGAAACAACACTTTACACTGTATAAAAAGATAATAAATTTTTTATCGCCTAATAAAAGTTGCCAGTTTAGGTGTGGGAGGGATACTTTTAACGCGACGCCTTGAATCGCCATTTCGTAATTGAAGCTTCTAAAGGATCACAATTCGCTTATACTATAAAAAAAAAAACTATTCCTTTATGTGGGAGTCCCTTCGGGGATATCTGAGTTGGAGCTTTCACGAATTCTGATTGCTTGTAAGCGTGTTAGATAATGTGATCCAATATTGGATCAAATGTTTCCGGCGGGTTTTCTTCTCAAAATTCGACTTATAGATACGAGTATTTGGCAAGTAAATACGGGTAAAGTGAAAGGGATTTGCCATTGTTATATTGTTTGTCTATTGTTTATGTACATTAAACATAAACCACACTGGGTCTGCGTAGTAAATACATAGTCTTCACCCCTTGTGGAAGAACGCCCCGAATCCCAGATTTAAGAAAATTAAGCGTCCTGTTCATATTCATGTTAAGAGTCCAGTGATAGTTCTGGATATTCCTCTAGTTTTGAAATATCGCGTTTGATGTATGAGAAAGATTTTCTTAAAGTTTACTTTATGTTTCTTTCATTGATTTCACCTTTGTATACGTTTAATTAGTAGCTATTGGTGGTTGACTAGCATTGGCTACTTGACGAAAGAAAGTTACTATCATCAACCGATATTTAGAACCTATACGTTAGTAATACAGACATTAAATTTACAGAAGTAAAATTATTCTTTGGGAGTCAAGACTGATAAAAAGAGTCCAAGAAATTGACTGCACGCCGGTAGAGTTCTCCAAAGCTAACTCTAGCCGGCTATACAAGTGCCGACGGCTATGGCGGTAGGCAAATTTACCGCGTACTCTTTTATTTCCCGTTTTTCGTTTCCTTTTAAAACGCAAAGGAACTGGCTCCGGATACCGACTGGCGTCTTGCCAGCGGCGACCCATTTGATGCTTAACTGCAAATTTTGCGAAACCAACCACCCTTACAATTTTTTCCTCGATTATGACATAGGAATTGATTTCTATTACGGCAAAGTATGAGATATAACTTATCCGATTTGTTCCAATAGGTATAAGATGACAAGTTAAACTTTTTATAGGCTTTTGATCAATTATCTATATCTCCTCAGTTTTCAGTTTGTTTTACTAAAGTAGATGTTTTTATAATTCTTTTCATGGCGAATAATAGAACAAAAACCAATAACCTTTTTTTTTGATAAACTTTAAACCAACAAAAAAGTTTTGTATTAAGTTAGTAATTTATATATCTTAAGTAGGTATTATATTTACTTCGACAGTTAAACCTTAGCACTTGTTTATTTGGACTTTGAACTTTTCTAAAAAATAACCCTTAAATTCATAACTTTATACCTCCAGCTGATTAAAAGTATAGTACTACTACTTTCCCTTTAACCAGATAACTTGTGAAGAATAATTTTCACTTATTTTAATACAATCGCCCCTTTATTGGAATTTGTTGAATACAGCGATATTTAAATGTTTTTTTTTTTGTTTCAGGTAAGTAACAACCGATGCTGCAGCGGCTCCCGTATTCTGCACACCCCTTATTATAATACATTAAGCTGCAACCAGAAGGTGGGATGTTGGTGCGCAATTAATTAAAAAAACTTACTTATGTTGTAATCAAATACCTTTAGGATTCTTTTAATTTGTTTTTGTTTTAATTTGTCAAAGAGACTGACGCGCAAGAATTTTGCTTTATAGTAAGTGATACGCTTGCCCATAACAATATGGCGCTAGTTAATATACACTGCACCACATTGTGGTTGTCGCCTTGAGACATAAAATGTCTCTTTACCCCCAGAAAATTCACTAGCTACAACTCATTTCAAGCCGGTACACAGTAATATTTGCACACTATTATTTGGCAGTAGAAATAGGAGCTGCGGTGGTACCTACCTAGTGGCTATATAATCAAACGTATACTGATCATTTTTCATATAAATATTTCTATAAATAAGACGGCGATTATACAACTGCCTCAGTGGCGCAGCGGTAAAGCACTTCCCGTGTAACTTAGAGTTCGTCGCTTCGATAGAGTCACATGTTGTAGAGTTAGGTTAGTTACGTTTACCCTCATATTCTAAATCTGTGGCCATTAACAACATTGCTGTGTCCCGGCTGTTAGCAGCAGAGAAGCGGAGTATTCCGAGTGAGTGTTTAACCAGCCATCTAACACGATGCGAAATTGAGTTCTGATATTAACCTTATTAAGATATTAATATTTTAAAATTGTAAGGGATTTTGCACAACTCACGAGATCCATACCAACCTCAGCTGCTCGTGACGTACTCTTCTAGTCAACAAACAAGGCCCTTGCTCCCACCAAACCGATTTGGACGAGCGTGTTAAGAAATTAACCAAATTCCCCTATATGAATCTCAACCCGGCTATGTGATCTTTGTGAGAGGCCTATATCCACCTGTCGATGTCCATCGGCTAATGATGAAGAGAATAAAAAAGTACACAAGTATATTAAGAGTAATACAATATAAGCATATAACTTTATGTGTCATAAAATTTTGTTATAGACAAAATCTTGAATTTCTTATCAGAATAGATCTTTGTTCATACATATATCTCTTTGCGGAAATCATAGAATTATGTTAAAATAAATTTATTGAATACTATTATATTAATTAATATGTATATTAATCAATAGAATATAATTTATAACAAGTTTTTTTTTTAATAATTTTATCAGTGATAAATTTATATGATGATATTGGACAGAGTCGGTGTAGCGATTTACCTATACAAAATCCCTTTTCAAAATTTTTCATAATGCCGGCGTATTTTATTAATCTCATGTTTTAATTTCTTAATAGGGTCCTGCGGGGATCCTTTCCGATGTGACGAGTATTAAAAAGGACCGCCGTGTAAAGGGCTGACCGTTTTGTTTCCGCCGCAATTTATACCGCGATTTTCACGACATACATTTCAGTAATTATATTTAACTGCTGGTTTTATATCATATGCCACAGAAAGCTAACAATTAGTGTCTATTCTTATTAGTATAACCATCACCACCATTAGACGTCCACTGCTGGACATAGGCCGCCCCTAAATATCTCTATATTTTTAAGAATTCATATGGAGGGATTTGGACTATTTCCCACCGCGCTGGTCCAATGCGGGTTGGTGGGAGCCAGTCTCGTTTGTTGATTAGCAGAGTGCACCACGAGCAGGTGATCTGCTGAGTTGCTATGCCGGTACCCTTTACATCCCCGTTAGTATAACATAAAATAGATATTTTTTATTAGTTAAATCCAAATTAGATATAATTTTTATGTATTTCCTTATCATTTCGATTTAGATACGAATTTAGAGAATGTGAAGGAAACGTTATGGGCTTCAAATAAAGAAACTAATTTACTCCGAATCCGCGCCCGCTTTGGGCATGTAATATTATAATATTCCCCTTTCGCGAATGTTCCGATATATTGAAAATATGTTAGAGACAGGTTAGGCGGAAAAGGTTCTCCGAAATCCCCTCAGTACCCGATTGCGACTTGACAGATGGTGGGATATGGAAAACGCGGAGGAATTCCGCGTGATAATATATTTACATGTTCGCGTATCAAACAACTTGTTACGTACTGTTGCGAATTTCGAGCGTCTCAATTGTGAGAATTGTGGTTAAATCTGTTGTGTTGAATAATTAATATACTTTTACGTCTGATAAAACCTTATAAGGAAAATAAATATTCAAACGTATTTACATTTATATTTAAATAAGTAATCTATGTATATACACTAGCTGAATAACTATTTTTATTTATTTTTTACTCTCCCAGTCTACCCTAAGATTGAGGAGAGAGTAAAAGTATGGATGGAGCATCGTGCAAGTGTAAAGATATTTATACATTTTTCAAATTTATTATTAGGTTATAATAAGATTTCGTAATATTAAGTATTACATATATATAAAGAACGTTACATAGAGACATAGTGTTCCCCTAACATTCGCTTAAAGGAAGCTTTACTGCGAGCTGCCCGTATGTTAGGTAGGAGCTCATTCCAAAGTCTTACAGATGTAGGTGTGAAGGAATATATATTCTATGGTGGTAGTTCTTCATTGCCAGAGACCGGTAACCACCGCAGTGCCTATTTCTATCGATAAACTGTAGTGTGCAAATATTATTGTGTTCTGGTTCGAATGGCGCTGTAGCTTGTAGTACATAACATATATTTCGAGGCGACAAGCGCAATATGTTGCTGCGAATACCATCTTCACCATCGCCACGTTATGGGTAAGCGTATCATTTACCATGAGAAGAACGACCCGCTCGTGTTATCGCTTTGTTAAATAAAAAAAAAGCCAATCCTTGTTACAAACGGAAAACTATGGTAAAATCGATTGAGCCGTTTACTAGCGACAGGCAATATGAATATACATATAACACCCCTTATTTAGCTTAGGGTTAAAAAGATCTACCTCTATCTCGCAGACTATACATTACACAGTTTAAGCAGGCAGAAAATTGATGTCCTTCGCGATAATACCTCGGCGGAGTCTTTTTATCCTTTCCATTCACCGGCGGTACTATATAAATGGCTGAAAAGCTTATATTCAGCCGATATATCACTTACTGTTCGCATTCACTGCGCAACTTTCAGGAAGTTGACGGATAAAACTCTTTTCGTACCTGCAATGTATAAGTAACTTAGGAAAAAAGATTTTTAGCGACAACTCTTACATTATTCCATTACTTTTCTTCTTTCTTTATAATAGGGGAAGTAGAGAGTTATTTCCATCACTGCTTCGTCTCCAATGAATCTTAGATTAGGAGTCTTTCATTCAGTATTGTATCATCCTTGATTTGGAATGCCTTCAATAGTAACATTCAACTCTGAGACACAAGATTGTTTCGCGTTTTATCATCTTACTAACTAACCAACATCTAGTCCAGGAATTGAACTAGCAACTCCTGTGATCACATCAAGTTAAAAAGGTTCATTCCCGTTTCAATTCCCAATCATCAGTAATTGTTGGCTGCAATCGACTACCCTCGTAACTAAACGCTGTACCCGTCGGCTCTTTGTAGCGTTTCTCATTTGTACGAGTTTATACCCACACTGGCAAGCACGTGTCAAAGCCCCACTGCAATTGTAAGAGGGGCGACGGCGAAACCAATTTGCCTTTTGTATCCCATAAAACCCCCTCAGCATACAACTGTCCCGCTCCAGCGCGGGCATGGCTGCGCGGGTGCGCGCGGGGCGGCGCACAGTGGTGCGATTAAATAACAAAGCACTCCCTACTCCCTGCATTTAATATAACATTTAATAATAAACCTTGTCATATTAGTTATAAAACAGGTTTTCCTTTGTTGCAGTTTGTATGTAATTGATTTTAGGCAGAGATAAAAAATATTGTTTGCATTTTTTAAAAAATAAAAACTAGTATAATATACTCAGTAGTTAATCCTTTATAAAAATTCTAGCCATTTAAAACTGTAATAAAATAGAAATTTAACTGTCACAGTAGCCCAGTGTCTTACATGCATACATATACATATATATCACGCCTCGTTCCCAGTGGGGTAGACAGAGACCACCTCTCTCTACTTGCTACGATCCTGACACACCTCTCTCGCTTCCTCCACTTTCATAAGCGTCTTCATGCAGTTTCTTACCGAAACAAAGCAATTCCTGGTTTGAATCCAGACTCACATGTGGACGGACCAACCGGTGGGTAAATTTTATGCAACCAGGCTTGCCACCACTTTTATATTGTAAATCTGTCGCCATAGCAATCACGCTGTGTTCCGACTGTCAACTTATCAGCCAGTAGACGTCCACTGCTGGACATAGGCCTCCCGCGAAGATTCATACCTCGATCGGGTAGGAATTTGTATAGGGTGGATTTGAGCCATTTCCCACCACGCTGGCCCAATGAGGGTTGGTGGGACTGACAACGAATGAGACCTATATTTTCGGAACGAGCTTGCTTCATCCTCCACCACCTCATTGTATCTTAAAACCGTGTGACATTACATCAAGTGTTAGCCTATTTTAAAAAACAGAAATTAATAGTTAAACAAATAAATAATCGTTCAACGAAGCGTCCATAAATCTTAACTTAATTAAGTTAGTAAAAAAAATATAACGAAGTCTCCATTACACTTACCGCGCCTGTGCCTGACACTGCGTTAAAGCACTCGATGGCTGACTGTGCAGAAAACAGCCTCCGAGAGATGCGAGGGGCCCGCTTTATTTCAGCAGAACAAAATGCGCGGTAAACTTGTACAACGGGGACTTTGTTGCGCGTAAAACGGAACGGAACCCTAATTAAGCGGATGTCAAAAATCGGGAAACTGTCAGCGTCGTTCGCAACATGGCGGAGGTTCCCGTCGTTTTTTAGCTTATTTTTATTGCGGAGCCTTTGATTTTACAGATTAGAGAATTTCCTAATAACTTAATAGTTTTTTTTGTCAGCTTTATTTGATATATATATTTTTTTCAATTTCGTGATGTTCTTACTCAAACTTAAAAAAGAAATTAAGCATCGATGTGAATTAGGCAGTAATGTCCAGCAGTAGATAAACGGATGCTGATTGATTAATTATAACTTGGGTTAAAAACTGTAAAAAAAAATCTTTTAATTTTCCTCATAAATAACTACCAGACATCATCATCAGCCTGCGGCAGTCTACAGCTGGAAACGAGACCGATGTCCAATAACATACACATATATAGGGATACAAAGACTTAACTCACTACTAGGAGAAGCCTCCTCTTATAAGACGAGAACCAAAAGCAATTACTCACCACGCTAGCCAAGTGCGAGTTATGTTCTTTCACTGCTCAAGCTCGGTGAGGATCGAACCCGTGCTACTTTAAGACTTACAGCTGTTACTAACAGAGCTATCACGCTGTATTACGTAAGGACCAATACAATCATCAGCTTTCATATCTTCGCAGCGAAACAAAGCTCGTTGTCGGACGCTAAATTGAAAATCAATTTCATTGTATTCCCTTCAGGAAACTGTTTAGCGAGTAAATTGATAAATAACAGAGTTAAGTTTTTCACTTAGCGCAATTACTTGTCTAAGCTTAACACATGATATAATAATAAAGTAAATAGCTGACTTAATTTCCTCACTGCTGGGGTATACCTTCTCTCGAAGAGAGTTGAGGCTATTATTCACCACTCCGCCAAGAGCAGGTTAATGTACGATTATATATTACTATAGATATTTAACCTTTAGGTTTTGTTAAGTTTAGTTCTTGTGATTTTTTTAAAACATGCATCGCTTAGAAAAATTGTGTATTCTAGAAATAGTAATTAAATATTATTAAATATTTAGTTCTTTCAAGACGATTTTTATTTGGAAGAGATTTAGACTATTTTATGATATAGGACAAAGAAATACTAATTGATTGATGGGGGTGGTGATACAAATAATTATCTGCAGTTTTCTATTCTGTTATTTGTGTATCATAAAAAAAAATTTAGTGACAGGTTCTTTTCTACGAATAGACGTGACGAGCGAGACATTCACCTCTTGGTAAGCAATACACTTGCCCAGAACAACATGGCGCTAGTTAGGATGTTATACACACTGTGCTCGTCGTCTTGAGACATAAGGTATCAAGCCTCGTTACCCCAGTAGTTTCACCAGCTACAGCGCCTTTCAAACCGGAACACGGTAATGTTTGCACACTGCTGTTCGTCGGCTGGAATCGGTGCTGCGGTGATAGCTACCTAGACTGTCTTCCGCAACAGAGACCTACTACCTGTACGTCGTCCACTAAACAACGTATATTAAAATATAGTACCTATATATAGAATGAATGATTGAATTGTAAAAGCTGGGGAATACTCGTGTCCGGCGAAATGGTCATTCCCTCCCTGCATTTCGTCCCCACTTTATTGATTGTAACATGATAGGTGAGGGTGCGACTTGCCACGCTCCCTGATAGTCCGGCGTCCCTCACTTTTTAGGGCGCGTGTACATAGATAAAATTCTATACACTACATGCCTATTATCTCTAACTTAGCATAGCATTAATTTAATCGGAGGGTTGTATCCACCCTTGTATTTATCTCATCATTATTATTACGTATATATGATACATGAATTGAAATTATTCAGTATAATTAAAACAGATTTTTTTTTGTACATACACTACTATAGTCTTTGTAGTTAAGAGCATTAGTCTAGAAAAAAATAACGTCTCGTCATTCATGTGGTGGTAAATTATACATAATACTTGTTAGGATGTTTATATAATACCACACTATCCTTTGAACAAAGGCTACAATGGCAATCAACCCTAAAAAATAGTAGTTCTTAGTGATGGAAATAGACCAATATAGTCAGTCATCAGCAAGGGAGACCTAACACCAGTGAAATATTACGAGATTTTTTTTTCTTGTCCGATTAATAAATGATACACACTGCACCAATGAGCTCTTCGCCTTATGAGAAGAAATCAAGTCTCGATATTTCAGTAATTTCAATAGCTACAGCGTCGTTTAAACCGGAACATATTAATGTTTATACACTATTGTTTGGCGACGGAAATAGAAGCTGCGGTGTTACCTACCTAGATTAGTATTTAATCACTAAATATAATTAAAATTTTCTTTGTCGTGTATTTGAAAAATAAATAAGGCATCTGTGAAAACATGAAGGTGGAAAAAAAGCGATAAGTTATACATTAAGACATTCAGAAGCGATTCGTTCCCGGTAATGGGTTTTGTAGATATAACGAAATCATTCTGTCTGTTTGTATAAGGAATCGTTTCGATGTTCCTTCACAGTGAGGCTGCGGATTGATTGCCCGAAAAGCGATTCTAATGGTTCACCTAAATCGAGGAGTCGATGGCATTTGAAAAAAATTTTACCTTTCAGTGAACTGTTTGCATTGTAAATACCTTCGAGTGTATATTATTACTGTATTTTATCCGCTTTTGGCAATTGTAAGGTATTACAGTATTAAATATAATAAAATGTTTCATCATCACCAGCCCACAGATCTCCATATCGATCGGTCCCGCGTTGCTCGCGTTCAATGGTATTAAAATGTTTGACTTAACAACTTATGTCACAAACCCATGAGTGCAAAAAAAATATTAAAATATCTATATTTCAGTACATCGGAAAAAGAAAAACAAAACTATACTAATAATAAATAAAATAAAAATAAAACTCACCCCGGCCAGTCGGCAATTGTTCAACAACTGTTTACAAGTATGGCTATAGTGCAACCTCATTGCCAATTCCCGAACTATAAAGTTACTACACCTGCCAAGCCTGGTGATGAATTACGCGATCCGTTTCCTCTGTATGGCGTCAAACGAGTCCACTCTAGCTGCGAAGTACATTTCAGAAGCACTGCAGTATCTTTTTAGCCCCAACAGGTGTCTAAATATGTTGTTATACTGAACACGGATGTCATTCAATGACCTGGAATAATCGGCCCATAGCTGGCAGGTGTAGAAACTCTGACAATAAGTTCGATATAGTTTAATTTTAACATCTTTCCTAGCTTTAATAAACCTCCTGTCTATCATATTGCCGACGTCGGAAAGCACCCTACGCTGTCGCTCGATGTCATCATCATCCTTTAAATAAGGCGTAAGGAGTAGCATCCCAACTAGCGTCACGTTGTTATGGAGGGGCGTAACACTCACCATCAGACGAACGTCCTACTCGTCTTTGTCGAAGGTTGCAGGAAGATGTTCGACTCGCACAGGGCTGGACTAATGTAGAGATCCATTGAGAAAGTCTGTTACTGTGGTCGACTATCGACTGAATCCTTGATGATTTGTCATTCATTAGGCAGTTATTTATTTGATTATTTTTAATATTATTTGTTACTTTAATCGTTTTACTAATATGATGTCAGCTTAAAAGAAGTTTTACTAGTTTAAGCTACATTTGACGCACTATACAAAACTGACAGCGATATACCAAAATTTCATAAAAAAATATATTAAAACCCTCAAAGGCAATAATTACTAAAAGTTACAAGCCAAGAAATCTGTGCACAGTGGTCCATAGTCTACACTCAGTTACACTTGATAATATTCAGTAAGTCTACAAGAACATACATCATCATTACAAAGGCTCTATCCGTCTTTTGGTACGTTGTAAACACTTTTGTCCAGATAGCCTTTAAAGACACGGTGAAGTTAATTCCGGACAGTGACTTATGTGTAGAGTACGGATGAAACACAGGGACCATTAATAAAATTTATACATCTGCGTTTACCCGCGAACCCCATACATCAATCTGCGGAAGAAAGTGGGTAGGGAGAGCAAGGGTACACAACATACAATATATTGCACAATTCAACGAAACGGCAAAATATATCAATGTTTAACTAAAACTTTGTGATGCTTAATGGATCAGAAATATCCCTATGTCTAAGTTACATAAAATTTGTTTACAATTTCATATACTATATTGTTGTGTTTTACATTTGTATGTACCCAGTTGTCATAATATGAAGCGTTCTTGCGAGACGCTCACCTGATGGTAAGTACGCCTACCCATAACATGTCACACATTAGGACGGTATACATGGCACCAGATTTTGCTTGACGTCTTGACACATAAGATATATCTCAGTCTCGTTAATGCAGTAATTTCACTAGCTACAGATCATTTCGAACCGGAACACAGTAATGTTCACACTGCGGCGGTACCTACCTAGATGATCACCGGGAACTAAAAGCTACTACCAGTAATTTATAAGCACCATCGGCTACCTTTGGACCTCAATTATACATAGGGATAAGTAAGATAGGTTTGGACTAATCTTGCTCTGATAACTTGACAGGTGGAAGACAGCAATGCTATCATGACAGCAGATTCCACCAATACTTGTTAACAAACACTCTTTTCCTAAGTATATATTGGTCGGGTTAGCTTTTTTTTCTTCTTCTACTTATCTCTATTCTTCAATATTTGTTAACAAATACATATATATATATATATAATAAATAAAAAAAATATGTAAACACTATTCGTTACCGCGGCGCTTCGTGCGTTAAGCGAAACGGTGACATAGCAACTGTATCCTAAACATAACGAGCTTAAAAGAGCGAACCGTAATAATAACGTATAATTCAGTGAAAGCAAAGCGCGTGCTATATTATATACATTGTATTTAAAGGGGGGAATTTATCGACAGCTGCGCGCCAACACATCTGCCAGCCCTAGCACGCACACACGCGCGCCGATCACCAACCACGCACACCGCCACGCGATCTCGCGCACACCACCGCACACATTGTATCCGATAACGCACACGCGCGCCGGCACCTTGCCGCTTACACGTTAGGGTGTTGCCCCATTGTGCGACAGGGTTCCGCCGTTAAGTTTTGTTTTTACTTGTTGAATGTGCTTGATGGATGATAGGCCGATGATTGATTGGACACGTCTTTAGAATATTCGGCGGCAATAGTTGTCGAACAATATGAAATGTTTCAACTTACGAGACACATTTCAACGGTTGTGTATTGTGCGACGTTTTGACATTTTTATTACCTTATTCGTTTCATATGAGACTTGCTTTAGTGCCTAAATATTACGTTATTACTTCAGCTCTTTCTAATCTACCTATATAGATCACATTGTTCCATATTGAGCTACTGTCAGAAACGATTCTTACAACTTATTTTAAGAATTTATTTATTTATTTATTTTATTTCACTGAGAGACAGGGCCAGTGATATGTTCACTGCATAGGGTATATGGTAATTTATACGTCTAGTACTACTACGGGGGTTGTAAAGGGTCCACAACAACTCACGGGACCCAAGTCAATCTCACCTACTGGGGGTGCACCTTGTATTAATCATCAAACGAGGCTCTGGCTCCCACCAACCCGCATTGGGCCAGCGTGGTGGAAAATAGGCCATGTCCCCCATTATGAGCCCCTACATACGACAGTCTTTCATGCCCAGCGGTACCAGAAGTCAAGCTGACTGTATATGTAGATCTTTGAGAGAGGCCTATGACCGGCAGTGGACGTCTATCGGCTGAATATGATGATGATACGTCTACTCGTAACTCATAAAGCTAGTTAGGATGATATACAAAGCATCACGTTGTGCACGTCGCCTTCAGACATGAGGTATTGTCACGATACCGCAGTAATTTCACTAACTATAACACTATTCAAACAAGAACCCAGTAATATTTCCACAATTCTGTTTGCCGGTCTACGGCGACAGAGAACTCTCACCAGTAAACACACCTTTTCATCATTATCATCATTATCAGCCGACAGACGTCCAATGCTTAGCATCCCACAAAGATCTTCACATCGATCTATTCTGCGTTGCCTGCATCCATTTGCTTCCCGCAACCTTTCACCAGATCGTCGAACCACCTGGTAAGGCTTCTGCCAACACTTCGTCTTCCAGTACGTGGTCACCATTCAAGGACCTTGGTGCCCCAACGGCTGTCAGCTCCACCTAAATTACCACTAGCGCGTGTTTAAAAAAAAAATTATAAAATATTCAGGGTTGATAGGATTCATTATACCACACGCCCATTGAGAATTTAATCAGCTAATGTAAGGAGCGCTCCGTGCTTTTGGTTTTACAACCTGTAATAGAGCGGCTCACTTGAAAAGGCCGCAGTGGTAACGCGAATTTACGCCCGCCCATATACACTAGTGCAGGTATTGTGTAACATTTTTAAGAACTAACCGAACAAAGCCTAGGCGAGAGAATAACATTTCTTTTGAGCTAAAATAGGTATACCGCTTATAAAAAAAAGTTATTTCTTTGCGTCGAAAGAGATCAGGTTTTATATACAAACGGTAACACAGAAAGGGTTCTCTGTAGATTAAAATTTTATTAACTTATACTATCTAACTTAACTTATATAATCAACGTACGATGTTAAGTTATTACTATGATATGAAATGTATGATTTAGTAAATCTATCTTTGTAAGGCTTTATGGTAGTCATGGTTATATCAATGGATGGCATACTCCTCGTTCTTTCTTCAGTAAACGCGGCTTTTAATATTCGTGAAAGAAATTATATTTATCTTATACTTCCTTGAACTAGTGTGTGGATGTGTTGGTTTATTTTATACATTTTTTTTCAGCTTATCATTTAACTTTTTTTTAAATAAATTAAAGAACAATTGTCTATTACATTTGATTAAATAACTTTCACTAAACTTCCGTTATCGCCATCCCCCGTTTGGCGGTCCCGCGCCTTAGCAACGGGGAGGAACAATTCAGGACCATTGTCCGTCGCGACTCCGACCTTATTCCTTTTATACACTTTTATTGGTTTTCGTATAAAAGTTGGGCGAAGGAATTCTCGGGGACGATCGACTTCGAGATACGGAGAATGATATCGGTTAACTCCAGCTTTAGCTTGTCTGTTGTTGCTTTAGCGCTGTGTACTCTGAATTTATAACGAAGTTTGTTGGGTAAATGTAACCTTTTTTCGAAAATAACATACTGAAAGTCAACCAATTTTTTAAACAACGAAATGAAGATTCTACTTTACTCTTCATTATTTGATCATACATAAATTTTTGACACTTGTCTGTTATTCGGGAAACATAAAAGTTGATACTTTAAAAATTTAAATTAAAAGGTTTCGGGAAATTAGGAATACAGAGAACAAATCTTGTAGAATAAATATTCTACATCTATTAATAATTTGCTTCGAATGGTTTTTTTTTTTTCAATAAAGTATCCATATTCGAAGGTCAGAAATTTATACGGGGCCTATACGTCTATGTAAAAAATTTGTACGCTTTGCATAATCTCTCACACTTTACTGAACGGGTCACGTATTCGAATTGGTTACCTTCAGCGAGACATCGGTCTTGGAGATAAACCTCAGCGACTGTGCATTTGTGTTTGAATAAAAATCGACTCCGCTCATTTCCCTTTGTATAAATGTTCACTGGCTCACTTTTTTTTGCTTTGCCTTTCATTTATAGAAAGTAAAAGATATATTAAGTCCATTTACAAGTTCCTGTCTTACAAAAATACTTATTTTTTTTTCTGTATTTGAAGCGATTTTTGTATTCGTTGGCGATTGTATATCATATATATTGAGATTGAGTCTTTTCTGTTGGAATATAAGCTTTCAGTTTCTATCGGACTTTATCGATTCATACAGATAGCTATGGCTCCTTCCAAATCGGTATATAGTAATTTGAAAATGAAAGAAATTGGTGTTATCGTTGTGCCTGGTTAAACGCTAGACTGAACTTCAGAACGTCTTTAATTTGCCGACAACAAAAAGAATATGTTATGTTTAAATCTTACCTCAAAAGTATGCATTGAAAAACCTTTCAATAAAACACAACACAAAGGTATACAACAGCACCTGTAGCTGATGAAACCGAGCGCAGCTGCTATTAACGGCCGCGAAATAGCATAGCAGTGGAGAGGCGATAGCGTTAACGACGGATAATTTGGACGGCTACGGCGGAAACGGATATATATATTAAACGTTCGGATATAAGTCAAGTCGCTTGTTCAAGTAATATTCGTTAAGTTTCAGTGCAATTTTGATTTGTTCGTGTCGTAGTGTGCAAGTGAAGGAAGAGTTATTGTTCGTCTTGTACAACACATATATATATATATATATATATGATTTATTTAGGAGGAGTAAGAGGTTCCGTACAAGAACTCACGGGACCCAAACCAACCTTACCTGCCCGTGGCCCTTCTAATCAACAAACGAGGCTGGTTCCCACCAACCAACATTGGACCAGGGTGGTAGGAAACGGCTCAATTTCCCTTCCTTATGAACTCTGACAAGTGACGGCCTCAAGTGCTCGACGGTACCAGAAGTCATGCTGATTGTGTATCGATCAAGGTAAAGATCGTTGGATGTAGGCCTATGTCCAACAGTGGACGTCTATCGGCTCATGTTGATTGTTTGTTGATAGGAAATATTCAAAGATTTGATAAGTTTCTGAAAGAAAAAGGGTTTAGAAAGAAACGGACGAAAGTGACAGGAAGGACACAAAGATAAAATTGAGATACATAAAACAAAATTATATTTTTGTAACAGGGTATTAAAAACAGATTCTAATAATAATTCTTTTATCAACGACTCTCTCATATCATCCTCATTAATACGCCAGTCTACTGCTGGACATAGGCCTATCCCAAGGAATGTCAGTTAGATCGATCGTCCTTTATACAATATACAACAGCCGACAACCGTATATCGTCGCTCCAACTGCACAATGGGCCCCTCGCATATATAATATATATATATATATATGTAAATATATATACATATATTATAATGGCAACAGCAACTGTGTAAGATATATTAAAACCGTGAATTAATAACAAAAACATTACGGCAACCCGCAAAGGTGAATGCGGGGTACATAGCTCAACGGAACCCCTACCTACGTACCCTTTTTTTTAACGTAACGACTTGCAAATGAAGGGTTAAGTATTTCGGACACGTCAGCACTCTAAGCTCATCGGTGAGGGAATTAAGTTGTTCGAACAAAAAACCCGGATGTAACGATGAAAAACAGGAGCTTTTAACGGTTAACAAGGTTACTTTGGCTTATTGGGTGTTTGAACATTTCTTTTTGTGATTCTTTCGGGTTTTTTTTTTAATGATAGAATAATCTATTGGTTTACCTATACAATGAATTTTTAGATATATTATTACAGATATTTTATTTAACAATATAAACAAAATATGTCTAACCGTTTTTCGAGACTATGATAAAGTAATAGGTAATTTAAAAAATTTCCGAACGATAAAAGCTTCTTCTTTTTTTTTAAATCGACAAAGTTAACGTTTGATATAGGCCTCCCCCAAAGACCTCTATGTCGTTTGTTGGAAATCATTGAGGGGAATTGGGCCGTAACCCACCATGCTGGCCCAGTGCGGGTCGGTGGGTCAGACCCTTGTCTGTTATTCAGCAGGGTGCACCGGGTGCAGGTGAGGTTGACTTGGGCTCCGTAAGATGTTGGTCGGAATCCCTCACACTCCCTCGACCTTGACCATGATCGCACTTAATATTAAGTGGCGACGTGATCTATAGTATAGCGCACTAATCTAGTATTAGCTATTATTGAAGACATACGTATTTGAATGGAAACACCGACGCCGATAAGTTGAGACTCCTTTACTGTTATTATGAAGAACGAGGACTTGAACCTATTAGTTCGCTAACCGGCAGTGTCCTCAACGTAAGGACGGTGTCTGATCGTCCGATGGTGAAGAGGCTGGTGGAATTATAATATATCATGTAATTTCATCACACACTCTCTCAAATGTAGCCTGGAAAATACTTCTTGTCATGCCTTTCCACGTGTGAAGGTTGCGTATTAACTCTCAATATTGTCTGGTCTCTTTTAGAAGATGGAAAAGGTCTTCGGCGGATGTAATGACGGTCCACTCCCATATGTTTACACGATTATCGGTATAATATATATTTAGCTATGTTTTATTATAAAAATAAATTCACTTGATAAATACAATTTCGACGGCGTTATATCCGCAAACTTCAGTTGTAAGATTCTCTCAGGTCTCTAGAGATGTTGTCGGAGCGAAGCCTGACTTAGACGTTAGATTCATATTATTTATTTTATTTTATTCGTAACATAAAATATTAAAGAAAATATCCTTTTTTAAGTTAATAAGCACACTCTTGCAATTTTGGTATCTACCATCATTGTAAGTAAACAATACATAAACCATCTAAATGATAGATTGATAGTTTATGGGTTTAAGTTATACAGAATAATTATTATTGAATCAATAATAAATCATTAGGTTAGTAATAATAAGTTTTGCTTAGTATGAAATATAAAAAAAAATAACATTAAATGTTTATATTGCAACATAATTTATAATCCAATTATTTTTTATTCTATGAAACTACTAGAGAACAAGGGTGGCGCTGGTTAGGATAAAACACACTGCACGTTTGTACTCTTGTGACAGTTAAGTTATTAAGTCTTGTTACCACAGTAATTTCACAACCCTTTAAACCGGAACACAGTAATGTTTGTCTGCTACAGTTTAGTGGCAGAAATAAGCGCGGCGGTAAAAGTTGTTTTTTTTTAGTGTCAGGGAGAAGTCTCCAACAACCCTGCTTCTGGGAGAATTCAGGGTTATGTGAGATTATTAATCATTAAAACCGTTTGTGTGGTCTACATCAGTGCATTAGAAGGAGCCCTGATACTCAAATACTGAGTAACTGAGATCTAGCAGTCTCTCACTAGGGTCGTGCGGTCATGTCTGAGGACCATGACTTACCAGTAACCGTGGTAAAATATGTAAAACCTCCTTTGTTTTTTTTTCCTTTTTGATATAATAAAGCTAGTAACGCAAACAGTAACGTGAGGTCGAATCGAAAATATATTTGTCCACATAATGGCATCGGCCGGGGACTAATATATCAAATCGTCCATTATTGGAGCCGGTTCGCGTGCGAGGCTGTAAAAGCCTCGCGGGAGATCGCCAGCTCGCTGATGTTTATGGGATTCTAGAGAAATCATTTATCACATCGGGGATCCGAGCTCCGCGCTAGGGATTTTTTAATTCAATTACTACTTGGTAACTTTAACGATAACTTTATCGTCATGAGGGTTACACCGCCAAATTGAGAAAACAGCCTTGGTATTCAGCTACTCTTTTGAACTGAAAGTGCTTAGGACTAATCTACTCTTTTGTATTGGTAAATCACTTCCTCTGTCTAATAGAAACACGTTTTCCGGATATTGAAAAAAATATATACTATAATTTTTTTTGTGGGTAGTTTCAGTAAACGAAAGGTAGTGAGAAGGAAAAGTCATGGTTGAGAAATATCAGGGAATAGACTAGCATATCTGGGGCGTCCGAATTGTTCCGCCGAACCAGAGACGGAAAGAACTGTACCACGCTGATCGCCAACCTTTACTAGTTGGAGAGGCATTTAAGAAGATATTTTTACCATAAAGTTACTTTACACAAATGTCATGTAATTTCTATAATAAACTGTATATAATGGTGGTAAGTCTTTGTTGCCGGAGATTATCTAGGTGGGTACCACCACAACGCAGCCCGGCAAACAGCAGATCATAATTATGTGGCGCTACATTATTATGGGCAGGCGTATCATTTACCATCAGCTGAACGTCCCGCTCGTCTCTTCGTTTCGTAGAACAAAAAAAATGGCATCATATATAGAAATTATACAAAAAGGCAATACGAAGTTTCCGTAAGTGAGCTTGTTGTATGGTCATTCTGAACGGTGATCCAGCCGGTGCCAGGAGCCTGGCGCCGAGCCAGATGCATGACGTGACGCGACGTCGGACGTCAAGCCGCTGGCTGATTAATTAGCGACGGATGTAACCGATTTAATCAGCCACGGGATCAATTAAACCGGATTACACGTAACAGGGCGGCCGGTGATTTACATCCTGCGGTTGTCTATGACGATACGTATTTCGTATCTTCGCTTAAAAAACAATCGACTACTTGACTTTAATTCCGTCTTTAGTAACCATAATGTCGAAGATGGTGATGGCTTCAACATCAGCCGACAGACGTGCACTGCTGGACATAGGCCTCGCCGAAAGATCAACAAGTCGATTGCTTCCGCGTTGCTCGCATCCAGTCCATTCCCGTGATTCTCTCCAGATCGTCGGTCCACCTCGTGGGAGGCCTCCCAACGCTACGGTGATGGCTTAAAATATGTTACCAAGTATGAGGAACACAGTCTACCAGGTGCAAAACTTCTGTTTTAGGAAGGTACTCATGATACTGATCAACATACAAAAATTAAGTAAAATAGATTAAGATAATACTGTGCATTCATATCAAAGCAATAACTACTTTTCGCCAACTGGCACTTGGCCAGTGTGGTTGATCATGACCACGGCTTCCTCTTTGTGAGATTCCCTGACAGTAAATCCAGATTTTGATATGACTATCAATGCCTTCAAATCGAAACACAGTAATGTTTGCACATTCCTGTTTGGGGGATACAATAGAAGCTGCGGTGGTACCTACCTAGACGGTCTCCGGCAACATAAGACCACCACCATCTTTTAATAAAAAATATTTTACTTATAATAGTAAGAAGTTTTACTGCCGTTATATTGCCCTCATCGATTTGGTACTTTATTATTTCTCACCACCGATAGAATATAACCTACCGGTCCAATAGTCTATCTATCATGACGTTCACTGCTGGACATAGGCCTCCCCCAAAGTTCTTCACATAGAGTCAGCATAACCTCCGGTATCGCTGGGCACTAGGGATTGTTCTTTGTAGCGGTTCAGCCATTTCCCATCACTCTGGCCCAATGAGGGTTACTGGGAATCAGACCCTCGTTTTTTGATTAGCTGGATGCACCACGAGAAGGTGAGGTTGGATTGGATCCTGTGAGTTGTTGTCGGAACGTGTCATCCCGTCCATGTATATTATATATATATACACATTTATATATATATATACTATACTTGTTAATGTTTGTTCAATAGAAGACTCAAGTATTTCATTAGTATTTGTACTAAGTCTATTTAGCGTTCTATGTAAACTGACTTATATACTAAGTGTTATATGTATCTAGATTAGGCAAACTAGGCGTCCTAGGTTCAACTCCGCCCATCCCGTGTACGAACGGGGAACAGCGCTGCATTGCGGCTGCTTCGAATGCACGCAATGCATTTTAAAATATTTCATTTCAGTTAAAGCTCTGTTAGTTGCAATTTGTTGGCTTATGTATTACTTTATATGTATTTTAGTACAGTTCAGTTAGTAATTGAAGAAAAAACATTTTTTTTTTTCACTTTATTTGCTAAGCTAATTTTATGAAAGGTTTAATTTTTTTGGTTAAAAGAAATTCGTGTTAACTACTCTATTTAATGTTTTTGCTTGTCACTACTATATATTACATATAAGTATTAATCTATATATTTATTCGTATATATATTTGTTACTATTATTCTATCTGCAATATTTGGATATTTAGCTTATTAGTCAAATTCTTCAGGAAGGGTGGGCCAATGTTGGGATAAACTTAGTATATAGTTCATATATTAATCTAATTCATATATAATTAACTGATAATAGGTACCACCGCAGCTCTTATTTCTACAGCTAAACGGTAGTGAACAAACATTTCCGGTTTGAAGGGCGTTGTAATTAGTGAAATTATTGGTGTAATGAGACTGAACATGTTCAAGTCTCACAGCGACGAACACAATGTGGTACAGTGTATATCATTCTAACTAGTTCCATATTGTTATAGACATACCTGTCACTTACTATCAGGTGAACCCCTCGCTCGTCTTATCGTTTCATCGGATAAAACAAAACTATAACTAAAGTCTAAATCTACCCTTTCCGGTTAACGTAACATTATTAGAGTTCTAGTAACCAAATGTGATGCACCTAAACCATTCAAAGTTATGCCGTATGCTCTCCAACTATTACCATCAGGGCCCCGCATTAACCGACAGCGTCACACCACCACTCTCAATAATACAACTGCAGACGTAATTAACACAGAGAGACACTGCGCTCGCAATGTTTGCACATAAAAGTTGCAGCTATGATGGAATAATACAGGCGATTTTATGCAGAACCTCTCCAACGGTACACCTGACTCGTATGTTGTGTGGTGTAGGGTTCAGTTTGCTGTGCACATCCGGTATGCTGTGCCGTGTGCGGCGGCGTTCACCAGCGCCGCGATAGTACGTCGTTACATTCACCATTCTGTGACGCAGTATGAATAGCCAATATTTCTTTGTGCATTTCACATCAACATTGATAGAATGAATTTTGTTTTCAACAGCTCTCTACTATTTACTATTTGCGATTATTTTTAGTAATGTTAAACCAATAGCTGTACCCCGCTTTGCTGGCTGTAACACCCCCGCAACTCCCTTTCGGGGTAGGAATTGGTAAAATCCATTCTTAGCTGACCTCTAAATAGCAGAAGTAATATCCCTACTAAATTTTCAGTATATACGTCTTATAGTTTGGGAGGTCTCTGTTGCCGGAGACCATCTATGTTTATACCACCGCCGCTCCTCTTTCTGCTGTCGAAGAGTAGTGTGCCATGTTCCGGTTTGAAACGCGCTGTAGCTATTGTGCATGCTGGCATAACGAAGCTCATTATCTTATGTCTCAAAGCGACAGAGCACAATGTGGTGCTGTGTATATTATCCTATTACCACGTTGTTATGTGCAGGCGTATCACTTATAATCAGGTGAACATCCCGTTTGTCCCGTCGCTTCGCAGAATAAAAAAACAAAAGATGAGTCAATAATTCTTTGGAGGTCTTTTGTATATACACATATTAAGTGATTTCTTCCCTTCCCTAATTTGTTTTTAATTTAGTGGCCCCTTTGCTTAACACAGAGAGACTCGTAAACAAACAATGTAAATTAACTGAAGTGCTTAATATGCTTTTGTAAACCTTAATAAATATATCTAACATCGTACAGATATTTTATTTTTTAATTCCCGAGCTAACCTGACTAATGCTAACACAACTAATGAAGTACTACGTCGTATAAACTTCGCCTACTTTTAATTTCGTCCGGATTGTATGGAGCTTTGCGCTAATATTTATATGAGGTGAATGAATGTTATTTTAAATGAGAGATTCGTGAATTACTTTTATGAAAACATTAATATAACATACATTTTTAATTTACTTATATATGCTGCCTTAATGGAAATTAAGCACGGAGGATATTTAGTTGTGAAAATTTTATTTTAAAGCTCCATTTCGTATGCCGTCTATTAATAAAGTGATATATGTAAAGGTATAGTCTTAAAAAGGATAACAATCGTAGGACCTTTTAGAATCTTCGCATTTATATTCCTTGTTGGTCAAGATCAAAGATTTAACTACCTTAATCATTTTGTTAAGTAGCTTGGGGTTTGATAAGTTAGTGACTTTATTAATTAGACGAAATTTAAAAGCTATCTTTTATATTTTTAAAGTTAAATTTTTCTTGAATAAGTTTGTAGTGTCCGTTCTATGATAAAATTCACTTAACTTGTTTGAAACTTAAAAGGGTTTTTTTTTTATTTCACGACGCGAGAAGATAAAACTTTCACCTGATATTAAGTAATAGGTTTGCCCATAAAAACGTGATGCTAGTTAGGATAATATGCACTGCACTGCGTTGCGCTCGTCACCTTGAGACAGGATATTAAGTTTAGTCCCCAGTAATTTCAAACTGGAACACAGTAATGTTTGCACACTTTTGTTTGGCGTCAGAAGGAGCTGCGATGGTACCTACATAGACCATCTTCGGCAACTGTTATACCAACAGTAAAGTCAAGTCTCTATGCCTTATGGTTCGTGATATCGTGATGAGTCTCTATACAGATGAAAATCTCATACATATGTAATATTCACGTATTAAAAAAAAAATTATATAGGTTTTTGTAGTATATAGAGGGCAAGTAATAAGTGGTTCATTAGTCGGCGCCATTTTTTTTTTCGGTTTAAATGGAGCCGCATTGGTATCGCGTGCGGCGCGGCCGATGCATTCCGCTGCACGTCATCTAAATGGTGGTGGGTTTATAGCTTGCAGAAGTTTTAATGGTATGTTTTATTTTTAAAGTTCCAAGTTTTGTATCACGCGAATGAAATTGTGTATATCGTAAATTATAATAATGATTAGTAGTTTGAACAACAGGAACTAATAGATCTAGTCGAAACCAAATTATGTGTAGCATTACTGCTGGTAGGTCCTCCGTTGCCGGAGATCGTCTAGATACCACCGCAATGCTTATTTCTCTTGATAAACATTACTGTGTTCCAGTTTGAAGGGAGTTGTAGCTAGTGAAATTACTGGAGTAATAAGAAATAACATCTTATATCAAGGCGATGAGTGCTATGCGATGCTATGTATATCATTCTACCTAGCGTCATCGTCTATCTGATAGTGGATGGTCCGCTCGTCTTGTCTCTTCTTGTAGCTGTATTAAAAGCTCTCTTTCTCCTTTTGTTCTAATATTTCAGCAACGAACTTTTAACAATCAAGCTAGAAATAAAACGCTTTCAATATTGTAATACAAAGTGTCATAACATAATCGCCTGTCAACTTTCGATCTGTACACGCGAGAACATATTACCACGGATCTGTTGCCGCAAAAAAATCGGTAGTCTGTAAAAAAAAAACGCTCCAGAATGAATGACGCTTGAACGACTGCCAGCTGTTTCCGTCTGCACAGCTGATCGACCGGATATTGGCTGTTAGAGAGACGCTACAGCTGTCCCATTCTCGCTTGTATCTACGTCCCTGTCGCGGCTCCAAATTTTTTCCACATTATACCATTAATGAGGGAGGTTGTTTTCAGTCTTGAGCGCTTTTCCTTAATATTTTTTTACCTAATAACATGTAAAACCATCAGAATTACCATTATATTATCAGCCTGAAGAGGCTTTAAATATCTCCACACGGACCGTGGACCGTCTAAATAAAAACTGGTAGACTGATATCCTCCACCAGTAACAGTGATTGGTGATAGATCGCTGTTATAGGAGACTGTCTAAGTAGGTATTATCACAGCTTCTGTTTATACCGCCAAACAATTCTGTGCAAACCTACCTACTGTGTTCCGGTTTGAAGTGCGCTATTGCTGGTGATATTATTAACGAGGCTTAAAATGTTATACTTCAAGGCGACGAGCACAATATAGTACACTTTAAATCGTCCTCTTTTATCAACAAGCGCATCAATTACCATTACGTGAACATGGCATTCGTCTCGTCGCTTTGTTGAATACAATAAAAAAAAACACTATTCTGTTTCATACGTTTGAACTATTTCAATTAAAAAAAAAAAAGCTGTCGTTTACAACTGTGCACCATTGAAGTCCCAAATGGTTTTCGAACGCATCAAACAAAAGTAATTCGAACGGTACAACGGAAGCAACACAACGCGGTCCGAGCGCTGCGAGGGTTCCGTGGATTCCCCGAATTTTTGTGCTGACACGTTCCAATTTTAAAAGTTTAAAGCCTCGTGCTTAAAATTTCGAATTGGACACCCTAACGACGGATGTATACAAAGTTTTTTTTTTTTTTTCATTAACCGCATATGTAACGTTCGCGGGAGATTTTTTTATGATTATGTAATATGAACTATCGCTGATCGTAGGTAGATGGTACTAAGAAGTAAATTTTTGTTGCTGGAGACCGTCTAAGTAGGTACCACCGCAAAGCATATTCTTGCCGCGAAACAGCAATGTGTTCCGGTTTCAAGGATGTTGTAGGTAGTGTAATTACTGTAATAACGAGATTCGATATCGTATGTCTCAGGTTTTGAGCGCAATGTGGTGGTGTGTATATCATCCTAACTAACGTCACGTTGTTATAGGCGGGCGTATCACTTACCATCAGGTGAATGTTCCGCTAGTCTCGTCTCTTAATTTGAATAAAAAAAAAGTACCTATACATATCATTTTTAATAGTAAAGCGCATTAGAAGGAACCTGTTCTCTTAAAGATTCCTGCATACCTGGAAAGGAACATTGACGTAGATTATTTCATATCCTTTTTGTTCGCACTATAAAGGATGTTTAAAAATTAATTTTACATATTTTAACTATGACATTAGGGATATCAGTCTTCATGATCACCAAGAGTAGGTTCTATATAACACTAAATTTATGGGCTGTAAATAGGTAAATAAAGGAGATAAAATCTGTAAAGTTTTAAGTAAATGTGTAATATTAGTAATCGTTAAGTTAATACTTACAATTTATTCTTTAACCATTTTTAAAAAGTCGATAAAATCCTTGTAATGAAAAGGAGCCTGAATTATGAATCAATTTACTTAAACTGTCGGAGAGAGATACGTTTGAACAATCTGAACACCTTTACTATTTATAAGTATCTTTATTTAACATTTCAAACAAATGTACTGTAATTTTAATTTATAATTAAAATATATAATGATGATTTTTTTCTGTATCATTCATAAGTATATTTAAACTATATGGTAGAAAAGCATTGATTTAATCATGAAAGAAATTTATTAAATATGCATTCGGTGCCGCCAGTACTGAGATTAACATCCCTTATCTCAAGGCGATGAGCGCAATATGATGTATACTATCGTGTCACTTACCATCAGGTGAATGCCTCTCTCGATTCGTCGCTTCAGTGAATAAAATAAATGTACCCTGAAACGACCTCCCTACATATTTACGTTAAAAGAAAGTTGATTATGTTTTCAAAATTATCCTAATTTATTTTCTTAATGAGAGCCCCGCTGGGGATATACTTTGATTTGAGGAATTAATTAAAAAAAGTATATTTACTCTTAATAGCTTTCATACGATTACTTGGTATAAATTCTGTAAAAAATATTTTAAATATTTTCTTTGAAATACATTGGAAGAGATCTACGTCCAGTAGAAGACGTAAATCTGTTAAGATGATACACTTATATATGATTAAGATAAAAAAATGTAAGTAATTTTCAAATATTTAGAAACGAAAACGAAAGGTGGGGAGAAGGAAAAAGCCATGGTTGAGGATTATCAGGGAATGGACTGGCATATCTGATACGTCCGAATTGTTCCGATGAATCGGAGACAGAAAGGATTGTGTCACCCTGATCGCCAACCTTCACTTGTTGGAGAGGCACTTTAATACTACTACTTATACTACTTAATAATTCATTCCCATATTTGATCGGTTTTCTATTTTACTTGCACGTCGCGTGATGTGATAGAAACCTGAAAATGCGACCTACTTGAAAAGTAATGACATTATCACTGAATGAATAGTGTGAATTAATTGAATTGTTCCTTTTTAATGTATAAAGTGCTAAACTAATAAAAAATATATTTTAATGTTCACCTAAAACATCCCTTCCCACCTTTTTTAATGTTTCCGGAGATCTTTTCAAACTCATTAATTACATATAAAAAAAAAAGCTTCTAACGGATCACAAAAGAGGTGAACATTTAAGAACCGTATTATTCCTATTAGTCTCTTAAAACGAAAGTTTAAATAGACAAGGCTAAGCTTTAAGATCCTAATGAATTGAACGTAAAAATCTTTATTTTTCTCTTTAATGCCCCACGGCAGGTCTACTTTATTTAGTCCAGTGCCGCTTTTGCAAAAAGAGGCTTTAAAAACGCAGTAAAATATAAGAAAAAAAAAGGTTTTCTCATAATAAACCTTTTGGAGTCTGCGAGCGGAATCTCTATCCTTATTTTCGATTTGTATTAACGTGGATTTTCTCTTTATTTTTCAGGTAAGTTGCCCGGAATAATTAAGAAGATAATACCCGAGTAAATAATACCCGATGTACGGGCAACGGAAGGTATACGGATTACTGAATGTATTCCCTTGTAATTATTTTTATTCTGAATATATGACTATATTTAAACTTAAAAGTAACTTATCTACCATTTAGTAATTCATCATCATCATCATCATTATCAGCCTTTGTCTATCCACTGCTGGATATATAGGCCTTTCCCAATGTCTTCCACCAAATGCGATCCTCAGCTTCTCTTCTTCTCTCAATTGTATGTATTAAATCATACCCATACTGTTTGTTGTGGACAAGGTTGTATTATAAAGATTCAATCTTAACGGTATTAAATTAAGAAGAACGAAAGAAAGAGAAACAAAAAACCAATAAGCTATCGGCGACAAACTGACACAAACTTAAGCTATAAATAAAAATACGTTTCTACCTAATTAACAAAAAAAATCTATATTTATTCTCTCCTTTACAATGTGGATAGCAAAAACAATAAAACGAATGGAGGCTGAAAACAATTTAACGTTTTATACAACATTATCGCATTTCCGCCGAAAGTCAAATCGAAAACGAATGTGACTCCTGCCATACTCCAATTACCAGCCAAACTTGTAACATCAGTCATTACCACTGCTAATAGTTGGCTATTAGTTCCCACCGAAACTTAATTGCGTCCCACATTAATTGGTCCATCTTCAAACCCGTCGTCTCAAAATCTCTAAATGTAATATTATCCAATTACCACCATGGTTCTGTATTTACATAACGCCACGGCTACTTTGATCATTAAGTTAACTAAATTAATCGTAATAATATCTTCAATTAACATAATTTTATTAATTAATATTATAGAAACAAGTCAAGAGAATAAGGCAATTTTTAGAAAATAATTTATTACATTATACGCAAACTGCTTGTGAGTGTTGAATTTTCTTGCAGCATCTATCCTACTTGTTCTATATATCACTGTAGGTCTTTGTCAACATTTTATACTACCTTAGCGTCTACTCATGTAGCTAAGCAACAGTAATCAGGTTTCTGTAAATTACTGTATTCTAGATTATAGCATTTATTGTAATTAGTCAAACTAAGGACATAATAAGAGGTCAAGAGCCTTATATAGGGTATACAAGGTATACAAGGTGGCGCAAAAATAACCTGCCGATGTTTTTTGGCTGTAATTTAAAAAAAAATATGTAAAACTTTGATTCTTCTTGTCGATTATTTTTATTTGGTCTTTTAATTTTTTTACATCGAGGCAAAATTTATAGCATTTTCTGATAGGAGGATTACTTGCGCCATTCTGTATTAACAAATATATACTCGTATATATAGGATGGCGCAAAAGTAACCTTATAAAAAGTACCTTATAACACAGGTAATAAGGTACTTTTTATAAGGTTATTTTTGCGCCACCCTATATTTATGAGCGTTTTCTTTACCATCAGTTGAGCATGCCGGTAGTTACAAAAAAGCGTAGGAACTGTCTGATGGTAAACGGTAACCGTAGGCTATATAATTTTAAAGTACATCTCTGCCGGCTTCAAATAATTAAATCTAAATTGAAACAATAATCCTCTAAGTTGTATTAAATCCTTTAACGGCTTTGTCGAATTCCTTCCTATGTTAAAAGATGGACGATATTCGAATGTCCTCCGGTGAAATTGAAATCCGATTTCCGTTTCCTGCAAAAGCTAGAATTTGTCAAACAAAGAAATAGTCTGCATCGTTGTCGCTTCTAAATTTCATTAATATTAAACTAATTATAATTTCTAGCCCCTATATTTATGGAACACATATTTCTGTTATATAAAACACAACTGCTTTTAATGACTATTTGGTTTAAACGACTTCATCATCATCATCACCATCATTATAATTTAATCTTATTGTCGCGAGATTGAATACAGATATCCTTATTTTATACCCCAGTAATTTCACTAGCTACAGCGCCTTTCTAAATGGAACACAGTAATGTTTGCAAATTACTGTTCGGTGGCAGTAAAAGGAGCCCTACCCAGACTGCGGAAAATGAGACTTGCCACCTGCAGTACAATATCTTCAACAGGTCTTCGGATACAACAAATGACTGTATTATTAGAAATATATTGTCTTACACAAGCATCCAAATTAAAGCCACTGCTATATGTAGATCAATTCAGTCCCGTGCACTCCTTACAGGTAAATAAGCACTGCATCCCTGGCTCCTTAAACCAATCTAAGTAATAATCTCAAAAGCTACACAACTATGCTTTGACTATTGCTAAATTGGTGCTAAGTTGGTAAGTTTATTTTTAAGTATAGATAAACACAGATATTTCAGGTGCGGTTTGCATACCCCGCCCGAAATCTCTGTGCACGTGCCTGATGAATTCACGTGCAATTTAATATCTATTAAATGCATGATTTTACATCATTGATACGCTTATAATTGAACAAATTAAATTATGTCAGTGAACGTTTGCTAAATGCAAACTATATTATGGATTCCCAGAACCTGAATGTATCAGGTCCCGACACCGATGGCAGCGCCCGCTCGTATGATTTAATTAGGGTACTAATTAAAATTTTTGGTCCGCTCAAAATTAATTTTAAATTGAATCGAAACAGCTTTACTGGCTTAATTTGGTACATCAATATTCAGCTAACTATAATATTTGTTGAAATATTAAAATATCTTAACGTGACCTTTTTTTCGAGGTGACAACCTTCAAAAGCTACCTGCTTTCTTGGGGAAGATACGCTTTTGTTGGATGTGACAAGAGCTATGTGAGATTTGTAATTTTTTTTTATTCGACGAAGCGATGAGACGAGTAAGACGTTCACCTGATGGTAAGTGATACGCTTGCTCATAACAACGTAGTTCTAGATAGAATGTTATACACCTCACCACGTTGTGCTCGTCGCTCGAGCTATAGGATGTCAAATCTCGTTGTTCTAGTAATTACGGCTACAGTGTTCTTCAAACTGGAACAGTAGTGTTTGCACACTACTGTTTGATAGCGGAAATAGGAGCTGCAGCGGTACCCACCTAGACGGTCTCCGGCAGCACAGACCAACCACCGGTAGATTCACTTTGCATTTCGAGATATTTCGAAAACTTCAAAGACTAAACTATGTCACAAATCTTCCACTTCCACCAGACTCGAAAGTGGACTTTATAACGGAGCAATTTAACCTGAAACCAATAAATCTGTATAGGATTTTATAAATATCCCTCCTCTCCGCCATATCCGGTATCGGCGACTCAAAGATTCGTCGACGTCATTTCCGAACTCGAAATCCTTGCTCAAATTACTAATGAAGACAATTAATAGTGGGGCCGTTAGCGTCCACAAAATGGTAGCCCGTTGTACCAATTGTCTGAAGGTGGAATTTAATATTAAGCCTGAAGCTGTTCTACTATTAATTTATAGGAGCGTCAATGACAAAGCTTTTTTTTTAATTCTTTTTTTTGTCAATAATATCCCGCTTAGAAAAAAGCAAGTTCATCGTATTAATTTGGTGTGATTGGTGTTAGGTCTCTTGCCGTAGACCATCTTTGTACTACCGCAGCTCCTCTTCCTACACCAGTAGTGTGCAAACACTTCCAGTTTGAAGGGCGTTGGAGCCAGGGTAATAAGATATAACATATTACATCTCAAGGCCACGAGTATATACAGTACAGTGTATAACATCCCATCTGTTTTATGAATAGTATTGACATTGAAGTAGAATTGAGGTTCCTGATTAGATTCCTTTAACATGTGTTGTTAGATAACTGCTTTTTCTTCTCTCTCTCTGGATAATCAATATGTAGTGTTGTGTAAGTCATCCTAACCCACGCAATAATGTTATGGGCAGGCGTATTACTTACCATAAGGTGAAAGTCTCTCGTCTTATCGCTTTAAAAAATACTCGCGTATGTTGGCTTAGGAGTTGGCCTATTTTCACCACAAAAATAATGTGACGGTGTGAATATTCTAACATGAGAGATACTTCAATGATAGAACAATACATTCCCCAAGTATTTGATAAGTTCAAGTTTCCCCTAGTACTAATAATAATATAAATATTTTTGCAAGGTTTTAGCAAAGAGCCGCAATCCCGACTATCTGTCATAAAGTTAGAAAGATTTTACAGGATACCACCAACAAAATTTTAATACAACAGAACTAGAATACCATTTAGCTTAGGCCCGTGGTGCTAATTACTAATCGAAATCCTGTTTTCGAGGGTTCCGAGAGAAAAACATTTTTGACATACAAATGTTAGTTTAAACTTGAGATGATTCATCTGTCGCGTTCAACTAGTATATAATGTATAAAGAAACCTGATACATTTGCATCTTGAGGCGGAGGGGTATATTGAACAAGTTTTATATTTTGTCATTCAATATTAAAGATTAGGCGCCGCCTGCGGTATATTTTTTGGCATCTTTACGAGGGGATTTAGGGGAGTCGTCGTAAAAATTAAGCCAGCTTTACCCGCGGGAATTATGCGGCAAAGTTTTCATTAAATATAGACGTTGTCCCTTCCAAATGTTTCGTCGCATGATACTTAATTATGTTGCTTTTGTGTCGCCATCCGTATTATTATTCAGTCGCCATCGAAATACGGTTAAACTTCTTCATTCATCTTTGATTTATGCCTCGGAAAGTTAAATAGAGGATCGTGAGAGATTTGCCAATTCACCTACAAAGCGACTCAATGTTAATTGGAACACAGTAATATTAACGCTTTACTCTTTAATAGACTTTACAGTTGTATCTAGGTAGGCCGCAAACGATCACCATACATCACCGAAGAGTTTCGCTCATCATGGCCATTCAAAGTAAATACTATATAAGTATTAGAGCTTACTGAAAGGAGAGATTCAAAACAGTTCTTTTTATCTAAAAAAGCGTCAAGAGTAGCCATACGTTAGGACGAGAAAGACAGCACCACATTGTGTTCATCTCCCTGAGATACGACGATGATGGTAAGATGTTGGAGCCTCGTAACCTCAGTAATCACACTAGCTACAGTACATTTGCATACTATTTGGCCGCAGAAATAGGAGCTGCAGTGGGGGTACCACCTACCTAAGCGGTCTCCTAAATGGACGCTGGCCAAGTGCGAGTTGCTCTCTCTTCTCGAAAGATGTTTTTCTTTTTACTCCTGATGTTTTCTTTCATCGAGAGCTCATTAAGGTTAAACTCTTGCGTCTCAAGACAACGCGTGCGATCTCAAACTGACCTATTACGGCTCCTAAATAAATCATTAATTCTTTATTGTGAAGTGATGACAATAAAGATAGTAAAGAAATATCAGCATCATTAGCCGATAGACATCCACTGCTCTCGTATAGATCTCCTCCAAAGGTTCCTATATCAATAGGGTAGGGATTCATATGGACGGATTTGGACCATTTCCCACTACGCTGGCCTAATGCGGGTTGGTGAGACCCAGAGCCTCGCTTGTCGATCACCAGGGTGCACCACGAGCAGGTGAGATTACCTTATTCTTATGGTGTATAGAAATGTATGTGTTTCGGCGTGCAATACAGCCACGTGGCAAAAATATGGTATATCGTGTACCTTAGAGCAAGTTTATCAGAAAAGTAGTATTTCAAAGCCTCCGTTTTCTGCCAAATATTATATTACAATACTCTACCTTTATATATGTACGATGTACGCACGTCAGCCTAGATCTGGCCTCGTCTACGACCGATAACGTCGCCTCGTGTTCGTAACTATTCTACTCACTGTATATACCTATTATACAAGCGTCTCTTTTAAACTTGTATAGATTATTTTAAAACTACTGTATAACACTTTTATTCAGTACTGGTTTAAGAAAAATAAATTTGCTAATTATTATTTAGTATTCCGCAAATGAGATCAGTATGATGTTGTGTAAATCAGTTGTAAAATTTTTTAGACGCGTTATGCGGTTCGACTCTCAGATATATTCGATAAGTTATATATGTTAATACATTTCAGGCACCACAGGAGGTCACTTACAATGAGATGGGTCACTTGATGACTTGTAGGTCACAGGTTGCCGACCTCTGGTTTATACAATGTACATATGGTCCTTTTTTTTAAACGACGAAGAGACGTTATGAGTGACGCGTTCAACTGAAGGCGAAAGTAATACCGACCAAATCTAACGCGGTGCTAGTTAAGATGATATACACTGTACGACATTGTGCTAAACACCGGATCAGAGTAATGTTACTCTCACTACTGTTTGGCGGTAAAAATAGGAGGTGTGGTGGCACCTACACGATCTTCGGAAACATATAGGTATCTGTTTCCGGAGACATATATAGCCTTCCACTATCGCTTAGCCTCCCAGTTCTTCAATATCTATATGAGAGCAACGAGATTTTGTTGTTGTAGAAACAACCTAAAGCTAACAAAAATCCTGTGATTGTAATCAAACCCTTCATAGACAATCGGTTGTCAATAGAGGCTTATTACTGGCTTCTTCCCCCAGTGACATCTCAGCTGATAGATGTCCACTGCTGGGGATAGTCTCTTGTAATGTACGCCACAAAACTTTTTGCGCTGTTTGAGTCGGTTGGTCTGTCAATGCTGCGACTCCTGGTGCGAGTCAGCCATTCTAGCACTTAAGTCCCCAACTCCTGCTTCATCTACTCGTAAACAATTAACCAAAGATTTAACTCCGTTACCCTGAACAGGATTTAACCGTAATGCATCCGTTTAAGTCTAGATATATAGTACCGTAACGACTCGCACGTCTGCGCAAGTATCAACCGTAATATATTCATTCCGGGCTACTGCTGTACTTTCCTAAATCTCCCCCATTCTCCCCAGAATACGGTATTTTGTCGGAGTCGGGTAATTTTATTACAAATTCATATCAAGTTTCCTTTATTCAAACGCGGCTGGAGCCACGAGGAGTTTTTCGCGTCGGGTCCCGGAATCGCGGTGTGCATTAACTTATTACGTGACGTCATAAACCCGCCAGTGTCGCCGGAAGGGAGCATAAGTATTTAGTGATACGTACTGCCTCATCAGATATTTAGTTTATATGGCAATTATTTTCCTTTTGCATTTTAGAAGTGCTCGTTTGTTTCTCGTCTCTTGAGTATCTCTCGAGTTCATTGGAACAGTCTTCGAGAAAGATCTACAAATAAAAGGACACATACCTATATGAGAAATTTTCTGTTTATACAGGCAACCCAAGAAACATATCAAGTTTGAGGGACGCTGTACTACAGTACTTAATAGAGTGTCTAGACTTAAAATCTTATTTCTCGAGGCGACGAACACGATGTGATGCAGTGTATATTATCCTAACTGATGTTAAATGTTTTATAATTTTTTATTTTACCTAAAACTATTAAAATTTTTTACATACTTAATGTTGTTAGGTGGATGATAAAAGTTAAATATTTTTTATGTTATTGCAAAAGGCCTATGTCCAGCAGTAAACGTTCATAGGTTAAGATGACGATGATGATCAACATTATGATGTGGTTAATGTTTTATAAGTAGGCGATCTTATTCACTGTAACTCCTCTGCAAGGAGGCTTAAAGAAAACAATAATGCCTCCCGTAGCGATATATTCTCATGAATTTTAACGCTAACGCGGTTAGCCGCTATCTGAATAATGCACGTGTCGGCTCAGTAGGGTTGTCACGCGCTACCGAATAATTTAACATTTATTCCTATCAAAAAAATTTTTATAGGGTACCAACAATGTAAAAAACTTACAAAAGTGATGATAGAATACAAAAATATTCTGTTTTTTTTATATTCACCGAAGCAAGACGTTCACCTGATGGTAAGTTAAACACCAGCCGATAACAAGTTGGCGCTTGTTAGTGTGATATACCACACGACATTTTGCTCACCGTCTTGAGACATAATGTTGTCTCGTTGTCCCAGTACTTACACTAGCTACAGCACCCTTCAAAAGGAAACTGAGTAATGTTTTCATATTACTCTTTGATGACAGAAATAGAAATTTGGTATACATAAAGAGTCCTCTTCATACTCCCACTGTTAGGACTGGAGACTTTTAAAAAAAGTCACACCTAAATCTAACCAGGGAAGTCCAATACAAAGGAAGCATCCAATGCGCCACGGAACTTATAAAAAAAACCTTATATCCGTTTGTTTGCCATATTTGAAAATGCGACAACCCTGTCACCATATAGGGAATCAATAAAGCGTTATCCAATGCCGTCACACGGTTTATTGGTAGCTTTATTATAAAAATGAAAATACTTAGAAAATTACCCTCCACCCTGACATACAAACAGGTGGTAAGGGATTTATCCATTTTTGTTATAGTTAAGAACCAAAAATAAATATAGGTGATAGGTTTCCACCAACAGAGATTACTTAGGTAGGTACCATCGTAGTTCCTTTCTGCCACCTAACCGTACTATACTATAATATCCTGGTTCTATTTTTTATAGGACTATGGCTAGTTAAATTACTGGGGTAACGGAACTTCACTTTGAGAGACAGCGTTGACCGCAGTGTGGTGCAGTAGAAACATCCTACTATTGTAGGTTTTATATGGGTAGGCGTAATATCGTGGTATCCGGTACGACATGCGTTGTAGCTAGTGAGTTTACTAGGGTAACAAAACATATTACCTCAAAGCGACGAGCACAATGTAGTGCTGTGTAATTATCGTAACATGTTATTATGGGTACACATGTAAGTTGTCATCAGGTTAATATTTCAGTAATTTCCCTGTTTCGTAGTTAAAAAAAAAATATAGAACTTACATATACTTGTTACTTAACTGAAATTATATCTGATGTTGTAAAGTGGCAAAGATTAAATCATCTGAAAATATAAAATACACAGGACAATAGTAGAGGTTCAATTCTCTTAACTACCTTCCAGTATAATTAGGAGTAATTACCGCTCCCGAAGACAAACTGAATATATCCCGACAGAAACTACATTATGTACGGAACCCACTTCGCTACTCTCCTTCTGGGAAAATGTCGCGGAACTTGCGTGGAATCCCGGGACAAATGTCTGAACGGTGTTCCGCAGAAGAGCGATACTAAAATTGTCCACACGTTTCTGATATATGACGTTAGGATGTTGGGTAATTTTTAGATCCTCGTTGGAACTCCTTAATATATTAACAAACCAATATGGACTTAATTTGGAGGTAGATAATGCATATATTTGCTTAACGATGGCGGTAAGCAACATTAACGCGTTTATGGCAGTGATATATGAAACAGTTTAAATAGCTAATACTGGAGTATACAAACTTGTCTTGCAGTAAGTAGAGTAGTATAAAGATCTATACTTAACATAAGCATTAGGCGCCGGCCGTCTTCTCCCAAATATTAGGTCCTTACATATGAAATTGGCGTTTTGTACGGGAGGAATATAAAGTAAATTTTTTGTTGTATATAAAATATATTTAATTAATCAAAGTATGCACCGTTGTTATCTATGCACTTTTGCTATATCATAGGTAGTTTATTGATCCCTTTACTAAAAAAACCACGGGGGCGAGAATCAATAAACTCTTTGAAGGCGTTTTGGACTACCGCATCGGAGTTGAATTTTTTTCCTCGTAAGAAGTTGTCCAAATTCCAGAAAAATTGGGAATCTGTTGGGGCAAGATCCGGGGAGTACAGTGGGTGTCGCTCGTGTTATGTGACCAATCTCGGTTGTTTAGCAGCTAGTTCTTCCAACATGGTCTGCAGTTGCTGACAATAGATATCTGCCGTAATCGTTTGGTCAGATTTTAGAAAGCTGCAGTGAACGACACCGGCGCTAGTTCACCAAACACTCACAAGTAACTTTTTCTGAGTCAATTTTCGTTTAGGGCAGGATTTGGCTGGGTTTCCAGGGTTCAGCCATTGCGACAAGCGCTTCCGATTATCGTGCAGTATCCACTTTTCATCACAAGTAATGATTCGATTTAAAATCTCTTAATCATTGTGTCGGTTGAGCAAAGTAACACAGCAGCAGCAGTGGACGCGTGTTTGCAAGTTCCATTCACTCAATCCATGAGGTACCCAGCGTTCAAGTTGTTTTACTTTCCCGTTTTGCTTCAAGTGAATTAATACAGTTTTGTCACTTACCCCGAAGCCTGCAGCTATCTCTGAAGTGCTTTGTGATGGATTTGCTTCCACAATAGCCTTTCTTTCTTCATTTTCCACCTTGGTCTCCGGCCGTCCACAGGTTAGGTTCTGAAGGTCGAAATTTGTAGAACGAAAACGTTGAAACCAAAAATGTACCGTGCTTTCATTGGCTACACCAGCGCCGGACACATCATTAATCCTTCGAGCTGTTTCTGCAGCACTGGTACTGGTGCCACGGTAGAACTGGTACTCGTAAATATAACGATATTTCACGTTTTCCATTGTGCGGTAATAAGTGACGCCAAACAAAAAAATAATGAGGAAAAAACAAATGAATGACTGTTTTCAAAACTCAAATTTATAAATTTGAATTTGGAATTCTTAACCAAAGATGAGATATTTCAGATCAAAGTGGTCAGTACGACAAAACGATAATTTCATATGTAAGGACATAATATATTCTAGTTATTTTTAAAATTTGATAAAAGTAAAATTCCTTTGCAATATAAACTTAGATAGTTATATGATCTATATACATATGTGTAAAGCGTTTGTTTATTATTAGATCTCATCATAAGTTCCCAAGTTTGATCTTGAATGATTAAACATCTCGAATACCTACGCTTGGTAGACAGTGGAAAAAATGGTTAAACGATAGAAGGGATTGGACCAGGCTTTAATACTACCAGTTGAAAGAAATAGATTTCTCTATTTGACTCTGATGATGATCTTTGTTTGATAAACTGATGCTGTTGTTTAATCAGCTTTGTTTCTTCTATCCGATTTATTTAGAATAACAGAATTATATTTTATTAATGAAATGCCTTTATAATAAAATTAGATGAAATGACTGTAAATAACGGCAGTTACTTCGTTTTACTGTCAACTGAATAACCACAACTCTGAAAAGTCTTTTCCCAGTTCACCGTATTTCTATTTAACTGGCTCCCTGCAAAGGAATATCGACTTAATGACTTGTTCATAATCACTACACTCGAGTGTACATCTGTCCTTATTTACGATGTTCGGGGTAACCTTTTGGGGTTCCGTAAGCTGCTTGGGTCGGCACGTAATTAATAGGGTCCCAAATAATGTTTGGAAATGGGAAACAATTTGACTTATAATTCGACATGTATGTGTTGTTTATGAACAGTTGTACCAATGATCGTGTGCTTAATTATAATTATTTTTAAGCTTCGTCCACTGCTGGACGTGAATCTCCTTTGAAGATCTTAACATCGATCGGACTTCAATTAACTTTTTTTTTATTTTTCATACACATTTACATTGAATGATGAGACGCTCATTTTCTAATATAATTTCTTCGATATATGAATTATTAGTATATTATAAGTAAAAGACATTTACTAAGTTTCACTATACACTATATCACTAATACTTTTATCGGACATCAGTACAAAGTCATTTAACTGTATATCGTTCGGTTTTGAATCAACTACTTCTCCAATCATTACTCATGAAGAAACTACTGCTCCAGTTTTGACTTCAACACATAATTCCTTAGTTCAAGGTTCCCTCTGAACAGTTTAAAGTTATTAAATATCTTAGATACTAAAATTTTAGTATTCTTTATCAGTAAGAATTAGTAATTCTTGCTTTAATGTAAAAAGCTTGACTTTATATTTTACACTTTATACATCGTCATCAATACATCAAATGGTCAAGCACACATAAACTACTTTTAAGTTATTGTTTCAATAATCACAATAAAATCTTAATTTTCCATACAATTATCCTAAAGGAAAACAGATTCGATTGGCATCGTCCGCCTCCTCGTGCCAATTCCTTCTAACAATACCGAATCAAACAGATCTTCAAAGGGTCTACCAGCTTACGTCTCACAAAATTTCCAACAATGTCATACAATTCCCTCGCGATTGTAGGGAAAATCGAAATTCTTATACAAATGTGAAACTGATTTTTTTCCCTTTTGCATGTAACAATTTAGGGTGGATTGGGGTTGTTGTTATATTATAAATAATAAAAATAAATAATTTCTCATAGTGTAAAATTTTTGTAGTGAAATATATATCTATATATGTCAGAGAATTCCATCTATGTAGAGACTCATCACGGTATCTCTCGAACCATAAGCCTGAGGACTTGAAATTTGGTAGAAATATTCCTTTTGCTGAGAACAGTTCAGCTAATAATTTTAGTATACTCTTCCGTAAAGGGGTTGCTGGGGTGTTGTGGCCAGTAAAGTAGGTAGGGAAATGCTATTATGCATATATATACACAATGCTTCTAAAATATAATTTTATTAAGTCGCTGGTTAGAATGATATACACTACTCCATATTGTGATTGACGTCTTGACATAAGATGTTATGTTCTTTATTATATTTATATTGCACTAGCTACGACCCTTTAAACCGGATCTCTGATTTTTGCACACTACTGTTTGTTAGCTACAATAAGAGCTGCAGTGGTACACCTACTTAGACGGTCTCCGGCAACAGAGACCTACCATTAAAGTACTAGTGTCTTTACTATTACAAGAGATCTATGTTCAACAGTGGACATCCATCGATTGAAATGATGATAATATTGATGATATTTAATATAATTTTCTAAACTATTCGTTGAAGAAATTCAGTTTAGTTTAATGATAGACGTCCACTGCTGGGATATAGGTCTCCCCGAAAAGCAATTTATGAATTTCTAATATTATACATATATACTAAAATATGGTTGAATCCAATTTGTATGAATACAAAAAATTTTGTGTAATCAGGACTGAATTGATAACATTGGCAGCCGTTCAAACCGCAGCCGAAGACTTAACTTCTAAGTGCCTTCTGTATCAATGCCAATTATCTGGGCACTAAAAGATATGTGCTGCTAATGGCTCTCCAGATTTCCTTCCTTTCTGATAATGCATCGACGTAATGACTTCGTCGGTACTTAGGTTCTACTGGGTGGTAAGCTTATCAGGATTAGTTTAGTTTGGTTGTTGATCTATTTGTAACGACTTTCGATTATAACACACAAGTAATTCTCGAGAAAACCAAGAATTGGCTGGTGGTAAGTCTACATTGCCGGAAATCGTCTAGGTAGGTACAGCAGCGCCTATAGCACCCGATAAACAGTAATGTTCAAATATTACTATGTTACGGATTGAAGGGCGCTGTAGCTAGTGTAATCACTGGGGTATTGAGACTTTAGTACTAAAGGCGACAAGCAGGATGTGGTGCAGTATATGACATCTTAAGTAGCACCACGTTGTTATAGGCAGACCTATCACTTACCATCAGGTGAACGTACGCTTGCTTGAAAAAAAGATGTAGATCTCTTAGAATCATGTATATTAGACGAAAGAACTGAATTATTATTCTTGTTGCACGTTTGTACCGCAGCTCCTCAGGCCGGCGCCGTACATTTCCGTCAGCGGCCGTATATCTAACGACCTGTAGGCATCCGTCAAGGCGTACACGAATATGTACTACACAATTAATGCTACACGGACGGACAGTATAACGTTGACGTTTAACTGTCTGAATTAATTCGCGTAATCAAGGGGTTTGTATGAAATTTACATTACACGACGCTGTCATCGTACTGCCATTGCAGTTCGCCCGGCTTACAATATGCATTTAAGTACATAACTTAATAACTTGAATTAGAGGTTATTTACAACATTAGGTTGTGCAGTATACACATTATGCAACTACTAAGCTAACGATACATTTCATAATGTTATAAATAGAGACCGTCGCTCTCGCAATATCTTGATCTTCTCTTCACTTTACTTTTGTTGAAATATCTGCATATATACATACAATGAATATGGGTTTCATTTGTTTGCTAATCACGTGAAAACTAGTGAACGTATATGGGAATATGAGCATTAGACACGACATGATTTGTAGTTGTTTACAGGCTATTTATTTTTTTAATTTCACAGATTCTTCATAATATCTAATTGACTTTTATAAACATTTTCATTTCGTATTATTTACGCGGTTGCTATAGTAACGTTTGCTATAGAAAGTAATTTGCAGTTAAGGTTGCTCTCAAGGAATATTTCAGACAAATTTCAAGTCTAATTTTATATTACGGTCACCAAAGCGGGAAAAGGAATATCTAGATTACGTATAATCTCAGTATTAAACATATTGTGTAATAAAAACTTTATATTAGTTTTATAATATAATAGTTAGGGACGGATTAGTATAGAAAATCCTCATGAAGGGTAATCTTAGGAGCGGTTACTATTGATGATACTGTCCAATATCGAATTAGTTATAATTACTTAATACACCGTGGAGTAATAGTGTAATCAATCGAAAAATCCCTTCATTAGCCCCTCGCCATCAATACGAATATAAGTTATATATAATTTTTCCGTTTTCCATTCTGAAGAGCGCTGTAGTTAGTGAAATTACTGGAGTAACAAGACGTAATATTATGTCTCAAAACGATGAGCAGAATGTGGTGCTGCGTATATCACCCTAACAAGCGCCAAGTTGTTAACAGGTGTTTAACTTACCATCAGATGAACGTCTTGTTTGTCTCCTCGCATGGTAGCATAGAAAAAGAAACACTCTTACATATTTTAAATAATTAATATTATCTTATTTAAAAATACGTTTAAAATTCGGCATAAAACCACAGACACATCATAAAAAGACGAAGACCGAAAACTATTCAGGTCCACAATAGGCTTATATTTAGTGACTAGTACTAGTACTTATGAAAGCGTATTTCAAAACGTTTATCGCAATGCAATATCACAGTTGTGAAATGATTCCGTTCCAAGTTATAACAAACGGCATCCATCAAACGTTACGTACGCTAAACAAATTCGCGTTGCGAAATCCTCGTGTCGGATTCGAAGGCAGTTCAATATCTTCATTAGTTGTCGTAGGATCATTTCGTATGCACAAGTGCACGGGCGGTACAACGAGCGCAGCGGGCTGGTGCAACGCATTGCAATACGGTCGCATCAATCACATAAATTCCAACGACGACACACACAGGGCTATCGATCAGCTTTATACTAATAGCAGGGAGACAATCTAGATAATCTACCATCAATTATTACTATATTCCGGTTTAAAGGGCGGTGTAGCTAGCGTAATCACTGTGTACTAAATTTAATATCTTATGTTTTTACTTGAAGTGACGAGATAAGTGCGAGTTATATCTGATATTAAGAGATATGACCATAACAACGTGGCGCTAGTTAAGCTGATATACAATTACCACATTGCCATAGTTGTTAGACATAATAGTTCTCGTTACCCTAGTAATTAATTAACTACAACACCCTTCAAGTAAGAACACAGTAATATTTTTGCAGTACTGTTCGGCGGCAGGAAGAGGAGCCGCGGTGGTACCTACGTTGACGGTCTCCGGTGATCGAGATCTACCACCAGTAACTTGTCTCAAAGCGTATGATGCAGTGATTATCATCTTATTTAAGTGCAGATTAACTATCTTGCCCGTCTCATTGCTATGGGGAATAAAGTCAAATTATCGAGAAATACCCTACATAGTGTTATTTTTTATCATTCTTCTTCTTACTTTTTATCTTTATAAATATTACAATCCTTTTATTATACGAAACAGTAAGATGATGGGGACGTTCACTTCATGGTAAGATCATCAGCAATCCGCGGCAGTCCGCTGCTGAACATAGGCCTTTTACAAGGAACACCACTAAGACGATGCCTGCTTACAACAATGTGGCACTAATTGTGCTTGTAGGTAACATTAGATGTAAATTTATCTCAAATACATTACTGCTGTAACGCCTTTCAAACCGGAACACTACAGAAATGGGCTTCGCGGTATCTAGACTTTATGGAAATCTACATCCAGTATTTTCTATTTGATTTATTCATACTATATTTATTAAAGCACAATAATATTACAATTTCCTTTTACAAAAATAATATATAATTATATAGGGTGGCGCAAAAAGAATCTTCCTATCAGAAAATGCTATAAATTTTGCCTTGATGTAAAAAAATTAAAAGACCAAATAAAAATAATCCACAAGAAGAATCAAAGTTTTTCATATTTTTTTTAAATTACAACCAAATAACCTTCCGATGTTTTTTGGCTGTAATTTAAAAAAAAATATGAAAAACTTTGATTCTTCTTGTGGATTATTTTTATTTGGTCTTTTAATTTTTTTACATCAAGGCAAAATTTATAGCATTTTCTGATAGGAGGATTACTTTTGCGCCACCCTATATATAAATTGTCAACCCTAAGTGGACCTCATCGTGTAGAACTGTACAGCGACGGGCTTTCCTTAATATATTGTTAGGTGTTTACGTGTCGGTCTTGTCGATTATTCAAATAACATTTACGTCAGTTACTACCGTCATTATTATACGTAAACGTAAGTGTTAACGTTCGTGTCACTGCCTTGTGCGTGTATATATATATGTTGCCTTATAATAAGTACATCTATATTAAATTTGTGACCACAGGATTTCATATAAATAAGTCAGGATGTCTTCAATTGTGTACTATCTTTGTCCTTATATTTCTTTCTACGTTCCTTATAATATTGTGTGTGCTATTGGTGGTAGGTCTCTGTTGGTAAGACCGTCTAAGTAGTTATCACCGCATCTCCTATTTCCGTCGCCAAACTGTAGGTTCAAACGATTCCGGTTTGAAGGGTGCTGTATCTAGTAAAATCAGTAGATTAACGAGATTTAATATGTTATGTATCGACGTTAAGATGCGCTCCCAAGAGATGGATCGACGATATAAGAGCGGTTAGGATTGGGCGGATGCGAAAAGCTGAGGACCGCAGCTGGAGGATTACATTGGGGAAGACCTATTACATCCAGCGGTGGATAGAGAAACGCTGATGATGATGATGTCTCAAGTTGACAAGGACAATGTGGTGCAGTGTATGTCATCCTAACTGGCGCCACGTTTATGAGCAAGGGTATCACCATCAGGTGAACGCCCTGCTAGTCTAGTCGCTTCGTAGAATAAAGACACTACATTAAAACAAGTAGATAGAAATTTAGATTATTAAGACATTTTTAATTTGCTAACAGATTTAAAATTTATCTATACATAATTGCTATTCTTTTTTTTTTCTTCTATGAATTTACTATTGAACGTATTTACTTGGTGTTGAGTGACAATGAAGATTGTGGATATTAAAGCGTCATCATCCAGAATACTCTTCCTCTAATATGTTAACACCGAGAAACAGCAACACTGCTGTGCAATAAAACTCTACCGTCTACCAAATTCTATATGTGCCTATGGTATTGAACCAGGGACCTCTACACTACTAGACAAGCACTTAGCCAGTTGTGTTGTTGCCTTTATTAAATTTTATATCAATCACTTCGCTATCTGGATTCGTACAAGTACTATGTCTTCTAAATTCGGAGAAGCGCCGATGTAATAGTAGCAAAGTACCTACTATTGAACACGGCCGTTCACCTCATCTCCCCTCAGATAGCAAATAAACGGGGAACCAGAATAAATGCCCACCCTCACCCTAATTCGAATCAACGCGGACCATCCCCTTGACGTCGCCCTACGCGTTACCGTGGCAACCCCACCCTCAATGCATCGAACCCCGTAAACATTATGGACACGCCGTACTGCAGTTTTAAAGTTGTAGACGGTGTGCTATTGACGTTCTTGTTTCTACTGACTTGTTCCGTACGCCATGTCCTTATAATTCTTAAATAACTTCCTTAAATACTGACTATTGCACACATATGGAGGAAGCGAGAGATGTGTGCCAGGATCGTAGCAAGTGGAGAGAGGTGGTCTCTGGCTACCCCATTGGGAAGGACGCATGATATATATGTATGTATGCATACATACATGACAATTTGTAAAACAAAAAACAATATTTTCTATCGAGGCTAAATATCTGACACTTAGATGAAGATTATTATTTTTATCTAAGTTCTATAAACAATTTTTAAGCATATTGATGAATAATGAAAATGAAATTTTTGGTATTTGTTAGTATGTATTTAACGCTTTAAGATTTGATCAGAAATTATTAATAATAACTATACAATAATATGTATTTCGTCTTATGTTAATATTTTATTTTTCTTGTTTCAGGGATGCCGGTTTCCTGAAGATGGCCTCGCGCACCCCGTCCCTTGAGTCGCTGCCCGGTGCCAACTCGATAGGTTCGCTGGAGCGTGGCTCCTTATCTCCCCTCACTTTGAGCGGCTCGTCGCCACCAGCGAGCGACTCCGCCGTATGTGACCTCCGCGAATTCGACGGACTCGACACTACTTGTGCCATCTGCCGAGAGACATTCGTTGACCCTAAAGTTCTCAACTGCTTCCACACATTCTGCCGGGGCTGCCTGGAGAGAGAACAAACGCATCCCGACAAAGTTACTTGCGTCACTTGCCGCGTGGATAGCCAGCTACCGAGTGGAGGTGTTCACGGACTCCTCACAAACCTCGTTATTGCTGCTGCAGTCGAGCAGGACGCTGATCTACTTCCAACAGCGAGACAAACAAACTCACCGTCCGCTCGTTGCACGGGCTGCAAATCAAAAGAATCAGACGCTGTCGCCCGTTGCGTCGACTGTGCTAATTTCCTTTGCCCTAACTGCGTCATGGCACATCAATTTATGCATTGCTTCGAAGGCCACCGTGTCCTGACTTTCACGGACTTCAAGGACGAGAAAGGTGGTTTGCTTGGACCCACAATAACTACCAGTGGTGATAAGACCGCTTTCTGCTCGAGACACAAAAACGATATTCTCAAATATTTTTGCCGCACATGCTCGATGCCCGTATGCAAAGAATGTACTATTATCGATCATCCCGCAACATTACATGATTGCGAACATTTATCTGATGCTGGACCGAAACAATTAGAGCTTATGCAGCAAGCTATTAATGAAGCGAAGACACGTGCCACAGAAATAAGGCATGTAGTGAAAACAGTTGAACATGCTGCAGGTAAACTGCAAGTACAATATCATAAAGCGCAAAATGAAATAAATGATACTTTCCAATTCTACCGCTCTATGCTTGAAGAGCGTAAGCAAGAGTTGCTTAAAGAACTAGAAAGCGTATTCTCTACGAAACAAATAGCGCTGACCGTAGTTGGACAGAAGGCTCAAGAAACTGTTGATAAGATTTATCAAACATGCGATTTCGTAGAGCGGTTGACAAAATGCGCTAACATTGCGGAGATTCTTATGTTCAAGAAGTTATTAGACACTAAACTTCAATCTTTGATGAGTTCTAACCCCGAACAAAGTGTTCAAACAGCTTGTGAACTCGAATTTGTTTCAAATTATCAAGCTATTCAAGTTGGGATTCGAAACACTTTTGGATATGTGCGCTCTAGCTCTGAAGCTAATATTGGACCGTCTAAACAACCTCCAATAGCGCGCCCCACCAATGGATCTTTATTAAACGGAGGTTCATCATCTAGCAGCAGCAGCGTTAACGGAAGCTCAGGAAGCCTTAATGGTGGAATACACCTCCCAACAGGATTAAACGGCGTTCTGGATCGCCCATACACAAATGGTTTACTTGGACCCACGAGTCAGTCAACATCGCCATTTGAATCCAATATTATTTCAAAACGATTCAGCAGCGCTAACAGCCTTGGACCATTCTCCTCTGCTATCGGAGATATTAACCTAAATGGGATTAACCCATACGAAAAGTGGTCAAACGGTGGCTGCGACACGCTTTTCCCTCCCACTACCACCGATCCGTATTCACTTACAACGGCTACTCACGCCGATTCTATTATTGATTTGACTAACAAATTGATTTCTACTGCTATATTTCCACCAAAATCCCAAATCAAACGACAAAAGATGATTTATCACTGCAAATTCGGTGAATTTGGAGTCATGGAAGGTCAATTCACCGAACCCAGCGGCGTTGCCGTAAATGCACAAAACGATATCATCGTTGCTGATACTAATAACCACCGCATACAAATTTTCGATAAAGAAGGCCGATTTAAATTTCAATTCGGGGAATGTGGTAAACGTGATGGCCAACTTTTATACCCGAACAGGGTTGCTGTTGTGCGTACATCTGGTGATATTATTGTTACCGAGAGATCGCCAACTCATCAAATCCAAATATATAACCAATATGGTCAATTTGTGAGAAAATTCGGCGCCAATATTCTGCAACATCCTAGAGGAGTCACAGTTGATAACAAAGGACGTATTGTTGTCGTTGAATGTAAAGTGATGCGTGTGATAATATTTGATCAAGTGGGTAATGTTCTACAGAAATTTGGATGTTCAAAACACTTGGAATTCCCCAATGGAGTGGTGGTTAATGACAAGCAGGAAATTTTCATCAGCGACAACCGCGCACACTGCGTGAAAGTCTTCAACTATGAGGGTATCTATTTGAGACAGATCGGTGGCGAGGGAGTAACTAATTATCCCATTGGCGTGGGCATAAACGCATCAGGAGAGATCTTGATCGCCGACAACCATAACAACTTCAACTTGACTATATTCACTCAGGACGGCCAGCTTGTTTCTGCATTAGAAAGCAAAGTGAAACACGCCCAATGCTTTGACGTCGCGCTCATGGACGACGGGTCCGTTGTGCTCGCCAGCAAGGATTATCGGCTCTACATATATCGCTATGTTCAAGTGCCACCTATAGGCATGTGAATTGCCCGCCCCGGAGAGATCTTACTAATCGACAATCAATAAGCCAAAAAAAAAAAAACTTTCTGTCGCCGTCGTCGTGTACTAGCGATGCAATAACGATTCTGGCCACGTGTGTCAATTTTTGATTAGGTGAAGTGACGTTCCCATAAGTGTTTCCCGGTGGAACTCTTACTATCTCTTTTGTAAGTGCGTGTGTTGCAGCTGTCTCGATGTGATCAATGATGCTGGGAGTCCTTTACATGTATTCGGCACGAGATCTCTGTTCGCATTATTTCCAAACGAAACTGTAATGAGATTAGTTGATAGTATTTGACATTGTTATTTGTGTACCCACTTCGAGGGAAGAGATTATTCCGTTGGTTCGACGGGGACGCGTTGGAGACGGTTCTCAATCCATTATCATTTTTTGATCTATTGAATAATATTTTTTCATATCCCGCATCGTTAAATTAGGGATGAATATTAAGGGCATTTGTATTATTTAGCCCATTTGTTGGACCAATATTTTAACTATTAATACTTAAAAATTGTTAGGCGTTAAGCGTGTGATTTTATCGTAATAAGAGAGCATCGAGCGGTATTGTTGTTAGTTGTAAGTTCTTCGGCACAACGGCACTTCCTGTTTTTGATTAGCACTTATTCTGTGTCGAATTGAAATATGATTACGGAAACTAAATAAGAAGTTGTTACATTATTATTAGGTAAGTGTTAAATTGATTGAGCTGAAATGGACAATCTTTAGTTACAACCCTTTTTAATGTAGTTACAAAAAAAAATAAAAAATAAAGAATTCTAGGGAAATGTGATGTTAGGGGTTTTATCAATGACAAAGTTGACTACGGCATTACGGAAGGTGCGTCAATAGAGACAACTGGAGAAGTACCGACACTGCAGAACCAGAGCACAGCACCGGGTGGCGCTGGTGCTTGATAATGTTTTCGTACTACCAAAATTTCACCTCTCCTAGAGTTTACCTCGAGTATTACGAAGCATTTTTGTTGACGATGTAACTTTATTATGGTTCTTTTATACTTAAGTTATCGATTTAATTGGGGGATAGCTTTCGGTATTCAAACAGATGACGTCATTACCGCCTAGTCACTGAGAGCCCACGGACCCGTAAATTCCTGTCTTGTTGTTTTATTTTAACGATTTAGTAACATTTGGTTGATAATAATATTATTAGTTTTTGTAGAAAATTAGTACTTTGAATGATTTTATCGTGATCGGACACGGTCGTAACTAGTAAAGCAATTAGAAAATGTTCGTCTCGCTAGTTCTTTTTTTTTTTGTATCTCACGGTAACGTCGCCGAGATTCACTCAGATGTAGCAGCACCTTTATGCGATTAGTATGCTCGTTCGCTTCTACTTACTAGAGTATTATTATAGCTTACTTGATATACAAAATAGTTATACAATTTGTTATTCTGGTAAGATATTTTTATACGGAAACAAACTTATTTCTGTAGTTGTAGTAGTAGTAGTATACGGTGCATGTGTAACGTTTATTTCCTTTGTATTTTATAAATATTATGCTATTACTATTATTTTTATTAAATTACCGTGTGTTTGAGTGTGTTAGAAGAAATATTTTAGTTCGATTTTTCTTTAGTTTGGATTTTCTTAGTTAATAATGTTTTTTTTTTTAGTATTTTTTTTACTGCTGATTTTATGACAATGATGAGATCTGATGCGATCCTAGATAGCTGGATGGGCGATCCATTTTTTTTTAGTTATTGATCTGTATTACTTAATTGATTAGGATTACTCTTTAAAGTTTGGTGATATTCGTACTTTCTATATTCTTTTATCTCATAACGTACTGTGTGTTTGTACATTGAAGCCACGTCTGCAGATGATACAGCTCCTTGCACTGTTGACCGACCGCAATACCTGTTTGACATGTGCCATAAAACCATGTTGTGATTTAATAAGTGATATTTAGTGTTGTTTGTAAATATGTACCATACGCTGCTGATTTTTTCCATTAATAATAGGTTTATCTGAACGTCACCATCGATGATATCGTCATATAATAATATATAGTGCAAGTTAATAGTTTTGACAATTTGAGATTAAACAATGTTGAAGTTTAACTGCCGGTTATGAATCAATTATTATTTTTTATTTATTTGTTTTTAGTAACTGACCAGGCTGCACTAACCGCGGAAGTACCCGGAGAATTAGGTCTCTTGTTTACCTCGTAATGTTTCTGTCATTTGCATTCCACGGTGTATTTTGTCTGTCCATCATCTAGACGTGTCTTCGATCGGGTAGCCAAATATCTTCCTCCAATAGCGTTCCACTAGATTATGTGAATTAGAACAGATTGTCCAATCTTTTGAGTCCAAAATTTCAGTGATTTATCACCAATGATTTAATGTATAGACTGCCCTGTTCCTAATAAATTGTAACATATCCTGAGATCGGATTGTTGTTGTTGTATTTCACTTAATCTACTGTGATACGTTTGAATTATCAGTTATACTTAAAATTTTGATTTCAAATTTAGTCGTCGCAAATGCCTGCGGGTCAGTTGATCAATCGAATTGATTTAACGAGTCTGCAACATCTAGGACAAATGTAGTATTCTAGGACAGTTCGATTGCTCGAGCTGACTTTGGCCGTAGATAATCAGGAACACAGTTTAGATTAAACAGGTCCTAAAGATTTCATTGATTGTGAATTGCAACAATGACTCGCGAGCCACTTTCTTCAGTTGCATTTATACGTATGTCTTGTTTCAAAGTTTTTGTTGCAATTTCATGAAGTGAATCCATTGCGACAACCGCATACGCTTCTACTTAAATGAGATCGTTTCAACGTATTATATTTATATTAAGTATAGAGTAGTTTTTGCAAACTATGACAACTACACTCTCACAAATGTCAATTGAATGATTTGTACTAACGCAACGTTTTGGTTCACTTTATGATTCATCAATGATTTTATTCGGTTGTTTCTTTTACTCGATTAAATATAATACTATAAAATTTTGGGATAATTCTTTTGTTTTTGCATAATATAACGAATAAACTATAATTTTCTTTTAATTTTTTTTTTTTTTGTACGAGAACCGTTTCATTCTTAAAATTGCATTTCTGAAGCTTGAGGACTGATTAAAATTGAAACAAATGTTTTTTGTCTTTAAATATATTTTGTCGATGTTTGTTGTTATAATTATTATATTTTTTTTTTTTAATTATTTGTATAAACAATTGTTCTTTAAATTAATGTACATCGTTTTGTTTTGAATTATTTTTGTTGTATAATTGCTTTTTTTATAATAATACCAGTTCATTGCAGTTTTATAGTGTGTTTTATTTATTTTATTTTTTTTTGGTTTTCTTTTATTTTTTGCCCAAGTAGTGCTTTTGGTGGTGCCGACTTCGATCGACATTAGTTTTGTCCTTCGGAACTAATGTCCGATTGACGCACAATCGCTGTTTGTGTCAAACGATCCCCAAACGATAACTATACTAATGAACGGTCTGTGCCTTATCAACTTAAATAAAATCGCTACGCATTCAGTGAAATAAGTAAAAACTTCACTTCCGGCTTGTGCTTATTGTAGTTGTTAGAAACGACTCGCAAAGATTGTTTGACACAAACATCTACGACGCTGTGGTGGTAGGCCCTGTGAGTGTGTGTATCTATTTTATTTTTACATGTGTGAGCATTTTGATAAGAGTTTTAAAACAGTTGGTGTTGGGGAACAAACGTCGGAGACTCTCGTAAGTATCGCTTTAGTGTTAAGTTGCGTTTCGCAACCCGTAGTGCACAGTTTACACATAAATACGTTCACGGACGACACTAATTCATTGAAAAAAAAAAAAACCTGCAGCACATATTTAGAACAAGTGTTTTGACAGCATGAGTATCGCTCTAGAGACATCCTGATGCCGAACGGGTCCAGTGACGGCGATTCTCAGTGCAATAGGCGGTAATACAGTAAATGGATCCGCATACTTTCTATCGATCTGTTCAAAAATACATATTCTTATGAATGTAGGCTATAAACTTCGTATTAAGGACTATTTATACTCTAGTGTAAACATTTGATCCCGTCTAAGCTTTACTTTTCTACGTAAACGTAGGTGATAGTTACCAGGATCCATTGGGTCCGATTTCCCTTTACCTTCAGCGGCGCTGCTTTCGAGGATATTGGATGGACGCTAACCAAAAGATAACACAACTTCCAAGTCAATTACTATAGGGAACATTTTACTACTAACTAGCACCTATTAGTATAAAGTAAGCTCCTGTTAGGCTCGCAGGAATCGTTTATAATTTTATACTCGGCAGTTTTTCCTAAGACTAAAGTAAGGTTCAATTCACATTGAATATTTATTTGGATCAAAATCTAAAATACTTTACTAAAGGCTATTATTTTCAATTTGACATCCTCGCCATTCATGTCCATTACACGAGTTTCTATAAGAACCAACCGCTGCTGGTGTCCCACGTCACACTACGAGTTAACTAGCCAAGTCCTCACCCATCTGTACACTGTATTATTTCTTCGTGCACCTCTTCAACAAAAATCGCTTACCTTCGTTACCTTCTTCATGTTTATGTACTGTGAAATCAACACCTGCATCATATAATAAAAGGAGAGCAATTTAACATGACCAGTGTGAATGGGTGGTCTTCAATGATCATTGATGAAATTTCGAGCTTGCGCCTAGTTCAACATCATAATGTATTATAACATTTCATTCGTCTAAATCCAACAAATGGAAATTATCCCCCAGGAAGTGTGTAGAAAAGGAAAGTAATGTAAATATATTAAAGTAACGATGTTAGTAGTGTTAGCCTGTAGCGTTTAAGGAATGCCGGGATGTGTAAGAGATGGGAAAAGATTGAAATTACTTTAATTTCGAATAAGAGTGAGAGATTGTGTATTTTTATAATGAAAAATTTCGAGTTGAATGATCGTAAGTAAAAAAAAATTCTAAAACGTTGATTAGGCTTGAGGATATATTGTTGGAAGGAGCGGGTGGCGGTTAGGAACGAGGAACGGGTCCTTCGGAATGAGCCGGAATCCGGATCCCGTTTGATTGCGGTTCGATTTAAGGGTTTACATTAATCATATCGATATTCCCCCATACTCTTAAATGTTGTTCGAAATCGATACATTGATAACAGTTAATGAATTCACCTGTTAATGTATTCATCAATGTAGGATATATTGTATCGGTGTTAGCTTATGAGATTGTATGCGGTTAACGATTGGTGATCTATATTGTATTGTGCAGTAGGAACACGTCGAACCTGATACAACTTACCGCGCGACGGCTGCGCCCGCTTTGTAAATACGATCCCCGCTTCGATGTTGGTTTTATTGAGACGGCTGGTCAAGATTCGCGTACTTCCCGACGCTGCCCGTACACCGCGCCTGGATGCTGGATGAGACTCCTCCTCCTCCGCTGTACACTATAGGGCCCTGTCGAGTGGGCCGTCGGTCGCGGTATGCTCGGCAGTGTCACACTACCACATCTGCCGCAATCGTGATCAATTGCTCAGGAATTGTATTAATTATTTTCTCGTATTGTACTTTGATGATTTATAAAATATTTCGATTGACGCTTCTATATAGTTATGGTGTGTGTTCGCGTAACGCGGCGACGCTCGTATCCATTGTTAAACTTCAACGGTCCGCCGTATGTAATATTTTAGCGGACATTGCACAGAACGTTGCTATTTCACTTGGTTTTTTGAGATATTTTCTTTAAATGATACGATAATTTTAAAACTGTATTAAACGACTGAAGTTGAGTTTAAAGTGAATTTCTAAATTGTACACGGTGTAAGGCGGGCCGGGGTGCGTGCCGGGGTGCGTGCCGGGATGCGCGCCGGGGTGCGTGCCGGCGGGCGAACGCCCCGCGACCGCCTGTACACGATGTCAACGCGGTGATTGTTAAAGCTAAGTTGGGAGTAAACGAGCACATATGAGCACAAACCATCCATAATCAAAGATTACTACGCTGTATGTTTTAAATTTGAATCACGTTTGAATTTATGATACATTTTATTGTAAAGAAAAATATTTTACTAATCGCTTATGTTAGTTGTGACGTTTGCAAATAATAGTATTTATTTTCCCAGTGACGATCATTTTCTAATGGCGATGTTTTTGGAGTTCACGAGGTGTTTTATATTTAACGGATTCTACTTAAATATTAAATTTAGATGTAATGATGAAGGTCTTTCAAGTGATTGTATGCGTGTCTTCGATTCGGTCCTCGGATGAACAGGTGACGGCATCTCGTAGCGCGAGCTGGACGCCCTGTGCATGCTGGTGGGGCAGGCGTGCAGTCCCACGGTGGGGTAACAACTTTAATTTCTAAACGTGTGCTTAGGTTTATGTATGTGTAAATCGTAAGTTGTGTGATTACTTTTAGTTAATAGTGATGTTTTACGCTCGGAAAGATTCCAAATGCGATTGCATAGATGGCGTGGTGTAGCTAAAATAAAACATATCAATGTAAAGTTTCTAATTATTAAACGTGGGCTTGGGAAAGAGTGGGAATGGTTAGTGATGTTGATACGAGATTGTATTTTGCGTTGAGCCAACACGACAATATTTGATACAGTTTTGGAATATTCTCATGTTAAAATGATAAAAAGGTTTAATAGTGAATAGTTGCTTCTCGGATTGTGACATATCATCCACTTAGTGGTGTCATTGGGGGAATAGTTTAAATTGATAGAGCAAATTTTGGAGTTATGTTTGGGGGTTGGGGTGTAGGTATTGTAATATCGTTGGAACGGAACGGTCGGGCTGATGGTTTGGAATCTTTCACGTTGAAGCTAGTCGCCAATGGAGTTGCTTTCGTAGGTAATCAAATGTTATAACGTCTACGCACTGTAAGTTTAAACTTAAACTAGTTATACGATGCTTGAAATGTCCACACACAAATCGATTTTACACACTTAAGTAATGTCATCCTGCCAGTTGTGAGAACGCAATGCTTATGAAGAAATTAAATTTTAATTATATCCTACATAGAATATGGGGTAGTGTGTATTTTTAGATATCGCATTGTGTATGTTAGTCTAGTGTTTAAGGTACACCTTGAGCTTCGGACAGTCTATCACGTATATTTTTTACAGGACTTATTGGCTCCATTTCCTGTGCTAATCTGTAATGTAATCATCGTAGGTTAAGATCGACTCCCCCGCATGTGTACTGTAGCGCCATCGCGCGGTGCGGCCGTTACTGCGGCTGTTACCGGTAACGCGGCTCCGAGCGCCGCTTGAACGTTGTAAATAAGGCCAGTCATTAGTAGACGTGATGACATTAATAGTACAGTGTATAAATTCAGTAATATAACTATATGAGATACTGAAACACCATAATGTGCCGTGGCCTTAAATTCGAAAGGAATATTTTAATCCTTTTTTTTAATAAAAATAATGAAAAGTAAAGACTCCTCTCAATTTGCACAGACTTAGTGAAGTATGGGCACGCAATGCGCTACAGCTGTAGCCGTAGGCGCTGATGTGTGGACGCGTGTGGTGCGCCGCGTGCGCAGCGTGCGTAGGCTAGACGTGTTACCGTAGTTATCTCCGTAGGTGTCGCTTTAACTATCCTATGCTCGTACGTATAGTTAACTGGACCTTTCGATCCGTGCATATCCCGTACAGATTCGTTATTGTTACCTACATTAGTTAATCTGAGACTGTTCAAATTGTACTCTATCGAGTTTTTCTCTAAGGGAAAGGGCTATTTTAGCAGATATTTTTGATACAATGTGGGTAATCGGACGGAAACGATCTCGATTTGTAGACGAACGTCGAACATGTGTCGGCGGCGGACGCGCGCACTCGTATCGACAAGTCGACTAAGTGATACTTCGCGACTCCACTTGGTAAGCGTGGGTACATTAAATGTTACTGTAACGAAAAAAAAAGTAAAGACAACGTTGTTCTTATATGAGATACGGTGATTTTCGCTGATAACTTGTTGTTTTTCATATATTCATGATATTTCCTTTATTTTTTGTACTCTTTAGTGTTAAGGTTAATATTAAAAAAAAAAAAAAAACTATTCAATGTTGATTACTCTAAAACCAATAATGTACGGTGTTAAGAAATGTGTAAATTAGTTTCCCCGAGAACCTCAGCGTGCGGAGCCTTTTCCTTAGACAGTGTAACTCCTGTGGACCTTTTGCATGTTGTACAGTAGCGATGTCGTGAACAAAATGAAAAAAAAAAAAAACGATAAAAGTGCGGCGCGGTGGAAAGCAACACCTGAAGTATATTCTAAAGTGAATCGTCGCCTACTACTAGCGTACTCAAACTTTAATATCCTTAACATAGTTCTAGTACTTCCACTACGTATATACTCGTACAGTTCACACGATACGAACCACACCGCAGTTTCCAAGTTAGTTGTGGCCTAGCAATGGTTTAAGGTGTATATTACTTAAGATTCATCATTTCTTACTTAGTGTTACGACTCAATTTTAAGACTGATCACAGAAAAAAAAGAAAAATCGAAAAATCAAAAAAAAAAAAAAAAACTCGAACGATTGTTTTCATTGGTTATTTAGGTAGATACTGTCCCGCTGCTTTTTATAGCGCCGCACGACAAACTGGATGTTCAGGTAGAGTTAAGTGATTTTTGATAGCCAAAACTGTGAGGGTCAGAATGTCAGTTTGTCAGGCGGGGCCTCGTGTCACATTAGCAGTTGTCTTCGATCGATACTTTTCTATATCTTCTTACTCGGGAGACGATTATAAACGGAATCGATAAGAGATCGCTGAACTAAACCGTAGTAATGTTGACTTCGTAAATGTTGACGTTACCGTTGAAATTGATTGGAAAATTGAAAAACAAAAAAAAAAACTTAAAAAGAAAATAACTATTTGTTGCCAAAGTGTTGTTAGGGATAATCGTGTAGTTATATGAAAACGGTTGTCGCATGCATAATTAAGTTGTTCGCGGACGGTTCGAGATTAAGCAGAGAGAAGTTGAAAAATATTTCCAATGATATATTTTTTCATAAAGAACTTGATTGCTAATATTGGTAGTTAAGGTTTATATCTGTGTAGAGATTATAAATTAAACGTGTGGTAATGTATCGTTTGCACGATTGGGCCTTTGATGATGCGACCGATGCCGGCGGAGCAGCTCGGGCCGACGGAACGAACAAATCGTGGCAAATGACTTAGTTGTTTAGTGTTCATGTTACATTAGGTCGTAATCGACAGCTCTGGTGATCTTCGAAGTAATGACTCTCACCCGTTTCCGCCTGTGTGCACGTCTCTTGCAACCCCCACTCCCGCTGTTTGTTTACTTCCCGCGTCCGGACGGATGTAGTCGCGCTCCGACCGAACACCAGCCCGAGTCTTGTCGTTGAAATCTAATTTATTGCTAATGATATTTAATCGTAACTTATCGTATTACGACGCTAGTCAGTCAAGTTTCGTGTTAGGTTAGCCTTAAGTTACTTTTTAGTTGGACGTAGCTGACTTCTTCGTGCTACTTTATTAGGTTATTATTTAATTCTGTTTTCTGTGAAGTTCTTCATCGCTTCTGTCTCTAGTCACGAGTTTCGACGCCGCCGCGTGTCCGTTTGTTTTACCTGTGGATGTTTATTGAATATATTGAATACGTTTCTATCGACCTATGTCTTGCGTTATGTTTCTAAAACTTGATATTTGTTTGTCCTGATTAACGACATTACAGGCGAGATCTCGCGTTTTCTTTGATCTCGTGTTCAACGATGAAAAGCTTCTCATTCTCTACAATCATCTTTTGTCATCCCGTTTAATACTAATATTGTTTTTGTGATAAATTTTTTTGGCATCTCGTACAGTCACGAGACTGCCCTTGGTTCATTATTGAATGTAAACGTTTAATTATCGCCATATCCCAATTTGCTTTGTTTTTTTTTTTATTTTCCTAAAACAATTATAGTGTTTGTATAGTTTCGTTTGTTTTCGCAGTTCAGGAAGTTGCAGTTGCACAGTTTCCGGTTTGCGGTTTTATTTTCTGTTAGAATTTTTTTTCACTGCTTCGAATAACTGAAACGAAGATCGCGTGCGTTTTATTATACTTTTGACCGTTCATTTCGAACAAATCGCTCATACGAACGGTTTGTTTGTTTAACTCTATTACAGAAATGGACTTGCAGTTGCATCTTAAACATTCCAATATTTTAGTATCAATGGTTCTTTCCCCTTTAGTCTTGTTATCGGTTCAGTTGATTTTAAGCAGTTTTACAAAGTGTGGGTTGAAACTATCTTATAAGTACTCCTGTGACGGTTCCCAATACATAAGTTTTGTGTAATTGCGAATCTAAGTGACACGATAAATACTCATGCATACATACTTGTTATTCAGGTCTTAATTAAGTTAGCTTGTAAGAATTGATACATAATATCTGATGATAAATTTACTTGTATGTTGTATTAAAACGATGAACACGAAATAAAGAAAGTGGTTTGAAACGTTCGTTTAATTTAACTCCTGCAAAACACTATCACCAAACTGTTTTTGTTAATGTTTATAATATAAAAAAAAACATCTACGTCCTTTAAGTTTAGCTTCATTAAAGCAAAAGATTATCAAGTGGAAATTACGGCATATACTTATATTAAAGTATTATAAAAGACAGATATTTTAAAGTTCGTGTACAAATGAAATTGAAAAATATAATATCCTAACTGAATATCAGAAGATAGTATATTACTATATGGAAACAATCGCTATAAGAATATTGAGCCCCGAATTCTTCCAATCGTTATCATTTCAACCGATGACGTCCACTGATGGGTCATAGGTCTCAACAGCACATTACAAGAAACCTATGCTTCCAATGCTTAGTACAAATCAAAAAATCATCTAATGTTAAGTAACAGTGAGAACGAAAATGATCGTATTCGCTTACAATAAACTACCATTCATACTGATAACTACCAACACAAAAAATCTCTACCACGACCATAATAATATTACATGTAATAGCTAACCAGCGATATCCGTGTTACACGTATCACTTAATACCATGTGAAAGAGAAATCATATTTTAACGAAGCAAAGAGTTGAGGTAGACTTTCATCTCATGATAAGTGATACGCCTGTTCATAACAACGTTGCATCAGAGTGATATGCACTACATCACATTGTGCTAGTCCCTTTAAGAAATTAGATATACAGTCTCGTCACTTTAGTAATTTCACCAGCTACAACACCCTCCAAATCGGAACACAGACATGTTCGCACACTACTGCGGCTGCAACAGGACCTGCGGTGGTAACTACTTCGACGGTCTTCGGCAACAGGTCCGACCATTACTCTATTGTATATAAGAAAAAACCCGTATCTAATAATGGCTTTTTTTTCTATTTCGAATAGTAAACAAAAACTTTTTATAAAGTAAACAGTGATTGTATTTTACGTAACGCGCACGTGTCGGTGCCGGCGCGGCTGCTGGTCATGCGTCCGGCTTGACGTGGAAAGATGTAACGTCAGGGGCACTCTGAAATGTTGGCAGATTTCACCCGTCAAATTCTCCATTATTTCAGTCCGTTATTAAAACTACGATGAAAAATGGAAAAAGGACAGAGAGGAGATTTAATATCTTATGTCTATATAAAGTTTTCACTAGCACTGGATTGTTATAAAGAAAAGTTTAATCTTACAATAGTATGTTTATACTGCATGGCCTATCGCTAATATATAAATGTTCATAGTGTTTTTTGGAAATTTCAATAGATGAAGACATATAATGATGACATTGATTATGACTAATATAATTATTTTAACCTTTCACTGTAATCACCAATAAATTATTTTCCGATATATAAGTATGTCATCATTATTTCTGCCAAAAAAAAGGTATTCAATAAAACTAAATAAGCTACGCTTCAGGAATGATAATTATATACGAGTATCTTTTTTAATCAACAAACCAACAAATATATATAAATGGAGGATGTTTGCATTTAGTCTGTTAAAATTTATTTGAAAATGTCATGGTAAATCTTGTTACGCCAATTATTCTAACCAGGCACAGCGCCTTTTAAACCGCACCACAAATATCTTTCTTACACTAGTGCTATTCTGTAGACACAGGCGCTGGAGCAGTTTAAATTTAGCGATTTACATTGAACTAAAAACTTACCCAACACCGCGCAAGAGATTTCGTCTGCCAGAAGGAAACGTAAACAGCAAAAGTAATTCCTTTTTTAATCTAACTTACACAGGGATGGAGCACAAGACTCAGACAACCCAGACAGAAAATATGGCGGCGGAACTTGGCACAAATAAATTTAAATGTAAATATTCCCATTCGCTAACATTTCAAACTTCCACAAACGTATTCCCTTTTAAAGCGCCGCCGTCGAGTTTACACTTCAAACGGCGGCTCATGAATTTTGAAGGCCGTAGTCGCTACGTCCCGCTACGCCGATGCGGTGCGCTACGCCGCCACGTGGAGCTACGGCGTAGTCTGGTAGCCGCTCGTCAGCAAAATGTTTTATTGCTTACAAAATGCGAGACGCTGAGGAACTTTACAAGTTGAACGTTGATCGCAAAAAGGTTCACAATGTTACCTCTAAGAAGCATAGCTTTTTTTAATCAAGAAAGCCACGAGACGAGCGGGATCACCTGATGCTAAGTTATACGCCCACCCACAGCAACATGACACTAGTAAGGATGACATATCAACACATTGTGCTCCTCGCCTTGAGACAAGATGTTGAGTCTCGTTACACCAGCAATTTCACTAGGTACAACGCCTTTCAATCCGGAACAGAGTAATGTTTGCACACTAAGGTTTGTCGGCAGAAATAGGATCTGCGGTGGCACCTACTTAGACGGTCCTTTCAAGTTCTTGGTAACATGTGGTCCTCACCATAATTTACCTTCACCAGTAACTTAGTGAAGTATCCAATCCACGTATCTTCAAACGTTCATTCAGTATAACATTAAGCATGTTAAGTTTACGTCCAGATTAAATAAGCACAGGTGTCACAAAGGTTTCCTCGAGCTTGAAGTTATTTCCACTTCAGTATATAATTTCGTAAAGTAAGGCTTTACTCACCCAAAGCTACAGGTTTATACACCAAATTATTGCTGGTTGTAATTTAAATGTATACAATGAAGCATAATTGGGTTATTACTGTAGTATAGTCAAATTTTATTACAGAGACTGAATAAAACCATGAAATCAGAGTGACGACGGAGCTGCTTCACGACATTAAGTTCTTAATGGCCAAAAATTCATAAGCTGTAATTCTAAAATATATTTTTTATATCTTTAAGGTCTGAGATCGTCCACGGTCTCACCTGATCTTAAGTGGTGGTAAGTCGTACAAAAGTAGCAGCAGCCTATTCAGTCTTGATGACACTTAAGTCGTATTTGTATGGGAACACCCACGTCAGCAAGTTGTTTCACATACCACCAGTGGTCTATTCATTTCTTTAAATTGGTAGGGTACTCCTCCCCTTCCTTCCTCCCACAAAAATAATGAAAACATATTTGAATTTAAGAAATCATTTCTAAATGATTATAAAGCTTTATGCTTTCGATGAAGCGACGGGATTTCCTGGCGCCAATACATACGTATTATGTTCATATTAAATATTAAGCTGTGTAATTTATGTGCGGACTTCCCTGTGAATGTCAATTGATCAGCAACCCCTGCGAATGAGAATGTCGACAAATATTAACAACCCCCTTTGCAAGCGTGGGGGCAGTATGGGCTATTGATTCTCATACAACCCGCGGAGTTCCCAAGGGGAAAACTATCGATCGGACGCTTCCTCGCCATGTTCGCGAGCTCGTGTTCACATGTTGGAGTGACTGTGCCTCATAAGACATTTTGCGTAAAATCCTCGATTGCAATTGTTTAATATAAATAACCTTCAAGGTCGATGAGGTGTAAGGGTTCTCGCACAACAACTCACGTGATCCAAGCCAACCTCACCTGCTCGCGGTGCACCAACCTGCATTGGGCAATCGTGAAGGTAAATGGCTTAAATCCCTCCATATAAATCCCTTCCTGATCGATGAGGAAATCTTTGGGGTAAGCTTATGTTCAGCAGTGGCCTTCTATGGGCTGATAACGATGACAGGGTCGATAAATACTTGATAGATCGGCAGGAGCCACCACGGGCTAGTGAGGTTGGCAGTTGAGGAGATTGACTGGGACTGGATATTCTCCTTACATCGGTGGACTTAACAGTACAAGACTGTGCATTACGGAACATATTACAAGAGACCTATGTCCAGCAGTGGACATCCATCGGTTGACTTGATGATGAAGAAAGAAGATTATAAATAAATAATATACGTCCAGCCATCGACTTCACCATCTTGAGCTCGTCCTCATTTAACTTTTTTATTATTAAAGTCTGTTATAATTTAAAAATTATTTTATTTGATCAAATGATGATATTACCACCTGATGGTAAGTTATCTGCTTGACCATGAAAACGTGACACTATTTATGATACAACATAATATTGTGCTTATTAAGATACATTAACTAAAACTCCCTTCAAACCGGAGCACACCAATGTTCGTACACTACTGTTAAAGAGCTGCAGTGGCACCTACTTAGACCTTGGCTACATAGGTAGGTACAACTGCACCGCCAGTGCCGTCGAAGAGTACTGTGCAAACATTATCGTGTTCCGATTTGAAGGACGCTGTAGCTAGTGTAATGACTGAGGTAACGAGTCTCAAAATCTTATGTCTCAGGCGACGAAAGCAATACGGTGCAGTGTATATCCTAACCAGCGCCACATTGTTATGGGCAGGTGTATCACTTACTATCAGGTGAACGTCCGACTGGTCTCGTCGATTAATTGAATTAAAAAAAAAACATTTTAAACTATGTCTTATTTATAGTTTTACATGTAACATCTGCCTCACGTACATGGGGGTTGACCACTAATATATATTTACATGCATTACGCTTTGTGTGTAAAACGTATGCATGTGTGTGTTTGGTAACAATGTACCATCATCATCAGCCGATAGACGTCCACTGCTGGACATAGGCCTCTCCAAAGATTCCTACACCAATTGAGTAGGGATTTATATAGGTGGATTTGAGCCATTTCCCGCTACGCTGGCCCAATGCGGGTTGATGGAAGCCAGAGCCTCGTTTGTTGATTAGCTGGGTGCACGAGCTGATGAGGTTGGCTTGGAACCCTTAAACTGTTTCGCGGTAACCCTTACACCCTGAAAAACATATTTACAACTATTATGTTATTATTTTATAATTGTTATGTTATAGGTAGAATATTTAACGGACGTTTGATTTGATGGTTAGTATTTAATTTACTACCTAAGTTAAAGGTATATAAGCATAAGTGTCTTGTCAACTTGGTGATAGGTATCTGCAGCAACCGCAGCTTCTATTTCTGTCTTCAAACATTAGTTTGCAGCCATTAATATGCTCCGGTTTGAAGGGCGCTGTAGCCTGTGGGGTAAAAATACTTAAACGCATGTCTCAAGGCGACGAGCGCAATGTTCTTCAACCTTCTTTCTAACTAGAGCCTCGTTGTTATAGGGTGGCGTATCACTCATTATCAGGTGAACGGTTTGCTGGTCTCATCGCTTCGATGTATAAAAAAAATCACATTAATATATTTTAATAAATCGCTTTGGATTCTGCTTGAATATATAAGAAACTTTATCCATTTGCATGATATCATTGATGGTAGGTCTCCGCTGCCGGAGACCATCTAGGTAGGTACCACCGCAGCTCCTATTGGAGCCGACAAATAGTTGTGTGTAAATGTTACCGTGTTCCGGTTTGAAGGGCGCGGTAGCCAATGTAATTACTGGGATGATGAGGCTTAACATGTAATGTATCAACGCGATGACCGCAACGCAGCGCTGTGAATACCACCTGAACTAGCGCCACGTTGTTATGGGCGTATGACTTACCATCAGGTGAACGGCCCGCTCGTCTCGTCGCTTCATTACATAAAAAGTGTTTTGTATGTACTGTATATACTTTAAGTATTATGATTTGCTTTAACAAAATTTACTTTTCATTTTGTTGATAATAAAGCTCTAGCAACACTGACTTGAATATTAAATGGTACTTTTTTTCCCCAAGAGAAATTTTATGGGGTCTTTTGGCAGAGGGGGAACAAGTCCAGCATGCTGTGCTGACTAAAGATATATACACAATATAGAAGTTTTTAATATCTCTTTCTTTCTCTCTCTTCCACTCTCTGTCTGTCTTCTTAGCACTGGTACTTTTTGAAAGACAAATGATTGCTTCCCGTTGGATGTTAGTCATTGGTCTCTGTTGTCGGAGACTGTCTGGGTAGATACCACCACAGCTCCTATTGCAGCTGGCAAACAGTAGTGGGCTAACATTACTGTATTCCGGATAGAAGGGCGCGATAGCCAGTGTAATTACTGGGGTAACGAGAGTCAACATCTTATGTCTTAAGACGACGAGCGCAATGTGGTGCTGTGTACACCATCCTAACTAGCGCCACGTTGGGCTGGCGCGTTACGTTTACCATCAGGTGGACCTCTCGTTCGTCAAGTAGCTTCGCAGTACAAAGAAAAAGAAATATTGCAATACGCACGACTAACTACACTAACAGTAACTTAACTATAGCAGAAGATAACTTAACGAACGATTACTTTAATTAGCTCATCCGTTAGACTTAAGCTTAAAACTCTATGATTATCTACTCTTATGTGTTTATTATATACTTATGCTATTCATAAAATTTTTATATGCTCTCATCATCAGCCGATAGACGTCCACTGCTGGACATAGCCCTCCTCTAAAGATCTCTAAATACAGTCAGCATGGCCTCCGGTACCGCTGAGTATTAGGAGCTGTCGTATATAAGGGTTCATATGGGGGGATTTATGCTATTTCCCACCACGCTAGGCTAATGCGGGTTGGCGGGAGCCAGTCTCGTTTGTCGATTAGCAGGGTGAGGTTGGCTTGGTCTTGAAGTGAGGGACCTTTTGCACCCTTGCTCTAACTGCGATATATTTACAATATTTCAAAAACATTTCCATACTCTCCTTATTTTCTATTAACTTACATATATTAGTACTTACTTCTAGGTTAAGTTGTCCTTCTAGATCACATCTGTACAGTTTAAGGAACATTCTCGATTTTTTCGTTAATTAACGGTTACCCACAAAGTGGTTTTTTGTCTATGTACGCATTAGATCATCGTTTTTACTCTCTCTGATTGATTCTTCGAATCTAGATTCGTACATCATCATAATCAGAGGTCTACTGCTGGACATAGGCCTTCCTCACAGACCTCCACCCCAATCGATGCTACGCTGCCTAGCCTATCCATCGGTTTTTCGCGACGTTCACACAGTCAGTATTTCGTCTGGTACCATCGGACAAGTGGCTGTCGTTTGTAGGGGTTCATATGGGGGGATTAGAGCCATTTAGTACGACGCTGGCCCAATGCGGATGGTGGTAGCCAGAGGCTTTCCAGGAGCAGGCGAAGTTAGTTTGGTTCCCGTAAGTTATCGTGTGGTACCCCTTACACCCCGTATTTCGTTCCGATTGGTGTATCATCGGACGGTACGAATAATAAAAAAAAAGGTATTTTCAATAGAAAAATGTTTCCACCGCTCTATCTTCATACAACTGTGATATTGTGCCAATTTGCATACATAGTTTCCACAGAGCCCAGCTCCGGTTTGTGTAGACGATGACGACGCATTGAAGCTTCAGTTACGCGTTCACTTGTGACGGTCCCGTACCTCCAAAGTAATATATACTCTACGCCGTATAGACATAAGGTTCACTTCTCACCGAACGGCCGCGCTACGTAATTTTGTTCTTCGCATTGCGTTGCGAATTGCTACGTAACATTTCTTTTGTGTTACATACGCATTGTAAATAACATTAGAATTTGCTTATGTAAAACGATACAGTTAGTTTTTTTTTTATATATTTCAACTCTTCAATGATACTTTACAGTTTACGCTTTAGCAATAATAACATTCTATTGTTATACGTACTGTTTAGCGGCGGAAATAGCCGCTGCGGTGTCAACCTATCACTAGGTAATATATATAAATTACCAACCTATATAAATTACTAGTTACTGGTAGATCTTTGTTGTCTAGGACCGTCTAGCCACGTAACACTGCAGTTCCTGTTTCTGTCGCCATGCAGTAATGTGCAAGCACAACTGTGATGCTGTTTGAAGGTCGCTTTTGCTAGTGAAATTACTCCGCTAATGACACTTAATATCTTGTGATTCAAAGCAATACAATGTGGTGCTGCGTATATCATCTAACCAGGGCCATGTTGTCCTTATCTTAGTATCTAATAATGTCTAGTGGTTTAGTATTCAATAATAAAAAAAACGTTTGTTCGTAATAATATAGCGCTAAGTACTAAACACTATACCACATTACGCTCACAATAGAGAACTAGTAGTTAACTGTTGCTGGAGACCATCTAAGGTCGCGTTGACACTGCTGTGTTCCAGTCTGAAGGGCGCTGTAGCCATTGATATCAATGGTATAATGAGACAACACCATATATTTTAGAGCAACGACTACAGTGTTACTGGATATATTATCCTAACTATGGCCGCGTTCTCTCCAGGCTTATCACTTACCATCAGGTGGACTTCCTTGTCTCTTATATAATGTCCTTTGCAGTAATATATGTAAATAATATTTTTTATGAAATAAGACACAAAGCATGAGGAATAGCTAACAAGAGTATTTTGAAAAATAAAATGAAACAAATATACGACATATCTAATAAAAGATGAATGATAGTACAAATGTAAAGTGAACCTTATCGTTCACAACATAAAGGTGATATTAGCTGATAGGTCAGTTCTGAAACTGGCCCTATCCATACCGAAGTATTCCATCAAACGTGGAAGGGCTTTCGGGACTACGTTGAATTTCACGGGGTTCAATGGCAGGCGGCTATCGATTCGTGAAATGCAGACGGAGTGATGCTACAGCGACACGTATAAACAGGTAACACTTAGGGTTGTCGATTTTTAAAAATATTCTTGATTATATAACACAAAAAAATTGCTTTAACGAATTAACTCTCACCCATATAAGTCAATGCGTAAATATCTAATATCTCCATCTGTAGCCAAGAAACATTCGACTTAACCGATTTTACATTAATTTTTCGTATCTAAGTACAGTTTAAATTAAGTTCAAGCGTATTTCTAACATATCGGTTAGTTTTTTAAACTTTTTTTTGATCCAGAACTAAAATTTTAAAATATATTCAATCCTGAGAAGGAAAAGGTAGATTTTGAATCAGTTAATAAATTTATTCCTTAAATAAGTAGTGGTTAATTGGGTTAAGTATTTGTGAATGGATAAATATATACTTATTAAATAAAAAAAAACTTAATCTTTCTAATATTAATTAGATCTTGTTTAAAGTACTTTAATTTTAATATAGCCATTCATTCGCACAATACAAAATATTTGCCGAATTGGTTTAATTTTTTTTTTTCAACAATATACGTTTCATCAGCTGTTGGGAGTTTTTTGGGCATAAGCATCTCCTAATCGACGGTGATCATTTCTGCATCCAACGGTTTCCCGACCTTGACGTGCTTCTCGGTATATTTATACTCGTATGTATAAGAATGATTATATATATATAAAGTATATAGATGATATAAGTATGATTCAATTATAATGTGGGTAAGTTCAAAATAAAAGTGAATAGGTTAGTTCTGTGCCAGCACTCTGCCGTCAAAGACTACAACACCACTTGACATGAAACGGGCTTAAAGTCGCAAACAAGGTGGGTTAGTGGGTGGTGTGACAGAGAAATTGTAAAGAAACTCCAACACGACACTGCACACTGCACACTGAAAAACTAGAATCACGAACAAAGACTGAAAAAAAAAATGTGTTTATCACTAACAAATAGCCTTTCAAAAGAATGACCTAATTTTCGTGATACCGTTTAAACGTTGTGATTAAAGTTTCCGAAGATGAAATTTCCGTTTCCGTTTTTTATTTGGTACAGTCGCGAATTTTTTGATAGAAAATCGTTAATTTTTTTTTTTAACAATATTTAAGTGTTAAAGGAAAATAATTGACCGAGTAATGAAAGCAGTTATAATTTTTTTTATAGACTCTGTGGCTACCTTGTGGTGAATGATCCAATTCAAGAACCAGATAATTGGCTCTGCTTGAATGGTGGCTTTTTTTTCGATGGAGTGTATATGGTATTCAATAGATATCTTGCTTCTATGAGGTGGAGACGCTTATGTGGAATTTCTACCTACCGAAACCTTATAGGTGATTACCCTTAGAGCATTGTAGGAGGCCCTGGATTCTCCTAAAAAATCACTTTGTCGTCCTGCCCTACACCTAAGCATGGACCATCATCCTCTTTAATACCCTCGTGACAATTAGCACGAGACCTTTTTCACCTACAAAATCAGAGCCTTCCTGGCGACCGCTGAACCATTTTCTGCAGCTATGACAGAACTGCTTTATCCTAGTAGCAATACATGTAAAAGCCAAAGTATAACTGTCGCCTATGCTTCATCATGTCGACCTTCGTTATTTACCGCACTTACTGATTTGTACTCCTACATAATAAAAATCTTACAGCATTGCTGCTTCTAATAAAGATTTCGTCTATGCAAACCACACGCTAAATCTCTATACTTATCTATACTTAAAAAATAACTTACTAATTTAGTCAATTTAGCACCAACTTATTCATAGTTAAAGCATTGTAGTGATATTTTGACTAACTTGAGAGACATTGTTCAAATAGGTGTATGTATGGAGGGCATGCCTCTGGCTATCTCCCAGAGAGCCAGAAGGTTGTCTTATTATCAGTTAGTCCATTTTAAACAGGAAAAATATATTTTTGTTATATATAAATGGGAAGTGGCAACCCTGATACGTACTTTGTGTGACGTACGCGTTCATGTAACCGTCTGATTCGCAAGCTGCGTAGTTGTCTTTTATTAAAGCTCTCCACTCCGAGCTCCGCTCGACTCCACTGAGAGAGAATGCTCTTACGGAGTAACTGCGTACTCTTGGATACAGCATCACAACCTTTGTTTGGAAGACAAGTTACAGAGACTGTAAAGATGCAATTATAATTATTCTATATATCTAACTGCAGATACATTTACATAACTTAAAAGATTAGATTGGGTAGAAAAAGGAATTACTTTCTGTAACCGTAGGTCTCCTACCGGACATCCTTTATTACCGTAGTTTCTACTTCTGCTGTAAAATACTAGTGTAACTACATTACTGTGTTCCAGTTTAAAGGGCATCGTAGCCAGCGTTTTCCTATCTACAGCGTCCTTCAAATCGAAACTTGGGAGATGGATCTAAGTCCTTAAAAGCGATAAGCACCTTATGGTTTTATATGATAACTATCACCATACTGGTATAAACAAGCATATTATTATAATATATAGAAAAATATGTATTAAAGCAACCACTTATAATTTTTTTTTTACAAAAAAAATGTTTTCATAAAAATCATACTCTTTAAATCGATTGAAGAGTAAAGCCTCAATTGATTAGAAGTTCATCTCAATTAAAGTTTAAGAAATTATTTAGACCATATTTTTTGTCCTTCTCCTTCTCCTTGATGTTATTGTTCATTGCTTTAGTTTTCTCACTCTATTATTTACATCATTTACTAATTTTACACTATTTACATTACCTCTTCGTTAATATTTGCTTTTACTAATGTATTATTTACTATAAGTACATTGTCCTTAATTCCATTTTTTTTACCTTTATCTAATCTATATTGTATTAATTCGTGTATACTATATATGTTTATCTTTAACCCTATCTTCAGCTTAAAATAATAAGTTAACAGTTTATGAATATAGGAACGGTTTCTTGGGAAGCATCATGACACATCCAGGACGGGTTCCTCGGACACTTGAATCGGTTCAGATGTTGGCTGAATCCGCAGTGGTTATATAGATACCAAGATATAGTTGTTTTATGATTTAATACTTGAAACATCTAATGTGTGATCACTGGAGACAGACGACGCTGGCGCTCTCTTATGTAAGAGGCCAAGAATCACTTTGGGTCGCTGCTGCAGAGGAGTAAGTAAGTGAAGCGATACTAAACATTTCATGTAAATTGATTTACTTAGCTATATTTACTTCCTGCACTCAACAAATGTTCCCATGTTTCGCCGCTCCCAATTGGATTGAAGGGTGGTCTGCGGCAATGCAATTCGACGCATAACAAACACTCAATACTGTGCAATACATTGTAATTGCTAAATCGATTGGTGGACTTATTTCCTATCGCATAAAGTTCAAAGTCGTGTACAGGTTTGAGTAGTTGGGGGCACACGTAATTTGGTCAAAGGCACCAATGCGTCGGCTGGTGCCTCTGCAACGTTACGCTTGCCGTTATCAAATCGCCGAACAGCCATTCCATGTTTTACTTCTATACATATAAATGCGATAAACGTTAATAATCAACTTCCGGTAGTATCTGTAGTGTTGTACGGGCTGAATGATGTTTATTGATTATGCAATCATAATTACTGTCAGAGCCGACGGATGGATGTATGATGGAGAGCATTGTCTTTATTCTGTACCGTTCACACAGTTTTTGAAAACTCGAATTTGCCATACTTATGTAAATGTAACTTATATAAATTTTAATTATTTATTGCCTCTGAGAGTGTTTGTTTTTTTCTATAGTACGTATGTAACGTGTATATGAACATCGACAGGCTGATGTGCATCTAGTGAAGGGATAAATGGTAATCAGCGTCCAAACCAAGTATTAATATGTTGCTCTCTTACATCAGATAACAGTATAATAACTTTTCATATTAAATATATAATTTCTTCACAGCCTCTGCTAATGGACCCTTGTAAGTAGTATCGCGTAAGATTCTTCAAAAGAAATCTCACTTTCTGAAGGATTTCTAGTGTGAAGAGTTATTTCACTAAACGCCCTTGATGGATGTTCTCAGTATATTATATTTTAAATACTTTGACATCTCCATGAAAGACACGAGACCTGCAAATAGGCATAGCTTCATGATAACCTTGATGTGCACAAAACACAGTTGTGGTCTTCTATAAGGTTACCTTCTGAACTATGAAAGTCCTGTATCTTCAACCAAAGATTTGAAGACGCTTTAAGTAACCTAATGAGATGGTCAGAGCTTGTCTGAATTTATGCTTGATATCATTAGATAAGAAAGCCCGTTATTGCTGTGATTTATGATAGCTACAACAAGAAGGTATTTATTACAGGAGAATAGTATTTAAGGTATTCAAAAAAGGTGAATAAAAACTGAGCCGGAAGCCGGTCGCCTGCAGCAGCTGGTCCGACGAGATAACTGTTAAGCTCGCCCACAATGAAAGTATCAAACCGATTGTCGTCGTATATAAAACGTCAAAAAGTAGGCGAGTTTCGTATAACAATAAAAAAAGTTAGTTAAGTTATTTATTTATTCACTTATTTGAAATAAAGTTTTTGTGTGGCTTATTAAATAAGGCAAGAAATGTAGAAAGAAACTTTGCTTCTAAACAAAAGCATAGATGAGTTTTTTTGTACTCATCTCCTTTATAGATCCCTAGAGAGAATTTTCAGTAAGTTCTTTAAAAAAATTCAATCTGTTGTAATATTATTTCGAAGTTTCAATTTCGGGGTAAAAATTCACATGCGTTGCTCCAAGGTCCTAACTGTATCTCTACCAAAATCTGCTTGAGAGCAAAGACTTGTCCTAGAGCGATAATCGCAAGTTGTTCTCCTATGGTAATGTTGCTGACATTGCCGTGGTTTCGAAAGATGTTGATGTTGTCGAGAGATGATCGTCTTCGTCGCCCTGAGCCAAAATATGAAGCCTTGTATCCCCACTAATTTTATTAGCTACCATCCCCTTCAAAACGAAACACAGTAATGTTTGCACAGTACTGTTATTCGGCTACTATAGGAACTGCAGTGATACCTACTTACACGGTCTACGCCAACATAGACCTACCATCAGATTAAACCACCTTTCTTTGTGTGGAGAAGGAAATTATCAAAAGATACTCTGCTTGGGAATTCAGTTATGTGACATTTTCATCTTTGGTGATCTTCTCCAGTACTTTAAGGACTCCTACGGATTTCACCAATGTCTCTTTGCAAAGAGTGAACCAACTAATAGTTTAAATTTAGATTTTCTTTGAAATTATGTACATTGAGAAAAATTTCCTATCAACGAACTTTAAGCTTGTGCTACGCTAGTTTTCTACAATATACTTATCACGGATTCAAAACTGCGTCTTTATAATCCCACCCTAAGCACCATTAAGCTATCGGAATGTTAGGAATTACGACACTAGAACAGCTCTGTTTACTGGTGGTAGGTAGGTCTCTGTTGCCGTAGTCCTTCTAGGCGATACCACCGCATCTTCTGTATATGTTGTCAAATAGTAGTATATAAAAATTACTGTGTTGCAGTTTGAAAAGTGCAGTAGCTAGGGAAATTACAGCGGTAACGGGATTTAATGTCGTTATCGTTGTCTGTGGAGACTTGCACTCCATACAGGCAATTAATCGCTGCATACCCTGGCTCTCTAAACCTATTTAAATAATAATCTCTCAACTTAGTCAAAAGGTACACAACTATGCTTTGACTATTGCTAAATCGGTTAGTTTTCAAGTATAGATAAGCACAGAGATTTTGGGTGTGGTTTACAAACCTTACCCGAAATCTTTGTTCACGACCCTGTATGTCTCAAAGCGACAAACACTATGCGATGCTGCTTATGACATCCTAATTAGTGCTAAGTTGTTATAGACAGTATAATTTACAATCCGGACAAGATTTCGCATGCTTCATCGCTTTGTAGAGTAACGTGTATCTTCAGCAATGTTCCGCAGCGTCCGCGTTGATATTTCGCCATTAACATTTAATAACACGGCGTGCGGTAGGACGGTGCAATCGATACGTCTGTCTGGGAGGGTGCTGCCCCACGGGTCCCGGCCCGCGACGCGCTCCCAAACATCTGCATTCCAATTTAGGGTGGGCCAGACCTCCCGAAATTGCAACACCCGAAGCATGGGGAAGCGATGCGCCATAGCAACCGCTAATAAATGCTCGCCGGAAACCACAAACGCTAATCCTTCGATGACAGTATCCAAACGTATTCTATATATATTTACTTAAAACTCCATGTAACATTTATAAATATCCATAGCCGTAATGTAAATTACATATATACTGTAATTAGCTGTTCCTTATCCGCCTTACTGGCGATAACACTCCACCAACTCCTGTTGGTGGAAAAAAATTTTGTAAAATCTATTTTTAGTGGACCATTTAACGGCAGATGAAATATCTCTTACAAATTTTGAATATTTACAACTACGAAACTATTTTCGAAGATCTCATGATGAGTTAATGTATCTCCTATATACAATATATTATTTTTTAAGTTTTATTTATTATTATTTCAAGTTCTTAATGTATTTTATTGTTAATAATAAATATCACAGTGAAGTTATTTTAGAGTAGTATTACCTATATCACGTTTGAAAATAAAAGCAGAACTTTCTAAAATATTTTGTATGAAAACGTGAAACAAGAGGATGATATAGGGTGGCGCAAAAATAACCTTATAATACAGGTAATAAGGTACTTTTTATTTTTGCGCCACCCTATATAACTGCCAACTTGTTTATGCAGTTGTTAGTTCAGTTTGTCACAATGCATTGCGAATTTTGATCTGCGCGCCGCTCTTAATACGAGCTAAGTGCAATTTAACAAACCTCATTAGCTTTATGATGCTTCCGGTTAAATAAATTTTCAATGTAATACCTACGCCGCTTGTAAATTGTTTCTATTAAAAATCAAAAGCGTTTTCATGCACTTGAAATTAGAAATAAATACTTTTATAAAACATTGAAGTTGGAATATTAAAAATTTTTGAGGTAAATTATTTTCCAATGTAATATAACTTAATGTATAATGTTATTTAGGTTTTGTTGTTAAACTTAATGGTGTATATCAACTTATTTGTAGTCCATAATTGACGTTATTTAGATGAAGTATTTATTAAAGTAAGATATTATTAGATAAAAATTAACACTCCTTCAAAGACACAATTTGAAACAAAAAAAATATAGTTACTACGGTAGTTATGAAGAATATATTTATTTTTTGTTCATTTGTGGCAAGTAATTTTTTTAATTATAAGATTAATGAGAAAGACTTCGAAATAAAATCTCTCCAATATTTAAAAAATTACATTGAACTGGTTAAAATACTCGTAGAACTATAATATTACACTTCATAAATATGTACACACGAAATATCTCTATATAAGGTTTATACCTCAGTTTCCGATTATAATTTTTTTTTGTTTATAATGTCTAACACGACTATAAATTTACATGATACTAAGTGGCAATGATGTCCTGGTTATGTATACTCTTGATTTTAGTTTTATACACAGCATTGCTGTCATGTAGATAAGTTCAAATAAACTCTCACTCACGAAACTTCATAGAATGTGGACCAGGTGTCGAACTTAGTGTTACAAGACAAACAGTTATGATCTGATCTACGTAGATGTTTTAGAACATACAATACATTTTTGTCTTAATTTAAAGTAGCGCCTGCGAAAAAGTAACAGCAAAGTGCATTCAAAGGAAATTGCGGAACTAATTTATCGTGCACAGTTCCGATTGAAAATCTTTTGCATGTTAGCAAGGTAAATAACTTCGTTAGAACCCTGTTGAATATCGAGCAAATTAGTTTGAATTTTATCGGTGTGGGGAAATCTGTTGACAGTCGGGCTCGGGCTCGCCGCCCACTTATGTGAGCCGGTTAATGGATTCTTAAATCTAATGGGAAGCACTTTACATTTAAATTTTTTTATATAAACATATATTTTATTACATTCACCAAAAACACTTTACATCATATATTACCAAAATAATATTGGCTTTTAAAACAATATATTTTGTAGAAAAGTTTATATACTTCATCATCATCATCATCAGCCGATAGACGTCCACTGCTATACATAGCCCTCCCGCAAAGATCTCTACATGGATCGGTATTAGTAAATGTTTGATAATTATTTTTTAAGTTCTTTTAAGGCACCTACCGATCTTTTATTGGGAGAACGCTAAATGACCTATAATTTTAAAGTGCCTAGATGACTTCAAGTTCGTGTCTCCTCATAATTGTTCGCAGCTGGATTCAAACGCACGAACCCTGACTCGTGGCACGTACTTGGAGCGCAAAGCCAAACGGCGCAGATCTTTACGACTATTGCAATAACACTTTACGTGTGTTTATGAACACGGACACGGAAGTTACGTGACGAAATTAAGTTTAATCTAGAATGTTGACCAATACGTTATAAGCACTTAAGTTGAATGATTTTTTTTTTCTATAATTTAAAAAATAACAATTAAACACATCTAAGCTTATAAAACGACAATATATAATATTGTTAAAACACTCCAACTAGAATCATATATGAATTAACTTCCTTTTGTTTATCGTGGGGGAAATTTACTTAAAAGATTGCTTCTGGGGAAAAGACAAGGTTACGTGGGGCTTCTACCCACTAAAACCCCTCGATGATCTTCGTCAGTGCATTAAGAGTGGCTCCGGGTTCTCCTACAAAACGTACCGGCGCAAACTTCACGCCTTATTTTTATCCGACTTCTTTAGTTTTTTTTTATTCTATGAACGACGAGACGAACCTGATGGTAAATAATATTCCTGCTCCTAACTACGTGGCGATAGATACACTGCACCACTTTGTACTTATCGCCTTGAGACATAAGATGTAGTCTCGTTACCCAGGTAATTTCACTAGCTATAGCGCTCTGTATACCGTAACATAGTAATATTTGGACTTTACTGTTTGACAGCAGAAATAGGCTCTGCGGTGATACTTCTCTAGACGGTCTCCGGCGACAGAGATCTATCATCAGTAAAGTCAATAACCTTTGACGTCCTATAACGAGGCTAGGCTCATAAAAACGTGACTCTAGTTAAGACGGGCGTATCACTCATCATTAGGTGAACGCCTCGCTCATCTCGTCGCTTAACAGTATAAAAAAAAATATGTATATTCTTTTTTTTATTCTCTATTATTTTAGGGGCTTTCAGCTTATCAAGGCTATGCCAACCGCATGATAACCTAAACACCTGTTGTCTAATTATTGCTATTAACTAACATAATACTGAATACAAAATAACCAATTACTTTAACCTAAATTAAATTAATATTAATTAAATTAACAAAATGTGCCCTTAGATAATTGTTGCTGCTACTGATGTCGGTACAAATAAAATACATCGACTTGTACCGACGCTTCTGATGTCAATTTCCTGAATTAAAACAATCAATATCATTATTTCTCTATACTTCTAAGTTATTCCCATAAACTTAGCATGCAAATTAATTTTCTCTACTTAATTTAAAACTTAGTAGTTTTTAAAGAATAAATTCTCATTGACTTAGTTATGATATAAAGTCAGTTCAGTTTTTAATTGGACGATGGATTTTGAAATGATGTAAGGAAATAATAAAGTCAAAGATGGTCAAACTGAGCTGGAGATGGGATCGGGTTTTGGCTGCACCATAAGAGCAGGTAAGATTTTAGAACTAAATATTATATTTCTTTGTAATTATTATTTCTGGGGTGTAAGAGGTCCCGCACAACAATTCACGGGACTTAAGCCGACCTCACCTGTTCGTGCTAAATTCTGCTAATAAACAAACGGGGCGCTGGCTCCTACCAAACCGCATCCGGCCAGCATGTTGGGAAATTACCCAAATCCCCCCATTTGACCCTTACAAACTAGGGTCGCAAGACACCGCTGGATGCGAGTAGCACATGACCGATCGATGTAGAGATCTTTCGATGAGGCCTATGTCCAGCAGCGATCTATCGGCTGATGATGATGATTATATTCCTTGTGTTTTCTTTATCTGGTTATAAGCTATCTATTTCTTGCGTTACACACGACGTATTTCGTTCCTATCACGGTTGTTCATCTATTGGAACGGTGTGCCGATAGTAAAACTCACCAGATTTAGAGGCAATCTGTCGGCGCGACTACTTCTCGTATTTACGCGGCTCGTAACCGGCCCTCGGGGACGGATGACGAACAAACAACCAGAAAAAAAAATTGTTCGATCGGATATTGAAGCAATCCCACGTTTTATCGGATTGAAGATACCCGAAATAGGCGCAGTTTTCTCTTCAACAATCGTCTTTCTATTTACTCTTAATTTATTATATACTAGCGTTTGGAATATTAATTTCATAAATACGTATTCACAATATACCTTTAATGTTTCCTTTTAAATACGAACAGCACTGGTGGTAGGTTCCTCTTGCCGGAGACCATCTAAATAGGACCAAAGCAACTCCTATTTGTAATAATAGCAATTTATAAATGCACATCACCATCCGATCTCTTGACAACTCGTTAAGAATTGTTTCTTTTCATTACATTAAAAACATTTTCATAGTAAAAAAAAAAAAACTAAACTTCTTTCATTGTGGCCGAAACACTCCGCGGAGGGCGAAAGGAAAAAAACACGCCCTTCAAGTGCAAGGAGGTTTTGTAGGTAAGTGATTTAAAAAAGAACAAAGAGAGGGAAACGAAAAAAAAAACACAGACAAAGTGTTGAACAATTAACGATGTTGGTTTCTCCGCTGGAGTGTCTCGCCCCGGCAGAACCGCCTCATTACCGGAGGCGAGACATTCAAATAAAAACTTGTACTGATGAAATATTCTTTCGTTCGTATAAATCGTAAGACAAAGAAAGGAAAACATTAATGGATTTTATATCAGTTGCAGTACACAAAGAATACGGCGGTTGTGTTCCGAATGGAGATCCTCTTACCTCTGCAAACGCTGAACCCCACCACCGAGGGCGTGTTTAGAGAGTAAAAATCTCCACCTAACCCCGACTTTTCTCCAGTGGACAGGGTAACAAATAAAGAAAAGACAGATTAACTTTCACGATCATCATCATCATCAGCCGATAGACGGCCACTGCTGGACATACGCCTCTCCCAAAGATCTCCACATTGATTAATCTTGCTTTGTCCGCATCCAGCTGCTTTTCAGGACCTTTACCAGATCATCGGACCAGCTAGTAGTAAGACTGCCAGCACTGGGTCTTCCGGTGCACGTTCGCGATTCGAGGACCTTGGTGCTCCATCGGCTTTCTCACTATGATTCTTTTTTACTTCTCTTAGTAACAAACAATAGTTTACTTGATCATAGATAACAGACTATAGATTTAGCTACCTATTATTATTTATAATATTCTCACATACAATACCACATACACCAAAATGTCTTTTTTTTACTACGACCCTTATTAGTAGACTCCAAAACTTCATCAGAAATCTTCAAGTCTATCTTCCAGGGAAGTATAATGATACTTTTGTTGACATTTTCTTAAGACCGTTACAAATTAATGTGAACAAATTTTAATGAACAGGTTAACGATTTATATTAAAATTTAACCCTTAATGAATTAATCCTTTGGGTGTACCATATTTAGGTTGTGGGAGAAAGACGGTCTTTTTAGACCACTGTATTGTAGTTATTCTTTAACCACATTGCTCTTTCCAGTTTCAAAGTTAAGTCTAATGAACCCAACAACTTCTATGTTGCTTATGTGTTCATTATTCGTGAATTTAGTAATAATTCCTCTGATCTGTTATAAACATGGTAACATTAGATATTTCATACTATTTTTAAAATTTTAAACAAATATGCTTCAACTTCAGTATTGTAGGGTAACAACGTAAAACAAAAGGCAACATTCTATCCTTTAAAACATGTCCTTTAAGATTCTTCTCCTACCGTCAAATGATGATCGTCTTTTTCCGTTTCTAGACCATAAAAGTATTCATCATATTACAGGAAATTTAGGAGAATAAGATCATTCGTATATATAAAAATAAACCTAGAAAACACAAGTTATCTAACTAGTTTACGCAATAAGCGTTTGCTTTTATCGCACATAAAAACTCGAGCAATCAGCGAGGCAATCTGTCTTTTACTTTGTACTCACTTCTATAAATTTCTTGAACGAATAATAATAGCGATAGACTGTATATTGAACTCTATTTTTGTTTAATAAGTTTTTGAACTTATTAATAATATACAGCTCCAAAGATTTTATGATTCTCCTGTCGTGGATAATAAGGCCTAAAAACTGTTTTAATGAGAAGGAGTCGGCCACATTGTGGTGCTGTGTATATATACCAACAGGCGTCTCATAATGTACACTTCATCATCAGGTTAACTTCGTGGTCGTCATGTCGTAATAGTCGCTTATTCGTAAATATCTCTATAGCTTTCGAAATAAAAATGAAACCTGGCAAAACGTTTGTTGCGAAAACATTTACGAAACCCGAAGGAAAAAATCCTTGAGGTAACGTGATGTCTCCAAATAGTGAACCGACGGTGAAAATATAACGTGACCGACTTTTTCATTGAATTCTGAATTTTTTTTTAACCCTTACATGATTTCAAACGGAATTCCGCTTACCCTTTTTTTAAGTTCATAACAAAGTTAATAGACTTTTACGGTTAGTTTGAAACACAACCTTAGCAAAATGTTCCACTATTAGTATTGTTGACAAGACCTTATAGATTCTGGATCTTATCGCAGATTCATCAGCTATCTTAGTTACTCTGCTACCAGTACCATTAGAGAATGATTATAGTACACATTTTTTGGACAAATAATCTGCGAAAGGTAAAGATTTATAGAGTGAAGAGAGAAGTGAAGGTGTTGGAACATTGCTCAACAAGAAGTTATGAATAAACATGCAAATATTTATACTTATTTCATCATCATCATCAGCCGGCTATTACCTAACAATCCCCAAACGATCTCCACCGAACGGTCCTACGCTGGCCACATCCAGCAGTTATTCGCATCCTTACCCAGATCGTTGTACTTTGTAGAAAAGCTGTCAACATTGTTTTATTTTTGTTAAAGTAGATTTAATATACCAAAAAAAATCCAGAAGAATAAAAAAGGAATATTCGATGAAAAATGCACCGCGAAATTTATTAGGATAGGGAGGGCGTATCAGCACATTTATTAAAACCCTCGCCACCCGCACTTCCGATAACTTCTCGAAAGTTTTCTATCGATGAACTGATCCGGAAGAATATCGCATAACATATTGAATCATCCGGTAACTGTCGATATGCTAATGCTAGTATAAAAAGTCGTTTTAATAATGTTTTCTTCTCTTCGTTTCTATTCATAAATCTAACCACTGTAACAAAGAGAAAAATAAGTTTGTTTGTTTGGTTTGTGATGATTCTGATTTTAGAGATCATTACGATATTCATTACCATTTCTCTATTCGTACAGTATAGTAGCGAAATGGTCAAATGATTCACGTTTCGATCGTCGGAAACGAAATCTCGTGCGGATGCTGATATTGAAAGTTCGCCGGTTTTAGTGTTTCACAGTGAAGCGGATTTGTAAACGAATTGCAATCCGTCCGTAAGAGGATTAGAGAGGGCATTGCGTTTGTTAGACGGCAACAGGATTCCCATTTTCAATATACGCAGTAATACTATTAATAAACGCACCTATTTGGATAATAGGTAAATATCGTGAAAAAAAACAATTACAAAAATGAAAAGTATTAACCAACCGTCTTGATGTTTCTATGTTGGTACTAGAGACTTTCTCTTACATAGAGGGTCAAGGCCATTTATCTGCTACCGTTGCCAACAGCGATGTTCACAAGAAACAGTTATTTTGTGACGTATAAGGCCTATGAGCATTACATAGGGTGGCGCAAAAATAACCTTATAAAAAGTACCTTATAACACAGGTAATAAGGTACTTTTTATAAGGTTATTTTTGCGCCACCCTATATATATGCCAACATTGCTTCAGAAATGAGTTGGGCTCGCCTGTTCTAAATTTTCTTGTAATCATCGTTGTACTTTCTAGATTCTGACAAGATTACATTCTTCTTATCTAACGAAGTAAGTAAATTAAATATTTCGTTTTCTTTAAGGAGCAATTACTGATATAAAACACTTTATGTATAAAGACTAGATTACTCATCAGTGACTTGTCGCCGATACATGTTCCTACTGTGCTCGATCGATATATACACCCTAACATCAAAGGTCCGATATTCTCCAAACCCCTAATAGATTATCCTTGCGAATATCACGGTCAGTCAGCCATCATTTGAGCCACACGCACACACACACACACACGCACACACACACACACACACACACACACATACAAGAGTTGATCTGTACCGTGTCTATTTACTTCAAACAAATCCAACGGTGAAATAGATTTTGGAGCCCCTTGCACTCCCTCGATTTAAATGCAGATTGCGAATGCTGCATGGGATTTACGAGGGCAGCACCCTCCCAGACGGAGAGTATCGATTTTTGTGCTCACTGCTCACCCCGTGTTGAAACCTATTATAATTAAATATAAAAATGGCGAGCTATAAATGGGGGTCGATCGGTGACAACAACCGCTTTGTTATATTGATGACGAACAGACACATATTTTGTTAATCGCAAATATATAAGAAAGCTTGATATATATAGTATGATATAAAAGAATTAGAAGTAAATGTCTCATTTTATAATTTTAATACTAAAAGATTTAGTACAAACACAAAAAAAAGATAAACTCTCTTTAAGTCTCACTCGTGAATGCTACGTTAATTCATATATTGATAAAATTATTGCAGACAAGTATAGCCATGAGAAACAAGAAAAATACATACATTAATACAGAGAGCATATATACCTGTTACTATTCAATCCAATTACCATATCACGCGATGTGAAATCCAGTGAACATTCACAATCACTTTACATCCGAAGCTTAATTCAATTACAAGGCAATTCATTCACATAACGTTTAAACGCTTAGCCTTTAACTATTTTATATAGTATATACCTTTTATATTCCAGTACGAGTTTAATGTTCACTTGACGACAAGTGTTACTCTTATCCAATATCTGGCAGTAGACGAGGCGACCGTCTTCACTTGCGGGAGGTATGAGAGAAGGAAATGGGATGGAGTAAGAAAGGAGATGAAAAGTATGGCCAGATAATTAAAGTATGATAGAAGAAAGGATGGAAGAAGAGTATGAGAAACAAAAATGTATATAGATAAGGAACAATTAGGATGATAAGTGAACCGTACAAATAGGCCCTGACCCACCACACGCAGGGGGAACGATAAAAAACAATATCTGGCAATAGTTACGATGATGTACATCACACGTGCTGGTTGCTTTAGGGCATAAGATACTAAGTCTTGTCGAGCTACGTCGCAATTCATACTGAAACACAGTAATGTTTGCACACTACAATTTAGCGGCTGATAATCTCTAAATGATCTCCGGTAACATTTGTCTACCACCAGAATAATATGATCTAACACCGTAATATTTAATATATGTATGTAATATATAATTATATATGTCATATTTAATAGTATATACCTACATATTTATTAGTCTCAGCAGCAGGCCAAGTCCTCTAAATATGACCATAATTGGAAGGGTTGAGCTCTGGGCTAGATGAGGGCCAGTCTTCAGCTCTTATAAAGTCCGGAACCTCGGTTTCAAGCCAGGCTTGAGTAGTTCGTGCCTTGTGACCAGGTGCAGAGTCCTGCGGGAAAGTCCACGGTATATTTTTAAAAAGTGAGAGGTAACTCAGAGGTTTCACAACAGTATCCAAGAATGTATCTTGATACATTTTGGCTGGTTTTCACTCCTTTTTCACAAAAATGTAGTTTGTGACTCCTTGATGAGACACGCCCCACCAAACCATCACTGACGCAGGATGGTGACCACGTTGTTCCTTTCCGACCACTTGAACAGCTTCTTTAGAACTGTGAGCGTACACTTTATCACTTTGTTTATTGTAATGTTCTTCAATTGTGAAAATTTTTTCATCAGAAACGAGGATATTTCTGCGCCTTTCACCTGCGTATCGCGACAGAAGGTTTGTTCGTTTTGATCGATCCACTCCATCCATCTTTAACTGTAAAGATTGATTTGGGGCAAGTTCTGCTATGGATGATAAGCACTTAGCACCGAGCTTCATGTCTTGTTTTATAACACGCGACAGAGCCCTAGCGGGAATCTTCATTTCTCGCGATAAATTTTTTAGATTTGCTTCCTTATGGTGTTTCTACGGATTCTGGCTTTAACAGCATTAACAGCCTTTGTAGTTCTAACAGCACGCGGCCACTCCGATCTTTTCTGGTCTTCTTCTGGACAGAGTAAATGTCGTTGTAACTGTTGATAGTACGATATAAGGCTGATAGCAAGCTTATGAAGTGTCTGGAATATGACCGTCCGGGGCGGCTCCATACCCACTTCGTGCAAGGTGATCACTGCAAACCTATGTTCTTTGACACCCCCACCCCATTCCATATAATGAACACAAACATCAAACAAATATATGAAATGGCACAAAATCGAAAGAAGTATTTAATAAATATTATTAAAATATAATAATTTAATATAAATACGTGTTCCAAATTCAAAATAATTAAAAAGTTGAAAAAAAAGAAAAGTTTTTATGTAACAGTATTTATGGCCAGACTAGTTAGAATACGATAGTATCTGACCTCAACTCCTACTAGTGTTACGGCACTGTGCCGTCGGGGTGGGTCCACCTGGGCAGCAGCTCTTATTTCTACCGCCAAATTGTGCCAATATTACTGTTTTCCGGTTTGAAGAGCGTTGTAGTTAGTGGAGTTACTGGAGTAACGAGAACATCTTAGTACAATATGGTGCTGTGTATATCATTGTAGCTAACGTCATATTCCCATAGAAAAGCGTATCACTTACGATCACGGAAGTGTATTAAAAAAGTTTATTAATTTATCTTAGCCAATGAATGTTCTAGCTCGCATATATAGGGTGGCGCAAAAGTAATCCTACTATCAGAAAATGCTATAAATTTTGCCTTGATGTAAAAAAATTAAGAGACCAAATAAAAATAATCCATAAGAAGAATCAAAGTTTTTCATATTTTTTTTTAAAATTAGTCAAAAAACATCGGAAGGTTATTTTTGCACCACCTTGTAAACAAGGTATACAAGGTATACAAGGTGGCGCAAAAATAACCTTCCGATGTTTTTGACTGTAATTTAAAAAAAAATATGAAAAACTTTGATTCTTCTTGTGGATTATTTTTATTTGGTTTTTTAATTTTTTTACATCAAGGCAAAATTTATAGCATTTTCTGATAGGAGGATTACTTTTGCGCCACCCTATATATAAATACTAGTATTAAATTATGGAGGTAGATTAATCGTGGTAGATAACCATACCAGTTTGAAAAATCTGATTCACGTGCAGGAAGTAAACCAGATTCCTTCGTATAATATGGTAATTGACTTATCATCTTCGACGATGTTTATAGTGAGTTATATATACATTAAAAAAAAGGGTTTAATTTGTTCACCAATTACGTGGAAACAAGTCAAGGTATTGATGAGGAGTAAAAGGAGAAGAAGAAGCGTGGATCCGTTAGAGAAAAATTTAACACAATCCGTTTATATCAATATTGTTAAAAAAACTAATTAATTAAAGAAAAATGCCTCCCTGAGATATTGCTTCTGCCACTTACGAGTACAACATAATTCTCACCCTTCACTTACTTTCGTACTTTTTGAAAACATATTCCTTTGTTCTTCCTGCTACATACCTAAAACTACGAAAGCAGTCAAAAAATTACCTGTTACCTCTAACAACGAGGTTCTCGGTTCGATTCTGGGGCCACGTGTACATGATGGGGTATTTTCGAGTTCCCCTTGCTAAGAGCCATCTCCATATTGTACTCGTAAATCTATTGCCTTAACATCGCTGTGATCTCCCTACCAATGTACGAGAAGGAGTATTCTGAGCGAACACTCTTGTGAAATTGGGGTTAAATTTTCGTATATTGTAGATAAAAAAAAATTTAGTTAATTATTAAGTAATTAATATACAAATGTTTTATAATTAGTAACAAATATATCGCATAGCGCAGGATTAGGCGTCTAGATTCAAATTAATGGAGCTGCGGGGGCGGCGACGTTGAATTAATTAAATTGCTGAACGATTTTGATAATTAATTAGCTTCTAAATTAATTGGAAATTGTGGTCGTTGATAAATAAACGAAATTCGTTAGAATTATTCCTACTTTTAATAAATATCAAACACAAACATCTTTATTATTTTATTCTTTCACAGGGTTGGCAAATCGGAAATTCTCTTAGACATATATATTAGCCGTTCCCCGCCCGCTTTACTGACCCTAATAGTGAATTACTTGAAACTTGTCAGAAATATCTCCACATTATTAACACCCCTCAACGTTCTTACGAGAAGGCATTTTGTAAAATCCATTCTTATCTGACCTCTAAAGAAGCAAAAGCAATATCTCTGCCAATTTTGTTTGTTTACCTCTAACAGTTTCGGAGATCTCGTGGCGAGTCAATGAATCTCTGGATATCCCTTATATATATATAAATAACAAAGTTTACTGCTCCGCCGGCCATTATTCGATGTGTGTGAGATTGCGTCGTGCACTCGACAGCAGTATGTCAACAGCAAGGATAATATTGGAACCGATTTGCCCCGCATTGGATTTAATCGAGGGGGTGTATTACCTGATTCAATGCAATCTCGAACGGTAAACAATCCTCCAAATTTTATTTAGTTATAATATATATATATGTTTATTATCGGTGTAAGTGTTCCAGCATAACAACTTGCGGCCCGAAGCCAACCTCTCCTGTTCGTGGTGCATCCTGCTGATCAACAAAAGCCTCTAGCTACTACCAACCCCTATTGCGCCAGCATAGTAGCAAATACCTCAAACCCTCCCATATGAATCACTATCTGAATCATTGTGGGAATCTTTGAGGAATCTTATGTCCAGCGGTGGACTTCTATCTATAATGATGGTTATAACTAAATTTTTAAATCTTTTTTTTTTTATTCATAGATGCAACGGGATAAGCCAAAAACATTCAACTGATGGTAAGCAATACACCTGTCCATAACCACGTGATGCTGGTTAGGGTAATATACACGGCACCATATTCTTCTTGACCACAGTAATTTCACTAACTACTGTTTGGCGGCAGAAATAGGATCTGCTGTGGTACATACTCAGACGAGGCTTAACATGTAACGTCTTAAGACGACGAGCGCAATGTGGTGCTGTGAATACCATCCTAGCTAGCGCCACGTTGTTATGGACAGGCCTATCAATTACCATCAGGTGAACGGACCGCTCGCCTCATCGCATTTGTTGGAAAAAAAACCTACCCCTGTCATATGTTGTCTCGAAAAGATCTTACCATCACAAACGTTGTTGTTGTTGATGATGTAATCCTCTTCTAATAAAAAAAAGTATACTAAAAGCGATTAAGCGGTTTATCACAGAGATACGAACACAGGAGGTAGTAAACGAAATATGGCACGCTTTCAGAGTAGCCCCCCCACTACAGATCGGGCCCACTCGAGCCCGCCATGAGTTGGGTTAATTTGCACTTAGCGCGTATCGTAAGTGACGTGCGGAGATTAAAACATGGACTATTAAATAAACCTTAAAAAAAATGTACCCCCAATAATAAAACCTACCCACTTGGGCCAGTTTCGAGTCAAATCCCCCCCATATGAATCCCTACCTGTTCGATGTGGGAATCTTTGAACGAACCCTGTGTCTAGCTGTGAACGTCTATCGGCTGATGATTATGAATAATAAAAGTATATTACTAAAAAAATATATTCTCACTCGAAATGGAATAACATTTGATAATCTTAATACCGCATTATAAGAAACTCATAAAACTCGTAAAACTATATATATGGAATTTGTTTATTCACCGATCACGTGAAAACTACTGAACGTATCCACACGGGCACATCAGCATTCGACTTGTAGTAGTAGATGGCTACAAGCTATTCATTTTTTTATTTCATAGATCCTTCATCATTTTATTTCTAATTACCCTTTATAAACATTTTCATTTCAGATTACTTGTGCGGTTGCTATAGTAACGATTGCTATAGAAAGTCATTTGTGGTTGCCGTTGTCTTCAAGGAATATTTCAGGCAAATTTCAAATCTAATTTTATATTAGGACCAGCAAAACGGACGGGGAACAACTAGTATATATATATATATATAGATATTAGTCCTTTAAAGGAAACTGCACTTTAAAAGTATCGATATAAATAGCAATGAATATGTATAATGAAAAATATTTCTGTTTATGTTCTATATAAATAAACATATTAGATAATAATAAAAATATAGTTTTTAACAAAAAATTTATTTAAAATATTTATTACATATGAGAGAACAGTGATAAATATTAACCGCTTTATAACCATCGTTTTATAGGAGACTTGACGGTGACACGATTTAACCAAAAAAAAGTATTAAATTCGATTCAATTCTTTATCAATCATTGAATAACAAGTGTCTAGATAGACAAGAGATAATATTAATACACTCCTCCTTTATATAGGGTGTCGCAAAAGTAATCCTTCTATCAGAAAATGCTATAAATTTTGCCTTGATGTAAAAAAATTAAAAGACGAAATAAAAATAATCCACAAGAAGAATCAAAGTTTTTCATATTTTTTTTTAAATTACAACCGAAAAACATCGAAAGGTTATTTTTGCGCCACCTTGTATACCTTGTATATCCGATGTTTTTTGTTTTTTACATCAAGGCAAAATTTATAGCATTTTCTGATAGGAGGATTACTTTTGCGCCACTCTATATATAGTTAAACATTACACTACTGTACTAATATTAAGTTACAGCTTGACGGGGGATTTAGGTATAGAAAAGTATGTAATAACAAAGAATGATATATCCAAATAAGGTTACTTTTTCAATAATTTTTTATAATTTCCCCCCTCCCCCATTTTAACGTCTTGGTCATCTTATTTTTCATTGTTATTATACTTCTTGGTATGTTGGTAATGTATTTAGCGTATATAAGAGTGTTACCGAATGAATAGTTCGCTTTGTATTTCCAAGAGTATTTTATTTTTGTTCACAGTAAAGCTTTTATCATCATCAGCACATAGATACTACGGCGAAAAATTTACAACACTAGTGTCATAATACTTCTACCGTCGGTCTTTCAAAGGAGTAGTAGTATTTTCCGTTCTTAGAGACCTGTAATTACTCTCCGAAGCCATCACTAACGAGAAACGACTTCACCACGCAATGAAATAATTCACTACAGCGGCATTGCGTTCCAGTATTCACACAATAAACAAAGCCCCGGGGGAAAGCCAGTCCGTTATAAGAGGATTACAGTTTGCGTTGTATGAATATGACTGTCCATCAATTCACGCTGATACACCGCCCAAATGAGAGCAGGAGTCAGTAGAAAATTAAAGTTTCTTTTTAAAGTCATTTCATCATCATCAGAATACATCTATATTCATTAACAAACTTAATAGTAGACGTCTGTCTATTGCTGGGCATAGGTCTCCCCCAAAGATCTCCTAATCGATCTGCCCCTGTCACAGTCAGCATGGCTTCCGGTACCGCCGGAACTCAGGGACCTTCGTTTGTAAGGCACATTTCCCACCAGGTTAATTCAATGCGGGTTGCTGGTAGCCAGAGCTTCGTTTATTAATTAGCAGAATGCAGGTGAGGTTGGCTTGGGTCCCGTGAGTTCTTGTGCAGGACCTGTTATCATTTGATTTAATGTATTAAAGAAATTTATAAATTAAAGGATTGAACGCCTTGTTTAGTCGCTCCGTCGAACAAAATGTATATACAAAGCAGAGTTATAAATAACATGTTTATTTTCCTCGTAATATTAGAAACACCTTATATTTAATACCAAATTAAACTAATAAAATACCCCTGAAAATAGAAAAAAATCATAACTTTTATAAAAAAATAAATTAACCTTTTTGGATTAAGTTAAACTGTTGTATCAGTGATGCGAAGCTAAACTTGCCACACTGCATTTTATTCTCCATACACTAAAATAGTAAGAGGTAAATATATAGAGATTCTGATGATGGAATATTTAAGAATAGCAGTTGACCATAAAATTATCCTAAAAAGTTTTTATTTAATATCAACGGCTCTTTAATACAGGGGATGAACGGTGATGCCAAAAATCGATAGGTCCGTCTGGGAGGGTGCAGCCCTCGCAAATGTCCCCAGCATCCGCGTTCAATCACCTGCATTTCAATTGGGAGAGCCCATGACGATGTGTACACTTTATATAAATATTACTAACCCCAATAACTGAGTAAGAGGTGTACCATTTTAGTTACGAGGGTCGAATTCAACCCTAACTTTGAAAAAAAAAACGTATTAGCATTAATTTCAAGAAGGAATATTTTTCCTCCGGCAAAAAAGCTTTATTACTAATTATTCTTATATATGGGTAAGTACCACCACAGCGTCTATTTCTACTCCTAAACAGTTGTGTGCAAATATTGTTGTGATCCAGCTTGAAGGAAGCTGAAGGTTGTGAAATTTCTGAAGTAAAACATAATATAGTATACCTTAAGGTGGTGAACAATGCGGTATATGAATATGTTTTTTGTATTAGAGAGAGGGAGCAAAAGAATCTCCGAAATGTATGCTTCTAGAAAAATATGATGAAAGATTTCTAAATAGAAATAAACTCTCAGTGCTTGCTAGTTGGAGATGACATCTAACCACATTCCAGGAGTAATAACTCCAGCTATTCTATTAACAAATACTAGACCATTAGAACATCTCCGTGTTTGTTTTTTTCCCAAGCTTGCTTGGTTAAAGATGAGATCTCCAACCCTAACACACTGCTACGTAAACATAACCACCACCACACCAACATCCGCTATACATATATTGTTATATAAATACATATGTATATATATATATATATATATAAGATTGTGTAATACATTGTTATTAATTTCCATGTAATCAATATAGAGGCTCTCGTGTCATCATTTGAATATTCATACTGATGCCTTAATTAGATTGAAGAGTGGACCGTGGAGACGCCATGCGTCGAATAATACGTATTTCTGTGAAGCAAATATAACTTTACTATCAACAAACTTAATAGAGATCTTATATTCATTAAGTTAAGGTCGTCATTGCAGCGATGCATTTATATCAGCAGCAAATGCTTAAATTATCAAAGGATCCGTTGCTTCGGACAGTGTCTTTACAGTGTTCACTACAGATCTAATTTACAATTCTAATTTGTTACCTATTACAATGACCTAGAGTCTAGATTTGCCGATTTGTGTGCAAGTTAAAGCGTTATTGGCAGAGCACACTGATGATTATGGATTATGCGATGGTAAATTAATGAAGGGACTGGAATTGGTTGTTAAGCGAAAGCTTTGTCCCGATAATTGTGTTTGGTATAAACATAAATGGTTATAAGCATTCAATAACGTTACCAATGCTTGGACACCAAATTCAATACATGAGATCTCAGGGGTGTGAGGGGTCCCGCACAACAACTCACGGGACCCAAGCCATCCTCACCTACTAGTGGTGTTCTCTGCTATCAACAAACGAGGTTCTGGCTCCCACTATTCTGCATTGGGCCAGCGTGGTAGGAAATGGTCCAAATCCCCCATAAGAATCTCTACAAATGACGGCCCCTTGTGCGTATGCCAAAGACCATGCTGATTGTAAGGTGGCGGAAAACCGCTGAATGCTGGCAGCTGAAGACCGATCTATGTGGAGATTTTTGGGAGTAGCCTATATCCAACAGAGGACGTCTATCGGCTAACTTTACTTAGTTATCTTTTTCTTTTGCTTATGTAAAATGCCTGTTAGAGATAACGTCAACTTATTTTGGATTTGAACTAATTTTGTCCTAACTCTGTAAAAAGCTATTTGTGGTAAAAAAGGAACATTTACTAACATATGTTTCCTGAACCTAATTTAGGTCCACATGTGCATTCTGGGATTTATCTATATTTTTTTATAGTAGCTATTTAAAATATATACCGCACAATATTCTCTAAACCTGCAGCAATTTATATGCACAGTAGTTCAGAATTGATTATGATAACATTTAGTCGTTTTAAAAAGCGACACTCATGAGAAGAACCGATCAGGTCAGATTGGCAATTGACATCATTCTTCATGAATATGATGAAAAAAAGCAAATAGGATCTCCGCGACCAAACTACCAACAATATAACGATTGAGAAAAAATAGATATAGTTGATACCTCCGATATTCCGAAACAGATTTTACCATCCACTGTACCATCATAATGGGTATTCCATAATATCATAATATACACATTTAAATGATCATAATGTAAACATAATTGTATACAAACAATATTGTAGTTTCTCGTTACATTTACACGTTAGACTTCATTAACGAGCCCCGAAATACACGGACGAAGCCAATAATGGCGTTCTAATGCTTTATTACATTCAAATTGCATTAAAATGAAAATAAATTACACTTTAGTCATATTTAGGTATATTAAAAAAAAAAATAATTAAAGTGGGATCTTAAAAACCTCCTTCTTAATGTGCTTTTCAAGAAATTTCGCAACCTTCGTAACGATTTCTGTCTTAGAAACTATTTCTTTTAACAAACCACTGGCTGATGTTTAATGAGGAAATAAGTTCTGTAAACCTCAACCTGACATTCTTCTGCAACCGAACCTTTATCTGTATGTTAAACTTATATAAATAAAAAAAAAGTAATCAAATTTTGAAACAAAAAAGAAACTGGAGCTACAGATACAAAGAATTGAAGAGCTCATAATCTATAAAGGTCTGTACAGTTTTTTTTTTTTATTTAATAAAGATAATTATCTATAATGGTTATAATTTAATTCAGTTTTACGTGATTGTTAGTGATAATGAACACGAGATGGTGAGGCGTGCTCGGCGAGAATACTCTGTCATATTCAATATGATGCAGCAGGTAGTCAAAAAAATGTAACTCCAAAATGAAACCTGAAGCATCCGTGTTACAAGGTGAAGTGTTAGACCGAAGCAGCCAAGTCAAGTCTAAGAGCAATTGCCGCATCACCTTTTTTTGAAGCGGAACAAAATGAAATAAATTATATTAAAAAGTTGTTTTTTTCATATACCTCATTTTAAAAACTGGAGCAGGTGAATTGAAATTATTAAATGAGCCAACAGATGACCCTCGGGTTATTAGTCATTTACTCCCGGTTTAAAATATACAAAAATGAGTCCAAAATTCATCTCTGCGTCAAGAAGATGAATAGGAGAATGTTGGCACAGATGCATAAACTTCTTAACAACTCTCTTTTTCGGCTAGAGGTTAAAAAATTAAAACCTATACGTGAACACATCTGAACGCTCGAACAATTTTGTTGTTTACATTTAACTGTATGTTTGTTTGTATGTATTTGAGTATGCAGCCCGAAAGGGGTTACAGTACCGGTAGTGACAGTGGGGCTGGTGGGGCTGGTGAGGAGAAGAGAGGAGAGGGGCGTCGGGCGTCGCGTCGCATCGATCGTCACCTGTGGCGGCCGCTCGCAGACTTCCCCGTTCGCACTTGGACATAAATTGTCGCTATCGATAGGAAAGTAATCTAATAAATTAATGAATTTAAAATATGATATAAAGACCCTGTAGACGTTACACAAAAATTAATAATATTAAAACGGATGTACTCTAATTAAGAATTTTTTTTAATGACTAGCCTATCCTCAATATGAGGGCGATGGGCCGCAGTCACCACGCGGGTTCAATGCGGATTGGTGACTTCACACACACCTTAGAATAAAATCTAATTCATGTGCAGGTTTCCTAGCGATGTTTTCCTTCACCGTTTGTATTTTACTGTTCTTACTAAAGTTCACAAATGTACATGACTTAAATATTAAGTCATCGATACATGCCGAGATTCGAACCCGCGTCCTTCGGAATGAAGGCCGCACGCTCTACCATTAGGCCAGCGAGCTACTTAGAACACTATGGCCAAGATAAAAATTAAAATTTTGAATCGAAAGAATATTCTATAATTATATACGGTGATGTGTCAAATGTTTAAATTTTTTTTTTATTTGACGAAGCAACGAGATTATCGCAAGGTTCACCTGACCATGACTCCCCTGTTCATAACGTGGCACTAGTTAGTATGATATACACAGCACCGCATTGTGCTCGTTGCCTATAAACATAAGATGTTAATTCTGAATACGACAGTAATAAAACTAGCTACAACACCCTTCAAATCGGAACACATTACTATAATTTGTTGTTTGCATACTGTTGTTTGATGACAGCAATAAGCGCTGGGGTGTTACCTACTTAGACAGTCTCCAGTAACGCCTATACTTCACATTACTTTGACTTAACCCGGAAGACTTGATATCTTTCCTACTACTCTGTCCCAGGCTATTAAGAATAGGATTAAAGTAAACTGTCTGTTGTAGGAGGTGATTAAAAGGATCTTCGGGTTCTAGGCCTCTGATGTAGAAGGCCCTCATTGTTCAATAGGGGAGTCTAGGGTAGATAACAAATGTTTATGATAGCAAAGCAAGGGTGCAGAAGACGGTTAAGGCACGGCGTATATTGGACCTTTCCGTAGGAGATCCCAAAGCCCCTTACAAGACACTGAGCGTGGGTACAAATCCAACATAATCTTGTCTTCCCTCGGGAAGCAAAGAATCTTTTGAAGATTTCACTCTGAAAATCCACACCCATTCGACCCTCATAACAAAAAAAAATTAAGATATGTTATAGAATATAAAATATATATATTCTGTCCAAGTTCAATTTACAAATATTTTGTGTACTAATAGCCAGTAGAATATATTTGATCATGTTATGAAGGAGACGTGAAACTTACGTCTGCAGGCGGCGGGTCTGCATTTTATTGCATTACCCGATCCTTTGAGGACAGCGTTTCGGTCGGGGAAATTTCTCAGACACATAAATTACTCCGTCTCACGCTTCTCGAAATGCTTTCATTACCAGTGTAATTAATGTCTACGTTTCTTTCTAATTAGTTTCGTGGGGTGCACCGTCTACGGACACGGTAACAAGACGAAGTTCCTTCACTGTTTATACTTTGGCCGGCGTAACAAGTTTGTGTTGGTTTTTCTCATTTAACAGTTCGAACTCCTGTTCGTACCGTCTACCTGATGATGACTATCTATAACAATATGTTCCTAGTTACAATGATGTTATAAATTACACTGCATTATTTTCATCTTAATCAGGCAAGATATTGCTACTACCAGCTAAAGCGTCCATCAAAATGAAACTACTATTTGGAAGCAAAATATCTTCTTAGCCTTCTTTATAAACTATGCTTTTGCTAGTTCTTCAATAAAATATATAAAAGCCTCATGAATTCTCAAAATTTAATATCTAAAGATTTTCCAAAAAAAAATAATTCACTAAGATGTCAATTAGTAAAGAAAAGTGGTTCGTCTACGATGTTTACATCAGACGTAACCTGAAACCGTGCAAAATCAGGAACTCATCTAAAAAGCCAACAATCCACTAAGTGCATCACGCTGACTCATCGATCGTACACACACTTGCACATCACCCGCACACCAACTCTCCGCGTCTGGCCAAATAAAACAAAACGCACCCCCTGCCCTCAGTCTAGTCAGTAGACAACAAAGACTGGTCGCGCAAGCTTTTCCGCTTTACATCCACATTGCATTTTACCCTTTATTGCGAAAGCCAAAGGGTGACAGTCGAATGCACGAAGTACAGGAAGCAATGTGTTAAGTGATGCTGGAGTTAATTGCGTCCGTGGATTTTACGCTAGAGGTGCAGAAGGTACACGCTTTGTGAGCATTATGTTCTAGCACAAACCTTTGTTAGGAAACACAGAATAATGAACATTTACTGACGGTCTTCCGTTGCAGGGAGACGTCTGAGAACTTTGTACACGTCTCGCAACTTACTCGGAAACAAAATCCACAGAAATAACTTATCTACTTTCAGATTATGATTCAAACACATTTTTGTAATATACTCTGTATCTACTCTTGTAACTAGATAGTATTACCGCTGTACAGTAATTTGGTATGGCGCTGTTCCAGGTGATATCACTGAAGTAACTACACTTCTACATCATATTCAGTCCTAAGGTGACGAGAACAATGTTGTGCAGTATATATCATACTTGTTGTTAGCAGATCTATCATACTATGAGAGGAACAGCTCGTATCGCTAAATAAAGTTACTGAGCAAATAGTAGTATAACTTAACATTAATTGGGACATGTATATCGTAGTTTCTCTTCAACGTTTAAAGTACGATACGTAAAAAAACTACAGCTACATAGTTTTCGAAAATTGGTTTCATCATAAATTTTCAAGGAGCGTCTGCCCTCGCACCAATAGCAATTGCAATAAATACACGAGGCTGGCCAATAGCTCGCAATTTACTTGCATTCGGACATGCCGCTTGTATTCTAGGCAGAGAAGCCTTTTTAGACTTTTACCTTGTTTCCAATATTCAACTATACTTTTCGTTGATTTGAGAGGAAAATCGTCACGTATTCCTACCTACCAGACAGAAGCCAGGGTATAATGAATTTCCGACTACTAAAACCCTTTAGGTGGTCTCTTTTATTCTAGATTATCAGATGATCAATGTACCCGTACTTACATAGTTCTCATTCATATTTAATAGTTTAGTTTTTTTAGTGTTTTTATTTTAAATAATCAATTTAAAAATACTATTGATTGTCTATCTGACCTATAAAGATTAAGTTAAAAAAAGGTATTTAATAATAATATATACACGAGTAGATACAAGACAAAGTCTATGGGTTTCAACTACTCTTCTGTATTACTTTCGACTGTAATTTAACACTATAATATTAATAATAAATAGATTATATGTAGATATCAGAAACAGGGTCTTAATATAGTAGGTACGGAAAAGGTTAAACTTGGACTATGCCGTTGTTGCAACTAATCAAAGTGGAAAAATGAAAAGAGAATAAGAATTTTAAAGGAGACGGGCGAAATCGCAAGCGGGAACTAGTTTAAGCAAACATTTTTTCTTCAGAACTTTATAATCATAATAGATGGGCGACTAAGACCGGTTCCGCTCGGCGTGTCTCTCCAAGTTGATAATTAAAAATCTCGAAAGTCAATTAAACTTGTGCAGAAGGCGCCTACGGGCGGCCCCATCTCTAGATTGAGATTTGCGGAAAGTCAAACTTCAATTTTGTATAGATATTGTCTTAAGGTTATGAGCTTCAAAGACTTCTTACTCTTAGGTATATAAATACCTAACTAAGCTATTTAACACTGCAAACTTAAAATTCAAACGTTTAAATTAATACTTACTAGTTATTCAAATTTACATTAACATTATAAAGAAGCAAACATAAAGCAATTTTTGGTTTCTTTACTCAACATATATGTTCCGTTTATACATGAGTTTATTCTTTAATATACTCGTAGTTTGAAAATGTAATTATGACTTTGTATTCATTGTAATTCGAATAAAATTGTGTTTAGTAAAAGTACATATCAATTAGACATAGGTATACTCTATGATATACTTAAGAAATAGATAAAAAATAATAATAGTTACAAAATAGAAAATTAAATCTGAAACTGTGTGCTCTCGCTATGTGATAACCAAGATGGACGCTGGCTGAGCATGTGCTGTGCAAAATTGGTGCCATGGTAAATTTTAGGGGAAGCCCAGGCAAATACATAAAACGATCCAATAATAAATTATAAAAAATTACATAAATTTCAGCAACTATAAAAAATATACGCACAGTTTAAAAAAATAAATAACAAAAACTAACTACTAATGCGATTTAAAATTATTTTCAACTTTTAAATAAAAATTGTCTAGTGTCAGAGACCAAGACTGACTTTGGGTCGCTGCACCAGAGGACTAAATAAATATAATTTAATCAGTCACTAAATATAGTTTGTTATTTTTAAACATTGTTCTTGTAGGGATCTTTGAAGATTTAATATTTCTCATAAAGACGAAGTAAGTTTTTCTAATATTTAGTACCTAGCTATGTAGCGGTAAGTACAACTTACTGCTCTTAAACGCTGACCACTTACATCCTGATCTCCCCAGTTTAATTTTCTATAAAGACATTTACACAATAATTTATTAACTTTTGTAAATTATCATCTAGGTCCATAACACTATATTACTTGAAATTTATTACTTGTTATATTTTAATATTATTTCAATAGATGGCACTTTGTTAATTTATATTTTTGTTAAAAAATATAGAATCTATCTAAAGACTAAATAAATAATACAATTGTAATTGAGAACACAGCAAAATTTAATTCACCATTTACATAAGAACAACAAACTATTGAACATTTCTGATAAGAATAAATTTTCGTAGCACTAGTAAAAAAATAAAGAATTCTATATTTTTTTATTTATTTCAAAATTGAAAATAATCCAATATTTTCGCCTCTTGGCTGTACCCTGCTTCGACTCTCATATGCGCCGTAGGTAGTCTTTTTATTTGTTCTCTAATTAGTTTTGATGGTGGAGGTTCGTACCTTTTCATTGTAGGTTCTGGATATCTAATTACCTTTAGAACTATTCCTGATCGATTTGGCGTAGTTTTAAAAACAGCTCTGCAATGTTTAGAAAGATGCCCAGCATTTGCTAAAAAATTCATTGCTATTAAATTAAAATTTGAAAACGTCATTCATTATTTTTTTAAGATATTGAAATCCATCGTTTGTCTGTATAACCTATAATATTTTATATAATCTGCTCCAATGGTTAAATTAAATGTAATTAATATATATATTATTTATAATATCTGCCTTTTATTCTGTAATATTTTTAGTTTGAAATTTTATATACTGTATGGTACTAAATACAGTGTATAAAATATCAACTTGTTTTCTATTGCACTCTGTGCTTATTAAGTGTACTTTGAGTTGCTCTGTGCTGATTAGTACCTTCAGATTTAGTGGTCTTTCATAAAACTTATATTAACTGAATTTCTTTAGAAATATAAAAGTAAAACTAATGCACATAAACAGTCCAATATTTTATAGTTTTTCAAAAGAAAAAATTAATTGGCCTAAACTTTTGTGTATAGTGTAAATTTTACACAATAACTGAGGACTGAAAGAATTATGTCTTTTTCTTTTGGAGCTTCTAGCGCTCCCGCTAATACTTCACTTACGAGTGGCTTTAATTTTGGAGCGAATAAGTAAGATGTTAAACATTGAAATGTAAACTCTTTGCTCATTCTACTTTAGTTTTTTAAAAAAAAGTTGCTAGCAAATATAACCTGTATGACTCGATTTGTATTGTATTGTAACTTTCAGACCGGCAACGTCAGGTTTTGGATTAACCGCGACGTCTCAGCCTTCAGCGGGTCTCTTTGGCAGTACATCTACGCCTACGTTTGGTACCACATCTGGATTTGGCCTCGGTTCGACACCTGCATTTGGAGCAAGTGCAGCACCTACATTTGGTGCTACGTCTGCAGCGTCTGCATTTGGAGCAAGTACCACTCCGGCGTTCGGCACCAGTTCCACGGCACCTACGTTTGGTTCAACGGCGACACCTGCATTCGGTGCTAGCTCAACAGCGCCATCGTTCGGCAGTACTACTACGCCTGCTTTTGGGACAGCTGCTGCGACTCCCACATTCGGGGCGACGTCCACGGCTCCCGCATTCGGGACTACATCCACGGCTCCCGCCTTCGGGGCTACTACAACCCCTGCATTTGGTGCTACCACAACACCTGCATTTGGTTCTTCCACAACACCTGCGTTTGGTTCTAGCACAACTCCTGCATTTGGTTCCACCACCACTCCTGCATTTGGTGCATCTACAACCCCTGCATTTGGTGCATCCGCAACCCCTGCATTTGGAGCTACAAAACCAGCTTTTGGAGCAAATACATCTACTCCAGCATTTGGTTCAACCACTACTCCAGCTTTTGGTATGTACTGCTGAATACTTACTGTATGTGTGTACTGACATAGAATTATGTAATAAATATTACATCATGCAGTAATATTAACAAAGATGAGAAAATTGTTTATAACTGTGGCTATTAATAGCCATTGTTGTTAACATTTATATCTAAAATCGGAAGAAATTACTTTGAAACATGTTCAATGTCATTTCATTTTTAAGAATAACTATATATTCTATACTATGTATAAAATATCTATACCAAACAAAATTCGAACAAGTTCACTTTTATTTTATAACGTCTAAATAGTGTTTAATTATATTATACATAGTTAGTTTTTTTTACTAATTCTCAGCATTTTATGGAATATAGTTTAAGATTCTTATGACCAGCGGACATCCAATGGCTGAGAAAATAATATCACAAAAATGACAGACTATGAATAAAAACAATTTTCGGATTAATGAAATAAAAATTTAAAAAAGTATGGATATTAAACTTGTAGCAATACCATGTGTTTATCACTGTTAAATATAATTTTAGGTAATACAACTGCATCAGCATTTGGCACTTCAGCTACACCTGCTTTTGGTACAGGCACTCTTAACTTTGGTGGTGTGTCCAGTACTACTACATCAACAGGTAAGCCTCTTTCACAATTTATAAAATACTTAAATTCTTTACTCAGTTTTTTTTTTACTTACATAATGGGGGTGAGATTTTTTCATTGTAGGCAGAAAGTTTAATCTTTTAGAATATAGACAAATTAATTGTTTTGTCATAATTTGGTTATATAAGGAAGTGTGGAGCGACTTTGTGTATGTAATGTACCAGTACAAAACATTGTGACTTTGGAACATGTTGTTTTAATTCTTTGTTAATCCTGTTATTTTACTGGGTACGGTGACATTTAAACATATAATCATAATTATTCAGAAAAATTAACAATTTTATAGTAGTGTACACATACTAATTAATTTTTTGTCAGATGATATTGTAAATTTAACTTAAAAAAAAAATTAAAGATGAATTACTAAGTTTTTTAGTAAAGAAGTTTTTTTTTTATAGAAATTTTATCTCATTAAATATGGATGAGCACACTTCATTATCTCCAGCCTCATATTCCCTTAGCACCTTGTGAAGTTGCAATGAAATGGTAGCCTAACGTAAATTAAAATTTTAAGGTCTTAGTTTTGGAACATCTGCTACAACTAAAACTGGTTTAGGCGGCCTTGGCGGTTTTGGTTTTGGTACTACAAGTGCTGCTCAAACCACCTTTAGTTTGTCTAGCACCGGTGCCACCACCACAACCAGTGCATTTGGTAAGTGTCAATTAGAAATTGTTATTTAGACTAACCATAAACTTTATGTATCAATAAATTAAAAACTAGAATAAATAGTAAGAGAGCTTTTAATTTGTGACAAAAAAAAATTCTGACAGCATTAGGTGATAAAAAATAAATATATATTAACAAGAACAACAACTGCAGCTTCATAACTAAACTGATGATAATGGTAATGATAATGCCTGAAGCATCTCACTTGTTATATAGGGCTTGTTGGTTGTCATGCCTACTTTGATTACAAATCGGCATTATAGATAACTTATGTCCTTTTTCATTAGTGGTAGCTCTCTGTTGCCGGAGATCGTCTGAGTAGGTACCACTACATCACCTATTTCTGCCGACAAACAGCAGTGTGCAATGATTAGTGTTCCGGTCTGACGGGTGCTGTAGCTAGTGAAATAACTGTGGTAACAAAACTCAACATCTTATGTTTAGGTGATGACCACAATGTAATGCTGTGTATGTAATCCTAACTAGTGCCACATTGTTATGGGTGGGAGTATCAACTTACTATCGAGTTAATGTCTAGATCGATTTGTCAATTCGTAGAATAAAAACATAATCTTCAGATCTTTTGGAGATTATGTGGTACAAACCGAACAATTTTTAATTAATTTTGCATAAGTAATATGTGAATATACATTATAGTGGAAAAGCTGTTATTTTTATGTAAATAAACTACAGATATGTTTCTGTATATTTTACACAATTTTTTTTTTTGTTTAATGCATGCAGAGTATATCCCTTCATTTAATACATATTTTTCCAGTGTGAATGATTCCAAATCAAAAACCGCCTTTTCCTTTTATACCATTGACTCAAACATTTCAAATGATTCCACCAATGACCATGCCTGTTACCGCCCAACCCATGTGTTCACTGACACCAATAGAAGAGACCGGTTGGAAAAGAGGTTATGTTGTTAAAAGTGCAACTAGGGACTGCTACCGCACTCTGAGCCCTTCAAAGGGTGAGCTTGCTACATAACACTATGAGTAGATAATTTTTTTACAATATTTCTGACGTTAAAATTTCTTCCTGTTCCCTCTCTCTTCTCCGTTTACAAATAAGTATATCTAAAAAAAAAGTTTTATAAAGTTTAGCATCTATTGTAAGAATAAATAAATTATCTCAAACCTTAACAATCATATTTTTACTATTTAATTTCATTCTAGACATTGCTTAATTAGAAATTGTAAATTCTCTTATATTCACACGATACTCATACTTAATGAGCTCATAGTGAAGCAATGCCTTTAACTGCCTTCACAGACATTGGCCTGCCTAGTGTCACGAAGGTACCTGGCTTAGAATCCCTCGGACTAGCTACTACCGCCGTATTGTAAATCTGGTTTCATAAAGCATCTCTATGTTCCTGCTGTCAACATATGAAATGATGAGTTTATCTTTGGAAGTCCATAGACATCCTCATATGATTACAACACCAGCCTATAACAGATTTGATACTATGAATACTTCCAAATTTTATTGCAGGACTCAACTTAGGTACTGCAAATGTATCAGGCACACAAACTTCCACATCAGGTATTTTTGTTTGATATTTGTTTTCTTCTATACTTTCCTTTTAACATTTGTTTTCATATTTTTTTGTTATTACCTAATTTAATTTTTTTCTTATTAATTCTCGGCATTTTATGGAATATAGTTCAAGATTCCTATGACCAGCAGACATCCAATGGCTGAGAAAATAATATCATAAAAATGACAGACTATGAATAAAAACTAATTTCGGATTTATATATTATAATTTACAATGTATCAATGTCAGAAAATAATATGTAATATCAACTATATAATTATTTTTTTAGCCGCACCAAGTTTGGGACTTGGCGGTGTTGCGCCTACCGGGTCTGGTGCAGCGACATCTACAATTGGAGATGGAAAATGTAAATATTTATAAACCTATTCTCTATATAGTATTGAGAATTTAACCTTTCAAATATATATCATATTCTTCGTAGCTGTATTCTTCTGATTCTTCAAGGTCTGAATTTACCAAAAATGGTTTCTTTTTCAGCCGAACCACCAAAGCAGACCAAACTACCCAATGAAATATCCACCTTAGTGGGAACATTCAAAGAGTTTGTCAAGAAACAGAAGGGGCTAAGCTCAGAAGTGATGCGGTTGTCTATAAAGCCTTTACACAAAGTATGTATAACTAATATAACAAAAAATAATAAATCTAAATGTAGTTAAATCTCCAGTTACAGGTAATGTTGCTTCTCCTCAAATCTTATTTCTCATGTCTGAGGATCATGAATACCCTCCACTCATCACTCTTGTACATATTGCTACAAGTCACTAAATTCTGCCGCCACATCATATTATTTAAACTTTACAATGTGTTACTGAAATTTGAAAGACTGAGCATTTTGTCTCAAGGAATGAAGCATGAAAGTCTTTGAGTCTCAGTCAGAATGCTGGCCAAGTGCAGGTTAGAGAATGTGTGCAACACTTGTTATTTTTTAAACATGGTTTCCTCAAGGTATTTTTCTTTACCGGGATCTCGAGCTTTGTATTAATCGAACCCGCGTCTCAGGGAGTCTTAAAGAAACGCCTTACAAACTAAGTTATGGAAATGGAAATGACATAGTATCTGCATCTTTTCTTGTGTACCAGGTGGGTCGTGAAGCAGAGTCTACTCTACGCGCTGCTTTAGCGTTAAGGGGGGAGACGAACAAAGCGCGTGCGCAGTCGAAGCGACTTCGTACAGCGGCTGCAGATGCGCTGGCCGCAGCAGAGGCAGCTACTAGGGATCCACCAGGTGAGTGACCAACATCAGTTTTTTTTTTAATTTTTGTACTTTAGAGAATGGCGGGACTTAATATAGATTATGCACTCTATTAGACCACATGTAAACAAAGAACAATGATGAAAATGGCATAGGCAGTGAGATGCACTCGCTCAGAATACTCTGGCTCATATGTCTTCTATGCAATAGTAGCTGAGAAGGCTGGTTCGAAAAACCTTTTTACCAATCGAAGTGTATTGGAGAATATATATATTTTGTTTGAACCCAATATAGTTGATGTAGAATAGAAAGAAATAGAAGAAATTAAAGTTATTTTATTTAAGATTACTCTAATCGTTATTTCTCTTGCAGGCTCCGAGTTGGAGGGGAGTGCTCCACCGAAATACATAAAGGAACTGATAGTGGAGCTGGAGCAGCAGTTGATAACATTCAGGAGGCAGATGGATGTTGCAGACAAACAAATGCAGGCATCGCCTAAACTACTTACAGAGCAAGGTCTAGATTGTTTTGTAAATATTTCTAATGGTTACTTTTTTTAACAATTAAAATCAAAAGACATTTGTTATCCAAACTTTAAAAGTCATAACAGAACTGATCTTATTCAATATTTTTTTTTAAAGGATCCATTAAGGATCAGCAATAACTCAATGCCAATATACTAATGTATTTATAAATGTTGTGCCTAAAGATCATAGGTTCTTTTTATCTAACTGTAATTAAATGTTTTGTTTTCTTTAGAGCTTACTTTAGGCATCCGACGCATGCATGAGTCGTTGGTGGCCTTAGCGGGACGCTTGCAGGCTGTTCACACACAGGTTGAAGCCCAAAAGGAACAGTACCTCAACCTGAGGAAGTATATACTGAAGGACCCAACTAACGTTTTTGACACTCCAACACGTAAGTATTTAGATTTACAGCTACTGTACGGCCAGACTTATCACGCGTTACATCTGCCCAATCTGGTTACCTCTTGGAGATGATATTTCCTGTTATAACCACTGGCAGATAGAGATCTGGTTCATGGGACCATGTGAATAGTCACTACCACAGCTATTGTTTTTGGCCTCCAACTAGTAGTGTACAAAAATCGATGTTTCGGTTTGAAAGGCGCTGTAGCTAAGTAGTACTGGAATTACTGTGATAATGACACATTATCTTGATGATACTTCTACATGGAATGATGTAGATGGTTGTAGGCCATATATTTTTTGAATTTGATAGATCATTTAATTTATAATTAACTTCAATAAACATTTTTATTTTGTATATATATATATAATGTTATTCTCTAACAAGTTTCTTTATCGCCTGCAGAAACTGCTAGTCTAGATCAGATCTTACACGATGCAGAGGGTGCAAGGAAGAAAATCAAATCTGGTAACCTCACTGACTTAAGTTTTGGTGTAGGTAGTGCCGTTTTGTCTGATCCAAGAGCTGCTTTAGGTGAGAGATAAATATATATTTGAAAGCCTTGAGGCTTGGCAACACACAGCTCACTGGTGCAAGGTCACTTGTCAGAGATCATCTAGGTTCCATTGCAGTTGAAGAACATTGTAGCTCACTAACTACTGGGATACCGAGACTTGCATATTCTTTGTCAAGGTGATGAGCACAATGTAATGCAGTGTATATCATCCTAACTAACGCAACATTGTTATGCAGTTTGAACTTGAATTGTTAGGTATTTACTTGCCATATAATACTGGTCCCGGATCTGATTCCTGGTCCATATGGGATGTAATTTGTAGATGACAAAGTTTTTTGTAAATCTGTATCACCTGTTACACAAATAAGATATTGTAAATCTGTCACTAACAAAATCACTGTTCCGTCTGTCATCATGTGAGAGCCTAAGTATTCTGGAGAAGCTCACTTGAGTCTCCGCAGTCCCATTATATCTTAACACCGTGAGAAATGAAGATCAAGTGTTAGCCCACTGTTAATCAAAAAACTATAATGATACACTAATATTTGTTGCAGGTAACATTCAACAGTTGGCTGGTCCAGCTCCGTTCACATACTTGGGCACGAACTTGTCATCATTCCCGACAGTGGATGGTGCAGGTAAAATTAAATTTGGTTATGTACATCAAATTTTAAGTAAAAGTCAAAGGTTTTAAGGAAGTTTAGCTTTTAACATTTTTTGTTAGAATGATGGAGAGCATACAATCCAGTCAGGTTTGTGGTTCAGTCAATTCGTATGGATTTTCACATTTCTGATTGCACAACCAAAGACCACTTAAGGAGTCATGTTCTTATTTAATGTTTCATTTATACAATTAATGTTAGATATATAATAAAAACCTTTGTATATTTAATATAATCCGTTATACTCTATACAAGATTTTGCTATAATTCACCATGATCGGCTACACATGGACACCTAAGTCTCTGCTGCCCGATAAAGGTCTGAAGTAGTCAGCCAGTGAAAAATAGAAGGTATATTGATTGATCACAGTTCCCATTACTATGTAATAATTAATGGTTAATATATGGCAATTATCATAATAGAAACTGATAATATAAAAGTTTGGTGCATCAGCGCCATATTTTAGCATGGTAACAGAGAGGTTAGTGTTGATAAAAATCTGATCCCGGATACTCTAACCAATTTTCTATAGCTAGTGAGATTACTGCAATAACAATACTTAACATCCTCCTCTCAAGAAAAATATGTTGTGGTGGTTTGGAAACATCCTTCTAGCATATTGTTATGATCAGGCATATCAATTGATTTCAACAGGTCAAAGTCCAACTCGTCTCTTCTCTTCATGGAAAAAACGAGAATAAAATAATAATAAAATTAAAATTTTATTTTAGGCACAAACTGGCAACCACAGCCGCAGACTAACTTCAACACTACATCGCTGAACCTCGGTGGCTTTGGAGCCACGTCCCAGGCGGAGAGCTCCGGCTTTCAGCTGCAGAAGCCGCCAGGAAAGAGAGGGAAACAATGATATTTGCGCTAGTGTGACAATGCTGTTCTATAAGCCATCATATACCTATATTCAGATTATGTGTGGAGAACAAAGTTCAGGACAATTTTTTTAATTACACAAAGCATCAAAAGCAAATGTTCACCTGATGCTAAGTGATACGGTCTGTCCATAGCACTGGGGCTCTGGTTAGGATAATACAATACACAGCACAATATTGTGCTCATCGCCATGAGACGTATGATATGTCTTCAGTAATTGCACTAGTTACAACACCCTTCAGACCGTAGTACAGTAATGTTTGCACACTACTGCTTGGCGGCAGAAACTGGCTTTGCTGTGGTACCTACCTAGATGGTCTCCGGCAGCAGACCTGAAGGTCCTACTCTTGTTGCTCCGTCACATAAAAAAAAGAGATACAGTGAAGTGTTCGCATGGGAATCTAAGCTGTAATTGAAGACTGAGTGTTACAAGTGGTTTTTATAACTAGTGAATTAAAAGTGGCAACAATGTGTGTCTAGTGTTAATTTTTTTTGTACAAAATATTTCTTCGGACATCCATCGAATGATTTCTCCAGCTTAAAAGGTCATCAGTTTTATTATCACACAATATTTGTGTAGATAATTGTTTACAACTAAATATTCCTCCATCTTGTATTGTTGTAAGATAATTATATTATTTATAGTTCAATGCATCCCCTCGCTTGGTATCCTTGTTTTTTTTTAATATTCAATATATTTAAAATTGGTACAGAAGTGAAGATGACTGGTCCATATCAACATTTGATTTAAGAAGTAAATTGCTGCACAAGTAATTTTTTTAAATAGAATACCTACTGTACAGATTCTCGGACAACTTATTGTTATTTCTTTTTTATTATTTGTGAAATATTTACTCCAACAGTACTTTCACCAAAGTCGTTTTGAATATTTGTAGTTTTGTTTATCCATTAACAATAATCCAGTGTGAAATGAAACGCGAGACAATAATCTGCTGAATGTTTTTAAGAATCTTGTCTGTAGAAAATATTTAATTGGATTTGAAAAAATTTAAGAGATCAAGTGTCAATCTTCGATATTTTTTTTTCTTCAATTTTATTTTATTTGACACTGATGTTATCTTACAAATATAAACTTAAAATTTCTTCAAAGTCTTGAACTGCTGTTAATATTTTTATACCAACGAATGTTTTTAATGTAATAAAGTATTCACATGAATTTTAATTGAATCTATTATCCCTGACATATTCGCAGGTTAGTTTTCTACCCTTACAATACATGCTGACAAAGTAATCTTCTAGATGGATTCATTTGATATTATTCTTGCACTAAGGTCAAACACGGAACACATGCTAAGAAGAAGTAAGGTCAAAGGCACATGTTCAATGGCGTCTTTACAGACTTTTTGTCCACCGCTGAACATAGTCCCACAGTTGACATGCAAATTAAAAAAAATTACTAACAATAAAATTAAAAATACAGTTTTATGATGTTTGGACTTACGGGACAATTAATTCCTAGTGAAGGTCAAACTAAAAAATTTGCATAGCATAGATATTTCTTTATACACAGAGTTTAATAAAACGTTATCCTGAATATAATGTTATCACTGATTTTTTTTATATACAATGGAGCGTCGGGACGTTCACCTAATAATAAGTGATATGCCCGCCCGTAACAATGTGGCGCTAGTTATTATGCCTTGAGACATTAGATGTTAAGTCTTCTTACCCCAGTAAATTTTTTAACTACGACTTCTTTCCATCCGGAACACAGTAGTATTTGCACACTATTGTTTAGCGGCAGAAATAGGGGCTTCGATGGTATCTCTCAGAACAGTCTCCGGCAACAGAACCTAATTACCGTAAACTGAACCAGGATAAGACCCTGACGTAGGGTCTAGCCTATGAAATGTAATTTAAATTTAAACAAAAGAAAATTCTCGCATAGGGTGTCTTATCTATGAAAGTTAAATTGCACAAGTAATTTAACTACGTAGAAAAAAATTGTGTTGATTGGTTTTGTTTGTAATAAATATACAAGTTAATCATTTAATGGTGAATATTAGCGCCATCTATAATTAACTTAGATTATATTCTTTTAAATTAGATCCGATAGATGGCGTAAACTTAAAATGTCAAACTATTTCTAATTCATATACGCTTAATTAATAAATTGATTGATTAAGTATGATTTTTGTGATATTCACAGCGTTTGCATTAGTAGATGACTACATATCGACAAATTTAGACGCACTAATAAAAAGTAACTAAAAACATTATTAAGGCGCAATGAATACAATTATTAAAGTTCATCTTTAACCAATTTCAAAATTTCATCATCTTCGTCTGTCCAAACGTCAGCGTCCTTGGTCATTTGTCCCAGTGCCTCCATCCGCCTCTCCATGGTCACCTTGTCAAGGATGTGCTCCATCTTAATATGCATGCAATCGTTAAAGACTGATGCATATTCGCAAATCTCAAAGATATTCTCGACCACTTCATTGCATTCCACTACCGCCGACTTCAAACGCGACATAACCTCACTATCCTCACCATACACCGCCCTGTTAGCGTTCAGTAGAGCTTCCCGATCGATTTTGTTTTTATTAATTATAGCATTTCTTTTAAGTATGCAAGCGACGAAACATTTCCCCTCCATTGTGGCTTGAGGTATTCTCTTTAGAAAATTCTCCACGTCAACCATCGACGCCTTCACCTGCCTAGCGCACTGTGTCAAGTTTCTTCGGAAAGGTTCCACTTCGCTATTCATTTTATTCATCTTCTCAACCTGGTCATCTTTGCTCATCGGTTTGAATGTCAATGCTAAATAGAAAGCCGAAGCTAATATCAGAATCATCATTACGTTTGCGAATTTCGAGAAAGTCCGATTCATTTTTATTTGACTGCCGCGACTCCGCGTACGTTTCGCACTTGTTAACTTCATGCTGCTGTAAAATGTTTTATTAACTGCACCGTAGCATCCAAATTGGTCGTTAAGATGCTGTGACGTGGGTTAAGAGAGTTGGATGAAGTAGCCTGTTATGAGTGACCAATCGTTACTTATGTGTTTTGTAATATTATAACTTGAACTAGCTGTTCCCCGCCCGCTTTGCAGACTGTAACACCTCCATTTAGGGAAGGAATTTTGTAAAATTCGTTCTTAGCTGACCTATACTCGGCAAAAGGAATATTCATACCAAATTTCATGTCTGTAGCCCATATGGGCCAGAGATATCGTGATGAGTCTACATTGGTGGAAACCTTTTATATATATATATAAAAGATTTCCATTGATGTAAGCAATAGGCTAGCCTATAATATCGTGGCGCCAGTTAAAATACTATACAACGCACCGTACTGTGCTGGTCATCAGTAATTTTACTACATACCGCGCCGTTTATACCGGAACTTAGTAATATTTGAATATTACCATTTGTTAGTACAAATGGCGCTGCACTTGGTACATCTATATTAGGTCCTTACATATGAAATTAGCGTTTTGTCGTACTGACCACTTTGATCTGAAATATCTCCTCTTTGGTTAAGAATTCCAAATACAAATTTATAAATTAATTTAGCTGTTACTTTGAGTTTTGAAAACAGTCATTTATTTGTTTTTTCCTCATTATTTTTATCTTTGGCTTCGCTTATTACCGCATAATGGAAAACATTAATATACCGATATATTTACGAGTACGAGTTCTACCGTGGCACCAGTGCTGCAGAAACAGCTCGAAGGATTATTGATGTGTACGGCGCTGGTGTCGCAAAAGAAATCACGGTACGTTTTTGGTTTCAACGTTTTCGTTCTGGAAATTTCGACCTTCAGAATCATCCCCGTGGACGGCCGGAGATCGAAGTGGAGAATGAAGAATTAAAGGCTATTGTGGAAGCGGATCCATCACAAAGCACTTCAGATATGGCTGCAGGCTTCGGAGTAAGTGACAAAGCTGTATTAATCCACTTGAAGCAAATCGGGAAATTAAAGAAACTTCAACGATGGGTACCTCATGAATTGAGTGAATGGAACTTGCGAACACGCGTTGACTGCTGCTGCTGTGTTACTTTGCTCAACCGACACAATGATGAAGGGATTTTAAATCGAATCATTACTTGTGATGAAAAGTGGATACTGTACGAAAATCGGAAGCGTTCGTCGCAATGGCTGAACCTTGGAGACCCAGCCAAATCCTACCCTAAACGAAAATTGACTCAGAAAAAGTTACTTGTGAGTGTTTGGTGAACTAGCGTCGGTGTCGTTCACTACAGCTTTCTAAAATCTGGCCAAACGATTACGGCAGATATCTATTGTCAGCAACTGCAGACCATGAAGGAAGAACTAGCTGCTAAATAACCGAGATTGGTCAATCGCTCTAGGCCACTGCTGCTTCACGACAACGGAAGACCACCACCACACACTGCACAACAAACAACCACTAAATTAGATGAGCTACAATTGGAATGTCTGCGACATCCACCGTACTCCCCAGCCCTTGCCCCAACAGATTATAATTTTTTCCGGAATTTGGACAACTTCTCACAAGGAAATAAATTCAACTCCGATGCGGCAGTGCAGTCCGCCTTCAAAGAGTTTATTGATTCTCGCCCCCATGGGTTTTTTAGTAAAGGGATCAATGAACTACTTATGAGATAACAACGGTGCATACTTTAATTAATTAAATATATTTTACAAAAAAAAAAAATTACTTTATGTTCCTTCCGTACAAAACGCCAATTTCATATGTAAGGACCAAGCACATATATAGTTCAGCAAACAAGGATTTTTTGCGAATTTTGCACATATGCTGGTTTCACGACTTGTTCATACAAAAATATAACTAATCGTATTGATCATATAAAACACACATACAAACAAGTTTTCGTAAGAAATTAAATTAACCGTCAATTTAACCATTAATTACGGCCATTCAAGCTGACGGCGGGCCATAGATGTATTAACGAGGCCAATTAGTTAAAGCTACTGTTCTTTTATGACGACGATATTACTGCGGCTTCTTTAATTACGTCAGTAATTGCACTTTTAAAGTTGAACTGTTTGTTCGTACAGCGCAGAAATGCTTACATTATTACATTTACGTCATAACGGACGTCAGTGGAACTACTCAGTTTGCTGATGAACTATAAATGTCCCAAAATCAGACTTAAAATACAAAAGCGGGGTGGTTCTAATATTAAATATAATATATATTCACTGGTGGTAGGTCTCTCTTGCCGAAAACCGTCTAAGTACCACCCCCGCGCCTATTACGGCCGCCGTGTGTATAAACGTTTCCGGTTTGAAGGGCACTGTACCTAATGAAATTACTGGGGTTACGAGACAACATCTTATGTCTCAAGGCGACGAACACAATGCGGTGCTGTGGATATTATCCTAACTGGGGCAATGTTATGGGCAGGCGTATCATTTACCATCAGTTGAACGTCCCGCTCGTCTCATCGCTTCGTAGTATAAAAAAATAAAATAAGGTAATTAATAGTATTTTTTACATCACGTTACATTACTATGTTCCAGTTGGGCGTGGTAACTAGTGCAGTGTATATCATCCTAACTAGGGCCACATCGTTATAGGCATTGGTTTTATTAATTACCATCAGGTGAATATTTTATTTCTTTTCGTCGAATAACAATAAATATCTTTATCATCATCATCACTAACTTTTATCGTCCGCTGTTGATAGACCTTCGCCAAATTAAGTTCCGCAGCTTTCGATCCAAGTCTAACTCACAGCTATACAGGATGTTAGGAGACCGCTTCCGAAAACGAAAACAGATGATAGTATTAATGACACCTTTGATGATGAGACGGAAAAAATATCGATCCTGATTAAAAAAAAAATATATTTTTAAATCGTTTTATTAGCATTATTTACGCTCCATGATGTTAGTATGGCTAAATGAAACGATAGCTTTTATACACTTGTTGAATAAAAAAAAAAAAAACCAGCAATGAAACACAAAATCAAAAACAGCTGATGCTCAGATCAAAGAACGCCCGGGCGCGCAATCTAAATGTTCGGTGACCATATGAAATAAGGTTCAAATAGAAACCAAATACATTTCGAGTACCCGGCGCGCCTGGACGTTCATTGATCCGAGCATCAGCTGTTTTTGATTTTGTGTTTCATTGCTGGTTTTTTTTTAAAAAATTAATAAGTGCATAAAATCTATCATATCTTTTAGCTGTTCTAACAAGATGGAGCATAAATAATGCTAATAAAACGTTTTAGAAATATGATTTTTTTTTATCAGTATCGTTTTTTTTTTCCGTTCATCATCAAAGGTGTCCTCAGTACTATGGTCTCTCTTCGTTTTCGGAAGCGGTCTCCTAACACACAGTATATCTCATAATCTTTCACTCATACACTCAATAGTTAAGATGTATTATTAATTAATAATTATTTTCTTTTATTGTTGCGTCATCATCATCAGCGGATACGACCACTGCTGGACACAGGCCTCTGTGAAATATTTTCACATCGAACGGTTCTGCTCTTCCCGCGTGCAGTCTCAGCATGGCCTCAGGTAGCGCCGGGCAACAGAGGCCGTCGTTTGTTGGGGTCGCAGGCTCAATGCGGGTTGGTGGGAGCCAGAGCTTTGTATGTTAATTAGCAGAACGCATCACGAGCAGATGAGCTTGGCTGGGGTCCCGTGAGTCGTTGTGCGGGACCCCTTACACCCCAATTTTATATTTTAATACCCTTTTTTTGTGTGCAACGAAAGTCTTAAACCGGACTCTTATTAGTAAGAACTACGGGAACGCTTTAGTATATTATTGTAGTCCCAACTGTTCAGAACCTGTACAGGTCCTTTTTAGGAGAAGCAGAACTGGAGCTTTCTTTCATTATAGCTCCATCCAGCAAGTTGTGAAGTAGATAATCGTTTTTAATACCCTAGTGGCGGCAGATGCGTACGCTCCATACAGGTTAATACGCTGTGCATACCCTGGCTCCTTAATCAATCTAAGTAATAATCTCTCAAGTTACTCAAAAGGTACACAACTATGCTTTGACTATTGCTAAATTGCTGAAGGGGTAAGTTTATTTTCAAGTATAGATAAGCGCAGATATTTCAGGTGTAGTTAGCATACCCTGCCCGAAATCTCTGCGCGTCCCTGAGTGGGGGTTCATACTGAAGATTTGTGACTAAAAATAAATGGAAACAACTTTTCATATTATATTTTTATTTGTATCACTATTTTGAGATCAGACCAATTAATGTTGTAATACCAAAAGAAATTAAACGTTACAATTTGATGGTACAGATTGGAGTATTACATATTTGATTTATCTATAACAAACACGATTAAATATCGATTTATTCGATTATCAATTACATAGTAAAATTTACGAAAATTCTGCATGTTCCCATGATCCCATGATCCAATCCATAAATACTACACTACCAAAATTTATAAGGTAAGCTCACCCATTTTATAACACCCATCGGTTAAATAGAAAAAGATTACTAGAACTACATTTTACATGATTTGATTATCGTACACCGGTAGAGGAAGTGCTGGAAGTCGACAGTGTGGTCCGGAGTCTGGTGTAGCTCGCGAAAAGCCGCTCCATGAGGGCAGCAGAGTACGTCTACCGGCTGATGATGATAACGAATCATGATGATACAACTATATATAAAAAAAAGTATCACAATGTAACTTTTGAGACAGAGAAATATTATTTGAATAAGAAGTCACTGAAAACTTTAGACATTAAACTCAGTATCTTATAACTTCTTTAGTAATTAATTAAATAGTAAATTTATAATAAAGTCATCGAAACGCTTATGTTATAATTAAAAATTAACAAGTATATAAAAAAAAAAATGGTTTTACACAATGCAAAACATTCGGTTGAAAATCACAATGTTTTATATTCAACCGATACACAATGGTAATGTGTTATTGTAAGGAATATAATTACTATTATGACATTCATAAGTACAATTATATGTTTATAAATTACGGGATTATTTTATAAACAATCACACAACACCGTTTTACGAGTGACGAGAGCGTGCTACATCTCTGTACCAATCGTTTGCAAATTCGATCACGTTTTGCGTAATAATGAAATTGTTACAACTCGCATAAATATTGAACAATGAATATACAAAACGTTGCACGGTTCTGTTTACAAATGGACCTTGAGGTCAACGCGTTGCAACTTGTTAAAAAATCAACGATATAAGTAACAATCTTATATTAAAGACCTCAGAGGCAGACGAGACATCGCCTCTCTAGTTTGGCCGTTTTAATTCAATATACAACTTTCAAATGAAGTTTAATCGTAAGTAATTTAGTTAATGGCGGCGGTGGTGGAGTATTTCTATAGGTCACCACAAAAAGCGGCAGTACGTCGGGGGATGGTAACACTTTGCATTCCAATCGGAGCGACGAATCTAGTCTTTACGTATTACACATCTACAGTATTGAACAAAGAGAACACTTTCGTGTTATCGCAAAAAAAAAAAAATCGCCACTTTCACTTTTTCCACATCCCAACGCAAAATAAACAAATCTCGTTACGCGATTCAATAAACCGCCCACGAGTGGGATTCTATCACAAATAAAAACCGCTGCTGTCAGTCGACGAGCTTAACTCTCCTCGGCTTCCACTAATACCGGTAAACTGGCGTGATGATGGCAGTTGGGCGAGGAGGTAGGCGCGAAGGCCGACAGCCAGGCGTCGATGTCCCGCTCCGAGCACAGGAACTTGGCGGAGATCGCGTTGTCGTAGCCCTTCTGCCGGACGAAGAAGCCGCTGTTGGAAGGCACCCGTTCGACGCTGGTGTTCCTCAAGTTGACCACTCCGATCGGTTTCGAGAGTCGCTTCCTCGGGTAGATGACGGCGAAATGCTCCAGCGAAGTTCTGTACACGATGACGCGGACGTCCTGGCGTATGCCGCCGGGCCCCAGCAGAACTAGGAAGCCGGACTTGACTTCGGCGTCGCAGGTCTTCTTGTGCGAGCCGCCGAAGTGCTCCGCGCGGCAGTTGGCCATTATATCGGTGGGCATTTGGCTGTTTTGGTGATGACAAGCTCGCATTACAGTGCGGTAGTGCGACGCGACCTCCCGCCGCCGAGTCTGAACTGAACTGAAGTTGATTTCCATTTCACCAAGTGAAGTGCGTCTGACGCCGAAGCGGCTTCGGGCGCGCTCGGCTCCGCTCGGCGCCGCTCGGGCCTGCATTCACTTGCGGACCTCCATCGGCTGGAACTAAATGTTAACGTCGCCGGATGAGAAAAGCCTGCCACCTAGATACACGCACACTACAATGTTGCGATATTTATTACATTCTCCATCACATCATCATTACTAACCACTTATGCTGATAGTGACGCCTTAAATAATAGTACTCATTTTTTATTTTTCTTCCATTTAAGTACAAATTAATTATTTGTAAAGCGATATAAATTCAGATAAAAATTACTTAAAAACCAAATACTGTACCATTAAATAGATTTACTTTTAAAGCTAACATAAAACTGCCTGTAACGTAATTGCGTGGGATCACCCTTCAGGTCACCGCACAGAGAGTTGACAGATGAATTGAACTCATCTAGACGTGAACGCGAATATCAAAGTACATTTAAAGTAATGATTATATATTAATGAGAGCTTTGTGCCAGCCGCCTAGGTTGTCTAGACAACAGATACAGCGGGTATTCAGTATCGCCGACCTTCGCGAGCAGGTCGATGGCTTGGTGGGGGGAAGGGGATCAGTCACGGGGTCGCCAACATAAATAAACGCACAGCAACATTCTGAGAACTGAGAGGCATCTGTATCTGTCGACTCCTTCGCATCGAAACCTTCGCATACTTCCAACCGAGGTACCTACTGTCACAAATACTGAACGACGGAAAACAGCTAATAACATAAACATTTATTTTTTTCTGCTGCAAACGAGACTACTTCTCGATCTTTATAATACTTTGATTACTTGCAGCTGAGTGGGCTAGTGCATTGCTGAATATAGGCGTCCTCAATTTTAAAGGGGTCACTTTCATCCTTGCCACACTTGGTATGCGGTTTGCCGTGCGCAGTATGCTGGTAAGGTTCACAGGAGAATGCCGGTGGGGATATTCTGAGTTTTCTCTAAAACGAGATATTATTTATGGACTCTTAGTTGATAATTCTCTCTCTTTCTATCCTTAAAGTACACTGGTATTCCCAAAGTGGTCGGTATCGAAATCGGTTTCCCAACAAAAGCAAACCAATGTTTTGTAAATTGGTATTTTGTATTAATAGGAAATAAAAATTAGGATAGGGTTTTAAAAGGAATTTGGCTATAGTCTGAGGCATCAGTTCAATTTGGTAACGGAGACTCTTGCCAAATATAGTTTGGTAAGCCCTGGTGTAACAGGATCTCACATTTTACGAGTTCCAGTTCTAACTCGTGGGCACACGGATTTACAAAGGAATGTATCCCAACCCTGGGATTAGCAAAAGCTACAACTTATACTGATGACAATATATTTCTTTATTTGTTATTTTTTGTCCTATTATATTTTGTTATTATTCACCAGTCGCGTTGGAATTTCATCGGTAAGGTCTATGTTCAGCTGTGGGCAACGAATACGCTGCAATGACGATGGCGATGATAATCATAATGTAATAATGCAGTGCTTTGAAGATTGAAAGCATGAAGCTTAATGCGAGATTTTAATCGGTTGTTCAGCTTCTTACGTTCACAAAACAATGTTAAATCCTCGCTCTATTCTGACTTTTGTATTAAATTATTACAAAAAAAAAAAAAAACTAATATGGTTCCAGTGAATACGAGGTCGAAGGGTCAAATCCGCCATTTAAAATAGAAATAACCAGAATTTTTGTATTTCACGTTTTGTCTGTATTACTAACACATTTTTTATTTCTTACTTGCTGTTCCCCGCCCGTTTCGCTGATCGCAATATAAAATTACACTTGACATTTATCTGAAAACTCTTTGAAAGCAACCGCAACCGCAAATGGCTTTCTATAGCAACCGTTGCTATAGCAACCGCATAAATAGTACGAAGTAAAAATGTTAAGAAAAGTTAATTAGAAATAAAATGATGAAGGATCTATGAAATACGATAAATAAATAGCCTTTAAATATTTACAAATCATCCCTCTTTGAATGCCCGTGTTGCCATGTTACGTTCACTAGTTTTCGAGTGATCGGCGAACGAAACAAACCCATTTTCATTATAGATAGATCATCATCATCAGCTGAATGACGTCCACTGTTGTACATAGGCCGTCCCCTAAGATTCCCACCTCGATCGAATAGGGAATTACTATTGGGAGAGGGGGATTTGGGCAATTTTCCACCACGGTTACCAATGCGGGTTGGTGGGAGCCAGAGCTTCATCTGTTAATTAGTAGGGTGCACCACGAGCAGGTGAAGTTGACTTGGATCCCGCGAATTGTTGAGCGAGAGCCCTTACACCCCTATTTACAGCAATATTTACGGTACTAATAAACAAATAGATAGATTACCGTAAATATTGTTTTTCTTATATAAATTATTAATAAATATCGTCTTATAATTACAGATTGCTAATTAGCCTAATTTATTAATAACATAATGAAACAGTTTTTGTTTCGAATATTTCTCTATTCATATATTTATGTATACTCGTAGTTTACTGGTGGTAGGTCTCCGTTGGTACGTAAACACACATTAGTCTCGATAGGCTAATATTATTGTGTTCCGGTGTGAAGGGCGCTATAGCCAGTGAAATTACTAGTTTAACGAGATACTTAACATCTTGTCTCAAGGCGACGAGCGCAATGTGGTGCTATGAATACCATCTTAACTAGCGCCACGTTGTTATGGACAGGCGTATCACTTACTATCAGGTGAGTGTTCCGCTCATCTCGTCGCTAAGTTGAATAAAAAAAAAATAAGAAATATGCAGTTAATAGGCCGTGGACCCGGCTCAACGAGCCTAGTATCAGATGGGCTGTAAGAGTCAAAATGACTACCCAGCGCTCAACATCATCGAAGAATAGAGAGATATTCAGAGACTCATTGACTCTCCGCCTCTCTCGTGACATCTCTGAAACTATTAAACGTGAACAGTCAAACATTTGGCAGAGATTGTGCTTTTGTCGTTTAGAGGTCAGCTATGAATGGATTTTAGGAAACCCCTTCCCCAACGGGAGTTGCGGGGGTGTTACGACCAGCAGAGCCAATTTATTATATAATCTTCGTCATCCAGTGGTTAATCATTCGCATATCAAAATGGTTCAGTACTTGTACTTGATGTATTGGAGCTTAGATGGAGGTAGTTTTCGGGTCCAGTTCATTAGCTCTCGCTTAATATAAATAAAAGTAAAAAAAAAGCATCTTGACAATGTTGGTACACGTGACCCAAAGACCACGGGGTGAGAATGGTTCACCATCTACATTATCACTTAATATCAGGAAAAATTGCCCCATCGTTTGACACTCTATTAACCATTATTTGTTGTATGATGCGACGAGGAGAGCGAGACGATCACCTGAAGATAAGTGATGTGATACCTTATGATAAATGGTACTTCAGTTATATTTTCAATTGAGTTGTTTCCCTTGATATGGTTGAGTTTTATTCCTCTTAAATCAGCAAAATTATTTTCTTTGTCTAATTTTTTTTATTACCAATAAATATGCATGACGGTTGGCAACGACCTTGGCAAGGTCGATATCGTGCCGTTCGCTTACACATGTGGCATATTAATTGCCCCTAACGACACCAGCGTCTGTCGCCGTCTGGAAACCGGTTCCGAATTTCTTAGACTAAGTTATTGTTTACTTAGAACTGTGATGGTAACGTGGATGTGTGGTTTTAGTTGTATTTTAAATATATAACGATGACAGTTAATACTATATGATCCGATTTAATATAACTTAATTTTAAAATTGACTTGATCTAGACCACCAACCTGCATTAGGCCAGCGTGGTGGTAAATGGCTTAAATCCTCCTATATGAATCCCTACCCGTTGTGGGAATCTTTGGGGAAAGCCTATGTCCACTAGTGGACGTCTATCGGTCGATGATGATGATAATGATTATTTAAATAGGTCTACTAGTGGTAAATCTCTGTTGCCGGAAACCATCTAGGTAGGTACCACAGCAGCACCTATTTCTAAAGCTAAACAGCAGTGTGCAAATATTAATGACTTCCGGTTTAAAGCGCGCTGTAGCTAGTGTAATTACGGAACAATGAGACTATCATCTTATGTCTCAAAATAACGAGGTGTTGTGTATCATCCCTTTAAGGTAAACGACTCGCTCGGGGTGTAAGGGTTCCCGCAAAACAACTCACGGGATCCAAGCCAAATTCACCTGTACGTGGTGCAACCTGCTAATCAAACGGGGTCAGGCTCCCACCAACTCGCATTGGGTGAGCTACCAGATGGACGTGGGAATCTTTTGGATAGGCCTATGTCCAGCTGTGGACGTCTATCGGCTGTTAACATTGATGAACGTCCTACTCGCCCCGTCGCCTAGAAAGTAAAATCTTCTCTAATAACTTAATTATTATTGAATAACTAAAACTGTTATTTGTGTGTAATTAATGAAATTATATATAATTAAGTTTTTATAAGAATCTCTTTTAGTTATTTTTAACAACACACAGACAAACAAATAACAGTTAATTGACGTATCGCACAACTTACATAAGCTCGTATTTCTTTTAAGTGAACTAAGTTGAAGTGTCTATACGCTGAATGAATGAATAAACATTATTTCAGATGTTTCACAGTACTATGTCCATCTCTTATGCGAGAGCACCCCAGGCATAAAATAAAAAAAAATCTCGCATTGCAGGCTCGTTAGGAGGGTTGTTGGTCCATAATTAACCTGTAAAGAACACAACCCTCGCAGTCTGACTTGAATGATGTCTAGTAAAGAAATATTTTCATAACTAAATTTCATTTCAGAAGTTTCGTCAGATTTATTATTAAAGTAATTCTTGTTTATCTCTAAAAATAAAAGATAATATATAATAAAAAATCACAAACACTCCACTCAATATTATCACTGTTGGGAAGCTGGGCATTCTCTTACAAAGGTTCTAGTATCTATCTGTATTGTGTATCTGATCTTGGAATATATCGGATTCATTATGTTGCTGTTGTTTACCGGAAGCTCAACCTCACATTTTTAGGACCTAACTTGAATTCCTAAAATATCTGGTTATTCTATGAACCGTCTTTGAAAGCTTACTCAAAACTGATGTGGTGATGAAGAGCTTTCATTATGAGAAATATTCAATGTGACATTGATACATTTATTCATGACATTTTTGATTGGTGTTGGGGTTTTTTCAAGCCTCCTACTACTATCTAGCCCAACCCTCGAACTACCCTCATACTGTAAATCTGCCGCCATAACAGCATCACTGTGTTCCGAATGTCAATATATGAGTCTGAGTATTTTGAGCAAACACAGATCACTGTCTATGATCGTTATGCCACCCAACACCATATTATATTAAGGACAAGATTGTTAGTCTATTGTTAATAAATAAATTATATACTTAAATTTTTTTTATTATTCTGTTTCATCATCATCTTTATCAACCGTGCGTGGCAGTCCACTACTGAACATGGACCTTATTCTGGCAAATTCTGAACTTGGACATATCCGCTCATCATAAAAGTTATATATGTACAGCTTTAATTTCTTAATCTTCTCACACAAAGATAAATATACAGAAAGATTCAAATATTTATATATATATATATATACATATACATATATATATATATATATATATGTGTTGTTGAATGTTAACAACCCGCATCGTAACTTAGTTTTTGTCGACAAAGATCGTCTAGACTCGTAACTAATCTTGTTTCAAGAGTCAAGGTTCTATATCTCTAATTGAAAAGCAGCAGGACGATAAAAGTTTCTCAGACTAAACCCAAGCTTTAGCCACTTGATCATCATCATCATTTCAACCGATAGACGTCCACTGCTGGACATAGGTCTCTTCAAAGTCCATATATATCAAATATTTTTACCGCCGAAAAAAATGTAAATGTTAAATGTTGATGTATATATATATATATATATATATATATATATATATATAAATAAATGTATATAAAATTATATATACATAAATATATATATATATATATATGTATTATTTCAAGTATTATGTCTAACAAATTGTAGCTCACAAGTAAAGTATATAACTTTACTGGTTGTAGATCTCTGATTCCGGAGACCGCCAGGGTAGGTACCACCGCAACGTCTATTTCTGTCGCCAAACATTACTGTGTCGGAAGGCGATTTAGCTAGTGTAATTACTGGAGTAACTAGACTCAACATTTTACGTCTCAGGCGACGAACGCAATATTATGCAGTGTATATTATCCTAACTAGCGCCAAGTTGTTATGTGCCAGCGTATCACTTACCATCAGCTGAACGTCCCGCTCGTGTTGTCGCTTAATTGTATAAAAAAAAGAACAAAAAACAACAACGGGAATACTTTACTCGGAAACGTTGACTCAGAGGTCGTTCACCTCCAAAACAAAGCAATAAACCAAGCAATAAAGGTAAGTGATTAAGTTTGTTTGTTTGCTTAAACGTTTAGAGCCCACACGTGGAGTAAAAGTGGTCAATTAAGTATTTGGGAAGAGTAAAAGAATTAGGCTGTTATTATAATATTTAGAAAAAGATAGAAGATCTCTACTGCTACTGCTGCTCGTCTGCAGCAGCGACTCAAAGTGAGTCTTGGCCTCCGACACAAGAGATTGCCAGCGCTGTCTGACTCGCACTGTCTCTCGCCAGTCCACTGCTTGGAGCTCGCGTAGGTATCTAGGCCGACGGATAGATATAAGGGGTTCCGAGGACCGCTTTTTTGACTCTACGATCGTATCCCATCCTCAGCAAGTGGCCCTCCAGCGAAGTCTGTGGGCTTTGGCTTCCTCTATGATGTTCGGTTCGCCAACCAGCCTCTCGATTTCAACATTGATCAAGATCGCTGTTCTATAATTAGATCATCGTATACTGCGCTCGCTGATTAAGAGACCCTAGATACCAAACATCATTACCACAGTAATTGCACCATCTTTTACTCTCTCCATATTGAAAGGTTGTAATGTTTAGACAATAGTGTTTTATTACTATTACCTGGAGTAGGCTGCCCGAGATTAGACAATACCTCTAGTACTATCGTGATCATCATCAGTTGGCAGACGTCCACTGCTGGACATAGGCCACCCTAAAGATCTACACATCGATCGGTTCTGAGTTGCAAGCATCCAACGGCTTCCCGCGACTTTCAGTCGTTTGTAAGGGTTCATATGAAGAGTTTTGAGCCATTCCCCACCACACTGGCCCAATCCGGGTTGGAGGGAGCTAGAACCTCGTTTATTGATTAGCACGGTGCATCACAAGCAGGTGAGGTCCGCTTGGGTCCCGTGAGTTCTTGTGCAGGACCACTTACACCCCAGTACTATCATAACTATTAGTGTTTGGACAGTTCTGCGAAATGATATTTCATATTTTGGTGTAAAGAATGGGCGCGTACCATCACGTGAATGAACTTCCTCGTGTAGTTAATTTAATAGTTAAAAAAATATTGTTCACTTCTTAAGTTTCAAGTTATCAGGTGAAGGATGTGTGATATTTTCCGATGAAATAGCAAACGGAACAAATAAAAAGGGGATGCCACTTAAAATATGAACATTGATATTGGTCGGACCCAAAACGCGAAAAGATCAAGGTCTTGGCTAATTTATGTTACATTAGTAGTTATTTATCTTTAAGTTTTTTTTTTTATCAATTAAGCGACGAGACCAGCGGGACACTCACCTGATTGTAAGTGATACGCTCATAACGTGGCGCTAGTTAGGTTAGATACAGCAAAATATTGCGCTCGTCGCCTGAGACGTAAGATGTTAAGTCTCATTACACAAATAATTACACTAGCTACAGCGCCCTTCTAACCGGAACACAATAATGTTTACTCAGTACTGTCCTGTGGTAATTATCTAAACGATCTTTAGCAACAGAGACGTACCAGTAAAACATAAAAATGTAATTAAAGTATACCATATTAACGTTGTCTAGAAACTGTGTCAAGCGTGTTCGTAGCTAGTAGCGGCGCGGTCGTGTATAGGAAACACGTAAACTGCTTGATGAACACATTACGTGATAGCTTTTTTTTTTTGCACCGACGTACGTAACATGTCTGAACATGCAACTCTCACTTTATGCCGTTTCCTACCTAGCTATCATTGCTCATGTATATTCTAAATTTACTTAAATTTAATGCTTATGTTTAGAATACTATTGTGTATATAAACCGTATATAGAAAGGAACATAAGGAAATCTATAACTTTTAAAATGGTCAGCTTTAAAGTTGTATGTTCATAATTTGTTTCGTTCTTTATATTAAAAGAAACTATATAACACTAATGTCGTTTGTATCGTGTAGTTTTTATTTGGGTGAATTCATGAGAGACGGCACGAGGATCTAGAAGATGGTGAATTTGAATGTCAACGAATCGAAGTTGATAAAGATGACGGTCGTTAACTGAAAATGGCATAAAAGACGGTTCAATCCACAATCTGTATTGTAATTAACTTGTTTTGACAATTTAACCAGATTAATGGCTTTATGACCTTGACCTCTTACTGTGATTCCAGATCCCATTGAGGAGAACATTAAACGGTCTTCCTACGTTATTACAACGCAACCCCTCTAGTAAGTAATATACATACAACAAAAGTTTATTTTTTACGCTCAAGTTTAATTATGATCAAATAAGTCGTCAGGTGTCAGTCCATCATCATCAGCCAATAGAGATCCACAGCTGGACATAGACCTCCTCCAAAGATCCCCACATCGATCGATCCTGCGTTGCCCACATCCAATGGCTTCCCGCGACTCTCACTAGATCATCGTCACATTGTGGGAGGCTCCCCAACACTACATTCATCGGTACACGGCGGGCACTCGAGAACCTTACTGCCCTGCCTGCTTTTCCATTATGTCGCTGATCTTAATTTTTCTGCGGATCTCCAAATTTCTGATTTGATCGCGCAAAAAACTCAGAGTATAGCTCTCTCCATTGCCTTTTGGATAACTTTGAGCCTTTTCATAAGATCCATAGTTAAGTGTTTGTCCAGTGTTCATAAAAATTCTGGCTCTCATATGTTGATGACCGGAACACAGCAGTACTCTAATAACCGCATATTGGTATACTTTAGGTATTTCAAAACTACCACTAGTGATGAGCAAAATTGGCCTTGGATTTGCAATCTCGATCTTGCGAAAAACACGACCAAGACCAAAACCAAGACGGAGCTAATATTCAGGACCAAGACCAATTGTGCAAGGCTAAACGAAAAAATTAAAATTCCGTTGAATTAATGAGTTAAAATAATTATCATAACTAGAATATATCTGGGTACATAATATTCAATATAACTTAAGACTGAATATGCAAGACCAAGATCAAGACTTTTTTTTTTAATTTAAGCAAAATAAAGACCAATACCAAGATTGTCTCACTGATTGTGTCACTCATTAAATTCCACAATATACGGCTCAAGAATCGAAGTAAAGACCTTTATGTTACAAGTCAAGGCAGGCACTCCACCACGGAGAGAATTGACAGCCGTGTTGAAGAGAAACTTATTTGATGTGGAGCCGCCAGGTTTTCGCGTGGCGAGGTTGCGAGGTTATGTAAGTGGCTCCAGCGACGGTTCGCTACAAATGGCGCGTGGAAAATTGAACGCGTATCAAACGTGAAAAGCGTGAATCCGAATCCGGAATGTGTGTCGGTTGAACCACTTACCCGACTGGTAAACCGTTCATAACGTATATCATGCGACGTGTGCTAATGATAATAGCTCGTTTTAAATGATTTTTTTTTATTTAATTAAACGACGAGACGTACACAGCGTATTTACGCAGCGCCGCATTGCGCTCGTCGTCTGAGACATGTTGAGTCTCGTTACCCCAGTAATTACACCAGATGCAGCGCCCATTTGACTGGAACACAGTAATGATTGCATAGTAATGTTTGGCAGGAGAAATAGGCGCTGCGGTGGTTACTAGACGGTCTCCGGCAACAGAGACCTACCACCAGTTCCTTTTTTTTATAATAATAAAAATTTTATACATCTCAATTAAAATAACCCCATTGAGTTTCTTCATCATTACTAGCCGACAGACGTCCACTGTTAGACATAGGCCTCCCCCAAAGATGACCATATCGATTGAACCTGCGGTGCTCGCATCCAGCTGCTTCTCGCCATCATTATCTTATTGGTTCTCTATAGAGAACGAATTATTACAAGCTACATAACCGGGATATAGTAATATTTGAACAATAACATTTGGTGATGGAATTAGGGGCTGCGGTTGTACCTAACTAAAGAGCTTCCGGAAGCAAACCTACCACCAATAAAGAAGGTAGACAAATGAGCATTTTATATAAAAAAATTACAAGCGCACTGTGGTATAGTTACTTGTATAATGGCGCAGTTTATAGAATATCAATAAACAAACGATCCGCTGGTCTTCTTCTCTGTACAAACAAAGAGCTTCGATGTAACACGTGACTGCGATACCTAATTAAACCTCACTTGTACTGATGCTAGGTCTCTTGCCAGAGACTGTCTAGGTTGGAACCACAGCAGCTCCTATTGCAACCGACAAACAGTAGTGTGCTAACATTACTGTGTTTCAGTTTATAGGGCGTGCGCATCACTTACTATCTGGAGAACGTCGTCACTTCGCAGAATAAAAAGACATCTTCATCATCATCATCATTACGTGTGTTCTTCTAATCGAATTTTAAATAATAATTTCGTGACTTTGGAACAATAATTGCGATCTCCAGCTTCTCTGTAGCTGAAGCTTTACACCTATAATGTTGTTCATATGCGCAATATGGGAATCTTTAATTAGGTCATACTGCGAGTGGTCACGTGTTCCACGTGATCTTAATCACACGTGATCCGCAAGATCATCACGTTTCCGTCAGTACAACACAGCGACACATCAAAATGGCCGACCGTAACACCGTTTATACACGCGTAAAAGGAAATAAAATTCGTATGTTGTGATTTTGTATATACTTTATGTATATATATTTTTAAATAAATTATGTACTACTCAACAGTTATGAGATATCAAAAACATGCTGTATAATATACCTATTACATACTATATAATTATACCTCTCTTCTTCTCTTAAAAGGACCTTTTGTCCACCACGGTGATCAAATACGGGTTAGGAGAAAAAAATTAATTCTATTTGATATAAATATGGTTTATGTTGATGAACTGTGAAATATGGTTTATATAAAAATGGGTTCCCTTCGTGCGCCAATCACGTGAAAACTAGTGAATGTATCGACACGGAACATGAACATACGACGCGGAACGATTTGTATGTGGTTATAGGGTATATTTATTTTTTGAATTCCTTCCTGTCCTTCATCCTTTTTTTTCTGATTAACTTTTATAAACATTTTCATTTCGTATTATTTATGTAGTTTTTAGTAGTTCAGGCTCGCTGGCCTAATGGTTAGAGCGTGCGGCCTTCATTCCGAAGGTCGCGGGTTCAAATCTCGGCATGTACTGATGACTTAATAAAATGAAGTTGTGTACATTTGTGAACTTTAGTGAAATACAAATGGCGAAGGAAAACATCATGAGGAAACCTGCTGTGACTGTGGTGTGACTATGGCCCATCGCCCTTATATTGAGGATAGGTCTGTGCCTCAACAGTGAAGGCGTAAAATGGCTGTTGAAAAAAAAATATATTTATGTGATTTAATTCGGTGTGAGTGGATGCCTAAAGCGAACTTTACTGAACCAACAAACTGGGATGAAAACTTTATTAATAAGGATTTGCTTTGTTTTTATTTCATAGTTACGTTTGTTTTTATATAGTTCCAACAGTGTTATACAAACGAACACCAATGTGTACATTTATAATGATGTTTTTTTTTTTAATACAATAGACGTGACTTCAGCTTCACGTGGTGTTAAGTGATAATAAGGCTAAGGATGAGTGAAGCGCGCTCGAACAGAATGTCGTAGCTTTCAAATACATATTGACAGATGGAACAAAGCTATGAAATGTATGTGGTAACTAGCTTGATGATGTCAAAGAATTTTATATCATCGTCAGCCGATAGACGTTCACTGCTGGATATAGGCCTCTCCCAAGAACTCCACATCGATCGGTCCTGCGCTGCCCGCATCCAGCAGCTTCCCGCGACCTTCGGTTGTAGCGATTCATATTGGGGGGATTAAGGCTATTTCGCACTACGCTGGTTCAATGTAAATTGGTGGGAGCTAGAGCCTAATTTGTTGATTAGCAGGATGCACCACGAGTAGGTGAGATTGGCTTGGAGCCGTGAGTTGTGCGGGACCCCTTACACCCAAGAAATTCAATCAATTCCATTCATTTAACCAATAAATGCTGCAAAAATATATTTACACAATAAAATGTGTACATATTATATAAGAAATTTGTAGTCAGAGAGAGGGAATTAAGAGAAATACATCTTCCACACTATGCTCGTTATATTTAAAAATATATAATAATGTCTATATATGGGATATCCAGAGATTAACTGATTCATCATGAGATCTCCAAAACAATTAGACGTGAACACTCAAACATTTCTTAAAGATATTGTTTCTGCCGTTCAGAGGTCACCTAGAATGGATTTTACGAAATTCCTTCCTAAAAGAATTTGCGAGGAGTGTAAATAACGGGAAAGAGCCCTTGGGGCAGTGGTAAACAAGAGAGCGCAAACGTTACTGTGTTCCGATTTTAAGGGCGCTGCAGCTAATAATATTTATTACCTTTATAATCAATCATACACTATTACATTCACTAAAATATATAAAGAATTTAAACACGACAATCTTAGTACAAGATTGTTAAGAAGTAGATACAGCATTTCCTAATTATACTTACTCTTAATCGCTAAGTTAGGGTGCACAACAAAAGTAAATGCACTCATAAAGCAGTAAAAGTGACAGGTTTGCAAAGCGCAACTCTTTACGAAATGTGTACAAAATGAGTCCGCATGGATGTCGACAAATTTACTGCAGCAGTTCAATGGCTTGCATAGCCTGAAAACTGGAGAGTTGCAACCAAGCACAACATCTCTACAGTGGCGGCGACAGAGCCCGAGTGGCGACGAAAGACCCTAATATTGAAGCTGGAGAGAAGTGATGAGCCATCAATTGTATTGTTAAACAATTTAAACAAGAATATTAAATCTCAAAATATCTCTACGATTATCTAAAGATGTTATCCTAAAGTATCCTATAATATTACGTTAATAATCGTAAGACTCAAGGCGACGAGCTCCGTTTTGGTGTGTAACGTTCTGAGCCAAGTTGTTATGCGCAGGCGTATTACTCACCATCAGGTGAACATCTCGCTTTGTTTAATATTAAAGGCCTAAGTCTTTTAGGTTAGCTCTCAGTTCACAGTATACAAATATATCATTTATAGGTTTTTATACATATAACTTTTGTATTATTATATCAGTAAAGCGACATGTCTGATATCTTAATGGAACTAATGTGAAGATGGTAAACATATTGACTCTGGCCGAAGGTCGTCTGAAAGTCTCATACAATATAATGGGAAAATTTATTGAGTTACATATACGTTGTTTTTTTTTTAGTTCAATTAAGCGATGAGACGAGCACGACGTTCTCCTGTTGGTATAGTGATACGCCTGCCCAGGACAATGTGCTGGTTAGGATGATCGACTGGCACCATATTACACTTATCATCTGAGACAAGATGTTGAGTCGCGTTACCTTAGTAATTTTACTAGCTACAGCGCCCTTCAAACTAGAACATAGTAATGTTAAACTGGAACACACTGGAGCTGCGGTGGTACCTACCTGGACGGTCTCCGACAACAGAGACCTACCACCAAATAATCATCCAACGTCATACTACCAGACTATTTCCGCAATAAGCTGCTATGTGACGCAATTTACTTAATATACATTGGAAATACATCAGTTTCAGTGATATTCATTTCCAGGCGAATGGCTCGCCATGACGCGGAGGTACAGCCTTTATTTATGCGTAGGACGTGTTTCCATTTTATGGTTTTTCGTGAATAGATATTGTACAAGTTTTTATAGTGCAACTCCATAAAATTCACGATAACTTTTCCCATTAAATGTCTGACGCAAATCTAGATCAAACTGTTAATCTTCTCTGGCAATTATTTTGGTTGTAAACCCATATTACTTTATCAAAGGTATACAAAGCCGTGAGTAATATTTTATCTATAAATTGCTTCTTTCGTGTGCACAGTAAATTCACTAATTCCAGGTAATATTTGTGGCGGTCCAGTAGCGAAGAGTCAAATTAGTCTTGATCTCGCCAAAAAGCACCACCAATTTTACACACGAGGCTAAGGCCAAATGACTGGTGATAGGTCTTTGTTGCCGGAGCCTGTCCAGGTAGACACCATCGCAGCGCCAATTTCTGTCACCGAACAGTAGTGTGCAAATATTACTGTGTTCCAGTTTGATGGGTAGTCCCAGTCACCACACTCAATGTCTTATGTCTCAGGCAAAGAGCGCAGTGCGATGCAGTATATGTCATCCTTACTAACTCCACGTTGTTATGGGCAGGCGTATCACTTACCGTCAGGTGAACGATCCGTCTGTCGCTTAATTGAATAAAAAAAATGAACAAGACCAAGACATATTATGTGACAAATGTGCAAAACTGAACATACAATACCAAGACCAAGACTAGAGGCATTTAAGCAAGACGAAGACAAAAACCTAACAGACAAGACAAAGACCAATATCAAGATTGTTAAGTCTTAATTTTGTTCTTGCTTTGCTCATCACTAAAGTCGAAGATGACCAAACCTACGTTGATTGGACGGTATAAATCGGGACCAAGAAGGTTTCCATAATCAATTGGAGCACATTGACAACGGACAGACCGTAATGAAGAAAATTACTTTACAAAGCGAATACCAACAAAGAACTGTAGAGCTAGGAGAAGAAACGATTGGGACACAGTAATGTTTGCTAATTGTTACTTAACGGCAGTAATTATTTTGTCTAACTAAAATTATGGTTATAATATTCTCCCCCTAATTAAGTATCATCATCAGAAGATAAACGTCTACTGATAGAGATAGGACTCCCCCCAAAGATCCCCACAAAGATCGGCCCTGCTTTGCTTGCATCAAGCGGTTTTTAGCTAAGTACATATAATATTATTTACAATAGCTCAAGATATATACAAGACTGTATATAAGCTTAATATACAAAGTATTGTTGTAAATAATCGCATTTATATTAAAATTGCATAATGTAATTACTTGAAGTTTCTAGAAGTAAATTTAGTAGTTGTTGTTAGTGATAACATTACTGAACTTACTTCTAAGACTTTAAAGTTTATAAGTTAAACGGTTCAAGAAAATTTCAGTCGTATAACTTTACATTCGTATCATACAACAATGGATCCACGGCGCCATTTGCAAGTGGAGATTATGTTAACCACATCAACATAGAAGAAGAGAAAAATTAAAAATACAAAAGTACTCGAAAACTTAACCATCATCATCAGCCGATAGATGGTCACAGCTGGACATAGGCCTCCCTCAAATATCTCCACATCGATGTCACAGTCAGCATGGCCTCCAGTACCTTCAGACATTAAGGCGCAGATGGGGGGATTGGGCCATTTTGCGCCACGCTGGCCAATGTTGAATCCCGTGAGTTGTGCGGGACCCCTTGCACCCCCTAAACTTAATCACTCATCCCAGATTTACCCAAAGCATGGACACGATGCCTTTTTTTTATTAGCGAAGACACAAGCGAGACATTCATTTGATGGTAAGTGATACGCCTGCCCATAACAACGTAACGGATAGTTTCCTTATAACAGTAATTTCACTACCTACGACACTTTAAACCGGAATACAGTAATGTTTGCACAGTACCATGTGTCGGCTGCAATCGGAGCTGCGGTGGTAGCCTAACCTACCTAGACTGTCTCCGGCAACAAAGACTTATCACGGACTAGGTTATTTAGGGCTATATAGGGTTAGCGTTATATACTCGTAGGGTACACGAACTTGTTCTGGGAAGTTGCCAGTTTCCTGACGATGTTTTCGCTCACCGGAAACTCAAACTCGACGGGGATCCACCACAGCTTCATAACACAATATATTACGTCACTCATATTACAATCTTATAAAGGTACAACCATCAGGCATATGAGGAACAAGCACACTCATAATAATGTGATCATTAACATACCGAGTATTTTATGTGGCACCACGCCAGTAGTTGCTCAATTTAGCTGGTAGAGAAGTCATATTTAGGTAAAGCTGGTTTTCCTGTCAATTTTTTTTCTTGATGTTCATGTCTATATAAAAATGAAATATATAAGAGCTTTCTGCCTATATAGAGACTCATCACCATATCTCTAGAACCATAAGGCTCAGAGACTTGAAATTTGGTAAGAATATTCCTTTTACTGGTTATGGATCAGCTAAGAACGGATTTTACAAAGTTCCTTTTTTAAAGGGTGCTGCGAGGGTGGAACGACCAGCAAAGCGGGCAAGGAACAGACAGTATACTATATTGGAGATATCCAGAGATTCATTGACTCATTACGAGATCTCTGAATCTGTTAGACGTAAACACTTAATATTTGGTAGAGATATCGTTTCTGCCATTGAGAGGCCAGCTAAAAATAGATTTTACAAAATTCCTTCCCCAAAGGCAGTTGTAGGGGTGTTACAGCTATCAAAGCGGGCGAGGAATAATTAGTTATATAAAATAATAAAGAAAAACTCTGGGTTTCTTTAAGCCTACTTTGTTATATTTTACATTATTGTAGTCGACCGCTGTAGTCTATAATAAATAAAAAAAATATTTTTTTATCTTCATTACGCTAACAACTGACCGTAATTTTCCATGGTGTTAAGTGACAGTGATGCTGTAGATGGTGAAGCGCGCTAGTTCAGAATATATAGTTGTAACTAATCCGGCGAGTTTTAAAAACCCATGTCACTAAATAAACACTGCAGTGGCAGTTAAACTGTGATACAGGTTATACTATGCTACTTACTGTTAATATACTATAGGACAGTCCATTGGTTAGTATATCTTGTATTTTTGCATTTTAACCATCATACTAGTCTTGAGACCTACTTGTAGAACTGGACAGCAAGGCATACAAGTTTTTTGAATACCATGCCTAGAATTCAGGTTTCGCCATAAATAACTGAAATATTAAAACATGTACTTTAATTTTTTTCGTTTTTATTGTAGTATTATGTTAGTTTAACTAATTAGTCGCTAAATGATAAGTATGCAATGTATCACATAGATAAAAACTGTGCCGTGGTCGTGCCTTTTGCTCATATCGTTTATAGTATTTAATATACTATAATTTTTGTTTTTCCGGAGCACCAAATGCGTGTACTTGGAAAAAAATATCTGGTTTCAAAACCTGCTCGCATAAATACTTCACTACTTTACTAAAAACCCATTAAAAACTCTTAATTCACTGGTGGTAGGTGTCTGTTACAGGAGACTGTTTAAGTAGGTACAACGGCGACTCTTACAGCGGCTGACAAACAGTGCTGTCGTCCGGATTGAAGGAAGCTGTAGCTTGTGAAATTACTAGGGTAACGAGACTGAAAGTGTTATGTCACAAGACGACGGACACAATGCGGTGCTGTGTATACCATCCTAACTAGCGCCACATTGTTATGGACAGGCGTATCACTACAAACAGATGAACGTCCCGCACGTCTCGTCGCTTCGTTGTATAAAAAAAAACTTTGGGTCCAATCCAGTATCCGATGAGCTGTATCAGTTGGTCAAACGACTATCTGTTTTAAGCATCATCAGAGAATGGAAACCCACACACGCCAGACTTCATTTAATATACAAGTAATAGTTTTTGCGCAACAGCGACCCACACCGTGCTGTCCAGCAATTCAGAAAGCAATCATAACTTTCGGTGTCAATAAGCTTTGCGCCGAATCGCCAAGTGAAAGTTATGAACGCAATTTTAACAATGAGATTTGAGAGTAAAATTGCGGCTTTCAATTCATAATAATCACATTATTGCTAATAGTAAAAAAAAACTTTCTTTTTTTTGTCAAAGTTAATCTCAAATGTAAATGGACTTCACATGTTATACGATACTAGTTGTTTCCTAACCGTTCTGCTGGCCGTGATCCTACAAAATGTCACAAATATTCTCGCCAGGCGCAACCCGCCGCCCCTCAGACCTCTTGTCGTTATTAACACCCTCGCAACTCCCTTTGGAGAAGGAATTTTGTATAATCCATTCCTATCTGACCTTTAAATGGCAGAAGCAATATCAGCAATGTTTACGTCTAATACACTCGATAGCAATGAATCCGGATCACTTAAAAAAACTTATGAATCTCGGAAATTAAGAATGCTAGCTTAATGAAATAAATTGTGTTTAGTAGACAATTAAATACTCCTTAAATTAAGGTATTAAAACTTCTTAGTTACTGCAAGGTTATATCATAAAAAAATCAAATTTGAAAAAGGGAGACTTTCGAAGATGGAACTACTGCATTTGAATTTGCTTTTGTTTCTAATCTGTTATTTGAGTGGGTATATAAATCATATTGAAAATGTTCAATATTTCTTATTCAACCCGTAATCATGTCGCTTACAACTAAAGACTGCACCAGAATCCTCATAATGCTGGAAACCGGCCGGAGTCAGCGCGATACAGCCAGTACTGTCGGTGTGGCTGTCAACAGTACAAAGAGTTCTCCGACGTTACGAGGAAACTGGCTCTAACATACGTAGACCAGGAATAGGCAGAACTAGGTGTACCACAGCACGAGAAGATCGATACTTGGTGAACACTATGCTTCGTAATCGCTTTCTCACAGGAACTCAACTTACAAATCAGTTTAGACGCCTCGAAAGAAGTAACCCAAGCGAACTAACTTGAAAACACTTAGACCTGCAAATGATCCTAAACTGGAACGTGGTGGTCGTATTTCAAGACTAAGATATGCCCAGAACCATTTAAATTGGACTAAAGAAGTTTGTTCTCCGACGAAATTAAATTTATGCTCTACAAGCACGATGGAAGATTCAGAGTGTATAGAAGACCGAGAGAAAGATTCAAGCAAGCATGCATAGAAAGAAAATAGACTACAGTGGTGGGTCTGTACCTGTGTGGACCGGAATTTCATCTGAGAGTCGCACAAAACTGGTGTGCATAGAAAACGGCTCTTTAACTAGCGTAAGATATGTGGAAGAAACCTTTAATGAACAAGTTGGGCCATTTATGGTCAATTTGGCTGAGGACGCTATTTTTATGCATGACAATGCCCGACCTCACACAGGTTTCATTGTGAATGACTACCTACAAGAGATGAACATTACCCGTATAGAGTGACCAGCACGCACCTGTCAGACGGGATATCAACCCCATCGAGCATAGGACGAGCTAGGGAGATGCGTAAAACGAAACCCTCACCCAATCACGCTTCGTGAGCTCAAAATTTCTCTCACAGAGGAATGAAAAAATATATACCAAAATCGTATAAGAATCTTGATGTACAGCATGCCAAACCGCGTAAACGCAATAACGGAAGCGGAAGTACGAAGAGGCAATACAAAGTATTAAAATTCAAGAAAATCATGTTGTTGTACAAAAATATCATGTTTCCTATTTTTGTTTTAAGGCGAGATCAGCAGTTTTTTTTCTTTATGTAATTTTTAATAAATAAAATATAGTCACTTGTAAATTTTATTACTTTCATTTAAGTGGTATCATAATGTCTATGAAACACCGTTTATTTTATCAAGCTAGTATTCTTAGTTTCCATGATTTATAGGTTTCTTTAGGTGACCTACATTCAATGCTCTCGAGTATACTCGTAGTTTCGGAGATCTCGTTGTGATTAAATGAATCTCTATATATATCTCCTACATTTATATGGCGAATTATACTATCTTTGGATTTCTATTCCACATAGGCGAAAAAAAAACATAAAGATATAAGAAATTTGTTAAAATACAATTTTAAAAGTTGATAACAGGCCCTGTGAGGCGTCTATATATGTACCACCGGAACTCTTACGAGTATATATATATCCCGTAACATCCCCCTTTGGGGGGAATAGATATAGGGATAGAATATGAAAGCAGCTAGTTTATTTTAAATGTACCTCTTACAGGCTTCCTTTTAGATTCTCTTATAGACTCATAAAATAAATATAAAGTGCCAATGACAATTTGGTGCAGTGTATATCTTCCTAACTCGCAAGTACGATGGTTTCGTTTAATAAAAAAAGGTTCAATATTATATTTCAATTGCCTAATTATTCAACGTATGTTTTGTGTTAACGATACTATTTGCCAATGGTTTATTATCGTGAAGGATTATTTATTTTTATTAAAAATTTTATATCGGAAGTTTAATTAACTGTTACCTGCTAATATACATTCTTTTAGTTAACAAACCAACTAGAGGAGACATTCATCTGATGGTTAGTTATACGCCCTACCTTATGGGCACCGTTACTGTCTAGGTGGGTAACACCGCAGCGCCCATTCCAGCCACCAAAGAGTAATGTGCCAACATTACTTTGTCCCGGTTTAAAAGGTATTGTATTTAGTGTAATTACTGGAGTAAAAAGACTCAACATCTTGTCTCGAAGCGACCAGCACAATGTGGTGCTGTACATATCCTAACTAGTGCCACGTTGTTATGAGCAAGTGTATAACATCAGGTGATAGTCCCGCTCGTCTCGTCGCTACGTTACATAAATAAATATAAAAAAAATAACAACGTGGCGTGGTTAAGATGATATATACTGCATCACATTGTGCTTGCCTTGCGACATAAGGTGTTAAGTCTCGTTACCTCAATGATTTCGGTAGCTACAACGCCCTTCTAACTGGAACACAGTAACGTTTGTTTGTACTACCTAGGATCTCTTCGGCAACAGAAACCTAACCACCGTTATTTTATAGTAATATTGATATTCTTAAAGAATTTTAATGCTTTTAACTTATCTTAGGCAATCCAATAAATAATGTTAATGGCTTGAGAGAGATGAAATATTCTGTTCGAGCGAGTGGGTGTGTATTGTGAAAAGAATCTACAATTGAGGGCGCGGCGTGGGTGCGACGGAGTCAGTGGCGACGCCAGAAATGTCATAACACAGCTTAAATTTTTCAACGAACCCAAGCAACAATTCATTAAAATGTAGTAAAATAAATACGTATTGTATCACTCTTTTGTACATAATAAGTATGAGTTACTGGTGCTAGATCTCTATTGCTGGAGACTGTCTAGGCATCACCGCAACTACTATTTCAATCAGTACAGTACTGTGCAAACATTACTGTGTTACCGTTCAAAGAGCACTGTTGCTAGTGATATTACTGTGGTAACAAGGCTTAACATCCTGTCTCCAGGCGACGATCACAATGTGGTGCTGTATATATTAATCAGTCTTACTACCACCACGTTGTTATAGGCAGGCGTATTACATACATTCAAGTGAACGTATCGGTAGTCTTGTCGCTTAATTGTACGAGTATAAAGAAAATTAAATGTTAAAAGACTAGGTCAAATGAGAAACCTAATATATACTAGTAGTTCCCTGCCTGCTTTGCTGGTCGTAATATAGAATTAGACAGCAAATGAGTTACTATAACAACTGTTACTATGGCAACCGCATAAATAATACGAAATGAAAACGTTTATAAAAGGCAATTAGAAATGATGCTATAAAGGATCTATGAAATTCAGAATATAAATAGCCTATAACTATTTACCATTCAAATGGTCATGTTCTAATGTCGATGCGTTCACTAGTTTTCACGTGATTAGCGAACAAACAAACTCCTTTCCATTGTATACATATATAGATTTAAATTTTATTAAATAAAAGAATGTCAATGGTTATTTGTTCTTGTTCGAAGGTTAAAGATATAAAATACAAGAACGACTTTGTTTCGATGACATTTAGAAATAACAACGCAGTGTTGTGTTGTAATGACGCTCTCATTGACATAAAACATCAAGTAATCAAAGATAAGTTAAAAAAATTTGTATATTGAATGTAACTATTTAAAAAAATCGAGTAGTCTTTAAAAATAGTAGTAGATAAAAAAAACCATGAAGGTAATAGAACATAACGATTCAAAAATTTTTGCTTTATACATACTCACACAGAAAATCATGTCCGTGCACGTTTGATTATATAATTAAATTATTAATTATTGTTAACGTAAAAAATATTATTAATAACCAATTATGGTCGTTGTGAGGAGAGCAAATATATTAATTATATATTTTTTTTATTTCTGAAAATGCAATCATCAAAAACAAGCCCGTGTGTTTTAGTCGCCATTATTGGTGTAAGTGTAGATGTTATAATTATCATATAAATAATTATTAATTGTGAACATTTATTAAATAAAATATACAATAATATTTGACGACGTCTCTCAATTCCTCGGTAGTATAGTGGTAAGTATCCCCGCCTGTCACGCGGGAGACCGGGGTTCGATTCCCCGCCGGGGAGAACTTTTTTATTTTTTTTTAATTCATCTCTCCACAGAAAATAAACAAATAATGAATTATAGATTTATAAACCCAATTTTGGGCTGTAAAGGGTTTCGCAAAACCACTCAGGATCCAAGCCAACCTCACTTGCTCATGGTACACACTGCCTTCCCCCCAGATGCAAGGTATCTTTTAAGATTTCTCCGCGATTATAAATAAGAAAAAAAGGCTACTTTTGTTAATCTTAATGCTGATTTACTTATTAAAAACATTTGAAAATCAAGTTGAATCTATTTTAAATTTTTTTAATTGAATATATATGTTAAGTAAAAAATCTGTATTACTTACGATAACTATAACGGGTTACGATATTTTATGATCTTTATAACAGTTACTGCATTGGGCTCCGAAAGCTCAGTTGGATAATAATTTAATAAAAAACGCATGATTAAGATGAAATCTTTATTTTTCTTCCAAAATTATCTATCAACTCGTCGATATGATTCCCTTATCTCATAAATACAAGTAAACAAATACATACAAACAAATTCGACGAAAAAACCCGATAAATCACACTGTATGCAGTGTATACATTCTCGGTGAACTTGCACACATTAATTTTACATTTCACAGGATATTAAGTGATGATGAAGCGTTTTCATCCAAAGTAAGGGTACTTTGGGTGGGAAAGCATAAAATTAGTTTAAACATGACGTAAGAAGACATGTCAGGAAGATAACGATTTAAAGCAATTCTCCGTAAAAAAATTTTTCTACGCACCGACGAGAGGAGCGGGACTTTCATCTGTTGGTAAGTGATACGCCTGGCCATAACAACGTGGCGCTACATAAGATGTACACTGCACCACATTGTGCATTTCGTCTTAAAACATAAGATTTAGTCCCGATACCCAAATAATTTCTCGAGACACGGCTCTCTCAAACCAGAACACAGTGACGTTTGCACACTACTGTTTGGCGACAGGAATTCGAAGCTGCGGTTGTACCTACCTGCAGTTTCAATATTACAAAAAAAAATTATAACTTAAAATATTATTTTACACTAAGTTACAATTTACATAAAACTTAAAGTATGCTTGAGCAGTTAATATTTGATCTGTACAAGATGTTAATGCGTTACTTTATTTAATCCATTGCTGGCTTTAGAAAAGTTAACTGTCTATGTTGCTGCTTGCCTTTTATTACGGAAGTCCTTGGTTCGAATATGGGTCCACATATGAACCTTAATTGAATGAAGAATTTTTTCCAACCTGCCTCGCTGACACTTCTACATAATGTAAATCTGCCGCCAGAACAGCGTTGATCCAGGTGGGCACATGTTACTGTATCTGGGGCGAGCGGGCTCCACCATCTGCAGCCTCATTCGTCACTTGATACCACGTGAAACTAAGGTCGTGTTAATCGATATCGGTAAAAAATAAAATAAGTGTCAAAAAGTAGATAAATATTTTAGAGTACTTAATTACAAACACAACTAATAATTTTATATTATGGAGTATTAAAAAATAACCAGCTATTAGTATATAAATAAAATAGCCCATAAAAATAATACATACAGTTAATATTTGGAATAAATACATATTCTATAATGTACAGTTGAAGCTATAAACAATCGTAGGTAAAGAATTTAGTTAAATAAAATAAAAAAAATTACAGTCTTAATTTTTTTAACTTCAAGAAGAATGAGCGCGAGGACGTTGTGATGATAAACCTAGTACCACGTGTGTTCGTCGCCTTGATACAGATGTTAAATCTCCTTACCCCAGTAATTTCACTAGTTTGCCACACCGGTGATTGGCAGCGGAAATAGGAGCTGTGGTGGTGGTGGTAACTACCCCTCATCGGCCCCCGGCAACGGAGACCTACCACCAATAATTTCAAAATCTTAATATATTTTCTAGAAATATGTAGATAATTAGCGTTCTTAATATTAATTTTTCTAAACATTTTCCTTATCCACTGGTTAAAAAAAGATAAACGGACAGTAGAGTCAACATTTCAATAATTCCTCTAAATTAATCTAAAACTGGTTTTAAAATCTATAAAATCTAGTATGAAAAAGAGTTCATTAAAATTTTATTAAAAACGCATACGAAAGTTTAATATGGCAGTGTCCTTAAAAATTATTATAGAAAAAAAAATATATTAAACATAATAAGCGTAGTGATCCTAAATAGGTATAAATTCATAAAAATACTAAAAAAAAATGGTTTACTAACAAAACACCCATTCACTTAGACTAAGTTACAAGAATAATATCTAGATTTTCAGAATTACCTAAAGTACCTATTAAATGGAGCTAAAACGGTATTATTATCCCCAGGTTGGGCGAAGGCAAATTAGTTTTTATTCTGATACGGCGACATCGCCATTGGTGTGAAAGAGATGGATTCACAGGAAACAGGCTAACTAATCCAGCCAGCGCCGGTACACGATAAGGCAGTAAATTCATTGCTCAGGTCACTATTTAACTTAATTTAACATTTTATTGCTTGTCCATTTTAACTGAAGGCTCATGTTTTTTTTTTTTGACTGTTTAATTCAGGGATACTGCCTCTCAGGTTTGTTTCCTTTTATACTCCTATTGTATTATTTTACATTTATGATAATATTGTTATTTCATATTGAAAATAAAGTTACCATTTAAATATCACTAGTAATGTATATTTACATGTTTTTATCCTCTTTGTTTTAATTAATTCTCTATACAATTGCATTTTTTGCAATATCAATGATTCAATTTAAATTTCAAAAGGTGCTTAGGTCAGTAAATAGTTTTAGACCTTATCAAAGAGTACATCTTTAACAACATTTAGAAATAATAATTGTATTAAATCCGTTTTGAATCTTACTTTTTACACGTTTCGTTTAACCCCTAGAAAAATACATCCATCTCTCGCTGGACTCGCGATTGGCCCGCAATTTTTTTTTTAATTTACTTTTAATAATTATGAGAAAAAAAAACTCTTAAAGGTTTCCGAAACTACATTTAACATACAATTTTCAATATCTAAAATTTTAAAATTCTAATTTTAACTTACAAATATTAAATTAATATTTTTAAACGAACATGGCAACAATGACCCGACCCTAAAACAGCCTACGTTAAGTTGAAATTACTTTACATCGCCTAATCATATCTTAATTGAGTGCCTCGCGTAGCACCACAACGAAACACTACGATGCTACCATCAGCTAACATCAGCCGTAAAGGAAATTCAGCACTGACAGTCAATACACTGGCACGCTTCCGTGACGTAGTCGCATTCACAGCCGGCACCCAGCGATGCAACACAACACGGAATAGATCTCCGCTCAGAATCAGAATAGTCTCGCGAAGTATCTCGGCGCGTCAGGGGTACCACGATGTCAGTCATGCGGGCAACTCTGTACAAAGGATGCGGGGAATAGGCCGGTACGGCCCGTCCGCTGCAGCGTCCCCTTGTACCATCCGTCGCCGCGTTTCCGTGATACCACCACAATGTCGTCCACTTTCAATTCCAGCTCGTACTCCGAGTTGGGTGGATAAGGCGCTATGCAGCGGAACCTTAAACGGAATAACAGTATTTAAAATATTTAATCTAACGTTATTCTTTAAACAAACAATGTTGCTAGTAGATCTCTGCTGCCGGAGACCATCTAGGTAGATTCTCTAGGAGTTCCTATTTTTCCCCTCCAACAGTACAGTGGAAATATTATTGTGTTCCGGTTTAAAAGCAGTTGTAGCTAGTCAAATTACCGGAGTAACTATATTAAATATCTTGTTTTAAGGCGAGGAGCAGAATGTGATGCTGCATCTATCATCCTAATTAACATCATATTGTTATGAGCAAGCGTTTCGCTTACAATCAGGTAAATCTACAACCTTTATAAGTGTTCCAACAACTTTTTTAAATAAATAAATATTTTTGGTTCTCATTAAAGTAGTGTAATATAAAGTGTTAACTAAACTCTATTTGACATGTTTCTCGGTGCGACCTCGCACCAGAAAGCGTGGCGTTGGCAGATCCCCACTAGGTGGACAGATAAAAAAAAATCGCTGGAAGCCACTGGATTCAAACAGCGCAAGAGCGTGTTTTGTGGAACACATTATAAGAGACCCATGTCCAGCAGTGGACGTCCATCGGTTGAAATGATGATGATAAAACTCTATCAAGATTATAGCCAATATTTTCTCTTGATAAAACGATTCATATTGTTAGTTCTACTGTATAAACAATATGGATAAACATTCCAGTTGTTAATGCATACCTCTCTTTAACAGGTTGTGAGTGGTGGCGGTCTCTGCGCGCCACCGTCACGTCAAGGGATTGCGACTTGCGGTGCTGACTTTGCCACGGACCCTCGTTACTCGCTCTGCGTACATAGAATACATTTTATTGCTTATAAATGGGCCATTAATCTGATTATAAACGATACTGCACATTGCACTTAGAAATAAGTGTTGGTAGATCAATCATGGCGACATTTCCACTTTATAAAGCACACCATTTAAAACTGAACTCTATAATCATTGATCGTTACTGCTTAACGGCAGAAACAGAACCTGAGGTTAACAAATGAAATCTATCCTTTATTCATAACTGTTATAATATATTAAATTTTTGACGTGAAATTACTTTTTCTACTTCTGCCTGCTTCACTAATTTTAAGGATAATTGCCGTCGATTAAAAGTTACAGCGGACAAAGTCACAATATTAATGTAATTTTAAAGAATAATTAAAACATTGACAATGAGTAATTAGTAGTAAACACTTACCTTGATATTTTACGATGTAGTAGATAAGTTAAATGAACTAGTGCAGAAGCATAATCATTAAGCAGGACACAATACATTGCACAAGCTGTAGGTTAATGATAGCTTAATATTGTATTTAACAGACCTTCTGCTTAATAAAAGAAAAATGGTACAATGTATCCAGAATTTTAAATTAAAAAACAAATGTTTCTTGGTTATATGTCAAAGACAGAATATTAATAGTGTGTCAAAATACAAGCTACCTCACACTGAGCTAACATTTGATCTCTATTAAGCATGATGTTATGGTACAATAAGGTGGTGAGTAGTGAAGCGGGTTAGCCCAGAATGCTTCGGCTTTTATTTATTAAGTCCCGATTTTATGGCAAGGAAGCTGTATATATTACTTATTTAATTACATAAGACACGATGGTTCAATTACATACCTTACATACTTTAAGCTGAAGTTAAAGAATACCAGACACCAGAATACATATAATATTATATTTACATATAACAAGAGCAATAGCAAAATATAAGCCACTAACTAAATACAACATATGTATGCAAAAACTTGATTAGTCAACTACTCATTATTTAACATTACAATTTCAACATATAGTTGCACATTACCATTTCCAATATATATACATTAAATATCATATACATGAAGATTTATAATATAACATGCATGGGATAATGTGAGTACATGCAATATTTGACTGGAACTTTCACAACGTATGAATAGGAAAATCATTAAACTCACAAATGTTTTATCCAGGTATTCAATTTAAAAGTCGCATAGCCTATATGATATTTTTATTATATGGTGAGACAGACCAAGAATAATCTGAAGAAGGTAAAATTTTTTTTCTTTTACTCGAATCAATAAATATTTCAATGGTTATTAGTCCTAAAAACAACTATATGGCACTAGTTTGAATGATATACACTGCACCAAATTGCGCTCAACACTGAGGCAAAAATTTTAAGTCTCATTACCCCAGTATTTCTACTATAATGTCGTTTAAACCGGAACATAGTAAATATTGGCAATTACCGATTTGGTAATTTGGTGGTAGTACCTAACTATATGGTATTCAGCAGCATCGTATCCACTCACTTCCGAACGCCCTGTTGATGTCGTTGATCCATGGGAAGGAAAGACGTCCTACACTAGATATCCTACATGAGAAGCGTATCTCTGATTAAAAAAAAAAAATATGTAGTCTCAATAAGTTTCCGATTCCGTCTCATCCGTTGTGAAAGATCTGATGTAATGCGCGCGTACGCATAATGCACCTGTGCATTCGCTGGTCGTGCAGTGCGAGCAGTGCGGCGCGCTCTTTCTGTCGCGCTCGCTCACCGGCACCCGGGAGCGCCCGCAACAGCTGTGAAGGACACGAGCCGGACCTGCGCGCGGACGGGACAAACAACGCCTTGTACCCCCATTCGCTAACATCTCATCAAACACTATATTTTTAACCTGTGATAAGCTAACACTTGACCTGGATTTCACACGGTGTCAGTGTCATGGATGGTAAAGCATACTCTCCTAGAGTACTCTGGCTTTCATATATTCACAACCGGAACACAGCGATGTTTTTATGGCACAATTACTAACACGAGCCGTAAGAAAATTAAAAGATCCTGTTAAGGAGGACGTTAGGACTGCACTATCGGTAACTAGAAAGATACTCGGCTCAACAACATAGATTAAAATAGAAGAAAATAAAAAACGATGATGTGCTGAAGCGACGATATTCTAGAGCGTCTAGTATTCAATGTATACGAGATCAAACAACTGATATAACAAGATCATTCCAGAAGAGAAGTCTTACGGATGCAGTTTAATTTACAATGTGACAACCAAGATACATATATAGCCATAGAAATACCGAAAACCTCACAAAAAAAAAATCAAGAATAGATATAACGATACAAGCTAAACTTTGAAAAATACTTTGTTTTGTATAAAATTAATATTTAGAGGACCCATTGAAGATCTCTAAAATAACTATATCAAAGATTTGTTGAAATACCATTTGATCTATGATGAAGTAATAATTTTAATAAATTTTATTTTATCTATATATATTCTAAAAATTACAAAACAAATGAAGGATTGTTATGAAAATTCAAGAATATTTAACACAACAAAAAAAGTACCTTATCAATACTAATTACGTAGTATGTTTATATGAATACCATGTGCAAACTATGGTGACTAAGTAGTAGTAGTGTAACTAAGTGGATCTAGCGTCTTTAAAATGGAGGAATATTAATGCAATGACATAATTTGGTGCAATAAAGAAACCACATTCCTAAATCTTTACACTAAAACACAGTTAATTGAGTGACTCGGACAATGCAAGTGAGTATGAGCCTAAGGAATGATGAACTGCATTGTACCAGATGCAAAATGGTACGTGGATACATTAAAAAATATTTCCTTCAATGAATATTTGTTTTTTTTTTTCTCCTGAATTTGTATGTTGTAATAAAATAAAATCCCTCTTAATGTTCCCACAGTTGCGACTAGGACACCATACTAGCCGAGTGTGGGTTAACGTATAAGTCGTGTGCTTGTAGCGTTATGTAAGTGAATTTTCAGTAATTGGTTTTTATCGTCTAATTTAGTACAATAAGCAGCTCTCTTAATATTCCCACAGCTGGGCGTTGAAGCCTTTTCGCACACGCAGTTAAGGCCAATTTATTCATAACGCTAGCCAAGGCTTGGTAGTGATTGATATAAAAGAATTACTAATACTATAGACAATAGATGATTTAATATCAACGTTATTTTTTTCTTTTACTTTCACTCAAATGTATATACTTGTGTATTTATAAAAGAACCTTTCTGCGTTGAGCCTAAGCAAAGAAAATAATTTTGCACTGATTAAACCTGTGTGGTTATGAGTTAAATATATGTTGCGTGCATGTGTGTTCGCCTGTATGCGTGTGGAGTGTGTGTACGTGTTGCGTTATAGCTCCTAAATGGCTAAAAAAATGTTGGCAGTTTTCTTTTCGTCCTAAAAATTTACTTAAGTGTTTTTTTTTTATATTACTGTTAGTTTATTTTTTATTATATCATTAATAGCATTGTATTACAATTGCATGTGGTACAACGCGCTCACCGCAGTGTCATAAAACGCAAAACATAAGATGCACACACAACATACATGAAGTGTGATCGATCGAAACCCCATACTTTGAGAGTGCAAATTGATCGATTAATGTCAACCAAAACACAAACATTTCATTAGTATGACAAAAAAAAATTGTACAAAATAATTTTTATGTCCTTCAATTTGTCATCGATTATTGATTAAACATAATAACTAACATGTTAGTTTAATAATCTAATATAATTTCCTCTCACTCTCTTTTATATTAGAGTAAAGGATGAAATGATACAGCCGTGCCTTAAAAACACTAATTTATAATAATCATTAAAAAAATTTTTTAAAAAATATTTAATCACTTGAAATTTATATAAAGCTGTAACTTAATATAAAAATGATTTTGTACTGTTTAGTGCGGATAAACATTAAAATGATTCTCACCGCACATGAACAGGGTGAGGCGTGGGCGTGGCTAGCGACGGTCCTGGCCCATCTTCGAACACGGGGTTGTCCATGCTGTAGCCCACGGGTGGAGGCGATTTACATTTTTTCATAGCGGCCAACCTCTTCATTAGACTAACCCCCGTCGATATTGATGATTTCTCAGATTTCGCTTTTTCTTTTGACTGAAATTATTGTAATTCGGACTTTTATATATTATTTATATTAGCATCCCTATTAATAATTAATATTCTGTTGTCATAAACCTTTAATTATAGACGAAGTTAAGATTGTGATTTTTTACAGTAAATATATTTTAGATGGACAATTATTCAATTACAGTGTAAAATTTCTTTTGTTATTTTCTATATATATCATAACTCACCTTCTCTGCCTTAGGCATGTTCTGTTGCGGCTGGCTCATTAAAGTGCTCCATGGACATGTAAGGGGTTGAGCTGGAGACGTAGTTAAAAACATTTTACGAGATTTTATTATATTATATAATAATACAAAATAATTTGTACAGGAAAAGTCATTCATTTAGTGTAGAAGACAGACTTTCCCGAGCTGTACCATCAGCAAAGCATTATATGTCAAGTTTTTACAACTTTTATCATATAGATGTTTTTTTTATAGGTACCATATAAAATGTTCTTTCACATTTCACAGAAGGCCTATCGCTTATTGTGGAATTAATAGTAAAGTTGACAAGGATCTAAAATAAGAAAATGTACCAAGAGTAGGACTTGCAGTTCTTGGTGGAGCATCAGGTGGTGGTTGAGCAGTTTTTGAATTAGCCTGGACAACCGTCTGAAAATGTATATGTGAATAAAATTTATTACATATTTTTCATTTTGTTGTAGAATATTATATATACAATAAATAAAAATAACATTTTGTTATTTTTTTCTGCTCTGATACAACAATTGACATGTTTTAATAGTTCATTTTGAATAACAGATTAGATTTCACCTTATCATGCTTGACGCGCGGCTGATGGTGCGGTGCGGCCGGCGCCACGTAATTGCCAGGGAACACGCCGCACCGTTGGCTCGGCTCGAAGCACCCTTTATACCAGCCATCGCGGCATCTTTCCGTCACCATATACACACCTGAAAAGGCATGACAATTTGACATTGTATTAATTCTACCGGTAGTAGATTACAACAGGGATGACATACACTGCATTGTGCTCATCTTCCAAAGCCATATGACGTTAAGTCTTAAGCCAATATTTCTCTGGCTACAATATGTTTTAAACTGAAACAAAATAATGTTCGCACATGACTGTTTGGAAGAAAAAATAGGGACAACGGTGGTACCTATATTTAGAATCTCCAATAAATAGTAATATAAAATAAATAACTATTAATGGGACTAATTTTATCAGTTTCTGTCAAAGAGCATTCAAGTGTCTAAAGTAATAATGTTTTCAATTATAATGCAAAAGGCTAAGTTTACCTCCTTTCTTTAACTCTAGTTCATCAGGTTTTTGTGGTTTGTACGGGTACAAGGCGATGTAGGCTGCCGGTAATGGTCTTTCGTTACTCCTAGACCGGCGGCGCCTCCTTTCTCCTTCTCTTTCGGTACGCTTTCTGTCTCGATCCGGAGCGTGGTCTAACAGACTGGTCGCCAGAATTTCAGCAGAATGTCTGAAATATATTTATTTGCAATGATTGATAATTTTTTCTTGAAACAAGGAATGTATTTTATAAAATCTCAATTATGGACATTTTATACGTTCTACAGTTGGTTTTTTAAGTATAAAGAACACATTAACTTGGATATCTCACCTGTTCTGTGGCGTATGATTTCCTTGTAAATGAGTAGAAGGCGTTAAACTGTGCCTTTTTTCCCTTTCTCTGTGATGATGGTCTCTATGGGATCTCGCCATATAGTTACCGTCTTTGGCGTGAGATGGCGACAGCGCTGCTTGCAAACCCAAACCAAAATTTAACAGAGAATCAGGCCCGCTGGAGCGAGCCACATTCTTGGAAGATGATGGAACATCTAATCGTGTAGTGTCATTACTGCTTGCACTTTCCACAGTATCGCTTTGGTTTTGTGTACTGTTACTGGCGACTGACGCATTCAATTTCGGACTCTCGGTCGGCGGCAAGCTTACGTTCAATGAAGTATTAGTAGCTGTTGAACTTTCGTTAAGGCTTAAAATCCCCATGGAAGTGTTAAGAGATGTTTCCGCTTCGTTATCGTTGTTAACATCCGTCGTTGTATTTTGGGTCGTATTAGGAGGGCCAACGGTAGCGTTTCGCTCGGTATTATTATCAGGTGAACTCGGAAGGCTGGGCTCTGCGCTTTCGCAAGTGCTAGTGTTGGAGCTTGTATTCGGCGTCGTAGTCGAACTAACTCCTACAGACGGTGTGTTCATGCTGGAGCTGGAATCCGAGCTGACATTGTTTGCATTAAAGCTGGCAATGGAAATAGGAAAGTGTTCAGGGACCCGCACATTCTGGTATGTCGCATCAGGCTTGTGAGGCGTAGAGTAGTTTTCGAACTTCGCACCTCGCAGCCTGTCGAAGTCTTCGTTAAATCGGGGCACGCTTTGTATGCCCAATGTTTGATGATGCATACTATTGTGCATGTTGATGAAGTGCATGATCTCCCTTTTAGTCTGTTGATCATATTTGTTTTGAGTGGGCTCCATTATGTTCCGCGGTACGGCCGTGGTGGTTACAAGACCACCGTGAGAGATCGAAACGTGTTCAGACACAGGTTGCGGGACTAAAATTTGTGATTGTTGCGTGAGCATCGTCTGGGTGTGAGACGGATGATAGTTCTGGTGGGATTGGGCGATGGGCGTCATGTTTTGGTAGTTGCCTTGGGCGGTGGGCGGTGCTGAGAGTGACATCTGCTGGTATCTATGCGAGTGTTGCGTGTGGTGTCGATGATCCGAATGGCTCGCTCTTGTATGCTCAGGGACTGGTGGTACTGGGCGGTTTAGTGGTGCACTGTAATATAAAATGGTACAATGTGAAATCTAGCCAATATAAGAAAAACATGATAATATTTTTAAGTCCCTTAAGTCCGGTGTTTACATCTGGCAGTGTTAGTATTTAAAAAAAGAAGTTATCATCCAAGTCTAATTAGGATCTCCAACGTTTCGGGATTCAGGGATGACGTTTGGCTACCTAGACTTTCCATCTAATCGACAATTAAGATCATTATGTTTGTAGCTATGATATAGGTGTAGAGACTTCTGTCAGTGACCTGTTCATTAGCTGCCTGGCTGCCTGGTTCAACTCCACAAAGGCTATAGGGAAGATGCCCACTCGTTGTTCCAGTCGTCCCTCCGCCCAGTTTTCGTCCACGCGCCTGTGCACCGTTATTATTGCACCTGGAACAGAAAAGAAAATTTTAAAAAATGTTTACTCCTTTGAATTAAATTAATTTTTTCTCCTAAATCAGATATCAAAACTTTATTTTGCAACTAACATATTGCAGACATACAGAAAGTTATTTGCGGTTATTTCAATAGATAAGTATTAATAAAAGTCAATAGTAATTACATTCGTAACTAGTTTACAGTAGTGTCGTAAAGGTATTTAGTAGTATCGCCATCACGTGGATCTACAGTGTATATCCTGTAACTACAATCGGAAATCGAAAGCAATATTTCCCAAATGTATAAACAATATAAAAAAAAACCACAGGCTTTTTTTCTCATTGTATTATATTGCATCGATTGGTAGAATGTTCTTTTTACCTTTATCAAACGCCAAACATCCTTCCTCATCAGGTGCAGACATTCTAAAGTCGTACAAGGCTTTGCACAATGCGGTCGGCACAGGTAGAGGTACCACCACCTGAAATATAAAAAAAAATACGAGTAATGTCATTGCAACAAAATTCATCGATATAAGTTTCTTTTCAATGTGTAATATTTCGGCAAGCACGCTTCATCAAGTACACCGCCTTATTGTCATTTTACACCATCTGAAATGGTGATAGTGTTAGTCCATTTTAGATAAAAAAAATAATCCATTTGTATTTAACCAACTTGTACTTGGCTCCATGTGCATGTGCAGAAGTCAGTAGTTTTTTGACTCGCTTAAAAAACACCGATTTCTCTAAGCAGGAACACAAATTGTTTTGTTAATTTAATGAAGAGTATTTTTTATGAGTAATATTTGCATATTGGTTCTTTAACTAGTGAGAGTAGGGAGAGAAAGAGTATAAGAGAAATAATAGACAATAAAACAAAATAAAAATATTTGGAAAACAGCTAAATCACTTCAGAGTTTTTTTTATTACATTCGTCAAAAATCTAACCTGTACATATGTGATAGGGAACAGGCCTGTTCTCCCCGAACTTTCGCCATGGTACCAAAAGGGGTCCAGCTTCTTCTGCAGCATTATTGTTTCTCCCTTCTTGAACGATAGGTCACTAAGAAAAAATTTTTTTTTATTTATTTTGGATACATTAAAATATTAGTTATAGAAAAGACGAGATAATGTTATGAGACAATTTTGTAAGATTTTTGATTAGCTTTTAAGTATTGGTTTTGTGGAAACATTAAGAATAATACTGTTACTGTCGCCAAGCAGTGCTGCGCAAAAATGATCTCACATTGAAACAAGTATTTGATTATGATCATACTTTTAAAAATATTACCAAAGAAAATAATAACTCCTATTCCCTGACTCTTTTTATTCTTATTAAATATTGAGATTGTGGTTAGTTAAATTAATCTCTGCTGTATCATGGGTATGAGTGCAATGAAAGACTGTGTAAATATTCTAACTTGTTCAATTACAGACCAATTATGGGCTGATTATATATGGAATTACATACCACCACCTATATAGTACGTGCAAGTTTCGTAATAACCGTCGGCAAGAGAATATAAACGGATATGGAGTGGCACATCTCCTTTTACTTACCCCGGCTCCTTCGATATGAAGTCGTACATGGCACGAGCGTGAGGCGGAAGCTGTTTGCCATCGTTGCGCGTCGCTTGCTGCGCCTGTAACAGGAAATCAGTTGAAAAATATAATGAGAGTGAGTTCTCACGTGGTATAAGTGAAAACTTTGTACTCTCCTCAATTTGTAAGAGGTTTTGGAAAGAAAGATATGAAGAGGGCGAATACGATTTATCAACTATTTTTTACATGTAGAGAAGTAGGAGAGAGAGATACAAATAAATTAAGCATTTAAAGTAACATTTTGGTAAAGCTAGTTCGATTCTATAAAAGACATAAATGAATGATGGAATAGTGGGGACGCTACGACCATACCACAACCAGACGAAGGATAAGGTAACTATATAGAAATGCATTTGTCTCTTCTCTCACAGACTAAACACCTTTAAAACATTTGTAGTTGTTTCATTCTTCTATTATACTTTTTCGTTTTATAAATTTCTATTTTTCTATTTCACCCTCTACTATAAGAATTTTCACTTCAAAAATATATTTCATTAAATATAAAATAATACGTCAAGGAAGAAAAGATTAACACCTTATGTACCTGCGAGTGACCACTCCTGGGCGCACGCTGTACGACGCTGACCTTTCTCGGCGCAGAATTCTTCATGCCCTCGAGGATCCTCATGAGTAGTACATTGGGGGGCAGGTCCTCCACCTTCACCTCTACTAGGATACGACATTCTGGACATCGCAGTTCCTTGTGTGATTCGACTATCACCTGGAATTAAAAAGATTACTATTATCATTCATGATTATAATTAAAGTTGCAAAGTTGCATGTGCAACTAGCAGGGACTTCAAATTAAATCTAGACTGGAGCCTGCAGACTTTATGGATTTTCAAAACAGGAATGCTTAACAATTTATTCCCTGGAGGTAGGTCTTTTGCCGGAGCCTAGGAAGGTTTGGCTCCTTTCTAGAGACGTGCTAACACAAAGTGTAGAGGGGCACCGGTGTGTTCTATAGGAGATCCCGGAGTCTCTCCGAGTGCACTGCTGCAGACCATCGAAGGGGTTTTATTGAGTAACAATCTCACATAACCCTTACTTTCCCCCAGAAGCAGGGTATCTTTCTAAGATTCCTCCCCCGAAACAAAAAAAGTCTAAGGTAAAGGTTAAAGGTAAAAGGTAAGCGTCTAGTTACTACCATAGCACTTATTTTCGCCGCCGAAGAATAGTGTACAAATGTTACTTTGTTCCGGTTTGAACGGCGTTATAACCAGTGAAATTACTGAGGTAACAGTGACTTAACATCTTGCGATCCAGGCGACGAGCTCAATCTCATGCAATGTATATTATTATAACTAGCGCAACGTTGTTAGGATCAGTCGTATCACTTGCTATCAGGTGAACATCTCGCTCGGCTGTTTTCTTTGAATATTAAAAAAATTATATTGAATTTTAATAATTGAGTTGAATTAAATTGTTATTGCTTTAATTTCTAAACTGTTTGATAGATTGAAACGAAAATATTTAAATACTAAGCGTTAGATCTAAAAATCCTGTTCAAACGAACAATACAAGTGTTCATTCTCAGAATTTGTTGCGTATCAGAAAATCTGTAACAATGTAGCAAACAAACCTACATAATGCCGGACAAATGAATTATTCAAGTACAATGCATTATTCACATACACAATGATGACGCGAAACTTCTTAGAATACCCATCATCTAAATATTATACGTCAATGTTTAATGTCGCATGAATTTTCCAACCCTTACTGTTATTTACTGTAAGGAGGTAAATATTTACATATCAAATAAATTTATCACATAGATGTGAAAATAGAAGTTATGGGGGTCTAAGTATGGATTTACTTATTAACCTTTGTGACAAACATAATAACAAATACTAAGAGTTATTATAAGCACAGATATTTTGAATTTGTTTGAAAGCAGTTCCTTTTAAACCATGGTGTTAAAGGATTCGTCAGCTACTCTTTATACCTATAGAGTGAGTTCACAATGAAAATATAGATGATTCCCTTTATCAAGCTTAAAACAAAGCGCTCTCATATAACAATTGCATTCACAAAAAGTACAAACAACAAACACGAGTACCGCGCTGCAAACAAATCTCTAGCTTTTCACGGAAAACAAAAAGCGCGTAACTCAAAGACTTTTGAAGAATCTTTTAATCCCGTTCCTCTTAACAAGCGGTATTTGATGTTTGCGTAAAAAAAAAAACACATAAACGGTGCACGTCTATCAGCTTTTGAGCAGACATAACGAGAGACCTGTCGCGACTAACTATAGTGTTGATCGCGAAAAGCCGACTGAGAAACATTTTTTTTTTTTATTACGTAACGCTGAAACAGACGTGCCGTTCTCCTGATGGTAAATGATTTACACTGCACCACATATGCTCATCGCATGACAAAGATGTTAAGTTTCATCACCTCAATAAGTACATTATCTACAAATCCAAACGCAGTAATGTTTGCACAATACTGTTTTTTTTTATAATTCCTCTGCGTGTGGTGGGTCAGGGCCTTTATTCAGTTCATTTACTATCATTACATATCTTATATCTATTTCCTAATTCTCGTCATTCACTCTTTTCATCTTTTATACTCTGCTTTTCTTCCAAACTTCTCTTCTCTATCATTCTGCATTCCATTTCCTTCTTCATCCCTCTCCCTGCCGAGTGAAGACAGTCTTCTCGCGTTTCCTGGAAAGACCTGAAAAGCATGAAAGCATCCTCTGCAGTATCCGTTTTTCTTTTTGGCTTCTTCTTTAATTTTTGGTTTTACCTCTAACTTTTATTTTTACAATTTAAGTAAACTTCTTTGGTACTTTATTATTTATCAGTCTTTTATTTTTCATTTTGTTAATTTTTGATATTTTAGTTTTATGTTTTGTCAAATTTTATTAGTTTTTAACGTTTTTCCTATATCTTTCCTACAGAATTCCAAAAATGTTTTAAGACTCTCGTCTTCACTCATCAGAGAGGCAATGACTTCCGTATTTATCCTTTTTTCTAACTTCATCGCAAACGCACTCTTTGGCGGCAGAAATAGGAGGTGCTGTGGTATCTATATTTATTTTTACGTATGGTAAATGTCTTCGCACACTTGTCCTCGCGGGGCAAAGACATGTGATGTCGGACTTGCACCGACCAAACCCCCCACCATGTTCTACCGTTGTCGTTTTACGGCGGGGCCACGCAGCTCCATCACGGAGAGAGAGAGAGGACCCCCCCCCTCTCCCCGCCCTTTCCACCGCTGTAACGGCACACCGGAACGTACCTGTAGTGGTACCTACGTGTACCTAGACGGACTCCAGCAACAGAATCCTACTACCATGAAAGTAACTAATCTATGGGTGTTCGTGCTGTATCATAAACTTAGTACCATTGTAAATTTGTAAGCAATTAATAAATTTGATATCCTCACATTAATTTTGCATAGACAATGTAAATTTAATATCCGTTTCGTGACTGTAATTGAATGCGCTTCCGCCTACATTAGACGGAAGCTGCGTTAGCTCAGCGCCGCTCTGTCGAAACTAACCCGAATTAAGTGCACTCCAAGCGTACTAAGCCCGCTCCGCACAACTTTATATGAGTTGCATATTAACGCAAAGCAAACACCCTATACATCGAACGGTATTATAACAGATGGGGGGTAACTATGTTTACCTATTTAGTTTATTGATAGATAACAGTGGGTAAACTTTGCTGAGCTTCAATTCGGAAGTTGCTTTATAAATACCCGGTTATTAGATGGTTGGGAAATTAATTAAGATTTTCGTGTGATGCTTCATAGGCTGTTTCAAGATATTCAACAAAACCTTATCGCTGAACAGGATATCACTCCTACTAGAAGTAAACCTTAGAATTACACAAAATGGAAAACATATTTCCAAAGATTTTTTGTTCATAATATATTTTTTTATTCGGCAACCATATGAGCGGGACGTTTAGGTGATAATAAATGCTACCTTGCCCATAAAGTGGCGCTAGTTAGGATGATGTACACAGCACCACATTGATCTTTGTTGCCTTGAATCATAAGACCTAAAGTCTCGCAATCCCAGTAATTTCACTAGCTACAACGCCATTCAGACCGGAACAGTCATGCTTGCACAACATTGTTTGGCAGCAGAAATAGGCGCTGCGGTGGTACTTACCTAGACGATCTTCGACCTAACACCAGATGATAAATAGTGAAGAAAAATTATGAAGAGCATGATATGCACTGGTGTGCGTTAGCTGGTGGATTCTTGACCGGCAAGTCGTGAAATTTGTGATGATGAAAAGGATCAAAACTCTAATAATGCAAAACATATGATTTAGTGGGCATGCAGCAGCAGCCTAGTGTCTGAAGTTGTGCTGTACATGTCGAAGGAAGGAAAAACTAAGAACAACAAGAATATTGTTGTTCATTACCTACTTTCACTTATTTTAACAATATTGTTTATGAATTATTGCTTTCCCATACAATTTACGTAAAGTATATAAGTAATACCCATTTCTGTCGTCAAGCTGAAATTACTGAGATAATAAGACTTGGTACATTATGTTTCAGCGATGTGCATGATGCGGTGTCGTGCTGACACATTCTGAGAAATGCTCCATTGTTATGGACAGCGCATATCACTTACTACTACTAGGTGAACTTTCTCTTTATTTTGTTGCTTTTGTGCATCAATAAAAAGTATCATTATCATTATCAGCTTTCGTTTATCCACTGCTGGATATAAGCCTTCCCCAATGTTTTCCACCAAATGCGATCCTAAGCTTCTCGTATCCACCTACTTCCGCCCGCCCTGATGATGTCGTCGGTCTATCAGGAAGGAAGGGCGTTGTACACTTCTGCGACCTGTACGCGGCCTTCAAGACTTTTCTCCCCCATCGGCCGTCACTGACACGACAGAGATGACCGGCCCACTGCCACTTCAGCTTGCAGATTTTGGGCTACGTCGACAACTTTAGTTCTCCGTCGAATCACTTCGTTCCGAATTTTGTCCCTTAGAGAAATGCCAAGTATAGCTCTCTCCATTGTTCGTTATGCTACTTTAAATCGTATAAAATAAATATAATAATAATATAAAAAGTATGTTACATTATTTAGAGCAACTATTCCGCAAGTTATCTACCAAAAGTCTCAACAATCTATTTATATAGTTAAACAATAACCACGTTGACAAACATCTCCATATTTTAGGATGAAGTCATATATTGTCAAAGTGATGTATGCCACTGTGTGATTGCATAGATATGCGGCTCCAATAGTCGACAATTACAATCATAGTTGATAGCTCTACATCATAAATTAAGCGAGTTAAATTTACTGCAAACATCTTGAACGAATGACTTAACGAGAATATTCAATGAGATTTACTCGACTAATAAACGTCAATTTCGTATTAACCAAAAATTACAACACTTGAGATCCAAGATCGCTGCCATCACTACCCTAAATACTGCATAATAGGTGAAAATAATAAGTGTTGCCAAATATTTATATTAATTGTTTTGAACTATAAATCATTTTTTAAAAACCATGATATGGAATAAATACAGTATTAATAAATGTATAGATTATTGATTTACTTTTAGCGAAATAACTCATCTAGCTTTTTTCTAAGGCGTAAAATTTTAAATATTTATTTTCTTTACCTTAAAATCAATAGTCTTATAAGTATCGCTAGTAACAACAGAATATTAGCTTTTTTACCCCAGGTTATTTATTATAACAATTCTGTGTTGCCACCACCGCCGGTAACATGGATTGTTTTCTATAAATATAATTGCAATTAAATTTTAAAAATTATCAAATCACCTTATACGACTTAGATTTTAAAATTATCATTAATTATTTTGTTTATTACCTTTTCGTTTAATTGTTAACTATTCCTGAGGAACCCTATATAAAGCAAGAAATCATGTTTTTGTAGTAAGGTTTCAGAAAAAATAGGAAAACAAGTTAACGTAAAATTATTAACATAAACAAATGAAATATCCGGTGTAATACTAGACAATTTATTAAATATTTTATTTAAATAACTATCTGAATCTGATTACATTACCTATTTAACTTAGTAGTACTTAGGTAAAATTTGAAATAATAGCAAACATAATACATAATAATAATGTAATATAATAATTCAGTCTTAAATTGGCAACCCTAAAAATAGGGCGAGGCCTGCCAGATCAATAAACTCTGTCGATATGCGTTCATTTGCGAGATACTTTCTAGGATATCGCACAGACAATAGTCTTTAACAAAAACAAGGCAAAGAATATTATTTTATTCTGACGGAATATTTTACAAAGAAAATTGTTGAAGTATTAGATAAATAATTAATATTTTAGCGTTTATGACAACTATTTTATCTGATACTAAAATTAATTAATTGGAAATAAAAATCATCACCCAAAAGTTTTTAATGCATTGCTAAGTTTGACCACCAGGAAGCTGCTTCTTCATAGTGTCAACCAAAAATTTTAAATGGCGATGAAGATTTAATCTGCCTGCGCATACCAATTTTTTTTTATTCAAGCGACGATATGAGCGGGATGTTCACCTGATGATAAGTGATACGCCCAGACGTAACAACGAGGCGCTAGTTAGGATGATATAAACAGCACCGCAATGTGCTCGTCGCCTTGAAAGATAAGATGTAGTCTCGTTACCCCAGCACTAGCTACAGCTCCCTTCTATCCGGACTACAGTAATGTCTACACAGTACTGTTTGTCAGCTGCAATAGCCGCTGCGGTGGTACCTACCTAGACGGTCTCCGGGAACAGAGATCTACCACCAGTGACATACCAACTAGATATATGAAAACCTTTTCTTCACTTTATATGTTTTAAATACTTGTAGAATAAGATAGAAATTATAAAGTTATTGATTTTGTTATAAATACAATAAAATATCATTGAAAACTTGGAGCAAGAAATCTAATTTGTCTATTGTTAATAATTAGCTTTTCGACATAATATGTTTATTTAGTATATCTTTTTAATATTTTTAAATTTTTACTTATGTAAATACATTTAAATACGTTATCTAAAGAAAACGTTAGTCTATCTTATCAGTTATAATTTTTCAGGATATTATGTCAAGGTGATTTCTGATCCTTACATTATAATATTTAATACCGCCAAATTTGTTTATAATTGCGGCCTACATTAAAACAATTATTTTTATATATTCATTAAGAACAAGTTCAATAGCGCTTTGCGAGTGTTTGAACTTTACAAGTTTAAGTGCATATTACTTCGTGCGAAAAGGTACATATCATTATTTGATAATGCTTTACGGATATTAAAATCAATGGTTTTTTTTATGAAGAAGTTTACGCTTTTTTTGGGAATGGTATTACGAAGAGTAAAATCCAGAAGAGAAAATAGGAGGTATATTACTCATTGAGTCATCACGAGATCTCTGAACCTATTATTAGAGGTAGACTCCAAATTTGGTAGAGATATTGCTTCTGCCGTTTAGAGGTCAGCTAAGAATATAGTTTACAATGTTCATTCCCTCAAAGGGGTTGCGGGGGTGTTGCTGCCAGCAAAGACGACGGAGAACACTTAGCTTTTTATTATAAGGAAACGATGTATCGAGCAGAAGATTCTCATAATGATAAAGAATACGCCAACTATCAATTTAGTGCAACTTAAGTTGTTTATACAGCACTACATTGTGTTTACCATCTTGAGACAAGAAAATTGAAATCTATCTTTCCGTAACTTAACTTGCTTCTACATTCTTCAAATAGGAAGTAATATATGCGCTATGCTGATAAAACAAGGGAAACTTACAATCAGTATTGTTTTCCAGATCTTTAATCGGTACAATTTGATATATCATTTGTATTTACATAACAGTTCTTTAAGATATATTGATTCTACTAAGTTTATCTCATTACATCATCATTATACGAAGTTCTCATTAACTAGAAACACGTAATATTCTATATTCACACACATAATAAATAGTGACAGTAAGGTTTAAAACGTATTCACATAAAAATAATGTTTAAGGAAAAAAAATTAAGTTTCTAAATATTTACTGAAATATTTATATAATATTCAAACCATAGCATATGTTATATTCTATTTACATTTTCATGCGTAGAATTTATTTTTTTTATTCAACGAAGGGACGTGACGATCGGGACGTTCAGCTGATGGTAAGTGATACGCTTGTCCTTAACCTTTTTATAGTTAGGATGATGCACATAAATCTAGATTGCGCTCGTCGCCTTGAGATATAGAATGTTATCTTGTTATTCCAGTAATTTCACTAGCTACCCTTCAAACCGGAACTAAGTAATGTTTGCAAACTACGGTTTGTCGGCTGCAATAAGCTCTGCGGTGGTACCTACCTAGACGGTCTCCGACAACAGAAACTTACTAGCGGTAGACATTATTTACAGATAAAAATAACTACCCATGCTACATAAAAATTTATTTCCTATATAAAATAGGTAACAACAAAGTCGTCAGTATATTATTTTCGCGATAACAATAAAAAGCAACTATTTGCAGAATTCAATAATTTCGCCAACCGGAATTCAGCGGGGTCTTCCGCTAAGTTGCTTTTTAAGGGTTCTTTACTCAAGGGCTACGTTGTCATGGCAACAAGAATTCTGACCGACAATCGATATTTGATACTGGAAAATAAAATGTTATAATGCTGTCAAGTTTATTATATAACATATATAATCTTTTTAGTTAATTTATATAATATTAATATTTAAAAAAGCCAAAAAAAATTCTATTGAATTAATCATTACTGTCCATTAGTTTTTAGTATTATGCACATTAGTAAAATACAATGAGATAAAATATTTAGTGGTAGTAGGTCTCTGTTGTCAGCTAGGTGGTAGGTACCACCGCAGCTCTTATTGCAGCCAACAACATTAACATAGTGTGCAAACATTAATACGTACCGGATTAAAAGGCGTTGTAGCTATTCTAATTACTGGGTGTAATGAAAGACGACATCTTACGTCTCAAGCGACGAGCGTAATGTTGTGCAGTATATACCATCCTAACTAGCGTCACGTTGTTATGAGCAGGCGTATCGCTCATCATCAAGTGAACACGTCCCGCTCGTCTCGTTCATCATTCATCGTCATTATCAGCCTTCGTGTCGCTGCTTAATTGAATAAAAAACAAGAAACTATTCGCTCGTCTCGCCATATAATTTACGTTTATGCAGTTTAGAATATTTTCAGTAAATTTGCTTGGTAATAACAGTAAACATATTTTTCTGTCCTAGTCATAGAAAATTTACATATGATATATATCACAGGAGACAGGGTTAAGTAGAGATACCAGATAGTATATACCATTATTGTTATCATCGTCATTGTTAGCCTTTGTTTATCCACTACTGGATATAGAGGCTTTCCCCAATGTCTTCCACTAAATGCGATACTCAGCTTCTTGCATCCACCCACTTCCGATCGCCCTGATGATATAGTCGGTCCATTTGAAGAGGGCGTCTCACACTTCTGCGATCTGTACGTGGTCTCCTTTCAAGATATAAATAGTATATATACTGGATAACAGAAATTAAGATTACATTATCTATGTATACAATAGCAAGTAATGATATATAATAAGAAAACATAAGTAGATGCATAGATTATATGTATTGTTAGAACAAACGTAAATAGTTTAAATTATAATCAATATATAAATCTATATATATATACATATATAGGCGATATATTACTCGTTGCGCGAACTCCCGAAAACTATTTCATGTAAACACTCAAATTTTGGTAGAGATATTGCTTCTGCCATTTAGAGGTCAACTAAGAATGGATTACACAAAATATCTTTCCCAAAAGTAGTTGGGGGATTTTCCTACCAGCAAACGGGCAGAGAACAGCAGCAAGCCCTAAACATCTAGAGAAAACCAGAAACTAATAAATTTTACGGAACGTGTGCACATTTAATTATCATATAGCAGTATTAACAAATTGTTAAATAATTTAAATAAACCTAACTTACTTTTATACAAGTTACAACCAAGACTTCGCGTGTTAACTAAAATGTGTAGGGACGTAAAAAAAACACAAAGCGATCGTTAGTAGAGACTTATTGCGATCCCAAAGGAGCCCGCAGCAGTCCCGGCGTACTCTATTATTTATAGGTTCACTAGAAACGTTCCAAGCAAATACCTGACGCGAGTGGTTCAACAGTTTAAAAGCCCTCTGAGAACGGGCGCGAAGAAAAAAAAAAAAGGTGTTTTAGTTTCTCAAACTAGATGCTAGCACTTAAAGTTTAAGCAGTGTGATTTTTATACCTTTAAAGATGTACGCATTCAACTTGCTTTTACCACCGCTTGCCTCAAAAGCTCTCTTTCAGGGTTTACAAAGAAAGGTCTTTCTCCTAACAATATACTGGTAGTAAGTTTATATTGTCGGAGACCGTCTAAGTAGATACCACACCAGTAGTGTGCTAACATTACCGTATTCCGGTTTGAAGGGCGTTGTAACTAGTTACTGGGACAACGCGACTTAACATGTCTCTAAGCACGATGTGGTGTTGTGTATACCATTCTAACTAGCTCCACATTATTATGAGCAAGTATGTCACTCACCATGAGGTGAACGTCTACCTCATCGTTCGTCGAATAAAAAAAAATTTTTACTAGAGTAATGTAGTAGCGAATTATGTAAAGTATCATCATGGCAGTACTCACTTTCTCTTGGTGTATAGCAAAAGGCCAGGATATTACCATCGCAAAGCCACATGCCAGACAAAGGTATTATTATGACAAAACCCAGTGTTTGGGGCGGCCCGTGTTCATGTTCAGTAGACGGGAAGGTTAATACAGGCGACTTAACAAATTTGTTCTTTCAAACCAAAAAATTATCATACAAAAAGTAAATTATTTTTTATAACATAATAACTTATGTCTCTCGACTATATCGCACATGTGGAAAGTGAGTTCTGTCACATGTTTCCGTTATGAAACATAACACTTGAAGCAACCTGTTCTTATTGCGGCTAGTTTTTAGTTAAATAGATTCCGTGTAAGTTAAACGGCACTGAGTTAGCTTTAAAAAACTTAACAGATGGACGACGATATCTCAAGCTAACTAGAATAGTTGAACAAACTGGTTATTGCCTTATTATTATTGTGCGATTGATACGTAAAAATGCATATATATATCTATCCATCATATATATATATATATAATTTTCGATATATATATGATGGATTGATTTCTTTTGTGGGCCAATCACGTGAAAACTAGTGAATGTATCGACATGAAAACATGACCATTCCACGCGGAATAATTTGAAGCCAATTTATTTTTGAATTTCATAGATCATTCATCGTTTTATTTCTAATTAACTTTTATAAACGTTTTCATTTCATATTATTTATACGGTTACTATAGTAACGGTTGCTATAGAAACTTTTTTCCTGTTACAAGAAATATTACGAGTCTAATTTTATATTACGGTCAGCAAAACAGACGGGGAACAGCTAGTAAACACATAAACACAAGGTGTAAAAATGTAGTGTAAAGAGACATGCGTGAGTGCCTAGTGACTGACGATGATGTGGAGATCAGAGGAAATGGAGGAGAAAAATATAGAAATCTAACCCAACCACCATATGGGATAATGTGTAGAGAGGGATATATATATAAATACAATATATGAAGGTAATTTTTTTATTTCCGATTGTAAATTATTGATGAGTTGAAGACAAAATAGGTTCTGGGAGCAGATGTCATACGTTATCAAGAGATTAATATATAATGCAGTATTTATATTGTATTTATATAGTTTGTTAATATTATAAAGTGGCGGGTAAAAGGAACGTTGGTCGTCGAAAGAAATCGTGGCTGCGTAATATCAGGGAGTGGACCGGAATCGCGAATGCCGCCCAACTGTTCCGCCACTCGGATGTGATATCCGCCGAAGTTTTCCTCCTTACGCAAGAGACCAGGCTATTTTCGGAGTTAACAGTAAACCTTCAGGCATGCAGAGAAACGACAAGAAGAATAAGAAGCGTGCGCTAACACATTTAACGTAGATATATAATTTGTTACAGTGAAATTGGTGAATACATTTTTTATTACTATATAAAATGTCGGTAGGTATCCAATAATAATATTGTGTGATAGACAACTGCGCAAGCGTAACTGAATAGCGTGAAAAAAGTCCGTAATCTTTGTATAATGTTCTGATTAGTTCTCCTATATTTTTTGTTATACGGTAAAGATATTTTTACCCAAATGGTCGCGTCGTTCCGCATTTTTTACTTAAAACACTTACCTTCAAATTGATAATACGTTAGAGTATTTCATTTAAAAGTGTTTACCGCAATTAACAACACGTTGTTAATAATTAACTATACATCCCCCCCTTCTTGTAAGTAAACCAATTAAACTAACTCTACACGTCTATTTATATGCACTTTGCGAATGTATTGCACAGGATGTCGTAAGATGGCCTCCTTTCTTGCTATCAGACAATGCAATTACATCTTGGTTATAATTATAGACAGTTATACTACTAAAACACAGCATCAGTATCAGAGTAATAAAAAACTTCACTTACTATATAGTCGCCGACAGGCAGATTGATAAAAAGCTTTTGAATGTATATATAGGCATAAACAAGTTGTTATTACTTCATTCGTAAATAATATATTTTTTTTAAATGTTGATGCATAAAACGAGCTACCAATATAATGTGTGACTGCTTAAACTATGCTATATTAATATGGCAAAGGATTGGCAAGTAGGGTGATGATACGCTAGCCGGATGGGCGCGAAAAACCCCACCACCATCCAAACTAAGAAAAATAATATAGCCTCAGAATCGACCACGGTACTCCGTTTTACAAAGCATCAGAGGCAGTTAATGTCGGCCACGTATGGAGAAAATTAATTAGCAATAAGAGGAAATTGATATATAAATATTTCCGCTCAATAAATTCAGTGCTGTTAAATAAACGAAAACAATTACGGCTAGCTTTAGTATTGTTTTTGTACGAATATGGTTTCTTCGATTAGTTCGAATCTATCACGCGAGGAAGGTCAGCACACACAATCTCTAACTCCCCACTCCCTTCAACTCCCCCCAACCCTCGGTAAATGGTCAATGTACTTGTTTTTTTATCGTGAATCTTTGGATGGATGATGGGAATCCAATTAGTTTTTTCGCGACGGTCTTTTGAGCCGCTTATATTTTTTCCAATCAGTATTTAGCTTAGCAATGTGAAATCGAAATGTACTAAATCGTAAAAAAAACAAGTGTAGAGACTAATGACAATTGGAAAATGGTTAAAGTATTAATTATGTATATTTATATAATAGGAGATATCCAGAGAGTCATTGACTCATGACGAGATCTTCGAAACTATTAGACGTAAACATTCTAAATTTAGTAGAGATATAGCTTGTGCCATTTAGAGATCAGCTAAGAATGGATTTTACAAAAATCCTTCTCCAAAGGGAGTTGGGAGGGAAATTAATAACGAAACGGGACCCGGTGGGACGGCGGGATGTCACCTGGCGACAATATTTCTGACAAATTTCAAGTCGTAAGTTTCAAATCCAAATCTAAATAGCGGACAGCAAAGCAAGCGGGGAACAACTAGTATATAACAGCTATTTAATAACAGGTTAAATATAAAACAATCAACGTATCTCATTGAAGTCTACTCTATGAGGAAAAATTGTTTGAATTGTGCATATTTTGTAGTCGAACTAATCACGGACAAATTATAATCAGACCTTCATTAAGTGAACTAAATTAAATAAAACAATTATATCAGTTTTGATAGATATCAAAAGGAATATTTCAAATCGTAAGTATAATGAACAATAAGTGGTGGTGGTTCGTTTATCACGTGGCAGTAGTTTATTGCTCCGGCGTGGAAGAAGTTTCCATTATAATGATGGTAGACTGTATACAGTGTACGCGAAAACCCGTGAGAGAATCGTGACATGCGCACGAACAGGCAGACAAGGGAAACATTCTATTATAGCCGCAACCGGATCCACTCATACCTCGTCCCGGTATCACACGCGTTCACCATACGAAAGAATGTAGTGTTTTTTTGTTCACAAGCAACGTTTCCCGCCAGGTAAAATACTGGCATTGGTATGGTTTGTATAACTCTTGCAATAATTTACTCATTCTTTTTTTATAAGTTTAAATAAATAGATTATATTTATATAGACTCCATTATCTGTATATATATATATATATATATGAGATTTCCACGTATGTAGACTCATCACGATATCTCTGGAGTCATAAGATTTTAGAACCATTGAAATTTGGTAGAAGTGCTACTTTTACCCAGTATCGGTCAGATAAGAATGGATTTTATAAAATTCCTTACCCAAAGTGTGTTGTAGGGGGGCGGGGTATGGGTTTGTTACAGCCAGCAACGCGGGGGGAATAGCTAGTATAACTTATATAAGCACATGCAGAAATTAAAAAAATCTTTTTCCACAAAAACCTTAAAGCTTCTGGTATACAGCGTGAGAGAATATTTTTAATTTACCCTTTTCGATTAAATAAAGGAAATTATGTACTATATATTACTTTCTTTCTGCTTCGCAAATAAATAAACTATTATTTAAAAAGGCCAACTTACGGTGACCGTTTTAATAAATCGAATGAAACTAATTTTGATTAATATAAATTAAAAAAAAACTATGTAAATGTTTTAAGCCTCATGTAATTAATAATAAAATTCCATCACAGTTGTTATCTAAACACCTTTGTAACTAGATGCCAAGACGAAACACTTATTAGGAGATGCTACTTTTTTATATCTTATTGTCTAATCTAGATCTGAAGGATACTTTGAGGCACTCGTCTAAAAAACGTTATTTTAATTTATTTATGTACGCAAAAATTACAATGAAAATATAACATACATAAAAATAAGTGCAAAGACACTATTTATTTCAATATGGAATTTCTTCCAGTAGACCTGTGGTTGGAAGATTTGATAAAAGTGACAGTGAACCTGGTGCACTCTGATAATACTATATAACAAAACTTATAAACTAAATATAATCTAGAATAGCTTATAAATAAAAAGAAATGAAAAAAAAAATTAATATGATTTATTCGTACGTAAACATTAAAAACTTCTGTATCTTATCAATATTGATAACAATAAAGTAAGAAATTTAATTAAACCTTTTAATATAGAAACTACATTTTAAAATTCCAAAGCCATCGCTACGTCTCAACTGACGGGAAACGCGGCCACGTCACCATCGGGAACTGCGTACGACAGGTGTCCCCGACAGTGCACACCCACCCTTTCGCCATAATTAACGTGGCCGAGGCTTTCTCTTTATCGACGAAAATACCAGCCCGCATCAGCTGGCCGCGCCTTGCCTCCACAACAGTGACTTGTGGAATGTTGCCATACCTGTGTACATGCCTCGAGTATACACTATGACTAATTAATATCATTTGCGGCGATGAGAAATTTGATAGTTTCGTTTTATATTATAACGATTTCCATTTATGTGTAAATATATAATTTATCATCAATTGAAGGTTTGGATACGAGCAGTACAGGACCTATCGACCATTTTTGAGATAGGTTCGGCAGTGGGTGTCTATCGGCTCACCAGCCACTAGTTGATACTGGTTGATTGAAAAAATGAAAGTGGTAACTAACTAGCTAGCATCGTTATACAAAAAAAGGCGTCGAGTCGCCGAACTGCAGAGGCAGTTCTGAAGTTTGAGCTAATATAAAAAATAAGTAAACATATTTATGTACTTCCTTAACAATTTTCAAAGTGCCAAGAAATACATTTGAAACAGTTTAAAAGACGGTAATAGCACATCTGTCTAAATCATCCGGTTGCCTCCCATACCATTAGTTCCCGACTCCGCTGATATTTATTGCGAAACATTTAAACGCCCTCTTATTTTGCTAAAACACTGTATATATCCTTTGAACATTACCAAGATCTTCTTCTATACCGGAAAATAAATCGCCTTAATATATCGTCATTGTATTTATTACTAGAGATTAGTAATTCATAAATAACTTACTAATGTTCCCACTGTTAAAACTCTGGGCCTATTCTTCTAAAGCTAGAGTAAAGGAGAGTTTAAACAAATTATTCTCACCACGCTTGCCAGGATGGCTTGGCGGATGTCACATGTTTACAGGTTTTTTTTTTATCCAACTAAGCGACAAAATATGCAGGACGTTAACCTGATGGTAAGTGATACACCTGCCCACAATAACGTAGCGCTAATTAGGATGTTATACACTGTACGACGTAGAGTTCGTGGCCTTAAGAAACAATGTGTTGAGCCTCATTACCCCAGTAATTTCATTAACTACAATGCCCTTCAAACTGGAACACAGTAATGTTTGCACACTACTGTTTGGCGGTAGAAATATGCGCTGTGGTGGTATCTACCTAGCCGGTCACCGGCAACAGAGACCTACCATTAGCTGTTCAGTTTATTACGGTATTTCCCTTCATCGAAAGCACAAGCTCAATGGGGATCGTACCCGCGCCTCCTGCTGTAGTATAGCGTGCAGGACACAACACGCCGAGTGCGAACGAATCGCCAAGGTGTACCAATCGGCACCGTACCTGCGTCACATCAAACGGACGTCCGACACAAATAACCGCGCGGCGCATTGCTACAGAGGACTGTAAACACCGGCGTGACGTTCTGTCGTCGGCTTTAAATTCAAACAAAACCGCTTTCGGTGATCTCCATGTTACATATTAAAACAGGGTTGCCAGTGCAATAATAAGAATTAAGCTAGCGCAGTAAAAGCGAGATCGATTGTCGATATATCAGCTGATGATGATAAGCTTAATAAACTGAAACAACTTTCTCCGTTTACAGAGTATCATTATGAAATCTTATTTTTAGGTGTTTTAATAGTTTTTTTTAGTAAAAATTAAATAATAACATCCGCCAATGTAACAATCTAGTAAAATCATGATATTCTAGATTTTTACTTGCAAGTATTGTATTATTACGTTACCATAAATGACTGTTACAACATTTACAGGTAAATATCAAAATACAACAATAGGGATTTTTATAAAGATGTGTAAAGTAAACAATATAAAATTTTATTAATCTGTTTTTCTTCAGAAAAGACATTACATGTAAATAAGAAGAGACAAATCTTCTAATAACAAGTAAAAATATTTCTTAATAAAAAGCAAGAAAAAAAATTCTAATAAGTGGCCGAGCCTGCGTTTATTCACTTAACATCACGTGATAGTCTATCGTCTGAGGACCATACCTTAGTTTATCTCTTCTAGTTCAAAAAGTACAACTTTATCACATGAACTCTCGTAAGATTATTAATTATAATTTTTTTAATTAAACCATTAATTTGGAGTATGTTAGAAAAATTTACAAGACAATGTGCGTTTTACGCTAACAATAAAATGTTGATGATGATGATGGTGTTAACCTTGCACCAATACCGCTGGCAGAAACATTAAAATGTAAAGAGATCCTCACATCTATTTATACAGGACAGTACGGAGCTTAAAATACACGGTCAGAACACTGACAAACAGGTCACTTGATATTCGATATGAACTCGTAAAGTGTTTGATGTTGTTTTCTTATTCTAGAACATTCTAAATTGGGAGTATATATCCTGTATTCATTCCACACTAAGTATTTCTAATCTACAATGGATTAATGTTATATCGCATGGTGTTAAATGACAAGACCGTTGATAGTAAAACGTATCATATATTGTCAGTTGGTATATAGCAGACCTGTTGTGGCTACAGATTTACAATAATAACAAGGTAACTAGCCAAAAGAGTTTGTAAAATATCTGTCATCATTCAAATCACAATATGAAGAGAATTGAATCAGGGACTTTTGTATTTTTTTTATACGTCAAAGCACTATCAATACAATGTGGCGCTTAGTTAGGATGGTATACATAACACTGGAATGACAATAGCTATAACACCTTTGAAATACGTTTACTGTTAGACGGCAGAAGTAGGAGCTGCAGTGATACCTACCTAGACGCCCAACAAAGACCGTTCAACCTTATTACAACGCAAGCATCAGTTACTGCGTCAATGATGTAGTAAAGTGGATAAAAAGTAAATAAACATGTCACGATCAGAAGCAATATTTACACTACTGTTCTGTCAAACTCACCCGGGAATACGGTAACGTATCTTCATTACTGGCGTGAATGACAAACAGCAGTGTTTTCTACTCGACAAGTAGTCAACTGGCGGCAGCGACGTAAACCAAATGTGAACAACGTCAAACGATTAAATCTATAAATACAGTTAAAAACAAACATTCCACGCTTGTTTTTTTTTCTAAACGCACTATAAAATTGTAATGAAATTATGTCCTTTCTTTTAGCATTACGTGATGCATATTTTTTATATGTATGCTATTAATATGTTATACGTTATTTAGTAGGGTGTAAGTGGTCCCGTACAACAACTCACGGGATCCAAGACAGCCTCACCTGCTCGTGGTGCACCCTACTAATCATCAAACGAAGCTCTGGCTCCCACTAACCCGCATTGGGCCAGTGTGGTGGGAAATAGCCCAAATCCCCCTATATGAATTCCTAAAGACGACGAGCCCTAATGCATGGTAGTCCTGGAGGCCATGCTGACTGCAGCGCAGAACCGATCGTTGTGGAGATTTTTGAAGGAGGCTTATCAGTGGACTTGTACCGCCTGATGATGATGATGATGAGGTTATTTAATTCTCCTTGTTATAGTTGACTACGGGACAACTTTTTATAAAGTTGTCCGATTTTGTTGATTATTTCAGCGGATTAATTGCTGATGAAAAACCTCGCAGTAAAGTTTAAGCTCCCCTTTAGTTCATAAACCTTATACATATTTTATGTTTCCCATCGAAAATGCATTAAACTTCTCTCTAATATATTTAATAATAGCTATGGTCTTTTCTTTTGCTTTCAAATTTGATGCTTTATAATAAAAAGCAGTCTAGACTACATTTACTTATTATTTATGGTATCAATTTATGTTAAAAATAATTTCATTCTTTACTGAATCTACGACTAAGGACTTAAGTATATAGACTAAATACCTAAGTATACACTTTACACAATAATATTTTTAATATGTCATGATTTTGAACTGATATCATGTTATTATAATTTAAGTTCAAATAACTCCTGTTATAAGGCAAATGGGACTTTCCGAGTTGTATGGTGATTGATATTATCTTAATAAAGGTTCTTGTTTTAATTAAACACCAATTTTATTTACCAAATTTATGTATTAAGTGATACACACAGGATTTATTGGAGTGGAGATCTTTGGAAAAGGCCTATGACCAAAAGTGGGCATTCATCACTTAATAATGATGATGATGGTCACCCACAAGAATTATACTTAATACAGAGTACTAACAATATACTTTACCTATCAAGAAGTGTCATCGCCAAGCACTAGTGAATTTTATCATAAAAAAATCAATATTTTTCTAGTTTCAAATGTACTTATTAAGATAGTACAAAAGAAAGTTGGTTGGACAAAATCCTTAAAAATAATAAACAGTAGAGGACATTGTTATAAATTTACAATACCCACTCTTTTTGGACGTGGGTTAATTATTCGAGTATATAAAGCATAATACGATACCATAGTCATTGTTAAATATATTTACGGTTAAGGGCAACGTTAAAGTGGTTTAGCATGCGAAACAGGATTTAAGGCCTTGTTAACTCGACCTAAACCCATTTATTAATCAAATAAAGACAGATTATATTTAGCAATACGGATGGATTAGGAAGTGGAAGTGCTTTATATATGTTCAAAGGCGGAGGGATTTGGAGGATGGAAGTGGATATAAATGGTAGAGCGCGATGTAATTATCTCGTTAAAAATTAAACGTCGAAAGTTTAATCCCGTTGACTTTACCGTCTACTTAATCTCTGTGAAGTGCTGTTTGATGAAATTAAAAACGGTTACAATCAAAACATTTTCATAAAGATTAAAAGGAATGGAAAATTATATATTATGAACATCTCAATCATGATTTGGTCGCAAAAGAATTATTAACAATATATAAATCCATATTCTATTCACGTGTCAATCTTTATGATACGGCTCTCTGATGTCAAAGATCTTCAGAGTATTAGAGCTTAATTGCTGTCGACAAGCAGTACTGTATAAACATTATCCTGTTCCGTTGTAAACCGAACTGTAGATAATGAAATAATTAGAATATTAAGATATTCTCACAAAATTTTGAAGGCGATAAGCGCGATATCTTGCTGCTATTTAAACATCTATATATCATCAAGGGAGCAGTCATTACGCTTAACGCCCCCTGCGTACGCTTCATATAAGCACCAAATAAACATTGTATACCCTAGCTCAGTAAAGCTTTTTAAATAATATCTCAAGTCAGTCAAAAAGGTATGCAACAATGTTAAATTGAAATTGGTAAGTTTATTTTTATCAATAGATAATCATTTAAATTTCGGGTATGATATGTTTATTCTATCCAATATTTCAGTGAATGTCTCTCCTACTTACCACAACATCTATTTCTTCCGTCGCTTTTATCATCATCATCATCATCATCATCAGCCGACAGACGCCTACTGCTGAACATAGGCCTCTCTCTCCTCTCCGTAGCGTTATCTTGAATAAGAAAATCTGCAGGAGGAACATTAATATAAAAGTTCCCATTTCGTATTCAATGAAATTATTGCAATTAAACTAAATAGTAAAATCTAGTCTTAAAGTAACTGCGTGACTGCGAATATTTGTATGAAGAATATATAATGTGCTGCTGACCCAAATCGCAAAAAAAAAGAGGTCGCTTTATATTAAAATATACCAAAAGTTGATCGTACTGTTTGTCCCGTTACTATGTATTATAAAAACAATTATGTCTGCTAATTATGTGTTAACAGTCAACTACAAGATAACTCGAAGATTGTTTACCTTCCCAGGAGACTAACCACTAGTTATCTCGTAGGTTTTTACACATAAATTTTGTATACCAACGAAAAAAATAAATAAAAGGGTAAATATGAATCTGGTCTCTGTGAAAAAACAGGTTTTTACTGGCGCTAGGTCTCTGTTGTCGAAGATCGTTTAAGTAGGTACAACCGCAGCGCCTATTGCAGCCAACAAACTGTACTGTGTTCCGGTTTGAAGAGCGCTGTAGCTAGTGAAATTACTGGTGTAATAATACTTGACATCTTATGTCTTAAGGCGTCGAGTGCATTGTGATGCATGGTATACCATCCTAATTAGTGCCACATTGTTATGGGCAGGCGTATCACCATCAAATGAATGTCTTGCTCATTTCATCGATTCGTCGAATAAAAAAATAAAGAATAATATCAAGAATTAACAAAATTGAATATAAGATTTATTAATACACGAATAAAATTTAAACAATAGCTTCTAGGATCGAGTTCCTTGAATGTCTCGGCAGATAACTGTTAATATTATTCATAGTGGACAATTATTTACGTAATCAAAGTCTTTAGAGGAAAAAACAGTTTAAATGAATACAAACAGCAAAAAGAACTGTCCAACACGATAACAGTTAATTGTGAGAGAAGGTCATTTCTATTAATTTTGCACATTTAAGGCATCACCACACGACCAGTTAGTATCGATCGAAGTTCATAAAGGAAAATTACTATCCCGTTTTTAGGTTTTACTGTAGATTTTATGGCAAGGATGGAAAAGAACGTTACTGATGAAAAGGCTCTATCGCCAGAGACCAACCAGGTTGGCCAAACAGTAGTGTAGAAATATTACTCGGTCCCGGCTTGAATGGCGCTATAGCTAGTGCAGTTACTGACGTAACCTAGCTAAACAATCTAGTATCTCAAAGCCTTGAGTACATCGTAATATAGTTTTTACCTAGATTTATAATAGCGGAGGTATAAATTCACATCAGGTGAACGTCTTGTTCATGTCGTAGAATAGTAGAATAAAAAAAAAGAAATGCATGATTACATCGATTGAGATATATGCGGCAACCTCGGCGCACCTATAAGTTAACTATATAAAAGTGTCGATCTTCTGTAGTACATAAAGATTATTTTTTCGCCAATAGTCTGATACAACACTTATATTCACAGGTCAACGAATGACTTAATTGTGACTGGAATCCCTGATGCATTATATTCGCTGTATCATGACTCAGAAGAACTACCAAAGAAGTCGCACGAGCACCACAAGTAAATAAACATTTTAAGTAAACAGAACATTTTCCATTTTTCTTCATAATCTATAGAGTCTACATTTGTGTGTGTTTTTTTTTTTTGTGAAATCGACAACAATTGATGATAAATTGAGAATCTTATTTTAGATAGACACAATAAGCGAATCTGTTATATAAAATATGTAATGCAAATACAAGTTTCAGTTAAATAGATAAAGGGGAAATGGATGCAGAACTAAACTTCCCCATAATTATTATAGTTCTTCATTAAGACGTTAATAACAAGGATAACTTAAGAGATAAGAAATACTTGATTTAATCGAGCCTTAATAACATAAATGAAGAAAAAAAACTATCTACAACACTTATTTCCTTTAAACAAGATTTTCTTCCTTTATAGCTCATCGGGTAACCGCAATTTATGGTAATAACGGCAACATACCATCCTTGTTATCAATCTGCTGCTATAGAGCACATATTAGGTCCTTACATATGAAATTATCGTTTTGTCGTGCTGACCACTTTGATCTGAAATATCTCCTCTTTGGTTAAGAATTCCAAATTCAAATTTATAAATTCATTTAGCGGGTACATTTGAGATTTGAAAACAGTCATTCGTTTTTTCCTCAATATTTTTTACTTCGAAAATATGAAATATCGGTATACTTACGAGTACCAGTTCGACCGTGGCACCAGCACCGGTGCTGCAGAAACAGCTCGAAGGATTAATGATGTGTACGGCGCTGGTGTCGCAAAAGAAATCACGGTACGTGTTTGATTTCAACGTTTTTGTTCTGGAAGTTTCGACCTTCAGAACCAACCCCGTGGACGGTCGGAGACCAAAGTGGAAAATGAAGAATTAAAAGCTATTCTGGAAGCGGATCCATCATAAAGCACTTCAGAGATAGCTGCAAGCTTTGGGGTAAGTGACAAAACAGTTTTAATCCACTTGAAGCAAATCGGGAAATTAAAAAAACTGGAACGATGGGTACTCACGACTCACGTACCACTGGAACTTGTGTCGACTGCTCTGTTACTTTGCTCAACCGACATAATAATGAAGGTGTTTTAAATCGAATCATTACTTGTGATGAAAAGTGGATACTGTAAGATAATCAGACACGCTCGTCGCAATGGCTGAACCCTAGAGTCCCAGCCAAATCCTACCCTAAACGAAAATTGACTCAGAAAAAGTTACTTGTGAGTGTTTGGTGGACTAGCGTCGGTGTCGTTCACTGCAGCTTTCTAAAATCTGGCCAAACGATTACGGCAGATATCTATTGTCAGCAACTGCAGACCATGAAGGAAGAACAAGCTGCTAAACAACCGAGATTGGTCAATCGCTCTAGGCCAGTGCTGCTTCACGACAACGCAACACCACCACCACACATTGCACAACAAACAACCACTAAGTTAGATGAGCTACAATTGGAATGTCTGCGACATCCACCGTACTCCCCGGACCTTGCCCCAACAGATTACTATTTTTTCCGGAATTTAGACAACGTCTGACAAAGAAAAAAATTCAGCTCCGATGCGGCAGTCCAAACCGCCTTCAAAGAGTTTATTGATTCTCGCCCCCATGGTTTTTTTAGTAAAGGGATCAATGACCTACTTATGAGATGGCAAAAGTGCATAAATAACAACGGTGCATACTTTGATTAATTAAATATGTTTTACAAAAAAAAAAAATTATATTGCTCCCGTACAAAACGCCAATTTCATATGTAAGGACCTAATATTTTTACCAGTTGTGTATGAGAGCCAAAATATTCTAGACCAAAATATTCGACTCTTCACATTTTACAGCATCATTGTGACTTAATATTATGTAATACGTGTTACCGATACCTACCTAGAATATTTTTAAGCTGATTGGTCAAATTGGGGGTCAGATTGGGGTTTAAGGGGTCCCACACAACAACTCGCGAGACCCAAGTCAACATCATCTGGTCGTGGTGCACCCTGCTAATCAGAAACGACGCTCTGGCGCCCACCAACCCGCATTAAGCCAGCGTGGTAGGAAATGGCCCAAATGAACCCCTACAACCGTGGAGATTTTTGAGGGAGGCTTATGTCCAGCAGTGGACGTCTATCCATCGGCTGATGATGATTGGTCAAAGTATTATTTACTTATTACAAGGCCCTTTAAAGATCAACCCAAAAAAAAAATGTCATAAGAAATAGTTTTAAAAGGTGCCACGGTGTTATAGGCACACGTATCATTTACCATCAGGTGAACGTCTCGCTAGTCTCATTGTATATAAAAAGAGTTAAAACAATTTTCAAACTGTATTTATTTAAAAATTGCATGCATAAAACTTGCTGTTGCAGTGGTTTGTTTCCGTAATGAAACTAGAGAATGGAAAAAGGAAAAGTACAATGCGCTAGGAATTAATTACACAGCACCGCATACTTGGTCCTGTTGTATGTAAACCCAGCACCTGAACAAAGTACTGTATAATGAATATATTTCACTTGCCAAAACGTTTTAATGCACAATTTTTTAAAAAAAATTAAGTATTGAAGCATCTGAACAAATATTGTAAAACTTAAATAATACAAAGTCAAGACAATCTTGTATGAAAATTATTTTGCAAACAACCATATTATTGTTATCGCTGCTGGGACTTGAGGTCTTCTGCGAATAGAAAATCAAGATCATTGATCAAGGACGTGGACATAGATTTCGTGTAGGGCATGTCAATCCACACGAGAAATATCTGGGTTTATCTATACTTAAAAATAAACTTATCAATTTAGCAATAATCATAGCGTAGTTGTGTAACTGGAGAGATTATTATTTAGATAGGTTTAGGGATCCAGGATATGCGCGGCTTATCACTCATTTGCTCTCCAAGCACGCATCTGCCATTAATCCACTACCCTAGCCAGTGGACATAAGTCCACAAAAGCTGTTGTTTTGGGAATATGTCGATTTTCTCACGATATTTTTTTTAATCTTAAGTTTAATGAAAATCGAACCCGCGCCTTTTGAAACCCTTTTACAATCTGATTTACTGTTTAGTTTTTGTTTACTGAAATCTTATTAGATTACTGTTGCTAGAGATCATCTGTTTACACGGTAGCAATTGTTTCTGACATGGAGTGTAAAGGTAGTGCTCAAACATTAAGAGGTTCTGTTTTGAGGGAAGTAGCAGGAAAATTTGCTGGGGTAGATATACTACCAAATGAGCGTCTCGTCTCGTCTCTTAAATTTTTAAACATAAAAATAGAAAACATAACTTAATCCAGACGCCAGTCTGAGTAACTCCAAGCTAACGAATATCGTTACGATTTATCCAGACATAGTGCACATAGTGTATACACGTAACTTGGATATTTTAAAGCAAAACGGCGAGCAAAAGCTGTCGCTTGAACGTGATTACTGTGTAACTTTGTTTCCAACTAAACATTTCGAATTCGGGACTTGTTAGTTGAATGTTTTGAATTGAATAAGTTTTCAAACACATGTCTAGTTTAAATGGCTGACTAGCGACGTGGTCCAACGATCGTCTTTTTATATAAAAATTATACGATTCGAATTAGTACTTGATACTTATTTTAATTTAATTATATGGTATGTAGACAGGTTACAGTTTGTCCAATAAGATAATATAATAACAGAATGCTTATGTATAATAACTGTTGCAGGTCAGAAATCTCTATTCGGGTGAAGGGTTCCTGCACAACAGCTCACGGGATCCAAGACAACCTTACCTGTTCGTCGTGCACGCTGCTAATCAACAAATGAGGTTCCAGCTCCCATTCGGCTAGCTTGGTGGGAAATGGCCCAAATACCCCATATGAATTCCTACCCGATCGATGTAGGAATCTTTGAGGGAGGCCTTTGTCCCACAATGGACGTCTAACGGTTAATGATGATGTATCTCTATTCAACTAGTCATTAATAATCATCCCCAGTATTACTGATAATCAGACTCGAAGAGTAAATGTTAGTATTTTACTACTTACAATCAACACTTGATCTAAGTAGTAAGTAGTTAAAACTTTTTCAGACCATCGTGGTCCACTATTGAACATAGGCCAAACTGAAAGCGGGTATGTGTTGTAATAGCCACATTTGGCATACCAGTAACGGTTAGAGGGAAATCTGATAGTATTTCCTTGAAATTATTCCCCCTTTCATCTTCTTCTGCGACAGGCCAAATCCTAGAACTAAAACCTTTATAAATGATCACAGTCACGAGTTGTGTAGGCGAAAGCGATTGATAATTTCACGTTAACATTTAACAGATCCGATCGGTGTGGAGATATTTTGGGGAGATCTCTTTCCATCACCGGACGTTTATAGGCTGATGATGATTTAAAAGTCCCTGTTTGCTTGATGCGACCGAGGACCTGTTGAAAATAGGACCGGTTGCACTAGGTAACAATACTGGTTGCTCGGAGACGAAGCCGTCGTGGCGCTACTGTGCTGGCTGGTAGGGTCTGTACAAAGCAGACCCCTGGACGGGCTATCCCAACATAGCGTTAGCGAGGCCGCGGATGTGTTTCGAACGGAGATCCCGTGACCTTTCCAAACGCCGAAGGTGACCACCGAGGGCGTGTTAGTGGGTAAAAATCTCCATATAACTCTGACTTCCCCCCAGAAGGCAGAGTATCTTTTCAAAGATCCCCCCCCCCCCGAAACAAAAAGTAACAATACTGGTTACCCCTGTGTTCAGCAATAAAATGATGATGATACATACACACACAACTTTTTTTATGCAGTTGAAAATTTTCCTTCTGATGAATATTATGATATACGCTTGTGTGAGTCCGTGTACTGAACAAAAATATAACTTGCTCGTGCTTTTTCCCCGTATGTGGAAATTAGTAGTGGTAGTTTTACTGAAAACTATAACATCTACATCGGACGCAGAGCTCTCAGGAACCGAAGACGCAACAGTTAAAAATAATTGAAATCAAATACAGATAGATAATGTACAAAATAAGGCGATGAGAAAAATAAAAGAGAATATCTTTTTTGTTAAAACATGTCAACTTTTTAAAAAAAAATTTTTATGTAAACAATTCGGTTTAAGATAAAATCTAGTTGAACATTAGAATTTGTATAGTACGCTGAATCAATACAGAATACATCGGGGATAGGTAATGCGGTCCGCGCGTCGCTCCTGTCGCGTGAACATCGAACTCACGTACCCGGTAATTGAATTCTTCACGGGTCTTCAGAATGTGAACGCGATACCGGCACTGATTTTACAAAAGCCTATAACGGCTATCGATATTCAATGAAATGCGAGGAAAAACCTCGAAAAACGAATTCTCTCTGTTCTTTTGGACCCGATATTAAAATACAGCAAAACACTGGAATATAATGTATTTTATTGAGGTGGCATAAGGATACCAATGGAGATATCATCACACAAGCCGGAAAACTTATTTGGACATATTAAGGCAATGATACGAAGAAACTAATGAAAGAAACCTGTTCAATATTTTGAGAGGAAGAAGATAGGAATATAATCATTTCTCGTTAACTTTTATAATGTTTGGACTTCATTTATTAAGTATTTAGATTTGATCTTATATGCTACACCAATAAAGCTGTAAAATTTTGTAAAAATAATTAATAACTTAAGAATAGATATTCAACGACTCCGTTGCGCAGGTCTAACGAAATCCCTTATTTTCATATAAATAAAACATGCTATACCAATTTACATATCATGTTAACTTCTTCCTATTAAATAATAAAAATATAGTTGTTGAGAATATTTACAAAGATTTATACAATTCTATATATACTTAAGAAATCGAATCATATTTAAAACAATACAAAAAAAACCAGTACAATTAAATCGATTTAACTATTTTATAAGTATGATAGTACAGATAAATAGGTATATATGTGTAATAAACTTAGAACGGTTTTTTTATTCGAGTTTAAGTTGTACCGTGATATAGAGTGAGTAAATCAAAAAGTCTTTATAATATTACGCTTTGTAGTATCACTGGATCCAACATCGGTCCAGACACGCTGGAATTCGATTGGAGAAGGCTATGTCCAGCAGTGGACAGCCGCAAGTTAAAATGACGATCTGATGATGATGAATAGCTTTAGTCACGTGCCAGCGATGCTCTACACAATTGCAGTGTGAAATCGTCAAGCGGACGACGTCGCCGGAATATGAACATCAGCTAATAATGAAATTCCTTCCGCGCCCCGATAACGATGACACTTCGCGATTCGCATAGACAAGTGGCTGACTCACCTGTTTCAGATGGTTTTATTAAGTTAAATCGATTATTTTGCTTTGTAAAGATTTCATAATAAATTATATATTAATAAAAATAGCACTCTAAATTATTTCACTACTTAACGCTCTCTCCTCACATGAGAATCAAGGTCATTAATCGATCTCGCTCACCAAGTGCTGGTTGGTGAATACCATGTATCACGAAAGATGGCATATCGGTGAACATACAGGTTTCGCCACAATATTTTCCTTCATCAAAAGCTCAAGCTAAATGGGAATCGAAACCGCGTCTCTTTGAAACGTCTAAGCACTTATAAACTAGCTCAGTTTACCACGAATTTGTTTAAACATGACTTGTTTAAAAACAAGGGCCAACAGCCATTTTTGGCCACGAGTATAAAATTAACAAAATATTATAATTAGAGACGTTTTGGGTCAGAACAAAATTTTAAGTGCAAATTATTTTTGTATCTGATACTTTACTTTTGATACTACTTAAAAGGATCATTTGAAATTATGATATCATTTATTTATCATTATGATGGGTCGGACCTGCGGGTCGTAGCTTGTCGACCGCTAATATATAAACGTTGTTATATAAACAGTCAGGCTAAAAATGTATGATAATACAAAAAAAAAGGTATTGATTGAGTGGTTGTTTTTAATTAATCTTTATGTTTATGAATGTTAAATAGTGTTAAATTTATGTGTTAATTTATGAACGCTTCTTTAAATCTTACAACATGATCTCAATAGTACAAGTACCATAAAGCCGTTTTTGGCACAATGATTTATTATTAAATTGGACACAAGCTGACAAACATTACTAAAACCTATGCACAAAGATAAATATATATAAGAGATTTGCGCCAATGAGAGTCCATCACTTGAAATTTTGTTGGAATATTCCCTTTATAGAGTATAGGTCGGCGAAGTACGGATTTTACAAAATTCCTTTCCCAAAGTTAGTTGCAGGGTTGTTATCGCTAGCAAAGTGAGCGAGGGTCAACTAAAAATAATCTATTTCCTAAATAATCCACCGTTACAAGTTAAAAATGTAATTACATATATTTTTTAATCAATGTAAGAATAAAAAATAATAAAACACATCAACCTTGTGGTTTAAAAAAGGCGATATGGCGAACAGTATAAATTGCAGGTAGAAATTTTCCAGTTTTTTTTTGTGTCATTCACGCGTCCTTGCTTTACTTGATAGACAAGTTATGTTTAAGACAAGCAATACGGCAAAATACGGTTCACAAAAAAATGTGCATATTGATGCAAGTATATGTATAAATATTGCGATTAGGTGTTTATTTAAGGTTAATTTAAAGTTTTTAATATGACTAACTATAACCTTTTTTTAATTAACGAGATGAACGAGACGTTTAACTAATGGTAGTAATATTTCTGCCCGTAACAACGAGATGCTAGTTAGGATGATATACATACCACATTGTGCTTGTCGCTTTAAGAAATAGGATGCCAAGTCTCGTACCCTAGTAGTTTCGCCCCTTAAATCGAAACAGTGTTATGTTTTCAAACTATTGTTGGCGGCAGAAACAGGAGCAACAGAGACCTATATATCCAGTGCAACGATGGAACTAAAACTATCCATATACATAAAGGAGATATCCAGAGATTCATTGACTCATTACGATATCTCCGAAGCTATTAAACGTTAACACTAAAAGTACAGTGGTACAGATATTACTTCTGCCATATTTCAATTAAGAATGCATTTTACAAAAAAATTTCCCCAAAGGGAGTTGCGAGGGTGATAATGAAATGGGGCGCCGGGGGCAGCAGACTTTAGTACCACACGGGAATATTGCTGAAAAACTTCAAGTATAAATTTCAAATCTAATTCTATATTACGGCCAAGCAAAGCGGACAGGGAACGGCTAATATATATATATATATATATATATATAGATACATACACATAATATATATGTTTAATTTGTTGTCAAAGTATAGTATTATAATCAGTTAAAAACTGTGTTTGTTCATGTCTTGATATCGGTAAATGATAAGCAGAACATTTCACTAGGTTGTTAGATATAAGTAAAAGGTATATAGTCTATAAATATACTAAAATAAAGTACAGTAAATATTCAGAAATAAAATAAGTATATTTTTAACCGTCGCAACAGACAAAGTTAAAAAAAGCAAGTACAGCATGATTAGAAGCCGCAAACGAGGGGAGACCCTTCGTTATTAAATACTTAGGAGAGTGCATGACTCAATCGAGTGACTCAAGCAAAGGCCGAGCCGGCTTTAGATAAGGCGCTCCAATAAAACTGTATTTATTTATGTAGCCCGCGGAAGAGGGTTGTTTACTCGGACTGCACTCGTACAAGCCGGTACTTAAGTATTTCTGTACAAAATATTTGAATACGATGAAAAAGAGAAGGTAAATTCCGGTAGTGTTCTCAATCTCATCGCTGCACTTTAGTTTAAAGAAAGCACCTCAAGATCAGAGGCGTAAAAAGAATTATCATATATATATATAAAGCAGTCACAGTGTACACCCTTTACTCCATCTTGGGGCTATAGGATGTTAATAATATATATATCATAGGGGCGTAAGGGGTCTCGCACAACTCACGGGACTCCAGCCAATCTCACCTGCTCGTGACGCACCCTACACTAATCAACAAACGAAGCTCTGACTCCCGCCAACCTGCATTGGACTAGCGTGGTGGGAAATGACCCATATCACCCCATATGAACCCCTACATACGACAGCCCCTAGTGTCCAGTGGTACCGGAGGCAATGCTGACTGTATATGGAGATCTTTGGGGGTGGCAGTCCAGCAATGGACGTATATCAGACTTACCGTATCGTACCGTAACCAAAATTTCCGTGCTTTTTATTTATAGTAGATAATAAATTTACAAATTTTAATTCAGCATAGTTTCGTACCTTTTGAGTAAGCTGAGAGATTTAGATAGGTTTAGCGATCTAAGTTTAAGCAGTGCTTATTTGCCTATGTAAAACGCTCATGATGATGACGCCATAATAAGATGAAATTGTACAAAAACAAACACACAATAATCATGAAATATGAATCAAGTATAATAAAATGTGAAGGTTACATCGTTCTAAAACCCTTTCGATGATCCGACGGGCCTATTCACACAAGAAATGAGTGTAGACCATTTTGCAGCTAAGCTATCCAAGTACGCGTTGGTGTAAAGCATATGGTGGTACGTCCACGAAAGCTCTTGCAACAAGGCGGTTCATTCACCATGTCTTTGTACAAACATAAATTCAGGAGAGACCGAATCCAAGACTCTGTATATTGTACACAACGAGCCTACAAATTTCAAAATCTGTCTTTTTCAAGTACAGAATATTTAAATTTTAATATTTAAGCGATTGTTAAAAAAACCATCATTCTTCTCAGTAAACCCATTTTTTTTTTGTGCATAAAACTTTTCTACATGACTTCCCCGGGACGATTTCTGTTTATACTTTGCCGTCCTAATTTAAAAGTAGACGAGATGCACATAGTACATGAGCACCAGCTGCTCTAATGTTATGTAGTGTATTTCCTGTTCATTCATACATTAGTAAGATTTATTACTGAGAGATAAAGACAGTGAAATTTATTGAAAGACCTATTAAAATTACACAAGATTAATCTGTTTTCTATTACTGATTATTGAAAATCAACTTAGTGAGAATAAAACTGGTTCAATGAGATATAATTAATCATACGTTTAATTTACGATTATTTACGAAATGATCGAGTGCTATAATCATCTTTTGTAGCTATCATCTTTTCTGTATAGTATTAGCTATTCCCCGCCTTTGTTGGCTGTTACACCCCCAAACTACTTTCGAGAAAAGCATTTTGTAAAATCTATTCTTAGCTGGTCTATTCTCGTTAAAAGGAATATTTCTACCGAATTTCAAGTCTCCAGGCCTTATAGTTCCAGAGATGTCGCGATGAGTCTCTATACAGGTGAAAATTCTTTTATATATACAGTATTAGAGCACTGTGGAAATCTTATAATCGAATTATTATTCCTTCCGTAAAAATTTCATATTGTAGATTATTTAGTGCCGGCATTGGCATCCTCTTGATATTCTTTATAATTAAAATTTAAAAATTATTTTTGGCTTATAAATATTATTTGTTTATTATGCTGTAAGTATTGTAAGTAATAAAATAAAAAAAATAAGTGTAGGCATTTAATTTGTATTACCTTTTAAAGTGACTACCGCATCCAACGTTGCCCACACAACCTTCTAATTTATAACTTAATAAAACAGCCATAAATTTTAACCCTTGTTTCATATAACTTTAAAGCTACTTTCTAGAATATTATTCGTTTTGTTACAATTTATATAAATTTGTTTAGTTGTTTGAAAATTATCACATTTCTAAGAAGAAAAAGTATTAATCTAACAGTACGGTATTGCCTTGGATTCAATTAACGCATGATCGTGTTCTGTGCACCACATTACAGTAGACCATGTCCAACAGTAGACATCCATCACTGGAGACGATGATAAATTTAATAATACCTGTAACAGATTTTTTTACATCTGCCAATATTACAGTCGTGGTAAGTCTCTATTGCCGGAGACCGTCTAAGTAGGTACCTATGGAAACATTATTATATTCCAGTTGTAATAAAGCTGTGATTAGTGAAATTACTGGGGTAACGAGACAACATCTTATAGCGTAAGACGACCGGCACAATGCGGTGTATACCATCCTAACCAGCGCCACATAATTATAGCCAGGCGTATCAATTACCATCAAGCGAAGGTTCCGCTCGTCCCGTCGCTTCGTAGAATAATAAAAAAAAAACTTTAAAGCACTAACCTTTAAACACTTGAGGCAGAATGTGTGCTGGCAGGGTAGTACACGCGAGGAGGTGTCGAGCCTCTCCAGGCACACGGAGCACTCCAATAGGTCGTTAAGTAGACCCTCATCCATTCCGTTCGGAACCTGTAACGGCGCGTACCATAAATATGACAGTGCAGTGAGGCCAACGATTTAAATGACGTGGTACATAAAATGTTGCAGGTTCGAAGACAACGTTATTACGCGTATACGATACATACAGTGTCGTTCAAAGTATATCTTAGTTTCAAATTACGTTTATAAATGTCATATTTACCATCCCATAACAGATGAATATAAGTACTTGAATAAATACGTGTATCTATATATATATATATATATTTTATTCAATTAATTGTCGAGAGGAGCGGGGCGTTCACTTCATGGTAAGTGATACACCTGCCCATAACAACGTGGCGCTATTTAAAATGATATACATTGCAACATATTAGACTCGTCGCTTAGGACAAGACTGAGCCTCGTTACCCAACTAATTTCACTAGCTACAACGCGCTTCAATCCGGAACCTAGTAATGTTTGTACACTACCGTTTGGCGGCAGAAATAGAGGCTCTGGTGGTACCTACGAGATGGTCTCCGACAACACGGGATCTCGTATTTGTTATATATATGTAGCTAAATAAAACTCCGCAGATCATATTCTTCATCGTGACCACTTCCATCATTTTACCGTTCCGCCACCTATCTACCCTCGGCGTGTCCTAAAAGGCGTCGAGTACAATGTGGTGGTGTGTATACCATGCTAACTAGCACCATGTTGTTATGGGCAGGCGTATCACTTACCATCAGGTGAACGTATCCCGTTTGTCTCGTCGCTTCGTTGATTTAAAATAAAAAAGGAAAAGAGCAGCTATCTTTTTTTCCTAATATATTTTACGTATGTAAAACAAGATTTTTTATTTTATATTTAAACGTGTAACACACTTATTTTGCTGACGTGTACTTATAAAAAATTTTATAAGCATTAATTATACTTTAGTATAATCAAGAAACTTTTAAGATACAAAAGAATAGAACATTACAAACGTCTTCATAAACATCACAGCAAGGTACGTGTCTTAAAATATGGATTATTATTATCTAGGTACAGAGCCTATTAGGATTTAATAGCCTATTAGGTAGCAAGACTAATTACTGAGGTAACAAAATTTATTATCTATTGCCTTAAAGCGACAAGCGCAACTTGTCGGCTGAGCAGCAACATGAAATACACTTTACGGAAAGACATCAGTTATAACCAAGTGAAGGTGTCCTACTCGTCTCGTCACTTGATTAATTAAAAAAAAAAATACAGAACAAGAATCGACACAATATACCTTCTGATAACAAGTATATGTGCTTAGCCATGGTATGGTCTATGAGGCTTTCCTACAGGAATATTAGGGTCTTAGACTGATGATGATGTGCGCACCGTCTACTAAAATTATTATTTATGTTAAGTAAAAGTTACTTAAGTAAATAATTCAAATTTTTGTCTCAGCTATATACGAGGTTTTTAGAGCGTCATTTCCGTATATCGCGGTGCCCATATACAACTATAATGTGTTTTTTATTCAGTTTTTTTTTATGTATATCTTAAGTTAGTGTTCATTAATTACGACTTTCATAACGCGAATTAAATAAAATCTAGCATTAACATATTATACCGTTATAAACGTTTATTACATATATACGTATCGTCAAGCAAAGCAATGGATAGGGCTATGTGCGGGGTTTCCCTGCGTGATTGAATCAGAAATGAGGAGATCCGCAGGAGAATTAAGGTCACCGACATAGTCCAAAAGATTGCTAGTCTCAAGCGGCAACGGGCTGGACACATCTTTCTAATAACTGACAGCCAATGGGGCACAAAGGTCCTCGAATGGCGACCGCATACCGGAAGACGTAGTGTTGGCAGGTCCCCCACTAGGTGGTCCGACGATCTGGTGAAGTTTGCGGGAAAAAGCTGGATGCGGGCAGCGCAAGATCGATCGATGTGGAGTTCTTTGGGAGAGGCCTATGACCAGCAGTGGACGTACGTCGCCTGATGATGATGATACGAATGGTCTATTTAAATAAATCAATCGCGTTATTAAAGACATGACTTTTCTGTTAGATTTGTACAAAATAATACATATTAATAACGATGCGTATATATTATTTTATTTATACTATAGCTACCAGTTACAATATAATATATAAGCTTCACCGAGGAAGACGATAGTTGGACATGATCTGTGGCCATTTGGAAGTACTTGCGAATGTGCTCGGGACTGAATAAAACAGCCCCCAGTATATCTCAGCGTAGCATTAGAAATGCCACGGTATTTTTTGGAAAAGAGATCCTGTTGCTTCTCCAAACGCTGAGGACGATTACCAAGGGCGTTTTAGCAGGTAATAATCTTTACTTCCCCTCAAAGACATGAAATCTTTTCGTAGATTTCCCCGAATACAAAAAAAGTATATAAGCTCTACATATAAGCTATAATCAGCCCAAGTTGAATATGTTTACAAGATGGATTGTTGCTTATTTTTAAGTTTATAACAAGACTATAATATAATACTTTAACTTATGTTATAACAAAAAATATAAGTATACGAAGTTTTATTGAAGAAGAATAACTAAAGCCTTTTCAACCACTTGGAATAAAATAAAAAATAGATATAATACTTATTTGCATAAACATACAATATTGTATGTAGACATGAGAGGTAATACACGAAGTATATAATATAGTGAATATACAATCTTTCTCACGTGCATACCGCGCATGACTGTTCCGACTGAATAAAGAAATACTTCAACGCACCACCACCTGCCGGTCGAAACGCGCACAGCCGTTCCAGGGTCATTTCTTAGTTATATTCAAGTGATTTGTGAAACAAAATCAATTGGGGAACAAGATCTATAGAATACATACTCCAAATACTTACAATTTCATCATCATCATCATCAGCCGACAGACGTCCACTGCTGGACATAGGCATTCCCCTAAAGATTCCCGCCTCGATCTAGAAGGGATTTATATGTTGGATTTGGGCCATTATCCACCACGCTGGCCAAATGCGGGTTGGCGGGAGCTAGAGCCTCGTTTGTTGATTAACAGGGTGCACCACGAACAGGTGAGATTAACTTGGTTCCCGTCAGTTGTTGTACGGGAATCCTTACAGTGCTTACAATCTGGATAATGCAAAATCACTATCGACAAAATTGGCACTTTGGTACATTTTATATTGTTTGACTAAACTATGGAATGAGAATGTGCACCTGATGATAAGTGATATGCTTGTATATAATAAATGTAGCACTCGTGAAAATTACACAGCATGACATTGTGCTCTTTGCCTTGAGACCTTAGATATTAAATATCGTTACCCCAATAATTTCACCAACTATAGTGCCCTTCAAATCGGAACACATTCACGTTTGCACATAACCGTATAGCCGCAGAAACAGACCCACATGGAAGCTCCTAGACCTACAAGCTACCACCAGTAGTAACATGTTATAAATTATGATTATTTACTTTAAAGATATTAACTATAACGTTATTTTAGTTTAGCACAGTAAACATTGAGAGTAAGTAATTTACTGACCCTTTAGTACTATGAATATGTATCTCTACTACTGATATTCTGGTTGCCGACGGATTTTTCTGCCATCAAGTCACAGTTATCCAAACTATATTCCAGCTAAAATTGTTTGATAACGCTGATAGTTATAAACAGTGCATAATTCAACATAGCAATTAATGTGTACTTAATGGATATGTTTTTTTTATTACACACTGATGACATGTGAAGGATATAATATGTACACCGGCAGACTTCCGCTAGCTTGATAAAAAGACGACTAAGAGGAATTCATCAAGTTTAACAAAAGGGCAGCAACTTTTCCTGTGACCTTTACTAATAAATTGCTCTCGGAAATCGCGTGCCGAACATGGCGATTACGGCAATTACCCTCAAAATTGGGGAAGCTATTTTTAGGAGACGACGTCAAAAAGTTAAAATAATTAATCATGTAACATGGTTTAGCTGGCTATCGTCTATTAGTTCTAAATAGTAATATATAAACATTAGGAGACAAAAAAAAATTGTGCGAACATCAAAAATCAGAAATGACAATTCCAAAATCAGTGAGAGCGTCTTCGAAATTTATTATGAAATAGTATTATATTTCGCAACATCTTCGTTTATAATGATCGCCATTCAATAATTATTTAGCGTAAGCGCCGAGTGCTCTCAAATCGCTTTACAATACAACGAATGAAATACGCTCAGTACTCTAGGAACGGAAGACTCAACTCCCACTGGATACCTAGCGGTTCTGATATCCACCACCAGCCGTTAGACAATTTCCGGATAAGCATTAGAATGAAAGTGAACACTAATTTCCTCAAATCTAACTGCACTTTCACAATAATGGAAAGATGTTACGAAAACAAGGTTGTAGGTTTAAACAGCGTTATCAAGAATACCAACAAAGAATAATATCTCTATATAAGACTGCTATATATAAGTACCAAGTCCTAAGAATAATAAATGTCTATATTAGAAAATAAATTAGCAAAGACAAGACAAAATTAAATGTGACAAGAAAGCAGTTTCAATTAACATTTTATGTTACCTGTCAACTTCACTGGCTGTGATTTAGAATTAGATTTGCAATTTAGATTTGAAATTTGTCAGAAAAATTTCTGTCCAGAAGCAACCCACCATTCCTGTTATTAACACCCCAGCAACTCACTTTGGGGAAAGAATTTTGTAAAATCCATTCTTAGCTTTTTTCTAAATGGCAGAAGCAATATCTCTACTATATGTTGAGTTGTCTAATAATTTTGGAGATCTCATGAGGTCTCAATGCATCTCTGGATATCTCCTATATATGTAAATAGATAAAAAATGTAAACCAAAATTATAACCACTAAATTTCAGAAATAGAATGTGTATAATTATTACATACAAGTTATAAGTATTTCTGTAAGAATATAGATATCAATCACAATTTTTTAGAGCCACATTCCATGTTTTGGAGTTGCAAAGTAAAATATTTTCTGTACTTCTTCCAACTCAATAATCCCACTTGTTCTTAAGACATGAAAATGTACAAAATATAAACAAAAATTACATTTCATACAATTAATAAGAACAAAAATAATTTTTCAGTGTGAAGATTTGAAACTTACAAGTTGGGAAATATTAAAATTTAAAAACATAATATAATAGTTTTTACAATAATTAATATTATCCTTTAATATTTTCCTTTTATTATGTAAATAAAGTTATCCTTTACAAGAGTCATTCTCATATACATATGATAGCGTTTTCTTTTGATAATCATTTATTGATATTGTAGAAATGTTAGTCACATATATTTAAGATAAGATGTACTATAAATTAACATGTAAATAAATATTTTGTCTGTAATGTAACACTTTTAGTTTTATAAAAATCTTTGCTAAAATTATTGGTTTGCATATTTTGAACTAACCTCTGTGAAAGCATTACACATCAAAAGTAGATGTAAAATTTTATAAATTCTGTAATCTTTAATTCTATCAGATTTGTTTCATTGTAATTTTTCATTTTATATTTTATAATATGCTGTATTTTTTTGTACTATGATGAAGTTTGTGCTGCTAGTTCTCATAGCAGCTTCATCAGACTCAGGGCTCACGGATCTGGTACCCATGAGCGAAATACTATGTATTAAGATCCTCATAGCTCCATATCATCACAAGCTGTGATGTGTACTATGATCACATTTACTTCACTACAATTTAGTTGTATGTATACATTTTGCACTTCTAAAGTATAATACAATTATTTAATATAAACCCTGATCTTTCTTCTCATATTTAATCCATTTAAGTTTGTCCTAACTTTTAAATTCATGGTATTTTTTAAGAAAAAGAATCACAACAGGAGTATTTCCAATAAGTATTTATGAATACATGTTGACTTAAATGTGATAACATATGGGAATTTAATAAACAATTGCTCTTAGTTGCCTTCTTGTCAAGATGAATATTGATATAATTTTTATATAAACTTGTATTAAAATGTCTATTTACGTATAATTGCATATACAATAATGTTACTGTGTCCTGATGATTTATTTTTGTGTTATCTAATGATTACAATTTACTTCGTAACTCTCGCTTATCGAGATAAAGCCTGTTTATGTTCGCAATCATTCGGGTCAACAGAGCTTTTCACGTGTCTCTCCTATTTTTAAATTTATAAATAGTAGTTAAGGAGCTAACATTTCGTTTTGTTCATTGTTATGAGAGTAATATTTAAACAACTTTATAGTTCCTGTAAAAAAAAAACATACATGAGAAGGAAGCCGACCAAAATACTAAATCTATTGAAGTGATATTTTTGGACCAACTGCCAATTTTACTTTTGGTCTTGTTTCTGTTACCGCTCAAAAGGCTGATGACTCACCAAATTGTTTAAATTCCAACGATGCTAGCGGGAAGTAGAACCATTATTGCACGGCACGAAACAGAATCAGGATACCACCCCGATCACTCACAAATTCACAAGGAACGCTTAGAAATAACACAATTTTACTAACAGCACTACAAAAAAACAAAAACACAAATAAATAGAAACTAAGTAAATACAGTAATTGTTATAAGAAATACGCACTTCTTCACATAAAAACCGATGGAGTTTTACGTAGAAATACCATCCTAGCTGCTTATTCCTTTCATTTGTTCGACTGCTTCAAGGAGAAGCGGGGGCGGGAGCAAAGAGTCCAAGAAGACAAAAGGGGTTGCACTATAAAAATTTTAAAAATTAAAAATAAAATCTTTAAGCTTTGATTAAAATTTAAATGTATTAATATTCGGTATCGAATAATACATAAATCTATATATAAAAATAAACTCCTTATCGATGTTATTCATTTACAAAAATTTTGTGAGCAATTGCCTTAAAAAATTACTTTTTTAATTAAGCGTTCGTTAACATAAATGTAGATATTTCTTATGATAAACACTAACAGTCTATTTTGTCTTATATTTAAAATATATAAGAAATCGTTTCTTTTGGTTTTTTGGTCCACATTTTTTAATTTTTTACACGAATGTTAACAGTTAATCGTGAAAATAGATAAAAAATAAATGAAATGTACACTTATTAATATTTATGACAGTAATATTATTAAACTATTTTTTTTCAAAAAATTTAATATTAGATAATACAATTTTAAAAGTATTGTTGAACAGTATTTGTTGTTTTATTAGATATTTGAAATTTGACATTTAGTTTAAAAGTCTCCTTACCAAGCCATAAAATTATAAAAAAAAATAATATTAATGTATTAGTTTGACACTTGACATGTACTTTTTACGTTTTTGTTGATCTTTGAGCGATTAATTTGTTTTTATTAATAATAAATATAAACTGAAGAATCTAAAAATGTCCCGAGATAAAAGTGTTTGGTTCGCAGAAGAAATACTTTTAGATGCAAAATTAATAAATTTTCAGTTAGAGACTGGAGAATGGGACGCCGTAGAAGAAATGTTGCGTGCCGAAGCACAGTTGTCGAGAGATGTAGAAACCGGACGATTACGACCGTAAGAATCTAATAATTCATTGCTTGAATTACGTTCTACGTTGTAAATTAAAAAAAAATATTGTTATTATACGTCACTCATTAACTTTTTTGATTGTTATTTTTATACTTATTCCTTCATTCCAGCAAAAAAGCATCTGAGTACACATTACGTTTGATTGCCGAAGTTTTACATATAATGAGGCTTGATGTAGAACAAGCGTCATACAACCGCAGTACTCTCGCAGTTGCTGAACAATGCCTTCGGCTAGTTCGCTCATGTGCAGCTGCTGGCACAAAAATGCAAACATATATCTCAAAGGAACTCTCAATACTTGACTCTATGCTTATTTTAGCTACAGAGTATCAGCATCCAAGTGTAGAGATACTTAATGAAGAATTACAAAAAAAATTTGAGTACTGTATGACTGTTCTCATACAGACACTTGGGAACCTTGTAGTCAACAACCCTTTTAATCAGATTATGATTTGGAATAAATTTGATGCAATTATCTTAAACTGCTTAATTGGACAAAATGATAAAATTGCATCTGCTGCTGCAATGATTGTTTATAACATACTTTTAGGTCAACCAAATGTGTTGCCTGATGATGTATCTTTATTAAATTCATTAGCTTACATGTATAATAATGGCAACATTGAATACCCACATCTGATTATAGAATATCTAATAGGAGTAGAGAATACTTACATAGAAAGACTATATTCTAAATTGGAGCCAGAGTGTCGTATGTTGGTGTTGAACTTGGCATACAATATTTTAATGTCAACAGAATCTCAGGATATAAATGTGTCTGTTAATTTTGTAAAATTTATGGCTCATGAGTTTAAGAACAAATCAGATTGTATTCTAAAGACAGTTGACAAATATGTGAATAGTATTGAACCTCAAGAGGTAGTGTTTTTACTTGAAATAATAGCTACTGCTTCTAGTATGGATGCCTACATGGATTGTTTGCAAAGTGATACTTCATTATTTATTAACTGTGCATGTAAGTAATTCTACTGTATTATAGTAAGGTTTACATAATGTAACTGTAATAAATTATTTTCTAAATAACAAGCATTCGTGAAGTGGGACAATAAATTCTATATTTCTTTTATAATATTGATGTATACCTGATAAAAATCACAATATTTTTTAAATCTTTTCATCATAAAAATTTTTTCAAATCCAATAGGCTCACATTTATCCTAAATTTCACATCATATGTAATAACAATAAACTGTTGGATGCAGAGTGTACTTGCCCCCAAATATATTTAAAAAAGGCACTACTTACTATTTGTTTTAAATTTATTTTGTCTACTTTAGTAAGTTATAGTTGCTAAAATTATAGTGTAAATTATATTTTTGTAGTTTTACTTCGTGCCATACACAAGCTGGGTAAGGAGAGTAATAATTTCTTTTCATCTATTAACAAACTTTATGAAGCAACTGGAAAACATCTGATTAATGATGAGAATATTTCTTCAGTTAACGTTCAACAGCAAAGTAAGTTCATTTATTTTATAACAAAGAAAATTTGTTGGAATGATGAGTACTAAAAATATTTTACAAGAGTACTGTACATTATTATGATTTAACAGTGTTTCAATTATTCTAATAAAATTTTATAGATATTATTCTATTATATTACAGATCCTCTTTGTAAAAATGATTCAGCAGATAACATGCTGTCATGCAATGAGACTACATCAGAGTGTACAGAATCAGAGAGCAGTGAGCAGTACTTTGAATGTAATGAAAACCCTCCATATCTAGATAAAGTGGATACATTGAATACTATAGATAATTTACCCTTAAAGTTCATTGAATCTATGCCAGATCCAAAAAACAGAAGTCCAGAGTGCAATCCCAATGTTAAAATAGATAATGATTTGACTAAAGTTGCATTTAAACGGAGTAGTTCAGTGCCTAAAACTGATGAGCGCATCTCTTTACCAAGTAGAAGAATAAGTCTAGAACATAAAATTGATATGGGAGATGATAATGAACCACCTTTGATTATTGATTCTCAATCGCCATCAGGTAGCATGAACACCATAGCAGAAGTTATTCCAGTTGGATTACAACCTAGGTTGGACCTACAAGACAACAGCAGAACGGACTCCCAAGAAAGTTCTCCTAATGACCCTCCAACAGAGATACATGTACCAACTGAAGTCAAAGAAGTGAAAGCATCACCCAGTGAGATATCACCACCACTATCCGATACAGTGCCTGAAACTGAATCACAAAAGCAATCACCTGATACACCAAAAGAAGTTAAAAAAAGTCAGAATTTATCAACAGACTTCGATTTAAGTGAACAATTACAGAAAATCTTAGGTATCTCATCGGAGAAGACCCGAGGTGATGCAGCCAATGTTGAAAAGAAATCAGAGCCTGTGAAAGAAGTGAAAATTACAGAAGAGATTCCAACCACTAAGATACCATCAGTTAAAATAGATTCACCAGAGACCCATAAAACAAGGTAAGAGTAATGAAATTATTTATAAATATAATGTAAATTGCATTTGTTTACTATGAATTCTTACATCTTCAGTAATTTTAGTACTCTTGAATATTATAGTGTTTTTGTAAGAATTGTCACAAGTTAATTTTTGCATTGTCCGATGCTTGACGAAGATTGGGTGCAATTGACATGAGCACATCAAAAAAGGCAGTTACATCAGTGGAGACGGTGGAACGACATGTCGCATTCGGATTCAAAGCGGCCTTGGTGCGGACACTTGCCAATTTATGTTGGAAACATCAAGAGAATAGGAAACAGGTAAAAACTTGCCACACCAATAAATAAGTAATAGTAATATTTTTTATATATAAGGATGCAAAGTTAAAAAGTAATAACAAAACAGCCCTATACCCTATAAGTATTTAAGAGGCGTGCGTTCTATCCCCACTGAGCTTGAGCTTCAAGGCGACATCTTGAAAACTAACATGTTCTAAGACCAACCTGCACTTGGTGAATATGGTGGACATATGGCCCTGACTCTCTACTTATGGAAGAAGGCCCGTGTCCCAGTGGTGGAAACAAGGTTGTCAATTATTTTATATATTATTTTGTTATTCAAAGTGACCAGTCAGGCGAGAAATTCACCTAATGGTATGTGATACCCCTGTCCATAACAATGTGGTGCTAGTTAGGATGATAAACACAGCACCACATTGAGCTCTTCGCCTTGAAACATGAGTCTTGTTAGCTCAGTACTTCACTAGCTGGTTGGCGGCGGAACCTAAAACCAGATCCATCGCAGGGAGTCGGAAGAGTTTTCTTTCTTGGCTCCCATGACCTCTGCGTGATGGATTCGGGGAGATTCGTTGCCCAGGTGACAGTAGGACGCCGGGAGGAGGCCGCGCTGAGTGTTCCGGCGTGCCTTTGCAGAGGTGGAAGGGAGTTCTTCCCTCCCGATGTGGAGTTGCATAGTGCAGCCGGCGCTGTCGGGGTCGCGGAGGTGTGCGAGAGCGTTCCCGTGATCCTGCCATAAAGTGACGAGATGGAACATCGTGGGGGTTTTAGTCGGTGCAAGTCCGACATAACCTGTCTTTGTCTCCCCGCGGGCGGGTATGCGAAGGGATTTCCCCCACGTAAAAATATTTCACTAGCTGTAACGCCTTTCAAACTGAAACACAGTAGTATTTGCACAGTACTATTTATCGGCTACAGTAGGCGCTGCGGTGGTACCTACCCAGACGGACTACAGCGTCAGGAACCTACAGCCAACAACAGACTACTAACAAAGATCTATCTCCAATATCAATAATTTCTTATATTTATTATTTTATTTTCAGATGCGTGAGTTAGAAGTCATACCCGTACTTTTGGACTGCTGCAACATTGACGCACGCAATCCACGTATCCTTTCGTACTTAAAACCATTCCTTTATAAATCTACCATCAGTAAATTATTATGGTGAAATCGGTACAAATATTAATTTCATCATAATAATGTACTGGTGCCACTTCTCTGTTTTCCGAGATCATCAACGGTACCATCACAACATCTATTTCTACCGCACAACACTAGTGTGCAAATATTGCGGTATTGCAGTTTGAAGTGTTTTAAGTAATCATTGGGCTAAGGAAGCTTAACAACATTTTGTTTCGCAAAACGATAGATTAATAAAAAAAATCAATTTTAATTCGTCCCTAAGACTTGCCTCAACACAGGCGAGAAAACGACAAACTATCGACTACTTTCTCGCTCAAGAAACTTAGATACACACCGTGTGTATGAATGAAATAGATATATGAACGGGTAGGCCTGCCTCTCTACTAGTTCTGTCGCAACGACAAGAGTCTTAGTAGCTCCGATCGAGCTCTCCCGAGTAGCTCGTTAGCCTAATAGAGCGTGCGGCCTTCATTCCGACGCTCGCGGGTTCGAATCTCGGCATGCACCGACGACTTTATTATTTAAGTTGTGTACATTTGTGAACTTTAGTAACAACAGCAAAATACAAACGGTGAAGGAAAACATCGCGAGGAAACCTGCACATGAATTAGGATTCATTCTAAGGTGTGTGTGAAGTCACCAATCCGCATTAGGCCCGCGTGGTGACTGCGGCCCATCGCTCTTATATTAAGGGTAGGCCTGTGCCCCAACAGTGGGGACGTAAATTGACTTATCCCACACTTGCCAAAGTCCAGTGACAAAATACCAAAGCTACACACTGCTTGCTAACTCGTTCGTAGTTGGTAGCTACACTCTTTTTGTTCATCGTCAGAAGTGAGCCAAGTGCTTTAATATTATAGTAATGATATATCTCAATATAATTTATTACAGAAAGTGTTTATTGTTACCAATTTTAACATCCTTTAATAATCCTTATAACAAAACAGTTATAATGCAATGGGTTATATTTGCAGTTCGTAATTTATGTGAGAATTGTCCAGAGAATCAGGTATGTACCAGTCATCATTTAATTACCTTTTACACATCATCATCATCTTAACGGATGACATCCATTGTTAGATAGGACTCTTGTAAGGTATTACACAAAACTGTCTTGTGCTGTTTGACTCCAGCAGGTTTTACACATTGTAGCTGGAGAATTGCTAAATTACTACTAGTGATTATTATACACACTCTTGACAGAGTAGTCGTGGTCATCACTTCAGGTGTTGGTCGCAAGCTAATAATATAATACCTATAATGGTATTATATTATGACTATGTCAAAGATGGTAATTCAACTCAACTGATGAATGTAATAGATGTTTTATAATAGTGCATTTTTTTTATTCTATGAAGCGACGAGACGAGGTGGACGCTCACCTAACGTTAAGTGATACGCTCGCCCATAACAAAGTGGCCTTTCTTGAGATTTTATACACAGCACCACATTGCGCTCGTCGCCTTGAGACTTAAGATGTTAGGTCTCGTTACCTCAGTAATTACGCCGGAGTAATTCCCCTGCAAACCGGAACACAGCAATGTTTGCATCTTCCTAGATGGTCTCCAGCAACGAAAACCTACCACCAGTCAATGTGTTCAATCAGTGTCTTGTGGAATAAATTACAAGAGACTAAATTGAACTGTAGAAAAGTTGTCCTATTGGTAACTGGTATTTCTTTTCGACTCATGATGCACGCTGCACCGATATTGTATTATTTTAATTCTTCCAAAAAAAATGTTTTTAACAATGATTTTATTACAGGAGGTTATATCGAGAATGACGCTACAAGGCCCGGTAGATAATGAAATATTACACGAGATGGGTTTAACCCTTCACACAGATTCACAAGGAAACTCGGTAAAACTTGCGCCATTGCCTCGAGCGTAATTGCTAAATGGATATACTGGATAAAATATTATCATTTATAATCTATATAACCAATATAAATAATATTTACGTATCAAATACACATTATTAAATAGCAGCCTTTTAAAATATGAATTTTGCTTTTCAAAGATCTATTGCCGGGCATCAGTTGAAAGGAATGGCTGACGATTGAATTGGTTTTCTCAATCAGATAGTCAAACTGCAGTTTGAAGAGGGCACCGAATGATTATGATTGCCGAGGACCGTCGCGGTCTACCACAGCCCATATAACTTCCGCCTAACAGTAGTAACCAAATATTACTGTATTTTGGTTGTCATAGGAAAAGTGTTTACGGGAGTAATGCTAGAACTTCTTACGTCTTAAGTTGACGATCACAATCTGCTAAAATGAAGACAATGTACACTTTAACCAGCACCATTGTTAAATATAACAAATTAGTTAACGATTCAATGATGTAAAGATTTATCCAATCGCCATGATAATAAGTAACTATTTGTGTTTATAGCATTTCTATTATTACATTCAATAATTCACAACTATATTAAAATAGAGATTATGTCTAAAGTAATTATCCTTAGGCTTAGACAAAGGTCACCGACGTATCCCAAAAGATTGCTAGACAAGTGGCAGTGGGCAGGGAACATTGCTCGAAGGACCGACAGCCGATGGGGCAGTAAAGTACTCGAGCGGCGTCGGCATACCGGTAGTCGTAGCGTTGGATAATCTCCCACAAGGTGGACCGACGATCTGGTGAAATTCGCGGGAACCCACCAAATGCGGATAACGAGGGACCGTACGACGTGGAGATCTTTAGGAGAGGCCTATGTCCAACAGTGGATGTCTATCGGCCGATGATGATGACGATGAATTATCCTATATACAGTCATGCTAAGGCAATTTTAATAATTGATTAGCTTATACTGCTATTCAGTCATTGATGTAAAAGAATAGTATATGTAATGGTGGACATAAAATATATGTAGGGTGGCGCAAAAGTAATCCTCCTATCAGAAAATGCTATAAATTTTTCCTGCTAAAAATAATCCACAAGAAGAATCAAAGTTTTTCATATTTTTTTTTAAATTACAGCCAAAAAACATCGGAAGGTTATTTTTGCGCCACCTTGTATACAAGGTATTTTTTCGCCACCTTGTATACCTTTTGCGCCACCCTATATATTGTTAGTACACCTGTAATAAATTACATAAAAGATAGTTGAAGTTTTATTTCACGAACAAAATACTTCTACTGTAGAGGCATATTCCGGAGCCATGATACAGGTAGGTAGGTGGGAGTTTTGATATTTTAAACAATTTTTTTTTTGTTTCCGTGGGAAATCTTTGAAAGATATTTTGCTTCTGGGGAGAAGTCAGGGTTATATGAGATTCTTACTCACTAAAACCTCAGTGCTCTGCATCAGTGCATTCCGAGAGGCTCCGGGATCTCTTATAGTATGCACCGGTTCCCCTCTACACTTTCTGTTAAACGTCTCTGAGGAGGAGGCTAACCCTCCTAGGCACCATCACTAAGCCATGTGCTGTCCGACGCAGGTTCGCTAGTTGAACGAAAAGGGCCCCCACCCTCAAGGCCCGCAAAAGTCCTAGTCCCTTTTACTCGCCTTCTACGACAGGCAGGGCTTACCTTAGTCCTATTCTTACTAGCCTGAGACTACAGGGCTGTGATTTTTTTTCTTTGGACCTACCTGACTACCTAGTAGTAATTATGCTTCCATAAGGGCATATACATTTTAGGTATCATCACAATCATAGTATTCCCGACAAGCATGCTTCACAGCCTTTTTTTTTTTGTTATACTTGGGGGGGGGAGAAATAAATTCCTTTGCTTAACTGCCCTCACGGGGGCAAAGAAAGTTTATGACGGTTTTATACTGACTAAAACCCCTACGATGTTCCATCTTCATCATTTTACAGCGGGGCCAAGGGAACGCTTTCGCACTCCTCCACGACTCGGAGAACGCCGACTGCATCGCACAGCTCCATCTTGGGGGAAAGACCCTTCTCCCTTTTCACCACTCTAAAGGCACGTGGAAACATACAGTACACCCTCCTCTTGTCTTCTTATCGTGACCTGGCTAACGGATCCCCTCGAATTCGTCACATAAGCTATGGAAGGGCCAAGAGAGAAAACTCACTGTGGCAAATCTGATCTTGGGCTCGCCGCCAACCATTATACGGCCGCGGAGAATAGAGAGAACGGAAAAACGCAATACCGACACTACCCTCCGCGACTCCACCACGGCTGTGAAGGCGCACATAGGTGAGGTCACGGAGCTCACCTGAAGCGATCGCCTCGGATCGGTAGAGTAGGTTTCTCTGAACTTCACCGTAAGTGATCAAACCACGGCTGAGCCTCACCGCTACAAGGCAGTGATTTGTTTAGGAGACGCTTCACCACTTACTGCGTCATCGTCGCTTAACACCATGTGAAACTGGTTTTAGTCCATTATTAATAAAAAAGATGAAGATAAAATTTCCATTACCATATCACTCCAAAGAGGCTTATAGAATAAAGATGCACTTGATAAGAATAAAATTTTAAACTTGCTGATAAAAAAAAAATTTCTGTATAGTATAAGTTATGGACAATGGATTGTTAATTTAAAGTATAGTTAATAACACTTGATCGAGTAGCATATTAAATAAAACAAGATTAAAATTGACATCGCCGTTAGGAAGTTGTCTACAAAACAACCTCTTTTTATGGTGAAGGTTAGTGGTTAATGTTTTCTATTTATATATACTTTATTCTTTTTAAAACACGAAATAATGGTTATGTCCGCAGACATCACCACCTGATATGCGATGTGAATGTGCATTAATCTACTCATTAAAAAATATTACTAAACTTGAACACAGCAGGAAGTGTACATTATCTACGACAACCGTTTTTGACATTTCATCACTATATGTCATTTTTTCAGACGTTCAAAAGTTTTTAAATCTCAGCATTTGCACATTAAAAATGGTGAAAATAGCTCTTCAAATTAAAGCGACTTTAGAATGCATTGAAAAATTGTACACTAATCATCCTTACTATCAATGGTTTTTGAAGCTGAAATGCGGTAGTTGTGGCGAAGTTTCAGAGAAATTTCATGATCTTACTGAAGCCGAGAAAATTCCGCAGAAGCATAATAGATCAGAGACCAACCTGTTAATTAAGTGCAAGTTGTGCTCCAGGGAAAACAGTATAGATGTTATTGAGGGAAGCAATGGTAGAGCTTAATAATTTAATATTTTTTCCACAACAAATATTGATAATTAAATAATAGGTAGTAGTAAAACGTATAATTTAAAAGAGCTTCTTGGTTTATTTCCGAGGGTCAAACAGTGGTGAGATTGGTTCATGGTAGGGTTTTTACTAACAACTTTAGCTAGCTTCTAGCCTCATATTGTGAATTTGTTGCCATTACAAGTATTACTGTGTTGTGGTAGTCAATATGTGAGTGCCAAAGTATTCTGAGTAAACACTTCAACATTCATAGCCTCATCATCCTTTAATAATATGAGAAATTGAAATAGATTATTAGCCGATTGTAGTTAAAAACAATATTTTATGACAAAAACACTTTTTGGTTCTAGAAAATAATGCTGTAAATTAAATTACACAAAAATGTAGCATGTTATAGTAAATTTATAAAAAATATCTATTATCTTTTTTCTTTATTTAGAAATTCAAGAATATAAAGTGAAACTCAATAATTATAGGAACACTTATGTATTTCTAGGTGCATATATAAACAATGATGTGGGTAAATTCAAAACAATTGTTATATTTGACTGTAGAGGAGTAGAACCTGCAAATTTTGAGCCTAAATCTGGATGGATAGCTGAGTCTGAAGATAATGGTAATTATTCACTCCACAAATGTGGCTTTATTTTATGAATGCATAAATGAATATTCAACTTATAAAAAAATACAAGAATGTCTTTTAAATGTATGCTTTTGCATTGGTTTTCCAATTTATGCATATGCATTTTATGCTTTAAATTATTCTACTTTTCTCTAGATATCATATTGTATCTAAAGATACATATCTTTTTTTTTAGGAAAAAAGTTTGAAGATGTAGACCTATCGGAAAAGGAATGGGTGGATTATGATGAGAAGAATCAGAATTCTGTTGGTGTGTATGAGTTGGAGTGGCAGTTTGTTAAAGTGAAATAAGTTTATATAATTGAACAAAATATTTTTTACTTAATAATGTACATAATTATAATAAGAATGTATTTTTTTTAATTTGTACTGAGAGTATGAATTAGCTATAAACACACTTTGTTAATATAAATATTACTCATGTATTAAATACCTTAGTATTATTTATAACAACAAAGATATTTTTCTTATTATAACAAAGTTTGTGCTGCTAGTTATATTGAAAACTATTCCAGCTTCTGGCTCGGATCTGGTATCTGCGAGCCCTGAGTCTGATGACGCTATAATAGGAAAAATTAAGAAAATAAAATTAAAATTACACAGAACTATATTTATTTCTATCTACATATATATAGTATGATTACATATATGTGTGTAAATAAACTTGCATACAGGGTGAAAGGTAATAGGTGTAAATAATCTGGAGCGGCTAAAGTATAGCTTGTATACTATCTATCTATGTATGGAATACCCCCTCCATAAACAATGGTTCTGGAGTTATTATTTTTTAAATATTATTCAAAATATTCCCGATTTTCTAGGAAATTATTAGATGATTATATTTCTTACTTATTTTACACAAATTTTAATCTAATAATTATTGTTTATTCATTGTTTTATTAAATAAAATTAATAATCATCACTTAGAGGCTAAAACTTTTAAATTAGGTTCCTTGAAACTCGTAACAGGAAAAAAATAAGCCGTTTTACTTACATTTTTATTTAATCTTAAAACTAAATTTTATTTATAAAAAATACGTATAAACCAGATAAGTGCACTTGACTTCAATACGTATCCGACATGGTATAAGAAAGTACATAAAGTTTCTAAAATTTAGAAAAAAAACTCTTGTAATAAAATCAAGTACAATGAAATATCAAACTGTAGACTCGTAAAAGTAGACGCCGCGCGGGCCCTTAATTAGATACTTTTGTTTTTGTTGTAACACGTGCGAGCTTATTGTTGTCGTTTTAGATATTGAGTTCAGAGTAAAAGTTTAAAGTAACAATTAATTTAAATTTTGCTCAAACTGACGGCCACGGTTCCTGATACAAGCACGAAGCCTTTTCCTTAAGTCAGATGGAGTGACTCGCCCTCTGAGCTGTTCTCTTATTTTGTCAGCAGCGACGATGGTGCGTGACTTTAAATCTTCTAACGAGTTAATTGGTGTCGTGTACACTAAAGATTTCATGTGACCTCATAAGTAATAATCGCAAGATGTTAAATCAGGACACCTTGCGAGCCACGGTGTTGTTTCTCGCAGTAGATTTATCATCAAAGTAAACTTTTCCTCACAGTAGACTTACTCGCAGTAGACTTACTCGCAGCAGACTTACACGCATTAGACTTACTCACAGTAGAACTACTCGCAGTAGACTTACTCGCAGCAGACTTACACGCATTAGACTTACTCACAGTAGACTTACTCGCAGTAGACTTACGCAGTAGACTTACTCGCAGCAGACTTACACGCAGTAGACTTACTCGCAGTAGACTTACTCGCAGTAGACTTACTCGCAGTAGACTTACACGCAGTAGACTTACTCGCAGTAGACTTACTCGCAGTGACTTACTCCCAGTAGACTTACTCGCAGCAGACTTACGCAGTAGACTTACTCGCAGCAGACTTACACGCAGTAGACTTACTCGCAGTAGACTTACTCGCAGTAGACTTACTCGCAGTGACTTACTCGCAGTAGACTTACTCGCAGTAGACTTACTCGCAATAGACTTACACGCAGTTGACTTTTCCACGCAGTTGACTTTTCCACGCAGTAGACTTTTCCTCGCAGTAAACTTTTCTTCGCAGTAAACTTTTCTTCGCAGAAAACTTTTCCACGCAGTAGACTTTTCCTCACAGTAAACTTTTCTTCGCAGTAAACTTTTCCTCGTAGTAGACTTTTGCTCACAATAAACTTTTCTTCGCAGTAGACTTTTCCTCGCAGTAGACGTTTACGCACAGTAAACTTTTCCTCGCAGTTGACTTTCCACGCAGTAGACTTTTCCTCTCAGTATACTTTTCCTCGCCGAAAACTTGATCGCAGTAAACTTTTCCTCGCAGTAAACTTTTCCTCGTAGTAAACTTTTCATTGCAGTAGACTTTTCCTAGCGGTAGACTTTTCCTCGCAGTAGACTTTTCCTCACAGTAAACTTTTCCTCGCAGTAGACTTCCTCACAGTAAACTTTTCTTCTCAGTAAACTTTTCCTCGCAGTAGACTTTTCTTCGTAGTTAACTTTTCCTCGCAGTTGACTTTCCACGCAGTTGACTTTTCCACGCAGTAGACTTTTCCTCGCAGTAAACTTTTCTTCGCAGTAAACTTTTCTTCGCAGAAAACTTTTCCACGCAGTAAACTTTTCCTCGCAGTAAACTTTTCCTCGTAGTAAACTTTTCATTGCAGTAGACTTTTCCTAGCGGTAGACTTTTCCTCGCAGTAGACTTTTCCTCACAGTAAACTTTTCCTCGCAGTAGACTTCCTCACAGTAAACTTTTCTTCTCAGTAAACTTTTCCTCGCAGTAGACTTTTCTTCGTAGTTAACTTTTCCTCGCAGTTGACTTTCCACGCAGTTGACTTTTCCACGCAGTAGACTTTTCCTCGCAGTAAACTTTTCTTCGCAGTAAACTTTTCTTCGCAGAAAACTTTTCTTCGCAGTAAACTTTTCCTCGTAGTAAACTTTTCCTCGCAGTTGACTTTCCACGCAATAGACTTTTCTTCGCAGTAAACTTTTCCTTGCAGTAAACTTTTCCTCGCAGTAGACTTTTCCTCGCAGTAGACTTTTGCTCACAATAAACTTTTCTTCGCAGTAGACTTTTCCTCGCAGTAGACGTTTACGCACAGTAAACTTTTCCTCACAGTTGACTTTCCACGCAGTAGACTTTTCCTCTCAGTATACTTTTCCTCGCCGAAAACTTGATCGCAGTAAACTTTTCCTCGCAGTAAACTTTTCCTCGTAGTAAACTTTTCATTGCAGTAGACTTTTCCTAGCGGTAGACTTTTCCTCGCAGTAGACTTTTCCTCACAGTAAACTTTTCCTCGCAGTAGACTTCCTCACAGTAAACTTTTCCTCGCAGTAAACTTTTCTTCTCAGTAAACTTTTCCTCGTAGTAAACTTTTCATTGCAGTAGACTTTTCCTAGCGGTAGACTTTTCCTCGCAGTAGACTTTCCACGCAGTAGACTTTTCCTCTCAGTATACTTTTCCTCGCCGAAAACTTGATCGCAGTAAACTTTTCCTCGCAGTAAACTTTTCCTCGTAGTAAACATTTCCTCGCGGTAGACTTTTCCTCGCAGTAGACTTTTCCTCGCAGTAAACTTTTCCTCGCAGTAAACTTCTTCGCAGTAAACTTTCCTTCTCAGTAAACTTTTCCTTGCAGTAAACTTTTCCTTGCAATAAACTTTTCTTCGCAGTAAACTTTTCCTCACAGTAAACTTTGCCTCACAGTAAACTTTGCCTCACAGTAAACTTTTCTTGCAGTAAACTTTTCCTCGTAGTAAACTTTTCGTCGCAGTAAACTTTTCCTCATAGTAAACTTTTCCTTGCAGTAGACTTTTCCTCGCAGTAGACCTTGCCTCGCAGTAGACTTTTCCTCACAGTAAACTTTTCTTCACAGTAAACTTTTCCTCGCAGTAAACTTTTCCTCGCAGTAGACTTTTCCTCGCAGTCGACTTTTCCTCACAGTAAACTTTTCTTTGCAGTAAACTTTTCTCGTAGTAAACTTTTCGTCGCAGTTGACTTTCCATGCAGTAAACTTTTCTTCGCAGTAGACTTTTCCTCACAGTAAACTTTTCTTCACAGTAAACTTTTCCTCGCAGTAAACTTTTCCTCGCAGTAGACTTTTCCTCGCAGTCGACTTTTCCTCACAGTAAACTTTTCTTTGCAGTAAACTTTTCTCGTAGTAAACTTTTCGTCGCAGTTGACTTTCCATGCAGTAAACTTTTCTTCGCAGTAAACTTTTCTTCGCAGTAAACTTTTCCTCACAGTAAACTTTTCCTCACAGTAAATTTTTCTTTGCAGTAAACTTTTCTTCGCAGTAAACTTTTCCTCGCAGTAGACTTTTGCTCACAATAAACTTTTCTTCGCAGTAGACTTTTCCTCGCAGTAGACTTTTCCTCGCAGTGGACTTTGCCTCGCAGTAGACTTTTCTTTACAATAAACTTTTCCTCGCGGTAGACTTTCCACGCAGTAAACTTTTCTTCGCAGTAAACTTTTCTTCGCAGTAAACTTTTCCTCAAAGTAATCTTTTCCTCACAGTAAATTTTTCTTTGCAGTAAACTTTTCTTCGCAGTAGGCTTTTCCTCGCAGTAGACTTTTACGCACAGTAAACTTTTCCTCGCAGTTGACTTTCCTCGCAGTAAACTTTTCCTTGCAGTAGACTTTTCCTCGCAGTGGACTTTGCCTCGCAGTAGACTTTTCTTCACAGTAAACTTTTCCTCGCAGTAAACTTTTCCTTGCAGTAAACTTTTCCTTGCAATAAACTTTTTCTCGCAGTAGACTTTTCCTCGTAGTAAACTTTTCCTCGCAGTTGAATTTCCACGCAGTAAACTTTTCTTCGCAGTAAACTTTTCCTCGTAGTAAACTTTTCCTCGCAGTTGACTTTCTACGCAATAGACTTTTCTTCACAGTAGACTTTTCATCGCAGTAGACTTCCTCGCAGTAGACTTTTCCTCACAGTAAACTTTTCCTCACAGTAAACTTTTCCTCGTAGTAAACTTTTCCTCGCAGTTGACTTTCCAAGCAGTAAACTTTTCCTCGCAGTAGTCTTTTTCTCGCAGGAGACTTCCTAGCAGTACACTTTTTCACGCAGTAAACTTTTTTCTTAGTAGACTTTTCCTCGCAGTATTGGTGTTGTGTACACTAAAGATTTCATGTGACCTTATAAGTAATAATCGCAAGGTTTTAGATCAGGACACCATGCGGGCCACGGTGTTACTCCGCCTCGGCTAACCCATTGCTGAGGTAAAGTAGTGTCTAACCACTGTCTTACGCCGAGCGAAAATGCGCGGGACAACCGTTTGCTGGAACACCATTTCTCTTCTGGTTTCCAATGGTATATCTTTCAGATAATTAAAAAAATTATTTCGAAGAAAGACTTCGTACGTTTCTCCATTTAAATTTTTGGGCAAGAAGACTGGACCTATCAAGTAAGTATGAATTATGCTCATCCATACGTTTACGCAGAATCTTCGCTGAAGAGCTCCTTCTCTAATCACGTGTGGATTTTCACCTCGCAGAGCCGAATAATAACTATTATGAAAATTTAACACCGTGGCTCGCAAGGTGTCCTGATTTAACATCTTGCGATTATTACTTATGAGGTCACATGAAATCTTTAGTGTACACAACACCAATTAACTCGTTAGAAGATTTAAAGTCACGCACCATCGTCGCTGCTGACAAAATAAGAGAACAGCTCAGAGGGCGAGTCACTCCATCTGACTTAAGGAAAAGGCTTCGTGCTTGTATCAGAAACCTTGGCCGTCAGTTTGAGCAAAATTTTAATTAATTGTTATTTTAATAAATCTCTACAGTTTGATATTTCATGGTACTTGGTTTTATTACAAGTGTTTTTTTTTTTCTAAATTTTAGAAACTATGTACTTTCTTATAACTTGTCGGATAGGTATTGAAGTCAGGTCATATATGTGCCTTATACGTATTTTTTATAATCATTTTTTTTAGATTAAATAAAAATGTAAGTACGACGCCTTATTTATTACTGTCACGACTTTCAAAGAACCTAATTTAATAGTTTTATCCTCTAAGTGATGATCAATTATTTAATTTAATAAAACAATGATTAAACAATAATTATGACATTAAATTGGTGTAGAAATAAGTAAGAAATAAAATCATCGAATTTTTCCCTAGAAAATCGAGAATTTTTTGAAAAATATTTAAAAAATATATACTCTAGAACCATTGTTTTTAATGGGGTATTCCATACATATATAGATGGGATACTAGCTATACTTTAGCCCCTCCAGATCTTTTACACCTATTACCTTTCATCCTGTATAAAAGGAGATGGAGAAAGGTGAGATAATATTAGATGCAGAAGGGTTGAAGAGGTGGATAGTGCTACAGGAAAAAGATAAGGGGGTACAAATTAATATAAAAGATATTTTGATTCTGAGTCTATCTATATTGATAAATGCCTATTGTGGAGCCAATGGCTTTCAAAACATTCGATCATCTCGTTCTTGCATCCATCCCAATAACCTTTATGAATGAGTTTCTAAAACACTATAGGAAAACAATGGAAAAAAGATATTACTATCATCTCTCTCTATTCTGCGATGAAGTTAATTATTTTAATTTGGATTTTTTTCAGTAATTTATAATTTATTGAAAAAATCCAAAATACGGTGATAATGCCGTCAGAAAATTTAAAAGAATCAGTCGTACGTGCCATATTATTAAAGGGCATTAAACAGACCACCTTAAAACGATATTTAAGCTAGCTGTAACAAATATAAATGTAGCAAGACTGGATAACTCAAGCGTGAGAAAAAAAGATTACAGGCGAAACGGTATATCTGTGTATGATATGTTTGTAAGAATTATTAAAAAGAGGGTCCGATCCAAAACAAATGTAAATGTTTCTGTAACACCAAACAAAGAACTGGTCCAGTTGACTGATATGACTTTTAATCGATGTTTACATTCGAAATCGTGTCCGTCGTGATAATCACTGGTGCGTCAATGGATGAGTATGTAATGAGGAAAGGGAAGTGTCTAACGAAAGTGAATATGTCGCGGTCCACTTGCTTTGAGAAAACGTTACACGCGTTTATGAAAAATTTCTTCCATTCGGCAAAACGCATTTCAAAGACGTTTGAAAAAAAAATTGCAGCGGCTGCGATCACTTTTTCAGATACGTTAATTTATGCGGCTGTGGACTTGCGTGACTATTCGCAATGTATAATTTTTTTTTAAAACGACTGTTACTATCACTTGTATAGTAACGGCAATAATTAAGTACTTCGTATGGGATTCCCTGAGACATACTATTTTTTTTTTATTCTACGATGTGACGCGACGAGCAGGAGTATCACCTGATTGTAAGTGATCTCCTGCACATAACAACATGGCGATAGGATGGTGTACACAGCACCACATTGTGCTTATCGCCTTGAGAGCTAAGATGTCAAGTTTCGTTATGTAATTTCACTAGCTACAACGCTCTTAAAAATGGAACACAGTAACGTTTGCACATTAGTGTTTATCGGCTAGAGAAGGCGCTGTGGTGGTATCTCCCAAGACGTTCTCTGGCAACAGAGACCTACCACCAACTTATTTGCAGTGCAGAATCACACCGGTATAATATTCATATTTCAGTCTTCCTCAAGAAGTAGGGCGAGTTCTGTCAATGTCCTCCAGATAATAAAAAAATCTATACTACTTACACCTTTTTTTTTTGAACAGTGCATATGATGTTGGTTCGTTTAGCGACTTTTATAAAAACATCGATATCTTATAACATTCTATTGTAGAAAAATCTATTCCTAATGAAGAGAAATTCGATCACCTAATGCGACTTTCTTGTCATGGAATAACTATGTATTTTTTTAATTTTACGAAGCGATGAGATGAGTACTTTCACCTGATGGTAAGTGATAAGCCTGCCCATAACAACGTGGCGCTAGTTATATGCTGATATACACAGCACCACATTGTGCTCGTCACCTTGAGACACATGTTGTTAGGTCTCGTTACCTCAGTAATTTATAGCTTTAGCGCCTTTCAAACTAGACTGGACTATTTGATAGCAGAAGTAGGAACTGCGATGGTACCTTCATAGACGGTCTCCGAGAACAGCAAACCTACCACCAGTAAGTAATTTTTATGAATATTGTTTTTACTGATGGTAAATCTCTATTGCTGGTACCTATCTAAGTACCATCGCAGGTCCTATTAATGCTTCCAAATAGTAATATGCAAACATTACTCTGCTATAAAAGGCGGCGTAGCTAATTAAATTACTGGGGTAACAAAACAACGTTTTATGCCTCAATACGTCCTCAATGTGGCGTTATGGGTATCATCATATCACAAAATTGTTATCCGTAGGTGTGTCACTTACCATTCGGTGAATGTCGTATTAGCGATAAAAAAAAATTATAACCTACGAAATGTTGAATACACTTAATTGCCTCTATGTTAAAGCACATTTTATATAAGATTACTGTATTGCTGAAAAAAATTAGGATAAAAAAGAGAAAATATCACAGCATCACTCATTTACTCGTACACTGCTTTTCACAGTTTACATCCGCGCTACTACTACTCTATAACGTACTATACTCTCTACTACTGTACTCTATTATGATAAATCCAAGACATATAGTCTAAATAAATGTAATAAATAAAATCCATTACTCCGGTCAAGGCATCTCTGTAGAAGTGGTTGACCTTTGGTTGTCTGATCGCGACTGAAAACCGGTGAAGCCTGTATTTCCGTGCACAGTGACAGTGTGTTCCGGTGTGTTTGTTGCTATTTCATCAGATGTCGTTATTTCACTGATATACTTATCACCACCCTTGCTCATGTACGAGCGGTCCTCCCCCAAAATGTAAGGGTGGTGAACATAAACGGGGACTTCTACGGGCACCTTTACCGGCACCTTAACCGGTATTTTTACCGGATAAGGAATTTTCACTGGATATGGTACCTTCTTTTCCACCGGGTATGGCTTTGGTATGTATACCGGTACCCGTTTCTCAATTTCAACCTTATGAGGAACGAACACTCGTACAGGTACCTTCTTCTCGACCTCGACGGGATAAGGCACTCTCTTCTCGACCGTCACAGGAACTGGATGCGGCACTTCCACCGGATATGGTTGCAGATATGGTACTCGAACTCCTACGTGCTTTATTACTTCCACTGGCTCCTTCACCTTCACTTCTACAGGGTAAGGCACCTTACGTTCGACCGAATACGGCTGTGGAACTAAAACTTTTACAGGCACTGGGTAAGGCACTTTCTTTTCAACCGGTACAGGTACAGGTCTGTTCACCGGCACCTCGACTCTGATCGGATAAGGTACTTTTTTCTCTACCGGATAGGGGACTGGCTGTAGCACTTTAACTTCAACTTGTTTGACCATCGGAACATGATGGATTATCGGGTAAGGTTTAGGTACATACTCCTTTTCGACAACTTTGACAGGAATGGGTTGCGGGACTTTAATCGGCATCGGATAGGGAACCTTCTTTTCAACTGTTACTGGATACGGCCTATTCAATATTTTAACCTTCTCAATCGGTACAGGAACGGGCACTTTCTTTTCCACCGGATAAGGTTTAGGTACCTCGACTTTGTATGGAACTTTGACGGGCTTCGTAACTGTTTTAATATATCTGTGATGATGATGGTGATGGTGATGCTTTATTTTTGTCACAAATTTCGTTGGGTAGAGGCTTTGTTGTGGTTGCAGGTCCGCGACAAGAAACTGCGCTGGTGAGTGCAACCCTCGCGAACTGTAAGCAGAATATACATACGGATTCAGTTGGCGTTTCCTTTTAAAAAATACCATCTTTTTCCTTTCCAATAACGGTGCTAATTGTTTCGCGGGTTCGGTTGCTGGTAGTATTCCATAAGAGTTAAGGAACAGCAGTTGTTTTCTCGGTGTTAATAGTAGCTTTGGTTTTGAATAAATAATGTCGGATCTCTTGCTTATCGGCGTTTGGGCCTTTTGTTTAAATATTGGGTAATGAGTGGGAACAATTGGTACCCAATCATTTTCATCAAAACTTGGGTTTGGGGTTGTAAATTTTTTTTTAGGTACTCTTGTTACTTTGCGGTAACCACGAGTCGTTGGTTGTGCTGTTGTAGTTTTAGTTTCGTTGTTTGCTATGTTTGTAAACCTAATTCGGGTATTTGTGCTTTTCCATAATTCATAATCTGATGAGGTGGTATTAGTATAAATTACAATTTTGTTTGTTGTGGCACTCGTGTTAAGAGCTGTAGCGTTCATCTTTTCTAGAATTCTCTTGGGCCATATTCTTTTTGTTCGCAACAATCGTGTTGTTGTTGTAGGAGCTACTGTCGTTGTGGTTGTTGAGTAAATATTTGCCGGTGGTCTGACAAAATCGGATCGTATACCGTTAATGGTTTGTACTGGTAAACTCAATTTTTGACTTTTCTCTATGTATGGCTTATTAGTTGACGCTGCAAAATTAAGTGGCTTTCTCGACTTACTGGTATAATAACGATTTCCTGGTGGTAAAGGTATAACACGTGGAAACCTAAAAATGGAGTTTGGCACTGGGTGTAAGTTAATGGGCGATATTGGATACAGATTTTGGGAAGGAAGTCTCTTTATTAAACCATAGTACTTTTGTGGAATGTCGAGGTTTTTTTTCTGTTTGCCGGTAGATCTTATTGGTGGTTTGCTGGGTGGCCGCTGTTCGGATTGGTGTGTGTAGTTGGTTATCGGAGTTTGGTTTGGTCGGGACGAGGAAAAATTTACGTACTTTGGGCCTGTTATAATTGTCAGAGCTTTGTTCTTCATCTCCTCAGCTATTTGGTCCGTATCGTGTTTACTTTGTACCGTCGCGCCACCATTATTGACGACGATCGCTAATGCACTGATCAGGAATGCCGTCTGAAACAAAATTATTCATCATCATCATCATCCTTATCAGCCGACAGACGTCTGCTGCTGGACTTAAGCCTCCCCCAATGATCTCCACATCGATCGATCCTATGTAATGATCGATACGCCGAGAACTTAGGACAGTCTTTTGTTGGAGTTAATTGGAGGGAATAGGGCCGTAACTAACCACGCTGGCCCAGTGCGGGTTAGTGCATAACAAAATTATTGTGCCAATATAACTAATTGGTTACTATACAATTGATGTATTTTTTTTAAAAAAATTGTACATCTTTGGTAACAATTAGGTTATTAAAATGATAGTGCAACATATACTTGCAAAGGAAAATTTACTGAAGTTATTAATACAATTAAAAATTGAGTTACATTTTGTTTTATATGCCAATAAACATCCAATATTTTGTTCTTCGATCAATAGTAATAATGTTTCAAATATGTCAATTTGTCACATTTTGTTCATTGGTACATCTAACGTCCAGAATTTATGTATTGAATAATATATAACATGCACTGTAAGAAGTTAACTATATACTATTTATAGATTTCAGACGAATAAATCCTGAAAATATGAACGTGATGAATAATATAAGAGGATATAAGACATTTCAGTTTTATATAGTACCTTGAATTTTTCTAATCAAATAATGTTATCGGAAAAAGAATATCAATTACTAACAAGTACATTTTTTATTTATTTTTTAAAAGTGTTACTTATTTATGCAAACAGATATTAAAATAATAATATAATATTCAGTGAAATTAAACGCATATGAATTACATATACTAGTATGAAATTTCATCCAGTAGGCATTTCTAGTTGTTGTAAAATGTTATAATAATAAAATTATTACTTAACACTTTATATAAACATTGGTATTCAACCTCTTTCCTATTATTTAGCTCGAGGATACCAGGTCCGCTAGACCTGAGTCCGATGAAGCTGCTATCGTTGTCAAAAAAACTAGCGGCTCAAACTTTATAAAAAAACACTTTCCTATTGTGTATTTGTTCTATAATTACCTTACTATGGATAATGTACTCGTATTGTATCATATCTAACCACTGTCGCGTTATCACCATTTATATTTTATAACACCACATAAACCACTTTCACTATCACCGCACTCAAGGGTTGATTTGTTTTTTCTCGCGCATTTTATTTTGTTTTATTCTGTAGTGTACCTACCGATATATGTTGCATAGTGTAGAGCGGCGGCCATTCGCGTACATATACGCAATGATTACTCTAAGGAAGCGTTACTCACTTAAATAGCGTCCGTATCAGCGGTGGCCGGGACAATGACTTTCTATAGCAGTGTTAATATAATCATTTTCTTCCATACTTCATCATATTATTGCTCCTAAAAAACCACCAATGAGATTATTATAGTCATAGAAACTACGGAGTAAACAATTTTATTATATCCATTAATAAAAATCACCAAATTCATATAACTTACAAATTTCAATGCTGGTAGGTCTTTGTTTTTTATATTGTTATTTTTTTCTGGCTCGTTCCTCCGGGCATATTTGGGCCTGGGCTTTATTCTTGCCTCTGTAGAATTTCTTGTTTATTTAGTTCCTTCTTTTCTCTTCCCCTTTCTTTCCATTCTCATCTTTCGTATCATTCTTTGTTCTCTTTCTTTCTCTGTTTCTATTCCTTCTTTCATACGTTGCGCTCGAAATAAGGGAGACAGCCGCTCTTTATTATTTTCTCCTTAATCTATTACATTTCCTTATTCTATACAATACTTTTTGTTACATTTCTCTCTCTTACGTTTTATTTCTACATTTCTGTTCTTACATTTTGGTTACTTCTTTGGTATTTTTACTTATATTAGTCGATTTTATTTTATGCTATACTCTATTGTCATTTATTGCTTTAGTTATTACCTTTTTGCAGTACTGCCAAAAGGTCAGACGGCTGTGATCCTCCCTCATCAAAGAGGCGATCCTACTACCTTTTATCTTTTCGTTTCCCGTGAGCTCCAGATGGATCTTACAAAGCACTATGTGGGCTGACCTAACGTCCGGGAAAAACATCCGCGTGGTAGACGCCGTACTACCTTCCACATAGCGCCTGTTCCACTCGTCGAGCGTAGCTTGCCTAAGCTGCCGCGTGTTAGGCCTCTGTGGTCGGAGACCGTCAAGGTAGATACCACTGCCGCGCCTATCGCAGGCGACAAACTCTAATCTGGAAACATTACCGTGTTTCGGCTGGAAGGGCGTTGGAGCCAGTGAAATTACTATGGTAAAGAACTTCTCAGGCGATGAGCGCAATCTGATATATATATATCATTCTAACTAGCGCCAAGTTGTTATGGGTAGGTGTATCACTTATACTCTAATGAACATCCTGCTTGTCTCATCGTTGAATTGAGTAAAAAAAAAGGTAATTTTGTATTTTAATACATACGTATTAATAAGTAACACACATTACGAATTTAATCCTTTTTGCACCACGAAGCGGCAAGACGTACAGAAGATTCATCTGATGGGAAGTGCTACGACTGACCACAACAATGTGATATACTCGTACACAGAACCACATTGTCTTCGTTGCCTTAAGACACAAGATGTTAAAGCTTGCTACCTCAGTAATTTCCTTATTTCTATCAAATCGAAACAGTTTTTACATTAGTGTTAGATGGGAGAAATAGGCACGGCAGAAGTATCTAGCTAAACGGTTTCCAGTAACACATACTTACCACCAGTGCCATAAACAATCATTCGGAATAAAAAATCTTAAAACCTGATTTTTTTCTACCTTCTACAAGAGACCAGATTATTTTCGCGGTTAACAGCCAGCCTTCAGAAATGAAGAGGCAGGAGAGCAAGAAGAAAAAGAAAAGCTTTTTTACAAACGATAAACTGCTTTATTTCTATTAGGCGGTCAAACGTTTTAATCCGGACGCGACATACATTTTGTTAAGAAAAATTGTAAGCTTTAACATTTTATGAAATTATTGGTAAAACGTAATTATCGTCGGGAATATCGGTTACCCAACAAGCTTCCTGCTTCCGTTGTACTGTAAGTATATTCTAATTAAAGAAGCGTCGATAATTGCACAACCCAGCAAATTTTACACGCAAACAGATTAAAGTATTTCGTGTGAAGAGCAATAATACTTCATGCGAAGTATTGCTTTTTGTTATTTTACTGCACGATACAAGAAAGTAAAGATTATATAAGAGATCAACAATAAATATTGAAAAATGTATAATAATTTCATTTCACACGCTAAAGATTTTCCTTTTTTAGTCACTGACAAAGCTAGATTCTTGATGATCTGACACTGGGCACGAGGGCCTGAATCCACGGCCTGTTACTGACAAGGCTCTTGTCTCCTCACTTATAAAATCAGCTTAGCTATATCATTGTACTTGATTTTAACTGTCGGTATTTTTGTTGCTACAGATCTACTTGGAAGAAACTACTTCAAAGCCTTCTACTACCGTCAAACAGTAGTATACAAACATTACTTCGGTCCCAATTGAAAGATGCTGTAGCTAGTGAAATTACTAAGGTAACAAGACTTAACATCTCAAAACGACGAACACAACGTGATGTTTTACTGGTACTGCCCTCTGTTGTCGGAGATCGTTTAGATTGGTACGATCGTAGCGCCCATTTCTTCCACCTAACAGTACTATGTAAGCATTATTGTGTTCCGGTTTGAAGAGCGTTATAGCCAGTAAAAATAGTTGGGTAACGAGATTTAACATTTTATGGCATGAGACGAGCGCAATGTGGTGCATTTTACATTATCTTAATTAGCGCCACGTAATCATATAGGCGCATAACTAAATATTCTCCAATATAGTTAGGAACAGACATTACATAGGTTAACTGCTTATATAAACTTCGCTAATATAGTAGATATAATTCTTTACAACGTAAACGTATTTTTTTTAAGCATTTCATTGTATGTTCATTAAAACAAGCGCAGTATAATTTGTGCGTGATCATAACGTAGAATACATTTTAATGTGATAGTTGGTACATGTACATTTGCCTGCCCGTAATTTCAGAATTTTCATTCAGCTCGATACAAAAAAAACACAAGTAGAAAAGATAATTTATTCATTGAATCTCTTTCAAAATCTTGAGCCTGTATTTATCATCGGGGAACCTCATTTTCACTATCTGCCGGATCTCTTCGCAGACGAAGCTCTGCGATACAATTTTATCAGAAAGCCACAACTGTGTTATTTCGATTAACTGGGCTTTCAGCAATTGGGACATTTTTGTGAATTTGAGCCAAACTTTAATTTTAGTATCCAGTTCTATTTCCTCTATGAATAGGGAAGTAATACCAATGACAGTGTCTTCAAAGCGTACGGCCAACATGTACACCAACTTCTCGCTTATCGGCTTACCATCGGCGAACATTCGGTCCAACATTGCTTGGCACAATGTTTGGGCCAACGTGCACATGCAGTGCTCGTACATGCGTACAGGCAATATATTAAGCCAGCAGCTCTTCAAATCTTTCAATATTGTTAAAGAACTGTTAACGGCTGCATCAACAGTTTGGTATGAATCATGTGTCCATGGTAATTCTGGAAATAAAAATTATAACCTAGTACATAAAAAGTTATAAACCTGATAAGATCTCTAAAAGTTATCGATCGATGTGGAGATCTTTGGGGGATGCCTATATTAAACGGTGGACGTATATCGGCTGAAGTTGAAGATATACAAATAGTAAATACAAAGTATATAGAGGGGTGTAAGGGGTCCCGCACAACAACTCACGAGACCCAAGCCAACCTTACCTACTCATGGTACACCTTGCTAACCAACAAATGAGGCTCCGGCTCCCACCAACCCGCATTGGGCCAGCGTGGTGGAAATTGGCCCAAGTCCCTTCGTATGAACACTTACAAACGACGGTCCCTGGTTCCCGGCGATGCGGGCAGCGCAGGACCGATCGATATGGGAATCTTTCGGGGAAGCTTATGTTCAGCAGTGGACGTATATCGGCTGATGATGATGATGACGATAGCAATAGTAGTAACAGAGAACAGTAGTGAACAATAATAAGTTTAAATTATGATGATGACTGAACTGATGAATGGATTGGATTCTTTCAATTATAGGTAAGATCATATCTTTTTTAAATATTCCATTGAGGTATTGGCAGCAGGTTTCTATTGCAGGAGGCTTTCTAGGTAAGTACCGCCGCAGCTCCTGTTTCTGCCGCTAAACAGTATTGTGCAAACATCACTGTGTTGCTGTTTGAAGGGTGTTGCAGCTTGTAAAATTACTGGGGTAAAACTTAACATCTTATATCACCGGGTGACGAGCGCTATTGAATTTATAAATCCTCACTACATGGATTTACAAAATATTTCTCATTACCAAAGTAATACTAAACCCTTTGAGATCAGCATACTATCGGATTGTCTCCAACAGGACTATGTATGCAAGGCTAACAACATTGAAATCAAATATAAAGTTGTCTTACCAGTATCTTCAATTTTTTTTGTAATTATATTTTTTTGAGACTCCAGATAAAGTGACAGTTTCTCCAAACCTACAACCCGGAGATCTTGTATAGACTCGACTAGTATTGTAGTGAGAAGATCAGCCAGAGACAACGGCAATATGTTTTGCCACGGTGGTCCTATTAGACTGTGCGCTAGATAATAGCAATTGTTGAAGAATAAAGCTAAAAAAAAGTACACAAATATTTACTTATTTTTTTATTTCTGTTACTGTAATAATATTTGTTGCAAAACGATACATATTTCTGACTGTTTATAAAATGTAGATATTAATCATCTTATGTTTTTGTTTATTAATATTAGTATCAGATATACTACCAATTCAATATAATGCCTGCTGTTAGAATCAATTTATATAGATTTATATATAAAATGAAATAAATAGTTAACTTCCACCATTCATTTACGTTTCCCTTAAATAAAAAAAATTTGTTTGACTACACACATTTTTGTAGTGGGTGTGTAAGCGGGTTCCCCACAACAACTCATGGGACCCAAGCCAACTTCACCTGCTAGAGTTGCCCTGCTAATCAACAAACGAGGCACTGGCTCCCCCAACCCGCATTAAGCCTGCATGATGGGAAACGGCCTGAATACTCACACATGAACCCCTATGTACAACAGCCCCTAGTGATCAGTGGTAGTAGAGGCCATGCTGACTCTAGGTGGAGATATTTGGGAGGCCTATGTCTAGCAGTGGAATAGGTGACTCACTTTTTTAAATGTAGTTAGCTTATTTATAGCATTTATTACTGAATAAAAAGTATGAACAACAGAAAAGGCCTAAACATTACATGGCTAAGTGCTACTTGAAATTTTTATTTCAGAAAGTGAAATAAATTTTTATTTTTCAGTTTTTTAGTGTAATATTTATGAAGTTGCACTTACCTATATCTAAAGGACAAAATTCCAAATTTACTTTAAGTTTTTCAGGTATTAAGCATTGGTACATCAGAGCAATATCCCTTATGTATATTATTAGTTGCATACTGTACTTGTCAGGCAGCTTCACACATTCTTCCAAATGTTCAAGTATGAGAGACATTATTTTCTGAACATTATTAGATATAACACATCTTGGAAGAAATATTGGGTTGTTTATTTCCCACAATCCATCTTTTTTGTCAGAAATCATACTACTATCAAATAAGGAGTCATTCAGAATTTCTGTAATGTTTCCCGCAATGGTAGTACCATATGATAAGCTTTCACCAAGCAGTGCTCTAACATCAGACAGTAATTTATCACATTTTTTTCTATACAATACACATTCTGCATCATCAATGTATTTATTAAGGGGTGATTCATTTGCTTCAACAAACTTAATATGAACAAGAAATTTGTTAAATACATCAAGCTCTGTAACTATGTTTTTATAATTCACGTAACTGCTGTCACATGATGGTAAGTTATTCTGAATGCAATCTTCAATTATTTTATTGAAAAACTTCTCTTTAATTGAATTTGCAAAAACTTGAATAAAGTTTTTATCATTCTCAAACTGTTGTCCTAAAGTTGATTGTAGGAATTCAAAAATGGCAGTTAAATTGTTGAATATTGTTTGGAAATCTGGCTTTTTTGTATCTTTCAAATCAATTTTAATATTGTATACAAAGGCCCCTAAGTGATCTTCCATGAAAATATCGCAGTTATGTCTTATAACATTGTGTAGTAATTTATCAACAAAAAAATGTGAAAATAAACCAAGTTCTGCATTAAGTGTTTCTGTAGCATAAAGGGACTTTAAAACATTTTGTTTGAGAATTGGATCGCTTTGTTGAACAGAAATAGAATATGTTATATAGTAAATACTTATTTCCTCAACCCAAGTAAATATCTCTTCCCATTCTATGCTAAGCTGTGCAGAGCATAAAGCTAACTGATTTTCTGCGTGGTTAATCAAATTAGCCAGCGCCTTGCTCGCGTTACCTTCGAACTTTAGCGTACCAAGTTGTTTTAGCAAATCCTTAATACTCAATATTGCGTCTTTGTAATTACATCTACCGAATTCACGACTTGCTTTGTCAAGAATTTGTTTACCTTTTACAACAATGCAAAAATCTTTTAAAAACAACATAGTCTCATTTAATTTCTTACAAGAATTACTGAAATCTTCATTAATCGTTTCCGATATTTCGTTAACCGTTGTTATGTCTTTTAAAAGTAGATCATAATCTGATAATATATTAGATTCACGATTTCGATAGTTATGTTGTTCCAAGCTTTTAGTGATTGTAAAATTACAATATGTATCTATAAAATTCTGTTGTACATCAAATGATAATAATTGTATTCGTTCAGTCAGATCTTTTAGCTTAGGAAGTAGTTCATCGCGTTGTTTTTTAACATTTTCTTTAATAACTTCATCCGCCTCGTGTAAAGTTGCACTTAATAAACTCATGTTTCGTTTGTTTTACTTTAATTTGTTCTTAACGTTAGATGTTAAACTTTCAAATTTGAATTCAAATGACATTTAGTAACTATCATGTCTTTTTTTTGAAGTCGAGCAAAGTAAGAATAACAAGTTCTGACAAGTATAGTTTGAAAGTGAAAAGTTTCTGTTAGATCATAATAAAAGATAAAAAAAGAGGATCATTTATTACTTAGACAAACTTTTAATAATTATTACAAATTTCTGAAAAAATAATACAGTAAATACAAATCGACGTATTCCAATTATAATTACTCGAATAAGAATAAATAGTTATAGTGGTCCTCAATATCTATAATATCTGTAAAAAAAATTAACTAGGATTTAATCAGGGAATATTCATGAAAACATCGATTTAAATACAATAAATAGAATAAAGAAATTATTACTTTTGAACTTCTCAACAAAGCATAACTACTCATGTACTTGACTATCTAGCAGAGGTGGTTGCCAATGTTTGTAAAATCGATCAAGGCTTGTAAGCAATTTGGATTTGTTAAATATTAAAGGGTGTTTAATTTAATAAAAAATGAATGATAATGAAATTGAAAACCTTAAAAACGAATTGGAGCATGAAAAAACTTCCAGGTATTTTTAATTAAAAGTTAGAATCAATTTGTATTAACTATTTGCAATTATTTAAAAATAACTTAAAAATTTCAAAATTAATTTGTAGTGAAAAGGTGAAACAGTATTTATATATTTTTTTATTCAAATAGGGAAGGCGCGGCCTGGCAGAATACGGAACTTGAGAAGCAAATAGTTTGTATGCAGGAGGAGCTTCGGAAAAATGATTATCCTTGGGATAAAGACGAGGACTTACAAAAAGAAAATGCAAAACATAAACAACTGCTAGAAGCTATAAAAACATTAAGAGAACAGTTGCCAATTCTCAAAGAGCGAATAAAGAATGCAAAAATTTGTGGACCAGGTAATATTTTCGTGCTCTCGCTCAAATACAAAAATAATCGATACAAATCGTATCAACTGCCTTTGGATTTGAACTCCACTTTGTATAATATCAACTTTCTATATTCGGCTCTTTTACTCCACTTTGTATATTCAGCTATGTGCATTAAATTGTTGTAACCCTGTATAGATCCCCCAACGGGTTCCCGCCTTGTCGTGGCGAACGGATTTAGTAACCGTGGACCGACACACGGTGAAGCGAAGTGGAACCCACCCGGCCGGCCCGCGGCCGCTCCAGGTTTGAGCACCGGTTGGATAACTGGAGCTTACCGAAGGGGCCGGGGGCCGCAGGTGCGGCTTTATGCTGCCTTTTGCGGCCAGCTTCAGGGGCCGTTTCGTACTGCCCTCTGCAGCCGAGGTGGGGTCGCGGAGGGAGTACCCTCTGCGACCAAACGGTGTCGCACCGGTGATATGGCGGTGATGGGGTCGCAGGAGAAGAGGAGTGTCGGTATTGCGATGCGGCTTTCTCTCTGTCCTCCGCGGCTGTTAACGAGTAGCGGCGGGTCCAACATCTCTCCACCGCAGGGAGTCGAGAGAGAATTTCTCCCGAGGCTTCCATGGCCTCTGGGCGACTGCAGGAGGCCGAGGAGGGGCCGCGCTGCATGTTCCGGCGCGCCCTGGAAAGGGAGGGTTTATCCCTTCTTCCCGAGGTGGGGCTGCGAAAGCGGCCAGCGCCGGCAGGGTCGTGGTTGCGAGCGAAAGCGTTCCCGTGACCCGACCCTGCCATCAGGCGATGAGGCGAAACATTGTGGGGGTTTTAGTCGGTGCAAGTCCGAAATAACCTGTCCTTGCCTCCGCGAGGATGAGTATGCGTAGGCATTTCCCCCACGTAAAACAAAAAAAAACCTGTATAGATCAGGTTACGAAGCATCCTGCGCTTGATTTTCCAAAACGAATTTAAAAGTGATTTTTTTTTCAAATTACTGTACTTTTCCCTGAAAATTAAAAGGACAAAAACTTATATTCAATGTTTTAAATAAACATTTTATTTTGCTACACATCTTTTGTTCGTGATTACAGATTGCAAATTGAAACATGATGACCTCAACATTAATTTAGACATTCTTACACCTGTAAGTATTTAAATAATTACAAATATCAGAATTTTTTAATGGAATCACTTTGCATACAATTAAACGTAAAATTAAGAAGGTATTACAATTTTATATTAATTGTAAATGATGCATGGTGGAACATAATATACAATAAAATTTGGATAATTTACTAGATTTGAGAAAAGATATTATTACTCTTGTTCCAGGCTGAGTTGTTGCGAACGGTGAAAAGATTTGAAAGGCTGAAAACAGATCTAATAAGCACACTTCGCAGCAAGGAGTGGCGCTTAGACTCCGAGTCCAAGGTCCGTACCTACTTCGTGTACCCTTATTAGTTTAAAGTCTTCAGTTATTGTATACTTTTTCGTTCACCATAAGTAGGAAAAAATATAAAGATTAAAAGCAAATATTAACATGTTAAAAAATTGGAGGTTTTAAAGCTCGAAGTCATCGCGTCCGCGTATTAGTAATTGGAAATAAGAGATTCCTTTACTATTAGTGTCCGGTAGATAGCTGAAGAACGCCTACGTTTTTATCTTCACACACATAAATATACACTTGCCAATAACTATGGCGTTTGTTGAAACCGTAATACGCTCATAGCTTTGGTACATTGCGTAGTATCCGTACTATACTTTTTTAAACAAATCTTTTTCTAAATTTTTTTTTTTTTTAATTATTAAATAGTGGTATTTCTGCCTCCTGCTTTAGGTTAGTCTGTATTGCAGAAGGCAGTGTCTTCCCTGTAAAGAACAGATTTAAGAACACTTGATTATAAAATGTACACATAAAACCTAACATAAATCAAGTTACTTCCATTGTTTCAGTTGTTCGTTCGAGTTAACGATCAAAGGACGTATCTTCAGAACGAGCTAATGATATGTCATAACAACATAATGCGTTTGCAGAGGAACGGAAGCTATTGGCAGTAAGTACTAAATTATTAATATTTATCTGATGTTGCAACACCAAATATCACGGCCACAAAGAAAATAACAAGAGTTAATAGCCAGGCGGCGTGAAAACATTCTTCTACCATCCAAACAACCGCTGGTTATATCGCTCTGATTAAAATGTAGACTTTTGCGTTCCATGCAAACGGTAAATGGAAGTTCCTCAGAGGATTTTTACAATATTAGAATTATCACTTTCAACCTGACTCAAACGTCAAAGTAAAATCCAACCTAAATGATAAATATCTCTTTAATGCTAGTATTGTAGTATTCCTAATCTCTCTGTGTAATTTATTGTTTATTTACTATTTCCGGATTATTGGTATTTCGTTCCAGGAATATTCCCCGTAAAAACGACGAGAGAATCTTGGACCCAAAGCGCGGTCCTATAAAGAAAATATTTTGCAACGAACGTCTTCCACCTATTGTTACGTAATTTTTTTTTCCATTTAATATTTACACATTGTTAATGGAAAGTAAACTATCAAAATATGTTTATTTATTTTTAATAGCGTATTGAAATTGCAATAATCAATTAATATTTATTGTCAATAATGTTAGTTGTATCTTTTGGAAGTATGTATTAGTTAATATAGCAAAAAAAGTACTTAGTGTTTATTTTGAAACAGTGTTTTACATAATGGTAAAATATTTTTTTTGTTTATTATTATATATCCGATTATTGATTACATACATAATCCTGATTAGTTAGTAATAATCGTCGAAGTTTGATGGTGGTAGTTCTTTGTTGCCGGAGACCGTCTAGGTAAGTAGTAGCCGCCAAATAGTAGTGTGCAAACATTACTATTTTCCGGTTCGAAGGGGGGAGGAAGTAGCTAGTAAAATTATTGGTGTAACAAGACTCAACATCTTATGTCTCAAGCGACGAGCGCAACGTGGTACAGTGTATATTATCCTAACTAGCGCCATGTTGTTATGGGCGGCCGTATCACTTACCATCGGTTGAACATCCCGCCCGATTCGTAACTTTAATTAAAAAAAATTGTGTCTCATAGGTAAATGAATTAATAAGCACTTAGCGGTTAAATTATTTAATAACATTAACGCATATAAAGTAATTTATTATAAAATAACTGGTTGTTAATTATTATGCAATGGATGGATTTTGTTGGTTATTTTAATAGTTTAACCGTAGATAACACGTACAGTTTAGGATACTACACTGCCGTAGAAAAAAAAAATTACCCAGTAAGAGATTACAAAAAAAAATATGAATATTATATTAAAGTAGAAATTTATTATCGAATACGTAATTGAGTGAAAATCACAAGTTGTCAAACAGTTGGTTTTTTCTGGAAAATAAAGCCTTTTGAAAGTATGTACCAGTGAGAGTTGGAGCCTTCACAATAATATTTTATCCATCACAATGGCGAAAGGCTATAGTTTCTAAGCATGTCCGTTGTCTGACGAATATTAGTTTTGCCAGAAGCTCAATAATCGTCGGTATGAAACCCATGTTAAAGAGATCACCGGAGAGATTGTTATCACGGCTTAACGCTTTTCAAAAAGTTATCTTTTATCTACAATTAAAGTTAACTTTTAGAAAAGCGTCTGATATAATCTGTAATAGTATTCCTAAAGAATAATGTCACAGTTTCTATCAGTCTAGAATGTTAAATGGAATAAAACACAATTTGTAAACATATATATATATATATGTCACTAACACATTTACTCTCTAAGCTCTACAAATCTAATAATCTATATATAAATAAATAATTAAACCACATTTTTTTTTATTTAATCACATTTCTTCGATAATCCTATTTTTAATAAACATTAGTTGTACCTTGGATATTTTGTGTACCTTGAAGGGAATTCGAAAGAAGCGCTCAAATAGTCATCGGAATCAGAGATATCATCGAATTGTAGAGGTTTTTGATATAATGGAGCTGTGAAAAAAATTAACAAAAAAAAATGATTACCAAAAACATTCTTTTAGTCTTCTCCAACTATGGTTTTATCATCTACCGATAATCTGTAATATTATACATACAAAAATGGTTCACATATATTCAATATCACATTCTTGATAACTATATTAATGGGAATGGGAGGGGGCGTGTAAGGAACCCGCACAAGAACTCACGGGATCCAAGCGAACCTCACCTGCTCGTGGTGTACGCTGCTAATCAACAAATGAGGCTGTGGCTCTCACCAACCCACATTGGGCCAGGGTGGTGGAAAATGTCCTAAATCCCCAATATCAATACGACAGAACAGCCCCTAGAATATCTCCACATACAGACAACATGGCCTCCAGTACAGCTGGGCGTACCGGAAGTCGTGTTGACTGCATGCGTAGATTTTTGAGAGAGGCCTTTTTCCAGCAGTGGACGCGTCTATCGGTTGATGATGATACAAATGAGATGGATGGATTAAAGCTTAATAGAGCTTTTTCTAATTCCACGACGTTTTGAAACGAACACAACGTTTACCTGATGTTAAGTGATACGGCCACCCACAGCAATATGTCGCTAGTTGACATACACTGCACCACATTGATAACATCGGCATGCGACATTTTTTTATAAGACGGAGCGATGATACTAGCGAAAAGATTACCTGATAGTAAGTACTGACATCAGTAAAGTAAGAAAATAATAGTGTTGCTTACGCGAAACACAGTGATGCCTGTCGATGTGCAGGCGCAGGTGTCTCGGGCAGGCGCAAACGTACCCGCCCGCCACATTAACGCACGCGTACTCGCAACCATGGATCTCCTGCTCGCACTCATTGATATCTGAATATAAGAATGGAAGACAAAGCCTTGGTTATAAGATGTGGTGATAGTTAAGTTTGTACAGTCGAAACCACTCGAAGAAACGCTTAGTCTAATCCCACTCAGTTTAGCCTCCAAGTGTTCCAAGATCTAACGGCTATCATAGACGTGTCTTATCCACCAACTCGCACTTGGCCGGCGTGTTGTATTAATGACCTTGATTCTCTTCTTCTGTTAAAAGGCGGTGAGTAAGCAGTGGGAACATTAAAGTTGTTTATTAATAAATAAGACAATTTTCAAAGCATTATTAAATAAAATCCTTTATGCAAATTAACAGTACCTTCGTATTAAAATATGTGTGTTATTTCACTACTGGAATAAAATCATTGATGTTATTTATTTAAAAGTATTTTCTTAAAATTATTGAAATTTTCGTTACTCCACCGATTAAACTTTTGGTAGATGAGAGGCGGTTCTAACCAGCGACATTCGATTCATAGAAATATTGGTTGTAAATCTGTTGATGGTTATTTATGCTGAGGTGCATTGTGGTAGGACTCTTGCCACAGGCTGTCTAGTTAGAAACCACCGCAACACCCCTTTCTGTCGCCAAACATTACTGTGTTCCGGATTAAACGGCGCTGTAGCTAGTGTAATTACGTAAGTAACGAGATTCAACATCTTATGTCTGAGGCGACGAGCACAGTGTAACGCAGTATATATCATCCTAATTAGCGTCACTTTGTTATAGGCAAACGTATCACTTATCATCAGGTGGAACATTCCGCTCGTTTTGTCGTTTATTTGAATAAAAGAATTGTAGTTTTTGAAATGGACTGGATCAAGGTATAATTTTTTTTTGTCTAAAAGCGAAGAGCGATATAACCAGGTAATGCGAATATTAGCGCCACATTGTTATGGGTTTATATATAACTTACCAGCAAATGAACGTCTTGCCCGTCAGATCGCGTCGTGTAATAATATAATTGGTGTATAATGAATATAGTGGGTTCCGTATACCTAGACAGCGCTGCCCGGCCCCGAGCGCGGAGTATCCGCGTTGACACGAGCACCGGTACCCGCCTGCCACGTTGGCACACACCTGCGTCGCGTGGCACCGGTTCGTCTCCACCGCGCACTCGTCCACATCTGCGGGCACATTTAAAGTCTAAATCGAAGTAAATATTTTTTTATTCCAAATAAAAATATTTTTATTTATTGAACATCATATCCCATACGCATAAGAAATAACAATAATAAACATTTATTTCAGGCCTCGTGGCCCATATAATGTGAAAAAAAAAATAATATTCTTAAGTTAAACAAATACTAGAAATTTACAAACTAAAATATAAATGCCTAGGACTTTTATTAATTTGTTTATTTATTATTAAAAAATTAATGACATTACTAAGCAAATTCTGCATGTATTTAAATTTTTATGTAAGGACTTAAGATTTGGCTGTATGGCTTAGTTGCATTGCCTTTCTCTTCGAGTAAAACCCTACTACTAGTACTACTCATATGTAAGGCTAAGATGAAGGTTTCTATGTACATCAATTTAGTACGGTGGTATGCGCAAATAAAAAAAAAGTTAGTTGTCGTCGTATCAATAAATGTGGAAAATTGTTGCCAGTAAAAAAAAGACAAAATGAATATGTAAACATTAATCTTAATTAAAGGGGTAAGTTCGCGTTTAATATTAATATATTTAATATGGATTCAGAATTTTAATTATTTAGTCTTGTCCAGAGTGAATGCCATCTACAAATTAAGGTTGGGCAATCAAGGCGGATTTAGACAATTTATTATTCAATATATGTATCATGTATCATAATGTTACTAACACAGCTTTTAAGCATAATTGTATCTAACCTAATATGGACCACGTATAGTTATCTGAAATAAATGATTTATTATTATTATTAAAAAATTGTTTAAGTTAAAATGTTTGATGCGTACCTTCGCAGACGTTGTCTGTTGCCATGCTGTTGTAACGGAATCCAGGTTTACAAGGCCCTTGCTGGCTGCGGTCCAAGTTATCCGTTACAATTACATCGAAGTAAGCACGTCGCGTTCCCGAACCTGCGGTTGAAACGATTAAATTTAAGTGGGGTGTTTTTTTTAATGTAATTATGACACGAAACGAACAGGACGTTCGCGTGATGATAAACGATACGTACTACTACGAACTATAAAAACGTAGCGCTAATTAGGTATTATATATACTGCATCACATTATGCTCATCATCTTAGACGTAAGATGAGTTTCGTTGCCTCAGTAATTACACTAACTACAGCGCCGTTCAAACCAGAACATATTAATGTGTGCACACTACCAATAGGCGGTAGAAATTGGAGCTTGGTAGGATGGTACCTACCTAGACGATGTCCGGCAACAGAGACCTACCACTAGTAAATAGTTATACGTCTAACATCTATATGTATATCTACGTAATCGTAGTCTTAAAACCTTAAGTGCAATACATCACGGAAGGCGACAGAAATACTCGTCTCTGTTCCTAAGCCTGCCGCCAAACGGGAATCTGCAAACATCATAGTGTTCCGTCTTAAATAGTGCTGTTGGAAGTAGAGCTACTACGCACCCTTCTATGAGAAAAGCTAAACACTTTTTCTGCTTCCCATGGACTAATACATTCTTCAATAAATTATTGAAGAATACATTAGTTTGCAGTTTTTATGACTTACCTCCTGATATGTAAAACTCCTCGAAGTCTATTGATCTGCGGCCTTCGTTACCGCCTGGCTGCATCTCGATTGTTGCTTCGGGTAAATAATTGTACTAAATAAAAAAAAAATCTATGGGTGACTTGTCACAGACTATAATGTCCCTGTAATCGGAGACTAGTCAGGTAGCATATTTCTGCAGCCCAATAATAGTAGGCAAAAATAACTGAGTTCCGCTTCAAAGAATTTTGTAGTTAATGACTGGAATGATAAGATTTATCATCTTAAAATCTCAAGATGTCGGATGATGCGTTTGATTTTTAGACCATCGATAATCAAAATAATAAACTATAACTCGCTAACTTGATAACACGGTAGAAAATACTTAGTACGACATCCTACCACCAAGCCTATACCACAACACGAGACACCTTACAATTACACCCTATAAATATTAAATCAAATTTTAACCACACAATGTTGATGAAAATAAGAAAAATAGAAAAATATTAATATTAAACTTTAACCTCTTTACAACTTTTGGTTAAAATATTTTTTTTTTTAAACAATAAAATTATGATTTGTTGACCATGATGTTCAATGTCATCATACTCACTGTTTCGTTACTTTCGTGGTCGGTGTACACTTCGCGGCTGGTGTACTTCGACCGCGGTTCACATTTCGGCAGGTTTAGACATTTTCGAATCTGGAAATGTTAGTATCAAAAGTATCGTTACGAAAATGAACCAAAATTCCGCAATTTCTTAAGGTTATGCTCCAATCATTTATAATCTGAGATCTCCTATATCATCTAATTTTTAATAAAATGAACAACACTCTTAGTTGTCCTATCGCCGGGAGTAGGGACCTCTCTTCATAAGGCCACAGTCAAGGTCATTTATATAGTCTAATACCCAAGTTGACAGATGTGACATGTCTACTAAAACTGTTATTATTGGACAGTGTCTGGGTAGGTGCCACCGTAGCTCCTATCGCAGGCAACAAACAATTGTGTAAAAACATTACTGTGTTATGGATTGAAGAAAGTTATAGATAGTGAAATTACGGAGACAACGAGACATCCCAGACGTCAGCTTTAACGAGATTAGTATGGCGCTCAAGCAGCTGGAGAACAACAAGGCGCCGGGTGATGATGGAGTTACGGCGGAGCTTCTGAAGGCAGGAGGGCGACCAGTGCTGATGACACTTCAGAGAATATTTAACTCCATCATACTCGAGGGAAAAGGCAAAAATTTTGATGCTGGGGTATTATGAAGCTTTTCTTCAAAAAGTGTAACAGGACCCGGTTGAAGAATTATAGGCCCCTTCTCAACTACGTTTATAAGCTGTTTTCAAGAGTCATGACGAATCGTCGCGAATGCAAGCTAGACGGTTTCCAGCTCCCCGAACAAGCAGGATTCCGAAAAGTAATCGACGAATCCAACCCGGGTAGGCAGCATTCAGGAAGCTACGCAGCATCTTTTCAGATACCGCAGTGTCTGAAGACAAAAGTATTCAACACGTGCGTGTTGCCAGTGTTGACTGCCTTACTATCGGCTTCATAAAAAAGCTCAAAGTCTCCCAAAGGGCAATGGAGAGAGCTATGGTCGGAGTTTCTCTGCGCGATAGAATCAGAAATGTGGAGATCCGCCGAAAAACTAAGGCCACCCACATAGCTCAAAAGATTGCTAGACTTAAGTGACAGTGGACAGGGCACGTTGCTTGAAGGACCGACGGCCAATGGAGCAGTAAGGTACTCGAGTGGCACCCGCGTACTGGTAGACGTAGTATGGGGAGGCCTCCAACAAGGTGGACCGACGATCTGGTAAGAATCGCGGAAATCCATTGGATGCGAACAACGCGGGACCGATCGACGTGGAGATCTTTAGGAGAGGCCTATGCCCAGCAGTGGACGTGTATCAGCTGATGATGATGATGATGCACGAAACAATATCCTATGTCTCAAAGTGACGAGCGCGATGTAGTGCAGTGTATACGTTCCTAACTAGCGCCACGTTTTTACGAGCAAGCGTATCCATTACCATCAAGTGAACGTGCCGCTCGTCTAGTCGATTCGTTGAATAAGAAAAAGCTGCTTCTATATTATGAAAGAAGTAATGGTGGTTAGTTGTGCGCTGTACCTGTACGTTGTCGCCGGCGCAGAGCGAGCGGCTGCGGGCGCGGCAACGGCGCGTACGCGCCTGAGTTCCTACGCCGCACGTCGCCGAGCACGCCGCCCAGCGCGACCAGCTCGACCAGCCGTCTTCCTCCTATACGTTAATATATACATACATTACCACACTAATTATTTATCGCATCGGCTACCGGCTTACGCACATGTACAATTTGTATAACGATAGAATCTTTCAAACATATTTGGCTAGTACGTATCATAGTCATATCCGCATTATTGTCTCCCGGTAATCATGTCTCATGGTATGATTTTCATTAATAAGCTCAAAATAAATAGTCTTTTCGATAAGTAATTTGTTATATAACAGTTAAACATATGTTTTATATATGAATATACCTGCAGAGTATCCTGCAAGTACCATGTCTTATTCATGTTGCTAACAGACTGGCCATGATAAAAGTTTAGAAAACGAAGCTAGGGGGGTAAAAAAAGATGATAAAATATTATTTACCACGGTTAAATATTTCATCATCATCATTATCAGCCCATGTTTATCCACTGCTGGATATAGGCATACCCCAATGTATTCCACCAAATGCGATTATCTTCTTCTCGCATCCACCCACTTCGAACCGCCCTAGTGATGTCGTGGGTCTATCTGGAGGGAGGGCGACCTCCACTTCTGCGGCCTGTACGCGGTCTCCACTCCAAGACTTTCCTCCAGATAGTTAAATATTTATAAACAATATATTCTACTTTACCTCACAGGACGGCATGTGACATTTCCTTTTGTCAATATCTGATCCTTTACACGCGCTCTCATCTAATAATAGTTTATCTGAATTTGATGAATTATCTGAAATTAAATAAAAAGTAACAGAGTGTTTTTTTACCACTTGATGGTAAGTTCGTGTCTATTTTATATACTGCACAGCATTGTGCTCGACACCTTTAGGCATTAAAAGTAATGTTACCTCAGTAATTTCTTATTTATACTGACAGTAGTTTTTACTGGTACCACCGCAGCGCCTATTTCTGCGGGTAAACAGTAATGTGCAAACATTACTGTGTTCCGCTTTGAAAGGCGTTGTAGTTAGTGTAATTACTGGAGTAACGAAATTCGCCATCTTACGTTTTAAGCGACGAGCGCATTGTAGTGCATTGTATAACATCTTAGCTAACGTCACGTTGTTATCGGCGCGTCTATCATTTACCATCAAATGAACATCCCGCTCGTCTCATCGCTTAATTCACTCACTCAGCGCAGGATCATGCTTCGTGGAACAAATTACAAGATATTTTGTCCAGCGGTGGACTTCAATCAGTTAAAATGGTGATTATGATGATGATATATGGTTCCGGAATAAAATCAGAGACTGGCGTGTTACGATGCCAGTTAACCTGAATATCCGGCACTTGCGTATAATAAATTGAAATACATTTTTTTTTACTCAATCAAGCGACGAGACGAACCAAACTTTTACAGGATGTTAAGTAACACGCCTGCCCATAATAACTTGGCGCTGGATTTAGTGGTATATATACCACATTGTGTCCATCGTCTTAAGACATAAGGTTTAAAATATCGTTATTCTAGTAATTTCATTACATATCCCCCTTCGAACCGGAATACTGTAATATTTGCACAGTACTGTTTCTCGGCTGCAGTAGGAGCTGCGGTGGTAGGCGGTCTCCAGCAACAGAGACCTACCACCAGCAAACGTGTTTATTAAATTAATAGAAGCTAAGCTTTACTTGCCGATGGTATTGTTGTTGTCGCCGATGTAGTGACATAATCTCGAACGGGTTTGGTATCCCAAGCCGCAGGTTACGTTGCAGAAGCTCCACTGTGACCATGCACTCCATTTCCCAGGTACTGATGACAATATATTCATTTTTGTTTAATTCATTAACTAAAAATAACTTGAGGCTCTATTTTAGTATCATATATACGTCAACGTTAGCAGATAAATATCCATTGCTGGACATAAGTCTCCCCCAAAGATCTTAACGTTTGTTTATATTGGGAGATTGGACCATTTCTCACCACGCTGGCCCAATGCGAATTAGTCATATATATATATATACTTTATACATTGCCGACATCAGGTTTTAGAAGTCGTGGTGGCTCAATGGCTATGCACTCGGACATCGCAATCAGATGAAGAGGGTTCTAGGATTAGATCCGAGATCGGCCGGGACATGCACCTGCTAGGCCGTTTTGCAATGCCTAATGTGCATATTGTTCCAATTACCACGTACTCAACGGTGAAAGAGAACATCGCGAGGAAACCGGCACACTGTAATTGTGTGTGTGTGTGTGTGTGTGTGTGTGCGTGCAAGCGTGCGTGCGTGCGTGTGTCTTTTTGCGTATCTGTGTGTGTGTGGTGGCCCCAATAAAGTAGCAACAGGCTCGCCTCCTGTTACATAGGACCTAATCTGACCACATCTGGCGAAAAGTGGGTGTTTATTCGCCTCTGCCTACTCCTATTGGGAAAAAAGACGTGACAGTGTAAAAAAAAAAGGTTTTAAAAGTAATACTAAAGCGTTTATCGCTTCAATTGGGTTTAATTTTTCTTGATAAACGAAGCGATGTGGCGATGGACGTTCACATGAATGTAAGTGAACGCTCGCCCATAATAATACGGCACTTGTTTATTCTTTGCGGATTCTACATGGAAAGCATGATATTTTACAATGTGAGCAGCAAAAGAATAATTTTAATTAGGGCTGCCATTGATATCGGTGTATATATATATATCGTAAAGTAGCTCGCTTAATGGTAGAGCGTACGGCCTTCATTCCGAAGGTCGCGGGTTCGAATCTCGGCATGTACCGATGACTTTTATATTTAAGTTATGTACATTTGTGAACTTTAGCAACAACAGCGAAATGCAAACGGTGAAGGGAAAAATCGTGAGGAATCCTGCACATGAATTAGAATTTATTCTAAGGTGTGTGTGAAGTCATCAATCCGCATTGAGCCCGCGTGGTAACTATGGCCCATCACTCTCATATTGAGGGTACGCCTGTGCCCCAACAGTGGAGACGTAAATGGGCTGTTATAGAATATTTCGTTATTGGATCGATAAGAGATTTTCCTTTTCTTTTTTCTTTCCAAGTTTTTATATCTTAAAACAGGTAGAGAGTAAGTTACACTGACGAAGAGAGTATTCTCGCGTTGAGACGGCCTTCGAGACCACCTGGTCTCGAAGGCAGTCTCAAGTACCTACTTAAAGGACCAATGACGACCCTTGGATTGAAAAATTGTACCTTTACGATACTCCCCTAAGAAAATCATAAAATCAGCTTAGCATTTTAATACTAACGATTTAAAAATTTTATTTTATATAGTTGTTAAAATATTTACAAATTACAATATGACATCGTTTTTTTTTTATATAGAATGGAAAGATATTTTTATGTATACAGAAAGTGTATTATGGGTTTTGAATAAGGTAATAATCATACCATTTATGTACAAAGTGGTACATAGTAATTATACGTGCTGGTAGACGTAGTGATGTAAGGCCCCCACAACTTGAACTGACTATCTATTTAAGGTCGTCGGAAACAGGTGGGTAGATGGAGAGGCACCGATTGTAGTGAGATGTTTGGTAGGAGCCTCTATCTAGCAGTGGGCGTCTATCGCCTGATGATGATAATATAAAATGTGTTACCTTTAACACGGAGGTTGTAACGCCTGCTGGCTGTGCCAGCGCCGTTCTCCGCGACGCAGATGTACTGGCCGGCGTCGCGCACCCCTGCGCTCCACACCGCCAGCACACTGCCGCCCAACACGCGCTGCACGTGCGCCTGCGCCTGCGCCTCCTCTATACTCTGGATATCCTGCAGTATGCCTCGTTTTTAATATTTTCGCGGAATAAACTTTCAAAAAGGGGAAATCCTGCATTGGATACCTCTCTGCTGTCAGGGTAACAGAAGACTTAGGCCAAACTCTTACCGGCTAAAACCCAACAGATCCTCACTTAAAGTTTTTGGCCGGAACCTCGGCAATGTTTTTGCACACAACCGTGGTACCTACAGTGAGAGACCTTGATGTGGTCGCGTCTCGAGGTCGAGCTACAGTTTTCCACCCTATTTAAAAATGTTAGGCGAAAGAATCGCACTTAGTTTTTGTTATAGGGATTGGAGGGCAAGAGAAATCCTTCTTCGACGCCTAGCTTTCTGCCTTCGGATTGAAAAATAGATGTTTTTCTCTCACTATCTCTCTGCAGTCTCTTTCTGCAACATTACCTATTCGCATACCGCCTCCCGTGACCCACGGCCTCTTACTACTGACTGTGGCTTTGGTAGTTAAGAAGTAAGAGGTACAATATCATGTCATCCCCATGTGAACATCGTATTGATTTAGTCGTTTCGCAACAAAGTAAAAATAATAAAGGCTCTTATAATTAATCAATGCCAATGTTTTAGTATTATTTTTTTAATAAAAAAAAATCGAATGAAAGCTAATATTGTTCATATATGTGATTATATTAGTATATTCTGATTAAGATGTATACACAAAACTAATGTATGTATATAATCGTAAAACTTACCTTCAACCAGCTAATTTTGGGCGGTGGATGTCCATCAACATCACATTTGAGTACGACGCTTCTTCTCAACGCGACGTCGTGTTCCTCTATGGTGTCGTTGCCGACGTTGCCAACGATAGACGGAGGCTTCTCGATAATGACGTTAAAGTTGACTTCAGTGGAACCAACTTTGTTCGTCATCAAACAAGAATATATTCCGCTGTCGGATATGACCGTCGCATTTATTACCTGCCATTAAAAAAACGAGTGACTATTATTAAATAACATCCTTTAGTAAAAGTTAATTGTATGTATAATAATGGTATCATTATCAGCTGATAGACGTCCACTGCTGAACATAGGCCTTCCCTAAAGGCTTCCACACGATTGGGTAGGAATTCACACGGCGGGATGGGAGACAGAGCCTCGTTTGTTGATTAGCAGGGTGCACCACCAGCAGGTTAGGTTGGCTTGGATCCCGTGAGTTCTTGTGCGGGAGCCTTTACGCCTAACAGTACATACTACTGCTACTACTTCTATTAGTAATAATGATAGGCTTGTTGATGATGACCGTCTAGACCTGCAGCAATTTATATTCTAACCGACAAACAGTAGTATACAAACATTAGTTTATTCCCGTTTGAAAGGCGTTGTAGCTAGTAATCTTTCTGGGGTAACGAGACTTAACATGTCTAGAGACTGTTGAAGATATTGCTATCACCTTGAAAGATACAATTGTATAAAGATATTTAGAAAATAGCAACTTACTAGAGTAACGTTATTTTCACTTAAATACACTCTGGGCATCTCATCGCTGATTTCGGTGTATGGATGTTTCACCCACATCACATACGGCATAGGACTACCTTCTATTGGACAAGTTACATTCAATGATTTACTGATTCTTACGCTCACTTCCCTTGTGCTTTCCTTGAGTTGCGGTGGAGGAACTGTAGATATAAAAAAATTGTTTAAAAAAAACGCAACAAAAACTAGCATAGACGACCATAGAGATTACTTATGTTAAAGAGAGAGTAATACTTGTTAATTATCAATATATTATATTTATAGAAAAAGAGAAAACATTTCCTATCATCATATTCATATCGCATATCACTATCTGTCAGACGTCTTGCTCTTCTTTGCTTAATGTTGCCATTATAAATATTAGTTCAAGAAAAGAAATGCAAACTCTAATATTTGTTTATGGAAGTCAATTTCATTAAACCTTACGATGCGTAGGAATCCTTCTCGGGTTGGAAAGAGAAGGAAAGAAGATACAAAAATTTAAATGTACGTTTTATGAGGAAGATAGATTTAAGTTTAATTTTTATCTATTAACTATATCTCATTAGGTCATTAGTTCTAAGAGATTTATGGAGGACCCAAAATCTTCTACACAATAGATTGTATTTCCTCTGCAGTTCTACTAATCATACTGCGCTATGGTAACCATAGTGGCAATGTGTGGAAGACCGAATGATTTTAACTCACCTAAAACATCAACTAAGTACACCAGACCTGTCTCTCCCACCTTGTTCCTCGCTATACAAGTGTAGTTCCCCGATTGTTCATACTTCGCACCGGGAGATTGTATCACCTCACTGAAATCTGTCGACACCATTGTGTCGTCGAACAGTTTCAGCGGCTCATCATCCTTGAACCAGTATATTTCCGGTAAAGGGTTACCATACGGATGACAGTGCATAAAAAATGCTTGCCCGGATAACACTTCCACATTTATAACATTTCCATTCACTGAATCGTCATCTTTGAATAGAGATTGAAATATTTTAGGCGGTTCTGGAAACAAGGGACAGTAGTTGTATGTACGCAGAAAAACTATTTTTTAACTTAAAGATTTTTTATTCCTTTTTTTTTTGGGGGGGGGGGGGCTTTTATCCTTTAGGGATATGTCAGCTCCATAACTGTTAAAGTTAGTGTGTACATACAGACATAAACCGCGTTATTTACCCAGTACATCCAATTTAATTCTTCTCTCGTCGACGCCGCCTTGATTAGTGGCAACACAAGTATACACCCCAGAGTCGAGTGTTGCCAGACTATCTATTATCAGATCCGCATATTTGATATTTGCTGTGTTATTGCTAACAGTTGCTCCAGATCTTATCCACTGTATATTCGGCACGGGTTTGCCAGTTGCTTTACATGCAATACGAATTCGGGACCCAAGCTATAAAAAAATATTACAATGGAATTTTTGAATATTTTTCGTTTCAAATATTTAGAGTAACCTTTAGTCCAGTAGTAACAAACTATGACGATGATGATAATAATGAAGATGACAATTTTTTTTTAGTCTTTCTATAAATAACTTACAACTAGTTCTAGTTTCTTTATTACATTGGTGCCGACGGTGCCGTTAAACGCTATGATGTCCAGGATCCTGGGTTGTCCCACAACCTCCACTCGGTACACCAGGCTCGTTTTACCCGCCTCGTTGACGGCTTCACATCGGAAGACACCTTCAGAGTCCGTCGTTACATTAGCGCTATTTATAGTAGCATTCTGAATAAGCCAAAGAGTGTTGCTACAGAAAGAAAACATTGGTGTTTGAATAATACCTCAAATATTGTATTAAAATAATGGACACGGTTTTTTCAAATACACAATGAGATGTAGGGTCATCATGTTAACTATATTATTATAGGAAGCCGACCTGACCATCAGTTGAACATCTTCTATACATCATTGCTTCGTCACAGAAAAAAAAAGTGTAAATCAGACTTCTTACTAACTTGAATGTCCATTTAATGTCTGGTTTAGGCGAACCCTGAGCATTGCACTCCAAGGTAGCGTTTGTACCTTCCTTAAGCTGCACGTCCAAAACGTCAAATTCGGATATGAAGGGTGGAACTAGAACAAAGAATTACTTAAGGCATGTTCAGAGAATTTTTAGCGGACTTAAGCACGAGTACCAATTAATACCTGTCTAATTTAATAAATCAAAAATCTTACTTTGGACCCTCTACTTAACTTTGGAAGTGTGTGAAAATAAATTATCAACTCATTCGCTGACTGCCAGGTGATTGTATCACTTACAATGCGTTAATGCTCGTGAGAAAGTATAAAGATCAAGTAGTCGGCATGGTGATTGCTTGCAATTTCAAACTCATCTGTGCTAATTAGCAATGTAGACAAGTCGCAGTTGATAGCCTTTAGTCAGGATCACTAAAACACTTCCGCTGTTTAACGCAAAAATCAGGATCTTACCTAGTACGTTTAATGTGAAGTCCTTGACAATGGTTCCGTACTCGTTGCTTGCTATGCATTTGTATAAGCCACTTTGACGCTGCCGTACTTTCGCGAGCGCCAGACGGGTTCCATCTTCGCCCAGTATTAATTTGGAGTTGAACAGCCATTTTATCTGAAATTAGGTACGACTTCACTTTAATACATACAATTAAATGAAAGACTCAGGAATAAACTTGCTTGTATATGTTGAAAGCTGGATTACAGTAATACACACATTAAAAGTAAGAGGAAGAAAGTAAACCAGGTTGAGAATACCCACCCATCATTCATGCGCGTACGCTCACACGCACACACTAGAAATTCGATATTGTTAAAATTATCGTTTCTTTTTATACGTTAATAGTTATTTAATATTGTTTCTTTTTTCTTTATTTATATAAATAACATGCGTCTCATAGCGGGTAACCGTTACAAATCCTGCCAACACCTGAAGAAGTAAGAAGAGGCTGAAACCAGCGTTAATCGGCGTTGCTGTTCCAGTTAGGATTAGCTAAGCCGTCTCTTTTTACTTTATCAATAGTTCATAAATAAGGATTAATATGCAATGATAATGTAAGGCAATTAAGTGATTTTTATTTCTTCATTTACTGGGGCCAAACAGTAGCATTGCAAAAATTACTGTGTTCCAATATGAAGGGTGCTGCAGCTAGTTACTGCTATAGCTAGATAATTGAGTGATGAGATTCAAAATCTTATGTCTCAAAGCGACAAGCACAATATGGTGCAGTAAATACCATCCTAACTGACGCCCTGTTCTTATGGACAGGCATATCACTTACCATCAGGTGTACATCCCATTCGTTTCGTCGTTTAGTTAAATAAAAAAAAAAAATTAATTCTCTATTGAAATCCAATGAGTTAGTGACCTTGGGTGCGGGGTTCGCATCGATATCGCAATACAAGAGCGCACGGTCGTTGAGCGCAGCGCGCACGTCGTTACTGTGCGCACTCAGGAAGCGCGGCGCGCGCATAACGCGCAGTGCAACCACGGCGTTCGCGGTGCCCACACGGTTACGCACCACGCACGAATACATCCCCGCATCCTCGCTTGTCACCGGATTGAAATTAAGGCTTCCGTTTGATATCAGCGTTGCTTCCTGAGAACGTAAATTTATTTAAAGTAATATACGACCGTCATTACGAACGAGTAGCTGGCAACAGAGACCTACTGATGGTAGATCTCTGTTGCCGAAGACCGTCAAGGTAAATACCACCGCTGCTCCTATTTCTGCCGCTAAAGAGTGGTGTACAAACAATACTGTACCGAAATGAAGAGAAAGGGGAGTGAAATTAAACATGAAACTATTTTTCCTTTTCAATATATTATCTTTTAACCTTAATACATTTTTCGGATTTCTCAAACAATTTGTTTACATCTTTGAAAAAAAAGGTTTATCTTTATTGGCAAAATAGGCCGAAATTGCAGACTTGACTTCTTCATCGTCGCCAAATTTTTTTTCAAGCAGTTCCTTCTTCATGTTTGGGAATGAATAATAGGCGCTGGGAGCCTAATCTGGACTGTAAGGCGGGTGGTATAATTTTACAAACCCGCATCGGTGGATAGCAGCCGTCGCAACATGGCATGTGGACTAGAGCGTTGTCGTGCAAAAGGAGCACACCTTTTGACAGTTTTCCTCTTCTTTTTTCCTCGATAGCTTCTTTGAATCTGTCCAGTAAAGATGCGTAGTACTGTCTCGTTATAGTCACATCACGATCTTTATAATAGATCAGTAAAATACCTTCTGTATCCCAAAAGATAGTCACCATGATCTTTCCGGCAGATTATGACACTTTAAACTTCTTCGGAGGAGGTGTGCCTCTTTTATGTTACTGCATCTACTCTTGCTACGATTCAGGTTCATATTGATAAATCCAGGTTTCATCTTCAGTAAAAATCCAGGCCATAACTTCTTTCCTACTGTCTCCACAGAGCTGCAAAAACTGGCGGGAACACTGGACACACTCACTTTTTTGAAGTGGCGGAGCATACTTGGAACCCATCGTGCACTAACCTTAGTCATGCCAAGATGATGATATTACAGATACTCCAACCATTGCTGCAAGCTGCTTCTTCTTTAGCCAGGTATCTTCCAATAAAAGTTTTTCTACTTTTGCGACGATTTCCCGTCTGGTAGCCTCAATTGGCCGTCCAGAGCGGGGTCATTCTCAATAAACTCTCTTCCTTGTTTGAAAAGATCATGCCACTTGTAAATCATGGCTTCACCAGGGTCAGAGTCCGTGTAAACTGCTAACAGCTCTTGAAAAATCGTCTGAACCGATTTTCCTTGCTTAATGAGGAACTTAATAACGGCGCCGTGTTCAATTTTCTCCATATTCGCTGACTTCTTCCCGATTCAGTTATTTGCAGGTCGATAACTCAAAAGTTAATGACCCGATTTGGTTCAAACTTGGTATATATACTCTTAATGAGGTGCTTAACAATGACTGCTTGGACGAGTAAACCAACCTCCAACAACCTTTCCATTCCACTACCTTTTTGGCCTCTCCTCGTAGCTAGTGTCATTATTGGCGTTACGAGATTTAATGTCCTATAGTCTCAAGACGTCGAACACAATGTGTTGCAATGTAAGCTATTAAATAGAAAAGACAAAATTGTGATAACCATTCTGTGATAATTAATGTATAGAAATAGAAAGTACGCATAAGAAATGTAATAGAATAAGGAAATGGTAAATTGAAAATTGTAAATTGTAAATTGAAATAGGAATGAAAATGTAACAGAATAAGGAAATAGTGTAAATTGTAAATTGGAAAAGGAATGTAAATAATAAAGTTGCTTGTGTTGTCCGCATTTAAGAGAGAATGATGGAAGAATGAATGGGATGGAGAATGAGAGATAGAAATGAAGAGTGGAAGAGGAAAGAAGCGAAAGAAGAAGGAAAGAAAGATGGGAGTTGAAGAATAGGTAGACGAATAAGACAATTATTAAATATGTAAATAAAGAAAGAAAGACAGGGCCCTAGCCAACCAAACTGGGAGGAACGCGTGTAAAAAAAAAGAAAAGATCTTTGGGATAGGAGGCCCATGTCGTACAGTAAACGTCTATTTGCTAGTGATGATAATGAAAATAATGATTCGCCAATAATAATGCGGCGTACTTTAATTATGAAAGAATAGAATAATCTCAAAAAAATTTTCTCTTGAAAATAGTAATTAATGTAGTGAAACTATTGTCTAAGTAAACTAGTATCTTAATTCTTGCATCTTGCTTCTATTCATATTTTTGTGAAAAATGTTGATGTTACAGATTTACCTATGTGTATAACAAATTATCGAACCTTGTACCATTTGATAGTGTCAGTGGGTCCAACGTGCACTGGACAATTGACGGTAGCATTCGTCCCTTCCAACAGCTTCACCACCGTTTGGGACTCTTCAGATTGCATCAAACTTGGCACAGCTGCAAGATGATTAATTATATTATTTACTCTGATAACAGAATAAATAAAAAGGTAATGGAAGTCACATAAGAGAAAACAAAGTGATTATTTAAAATAAATAAACATCCTTTTAAATAATAGACTGTCTAGGTCTATCAAGTCCGAATGGTGCAAAATCAGCTTAAAAATAGAGAAAAACAAACATTATGCGGTGGAGAATTTACTGTTTTTTTAATTATAAAAAATATGTATATCTGTGTATTAATTTTATATTATATTAATTAGTATTGATGTAATAATACCTTAGTCTAATAATTACGTAGAAATGAGAAAAACTACGTCGAGGTGGGAATAAAAACCTCAATGCCATTGAGTACACTATATACTAATGAGCAGAATTTGAAACAATCAACGCTCACAGTATATCTGCACGGAGACGGTCTTATTGGTGCTGCCTGCTGGGTTCTTCGCGATGCACGTGTATTGTCCGCCGAGCTCCTCAGACGGCGATCTGATGGCCAGCGTACCGTCGGCCTCAATGTCATAGCGAGAATCTGCCCACAATTAAACCCAATTAATAAATTTGCTCAATTTTTAAACTCTATCAAATCTATTTCAAATAAATATATAAATAAATTAAATGAATTAGAAGAAATAGATGAATGAAAAGTAAGCGAGCGAATGAACGAATTAATATGGGTATGAATAAATATATAACTGAGTGAATGTATAAATAGGGAATGAGTGAAAGATTTAACCACATAAAAAATTTATCATTAAATGTGAATAAATAGTGTGACAAATTTAAGCGAAAGCTGTTTTCAAGTTCACCGCCTACAGATGTAATCCATTTTTTTAGAATAACAGTAAATAAATTGGACAACCTTTATCTATATAATAATCGTCCTTCATCCACACAACATAAGGCGCAGGTTTGCCTGTAGCCTTACACGTGATGGCGAGCGCGGTGTCCAGCACTGTAGCTACATAGGGTCCGGTGTAGTCATCCTCAACTATTATCGGCGGTTCTAAAATTAGAGAAATTTTTAATAAAAATGGGATTAACTAGGCAATAATTTGAAATAATGGGACTGGAGATAATGAAGCGTTCTTCTCATTACGGCAACGGATCTACCACCATCCGGTTCAAAGTTTATCGACATATTTTTGGGTTTGCCATTTAAACATTTATGACAAGAATGTTCTGAATTTTTATTGAAAAATAAATTATCTCACCGTGTACGTTCAGTGTGATGGTCCTGCCTGCCTCTCCGGCGAGATTATTCGCCACGCACTCATAGAGACCTTCGTGTGCTGAACTCGCGTTTCGCAAGTACAGACTACCCGCTTCGTTAAAACTGATGTTAAAAATCAAACATTATAACGGCACGGGTGAATAATCCACTCTATCCATAAAAAAAATATTATAATTACCTTAAGTTCGTTGTATTCTCCGTCAACAAGTGTCCATCAAAATGCCATATAATGATTGGAACAGGGAAGCCCACAGCGTCGCACTCCAACGTTATATTGGAACCGAGTACAACGCTCTTAGATTCTACTAGAGGAGGCTCCATAGATGGCGCCACTGCAATAGAAAACCTTAAATGTTACTGTTATAATTTCAATTAGAGAGGGAAAATTTGTTTAGAGACATACGTAATCCACTTCTTGAAATAGATCTTCCACAAAGACCGGTTGGTCTTGGAATAGATTATTGAATTACTTTGTTATCATATAATACCATCCGGCATTAAGTCTAGTAATCTTTTAGGCTATATCAGTCACCTAGATTCTACTACAGATTCCCACCGATTCAAATAAATTCTGTACATAGTTCTCTCCGTTGTCTTTGAGTTTAGTATCTAACCTAGTCGCTGTTTACGCCAAAGGTAACTTATAATAGGTATTATAATTAAATAGACTCGAAATGAACTCGAAGACAATGGAGAGAACTATGTACAGAGTTTATTTGAATCGGTGGGAATCTGTAGTAGATCCTGAAGACAATCTGTAGTATCTTGAAGACACTTACCCCAAACATAAACGGTGTAGTTCAAAACAGCCCGCCCGTGGTCGTTGGTGGCGATACAAGAATAATCACCGAAGTCGGTCAAATTGGCGACGAATCTGAAATATTTTATGGTGTGTTTTTTATCTTTCGAAAAAGCGAGAGGGGCGTGACATTCACTTCGTGATATGGGGAACTCCTGGCCATAATAATGTAGCCCTCGTCAAAATGATATACACGCTCTCGTCGTCTTGAGACATAAGATCTTAAGGTCTCGCAACTGCAGTAATTATTTTAGGAAGCAGAAATAGTTCTACCACCATATCAGAAAGTAAATAATATACAGAGACATCATTTAGTACAAGCAAATGGTATTATCCTAATACTGACTATTCAACTGGCTATTCTTTTTCCTTTGATTTTCCAATAGATGGCACCAGTGAGAACGTAAATAACACGATACCTATTGTCATCTAGTGACTTACTAAGGATACTAATATATATATATATATACCTAGACATAGAAAACAAACTAAACTTGTAGCCATGTGGGATGTCCGGAAAGGAACCGGAACATAGGTTTTTGATCCGAAGTATTATTACACATAAAACATGCACATGTATTCGGAGCTATTTTTGTTGTTTAGGTCAGTTGTTACAAGCCAAATTGTCGTATTTAGATCCAAAAGATGTCCAGGTACAGTGTTTTAGTTGTATCATGATGAGAATCCCTTTCAAGTCCGTGTTACTTAGCCGGGTCATGTAAAAAATCTTTAAGACTGTAAAAGAGCGGCAGATTTAACAAACGACACGGTGAATTGCGAACTGATGTTTACAATAAGAAAAGTATCAAAACTAACCGGCCGAACCGTGTTGCCAGATTCCGAAACACAAAAATCGGAAGGTGCGTTTTAAAAACGTGGGCGTGATAAGAGAAAAAGAAAATACGGACATTGGGATAAAATAACATTTAAGAATTTATGTGAAAGACTGAAATATGTTGAATAAAATGTTGAGAGTGCTAGTGCGTTTTCACTGATCTCCTGTGATTTGTTTTCGTGGTGGTGCTATCTATTGCTATCTTTTAGTATTAAATATAGCTTGTAGGGAATGGTAGCCCATCACCATATGTTACCTGCACTATAAGAATGTAGTTATACTAACTAGAGCACAGTAAGAAGAACTGAACGAAAGAAAAATATATGTTGCTAATTTTAATTGGAGGGAATAATTGTAAGAAAAGGAAAGGCGAGCATAATCAGAAGTTAAAGTATAAATTCGAACCTCATTCCAAGCTCATCTCTGTACTTCCTGGCTTCCAATACGTCGTGCCCGTTTTGAGTCCAAATGACTTTCGGCGCTGGGGAGCCTCGCACAGTGCAAGGCAACTCCACGAGCTGTCCTTCCAGTACCTCCACCAGAGCTTCCACACTTACTGGCGATATCACAGGCGCCACTATGGATGCAACTTATGTTAGTCCTAGTTTTATGTATTACTTCTCTCCTCGGGCGCAGCGACCCAAAGTGAGTCATAGCCACCGATACAAGAGAAAGCCAGTGTTTAGCGCCAGTAGTACATGTTAAAAAAATTATATATTTCTTATAACGAACAAAATTTAAAACAATGAAATCATAAGTTTCATGTACGGCATTGTGATATACAATTTTTGGAACGGAAGTTCTTGTTTCGATGTCGAGAATACATCGAGGCTAAAATTCACATTCATATTGTAATTTTGCCGACATAAAGGTATTGCTTTGTTCTGTCTGTCAACGCTGATAAGTTAAAATATCGTCGATTGCCAATTGTAATGATTTTCACAATTATTGAATCGATACGTAATATAATATTGAAATGATTTCGAGAAGTATTAGATAATATGTAATTTAAGTATGTTTAACAACATCGACTATCAAAGATGTACAACATTTGAGTTGTGCATTTGAGAGTTTGGTTATTCAACGCTCATTCATTTAACAGCCCATTTATGTCTCCACTGTTGGGGCACAGGCGTACCCTCAATATGAGAGTGATGGGCCATAGTCACCACGCGGGCTCAATGTGGATTGGTGACTTCACACACACCTTAGAATAAATTCTAATTCATATGCATGTTTCCTCACGATTTTTTCCTTCACCATTTGCATGTCGCTGTTGTTACTAAAGTTCACAAATGTACATAACTTAAATATTAAAGTCATCGGTACATGCCGAGACTCGAACCCGCGACCTTCGGAATGAAGGCCGCGCGCTCTAACCATTAGGCCAGTGAGCTACCTTCAACGCTCATATTTTCTTATAATTGTTTTATTAAATCAAATCTTTTAAATTATAAATCTATATATGGATGACCATTTTAGGAACATTTAAATAGGATTTAATATAAGTATTGCTAGTCGAATGATTCGTGAATTGTGGAAAAGAAGAATTGGTTTCGTGAAAGTATTCGATATTACTTTTTCGGGAGATTAGTGGGGTCATTCATTGAGAGTATTCATTCAAGTAGCAAGGGTACGGATTAAGAATAAAATGGTGTAAAGCATTGCATTGTGTAATATACGAATGGTTTCATATCTCAACACTATTTTGGGGCTGAATTTCTTCACACTATGTATTGACTACAGTATAATTAATGGTAGTAGCCAGAAGATTTTGGGCGAGCATGTTTTATCATCGACAGCCTTATTGTCAATTAACACCGTGAGAATTTGTGGTCTAGTGTTAGCCGTAGATAGACAGAAAATTTTCGCTGTAAATAACGTGACTCAAATATTTGGTTTCAAGCATACTCACTGTAAACTTCCAAAGTATAGTTTCTGCTCACCGAGCCCAGAGAGCTGGAGGCATTGCAACTGTACTCTCCTGAGTGAAAGACGGTCGCGTTTTCAATCACCAAATCATTGGCATCGGTTAAATGTCTGAAATAAATAGATTAACTGATTATATAAAATAATCTTTATCAAGAATATGAATTAATTATAATAAGAAAGTAAAAAAGCACAAGAAGAAAATTGCATTAATGTATAGTTTTGAAGTTTGTTACTAACCAAAGTTAAACTATTACACTCCCAAATTAGTTGATTCATAAGGTGTTTATATGAAACCGTGACAGTTCAGATCCTGTGGCAGTCTGCGATAAACGTTTCGAAGAGGTGCAGGTTCTATCCTCTCTGAGGTTAATCTTTCGGAGAAGAAAACCAAATTGTTCTAAGAATGACAGTTTTCGTAGATATATGTTATCTTGTATATATCGTCTTACTATATATATACACTTAGTATAGTAAAAAAATTATCTTGACTCTTTGTGTGAGGTCCCGAGTCTCAGTGAGAGCAACATAAAAAGGGCTGTTTATCTATTTCATTCGGTCACATATAAAATATAAGTCGCAATAATACTTTTAAAAGCTACTGTGTGCTAATTAAAAGTATGAACTTACAGATTCTTAGAGTAAGCTAGCGGTCTGCCGCCACTGGTCCAGACGACAAGCGGCGGCGGGTTACCCGCTGTATCGCAACTGAACATCACTCTCGCGCCAGCTTCTGCTACCCGGCCGTCCGGCAGCGATTTAGATGACACTCTTAACTGTGGAGGATCTGGAAGGTTTATGATATCATCATTTATATTATTCCTCAAATGATTTTAGATTGACATCGTCACTCACCATGCGAAATTTATGACAAGTGTTAGCCTAATATAGATGAAAAATAGTTCCTTCGAAGTTTCTAGTAATAGTGTGTAAATAATTTGTGTGTAGATCACAATAACATCAGTATTACACTTACACTGTACAACCAACAGCGTATCATGTACATCGTTGCCCATAACATTCTCAGCATTACAGCGATACCAGCCGGCATCGCTTATGCTTGCATTTTGAACTGTCACCTCGAACCCTTCGTCGTCAACTGCTACACTATTGTGAAGCTTCTGGAACTCAACATCTTCTATGTTTCGATACTGCCAAATGATCTTCGGCTCCGGGTTGCCCTTGAGCAATCTGGAAATATACACTTTAACTTGCGACGAAAGTTGACGTAAATCGTAACTTCCATACATATTTACATATGAATATAATGATTTCTTATATTTACGCAAACATTACACATTTAATAAAAGTAAAATATTTTGATGGTTTTATTTAACTATTTATTACCCCGACGCTTCGAATGCTTTAAATCACCTTTAGTCTTTAGAACACTGAGATGGCAAAGGTCTTGATGTCAAAACTATCACAATACTTAAGTATATTAAAAAAAAAGTAACATGATCTAAATAAATAATAAAATTATTGTTGGAGTTTGAATGTGTCAGTAATGGCGGGCAACACTTGTCACATGTGAAGTGACAGTTTTCGAATATCGGAATGTTCATTTAAATGTCATAATCTTTTTCCAATTTTCCTAAATTTTTGTCGTCTATTTTTATACCCTTTGTATTCAGCAATAATTTAATTAACTTTCTCCAAACTTTATAATTATCCTTATTTGTGGAAGGTTTTATTTCGAAGTAGTTCGCTGGCCTAAAGGTCGCGGTCGCGGGTTTGAGTCTCGGCATGTACCGATGACTTAATATTTAAATTATGTACATTTGTGAACTTAAGTAACAACAGCGAAATACAAACGGTGAAGGAAAATATGGTGAGGAAACCTGCACACTAAAATTATAATTGTGTGTGTGTGGTGACCCCAATAAAGTGACAACAGGCTCGCCCCCTGTTACGTAGGACCTAATCTAACCACATCTGACGAAAAGTGGGTGTTTATTCGCCTCTGCCTACTCCTACTGAAAAAAAAGGCGTGACAGTGTAAATAAAAAAAGGTTTTAAAAGTAATATTAAAGCGTTTATCGCTTCAATTGGGTTTAATTTTTCTTGATAAACGAAGCGATGTGGCGATGGACGTTCACATGAATGTAAGTGAACGCTCGCCCATAATAATACGGCACTTGTTTATTCTTTGCTGATTCTACATGGAAAGCATGATATTTTACACGTGATAAGTGTTGCCCGCCATTACTTGCACATTTAAATTCCAACAATGATAAATCAAAATAATATTATTAAATATTTCATAATGACACAAAATCTCACCTACATGTTATTAAAGCTTTTTCGCCCCTTAAAGTCGTTATTCTCGATGGTTCCTTCGACAACACGGGGCTCTCTGAAAAAATTAACAAACTGTTAGCTCAGCACATTTCATCATCATCGTCATCATTATTACTCGATAGACGCCCACGGCTGAACATAGGGAATTCATTGAGGCTCAATTCATTAAATAAAAGTTTTTCCGGTGTTGGTTAAGCGGATATTTATACACACTCACAAAGAAAACATTTACATAATAGACTTCCATAGAAAAAACATTATATACATATATATACTGGGTGTTAGGAGACCGCTTTCGAAAACGAAGACAGGTGATAGTACTAATGACACCTTTGATGATAAGACGAAAAATATCGATCCTGATTAAAAAATAATCATATTTTTAAATCGTTTTATTAGCATCATTTACGCTCCATCATATTAGTACAGCTAAATGAAACGATAGTTTCATAAAAAATACATTACTTTACTAAAAAACCCAGCAATGAAACACAAAATCAAAAACAGCTGATGCTTGGTCAACGAACACCCGGGCACGCAATCTAAATGCTCCGTGGCCCTAAGGAATAAGGTTCAAAAAGAAACCAAATACATGTCGAGTCCCCGCCGCGCCCGGGCGTTCGTTGATCCAAGCACCAACTGTTTTTGATTTTGTTTCATTGCTGTTTTTTTTTAGTTACGTAATGTATTTTTTATGAAATTATCCTTCATTTAGCTGTAGTAACATGATAGAGCTTAAATAATGCTAATAAAACGTTTTTAAAACATGATTTTTTTTTAATAAGAATCGATTTTTTTCCGTCCTATCATCGAAGGTGTCATTAGTACTATCGTCTGTTTTCGTTTTCGGAAGCGGTCTCCTAATGCCCAGGATACAATAGAAGCATTTTTTATAACCAATTTGTTACAAAATATAACAATGTTTATTCTTCTAATTTATTTAAAAAAATTATGAATATAACAAAAATATTCCGAAAAGAAACGTTAGGATATTTTTTAAAGTACTGCTAACAATCTTGCAAATCGAGTCGACCTCCAACAAGAAAAAACTGGACGTTCTTCTTTATTGGTCTCTATTGTTAAAGACTATCTAAGTTGATGCCATCACTGCAGCTAGTATAGATGCAAGACAGTAACCATTGCTATGTTCTGATTTAAAGGACGTTGGTGGTGATATTATTGTGGTAGCGCGACTACAATTTATGCCTCAAATCAACGAGAACAATATGGTGCAGTAAGCATCGTAACTAATACCATATTATAATGGTTAAGTTTTTTTTTTTATTTGTATAACAATTCGATAAAACTTACCCAATCCAACAACAGTTAACGTTCCGTTAAGTTGCATACTCTCATAGCCGTTGTCTATGCTGCAGGAGTACCGTCCGAGGTTATTGAAGTCAACCTTTAAGATATACAGAGTCTCCCCGTCATCAGAGATATTCGTATTGTCGTTTGTTATTATCTCGGTGCCGTTGTGTAGCCAAGTAACTTTCGCTGGTGGAACAGTGTCCACACGACAGTGGAGGTCTACTTGCGAGTACAGTTCTACTTGCTGATCTGTCAGTTGATAGTATTTATGGTTATTAATTGCAGGTATAGATATATAAGGAAATTTTGAAAACTTTGCTTTCGGTTTTCCGTATATCTTGTAATTATTTAACTTGTACTTGTTTAAAATAATATAGAAATATTTTTTTTGTCTCCTTGAAAATGTATTAAAAATAAAATGTTACATGGCTTCGGTTGTACTTATTGTCATCAGGGTTTGATTAATTTCGATGTTTTGAACAATTTTGGCTTTGGAAATATCTTTTAAAGGAAAACTTTATTTAGGAGACCAGGAATATTCCCGATATAACTTTAATCTCCTATATTATTAAAAACTCAAAGATTGGAAAAGCAGGGAACTTGACATAATTAGCAAAAGGGCATTGGAAAACACTAATGTTCAGAAGTGGACCAGTAGAATGTTAAGGCGAAGATGATACTAATATATATCACCTGTAAATCCTTCCAGAAGTGTCATTCGTCTGCGCACATTCAAATTGAGGGCATCCTCGCTGACGCCAAGTGCGTTCTCTCCGACGCAGAGGTACTTGCCGCTTACGGGCCCCTTGTTGCTGTCCAGAGTCAACACGCTCCTGTACTGCATGGCCTCCACTTGCACGACCTGCAGAGGTAAATTTGTAAGTGATAACGCCTGCTTTGTTAGCCCAGGAAGTATAAAGGAAGAAGGCAGAAAAACAACGGTTCACAGTGCTTACTGTGTGAAGGAAATCAAATAACTTGTTATTGTAAAGGTACTTACTGTATTATTAAGGAAATCTTCAGACTCCCGATGCCAAAGAATTTTCGGCTCGGGCTTTGCGAGCACTGAACACACGACCTGGTGTATGGTGCCATTTATTATCGTTATGTTCTTGTCGCCTTCGATAAGAACTTCAGGTTTTATCTGAACGTTCAACTGGATAGAGTCCGAGGCTAAAAAAGTAATTTTCACATATATAAATAATTATCGGATTTTACATAAAACCCTTTTTTTATCTCTTTTAAGTATTGTAATAAATGTAGAGATTTTGTTAAATATGATATTGTGTTTTGCTATTATTATTATTCCGCTTTTTTGGGCAATTATATTCCATGACTGTTGTGTCAATTTAGACTTTTATTGATTGCACTGCTCGCAAAAACGTGTCAAAATAGTTTTACCGTCAGGTCCATTTCTTGTAACATTACCGGAAATGCTACCGTATAAAAAAATCTAACGAGATCTTGAAATAGCTGTCACCAGATAAACTTCTGTCACGACTCGGCTATTGTTTTTACATAACTATAAAAAAGGATAAGATGAAGTCAATGGGAGTCACCTCTGTGAGAGTTTCTCAAAGCAACACAACTCCAAGCTCCGTCTTCGATGATATTGTAAATATTTAACGTAGTGGTATAACTGCCGTTTACTGACACCTCCTTCACTGCCGTGCCGTTGGGTGCCTTCCAGCGTACCAAGTGAGCATTCTCCACGTGGCATTCAAGGTTCGCACCCTCATGTATAGTACGGGCGAGGGTGCGCGGACCGATTATACGCGCGGTCGGTTCGCTCTCCACATTTATATAGGTTGATTGATTAGTTTCACCTCCTGAAATTAAATGTATTTTTTCATAGAAAAACGGCAAAACGATTAATCACTATTTTACATGATTGCATATTAGAAAAATCCCGAAGGTGATGAGGCGCTCTCATGCCACTATTCTCTAATAAGTTTCATAATCATCATCATCAGCCGATAGACGCCCACTGCTGAACTGCTGGCTGGATATGTTTATGATCTACTTTTAGTAAGAGCAGTGCTGGTGTTATACCAAATAAATCTTTTCTCACCTCTGTTCGCTGCGACACATGTGTAAGTGCCGCGATCATTTTCAGTGACACTCTGGTAAGTCTTGTTGTACGTGTAGAAGCCATCTATAGTCGGACTAACATTAATCTTGCTCACTGAAAAAAAAAACAAAATTACTTTACTTGACAAAACGACGAGTTCCAACCACAACAAAATGGCTACAGCTATTATGATAAACACTTTTTCCTCCTGCCCTTTTCCCAGCTATGTGGGGTCGGCACGGTATGTACTTCTCTTGCCCATCCCTCTATCAGCCGCCATATTTAAATTCTCTCTTACCCTTATATCCATCCACATTCATTCTCTTTACTTTCTTTGATGAACACTATTGTCTTAAAAAAAATTAAGTGTCATTGAACCGAAACCAAGTAACCTTTGCACACAACTCCTTGCCGACCGAAACCAACCCCGCTATCAATATGATAACATATTAATGACAATTCATTATAATTACAGATTTTTTATTACAGGACATATTAGTCGAATCGTTAAGTTCTCCTTTAGATTTTATCTAAAACAGTACCAAAATCTAGATTTACGTCTTACGTCTGGTTACCTTAACTTAACAACCTTACGTTATTATTAGTGTTACATTTTACACCGTTTTGCGGCAGTTGTGCTCTAAACTGTGGATCACCACATTAGGGTGGTAAGGAGGGTTTACCGAGTAAAAATCTGAACATAACTCTTCCCAACACAAGCCGAAAAAAAATTCACCAATTTGCGTTATTCTTTCAGTCACTCATTCGGTCATTTATTTATTCAGATTTGATAGTTCTTTGGTTTATTCAATCATTCTAATATTGTTATCGATTATCACCATTAACAATGTTGCCGTCGGAGAACACAATCTGGCTCTTGAGCAGCAAGGCCTCGCTGAACACCGAACAAGTTATTGTTAAATCGTCACCGGCCGACAGAGACGCGTTCACTGGCAACACCGTCACTTGAGCCGGATCCACTGCGAACAAAGCAAATTGTGATATTTTTGATATGATGTGTCTTGGAGTCTTATAATGTCTACCTATTGATTATTTATTTCTATTTTATCTAAATAACGTACTTGACGTTAAATCATTGATATTTTCTTACGTTATTTATTTTCTATCTATAAAGAAAAGCTTTATTTACATATTAAAAAAGAACGATTACAACGGTCCTTATATATGCTTTTAGAATATTCTAGTAATCAAACCGTGGCGATAGAGAAAAATTAATTGTAGTTGCAAGAAGAATTCATATCGTCATTATACCAAAAAACCCTTTTTTTTTATTAATTTAAGCAACTAGACGAGCACGGCGTTCACCTGATGGTAAGTGGTACGCCCGCCCATGACAATGTGGTGCTAATTAGGGTAGTATATACACCACATAGTGGTTGTCGTTTAAGATATAAGATGTTGAGTCTTGTTACCCCAGTAATTACACTAGCAGCAAGGTCCTTCAAACTGAAACACAGTAACGTTTGTTCAGTACTGTTTGTCGGCTGCAATAGGCACTGTGATGGTAACTACCTAGATGGTCACCGGCAACAGAGACCTACCACCAGTATCTATTTGTAAGCACATACCCAACAATGTAAGTTCTGTTTTAGTCTTGCTGAAGCCCGCGGCGTTGGCCGCCGTGCATCGGTAAGTACCGACGTTGTCCTCGCTCATATCTTCAATTACATACTCTATGGTGGTGCTTTGGCTAAAAACAAGTGAAAAAAAAACTAAATAAAAAACGTATACACTATCATATATATATGCATTTTTCTAACCATTTTGTTTCAACTAACATCGAAACAAAGATTCTTGCTTAATTTCTAGGACCATATAAGGGATGTAAAATTGAGTGGTCGTAAAATTTATAACTGTTATGTCTAATATAATAACAGAGAATTGATAAGTTTTATTAAGTCTAACTTACAGGCTGGATATTTTGCGTTGAGTACGTGAGGAGTCTATACTCCACGTGGCCGTGACAGGCACCAGACTGTCCACGTAACACTTGAGGACCACGCGCTGGTGGGACCGCGCTTCTATCTAAAGTAGTATTCATATTAATGCATTTTAACAGCAATAGTGTAGTTAAAGAGTAAATTCAAATATACATATATACTAGGTGTTAGGAGATCACTTCCGAAAACGACGACAGACGATAGTACTAATGACACCGTTGATGATGATGAAAAAAAATCGATCGTAATTAAAAAAAAAATCATAGTTTTAAAACGTTTTATTAGCATTACTTACGCTACGTCATGTTAGTACAGCTAAATGCTACGAAACACAAAAAGGCAATGAAACACAAAATCAAAAACAGCTGATGCTCGGATCAACGAACGCCCGGGCACGCAATCTAAATGTTCGGTTACCATATGAAATAAGGTTAAAATTGAAACCAAATACATCTCGAGTTCCCGCCGAAACCAGGCGTTCGTTGGTCCGAGCATCAGCTGTTTTTGTGTTTCATTCCTGGTTTTTTTTTTAGTAAATAATGTATTTTTTATGAAACTATTGTTTCATTTAGCTGTACTAAGATGATGGAGTGTAAATAATGCTAATAAAACGATTTAAAAATATGTTTTTTTTATCAGAATCGATTTTTTTCCCGGCTCATCATCAAAGTTGTCATTAGTGCTCCCTTTTGTCTTCGTTTTCGGAAGCGGTCTCCTAACACCCAGTATATGTATATATATATATATATCATTAGCCATCTTAATGGTTCAACTGATGGGAATAGGGCGTTTCTCTCAGGAGAGTTAAAGCTGTATATTACCATGCTGGCTCATTGGGAGATAGTGGAAGTTACATATCCAAGAAATACATTCACCAAAGGACGTTATTAAAATAGAGATTTACTAATTAACCTAAAACTGTTATAAACATACCTTTTTTGGTGCAGTCAAGTAGGGTACATCTGAAATATAATGATAAATATTACATTAGCTGAACTCCACCTCGCGAACGTTGCCCTGTCGTACATTGTATTCTCTACCATGAAAAATTATTAAAATACCATTAAACCATGACATGAAATTTATATATGACGTGAATTCAATTGTCTGTTTGGTTAGTAGTGTTTTAATAGCAGGATATTCTTACATCAACCAGATCATCACCCTCACATTGTAACTTTGCTGCCATAACGACATTGCTATCTTGTGGCTGTTAACATATGAGAGCCAGAGTATTCTTGGTTACCACACTCTACTTTGTCACTTTATTCCATAGAGATTAAAGTAATGTTTATTGTTTATATAAATACAGAAATTATACACACATAAAATAGAAAATTATGGTTTATGTTCGATCTCATAATTCAGAAAAGCTTCTACCTTACCTGGTGGCTTGGATTGAACGGCGGTAGGACCAACTCTTCTAAACTCCTGGCCATGCTGGTCGAGACCGTAGATCTAAAATAGCACATTTCTCATTTACCGACTGTCCATTGATTTATCGGGTTTTTTGTTAACAAACCAGCAAACATGTCATTGTTACAGGTGTGAATATTATACGAGTAAATACTGATAAGTTTCATCCAGGCTCCGTGGAGATTGAACCCGAGCTTTCTTGAGGCGTGTACCGTCTTAAAAACTGCACTATCACGGTTTCCCGATGCAGATTAAAAGATGTAATATTAATGTGTTACCTAAGCAAACTTACAGAAATATAAAAGAAGTCATCTGGTGGCACGAACGCGTCCGCTAGGAAGGTGTTCGCGCTGCCGTTCACCGCCACCGTCGGCACCTCGAACATTGTCTTACCGTCCGTGGTGAGGATCTCGGCGCGGGTGACGTGTACCGGTGCGTCGGACGGCGATACCGTCAGCAACATATGGTTATAGGTGCCTGAAAAAGAATTTTACTAATAGCAAATCTCTAAAATTGTCTAAATGCTTCCGAAGAGACTAACCGCTAACTTAATAAGAATTTTTTCATAATTTTTAGTGTTTTTTTTATATTTCGCGCTGGACATTGAACATTTTTAATAGTTCTATTTTATGTTATCAGATATACCTCTGAAAGTTTCGACAAAATCGAACCACCAGTATAGTTACTCCGAATAAACGGAGAAACAAAAAAATGGCCTGCCTGTAACAACGTAGTTAGGAAGATATACACAGTACTACATTATGTTCGTCGCCTTAAGATGTTAAGTCTCGTTACCCCAGTAATTACACTAGCACAACACACCAACAGAGATCTACCACTAATAAGTTTTTTCTACAATTATCATTTACATTGTGTGAAATATGTATATAGCTGTTTTCATGTTACAAACAGTCACTAAAAATATTTATAATGTTTACCTTGCAATGGTCTATAACTAGCTTCATCCATGGTCCTGGGCTTCTCAACGGAGAATCCATGGTCGAAGGTGAGATTGGAGAGGCCGGTCACTCTCACGGAATAATCCTTTTCGCTTCCCACAGTAATGGTCCAGTTGCCTGCCTCCGGCTCTAGGACCTTAACTATCTAAAAAATATTGAATATATCTAACTTTTATTTATACGACGAAGAAAAGTATTAATTTCACTTGATGTATCTGATGTGCCTATTTATAACCTAAAAGATCTTTGGCAACTCAGACTTAACGCTGAAAACGAAAAGGTAAAGGTACGCCAATTTTTACCTTTTATAATTTTAAATTAACATCATTTACCAAAGTTTTACTGTATTATTTCAATATAGATAAAATTGATTCGCTTAGTATTTACATATTTTGCAGTTTCGTCTTGAAGTACACACCATTATCTCAGAAAGGTCGAGTGTGGTGACCAACTTCGGAGGCCCAAGCAGCTCCTCTCCGCTGGGGTTCACCACCTTGATCTTTGGCTTCGCGCCCGACACAGAAACTGTCACCTCGCCCACACTGCTATCCACGGGTATCTGCCAAGGAAAGACAACATATTTTTGTAGTCATAGGAGGGGACGGTTTTCACGAAGACATCCCTCTGAAAAGTAGTCAGACATTCGTGAGATATTTATACTCAAATACATCTTCTATATATTAAAGACAGACTGAAGCTCCTTCGAAATGCACCGGATCGCTTCTGCACGTTCTTCATACTTTTCCTAACCCAGTTAAAAATTTCTCTACTCTTATAGTTTGCTTAGAAGCCGAGGAGGTCACAGACTCTGAAATCATGCGAACTTAGTACCTCATTAGTAGATTTATTATTAAAACTTTTCAAGCGTGACAAATTAGCTTAAAAATAGTTAACGTATTAAAAATACGAGAACGAAATAAATTATAGTCGAAGTATAAAATGTATCATTATAGAGCCTCAACAAAAATAAATCTAGATATAGAAAAACATGAATACACAGAGGTAGTTACAAAATACTACAGTAAAGGGTACAGAAGAAAAGAAGCGGATTAACTATTTTTCCTCCTCGGCATTCCTTGAACAGAATTAATTTACATTACTGAGAATCCTAGGGTACAATTAAGCAAAGTTGAAGTAGAGATAAGTAATATTTTTTATTACAAAGTATATTCATAATCTTACCTCTTGCGTGTAGTTGGTACCTGCTACATGCACCGACGAGCCCAAATTAACACTTCTACCTCTTATCGAAGATCTTACGAACTCCAAAACCTGGAAGAAGTTTCGGAATCATTTTTACACTCCTGATTCTAGAATCTAGAATAATAAATAATTATGAATTCGGGTAACAAACCTTGTGTACGTTTGTCTTGTTCAAGTTGAACACCTGACCGGAGCTGGCAGTGGCTATCTGATGATATACCTTATATGTGGGCTTTTTCAAATCGTTGCAATGCCCCGTTAGTACAAACACCACCTGTTAAAAGAAACCCAATCGTTTTAAATCAAATTATAAACACATTATTTTAAGAAGATTATTGTATGTGAAATAAAAAATAAAAAATATTATTATATATGAAATAAATAAATAGAAGAAAATTAAAGTAATCGAAAAAGCAGAGTATTGTCTTAAATCGAAGAGCTTTTCTTCTTTCACCAATCCACAATTGGTCAGCGTGCTCGATAAAAGCCCTCGAGTCTTTTTTGTTTGAGGAGAAGCAGAGTCCCAGTTGTGGGATTCATTCTCATTGGATTTTTATAAATTACGCTCGTCGTATCATTAAGTTTTTAATATGGCCTCGATTTAATTTTAACAAAACATAAAATACAAAACATTTCACTTTAAAGCTTACTTGCTTCCAATTTAGATTAGATTCGCACATGTTTACCTGACTCTGCTTCCTCTGCACAGCATCTAAAACTTTGCCGACTAGCTTGTGGTCAGATGCCGTCGCATCAGTGAACACGTATACGTAGGACCTCGGCCTGCTGACACTCAGTGCTAGGTGGATGCCGCCGAGTGACTTCTCCGGGCAGTCTCCCCCTCCGTATACACGCACAATGTTGAGGGCGGCTTTGAACACATCCTTGTTCGTAGTCACGGTGGCAGGTCCGATAGCTGCGTGTAATAACAAAATCATTTAGATTTTTTAATTACAGAACATTTAACGAAGCGACTAGACTATCGAAACATTCATCAGATCTTAAGCCATATGTCTACCCATAACAATGTGGCGTTAGTTATGTTGTTATACACTACACCACATTGCGCTAGGCGCCTTGAGACATTAGATGTTAAGTCTCGTTACTCCAGTAATTTCACTAGCTACAGCGCCCTTCAAACCGGAACACAATAATGTTTACACATTATAGTTCGACGGCAGAAATAGGCGCTGCGGTGGTATCTACTTAGACGGCCTCTGCCAATAGAGACCATCAACAAACCCCACAACCACCATTCACAAAGCGATTGAACACATGCCTGCTCGTAACAATATGAATTAAGATGATTTAAACTACACCGAATATTAGCCCTGATAACAACATAAATAATTAAAATGTAACGTATAAAATCCATTACTCTGACGTAAAAATAAATAATGTATGACTGGCTATAAATCAATGCAAATTTACTTACTGGGATCGTGAAATGGGACAAACACAAAATCAGCGATTATATTACTTTCCTCCAGAGCAGTCTTCAATATCATTTCAGCGCCTTCGCGAAGTTGCTTGAGATCATTGTACATAGAACCAGTTGTATCGAAAACAAAAGCCAAGCTACTTTTCCCATCATCAGTGCCCACTGATTTAACTCCAGTATTGTTTGATATTTGTAAACACTGAACGCGACCCGCTCCGAGTATTAAAATAACAAATAATATTAATTCTTTCATGTCCATCACTAGTGCATAAATAATGAAAACTAGCCAATGTTCTAAGACGACAGAATAGCTAGTTTAGTTATCTTGTAACCTATGACCATATAATCAATGTGGGTTAAAATGACTCTCGATACTTAACGACTTTATCTCTTTATATACAATAAGTTGAGCAACACGTAAAATACAGTGTGTTTACAAAGAGTTTTTCGTTTGATCTGCTTTAAAATAAAATGTATAACTTTCCAGTATTTTGGTTAATATGAAAATGGAGTATAAGATCTATTCAGAAAAAATTATATAGTAACAGTTTGTTATAGAATAGTCATAGCTAACCTGAAAGATTTAAAAATATCTTACTATCAATCAAGGAATGCGCTTACCCACAACGCCACGCAGGTAGTTATTTATATCGATAATTAGCTTTCTTGATTTTTCATATAATTATGTATTTAGGATAGTGATCGTGACAGTAATGTAAAAATTATATTATTGCTATGTACGACCTCATCAAATAAAACAATAAATATAAGTGTTTTAAAATTTTGACGAATGAATCCATATCGATTATAACCGCATATTTATACCGTTCATTTCTTTACGAATATTTGAGTATTAATATATAATCAGCCTGTATTAAGACCTTTATCTAACTAAACATTATTAACCTAATGACTGGTCTTAAGAGACAAATGGCAACAGAACTTTTGCGTAAATATTGCCATTTCCGCAAAAGTAAATAACTATTTTTAATATATATATACACATTTTTATGTACAATTGATGACGAGCGGGACGTTCACCTGATGGTAGGTGAAGCGCTTGCCCATAACAACGCGGGGCTAGTTAGAATAGCTATACTGCAAGACATTGCACTCGGCACCTGAGACATCTTGTGGAGTCTCCTTACCCTAGTGATTACACTAACTACAGCGCCCTTGAAATTGGAACACAATATTTGCACAGTACTGTTTGGCGACAAAAATAGGTGTTGCGGTGATACCTAACACCAGTAAATTTGTTAATAAACAATTTTTATTATAGCGTATTTTCTTCAGACTATTTCATTAAATCCAATATTTCCAATAAATATCTTTAAAGTAGATCTAGATCTGTCAAGAGATTTCACCTTATTCCTACTAAGAATGGCTATTATCTAGGATGAGCTTACACTAAACTACAATTTCACATAAACTTAATAATGACATCTGAAATACCGGGTTTGCCCATAATATTCCGTCTCTCAAGCAAGCTGGAAAACAGTAATAGTGTTATGACGGTAGATTTACAATATAGTAGCTAACCAGGCGAGTGAGATGAAACACTTACAACTAACCTCTACATATGGCACCAGATCAAACCGGGGACCTCAATCTTTGTGGACAGGTGCTTCTATTTTATGCTATGGCAGCGCTTAAAATATCCTATTAACATTGGAGCCTTAAGAGTTCGGTATGAATCAAACCGCCATAATTAAATAAACGACAAATATTTATTTTAAACTTATAAAAAAAACTTACCATGTATATATATCTAGGGTCCCAAGCATGGTATGTATCTCAGGACCTTACATCCGATAGGAACTTACCTATGTACATAATTCTGGTAGGATAATTATTTTTTTTATATTTCTATCGTATGCCTGTTCTTATGTACGAGTACGTGAGCTCGGTCGGTCCCGCTCTTCTCACGGGATCCAAGCCAACCTCACCTGCTCGTGGTGCACCCTGCTAGTCAACAAACGAGGCTCTAGCTCCCACCAACCGACATTAGGCCTGCGTGGTGGAAAATAGCTCAAATCACCCCCATAAGAACCCCTACGAACGACGGCCCCTGATGCCCCGAGGTACCGGAAGTCATACGACTGTGTTAGTCGCATGCGGGCATCACGGGATCGATCGATGTGGGAATCTTTGAGGAAGCCTATGTCCAGCAGTGGACGACTATCGGCCGATGACGATGACGACGACGTGCGCACGAATGTGTACGTATGTTACGAAATAAAACAACTACATTGGATTTTATTAAAAATAAAATCTTTATTAAATTTCACACCATATTTACTTAAATAAGAGAAAAACAACAAAATTATTAAAGGAAAATTTAATTGCTCGAAGTCAATATTAAATATCAGTACATTGATTTGTGGAGCTTTATGCACATAAATATATTATACTATGTTCTGATTATAGTTATGAAGGTTTGTACGTAACAACTGAAGACATTAAATATATACCTATATTGCATACTAAAATATTTCGAAACGCGCAGTGAATGGTTTTTTTTTTCGTCCATATGGTATTTATGATACTGATATGGTATAATATTGGTACGTTATTTTTCACAGTAAAAAGTTTTTAATTCTATTTCACCTTTAAAATACGGCATATGACACTTAATTACGTACTGAAAGCTCACAACCATCGTTTAATGTTAACTTATGTTATTCATGTGCATAAAGCTTTGACTTAAGCTCGTCGGCGATGCTAAAGATCATGTTAAAAATAGATGCTAGCTGGAAAATATATTTAATAAACTGTTTCGCTTGCATTGATCTATGTCGAGATGAATTTTACTTTATTTTTATAAAGGAACTTTGAATCAGTTTAATTTGCGGAAGAAATTTTGTAGTTTATTTAGACATTTAATTCAGACAAAATTACCAAAATATTAATCTTTTTTTTTATTTACCAAAGCCTCAAGTCGATCAACGTTCACCTGATGGTAAATGATACGCTTGCACATAGTTCACTGTGCTAGTTATGATGATAGACAGTGTACCACATTGTGCTAGTCGCCTTAAACGTAAGAACTTAAATCTCGGTACCTTAGTAATATCTCTAGCTACAACGCCCGTCAAACCGGAACACAATGTCTGCACACTGCTATTTGTCGGCTCCTTCACGACCAGTAAGATCAATGCAATATCAGCAAGCGAAAGAGTTAATTGGTCGTCTCCGTATAATCATCATATATTGGCAAATGTAAATATTGATCTATCAAACTTGAGCAATACAGTCCAAATATATCAAAATTTTATTTATATAAGAAATCTTCAATTTTATCTAGATTCTAAACAGAAAAAAAAACCATTTCAATTGAAACTAGTCAACGTTTAAATGAAATTAAAAGTTAAACTATTACAACTACAAATAAAACTTGATCGATGTTTTGATTAAAGTGTCATATATTATTAAACTTTATGGTCAGAGATAAAAATAGAAATATTGTCTATATTCTGATTTCTAAACGGTTTAACGTTCGTTCAAATACTTTCCGGAAAAAAAAAGAGAAAAACTAACAAATGACACTTTAAGCCACGTCAATATTTAAATCTATTGTGAATTCGTTATCGGTGGTAGTGTTAAATTGCGATTCATGCAAATACAGAGATTGCAAACCTTTTCGAATCTTAAATTAAAAACGAAAGGTATTCAATATAGTTACGGGCAGCGGTCGTCAAACTATTTGATCTCACGGACCTCGAACAGAATGTTTTAAGTGTTTATGAAAAAAAAATTAATTGTTATACGAAAACATATAAAATGTGCCTAGTTGATACAAATGAAACTATTAATTGTAACCAAATTATGAAAGCTTTATTAATATACCATAATGAAACAAGTTTGTAGACATGTTAAAACATAGCTTCCATGATGAATAAGTATATTCCACATTCTTCTGCGTAACAGCGAAAGTTTCATGCTGACCACTGCTTTGGTGATCACTGATTGTGGAGACAACAGCAAATACACTATTTCACGTATGTATTACACCCTACGGCCTATAAAAACACAATGGTGTTCAACAAATTCGCAGCTAGCCCATAACAATAGTAATAATTATTTAATAATATAAATTATAATACTTCAAGTTTGTTATAATTTAAATTTAATTACTTATCAAGATTGCCAAAGGTTTGCCAACTCTGTTGTATTATATTCGCACAATAATACTTCGTTCTAACAGCTTCAGCACTAACGGCATCCTGTAAGAGGTGCATAATACTTCATCCTGTAAACTTAGGTCATGGATTTTGGGCGAAGAAAAAAAAAATGAAAAATTCGAAATCTTAAAGCGTTTAAAATTAAAACATAATACCACAAACGTAAGCACTATAACGAATGTTAAAAAAGGCACTATTATTTTCCAAAATACCCTATTAATGTTCCCACTGCTGGGATGCGAGGGCTTCTCTCTCAAGGAGTTATATGTCACTGTTCACTGTTCGGATCGATTTCCTCGCATTTTCCTTCACTGGAGACTTCAGCTCAGTGAAGACCGAACCAGCGACCTTTAAACGTGTAGGGACCTTACAAACTGAGATATCACATTAAAACACTCCATCTTACAAAAATTTTACTTAAGCAATCTTAGTATGGAGATCTTTGGGGGAGGTCTATGTCCAGCAGTGCACGTTTGTCGGCTGATAATGATGAATCTTAGGATGTATACACGACATCACAATCCGCTCACCGTTATGTAATATGTAGTTTAAGTAAACCCCTCCTTTGTATGATTATCGTAAAGTATATACACTACTGTTTACTAAGACTTACGTAGATGGCAAGAGATAAAGTAGTGTAAAAATATAGTATTGATTTTTTTTATTCTCCGAAGCGATAATCGACAGAAGAATAAGTGATATCCTCCCTTTTAGACAAAATCTTAAGTCTCATTACCTCAGTAATTTCACTAGTTACAGCGCCCTTCAAACCGGAACGTAATAATGTTGGCACACTACTGTTTGGCGGTGGAAATAGACTGTCTCCGGCAACAGAGACTTGCCAGTAAAATTTTGATCAACCATGTTTTTATTATTTACACTACATCGTTACGTTTGTGGTATTAAAAAAATATTATTGTTATTTAATGCATACGAGGCAGTTTAGGTAAACCTTATATTAAACTAATCCTAGATTTTTAAATTGCAAATTCAAGGACTCAAGGCGTTTGAAGCAAGCCACAGGATCCTTGTTGTAGAGCAGTGCAACTTTTATCTAATGGTAAATGGTACGCCTGTCCATAACAATGAGGCAGCAGTTAGTGCAGCGCCATGAGATACAAGTTGGATCTCGTTACCTAGAAATTTCTCTACCCACAGCGCCATTTGAACCGGAGCACAGTAATGTTTGCACACTACTCTCTGACTGCTGGAATAGGAGCCGCGGTGGTACCTAGATAGTGACGAACAGACTTACCACTAGTGAAGATCCTCATATCAATACTGAACGCCTTGAGGCCATATTTTTACACGACCTATTCACACGAGCGTTGTTTCTACTGTAACATGTATATATATTAACATCCATCTCAAAGAAGATGATGTGATAATGGAAGAAAAGAGGAAGATTTTCACCTGATGATAAGTGATACGTCTACCCATAACAACGTGGCGTTAGTTGGGATGGTCCATGATATTAAGTCTTATTAATCCAGTATATTCCACATTTGCATGTGTGTACTCCCTAGACTATAATCAAAGTAACATAAACATATACAGAGTATATGAATAGCCCACGCAACATTCCCAAAAATGGGACTGAAATTAAAAAAAAAGCACAAACTTTAATATATTCAAATCGTATGTAATTGGCCTTTACTCTTTTCCAGTGAAAGAAGGTCTCTAATCCCAACAGTGGGAACCTTTTAGAGGGCTGTTTATTATACTCTTTTGTACTCTCGTGCGAATAGTTCTCAAACGATACAAAAAAGAAAAAAAACATACATTTGCAAGTAAATATTTTCGAGCGGTTGTACAACCACCATGTAAGAAACACCGAATGGGGCAAAAATCCCACTTGTCATCCTTAAGCTAATTCCCACTTTTTTTACTGATCGCTGTCATCAAGAAGCTATATATTATCAAATCGAAGTTAAAAAATTTATTATTGAATTAAAATTGAACTCCTCAGATAGAAAAGATGACGATGAAATAGACATGTTTTAACAATTCACATGCGACAAAATAGCCTCTGTAAATATTTATATTTTTTTCAAATATTTATTACAATTTAATATATTCCATATTCACCATCATCAAAATCTCAAACATAGGCGCTTCCCCCGAATATAATTCACGCTGTCCAGATTCAGCGGTTTTCTGCGATCTTCACCAGAACATCGGCCCACATTGAGGAAGGTTCCAGGAGCCAATAAGCTTACTTAACAACAGCGATCCGATAAACTAATAAACGTACCAAAACACTTTACACCGACACAGACCCGCGTATACAATAATGTATATATTTCAACATGTGTATATTAGATCTAGCTACGAGTGTGATGGTATACACTACGTGATCTGGTGATGTTATATCGCCTCGTCGTTATGCTTCGCGCGTGCGCTCGTCTTCTGGAACACCAACACTGTACCCCCGACCTCGCCCTTCGGACGCTGTCCAAGAACCCATGTTATGTACATTATAAAAAAAACATTAAAATAATGATTTGCTTAACTAAATTATAAAAACAACGTCCATTGTTGTTGTTTGTTCAGATATTCACACTGCACAACATTTCTCTATTATATCAGTACCAAATGTGGATACATGTGTAAAAAGACTTCAGCTATGGAGACCTCCCACAGGTGATTCTATGTTGATTATTAAATTAGATAACACTTTATAAAACCTATAACTAGATCTACATATTATATAACCATATCAAATTTATCATCGGATTACAGCAGTCCATAACTGAACATAGGTCTCTTTCAAAGAGTGCCACATCTACATAGTTGTGTTATTTTCAGAATACTCAAAATCTCAAACAGGATTGTAATATTAAATTTGAGGCCCAATATAGACATTAAAAACTCTTTTTTATTCACAATGAGACAAGTGAGACGTTCAATTGATGGTAAGTGATTCGCCTGACCATAACAACGTGGCGCTAGTTAGGATGGTATACACAGCACACCACATTGCACTCGACGCCTTATAACCTAGGATATTAAGTCTCGTCATCCCAGTAATTTTACTACTTACAACTACCTTCAATCCGGAATACTAATGTTTGCACGATACAGTTTGTCGGCTACAATAGGGCGCTGCGGTGATACCTGCATGGTTGGTCTCCACTAACAAAGACCAACCACCAGTAAAACTCATTTCATATGCCCTCGCCGCGACTTTGGATCTTCTTTTATAAGAAGACAGTCAAGGGTGTCAATAGACTATGCTGATTAAATGCAAATTAGTGACCATGAAAGCTGTTCTTGGACTTCAAGCTCTATAGGAAAAGGACCTGCGTCTTTTAGAGATGTATACTGTGAATATCCACCACACTTACTAAATATATTACATTCACCTAAGAAAAACTTATGCCATACCTTTTAAATATGAAAATAGAAATATTTGCATTTATCTTTTTATCACATTTTTTACTAGTGGTAGGTGACACCTTTTGGTAGGTACCATGGTAATTCCTATTTCTGCCTTCAAACAGTAGTGTGAAAAGATTAATGTGTTCCGGTACACAAACCATATGGAACCAAATGAAATGGACTTCAGTAAATGGATAGGATATTCGTGAATTGTATTAAAAAATTACCTGTGTATGAGGCAATTCGTGTATAAGTTTGTAACCCTGGATCAGATTCTCCACTCGGCCCTTCAGCACGTCGTACATGACGATAAGGGTCGGGGTCAGTTTGTTGGCATACTCCGTGCGCCACCAACGCTCAGGATTGTTGTAAAACGCCTCTGACTCGTACGTCTCGCCGGGGACTAGTGGGGGGTCGCAGTTCAAGTATCGGGTGGTTATGTTCATGTGCAGATGGCTGAAAAACAACGAGATAATTATTGCTAAAAAAATCTAGTGACAGCTGTTGTCCTGCAGACAGCATCACAAAATCGCATCTTATATCGTAAGCGACAATTAGAATATTGTGTTATGTAAACATTCTAACCAACACCTCAATGTTATGAGCAAGCATATCGATTACCATGTGATATACCAGCTCCTTATAATACTTTGTCATATAAAAATATTACCTGTAAAGTGGTGTGGAGTGGCAAGGCATCATAAACAAAATTGATGATCTGTTATTGTTTGCAGCAGCTTCTCTCAGTAACGGCATAACTTTTAGAGTGCCAGTTTGATGGAATAACGCAAAGTAAACACCAGGCATTGCATTCCCCACAACCAGTAACCCGGAAACCAAGTACAGCTTCCATCTATTGAAAACAAAAATTTAAAAGTATTCTCTGACAGTAGCAATTAAAGAAACATTATTAATTTTCCTCTCAATGTCATGTCTTTGACTTTATATTTATATCAATACTTTAGCATCAGCCACAGATACAACTCTGTACATCTCTGTTGCTGGAAACAGTATAGGTAGGTATCACCGCAGCTACTATTTCTACTGCCACACAATTGGGTGCAAACATTAATGTGTTCCAGCTTGAAGGGTGTTGTAGCTATTGAAATTACAATGATTACATGAGGCAATGTGACTTAATTTCTTCAGTTTCAAGATGACGAACACATTGTGATGCTTGCATATCATCCTAACTAATGCCATGTTATGAACAGGCGTATCACTTACTAACAGGTGAATGTTTCGCTGGACTCATCACTTGTTGACTAAAAAAATCAGCCATTAAATTCCTATATGTACAAGACAAAGACCTCATCTAAAAATCAATGCAATAACTGCTAATGTACCAGTGTACTTACGCAGTCGCCTTCCTGCTCCATGGAACTATGACATTTTGCGCCAGGTACATGAAGATTGGAAGAAGTGGCAGCATAAACCTGAACTCCTTGTGCTTTATGAAACTGAAACAAACAAACAAAAACCGTTTACTATTTACCTTATTATAACATTTAGTAGGTCATAATTGATTTCACCGGTGGTAGGTCCCAGTTGACGAAGACCGTCTAGGTAAGTATCAGCGCGGCTACTATTTCCAGCGTTAAATAATAATTTTCAAACGAGTTATTACCATCAGGTGAGCGTCTCTCGTCTCACACTGTCGAATAAAACAAACAGTTTTGTTACATATTAGTATCTATTTAAAAAAAATAGACGATAAGAGTAAAAATCTATGTAACGATATATACAGCCTGGACCAAAAGCTATTTACACTACTAAAATTTTTTTTTTATCGGAATGAGAGACGAGGCATAAAATCCTTTACCTGTTTGTGAATGATAAACTTATTCGTTAATCGTGATGCTAATTAAGACATACTACATTATGCTCGTTGCCTTGTGGACATAAGATGGTAAGTCTCATTATCCCAGTAACTTCACTAGCTTCAAACAGGAACACAGTAAGTTTTGCACGCTACTGTTTGGCAGCTAAAATTGTACCAGCTGAGACAGTCTCTGGTGACAGACACCTACCACCGATAAATACCTCATCATCACCATATTTATCAACCCACACGTCCACTGCTGGACATAGTTATATATAAATACCTCATAATACTAACAAACTAGATTAGTTTTTTTATGCAATCTTTGTCGGTGGTTACAAATCATCGACAGACACAATAGTACCTGTGGACTACAATATGCAAGAAAGCCGCAAAAAGTAGAATCAGCCCAGTCCTGTTCTCTCTACGCCTCCGCAGTACCACCCATGCGGCCCAAATCACCGGCACCATGTTAAAGATCAGCACTGCTGGTACACCACTCGTAAAGTACCAGTACCTGTAACACTTACTTATATCACAATCTATGAAGGATATATATCTGCGCCACATTGTGCTCTCCGCTTTTAGACACATATAGAATGTTATAGTAATGATTGCCCTAATAATTTCACTACCTACCGCGCCTTTCAAACCGGAACACAGTAATGTATGTACACTACTGTTAGATGGTATAAATATGCACAGCTGAGATACCATATGATTCCTGATTTATTTTCATATAGATGTTGATATTTGATATTGGATCTATCACTAGTCAACCGAAACGGTCTATACGGCCAGTTTAAAGCGAAGTATAGCCACCAGGTAACCAATCAGCTCGTGGATGTATTAACGACAACCTAAGAATGAGATGGGGATGGTTTTTATGACAGTTGCCTTTTTCTCCTCGCGCAACAATGTAGTGTAACTCTGTTGGGGGGGAATAAAGAAGAGGGCGCCTTATGCATTGCTGGATCACAACATATAGCCGCGGAATCAAAACAGTAACCACGGTGTCACATGATTCAACATTAGTTCACTTCGCCTTTGCGGGCAAGGAGACAATTAAGGTGTGATAACAACTTATTTACGCCTTTTCAAAACGTAAAAATAATATAATTTTTGTAATAAAAAAAATGAAAAAAAAAAAACTCATACAGTACATATTAAAATTATCATTGATAAACGTTGATACGAAAATACAACGTTACGTAATCATAAGCAATGTAGCATGATACTTCAAATATTTATCATTCTAAATCCTTACATCACTTCTGTGAAAAAAAAAAAAAAATTAAAAAATTACTGTCAAAAATACATTTGGGGTATTATTATTTATAGATTAGGGATGTGATAAAAACCCATGCGAATCCTGTTTTAAACAATATTTAATAAACTTTAAATTTTTTTCAAAAAAAGGGATTTTGAACATTAGGATAAATTGACAATAATTTTAACGATTTCATCAAGACTTGCCCCAAAAATGTTTGTTCAAAAAATCAAATTAAATTATGATGTCCTGTTAACGAACTGAGCTATCACAACTTGCAATAGACTATTGGTGCTAATTATATTATGACCAGTGTGAATTATTTTATGTATACCCAAACATACAAATACATATAACAAGAAAATGCTCTAATGTTTAATCACAAACTTAAAAATACAATCGACCAACTATTTTTCTAAAATATCATCTTTATAGGTAAAAAAACATACAAATAGGTATGTTCAGTGCAGAATAAATGGTATTGAAAATCTATCAAATTTAAGCTGGTGAGTTGTCAAAACAGTGCATTAAAAGTTTTATGCAAAATTATAAATGTCTCACCATGGATGAGTACCGTAGAAGGATGCAACATCATAGATAACATTAAACTTAAAGAATTCCCATGGAGTAACAATCAATTTGCCATAGAAATATGAATCCAAGGCGACAAGAGCCACAAAAACAGTCAAACTGAAAAAGATAAATATATAACATTTAATAATGTTCATGTAAAAGTCATTAATGTAATCATTAATAATGTTCCTTTAGACAAGTAACATGTACCATCACAGTTATTACTTATGTCCTTGTAAGTAGTAAGAATTGTTTTGAAATTTAGTATCTTTCTTTATATCTCTGGTACCTTAATACAGGAAATATTTTTTTAAAAAAATAATAAATGTTGAAATCATTAACTTTGGGATCAAATATCTATATCTGTTCATACTCACCCAATTGGTATGTATGTCCTCATTAACAACCTAAGTTTTCCTTGATTTGTGGTTACTATATTATAAATTGCTAGCACCATCCAAATGGGTGCTGAAGTTGGTCGTAAGAAAGTGGAAATACATGCCAGCCATACCCATTTATTATTTTCTGTTGAATAAACACAATGATAATAATTGTCATTTAGAAGAATGCTGCATGACACTAAGATAGCTAAAAACATAAGCTCAGCTGATTACCATTCTCATGGACAAATGGAGCTGAACATCTTAATAGCATCACTTACTCAAAAAAAAATAATTATAGTTTACTGAATACTTTCCATCTTAAATTTTGCTAGAATAAGAAAAATTTAAAAACTTTACCTTTTTCATAATAACCCAGCTTTCCATCTTTAAATGGAAATATGGATAAGCCAATAGCAACTAAACAAGTCTCCATTGTCTGCAGAAGTGTCCTTCCAGATGCATAAAACCAAAATGATGGAATTAAAATTAAGAAGAGTGCCCATTTACGCCCACCAGTCCATTTGTAGAAACTGTAATCTGCCACTGCACTGAAGACAGCTTGTAATAGACGGGGAAGAAGAACCTAAAAATTACATTATTATACATTTCATAATAAAATATAGTTATTACAGGATAAACATTAGTGATACTTTGCATAATAAAATACTGTATTATATAAATGAATGCAGTAGAATAAGGAGAGATGTCATTGTGATCAAACATACATTGGTGTTCATTCGTAAATCAAAAGAAAATTAATGATCAATAATCATGCAGGGTATATTATATTACAGTAATGTTATTAAACAATTGTTGTAACTAAATTTCAACATACCACTGCTTCTGGAGAATCTAAGCCAGTATATTTCAGAATGGTATATAATGCTGCAAAAATGCTGGGATAGAGGTAACTTCTGATACCCCTTTGCCATTCCCATGTCATTGCCCCATATCCAAAGACTTGTTTATGAGCCACTTCCAAACTCTGCCAATACTCATCCGGGACATAAAATGTTTGGACTAAGATAGCCGATAGAATCCGTACGAATAATATAACAGCAATCACTTTTGATGTATTGAAGCCCTTTGGCAAGGTCATTTTTCCCGCCTAAATATGAGGTTAAAACATTAGCTAAAAATAGACGTAGAAATTTCTTATTAACATAACGAAAAATTTATGTCTTAATATAATTAAAAGTATTAATTAAATTCTTATAGGAATATTTTTATTTCATTCGTTATTTATAACAAATAATGAAAACTCAACCAACGCGTCCTTTTAATTAACTTAAAACATGAATGAATAGGATTACAAATGAGATTTATAAGTGCCTAATTAAAGCATAAATACAGTTCATAATTTTTTTTACATAAAAAAAAAACTGTTATATTTTATTATAATCATTAATTTCGTAATAATTTGAGATAACCTCACCAAAAAAGTCCCTGCCTGACCGCTTTAAACCATAGACTAACAGATAACGGTACAAAATTGAAAACTTCATGCAGTATTAAATCAATGGTATATATGCATCCTATTTACTGGAATTCAAATATACATTATCAACGTAACTTGTATTAACATGTCAGGCCAGTACCACATGTGCTTTGTCTTTTCTAATAATTACAAGAACATAAATTAAAATTAAATTGTTGCAAAATAAATAGAAAACTGCTTTTGATACCAAATTCACGTGTATAATATTTATAATAAATCCTTCGTAACCTTCGAAAAGATGTTCTTAATCATATAGTTTATTTCTTTATAAATTATTAATGACAATGATGATGAATAAAATTCCATTTTTGACTTATGCAGTTAATATATCTGAGATTAATATAAGAAGCATTTAATTTATTGAAATATTAAAGGTTCTTAAAAATAAACAATTTGCTCATTTAGTATCAAAAATCACAGATGTATAAAAGGAAACAAACCTAACAAAATTAATAAACATTTGGATTGGGATGTCTTCATTCCACTTACTTAAATTACAGGTCAATAATGAAACCTCTTTTTTGTTGTTACATGTTTGCAGTTGCACAAAGCATCCAGTTGCAATAAAAAGCATACACTTTTGGATGTTATTAAGTTGTAAATAAGAGGTATATGGCGTCAGCAACAAGCAACAAGTGTTTTCGCTGTAATCTACAACTGTCGAGTTTTTGTTTTGATTAATACTATTCAATCGACAAATTTTGCTCCCGAGAGGATGAGTTTGACGTTTTGTATACACGCATATTTTAGGAACTTACATAAAGATTTTTTTTTAATTTTTTAAAAAGCTGTGTTATTTTTTTTTCTGGGGGACCCATTCCCAGAGGCAAAGCCCATTGCAACTACACGCGTTGCACGTTGCGGATAGCGAATTGCCTTCATATATGGAGGTTAGCTGCGAAAAGATCGAATAAGCAGTCGCGGATAATGGAGCGGTCCATCGGAGAGGTTTCGGGCTACCTCTATAAAATAAAACTCAATGATGATGGATGACAGTGGCGAATAAGCGCCGCCACTATAATATAGGCGCTCGCTCTATGAGGAGGCAGCAGTCCTTAATAAAATAGAAGAAAGCGCAACAGAATTGATCTGGAACCGATTTCATCTCAAATCAGTTATGGGCCAGTCTAAAGACTGATCATTGTCCATTACACTGCGATGTGGAAAGCAACGGGAAACTACCACATTACCACTCTCTAGTATATCAATATGAGTGAAGACTAAGAAAACCCTCAGTGTCCGGCGAACGAGGGTGAAAATCTCCGGGCGGGATTAGCGCTTTACAAATAATGATCATGGCGAACTAAATGTAACAACTTTTAACGTACGAATGTTAAATGAAAATGGTAAACTGGAAAATACAATCATAGAAATGAACACATATTTTTGGGATATAATAGGTTTAAGTGAAGTGAGATGGACAGATTGCGAAGATATGCCTACCTACAATAGCCGTGTCGTGGCGGAGGGGCTCAGTAGCCGTGGCACGATACACGGTGAAGCGTAGGGGAACCTACCTGGCCGGTCCGAGGTGTAAGGCCGACCCGAGGCGGCCGCTCTAAGTTAGAGCTCCGGAGGCCCAGAGAGCTCACCGGATGCGCACCGGGAGCTACAGGGAGGATTTCATACTGCCCCTCGTAACCGAGATGGAATCGCGGAGGGAGTACCCTCTGCGACTAAGCGGTGCCGCACCGTTGATGCGGCGGCGGTGGGGCCGCATGAAGAGGAGAAGTGTCGGTATAACGATGCGCCGTTCTCCCTATCCTTCGCAGACGTATAAAGGGTGGCGGCTGGCCCAACATCGGATGCGCCGCAGGGAGTCGGGAGAGTTTTCTCTCTTGGCTCCCATGGCCTCTGGGCGACGGGTTTGGGCGAATCTGTCGCCCGCGCGACTGCAAGCGGCCGAGGAGGGGGCACGCTGTATGTTCCGGCGTGCCCCTGTGGAGGTGGAAAGGGAGGGTTCAACCATTCCTCCCGAGGTGGGGATGCGTAAGCAGCCAGCGCCGGCGGGTTCGCGGATGGTGCGAAAGCGTTCCCGTAACCCCACCATCAAACGACGAGGTGGAACATCGTGGGGGTTTTAGTCAGTCCTTGTCCCCGCGAGGACGGGTATGCGGAGGCATTTCCCCCACCAAAAACACACCTAATTAGCTACACGATGGAGGTGCTGCTCATGTTTATAATCGTATAATGAAGAAATGCTCAGAAGACTTATGAGTTCAACAGTTTGGGTTTAGACCGGGCATAGGAACCAGAGAAGCCATCTTCTCTCTTAAGTCCCTAGCAAAGCGAGCAATTGAACAACAATAGTGCGTCTATTTATGCTTCATAGATTATGAGAAAGCATTTGATCGTGTTCAACATTATAAAATGATGGAGATTCTCAGGGATAAAGGGTTGGACGAGAGGAACGTAGAATAATCGGGACTCTATTGGTCTCAGGAAGCTAATGTAAAAGTTGAAGGCAAACTGTCAGAGTGGAAACCAATACAAAGAGGTGTCCCACAAGGATGCATACTGTCCCCCTTACTTTTTAATCTTTATTTGGATGCTATTCTAACGGACCTCCTATTAAGTCATCCAGAGGGAGTTAAAGTTAATGGAACACGGATCAATAATATCAGATACGCTAATGACACCGTGCTTGTGTCGAATTCTAAAAGCGGGCTGCACAGACTTCTGGAGGATGTGGCATTTGGTGGTGAAATAATGGGTTTGAATATCATTGTTAATAAGACGAAAACAATGGTATTATCCAAAGCGATGCCTGCTCCTGAAATATAACTACGTAAAACAAAAATGAAATCAGTAACTTCATTTAAGTATTTAGGCGGTTATTGCACATCGGATTTAGATCATAACGAAGAAATAAAATGTAGATTCGGACAAGCTAAAAATGTTTTTAATAGAATATCCAAAGTATTATGTGACCCCAATATTCCCATACGATACCGCGTCTTAAAATGTTGTTTGGTCCGTTTTCGTACATGGTTGTGAAACGTAGACTTAAGGACCTTTTTTTAAAAAAAGGAATGTTGTCGTCGAATACAAGCATTTGAGATATGGGGACTCCATCGAATGTTTAAGATCACGTGGAAGTAGTTTGTGTCCAACGCTCAAGTCTTCGAGAGAGCGAACTGCAAACGCAGGCTGATGTCAACCGTCATGCAAAGAAAGGTTGCATTTTTCGGACACCTTCAAAGAGGATCCCTTTATGAGTTCCTAATTTTGACTCTAGAGGGCAAAATTCCTGGAAAACGTGCACCTGGTAGGCAGCGCAAGAAATGGTTTGATGACATTAAGGAATGGACCAGATTTAAATACCATCAGTTAAAAAGGATAGCTGAGGATCGAATTGGTTTTCTCAATCTGATCGCCATACATCAGTATGAAGAGGGCACCTAATAATGATGATAATGTCATGTTTAATTTTTTCGGGTGTATGCTTACTGTAACTATTGCGTAGATTTTCAAAGTATTAAATTTCCGTGGTGGACCAATATGAAGATAAGACCGGCAGCCCACATCATTCAATATGCTATGCTCTCAACATTTTGAAGCTTATTAGATAAGATAAGAGAAAGGGTGTAAGGGGTCCCGCACAACAACTCACGAGACCCAAGCCAACCTCACATGCTCGTGGTGCACCCAGCTAAATAACAAACGAGGCTCTGGATCCCTCTAACTTGCATTGGACAAGCGTGGTGGGTAATAGCCTAAATTCCCCATATGAACCCTTACAAACAACGGCCCTTGGTACCCGGCGGTACCAAAGGCCATGTTAACTGAGGACCGATTGATGTAGAGATCTTTGGAGCGGCCTATTTCCAGCAGTGAGCGTCGATCAGGTGGTGATAAGACAAGAAAAAAGTTGAATTGCTAAAACATATTTTGTTCAAAAATAAATAATTTTAGAACGAACAACTGCCTGTGTTTTTTTAACTGTAATTTTTTTTAACCTATTACAATTGTACATAACAATTAAATATGGGACTAATTTGAAATTTAAATCACGAAGGTAAATAAATAAACTTAAGTAACAATAATCAACGTAAAAAGTAACACACATGCAAAACGAGGTTTTTTATTATTACTTAATTAAAGTCCCTAACTTCGGAGCAATAAATTATATAAATATGCGTCAATTTATGATGTGGGAGTTTTTGACGTTTTTTTATTGACGTGCTTAATAGTGCATGGGTCTGCTTTCTGCTGTTTTTATACGTCTGGGTTAACAAACGTGTTTATTAAATTTAATTAATTTTATTTATATATTGCTTCTATTGTTACATTATATAATGACTTTGTAACCTAAACGAAAAGTAGAGATCGTAAATAAACCTTAACAACAAAGACATTTAGAAAGTGGCTCTATAGATTTAAAGCCATTGTCGTTTATAATTCAAAAGAAACTTTAATCAATGTCAATTGGAGATGGTTCAGAAACTGGCGTTCTTATTGAGATCTTATAATTAGTACCAGTGATTGAATTTTTTTTTAATAATTTGTTTTATGCATGTGAGGATTCTATAAATTATATTCACTGTGAAATGTATTTGTAAAATGTGAAAGATTTGTTGTATTACGCAATTAAAATAATTTTTGTATGTTTATTACTGATAAACTATAAACATTTCATTTGTTTTCGTCTTCTGAACGTTGATTTACGAATGTTGATTTTTGTGATTAACTGCACAATTTTCACTATTTAAACCAAAAATGCAGTAAATTTGTGGAAAATGGGTAAGTAATGTTATGAAGATCACATAGACTGTATTGAAAAGTTTTTAACAAATATGAATGTTTAACAGAAGAGGCGAAGAATGAAACATTAGATCTATCGAGGCGTGGGCTGAAGAAAATAGAGAAAGCGCCTTCAGAAGAATCTAAAACAGTTATTACTTTGATTCTTGATCAGAATGAATTGCAGCGACTGGACAATATCGAAAGTTACAACCGTGTCGAAAATGTACTAACCATTAATTCCATTTTTTTTATTTCCAATAAAAGTAGATTGTTTTGCATTTACGAAAGTTTTAGTTATATATTAAATGTAAAATTCTTATTCTTATATTATTAGATAAATAACATTAAGTGCTTTAAATAGTATTTTTTTTTAAAAAAGGTTTCTTTTATCATAGAAAATATTTTTAATATAATTGAGTTAATATTATTAGGAGTTATTTCTTAAAGTAATCTTTTTATTAAATGTAATAGTTATAAAATGCAATATTTTTTGTTAATTTTTATTAACTTTTCATGTAATGAAACATAATTGGAAGATTAAATTTCATATTTGATATTTTATATTTCTGTTACATTGTTATGGGTTTTTAGCTATCAATATGCAACAACTTTCTTGTACGGATGCATGGTGTGTCCCGTCTTGTCAATTTAAGAGTACTAGCACTGAATAATAATGGAATATTACAAATAGAGGGTCTAAAGGATCTTATATATTTGAAAGTATTGAAATTAGCTGGTAAGTATTGAATATAATTTTTTACACCTAAATGATACATAAATATATACTATATTCATTGTGATTGCCAACTTTTGGAAGTCTGTTAAACACAGATCTTATTTAATTGATCTGTAGTAAGTTCTTTAACACATGCAACAATTTACAGGTAACAACATCAAGTCTATAGAGCATTTAAACCACAATATGCATTTAGAGCATCTTGACTTGTCAAACAATCAAATTTCCTTTATTGCGGATATTTCTTATTTAAAAAGCTTGAAGGTAAGATTTTTATTCTTAAAATAAATACTAATAAATAAATAAAAATATAATTACTTAGCATATTAACAGAAAATATGTTTAATAATGTAGAAAGTACAAAATTTTTTAAATACCCACTTCTAATACAACCTATGGTTGGGATAGAAAAAAGACCTAAGCTCTCTTTGTAAGAGAACACTTAAATTGTAACAAAAAACCATTAAGATGGAAATGTAGTTGGTTCAGATCTTTAAAAGACAAGATTGACTAGATATACACATAAGTTTTTCCATTTTACATTGGAGTAATTGGACTTAAAATCTTGTATGAAGATGTTGAGTACAATGTGGTGCAGTGTATATCATCATATGTAGTGCATTTACATGGCATAATATAAATTATAATTTTATTGCAGCATTTAAATCTTGAACGGAACCGTATCATGGACCTGAAGCAGTGTGATCGTTACCTGCCACCTGCACTAGAGAACTTAGGTCTTGCACATAACAACATACAGGACCTTAATGAAATATGCCACCTTGTCCATTTGTCAAGGCTTGAAAATTTCAGTGTACAAGGAAACCCATGTGTCTCTTTAGCTGGGAAGGATAAACTGTATCCTTTTACGATATTTTATTCAGGTCTTATATACCAGACTATCACCATGTACCATAGGATGGTAAATTAGCTCTGAAAACAGAGGTTACAATTTTAATAACAATCACAAAAAGTGTATATATGTTTATATTAACAGTAGAAAAACCTTGCATTTATATTATTTAATAAATTAATTAATATAATTTTCTTAACATTTGCTCCAGTGGTTTTGACTATCGACCATTTGTCCTGAATTGGGTAATGAGTGTGAAGTCTATAGATGGTTTCATTGTCAGTGCAATAGAAAGGTAAGCTGCATGTTAAAAATGTTACGAGAAAGGTTTTAATTGTAAAACAGGATACTGAATATTTATATAAAGTTATATTTTTGTAAGTATATAATTTCATTTGTTAGAAATCAGGAACAATAATATGGTACTTTAAAGGTTAATATAAACTGCAGTATATTGTGCTCTCATCTTTCAAACTGAAACATAAACATTTTTACATTAAACATAGATAAAGAATCTGTCTAAACCATCTCCAGGATTAAACAGTTACCACAAGTTCCCAACAGTATTATTTATTTATTATGTTTACATATTTTCATTTCATTTATTTACTTATTATTGGAACAAAGTATTTTTATATTCCTAATTTCTCCAAGGATTGCATCATAAGATTCAGTGTAATTTTTCAAAGTATCCTAATGTAAGGTTTATTTTTTATAGATATATATATCTATAATGTACATGGAGGTGATATTTTCTAGTTTAAAGGCCGAATGGCTGTACAGTCAAGGCAAAGGTCGTCATTTCCACGAGGGCCAGCACCGAGAGCTGTGTGAATATCTCGCCACCACTTGCCCACTTACGGCCGATGCTTTGGAAACCGACGAACAGAGGAAACTGCGGCTCATTCTCAGCAAGGTAAAGTTCTATTTCAGTTGACAATAGTTAAGCAATTGTAACAATAGTTAAACAATAGTTAAGCAATTGTAACACTGGAATCCTTAGTTTAATTCCAGGAACACACATTATGGTATTTGACTTGTCGCTTCTGCCTTGCTGGTGCTTTGTCTACCATTCTATTTAGCACCATATTATTATGAGTAAATGTTAAGTAATAAAAAAACGTTACTTTATTTTTTTATTTCTGTTTAATTGCAGGCACAACATCACCAACAACAACTGAAAGATCACAATCACAGCCCTATAAAGATGAAGATTCAGTCTCCAAGAATGCAATGTAAGTGTAATTACTTTCATCATCATCATCGTTATCCACCTTTGTTTATCCATTGTTGTATATAGGACTTCCCCAATGTCCTCCACCAAATGTGATAGTCAGCCCTTTGTATCTACTCACTTCCGACCGTCTTAATGATGTTGTCGGTCCATCTGGAGGGAGAGCGTCCTACACTTCTGCAAACTGTACGCGGCCTCCACTCCAAGACCTTTCTCCCCCATCGGCCGTCACCGACACGACAGACATGACCGACCCATTGTCACTTCAGCTTGCGGCTTTTGAGATCTACGTCGACAACTTTAGTTCTCTCTCGAATTTCTTCGTTCCAGATTTTGACACTTAGAGAAATGACAAACACAACTCTCTCCATCACTTGCTTGGTCCACCGATTCAAAGTAGCACCTTTGAATCGCTGGACCAGTCCGATGGTCAGGTGCCATGTCTCTACACCGCAAAGGTTGGGAGGGCGCACTGGTTAAAGACTTTTGTCTTGAAATATTGGGGTATTTGTGAGGTGAGCATGTGGTGGAGTTTTCCAAACGCTGCCCATAATTACTTTACAACCAGGAATACAAAAATTGAGTATTATTATTTTAACACCTAACCTAATCTATCATTATATTGACAATAATGAGTGTTTTCTCTTTCTATTGTTATAGCATTTCTTCAGCTGTCACGATTAACGAGTTTTATGATCACAAGCCTTGTCATACTCAATCTCATTGCAATCTAACATCAAATGAATTGTTTTTAGTACATTTATGCTGTCGTAATCTGTTCGACTGAAAGAGGCGCGGGTTCGATCCCTACTTTAGCTTCAGGTGACGAAATATATCTCCAGAAAGCCAATGTTAAGAAAACAAAGCTTAGGACAGGTTATAAAAGTTCTTTATGTTCTTGATCTCGTCCATAATTCACAAATATTTGGGGTGTATTCACCAGCTCGGATGCCAACCCGGCACGTGGGTCGTTCCCCGGATCGGCTGTCTTGCAGCTACCACGCGGCGGTTCGTACCGGCTCACCACTGCTGTGCAACTCCAGCGACCCGCCGCCGATCCCGCAGGCGATGAGCCAAAGCTACGACTCGCCGGGCCTCATGTATGAGAGGCGGGACAGCCCAAGAGAGAAAACTGGTAAGGAACAGATTATTGTGATTTTTTTAAAGAAATGTAAACTTATTTGTTTCTCTTTAAAACGAATATGAAGAAAATTACAATAGTTTTTCCTCATATGTTTTTGTTTGTTCTAATTTGGAAAAAAAAATACGTGACATTTTCGACCTATTGGCGACACGTTGATGAAATATAATCATTTAATCGGGAACACATTAAACTTAATAATACTATATTAAATTTAACAGAACCACAAACATCAAAACCAGCCAATCAGCCTCTAGAAGCAGCTTCGAAGATGGTACCGGTGCCCGAATCTCTCATGAGCCCCGATTACCAGGATCCTATTTACGACATCCAAAGAACTATACCAAAGCCCACTAATCATACAGCAAACAGCATCTCAAATACTTCAAGCCAGTCAAGTAATAGCAGTGTTCATGATGAACGTCAGAAACTTAAAAGCTTAAAAGGTTCCCCGAAATTACCGAAAAGTGGTAATTCATCGCCAAAGCCGAGAACCAAAATGGATCAAAGAAAAAGCAGCGTAACCAAATGTGAAGTTAAAAACGATGAAAAGAAACTGAACGGTGTAACAAACGATAAAGAAGTGGACCAGATTGATCAGGATAAGTTGGAGATGATAAGACTTGCGTCCAACCAAAGGAGGCAGAAGAAAATGAGCGTGGAAAGTATGGCTGCGGTTACGATACAGAAGATGTGGAGGGGATATCGAAGTAGGAATTTGAATAAAGACACTTTGAGGATTTTACACGCAATTCAGGCGGCTAGAGCGAGACAGCATATACAGTAAGAAAAAACAGTTTTTAGTTTCATAGATGAAGTTGTTTAATTCACAAAATAAAAATCATAGACGTATATTTGTGCATCTGTCTTATTTGTCTTTTCGTCAGATAAAATTATCCCCCATATAGCATTACCCTCGATTTGGAGTGAGCCCTATCTAACAGTGAACAATTATTCTCTAATATTATGTATGATCATTTGCAGAAGACTGACGTGCGACATGGAGGCTACGAAGGCAGCTTTAGAAAGCGAACGTAAAATTCAGCAGTTACAAATGCAAGCAATAAATGCACTGTGGAAGAAGGTGTCCACGCTACAGAATGCTGGTTAGTGACCATAGATTATAAAACGAAATTCCAATTATTTACTAATTGTTGAATAAGAACACTTAACACTTAATTGCCCGAGTCATTATATATATAGCAAAAAATTTTTCTATAGTGAAACCTTAAATAAGACAATTAATTTAGAATGGACTGAATAATGATGAGGATGATGAGGTCATCATTCAGGCTTCACGCTTTAGGGGTGTAAGGGTTCGCGGACAATAACTCAGGGGAAACAAAACAACCTTACCTGCTCATGGTGCACCCTGTTAAGCAACAAATAAGGGTGTGGCTCCCCTCAACCCACATTGGGTCAGCATGGTGAGAAATAGATCAAATCCCCCTATATAAATTCCTACTCGATCAAGGTGGGAATCTTTGGTGGAGCCCTATATCCAGCAGTGGACGTCTATTAGCTGATTATGATGAGCTTCATGACAAGAATCTCGCCTGATGGTAATCAGCGTAAAGTACACTATTGTAGAAATCTACAAGGTATGATATAGCAATGGTCAGTAATTGGGTGAGGGTGGCCTTTGTCTGGAAATAAGCTAATGATGGTCATGGTACCACAGCTACTTATCAAAATTGTATAGAGGAAAAAGTAAAAGTATTAAGTATGGGTATTTTTATTTTACTTACATAGAATATACTAAAGTAATGTTTTGTAATATAAAATAACTGTTAAATATTGCACAGATCTGCAGAAGAACAAAGTGTTCGACACTGATGACAACTCTGAGGTGTTGAGGCAATTGACAGAGACATGTTGCAGCCTACAAGCACAGGTACGATTAAAACATGTATCTATGTATATATCTTCTACTTAAAGTGCCTCTCCAACTAGTAAAGGTTGGCGATAAGCGTGGTACAGTCCTTTCTGTCTCTGGTCCGTCGAGACAATTCGGACGCCCCAGATATGCCAGTCCATTCCCTGATATTCTTCAACCATGACTTTTTCTTTCTCCCCACCATTCGTTTTCCAGAAACTTTACCTATTATAATTAGCTGCTGAAGATCATATCTCTGATGATGATATATATATATCTATGTAACCATATTTTTTAAATTATCAAAACACTAAGGGCTTTATGTTTTAATTGGTTTACACTTGACTACGTTTTCACTTAATATTAAGTGTCAATGTGACCACAGATAGTGAAATGCACTAAATCACAACAATAGTTCTCATATAATCACAGGTGAAAATCAACAATGTTGTTATGGCTGCAGATTTTTTAATATAAAGGTGGTAACCAGCCAGATGGGTACAGGTTTACATTACTATATCCAAACTAAAAAATTGAAAATGTACCACAGGCATGGTCCATTGTTGCTGTCAAGTCTTCATCTTCCTCAGTGTCACTCTTGACAACGTGGTCGTGGTCATCACTTTCAAGTGTTGGTGGCGAGCTACACAACACGCCGCCACTTTTTTCCGACGGTCGATTTCCTCGTGCACTCATGTAGTGATAATAATAATGCGCCATTACTGCCACTTTTATCTAGTCAGTCCACCTCATTTCTATATAGGCTATCTTTTTCGTGGCCTGGTACCCTCAACCTTTCCCTGGATTACAATAGTATACCATAATCTCAATAACCACATCTCGGCTGCATATGTGACCACAAAAAGTTAGGATAAGGGACTGTACTAAAGATAATAAATGCTGCTTGATGCCGAATTCTCGAAGTACAGACTAGTTGGTACGGAATTCAGTCTACGATACTCCGAGCATTCTCCTCCAGCACCACATTTCTAGGGCGTCTATATTCTTTTCTACTTCCCACAGTGTCCACGTTTCTGCGGAATACAAGTGCCCAAACCAGCTGGATTTTTATGGGCTCTATATATGTTGTAATTACTCTATTTGTTTTCCTTAACTGCAATTGAGGGGCGTAAGGATCCCCACACAACAACTCGCAGGACCCAAGCCAAACTCACCTGCTTTTAGTAGACCCTGCTAATCAACAAACGAGGCTCTGGCTCCCACCAACCCGCTATGAGCCAGCGTAGTAGGAAGTGGTCCAAATCCCCCATACGAAACACTACAAACGACAGACCCTGGTGCCTGGTGATGTGGGCGGCACAGGACCGATCGATGCGGGGATCTTTTGGGGAAGCCTATATCCAGCAATAGACGTCTATCGGCTGATGGCTGTGGTGGTGTTCCTAAACTTGTCCATTGCAGACCTAGAAACTGCCATTCGCCTCTTCACTTCGTTAATACAACCACCGTTGTAGGTCATTAGAATGTTTTGTTGCTGTCAAGTAGTAATATAGAAATCTTATTATACTATTCATACTTGAACGTGAAATTTCGCATAAAACATAATGTTCTGTTACATAGTAGTATGTCTACAGGTGGTGGAACTACAGAGCAGCATGCAGCAGGTGCTCTGCGCAGTTTCGCAGCGAAATCGCAGCTCCCCCGCCTCAACGCAGACGGACATCAGTGCAGTAGTTACACCACAGGTTTATATTATTATAATTCCTTGGTATAATCATAACAACTCACTGGACCCAAGCCAACCTCACCTGCTTGTCGTGCACCCTGCTAATTAACAAACGAGGCTGTGGCTCCCACCAAGCCGGAATGGGCAGCGTGGTGAGAAATAGCTCAAATCCTTACATATGAACTACTATAATAGCCCTTGGTACCTAGTAAGTCGCGGAAAGCCACTGGGTGCGGGCAGTGCACCGATCGATGTGGAATCTTTGGGGGAGGCCTATGTCCAGCAGTGGATATCTGATGTGATGATGATGATGAATTTCTTGGTAGAAATAAAATCCGTTCCACTAGCGGCAAGATGTGAAAGGCGTGTAGAACTACCCAGCACTTTGTGGTATAACTGAGCATTCTAGTTATCCCTAAACGAGTAATTGTGTTCACTACCAGGAGGAGCGTGGCACCTGGCTGCGTCGTCCACAATCACTAGCACTGACAACGACAGCACCGACACCGCCATCTTGCGACCAAAATTGGTAATTATGCTTCCATTTAGTTTTACAATATTGATCAAAGCCGAAAATATTAAAATTTGCTTTTTATTATAATAAAAAATGTGATGAAGTTGATAAAAATTAATGTATATTAATACAAGAAAATATATTCTTTATTTCACGAAATAACAAACTATGCTGGATGTTCACCGTCACATGGTAAGTGACACACCCACTCATATCCATGTAGATCTAGTTAGAATCACATACACAGCACCGTACTGTGTTCACTACTTTGAAACGAGATGTTGGCTTCGTTTTTTGTATTATCATAAATTTTAACGCACTTCGAACCGGAACGCAGTAATGTGTGGACATTATTGTGTATGGTTAGAAATAAAGATCTAGACAACCAGAAAATTTACAACATACTTAACTAAAGTTTTTGCGTCTCCTTTTACAGTTTTTATTTTCTTACATGTGATTTACTCGAACAGAATTTATTTATATTAATATTTGGTCCAGCGATAAAACAAACATGGCTGCACTGGACATAGAGTGCACGGAGTCGGTGATAGACGAAGGCAGCGAGCTCCTTGTCGACTGACAAAGCAGCAGCCTTATTGCAGAGGAATACAGTTCACATTTGCAAAGCGAAGCTTGAACGGATCAATTCCGACGTCGTTGTGTATTTTATTTGCTTGGTGTAAGCTTAACATATGTACTATAAAAGATTATATGCTCGAATGGTAAACTAATATCGAATAGCAAATAACACTTTTAAAATTAAAAACAAATAAAAATACGTTAAGACATGAACAAAGATTTAAAAATACGGACAAATATCCAACACGGAACTTTTCTGTTCTATATTTAAAAATAAATACATTTAATCGTGTGCATATATTTAAAACGACGAGCAAATATCCAACACGGAACTTTTCTGTTCTATATTTAAAAACAAATGCAAATATCAACCGAAACATTTTGATAACCACGTAAAATTTAAGAGGTGTTCCAAATTCAAAAATTATTCGTTCTTTCATTCATTAGTCATGAGTAATGATGCAGGAGTAATTAAATCAATATACTTTTCTAATAACTAAACAAACAATACTGGTAATTATAAAGACTATAGATTTATAAAGACATCCTTACGGGTAGATATTTGTATTCCATATTTTTTTTTGTCTTGTTAGCATTATAATAAATGCTATATATCTTTTTCGACGGTAATTAAATATATTGACGTCGATCTAAATTTTCTTTCCATATCTGCCCCTATTTTTATTTCTCTCTTAAAAAAAGGTCCCGAATCCCAACACTGGGAACATCAAGAGAACTGTTTATATTTATTTATCTCCCATGTCGCATATAATCTTTAATAATACATACATTCTCATTTTGTGCAATTATTTTCCGAATCTACAAATTTCTGTGTGATTGCGGATTGGAATGTAATTATTGCTTCGGCTGTATCGAAAAAGACAAATCGATTCTATCGTTTTCGGAATCGATGTTGAACTACTATTTAGCGTGTTATTAATAGAATCGATATTACAACCAAAAATGTGCGAACGAAATGTTTTAAAAAGGTTTGAGCCGATATAGAAAATAGACTGTAAGTCAATAGTGTTAGCTCTAAATTTATTTACGTATATTTCACATCTCTGACGACATATTTTTTTTTCGAGGGGTAGGTACATCACTCTGATTGCGAATTTACTAAAGTTATGCCGATCTCTTACCGGCTTAAACTTTGGAACTTTCGTTATATATAGCGCAATTTATTATCTGTTAACAAAGATGGGTTTAAAATCTGTGCCTCGACTGAATCGACCCCCGCATTGATTTTTATTTAATTTTTTTTATTGCAATTGTTTTTAATTTTTCGTTTTCGAAATAACACCATGACAAAAGTAGACGTATTTGATAATTATATTTCAATGAACCATTTGCATTATACATTATTAATATATTTTTATACATTACATTTGAAATTAGTTATATACATCTATGATTCTCTTATATTATTATTTTCACAGTAAGCATAACCTGTAACTACATTAATTGGGTACATTTTAATTTTAATATTATTGTAGTAATAATGTAGCCAAACCCATTGTAAACAAGTCACTTAATAATGTAGCAATTTGAAATGTATCGTGTCTCTTAGTTTGATTGAAATTAAACATATAATTACCAAATCAAAAATCATTATAAATTACTAGTCTTACAGCTACTTAGATATCTAAAATAAATTTTCTTTTAAATTTTTTTTTTTGGAAAGAGTTCTATTTTTTTAGCTTTTACTAGAAAGAAGGTATATGGCAAACAGACGTTTTCACCAATCTTGTTTACACACATAAAACGATACTAAATAATATACTGTTACCAATGTCACATGACACTTTACAGTTAAATGGCGACGTTTCTATAAATATCAATTTGTCTATATATCTATCAATGGAGCCTTAACAAATTCAAGATTATGGCGGCGACATATAAAAGTTACACCAATATTTATGAATTACCAACGATAATGTGAATGGGTCTTTATGTCACTAACTCGCGGTTGTTGAAAGCGAAACGAATTTTACTTAGGGATGTTCATATAGACACCTCACACTGCCACCCCATGATTATAAATTCTAAGGACAAACTAGACGCTCTCTGTTAAAGAGTATAGGAAATTCAATATTATTGGTCGAAATTCATAAAATTATCGATTATACATAAATCTTTAAAAAAAAATAGTTATTTTTAATAGTAAATAGTAATGTGTGTAACAGTAGTTCGTATGAGATTACTACCCTTTGAGAGATAACGCGTTGCTTGATGTATACCCTGTGAAAGTTTGTGTTTTCGTTAACTAGAGATTTATATTATCACAAAACTTTTTTTTTTATATAACTTTGTGTTTCTTTTACTCGAAGGACCACATTACTGCAAACGTATACTGACTTTTTATTTTTTAAATTGTTATCCTGTGGTCCAAATTGACACTAATAATGGTATGATAGTTTTCTTATTAGTTATTAATAATTTAAGACATCAATGTTAGTATTACAATTGGTTTACGGAGCTTTATTTATTGAATTTGTAGTTTACTTCGAACACCGAATCTCTCTCTACGCTTGTATAGTTTGTATCTTTATCGTTTTGTATTGTTATTGTCCGTTGTGTGGTGACCGTTTGATTTCGAATCTCAACATAAGCCCGTATATAAGGCAGCTAACTATAAACCATAAACAGATCAAATTTAACAAGATAATTTACTGCTGCGATATAGTAATTACTAGGGTAATGAGACATCTTTTTTCTCAAGGCGGCGGAGGAGATGAAAAGTGCGTCTTTTCAGCAAGGTTAATTTGTAATTTATTTGACAGTCGTATTTATTAAACTCCCTCAAACCCGCATTGGGCCAGCGTGGTGGTAAATGGCTCAAATCCCCACATATGAATCCCTTACCCGATCGTCTGGGAATCTTTGGTGGAGGCCTATGTCCAGCAGGGGACGTCTATCCACTGATGATGATGATTTATTAAACTGCCTCACTCCATCACTGTTAACTTACAACAATGAAGTTCTCAGTTCGACTCCCTAGCCACATGTTACAGAGATTATCTGGTTGTAGGACTTTATTCAAGTACGCCTAGTTGGTGCAGTTTACATCAACCTGATTAGCACTACATTGTTGTAAGCTTATCACTTGCAATCACGTGAACGTTCCGGTCTTTACATCATTTCGTGAGATAAAATCAAATATTTCGGAAAACTATATGTGAAAGATGACATGTGTAAGAAGAGTGTGAATCTAGATATGGCGGCTGATAGAGAGATGTGGAAGAGAAGTACATACTGTGCCGACCCCACATAGAATGGGAAAAGGGCAGGAGGATGAAGAAGATTTCGGAAAACTGTTGTTATATCTTTTAAATGCTTACAATAAGTTATAAAATTTTTCGATGATTCTCTACATAAAAGGGTCATTATAAACGACTGATGGTTGTAATGATTTGAAATCATCTGGTTCCACTCCGCGGATAACCTAACGCAACGTCACCTAGTCATTTTAAACGTCACGCATTAATTTTAAGTGCAATTATTTTTTCACTTCTCTATAACATAACTCGACTGCGTCGCTAACAAGGGTATTGTGATGTAGACGTAGACGTGTATAGTTTGTAAAGTACAAGGTATTTTGAATGTGAAAATTTACATTTTTTTTTTTATCTGTTTATTACGACTGAAAAATGTAGAACCATTGCCCCGACCTTTGCCCTAATATCTTCATAATGCAAGTATCCGTACACAATAAGATATAAGTATATAAATGCACAACCTTAATTATATAACCTTTTTATTGTGAATTTCTAACAATAAATGAGACACTATTCGAGCTTAAATAATTCAGGATTTCAGGCTATAAGTTACATATTTTTAATAAATTAAACAACTTACTTTTCTTGTTTAATTTATCAAAGAATTATATATAAAAACAAATTAATACTTTCACGATTTTTTAACGATACTATTACGAATTATTTTATTATCGAAAGTCAGATACAAAGCTCTTGTTTTTTTTTACTTTATGTCTTTTAATATTTACAACTAATAATTTAATTTCATTATAAATTCAACATTTTTAAATATTTATTTTTTGTCATAAAACTATTTTCCTAGCTTAAAAGGAAAAGTTAAGATTTAAGTTTGTTTCACACAGCCGCTGTTGCTTTTATTTATAAACGTTAAATAAGGCCGCTGATGTTTTTATCGTTTCTTATCTCCTTATTTATGTGACGGAATTATTAAATTAACATTAATATGTTAATTATTGTATATTAATGTGTACAACTTGGCAGACCGGATCAACGTTTCTATTAAATTGGACCTTAAAAGTTACTGAACATAAAATCGAGATTTGTTTACAACTAATAATTGTTAGTAATTTAATTACGTTATTTCTAAGTCGCAAATCAAAGTAATATTGTAATTTATTATAAAGAATATCATCACATTGTGAACGTTAAATATGGAGCCGTTGTGAAAGTCTGCAAAGTTCCAAAGATACTTGCCGTCCTGAAACACTTCACGTTTATCGCGTACCCACCTTATTTGTTGTCCATTACGTTAGAGCCTGTATTTATTATGTTTTATAAAATTATTTAAAACAATACAATGGTGGTTTTATTTTTCACTATAATATTATTACGTGGGTAAAAAAACGCAGTGTAAGACCCTCGACGAGGTAGACCGACGATCTGGTGGATATCTCGCTCGTCTCTTCGTAGGTTAAAAAACAACTGTTTCCATGGTTTAGTAGCTACGCGTTTGCCTTGCTAAAGGTTTCCGATTCTAATCTGGGGACACATACGATTAAGGTAGTGACTTGGTTGTTAACCGCCCGGTTAAATACCATCCTGGTATTGTAATTGTGCCATGACAACACTACTGTATTCCGAATGTCAAGTTATGAGAGGCAGGGTAGTTTAGACGAGCAGACTTCACCGTCTTCGTCCTCATTCATACATACATACATCATCTACCGTTAGATGTCCACTGCTGGACATTGGCCTCCCAGAAAGGTTACCACGTCAATCGGTAATCGACTCATATGGCGGGATTTTGGGCCATTTCCCGCCACGATGGCCCGATGCTGGATGGTGGGATCCATAGCCTCGTCTGGTAATTAGCAGGGTGCACTACGAGCAGGTAAGGTTGGCTTCAATTCCGTGAGTTGTGAGGGAACCCTTACACCCCCTCTTCGTCCTCATCGTCACTTAACGCCGTGAAACTATTACAAGCCATTATATAAACGGCCAAGTTCAGGACAACTGAGGGGAATTAAAACAGTACAATTCAAAGTTTAATTTTATTATTCCATATTGTATATTCCCGTGTAAATATATCCCGGCACGCGGCAAATACAAATAAACACATCAGTAACGAGACGACGCATACACAATCACTTTATACTAGTTAAAGCTACGTTAATCTTAACACTAGTGATTCGTATCAATAGCCATGTTTACATTTCATAATACATGTACGAATATTCATGAACACCGTTTCCAAATATTTAGTATAGCAACAAGAAAATATTGCCGTGACGGCTCAATAGTACGCGTGATACGTCTTGAGGAAGCGCGGGTTCGATCTCCACCGAGGTTTTGTCTCCGGTGAAGGATAACGCAAGGAAACTAACACACATCAAAACCAATATATTTCGCGACTAATAATTCGTCTTGATTCTTTACTTTAGGACGTAGCCCCAAATCCCAGTAATGGGAACATTATGTGGGCTCTTTATATTACACAAATCATCTTTGTAGAATTACAGATATTTACATACAATAAGTGGTCCAAACACGCAATTACTCTCACAATATTATCTCTAACGATTGTTATGAATAAAAAAAATATTTATGTATACGTACATTCAGGAGTTTAAGATATTTTATACCAGTTTTCTGGTTGTTTTTTTTTTATATTACGAAGTAACTAGACGTACGACGAACATCTGAATGTAAGTGATACTCCCGCCCATAACAATGTAACACCAGTAAGATGTACCATCGCCTGAGACATAAGAAGATGACTCTCGTTAGCCCAGTAATTTCACTAGCTACAATGCCCTTTAACCCGGAGGAACACGGTAATGTTTATTTAGTACTATTTGTCGACCCAGACGGTCTCCGGCAACAGAGAACTATCACCAGTGAGTTATAAATAAAACTTGATTTCAACGCAAACTGACGGATTTGTCTAAATTTTTGCCAAATTTTATAAAATGACGAACATAGGTTTTGATATCGTAGGAAAATTATGCATGATTTTATTGTGTTTTATATTTCTTTTAGGGCTTTAGTGCTAGTTCTAGTAGAGATAATATACGACAAGTACCAAATCTGTAATAAGCAAGTGTGCAAACATTACTGTGCTTAAGTTTGAAAGGGTTAACATCACGTGTCTTAAAACGATTAGTACAATATGTTGCAATGTATAACATCTTAACACCATTGTAACAAACGGGCGTATCTTTTAACATCGAACTAACTTCCTGTTCGTCTCGCTTGGTCGTATTCCAGTAAATATTGACACACGTATTGGGAATCGCAGGTTTCTCCACTTCAATGCTATCATAGATGAGCGCATAACCAAGCCATGAGACCATCAAATTTTTATGTCATATGTAGGTAGAAATTTCTGGTTCACGATCAGACCATGGGAAACTATGAACCCATGGAATATAAATTTCCGTGCGAGTAATACAGCAAATTATTAATTTAATAGTATAAATTAGCATTAGTTAGTAGTTCTAATTAATAATTAACTTTACATTCCCATTACTACAGTATAGCAAAAAAAACTCGTGTATTTTGTACACCATTGTCGAAAGTAAACATACGATATGTTATCATAAGCTAGTATAATTTAAAAAAAATCATTTTAGTTAATTTATTTTGTTCATGGTCGGAGGATGTTGTATTAGCTTCAAATAATTTCCAAATTCTTTTAGATTGGAATTTATATTCGTTTTTAAATAAAATAACATTATTATAAAACACATTACCGATTATACAATTTTAAATGGACATGTTTATACTACATGTATCATTAATAAATGTATAGTTGTTTAAATCTAACCATAGACAAGTTACACCAGATGTAAACACCCGAACAAAATCAAATTGTTCCTTATTGTCAAACAACATAAAATACAAATTTATTACAAATAATTTTAATTTTCTTATTGTATTAGAAAAATAATAATATCTATTCTCATGAATATAAAATAATACCAAGTGTTGAATCAAAAATAATATGTCATATTCTATTTACGGGGCGACATTTATTAAATAAGACCAATGTTACCCCACTCAAAAAAAAATTGTTTTAAATAGTTTTTTTCATAAATTTAATTAATAAAAAACCTATTATCATTTATAGTCTATCGTCATAAGGGAACATGGTACCTTTTATTTATTCGTAGTTAGAGGTGTAGGATGTTCACCTGATGATGATACTTACTGCCTACAACAATGTAGCGTTAATTAGGATGACGTGTGTCTTAAAGCTATGCAGTGTACTGTATCACTTTGAAACGATGTTAAGTCTCATCTTTTAATTAATTTTGATTATAGCTAATACTTAATGTTGCCATCATACAATTTATGAAGAAATTATATAAAGCCAAATTTTAATTTCAACCATCATATCATATCACATATTGGTGGCACATGTATGACATCAGTACGAAAACAATTGTATTTTAATTAAAACTATAAATATAATTTAGATATAATGCTCATAGTATCGTCGTATTCGAGACGGGTTATAAAATGAGACTTGGAAAAGAGTAATCAAGTATTCCCATCATCAGTACACGGCCCTCGCCAGCTATCATTAATAATGTGGCGTGTATGACAATTTCTCTTAAAATTTACAATTATCAATGTTAATTAGATCAATAAAACGATAATATAATATGCAGTATAAATCGCCCTACTTAATCTAACTAGCCGCAGAGACATGATATAAACATAGATATAAAAATACAGAGAAAAAAAAACTTGTTATATATTTATTAAAAATCAAAACATAAAACGAAATAGTAATACGCATTTTTTTTTTATCAAAAAAGAGAGATCAGTAATCAAACTCGGGTCAGGTGAGTGTTACATCGAAAATACGTGTTCTTATTATTCACCTATCAAATAGGCGAATTTTTAAATGGAAAAAATATTGTTTCACATTGCAACACTCAAAAAATGAGTTCTAATAAGTTTCTAATTAACACATACAAAAGAATGATTAATTTATTAAAGCTGATATTTTTTTTAAAAAAAATTATGTCATGACAGAATTTTAAAGTGATATTAAATCAAGTATTAACAATTTAACTTTTAAGAACATGATTAGTTATTCCATCCACCTAGCTACATAAGCACCGTTTAATGAACATTACCAACACGAACACTACGTTACACTATTAACGCACCACAGACTAAAAAGCAGGACGTGTACATTTATATTAAAAAAAAAAACATAAATTTCAATAGAAAAAATTACATAAACAAATAAAAAAAATGTGTCGAATAAAACGATTATGTCAAATCGATTAATCGCAAGCAATTATTCCATTTCATCATTCGTCATCATTATCAGTCTCTGTTCATCCACTACTGGATATAGGCCTGCCCCAATGTGTTCCACCAAACAACAACTCCCCAATGAACAGGAAACTCAAATTATTCCATTTAATTGACACAAAATTTGATTAAAAATTTAATTGTACCTATTTTTAAATCGATTTTTAAAATTAATTTCTTTATCTTAATTTAATAAATATTGACGCTTGTATCATCATTGAACAGCCAAAATGGAAATCTTTTAATGAGCATATAAAATTAAATATCACACGTTTAATTTAGAAAAAAAAACGTCACAGAGGAATACTGTCAATGGAAGCTGTCAAAGCGATGCGGGTTCGATTTTTACAGTTTAAGTTTTTATTGAAGGAAAATATCATGAGCAAACCAACGTCCTAAGAACACCTCCCGTGCTCGACACCTGCACTTGAATATCGTGGTGGATAAAGGGCCTCGACCTTGCGAAAGAAGGCCCCACGTCTTAGATCATTGAGATATTTTTATTATACTGTTCAAAACTGAGTAACCACACAATAGCCGGATCACAGACGACATGGAGAGCGTCTGAAAGATACTTTATCATATAATATTTATATAGGTAGAAATCTAACTAAACCTTACGTTTAAAAATAAAAAAAAAGTTATATTTACGTTATAAGGAATAAATTTGATTAGTATAGTATATTCTTAAGTTAGTAATCGAAACAGATTAAATTCGTTAAGTTCCGCATTAGTTGTAACGGTGTATTCTGGGGCTTCTCCCAGCGCATTAACGGTGACCACCGAGCGATTTTTGATGAGCGGAAAACCCATATAACCTTGGCTTGAGAATGAAAGTATATTGTGAAGATTAAAAACAAAAAAAATTCCATACGACGGCCTCTCCAACCATATTTTTTTTGGGTGGAGCTCACACAAAGCAATTTTCATTCTATATTTTATTTAATAATTTTTTTTTTTCATTGTTGGCAACACAAAAAGTCGTATTGATTTAGTAAATGAAACATGCATACACATTAAAATTATTATACTTCAGTATGTCACATCTTGTATATCATAACCTTTAACCTGAGCTCGGTTATGACAGATCGCGATACTTTTCTCTTTTTGCTCACGAAAAAATTTTGACAGCCGTTGTTTTTGCAATTCGTTGTAATTCTTGTGTGTTATTTTAACTTCTTCTAGAAGTTTCTGTACCGCCTTGTTGTTGGGCGACGTGTTGTAAACACGCTTGAGATCCGCGAGCGCTATCTCGTAGTTCTTAAGGGCGAAGTTCGCTTGGGCACGACGGTATAAAGCCTTTTCATTTTTCGGGTCTATTTGAAGAACCTATGGAAAATCAGTATACGATTAAATACCATTTAGACCATCCAGAATGGATAATAAATGATAGTCGACTAAAAGTCGCCAAATGTAACATACTAACCTCAGAACAGAACTTGATGCAAGATTTGTAGTCGCCAAGCTTTATGTAACAGGCGGCCAAGTTGAGATGGCACTGTAACGTGTATGTTGCCATTACGTTGTAAACTGGAATTTAATTTATCATCATATTAACATTAAGAAAATCTGAGTGTTGGGCCACCAAGGGTTCGGATGAAAGGAGATTACATGTGGCCGAAATGCGAATGTTAAGATGGATGTGTGGTGTGACGAGGATGGATAAAATTAAGAATGAGTATATTAGAGGAAGCCTGAAAGTTGCGCCAGTGACAGACAAGTTGAGGAGTAAGAGGTTAGCGTGGTACGGGCATGTTATGCGGAGGGATGAAGGACATATAACAAAGAAAGTAATGAAAATGAATGTGGATGGTCATAAGGGTAGAGGAAGACCGAATAAAGTGTGGATAGATTGTGTGAAAGATGACATGTGTAAGAAGAGTGTGAATTTAGATATGGCAGCTGATAGAGAGATGTGGAAGAGAAGTACATACTGTGCCGACCCCACATAGAATGGGAAAAGGGCAGGAGGAAGATTAACATTAAGAAAAAAACTTTATTACAACAGGCATTTACTGGTGATAGGTCAACCGTTGCCAGAGACCATCTAAGTGGGTAACACCGCGGCGCCTATTTCTGCCGCCAAACAGCAATGTGCAAATATTACTGCGTTCCGATTTGAAGGGCGCTGTAGCTAGTGTAATTACTGGGGTAACGAGACTCAACATTTTATATTTCAAGCGACAACCGCAATGTGGTGCTGTGTATAACATCCTAACTCGCCACATTGTTATGGTCCGGCGTATCACTTACCATCAGGTGAACGTCCCACTCGTCTCGTCGCTTTATTGTATAGGAAATAAAAGCAGACTTAGTGCTGGTTTAGCAAAATCACTGCATCATTGATTTTCAGTAGCGCCCATGGTCATCATTATCATTCAGAAAAAACTATTGAGCATAGGTCCCCTTCAAAGATCTCCACATAGATTGGTTAACATATATATATAAAAATTAAAAAAAATATATTTTCATCAATCCAGGTTTTACAACTCTGAATAGACAATTTGTCTACATCAGTCGCGCAGTGACCAAGATTTGAAGGCCTTATAACACGAAGGTCCTTGGTCCGAATCCAGGACCACAAATGGAGTTAGGTTTATGGATACCGTTAGCTAACTCTCAACTTCATATTCAATGCGCGGTCGTAAAAGCGTTGTGTTCCGGCTGTCAAGATAAAGAAGCCAGGATGTTCTGAACGAGCATTCTCCATCATCCATAGCGTTATTATCATTTGAGATTACGTGACGGTTAAGCAATAGAATGAAAGGAACGGATGAGGTAATGAAATTATTGGGACCGCGAACACAATGTGGGGTAGAGTAAATCATCCTATCTAGCGCCACGTTGTATTGGCAAGCGTATCACTTACAATTAGGTGAACGATTTGTTCGTCTCGTCGTTAGGTCGATTAAAAAAAAAAACAATCGAAAACAAAAAACTATGGGCCTGTGTGCGTGCGAACGTATTTGTTATATTTCTGAGTTCATGTGCGCGCGCGCACATACACACGCAAGCAAACGTACTGGTATAAATAAATACATTTATAAATACACGCACTATATACTATTGTTATTTATTCAAGAAAAAATATATGTATGATACTGTAACGGAAACTGTTTCCCAAGATACAGGAAATATTCCTAGTTCAGACATCACGGACCGTGACAACTCTGTACACAGCTGTAATGTTTATAAGGAAAAAAAATATATACAAATTCGACTGTAAAATGTTTAAGTAGAGGACACTTTCCGTCTCTTCGTTAAGTCTGATTTTAGGAGTTGTCTTTATACTCACTGTCCTCCCTGCGCGCGAAGTCCCGCTCGCGGTAGGTCTCCGCCGCGTGCACGAGGTAGCGCACGCACTTGAGGTACTTCCGCGAGGCCGCTTTGTACCGCCCGCTGCCGAACAGCACGTTGCCGCTGTGTTTCACGCCGCTAATGCTGGACAGCGTGTCTTCTGGCTGAAAGATAGACCATAGGTTGGAGACTATTTTAAATGCTCAATGTTTATCTACAACAGGATCATATATTGTCCAGACACATCAATGAGGGTATAGCGGCAGGTTTACAATGAGAGTGGTAGCTGGTCAGGCAGGTTAATTTTTTTATCGTTCCTTAGTTTCGAAGGTATTTATTTATTTTTCTCCTCTCTTTGTTTTTGTCTATTCAATAAAACTAAATGTTACGGACTTTGTGACCTTTATTTAATTATTTCATTTATTTTATTATATCCACTTTTCGACTCCTTTGCAGCAGCCACGGTCACGGAGGGACTGAGGTGGCAGACGTCCCGTTGTCATACATATGTATATGTTTCTGTTTATTTTATTGTATTTCTTTCCATGTTATTCTCCCTAACAAACTCTTTGTCACATTTTATATTTCCTGTTTCCTTCACTCCCCATTACTTATACTTATCTTAGAAATTTTCCTTTGTATTACATTTCGCTTTGGTCAGGCGGGCCTGACGATAGCCTACAAAGCCAGCCAACCAGCGACTTCCGAGTTACTACTCAAGTTACATCACTATAGATACAGAGCATTTGATACAAAACAAAATGCTTAGCTGTCTTTACTTGTTTACTTGAGTTGATTGCGACATGTAATACGATCAGTGAGTTGCTAACATCATTTTCGCAGTTTAGTATTACTTTTTGTTTAGTTATAATATTCTTAGACAAAATATTTTGATTTTAATAAAACTTCAATATTATTAGAAATGCATTTTTGCGTCTTATTATCAATATAATTTACGCTTATTTGGTCAATAGGTAAGGCGTGTAGGGGGAGATTAGAACATCCTACTCACCTCTACTCTAGAAGTGTTATAAAAGGCGACTAAGAGGGGAAAAATTCTAGAAGAAGATCAGCTTGTTTCTTTACTTTAGCCTTGAAGGCGGTAAGGACCAGTCAACGTGACTGATTGAGTGATATGATAGTAATGGTGGTACAAGCCCGAAGCTCGTATATTCTCACAGGTCCGGGCCTCAGTCTCTCAAGCCTTGTGAATGGCTCGGTAGATAATGGATATATAGCTTTTCTCTTAACTCTTACCGATATACGGCAATCGCCAAATCGCATGGTATGATTTACAATATAATGATGGTAGCTAGCGAGACGAAACACTTCCAACAAAATGTGGCCCCGGAACAGATCTAAATATCTCCGATATAAGATACTTGCAAAGATAAGTTTAATTGTAATATTTTTATAAATATGTCAACATCTACCATATCAGTAAAAGTATTACATAGTCTACAAAAAAAAACCATTATCGCATATAAACATCAGTGCGCTCCGGAAATACAGAGTCCAATTCAATCGACTATTACCAATAACAATAGACATACATATCACGGCTCGTGTATCGTTATGTAAATTTTTTTTTAATTACAGTTGAACAATTAACGTAAACGCAATTTAATGCAATTACACTATAACATCGTTAATTAAAAAAAATGTCTATACAGCTCTCTCTACTTATATATAGTAGTTATAGATATATATATATTTCCCTCCCAACGTTAATATTATTGAAAGCAAAATCCGATTACAATTGTCAATCAACGAGACGAACGATATTCATGTGATGGTAAGTGATACGCCTGCCCATAACAACGTAATGTTAGTACGAAGTTAGAACGATATACACAGCACCACATTGTGCTCGTCGTCTTAAGATATAAGATGTCAACTCTTTACCCCAGTAATTTCACTAGCTACAGCGCTCTTTAAATCATATATACATATACATACATATATCACGCCTCGTTCCCAGTGCAAGCAAGGACCACCTCTCTCCACTTGCTACGATCCTGGCACACCTCTATCGCTTCCGCCACTTTCTTGAGCGTCTTCATGCATGCTCGTCGGTTGCGAGTACTCTTGACCCGGCCTTTCTTTAGGACATCTTCGATTTGATCGAAATATGTCCGCCTAGGTCGACCTGCACCGATTTTTCCAATCATTTTTACCTTGTATACCTTTTTCGTTAATCTTCTTCATCCATTCTTTCTACATGGCCGAAACATCTAAGCATCCCTTTCTCTATCTTTGTCACTACATCTTTAACCACGCAGCACCTTACCCTTATCACACTGTTCCACACTTTGTCCATCACCTTCACTCCAGTTATACTTCTCAGGCTTATCATCTCCACAGCATTAATCCTACTTTCATGTTTCTTTTGATATAGCGCTCATTCACTATCATACATCAGCGTGGGGATTAACACACCTCTATTCACAGCCAGTCGTGCTCTTTGTGATACGTTCCGGCTATTCATAAAGTTATCAAGTGCCCCATTCACTTGATAACCTTTCAAAATTCTTCTTTCAATATCACCATCACACTTGCCATCTCTCGTAAACTGTAAACCCAGATATACAGATTCTTTCACTTGTTCCACGTTTTGTCCCTCAATCATGTCACAGTTAGTCATACATTCTTCTCTTTCAAAAATCATTACTCTCGACTTGCTTGTTAAAGCACCATGCACCATGTCTACCATCGCTTTCAACTTTAAATTGGAACACAGTAATGTTTGTACACTACTGCTTAGCGGCAGAGATGAGAGTTCCGATTGTATCTACCTAACACGGTCTCGGAAAATAGAAACCTACCATCAGCAAAATTAAATAAATAGGGTTAAATAAATAATACATTTACAATAAAGTAACCTTAGCTTCGGCTTTGAAGGGCGTTGTAGCTTGTGAGATTACTGGGGTAACAAGGCCTAGCATCTTATGTCCTAAGGCGACGAGCAAGACATGGTGCTGGATATATCATTGTAACTAGTAATTTTGTTGAAAATGTCGATGGTATCCATATTTTTTTTATATTTCACGAAGCGATGAAAAAGATCACTTGGCGGTTAATATGCCGGCTCATTATAATGTGACGTTAATTATGATCACGTACATTACACCACGTTGTGCTAGTCGCTTTAACATACAAGATATTAAGTTTCATTACTTTAAAAATTTCATTAGCTACAGCTTCCTTACAACCTGAACAGAATGTTCGATATAATTATATTCGATACCATCAAAGTTTTAATAATAACAATATTTTGTTACTGCAATATGTGTATCTCTATGATCTAAGAAAAAAATCTTACGGAGAGGCAATCACAATCGTAGTCCTCCGGGTACTCGGGCAGTTTATCGCTAGTGCCGTCCCTGCAGCAAACGTCCCAATTATCCGGATCTTTAATTTCACCACAGTTATCAATGACGCATTCCTGGAACAAATATAAAGAGAATAATAACTGTAGAACTTATCATTTATATAACTATTTTACGTATTAACGACGTATGGCTGGATGATAATGAATTCATTCGTCATCATCTCACGACAAGGCGAGCAAGATTTTCACCTGACGGTAAGTCATACTCTTACTCTTAACAATAGCGCCAGTTAGAATGATGTAGGCAGCACCACATTGCGCTCATCGCTTTGAAACTGGATGTAGTCTCGTTACCCTAGTAATTTCACTAGCTACAGCGCCTTTCATATCTGAATACAGTTATGTTTGCACATTTCTGTTCGCCGGCGGAAATAGTCGCTGCGGTGGTACCTACCTTTTTTTTGGTTCCGGGGGGAAATCTTCGAAAAATACCTTGCTTCTGGGGGGAAGGCAGGATTATGTGAGATTCTTACTCACTAAAACCCCCTCGGTGCTCTGCATCAGTGCTTTCGGAGAGGTTCTGGGATCTCCTATATAACGCACCGGTGCCCCTCTACCCTCTGTGTTACTCGTCTCTGAGATACCTATCTAGACGGTCTCCAGCAACACAGACCTACCACCGGTAAAATGTGATGCTAGTGGTCTAATTTGTCATAAAACTAGGTGTTACTAGCGAGGATTCTTCTCCAAAGAGAAATGTATTAAAAAAACCTCACCACGGTCAGTCGGCCTTCGTCATCGGCGTACGACTGTATCTCGGCGAGTAGCCCGAGGCCCGCGCGTATGCAGCCAAACGCCACGTTCCTCCCGTCAAGGTGCGGGCACGGCACGCTCGTCATGCAGAACTGCGAGCCGTTCGTGTTGGGACGACCTTGGTTGGCCATACTAAGCACCCCAGCATCATGCTGAAATATTCCCCTTTAGTTATACCTTCAAATAATCACTGGTAATAGAACTCTGTCGGAAACCGTAAAGGTTTCTGCCATCACACCTATTACTGCCGCAAAACAGCAGTATGCAAACATGCAAAAAAAAAAGCAAAATACATGTTCTGATTTGAATATGCAGTGTTGCTAGTGAAATTACTGAAGTAACTAATACACCCGCATCTTCTGTCTCAAAGCAACAAAGACAATATATAGCAGTTATATCACCTTAATTTTTTGCCAGATTTTTATGGACGGGTGTGTCACTTACCATCAGGTAAACATACACCTCGATTGTTCGTTTTGTTGAATAAATATTCAGATATGGATAAAGGATTTATTTATTGAAAGAAGCACCAAGCCTAGTGCTCCCTCCCGAGGTGGGGCTGCGAAAGCGGCCAGCACTAGTAGGGTCGCGGTAACGAGCGAAATCGTTCCCGTGACCCTGCCATTAGGCGAATAGGCGGAACATCGTGGGGGTTTTAGTCGGTGCAAGTCCGACATAACCGGTCCTTGCCGCCGCGAGTATGGGTATGCATTTCCACCATGTAAAAAAAACCCTAGTGCTTCACTAGTTACTGCTTGTTTAATGAACAATGTCAACGCGTGTAAAGTGGCACCATATTGATATCGGTATATATATATATATATGTTTGTACAATGTTGCATGCAACTTTGTATAATTGTTATTTAATGTTATATTCCTGTTTACTACATAATCATTTAACTATGTACTTAGTGTATTTTTAACACAAAGATATTTACATGATAAATTCCTATAATATCTACATATTTAAAATTATACTAAGTAATTTTGAACGAAAATAATTGGAGCAGTAGAATATTTCAATCACAATATTAGGTTCTTACATTATGAATTTAGCGTTTTGTCGTACTGACCACCTTTTTGGTTAAGAATTCCAAATTCAAATTTTAAATTCATTTAGCTTCTACATTTGAGTTTAGGAAACAGTCATTCATTTGTTTTTTTCCTCATTATTTTTTTCTTTGGCGTCGCTTATTACCGCACAATGGAAAACATGAAATATCGGTATATTTACGAGTATGAGTTCTACCGTGGCACCTGTACCAGTGCTGCAGGAACAGCTCGAAGGTTTAATGATGTGTACGGCGCTGGTGTCACAAAAGAAAGCACAGTAAATTTTTTGTTTCAACGTTTTCGTTCTAGAAATTTCGACCTTCAGAACCAACCCCGTGGACGGCCGGAGACCAAAGTGGAAAATGAAGAATTAAAGGCTATTGTGGAAGCGGATCCATCAAAAAGCACTTCAGAGATAGCTACAGGCTTCGGGGTAAGTGACAAAACTATATTAATCCACTCGAAGCAAATCGGGAAAGTAAAAAAACTTAAACGATGGGTACCTCATGAATTGAGTGAATGGATCTTGCGAACACGCGTTGACTGCTGCTGCTGTGTTACTTTGCTCAACCGACACAATAATGAAGGGATTTGAAATCGAATCATTACTTGTGATGAAAAGTGGATACTGAACGATAATCGGAAGCGCTCGTCGCAATGGCTGAACCCTGGAGTCCCAGCCAAATCTTGCCCTAAACGAAAATTGACTCAGAAAAAGTTACTTGTGAGTGTTTGGTGGATTAGCGTCGGTGTCGTTCACTGCAGCTTTCTGAAATCTGGCCAAACGATTACGGCAGATATCTATTGTCAGCAACTGCAGACCATAAACGAAGAACTAGCTGCTAAACAACCGAGATTGGTCAATCGCTCTAGGCCACTGGTGCTTCACGAGAACGCAATACCACCACCACACACTGCACAACAAACAACCACTAAGTTAGATGAGCTACAATTGGAAAAAAATTTACTTTATATTCCTCCCGTACAAAACGCCAATTTCATATGTAAGGACCTAATGAATACTAGAAACTTATGTAATTCATTAAGTTTTTTTGTAAATAAAGAATATGAAAGTAAGAAGTTTTGGTAACATTTTGTAATGTTTGTAAGAAATAATGACTATGTTGAATTCCTTTCATTGATCACAAGCGAATTATTAAAATGTTATACCTTCAAAGTAAAATTTTCATCTTCAAAAGTTGGTCCATATATACTTTCACTACCAGTTCCATCACCATTGATAATGTCACCCCCTTGCACCATAAATTGAGGTACAGCTAAAAAAAGATTATAACTTTTTAGTAAAATGAAAATTCATTAATTTGAAAAATGATTAACTATCATTATACAAAATCATGCAGAGATAATAGTAAACAGAATTCTCTAAAAATTTGGAATGGTTTTTTACCTTTGTGAAACCGCACTCCTTTGTAATTCAGTGGTTTTCCTTTGTCACCTATCCCTTTCTCTCCTGTACATAATGCTCTAAAATTTTCTGCAGTCTTTGGCACAACATCAGCTCTTAATTCTATAACTATGCGTCCAGCTGGAAAGATGTGCATTAATTATAACATGTTCTGTGCAATGAGGGCTAAAGTTTAAACTGTGTTTACTAAAATAATTATATATACAGTATCACTTTGGCAGTTGAGTGGGCTGTAAAATAGTCACAACAGTTGCACAAAGCAAGAAATATAAATGGTGCAAACGGAATCAGTATACATGTTCTTTTAAGTCTTAAATAATTCATATGCCTAATAAAATAATAATTGCTCAATCATAGCATAAAATCATCACTTTGTTATTATTATAAAGAAACACCGATTTATATCAGTTATTCTAAAAACACTACAACACTTACTGTTTACACATTTTTAAATATTTACATGTGTAGTTCTTTACAATTTTACCATCATCATAAATACTAATAATATAACTAAAATAAGTCTTAGTTGTTGAGTGAAGTAAGCAGCACATACTTAAAATTTTTCAGAAATGTTATTAAAAGGATAATAGAATAGAATAAAACAGAATGTATATAAATAATAGAAAGGAAATAAATAAACTTAATAAAGGAAGAATATGTAGTAAAATAAGGAAATAAACTGTGATGATAGTTTATATGAAACAAACATAAGAGTAAGGAAAATTGTGAAAATTCAATGACAGGATGAAACAAAAATGTAGAATGAGTAGTAAACAAAACAAGATGATTATGAGGTAGCAATGCATAGCTCCAGCCCCACATGACCAGATTAGTTTTAGATGTAACTTTTTTGATTGAGAATTCTCTTGCACAAAGAGGCCCCACAATAGATAAGTGATAAAGTATACACCCCTAATGAGATGTATAAATTATTTGAAAACTTTAATTTAAAAATTGTTCTTTATATGCTCCTCCTTAAACTACAAACAAGGAATATGTCGAGAAGGATTTTTCATAAAAAAATATTTTTTTTTCCTTTAAGATAAGAAAAAAGTAATTATAACTTAATTTACAAATGTGTATCTTATTACATTGGCTACAGGATTTAACTGGTTTAAAATTATTGATAATCAATTAGTATCTGTGTTACAACAACATAAGAATGTTAACCTTTTTAAAAACTCTGTATTTTATTAAAAACAAATATGTAAGTAATACTAAAATTCTTAGACAAATCTCATATACCATGTTTGGATGAATAATTTATCTTTATAATGTTACGCGACCTCGGCCTACTGAACTGAATACGAAGTCAGTCACTCGGAATAATCATAAATAAATCATATAAATAAGTATGCACTCAAAAGTGCAATGTCTAAGAAATCCATGTATAGCTTTCAGAACACGGTTTTAGTCAATAAGATGTGAAACTTTTAAAAATGTAACAAACCTGGTTCGCCATCAACCCCTATATCTAAATACACCAAGGGATTCCTTTGTTGCGTTTTCTGTTGAGATCTCGCTATCATTTTTAGCAAATCATGAAATTAACTGTCCTAACATCAATCAACTTATAAAAACCAACAAATGAATAATAAATGCACCATTTGAATTGATACTATCATTATTTGTCTGAAGAAAAATTATAAACACATTAAAAAAAATAAAATAAACACGAAGAGGCAAGGACGGGTCCCTATTCCTCGACCTACCCCAATCACAGACTGATAGATCAGAAACACTATAAAGCACATAGTGCAGATTGTCATTTCATTCAAGTTTTTGTTTACGTTAGGTTTTACCCAACTTTTTATTTAAAAATATATTTGCTTGTATTTTAGCAGAAACATAAGATGATAAAAACTCTTTCTGATAGGTAAGAAAAATTGCACTAAATTTGAGTAAAAATCTTTAATTCTTTTTGTAGAAAATTTTATTCAAAAATGAAGTAATTAAATGTGGAGGAATAACCAATAAATACATTAAATCCAATTATATAATTTTACCAATTTATAAAAATTATAAATATTGTATCTCTATCTAGTAGACACGGTGTACATTCGTAGTTATATTTTCAATTAAATGGTGAATGGCTTAATTCTTGTGTTATCTACTTTACAGCTGTCATTGTCAACGAAGTACGTCTAATTGCGTCATCACGGTTATCAATAGATAGGATGAAGTTTTATTAAATTAATAAATTATTATTTAAGTAAGTTTTGCTAATGTTTAATTGTAAGATTTAGCCACAATGTTTAGAATAGAAAAGTTTTATTTTACTCCTTTAACAGATTTGGGACAGCAATTTGTTCGATTTTTACACAACTTAAAACTAGTTTTATGACTATGTTACACGGATTACTAAAATGAATTCACTACTTTTTTTTCAGTTTTAAAATGTCATCTTCAGCAATATATATATTAGATGTGAAAGGCAAAGTCCTTATATCGCGGAATTATCGAGGCGATGTGGACATGGGTGTCATAGACAAGTTTATGCCATTATTAATGGAAAAAGAAGAAGAAGGTATGCTAAGCCCTTTGTTGCAAACTAGTGAGTGTACCTTCGCATATATAAAGACGAACAATCTCTACATTGTATCTACTACAAAGAAAAATGCTAATATCGCTTTGGTTTTCGTTTTTCTCTACAAGATTGTAGAAGTTATGACAGAATATTTCAAGGAGCTTGAAGAAGAGAGTATTCGTGATAACTTTGTAGTTATTTACGAATTGTTGGATGAACTGATAGATTTTGGCTATCCCCAAACTACTGATAGTAAAATCCTACAAGAATATATAACACAAGAAGGTCATAAATTGGAAATGCAACCTAGAATCCCAATGGCAGTCACTAATGCAGTATCTTGGAGATCTGAGGGTATCAAATATCGGAAAAATGAAGTATTTTTAGATGTAATTGAGTCTGTTAACTTATTGGCGAATTCTAATGGTAATGTCTTGCGTAGTGAAATAGTTGGGGCTATAAAAATGAGAGTTTACTTATCGGGTATGCCTGAATTGCGTCTCGGATTAAATGACAAAGTATTATTTGAAAGTACTGGACGAGGGAAATCTAAATCTGTTGAGCTTGAGGATGTGAAATTTCATCAATGTGTAAGATTGTCTCGGTTTGAGAATGATAGAACTATTTCTTTTATACCTCCAGATGGTGAATTTGAACTAATGTCATATCGCTTGAATACACATGTTAAACCATTGATTTGGATAGAGTCTGTTATAGAACGCCATGCACACTCTAGGGTGGAGTACATGATTAAAGCAAAATCTCAGTTTAAAAGACGGTCAACTGCAAATAATGTTGAGATTATCATCCCAGTACCTGCAGATGCAGACTCTCCTAAATTTAAGACAACTATAGGAAGTGTTAAATACACCCCTGAACAAAATGCTATAACTTGGTCAATTAAATCATTCCCTGGGGGGAAAGAGTATTTAATGAGAGCACATTTTGGTTTGCCATCAGTGGAATGTGAAGAAGTTGACGGAAAACCACCAATACAGGTGAAATTTGAAATTCCTTATTTTACTACATCTGGAATTCAAGTTAGATATCTCAAAATTATTGAGAAGAGTGGTTATCAAGCTTTACCTTGGGTGAGGTACATCACACAGAATGGAGATTATCAGTTGAGAACTAACTAATAACATTGTCAACATTCCTTCTATTTATACTTATTTTATTTTTTTAGCTAATAGTTATCTTCTGGAATTTTAATCAAATTGTATTTGAAAGTATTTTAGTTTTATTAATCATTGATTATATAAGAAAAACTTTCCCACTGGTTATATTCATCCTTCTTTTAATAAAAAAATTTGACAATGGTTTGTTTTAATTACATATATACAGTGTTTGTATTTAGAGATTTTTAATATTTATTATGAATTATTTTCGAGTTAATAAATATGGATAAAAATAAACCGATCTTGTAAGTGGTGTTATAATCGGTATATTATTAATTAAAAAAAAAATCGATTCATAAGAAATCTATAAATTTATGATAACAATAGATATTGGCAGTAAAAATCTTTGTATAAAATCATTACTAACTTCCAATATCTAATGTTCATGTCTAGCAATCAATAGGGCTTAAAGTTGTTAATAAAAGATAAGAGTGGTCATGATCATTGGTTTCACTCGTCACATACACTACTTTACGAGACACCATTTTTTTTAATAATTTATTACTTCCTAACATATTTTTGTAAATTTGTTATATTTTTTAACTAAAACAACGAATGTATCTTTTACATGTCTTTGCCGAATAAGCTGTCAATAGTATTTTGACATTCATATGAAGATTGTTTACTTTATTAATTTTTGAAATGGATACCGCCAGTAGAGGTTTTTCGAAAAACTTAACTAAAAATTGCAAATTATATTTGAGACGTTTAAGTAACTATTTACCTATAAGTGAAGTAAAAATAATAAAAATAAAGGATAAAAGTAAGGTCCATAACCTTAAGGATCGAGAACCCATTGAACTGAAAAGAAAGAACATTTGTAAAGAATTAAGAGTTAATGATGTTAATATACAAATGGTTTCAAAAAATATTTATAAACAACTTTTTAAAAAATCGTCAAAAATCATTGCTTCAGATACAATTAAAAAGTGTGTAAATTTTTTTCTTATGACACATTAAACAATATGGGAATTGTTTTTCTTTATATAAATGCAAAATGCAAGCACGATTAACTACCATTTTGTAGTAATCATACTCTATTCACATTACATATACTTTAAGCAGATTTACATCCAGTGCACATTTATTTTATTTAGATCATACCTGAAAGAACCATGTAACAGTATTAGTCTCATAATTTGTTTATCAAAAATTATTAGTGTGATTATCTGTTATTCTATTGTCACTAACCTATAGGGTGTTTGAATTTTACTTTGAAAATTGTAGATCTGGAATGGTTAACATTTATTTAATAGGTGTGTTATTAGTATCAACATTTATATTTTTCATGACAACCATTAATTATAGATTTATATCTTTGTATTGTAATTTAGTAATCATATTTTAAAATGTTGCTTCTAGTTGTCAAGAAAACCTGATAAAACATGGTATTGACTTCAAAGAATATAATAAATTACCTAATGTAGAATTGGAACTGCCTAAATTAGAAGGTAATGATATTGAGGAACATTTTTATAATATTGGTGAAAAGCAGAGTGCTCCCTATAGAAAATTGTTAAACAAATTAGCTATATCTCAGCTGCCTCTACTACCAAAGGTGATAAAACATTCTAAATACTAATGAAATTACTAATTAGCATGTTAGACATGTAGCTATAATGTGAAATCTCTCAACAAATCCTAATAGTAAATTTCTATTAACAATTATTACTGGGTATACATTTAAGCAAATTCCACAAATCAAACCGGAGATCTCATTAGTACAAGGTTAGCCACTGTGCTATGAAGGTGTTCTACTAGGTTATAACATTCTTAGCTTGGATTTATCAAGTTTATAATGTATATTATTTTAAGATGTCTGTTATTAAATTAAAATTTCTGCTCTTACAAAATATTAATGAACACAATTATTTTCAGTAAAGAACTTACTTTTTTCTAAAATAGTACTTGACCACAATTCCACCTAGTGTTAAGTAGTGTGTCATCTGAAGTAGTAAAATGCACTATTTTACTAACAAACTCTCCTATTCTCTTCCTGAAAATAGCTCAATAGTTTAACTTTTTTAATATTTAATTTTGTAGTGAGACTTGATGAAATTGTTCTCCATTTTTATATTTCTATAATTTACCTGTAAAATATTTTATTATTAACTATCTTCTATACACTTTATAATTATTAAGATTTTAATTGGATGAAATTGAAAAAATTCTAAATGTTACAGAAATGGTCAAGGCAACAAGGTTGGAGTAAATATACTGGTACTGGTCCTCCAGAGGCTGTGCCTTTTCCACCAGATGATGCACTGATTTTTGATGTAGAGGTCCTCATGTCTGCTGGAAAGAGGCCCACTCTGGCCTGTGCGGCTTCCTCAGAAGCATGGTAGAATTTATTTAAATTTTTTTTTATTAAAAAATAATAACAAAACAAATTTATTTTGAGCTTTTTCATGTCATTTAAGTTTGTCATGTAATTTTTTTCATTCTAGGTATGGGTGGGTAAGTGCACCAGTAGCCAACGGTGACCCTCAAGAATATTTCGAAAATGTTGGGTATGAAGATTTGATACCCTTGGAGACAGGTGGAACTGAATCAGAGAATGATTTGACCAAACCAAGAATTGTGGTTGGCCACAATGTGTCATATGACAGGTCAAAAATAAGAGAGCAGTATTGGCTGAAGAGAACAGGTGAATATTTTGATGTCTAATCTTTTTGACTCTTATAATTGAATTGAGACACTTGAGTTCCAACAATAAAAAAAAACAAATAAGGATTATTTATACTGAAAACATCTCTGCCAAAAATATTCCTGTTGCCTATGGTTCATAGTGATCAAGTTTCTGCTTTGTAACTTGGAAATATAGGTTTGAACCAGGGCTATGGATTTTAGTTGAGGGTAGGGTTGACATGCCTGACTAGCTGCTACCCTCACAATGCACAACTGTCCCTTAGCTGCTGTTAAGATGTGAGAGGCAGAATATTAAGAGTGAGCATGCCCATCATGTTAAATTAATGTTAATTGTTAGGTATAATATATCATATGTAATCATTACATAAACAATCACATTGTTTTATAAATCTTTTCTAGGTGTACGTTTTATGGACACGATGTCTATGCACACTTGTGTTAGTGGTGTCACAAGTTACCAAAGAACTGTGCTAAAAACAAAAAACAAAGAGCCTCATCCGTCGGACGATGACTGGATAGATATTAGTTCACTTAATAGTCTGACCGATGTAAGTTATGGTGTAAAATCTTATTTTAAAGTCGTTAAAATGAACAATCAGGTGCTTCCATTTATCCACTGTGGTATAGAGGTCTTCTTTGCAACCACAATTGTATCTTTTCTATGAACCTCTCATGTGAATAAAGAATCAGTACCCTTTGCTTTCTGTGCTAAATCTGGTTCTAAATCTCTGTTAACCAGCGACTATTTCAATTTATGCCTCTGCTGCATGAAATTCTACCAGCATGCAGTAATGTTTCAATATTGCTTTGTTTAAAATGCACTATATATAGAAAATTGTTAGGGCAATTAGTATGAACATTTTGTGTCTCAAGTAGACAGTTAACTTTATCTGACTTTGTTGCAAAGTGGCTATTCATTTTAATACAGAATCCACATACTGAGGAGTCTGGTACCATCATACTATTATTGTATATCTGCCGCCATGACAACATTGCTATAATTTGGCTGTTACCTTATATAAGCAAAAGTATTTTGGACTAGCAAACTACACCATTCATCCAGTCTTTTCATTACTTGACACTATGTGAAATTAAGCTGCTTATCTGAAAATTTTATTTTATTAAAAAAAAACAGATTTTACGAGTTACTGTTATGAGGCCTATGTGATAAATACTAAAAAATTCATAGGTTCACAAACTGTATTGTGGTAAGCCAGTAGACAAGCAAACGAGAGATATATTTATGGAAGGTACAATGGAGGATGTGCATGAAGAGTTTCAGAGCCTCATGAACTACTGCGCGCGGGATGTTATAGCAACTCACAACGTGCTCAGAAAACTGTTACCACTGTTTCTTGAAAGGTTTCCTCATCCAGTTACATTTGCTGGCATGCTAGAGTTAGGTAAGTAATATAAAATGTTTTACTACAATGGCCTAATACTTGATCTCAAATTCACCTTGCATTTTGTGACAATGAGACAGTAGATGGTAAAGCTTCTTAGTACTGAACATTCATATGTTGATATCCAGAATGCATCAAAGCTTATAGCGACAGATGGTAATATGAGAGCAGGGCATAGGTGGATATAAAATAACCCCATTACTAATCTAACTCCTCAATATATGGTCCTGAAATCTAACCATGGACTCATGCATTTCAAGGCTAGTGGTTAGCAATAGTGCATAATTCGTATTTAAATACATATACATTTTCTTATATGCATAGGTACAGCTTACCTGCCCGTTAATTCAAATTGGCAACAGTACATTGATTCAGCAGAAACAATATTTGAAGATTTAAAACTAGAATCCCGTCAATTATTATCTTTGAAAGCTGATGAAGCTTGTTGGATGATGGAGAATGATTCTTACAAGAAAGACCTTTGGATGTGGGATCAGGATTGGTCAACACAGACATTAAAATTAAAAAAACAAACTGTGAAAAAGAAGAAAAAGCTAGAACCAACTTCAAATAGAGATAATGATGTAACGGAAGACAAGAATTTTTATAAATATATTTCAGAGGGAAATGTAAAGAACAAATATAAAACTAACTATATTGAGAAAGAGTTTGATATACTTTGTGAAGATTATATAAAACAAACAGAATATAAAAATTGCAATTACAATAAAAAAGATGAAAAAAAGAGAATAGAAGAGTTAAGTAAGAAGTTCTCAAGTCTCTACGAAATGGGTCATCTGCTGCCGGTGAAAAGACCGTACTTAGCTGGATATCCAGCCTGGTATAGAAAGCTGTGTACTAAACCTGGCAAAGATCCAGATTGGGTTCCTGGAGCTAATAATATAACAACTAGTATGCAGGTAAATAATACGTTTTTAGCACTGGAAATACAATATTTTATTACACTTATATAATGATATAAATTATTGGTGGTATGCTTTTATTGGAGGAGAATGTGTTAATACCACCGCGGCGCCTATATCTGCCGCTAAACTGTATTGTCCAAATATTGCTGTTGTCCAATTTGGATGTATTAGTAGCCAGTAACTTTACTGGAAAACCGAGACTTTGCAACTTAGATCTAAATTGCGACCACAATTTGGTGCGGCATATGTTATCCTAAATAAGGCCACTTTGTTATGAGTGGATGTGCGACTTAATATCAGATGAAAGTCTTGCTCTTTTAAAAAAATTGTTAATCATTTTTAATGTATTTTTACCTTTGATTTAACGAAAACTTCAATGTTTTAGTACAGTTAATTTGGACAAAGTTAAATAAAATAACCCATAAAAACAAAATCATTTCAGATAACACCTAAGCTTCTTCGGTTGAGCTGGGAAGGGTACCCATTGCACTATATTCAGGGTGAAGGTTGGGGATTTCTGGTACCATTCGGTAGGATACAGGAAGAAGTTGAGGATGAGCCCCGTCTGCCACTAGAACAACTATTAGAATCTTGCCCTTTGATCCAAACGGCGAAAGAAGTCGACACAGATTTATTTGTATTACCAAAGACTGTAGAGGTAAAATTTATTGATATTTTTACAATACATCATATCGACACATTCCAAGCATCTAGTCCTATCACTAATCAGTAGTCTCATCCTTACCGGATCCTAGTTTTGAAGATATCGCTAGTAAAGTAATGGGAGTAAGGAGACATGTTCTCTCTGTTTTCTGAAGATGTTAAGTACTTGAAAGTCATATTGACTCTACAGTTCATCAGATACTGGGTTTGTTGACCCGGTTCCACGACCTGTTGAGACATGATATCTTTATTAAATCAATGTGATGCAATGTATATATTGCACACATAACAATGTTAACGTTCAGGTCCTTTCGTGTCTATCACACAATAGAACTATAATATTAAAGTCCAGCTTAAATAGCTTCTTGGACAAGGTTTAAGTTATTCAACTTATAACATAAGTAGGTTACTAGTTCTTTTCCACCTGCAAGGTTTATTCTGATGGTTAGTAAAATTTTTATCCTTAACTATGTACTACTCGTTACTATAGTATATCTACCATAACATGCTATTCACCTTGAGACATAAAAGCAACATATAGATGGAACTTGGTGAGTGGTAGGTTTTATTTAAAAGCGCCTATTACCATCACATTGTCAATTTACTGTCATAAAAGCGATGATATATTTTGGTAGGTATTGAGGGAGCTTGTTTTTCTATCATCAGTGTCATTGTTACTTAGCCGATGATAAGTACATTCAAATTACAAAAATCATTACTCAAGAAATTTTATATTACACAGATAATGGAATTCTACCTCCTGCTCTATAGCTTATAATGTGTTACAGAAAACAATGTCTTGTAATTACTCTCCCTCTTTTCCTCTGTATAAGTTAGTTTTTCGAGGTTGAGGTTTGCAACTTATTATTAATAGCCTGCTTTTTAGAATGTTAAGTAATTTATTTCTGTTTGTCGCTTTATGTGAAGTGTCATCAACTGCTTCTGTCACCTGGTTGGTCCGTAGTCTTGGGCTTCGTATACGCGGCTTCTTTCTGTCAATTTTACCCTACAATGACTAGATTTATATGTAAAAAAAAAATTTATATTATGTTGATAATTATTAAAAAGCAACATGATTTATGCAAAGAATTTACAATATTTTTATATCTATATTATTATATTTTTATATCTACTTTTGACCCATTTTAGGAAGATCTCGGTCGGCGAGCTTATTACGCGCGGAAGAAGGTCGATGAGCAAGCTGCTGCTAATCAGTACCACGGCCTTGGTGTATGGTGCGGCATACAGCTACAGGGTTTGCATCATAATCATCATATAATTATTTATTTCTTGTAAGAAAACACAATATACTGATTGCATAATAAGATTTACAGATGGGTGATCTCTGTTGCCGGAGACCGTCTAGGTTGGTATCATTGCAGCTCCTATATCTGGCACTAAACAATTGTGTGCAAACATTACTGTGTTCCGGATTGAAGGAAGTTGTAGATAGTAAAATTACTGGGTTAACGAGATTTAACATCCTAGGTTTCAAAGCGACGAGCACAACTTGGTCCAGTGTATAATATATTAAGTATCACTTAACATCAGGTGAACGTTCCGCTCGTCTCCTCGCTTCGTTAAATAGTTAAAAAAATCTAACCACTTGCTTTACAAAACGTAGTTCCTAATTTAATTCAGAGCCACTGCACTTAAAAAAGTTACCTGATTATACATAAAAAATTTCGTATAGAGCTTTACTCGATATTAAAATCTACTGGCGACTTAGAAAAATATGCAAACGATATGTAGATAGTTATGGTAACATATTTTCTTATTGTTCTGATAAAATTGTCAGGTTGCTGTCATTTCTTGAGATTGCCTCATAAAAATGGACCCAAGTATAAAGTTGGTAATCCGTTGGCGAAGGATTTCCTCAATATGTTCAGTCAGAACGTGTTATCGGCGCAGGGCAACGAAGCGGAAAAGGTAACTGTTGTTATGATATTTTGACAAGTTTAATATATATAAAGGGGTAGGTTTAGAAAAATAAAATGTGAAATTGCTGTGGTCAAGGGTTGAAGTCTTGTATCTTAGGGAGACAAGTACAAAGTAGCCCCTAGTGTATTATTATGTAGGAATGATATTTACTAACGCTACATGCTTAAGGATAGTTAGCTTATCAACAGATTAAGGACTAGAATGTCTCTACGCTGCTTATAAGAATAAATTGTACTAATAAAATAAATTTAAAATTTCAATTATAAATGAAAACTGAGAGTTGCGATCATATATAAGAAAGATAGATTTGACGTGGAAAGACATTTGATGTGGAAATTATGTGAATTTGAAATTGTTTTAGGTTTTAAGTTTCGCTCGTATGATGTCGTACTGGCGAAACAATCGCGAGCGGATTCGTGCGCAGCAAGTGGTGTGGCTGCCGAAGGAGCATCTACTGGGCATGCCACGCGACGGCCGGTCTTACGGCGCAATTATACCTCAAGTAGTTGTCTGCGGCACACTTACCAGGCGGTTAGTGTTTGCTTTGCAAAAAGATGCTGATATTAGTAAGAGACATGTTTGCTCTCTCTGTGCCTGTAGCAACACTGGGCGTTCGAAACTTTGAGATGTTTGGATATTAAGCCTCGTCATTTCAGCAATTTCACTAACTGTAACGCCCTTTATACTGGAAAACAGTAATGGTCGCACACTGTTGTTTCGCGGCAGAAATGGGCGCTGCGGTGATACCCTTCTAAATGGGTCACATATAGGCACTGCTTCGGTATCTACCTTGACGGACTACGGCAACAAAGCCTTGCCACCTCCTCCTCACTCACTCCTCTAAAGCTATTATTCATTCAGGGCTAGCGAGCCGACGTGGATGACGGCCAGTAACGCGAACCCCGAGCGCGTGGGTTCGGAGTTGCGTGCGATGGTTCAGGCGCCACCAGGATACAGCTTCGTTGGCGCTGATGTCGACTCTCAGGTAACGAAACACCATATCTATATAGTTTACCATTTGAATAGCAGCTAAGCCGCTGTATGAAAGGGGCTTAACACTTAAACAATTTCACATGATGTTAATTGATAAAGAGGTCGTCGATGAATAAGGATGTTTGCTCAGAATACTGTGATAGTATGCTATTATGGTACCAAATTTCCGATACGAAGGTTGTAGCTATCCAAGCTCTTTTGAACAAAACCCACTATCAACCAAACTCCCAGAAACAGCGCTATAATCGAAACAGTGAAGTCCGTGTTTTTAAGCTTCTTTATACATATTAGTCCCTGACCGTAATCACATCTGATGATAGCAAACATGAGAAAAGATGATAAAGCATAAAAATCTATACAAAATTATTAAAGGGTGTTGTAGCTAGTGAAGTTACTTTGACGATAAAAGTTGACAAAACTTGAAATCTTATGCCTTAAAGTGACAAAAATTATGTAGCGCATAGTATACCATCATAGCTAAAGCCACATTGTTATGATCACTTTCCATCTGTAATGGTACAGGAACTGTGGATTGCTGCACTCCTCGGGGACAGCGGCACGGGCCTATGTGGCGGCACACCGTTCGGCTGGGCGGTGCTTGCCGGGGATAAGAGCCATGGCACCGATCTACATTCACTGACCGCCAAAGCCGCCGGCGTCAATCGGGACCACGCCAAAGTCATTAACTACGCGCGGATATACGGCGAGTATCTCATATAGGCACGAGTTCAATCTCACCTGGTCTTGAGCTTGTGGTGAAGGAAAACGTCGTTGGGAAACCGACACTTTCCAAAAAGAATTCGAAGCTCCATGATATCTACTAAATCGCACTTGTTCAGCGTGATTAATAATTGGCCTTGAGGAAGGTGTTCAGTCACAGTAATATAGAAACATTAAAACGGTTTTTATGTTCTACGAAGCAGTGAGACACGCAGGACGTTCACCTGGTGGTAAGTAGTACCATAAAAATGGCTTTAATTAAGATGATATACACTGCAACACGTTACCCGTCGTTTTAGATATACACATTTCTCAACAACATCAGTGTTGTTAGTTTTGATCACATCAGTGTTCTTAATTCGAACAAAGCAGACAAAATTAAATTAAGCTGTAGAAACATGATAATTAAACGGTGATAAATACTTATATGACAGATGGTTATAAATACTTAGATAACAAGATTTAAATTAAGAAGTGCTGTGCTAGTAGCCAAGTAATTTATATTATACACATCTGTATTTTTTTTTGTAAAGGATTTTCTCAAAAATAAAGGCTTCTCTTTATTTCGTTACTCGGTACTCCACAACCCTTGATTATGTATATATTTAAAAGCATTATTACATTACAGGGGCAGGCCAAAACTTTGCCGAGAGGCTGCTGAAGCAGTTCAATCCGACAATGACGGTGTCGGAAGCGAAGAGCAAGGCTGCTAAAATGTTCACCTCTACAAAGGGCAGGCGGGTGTACACGCTAAAGAGAAAGTACATGGAGGGTCTCATTGACGAAGATTTGGAAGGAAAAGTAAGAATTTTTTTATCAGTATTTTCCAAAGAGCAAGACCATTTCACAGTTACTCCCTTTCTCTGGCTTGTTGTTTATTGTACGTTAAATGTCCTCATTTGGAGCCCGCGAAAACAGACTTTCTGTGATAGGCGGGATTTAAACTATGAGGAGAATTCTACTACTTTCCTGATTTATTTTTACAGGAAGTAGAAATGTCTGCGTATCAGGCGATGCGCCTGGCAAAGTTGAGCGGCAAAGGTGTCGAGGATATGTTCGAGCGTCCGAGATGGGTCGGCGGGACGGAATCCGACATGTTCAACAAGCTTGAGGAGATTGCTGGTAGGCATTATTTATGTTGTCATACGTAGGACATAATGCACTGAAGGAAGAGCTAATAATCCTCTCTGTCTATGTTGAGGGTGTTATGTGAAATTTTGTCACATATGCCTTGGAAAAGAGTAATTTGAAAATCAGTAACAATCTTAAAACATTTGTATTGAGTTTGTTTTAAATATAAATTCTTTCTCTTCAAAAAAGCTACATCCAACGTAGTTTTTTTTTTAAATCAAATAAGTTAATGCTTGACCAGAATCCCTGTTGTGGTCATATGGTATTTGTATGTAAAACACAACAATCTAGTTACTCGTGTACACAGTGATACAGGTGTGATGTGACTGTGACGTGTACAGACTCGGATGCGCCCGCGACCGCGTTCCTTAGCGGGCGGCTGTCTCGGGCGCTGGAGCAGGCGGGCGGACGGTGGGCGGGCACGAGGCTCAACTGGGCGGTGCAGAGTGCTGCCGCAGACTTTCTGCACCTCATGCTCGTCAGCGTGGCGCACCTCGCTCCCGAAGCCAGGTCGGCGTTATTATTTCACTGAACGAATAGATGAGATGGACAACTAATTAATGTCTTTGTTAATAAATAAGCGAATAAATGAAGGAAAGAATGGTGACTAATGAATAGATAAATTAATAGATTTTACCGTCTTAAATTATATCCCAGGGGTTAGCAGATGTGATAATGAGCTATAAGCTATAAAGGCTAGCAGGGCAAGGAATTCCTTGAGAAGAGACCGCATACTAGAAGCGTAAATCGACTGTTAGTTGGACTGACGAGCTGGTGAAGATTACAGGAACAGTTGGATGCGGGTATCATCGGACCGCCTATACTGGACATCAGATCTTATGAGCGATCCCTAGGTTTCGCAGTGGACAAGTTTTTAGGACAAGACAGTTTAAGCGCAGTTGAGTAGAATAGTTAATTTTATTAAAAAAAGTTTAAAAACCCTGAGTTATTTTTTCATCTTGTTTCCAGATTCTGCCTAAGTTTCCACGACGAGGTGCGTTACCTAGTGCCCGAGCATCGGCGGTATCAGGCCGCGTTGGCGCTCCACATCACCAACCTGTTCACGCGCGCGTTCTGCTCGCAACGGTCAGTTGTTCACAAATATTTTATTTTAATCTGCCTTCAGCTTAATTTTAATTTCACATGATGGTAAGTGGCAATGAGGTCTCGAAGGTGTGCATAATACTAGTTCAGAATAATCTGCTATTTATGTGTTGGCTATCGTTAAATGGATTTATATTTTGTTTTTATTTTTCTATTCATTGTCAGGTCTTTCTTTTTAAAATATCATTTCCAGCAGTGAACTGCCGCGGGTTAATAATGATATTTTTGTCGTGTTCAGAGTTGGCATAAACGATCTGCCGCAATCCGTCGCATTTTTCACGTCTGTGGAAGTGGACCGCGTGCTGAGGAAGGAATGCGATCTGTGCTGCAGCACGCCATCCAATCCGCACGGGCTTGAACGCGGCTATGGGATACCCAACGGCGAATCCCTCACCATATTTGATGCCATAGAAAAGTGTAAAGTAAAAGAATAACATTACAACATACATTTATCTCGTAATAAATACCTGATTACAATTGTTTTTTTTTTTTATAACGGAATTCCATAGACCTAGTTTTACTATTAAAGAGTAAATCTCTGTTTACAACTAGGTGAGAACGTAACAAAGTGTTAGTTTATGAAAAAAGAGTTATTTTGTTATGTTTAGTATGAAGTCATATTAAAAACTAGTCCCAACAATAGCTTATTTCATACACAAACACATACTTCAATACTTATATGTAGACTTTCACAAGGACCAATTACATTTTTATTTTATTTCGTTAATTAATTCCGTGCAAAGTAGTAATAAAAAATATTGACTGACACTGTATGCTGAAGTGATAGTCATTTGGAAAAAATTGGGTTTCAATTGTATCTTAAACCTAAATCCCACTAATTATTTTTAGATATTAATTTCAGTTTTATCTGTTACATTCAGGTTTTAAAAGACGTACGTATTCTAAATATACAAATATTTTGTATGTTTGATTGGCGCTAAGTCTGTGTTGACGGCGATAACTGGCAGCTAACACAGCAGCATCTATTACTGCCTCCAAACAATAGTGTGCAAATTTTACTGATTGAGGCATCCAGATTCACTTTTGGTAAGAGGTAGTGAAATAATCTGTGAAACAGTGATTATTATAATTTAAATAATTATGAAATTAAGTTAAAACTAACAATAAGCAAAGATGATCACAATATATTTTTAATAAAAAAATTCTATTATCTAGTGTCACTAGATGTCGTAATTATTAATACATGTTAAATGTAGCAATTGTATAATATCAATTTATTAAAAGAAACACAAATTTTAGATGTAATGAATATATTTAGAAATTAAATATTATCAAAAAATATTCACAATGTTAAAAGTAAAAAAAAAAACGTAAATTGGAATGGATTCCTAAAACACGCTATCAACTTTTTTTCATTCGTTAGTATATATAGGACGGGCAATCCTATTCGTACGGGGTGTCCATTTCTACACAGTTAAGTAGTGATGGGGTTTAAGAGCTACTAATTCTAACCCCGCTCACCGCAGTGCAAGGCCCAATGGCCTTCCGCGGTCCCCGCGCCTCGGACCCCAGATCCGCAGAGCCCGCAGCCCGATCCGATCCTCGGCTTTAATGCTCGAAGTATCCATTGAATCCAAGACTCCTCCAGAGCCTTATTCTCTCGAACGAGACGTTTAAAAACAACTTCTCAACACCACTGCTGTAGAAACTATGACTACCCTTTTTGGAATATTTTTTAAAAAAGTTTTTTTCAACTTTTTAACACCTTGGTATTTTCTATTATAAATAATATTTTGTAAATGTATGATTTATCGGTATTGTTTCTTCAATTTATTTATCATTTTACTTATGTTGCTTATTAATTTTTTTATGATTTCGAAAATTCTTTTTTAATTAATTAATAATCTTTAGAAATTCTTGATTTCACTGTTTAAAGTTTCTAGATCGTTATTGTTAAATAATCGGCGAATAGTGTACAAAATGTATTATTATAATTTCAATATTATTTTTAATATGTTACTAGTGGTAAGTGTCTTGCCGGATACCACCACAGCGGCTATTGCAGCCGCCAAACAGTAGTGTGCAAACAATATGTATCCTGGTTGCAAGGGCGTTGTAGCCGTTACTAGGGCAAGGAGACAACATCTTGTGTTTCAGACGACGAGTGTTATGTGGTGCAGTGTAGTATAACATCCTAATGCCTTGTTGTTAAGGGCGGGCATATCATTTACCATCAGGTTAACCTCCCGCTTGTCTCCTCGTTTAATTGTATGAAAAAGAAAAAAGTAAAATATAAAATTTATCAATTTACTACCATTAAAAACTTTCCCTGTCTGTCAAAATGACAGCACTTATTCATCGATTCGAGGTTATGTAAACAACAGCATTGACAAACTTAAATATTAAACACCGGTGGTTACTCTGTTGATAAATTCTTTTAAAGCGGAAGTACTATAAATGAGTGACTATGTCTAAGGTAACTAAAAGAAAACATGTGATGAATGAAGCTTTGTGGGATGATTTTGAGTTGCCAAAAGCTAATCAAAGTATAGTAAAGGTAATAAAGAGCAAGGGAAACAACCTCCACGAGGTAATTATCGTACTTTGATTAATTAATTTTTTATAAGAGTTTAAGATGCACACGATTTAATTGTAACAGCAGTATTAATTGGAAAAACTATTTACTTTGTTATCAGTACATTATAAAATAGGTAGTCATTTTATGTGCTAAAGATTGTCGTTATGACATGAGTCAATATTTTTGTTTGCGTGTTCTAGATTACTACACCAGCTGGAGAGGAATATTTAGTTTCAATGCCTACAAAATTTAGAAAAAACATTTGGGTAAAGCGTGGTGATTACATTCTTGTAGAGCCTATTTTAGAAGGTGATAAAGTGAAAGCAGAAATTGTTAAAATAATGAACAAGGACTCAATAAAATTTTACAAAGCAAATAATGTGTGGCCAAAAGAGTTTGAAGATAGTAAAAAGGAACAAGTGTCTGTTGATGACGATAATTTCTTTGTGAACACTAATCGGGCTCATGTGCAGCCTTATCAGAGTGATAGTGACTCTACTAGTGATAATAGTGATAGTGAAAATGAAACTGCTGGTGGTACTGATGATAACATCAAATAATAAACTGATTTAAATATGTGTTTTTAATGTTGTTAATACCATGGTGTAAACATATTCATTACATAAATGTATTAAAAATAAATACATAACAAATTTCATTGTCCATAAATAAGAAACTAAACATTACTATTTGGCAGTAAATAAAAAATACATTAAAAATAAAATTTATGTTTATAATAGCAATACTTTAAATTTATATTGCATTATTACTACAATGTATGTATTTTTAAAATAAAGGAATAACATTTTGAATGTTTGATTATCACAACAATATTTCAATAAAACTAAAATTCATATGTAGAGCTATCAATATTAAAACTTGTAGTAGTCAAGCAAATGCAGTGCCTTTAGAAATTTTTACAGCAATAGTTAATATTCAATTAATTATATTTATAATTGATTATGATGATAAATTTGTGTATATCAAAGTATTATTACTTTATATCTGCTTCTAAATCATCAGCCATAATGTATTCATAAATGGTTTTAATTAGTTCCACAGACTTTACAGTAACCCAACCTTCAGTCTTTGTTATAAATCTTGCTTGTCCATCTTTGATGAATTCTAGTGTAAGTTGCTTGAGTGTTTTGGCAGAATGTAAATCTGCCAATTGTAAAGTCTCAATTACATTGTCCACTGTTAACTTCTTGTGCAGAGCTTCTTCACAGAGGCTTTTAAGTCTACATAGTTGATAATAGTCGGCTGCAGCAAGAAGTTTCTCTGGAATCTCATTCACCCTTGGGGCTTTATCACTGTAGATAAAAGTCAGCACCTCCATTAGGACTTCAGATTCTAATGGAGATTCTACAACATTGGTATAACATTCTGTGGTGTTGTGTTCAAAATGAGCCTTCAGCACAACACTCCTACTAGCAAGCACAGCTTTGTGAGCTCTGTATTCTTTTCCTTCAGATGATTTTATTGTTACATCAGAAAACAATCCACTATTAAGAAGTGTTTCGAAATCTACACTTAACTGAGCTTCTGGAACATTAGGACATTGGATTTTTATATCATTAGATACCATAAATTGAAATTTTAGCCGCAAACTTCCGTCACTAAGTAAAAATATGTCACGACCCTCATAACTAGCAACATCTCGTTTAAACAACGTTGCTAAGTACTGCCATTTATTTCCATCAATTGTGTGGTATTCATTGATGACAATAGACCGTTCTTCGAATCGTTTTAAACATATAGTTAGTATGGACTTTAAGAATACTGGATTTGGGGAAAGATAATATATTTCTATGATATCATTATCACGTCCAAGAAATTGGATTTTTAATTGAAATCTGGTGTTGATTAAATCAACCCTCTGATCATTTGATTTATCAGTTCTAAATTCTCGTGTGCTTTTATTTTCCAGTAAATTAATAAAGTTCGGAATTGTCCATAATATAGTACTGATTTTAGTTTGTCCTTCAGTACGAGTTGTGTAATTCAAACTGGACATTTCTCCAACTGTGAATGATGGATGACCGAGTGTTTTATTATGGTTTTTAAGCAAATAATGCTGTAAATATGCAAACTTTCTTTAATTAAAATTTTTCAATAATATCAAGGTTTACTACGACACTTGACATTTTGTAGTGATAACTGATAATACAGCCATAGACAAAAATAACCGTATGTAGTATGCAACTTTCACACAAAAGTTTTTATTTAAAAAAAAAGGTGACCAATATTACACAATTCTCGTAAAAATACACCATAATTGTTATTTAGTGCTAAGTGTTTTATATTGAGAAAATATTATATTTTTATTTTGGTTTGATGTTATCGCGCTGCGTATATTCGACAATCCAATCGGACGTCGATATTTTTTTACTCGTTACAACTCTCGTCATTGTTTTGTATAAATCTCTATGTGAAATCAAAATTTTATTTCTAATCTTATCAGTAATGCGCGTTTGATCGTAAAATAATAGTGTTGATAGAAGAATATCAACTTCATATCGTATTGTAATGACTGTCGATTCAGTAAAGCGTGACAGTGAACGGGAGAAATAATTTATTGTAATTCGTTTCAACTAGACAAATGTGATTTCGTACTCGTTATGGAGGATTATAAGTTTCTATTTAAAGTAGTATTAGTTGGTAATGCGGGTGTGGGTAAAACATGCTTGGTGCGTCGTTTTACTCAAGGTTTGTTTCCTCCTGGACAAGGTGCAACTATTGGAGTGGATTTTATGATTAAAACAGTGGAAGTGGATGGCGAAAAAGTGAAGGTGAACAGGTTTCCAGGCGAATGACTAACTTGGTCATTTTAACACTACTAGCATGAGTGGATTTATTTTTCTTCTTAAAATATTTCATTTAACAATTTTACATTACTTAAAAATACAAAGCTAAAAATAAACTCATATTAATTCTGAAATTACTATCGCAGCAAACATGTCTAAATTTATTCATAAGTTTTTCTTTATTGTAGTTGCAAATATGGGACACAGCAGGGCAGGAAAGGTTCCGTTCTATAACTCAGAGCTACTACAGGTCAGCTCATGCTCTTATTCTGGTTTATGACATATCTTGCCAGCCCACATTTGATTGCTTGCCTGACTGGTTGCGTGAAATTGAGGAATATGCCAACAACAAGGTGCTTAGAATATTAGTTGGTGAGTTTTATTACTCTTCAGATAATGTTTAAAGTTATTAAGGTTATATTTTCACCGAAAAGGCCTAACTGTAATAATTTGTAAATGATTTAACAGTGAGCTATTATTGTATTTGGTTAAAAAATATCATTTCTTGGTAATTAATCAAAACACAAACTACCCAGTAATCTAAACATATTTACTGAATGAAGTTCCAGGAATAACTGTATATCTCTTGAATGCTATATGCTTTGATGCTAGAAGAATTTTTTTACCAAAATGTTATACAGACATTAATAAAGTTTTTTTTTAATTATGACTTAAAAAATAATAAATCTAAGTGTTTATTCTAAGGTAATAAAACTGATAGAGAAGACAGGGAAATACCTAGGCATATAGGTGAGGACTTTGCACAGAGACATGGAATGTACTTTCTAGAGACTTCAGCAAAAGAAGCTGAGAATGTAGAACGACTATTTATGGAAATTGCTGTGGAATTAATGGAGGTAAGTCCATTTTATTTTGTTATGGAACTAGGGTCATATCGAAAAAATAGATAACATTCATATAGAACATTTTGAGGGTATGTTCTATTGTTTGTTAAAATGGCTGGTTAGGGCACTTTTTAAGGAATTAAATGTAGTCATCAGGTACTTTATACTTATTAAAATAATTTGTTAATGGTAGAAATTACATTTCTACTATATATATTAGTAGCACCCAGATTAATAACTGATAATTAATTATGTTGCACATTACTGTATTCAAATTTTGAGGGTATTTTGTTACAAAGTTAATGTTGCTACTAGTTATGTGGAATTTTTGTAATTTAAATTAATGTAAAATACTACTTTGTTATGAAAACAGTTACTCATTTATCACTAGGTCTTGTCTTGTTGAAATTTTTGATCATAAAAGTAAAAAAGTTATTTTTAACTATTAAATGGATTATATCTTTTGATTCACAACTATTTGTATAATTCACATGTGGATAGAAAATACTCAATACTATGCTAGAGTCCTTGTAGAACCACTGAATTTAGACCAATTTCTGGCCACAGTTGGGCAATCTCATAACATGTGGTCCATTGTCTTCTAAGGATTTTGTCATCATTCATCTAAGTGAGACTTAATTGTTGTCAAGAGTGTTATCGATTCAAAAGTCTGTTTGTACAGATCTTATTTTTGACTTCCTTTATTCATTGATTACATTGTGCTCACTAATTGGCGACAAGCGGAAGAGATTCTTAACTCGACGCGAATAAATTTCTGCTGAGATGTTTTTGATAATTTTATTCTTGTTTCATAGAGTATAATATCTCGCTCATTTAACTTTGCTTTTAAACCATTTACATCATAAGCGTATGTCTACGCTTAATTTAATAAAACAAAATTTTACGGATATTATCGCGTAAAATTTGTAGTATTCGCATAAATATGAGAAACCATTATACGTTTCTCGTTACTGGTCACTATTACCGGAACATACGGCTTTTTAGTCAATTGTATATTTTAAAAAAACATTCATAAAGAAAGAGCATTTTACGTGTTCAAACCAATAGTTGCTGATAAAATACCGTGAAAATTGCAACGTGCCTATATGTATACCATTTTTTAAATATTATCACAATGTACAAAATTTTTAACAAATAATGTTGATTTTTTTTATTTTTTAGGAATTTTACATAAATTAATTTTCTTTTTTTTTGTTATATAGACTTTTCATATTTCCGTATGATGCAAATGGTTTAATAAAAATTAAAAAAAATCCTTTGATGTTAACAAAGTAAAATGGCTGTATGGAAAAATTCGAAATTGTTGAACACAATTAATTAAAAAAAAAAAAGTAGATTATTTATTCCTGTTAACACCAGTTTCATTTATTGGACGGTATTTATTATGGTAAACATATTAATACAATGATTAATACCGTTTTGGTGTTTGTTACAAAATAAAATATCCAATAGTTTATTTGTAATTATCATATTTTATTTTGTAAGTTTCCTTTGCTGTTGTTTATTTAGTAATACTTTGTTTTATTAGCAAATTTTAAGTCATGAATAATAAATGTACGTTTTGTTCACAGCAAGCGAAGTGCAAGGAGCCACCCAAGTACGACGGCAGCTTAGGACCTATAAATGGAAAGACTACTTCAGTCGGCGACAGCTCTTGCTGTCTCCGTTCTTAAAATAACGAATTTATCTCATTGATATTATTACTTTTATAATAACGGCTTTTTTATAAAGAGATCTTTTTAAATATTGATGAAGAAAACAAGTTTAAATTCTCGTGCATTAGATCTTTGAAAAAAATAGAAAGGATCTAAGACTAATAAAGACCATCATCTCAACCGATTGGAGTCCACTGCTGGACATGTAACGTATTTAGAAATAATCTTCCTTTTTGTAGCATTTTTGTCTTATCGTAGTGTATGTATAGATCGTATGACCAGTGTTAAATGGTCTCTTTATAAAAAATGTCGCTAAACTATTCGGTAGTGTTGGGGTCTCATTCCAATCGCTTTTAGGTGCAATAGAGCTATGTTACAATGTCGCTGTTAAGGAATTTTTTTTATAGTATCGATAACGAATAAAATGCGGCTTATTTACTGGCCAAGAGTTTAATCTGATTAGTATTTGAAAACATGATCACGTTATATGTTATATATGCGATAGTTTCCAACCTGTTATATTTATCCAACTTAATCCTTTTAGTGATTTATATTTTAACTGCCTCCGTGGCAAACTTTTTATTTATGGGGGGAACACTTAAAATATACTCTGCTTCTGAGTGAGAAAACTAGATTATGTAGGATTTAAGTAGGGACTAGGTCTCCTGCAGAACTCACCATTTTTCCACTACACTATGCCTAGTTGTGTCTAAGGGATGGTTGTAATCCTCTCCAACGTCTCGCTTTGCCACTACAAATAAGAAATCACCATGCATTGTTGTCCACCCTGGGCTCGTTTAGTGAGCAATATAGGTCATACCTTCAAAGTCTGCGAATGCAAAAATTCTTTTTAGTCGCCTTCTACGACAGGTTGGATTTACCTTAGTCCTACTCTCAATAGCCCGAGACTACAGGGCAGGGCAAACGCTTGCCTAGTAACACGGAGGTATTTTGGCCGAGTCTGTGCCTCTTATTACAGAGTGGTAAGTTTTTTTTTAAACTATCTGTCTTGCCTACTACCCTTATAATGTAAATCTGACACCAAGACATGACTGTGTTCCGGTGCTAACCTATATGAGTCGGCGCCTTCCGGGCGAGCTTGCTTCACCAATCACGCCTCTGTTATTTAAAAGCAGCTATAAAATTGATATCTACTGTGATTTTTCTTATAGCGTAAATATTTAATTCATCATTGATATAACCTAGGAAGATAATGCGACTGGTTAATAACAATAGTTTCCTATTTAATCGAGTTATATACGCTTTTTAGTATTTTCTCTTATAATATTCGCGTTTCGATAAAAATTGTTGTATACTGTTCGTATTAACGTTTCGCGCGTTGCCTGTACAAGAATTTTGTTAACGCACGAAACGTCAATTAAGCGAATATAATTTTAATTTACTTAAGATTTATCGCCGTTTTTTTTTTAATTGTTGCCAATTCAGTAATAAAAATTACTTTTAAATGATTCATAGACAATCGCAACTTATGGAAGTACGTTAGTTATTATTAGTTGAGCCGAGAGGATGCTCGTAGGGTTTTTTGGAATCTGCCAGACTAAATACCACTATATACATACAAATTTTCTGTAATCAGGCTTTAAGTATATGAAAGCCTGTTCATTCTGGGTGCGATTAATAATTCACGGCCTCATTGCGATTATATGTGATTGAGGTCGTGTTAGCGCATTGTCGACAGAAAATATATATCATTGTTAAACATAGCATGTTGTTGTCGTCATATAATATTTTTAGTTACGTACAGATATACGAAAGACTTACGAAGTACTTTGTGAAATTAATTGGTCGTAAAGTACAAAAAGTACAACTAGGGCAAACGGCATAACGATTGGCAGATTCCTTGCTTGGTCAATATCTGTAGTGGTTGTGTTTTTAAATTGTTCTTTATTAGTTTACATATAGAGTATAACGCTTTGAAATTAAAAAAATATTAAATATTTTTTAATTTAATGGAGTGGAAATATAGAATAATTATCTTGGCATTGTTAACAATCTTTTTATGATACTATAATCCTGAACAGATCCCGGTTGTTATTAGACTATGTATATTTATTTACGTATAAATACGTATATTTATATCTAGGTCTGTATCTAGTTTAGGTATTTGCCACCGCACCGCCTATAACTGCCGTAAAGTATGTAGTGTGCAAATATTACTGTATTGCGGTTTGAAGAACACTGCTTTTAGTGCTGGGATAAGAACACTTATGTCTCAGTGTAATACATTCTAACGCCACATTGTTACGGACAGATGCAATTCTTAGAATCAGGTGAACGACCCGCTCGTCTCGTAGCTTCGTCGCTTCACCAAATAAAAAAAAATTGCTTTCCGACGACTTAGAGCATTCGCCAGATGCCGGTGGTCGAAAAGGCAATTATTGAACCAAGTCCCAACTTAGTACTCTTTATTCTAAAATTTTCTCATTTATTCGGTTATATGTTCGTAAGGAATATAATCCGTTTTACAATAAATTTAATCTCAAAATCATTAAAATAATAAAACAAAATGATCTCGCAGTTTTATACGCATTACGTTATTTAAATATTTCATAAGGACATTCTTGTTAATTATAAATATTACCTTGTAACATAGCTCTTAAATTTAATCGATTTGCTGTTGCAATTTTTTTAATATCTAAATCTTTAGCAGTTAATATCGTGTTTTATTCTTAGCGGGTTATAAGTATTGATCTTATATAAGTTTTCATCCACAATAATTCCCCATTATAACATCAGTCGATAACAAGATATTTGAACATCTTTATTATAAAAACTATTATGGACTCGGTACTTAGTCCAAGTTAATTCTTTTGTGCGAAGAAAAAAAAATGTGTGGCCAGGTTTAACATCTCTTTGTTATATAGAGAAACAAACATAGTGGACATTTTATATTTTGCACAGTCATTACAGATTATGAACCAACAAGGTTTTATAATTTTTTTTTATCGCCTTTTACATGTTACGTCTGCCTTTATTTTTTGATATAGAGATTATTTTATATAGTTTAATTGTTAATTTTAAATAAGGGTATCGTTAAATGTTGTATTTATTGTACATTAGCATGTTTATGGTGCCTGTTATTATTATCGTCTTCACTTAAACGTATTGCGCACTTTGGTGTTAGGTTTTTTAATATTTTGTAATTGTGCAATGCTAATGATGTTAAAAGAACTTTATACTTTGAACTTCGGGTCTACGGGCCTAGTATCCGCTGAGGCTGCATCATTTTGTTAAAAGATTAGCAATGTTAAACATCATCACAGGAAATAAATTTGAATAAGCTGTCTTATGTTATGACTCTAATTTTATAAGTAAATAACCTTGAAATAAAAATCTAAAACTGTAAAGTTTCATATACGTTTACTAACGCCGTATATATATATCAATATTTTAACTCCTGTCTTGGAACCCGCCTTTATAAATGCATTTTAAACTTGATTGTTGATATTGGTTTTTAAAACTATAAAAGAAATGTCATCGTTTTATTTCGTTAGTACTATTATAATATTAAAGAAATGTCACATTTAGTTTGAAAACGAGTTGTAATAAAATCACATGTTAATACAGAATGTATTATTTCGGGGATGAGTGTCTTTCTGTAAAATAAAATAATAGATTTATTAGTTGTTAATCTATTAGTAATTTTTTTACTAACTTTCCTAATCTTTTTTTTTTTACTACCCAGATCATAGCATTAGCCAGCTTCATCAACAATTAGTACAATAATGTCGAGAGTTTAAATCTAAAGTAACCTTCGCCGGATATTAAGTTTATTTTATATATTATTAAACATGGACGTATGAATTTACACGTCTCAAATTGGTTTAAGCTTATAAAGGTCGAACACTTGCCTCATATTATTTCAGTTTTTGTATTTTTAATATTGTTTGGTTTAACATTAATAAATTTTTCTATAGTTTTCATTGATCAATTTAAATTTTCACCAAAGAAACAGTAAACGTAATACTAGCAATAAATAAACTATCACTGAATATCCTGTTGTTTTCTTTATTACCATTTTGGTACACTTCTAAGGATAAATAAAAATGTATATTTTTTTTAATGTCGCTTCCGTGACGCAGATGTTGTAAATCTGTGTTCCAGATATGAATAAATTAGGTCCGGACGATACTGGGCGAGCACGCTACTCCTTTTTACGACGTCATTGTTACTTAACATCGTATGCGTTTTATTGTAGTTAAAATATCAACTTTCGATTTAGAGAAACTTAAACTTACCCACAAATTATAAAAAATATATGGTCTATTGACCGTATTAAAACACCTATGCACTTAAAAACTAATGAACATAAAATAAAATAACATAATTACATAAAGCGTATAATACGTTATTTTTTATTATAAAAAAGGAAATATAATTGCATCGCAGTTATTTAGTTATACTCCTTTGTTCTTGATAGGTATTTAAGTTGTATCATTGATCGAACAATTTATATAGAAAGCATATTATAGAAACTTATTTATGTTCCTTTTAAATGTCATTGTCTACAACAAATAAACCTGTTGCGTCCAACGTGTTTGCAAATTTTATTTGTTTTAAGACAAAAACTTGGTAATGAAGTGGTCGCAAATCTTATATGAACATGGAATCCAACTAGTTCAGAATATAGCAAGCATCGTTATTTTTACTTCAAAAAGTAAGTCTGTGTCTACTTTGTTGATATAAAAAAATTGTATCTCATAAAAGATCAAAAATGACTATCTAAATTAAACTTTGAGAATAAGATTATTGTAAGATTTGACCTGGTTATACGTTCAAGTTAAAAATATAATAGAATATCGTTCTGCCAAAAATTAAGTGTATAAACTATATATACTATCGAGAACATTGCTTGTACAATACCAAAGTTCAAATGCTCTAGTATCATCTGATTGAATTCTTTATATCCCAATTTTCAGCCATAAGGTGCAGATTATTATAATAACCAGTTTAATGGTGTTGAATGTGTACTTAACACTAATTTGTATTTTATAAGTCCATGATTGAGGTTTATGTTCACCTGTGGACTTCTGTCAGTTGATGATACATAAATATTTCAAATATGTATTGCAAGCAATCATTTCTATTACCATCTTCGAAAATCAACTAGAAGAAAAAAAACGAAAAATAATATGCAATACAAAGTCAGTATTTAAATTTCCTTTATAAACGTTGTTCAATAATTGATTTAAGATTGATATATAAATATCGATATTAATTTGACAGAAAATGACATCCGATTCGAATATCTTTGAGTGACACATCACCTATGTTTTTTATCGATCGACACTAAATGCCGCTTCAATTGAAATGGCCGACGTTTAGGGGGAGTGTCTGGTGGGAATATAATTTCTAGTTGATAATTACTTGATGGTGTAAGTACGAAGTGATATCAGATTAATATTTAGATGTTGCGACTTATTCAAATAAATTGAATTGTAGTCTTATTTTTTTTTAACTGTTTTATACATTTCCGGTCGCCGTCGACTAGTATTCAAAACAAAGTGTTTAATATTTTTATTATGTTTAAGTGTAAATTTAAAACTTTGTTTTTCTTTTTTCCCTTAAAATATTAATCAAGTTTATGGTTTAATTTACAATGATAAATTAAATAATTTTTTTTGCTTTTATTCCTGTATTGTTAGTGTTTGTTATGTATTCATGAAATTTTATAATTAACCCGCCTAAAGAAACATTACCCCGTATTACTACATAGCTAATTTTTAAAATTAATTGGTTTTCAGAATTTCCTTTATTCATTGAAGGATAACATTCCAAATTTGAAAGACTGATATTATTTAATAAAGTGGCTGAAGATGGCCTGGCGTTTTAAGGCATCCAAGTATAAGAATGCGGCACCAATCGTGCCGAAGCCTGAAGCATGCATACGAGATATTTGTGTGGGATCATATCAAACATATGGAAACAATATTTGTGCCTCGGCAGCTTTTATGGCATTCAATTGGGAACATGTTGGCTCGAGTATGGCTGTTCTTCCTTTGGATGATTGTGGTAGAAAGAGTAAGACAATGCCCTTGCTGCACGCACATTCTGATACCATAACAGATATGGAATTTTCTCCATTTCATGATGGACTTCTATTGACTGGTTCACAGGACTCTTTGGTGAGAAACTATTTTTTGTTATACTATGTAGTGTCCCACTTGTTAAGCGAAGCATTATATGAATTATCAGAGTTTCTAATGAAATTTAAGATACTAACAATTTGATTTGCCTTCTTTTAATTACTAACTGGTGAAAGCTGTTCTAGAAAGGATTTAATTGTTGCAATATAAAAGTTTGTTGTTCTTATAAAAAATTGCTTCCATTCATTTCCCTTTGCATATTTACTATAAGTGTCTTATGTAAATATATAATGATTTTAAAATCTTAATTGTATGTTTTACACTAAACTAGAAAGGATTTAATTGTTGCAATATAAAAGTTTGTTGTTCTTATAAACGATTGCTTGCATTCATTTCCCCTTGCGTATTTACTATAAGTGTCTTATGTAAATATATAATGATTTTAATATTTTAATTGTATGTTTTACACAAGATTAGAATTTAGAGTAATTTTTTTGTAATAAAATGCATATTTATTCATAGAGGGATTTTGATCAATTTTAAATTTTTTTTTAGTTTTACAATTTGAGTTTTACTACCTTTTGTCATTTAAAAACAGTTATCCAAGTATTTTGACTTGTGTGTGAAAATAATAAACATTTTACATGAACAAAATATGAATTAGAAGTTGAAAATATGTGAAGTTGAAAAATATTTCTTGTGTCAAATGCTTTTTTTCATGTACAATTATATTGACAAGGTTTGACATTTTATATTAGGCACTGATGAAAAAATGCTTTAACTGGTTTTTTGATAGACATTAAAATTGTTAAAATCTATTATTTTTTGGTAAGAGAAGATAAGGTTTATTAGGTTATTCTTGTGGAAGCCCGTGATGATGCAATAGTGGTATGATAAGATATTATTTTTACCGAAACAATCATCAGAATTTTGTGAGTAAAAAATTTTTGGACTATGAGATACTTTTTTTTAGTGAAATCTTCAATTAACTCTTCTACTTGATATCAGTAGTCTAACCAAGTCAATACATACAAACACAAATTTGGCAAAAGTTTATTTTCTCATTTTAATTATAATAAACAAACTTAAGATTTATAAGCATTTATAATTGTATAATAAATGAAATGACTAAGTATTGTTACTCAGTTATTTATTTATTTTATATTGTACACCAGTACAAAATGCATTATATATATACATAGATGTACACTCATGTTATATTTTTTCTTCTATTTTGTATAGTAGTAACTTTTTTTTTAATAAAATTGCTATTTAAACAAGAAATTAAAACTCACCATGTTCCATGTGATTAATCATTATTATGATAAAATCATTATTAAAAATGTAATAAAATGTGTAAATGTAGTTATACATAAGCCAAAATCTTTAAGGATCTGTGATATCCTAGTGTGATATCTATCTATCCTAACATAAAAAAATTACATTGAAATTCTCATTAAACTAAACATTTTGTTTGTGCTAGGAAAAAGACATGAAAATTGTCTGTTTGTGGATTTGAGCCTTCAACTTTTGTTATACAAGCCATTCTCTAAACAAAACAGAGAGCCTGTTGAAATTTAAATTTTGTCTTTGCATATTCATTGCTTCCATAATAGTTTATAATCTTGTGACTATAGACTTTATATTCAACATTGTTTTAAATTCAAAGTTTCAGAGCTTAACATATTTTCCACCTTTTCTTGATTTAATACAATCAGTTACATTTACATTTTGGCTTTCTGCCCAGGTCTTGTTAATTAAGTCTCAACACAGTAACAACTGATTCTATTCCTTTTTTCATATCTGGGTAATATATATAGCCATTGTATATTTTTCAATGTAGATAAATTTTACATTCAATGTTATTATCATTGACATGTTTGTGATATCTGACTATATTTGTTGCCAAGCAGTATTCTATGAATATTACTGTGTACTTAGAAATCATAGCATGCTTCCTGTTTTATACATTTTATTATTTAAATTTTAAATAGTGAGCTGATATTTTTAAAATTTTTGTTTAAGGAATTTTTCATATATTTTACGCTTTGGGCTATGTTTTGAGAAGTTACTTGTTTATCCAGGTCAAAGTATGGCACATTCCCCAAGAGGGTTTGAAAGAGTCACTGTCTACACCAGAGTGCACACTTTCACAGAAACAACGGAGGGTGGAGAATGTCGGCTTTCATCCAGTCGCTGATGGCCTCATTCATGTCGCTTCGGGTCATGAACTAGCCCTTTGGGACTTGACAAAGCAGAAGGAAGTTTTTGGTAAAATCTAATATATGATACAGCTTTTTGAAACTTATAATATGAAGTTTTTCAAAAAGGGCTAAAAGAAGTTCCTGCAGGGTTTGTAACACACTAGTAAGACCTCTGGTATTATTGGCGGTTATAAGCTGCGGTGACTGCTCAATATCAGACAGGCTACAAGCTTGTATGCCACCTAAAAATATAAAATATTTTTGACTTGGGCATCTTGTGGATTCTCTAAATATTGTTAATTATTGTATTTACATACTAAAGAGACTTGAAGAATGTAGAGTCTATAAGGGAGTTTTTTTATTTTTAATGCATAATTTTTGATGCTTTAGAATAAAAATTTAAATAGTAATTTTTTAATACCTCTTTAAATTTTTCGTTCTTTATGGACTTTTTTAAGGGACATTTTAGGGCTGAACTAATGCATAAACTTAAGTCTATTTACTTTTTGTTAACAGTGAACAAGGATCATTCAGAGGTGATCCAATCGACGTCGTGGAAAAAGGACGGTCGATTACTGGCTACATCGTGCAAGGACAAGAAGGTGCGCATCATAGACCCGCGGGCTGCAGAAGCGGTGCTCAGCGTTGCCTCCAGTCACCAGAATATCAAGGACAGCAGGATTGTGTGGTTGGGTGACAATGATCGTGTGCTGACTACTGGTGAGTTAGCACATTTCTGTAGTATTCTACTGACGTATAGTGTTGTACTTGCCTGGGACATAAAGAGGAAGATCAAGTTTATTATTTTACTATTGGTGGAGGCATAGATTAATAGTGCGATTGTGGACAATCACAGCCTAATGAGTGACGTTTCTTGGTGCAAAAACATAATAGTAAAGATTAAGATAACTTAATAACCACAAACCCTGAGAGATCCATTGTTTTATGTTATTTGTGCATGTCTAAAAAAATAGCTGAGGATCGATCAGTATTGGTTTTCTAAATCTGATTGCCAAACTTCACTTTGAAGAGGACACCTAATGATGATGTGCATGTGTAAACTATTGTGTTGACATGAGGCACAATAGCTCCTAAACTACTAAAAAGACAGAAGCTGAGAACTGTCTTTGTCATAGTAAGAGAAGGTCAAGAGTCTTTATTGTGTGAATGCAAAAGAGATGTTTGTATCATTGACTTTAAACATTTTTCCTGGATCTCTCCTAAACATTTTTACTGGATCTTCTCTAAACATTTCTTTCGGAATTAATCAATACAATACCAATAAATTCAATTATATATATGTAAATTGGAACGCTGTGGTGTTAGCATACAACTGTTTGGCAGCATCAACGCAGAGGTATCTACCTAGGTGGTGTCCGCCGAGAGACTTTGTAAGCATATTTAATTCTCTCAAAGATCTTTTGTTCTCTGAACAATGTGTTCGTAATACACAATTATGAAAACAGGATAATTTTTCGCTGGCATTATTAAAAGGGAGGTCGTTTTATCGCAGGTTTCGATTCGGCTCGTCTGCGTCAAGTTATAATCCGCGACATACGGAATTTGTCCGAGACGCAGAAGACGCTGGAGCTGGATTGCTCCACGGGAATCCTGATGCCGTTGTTCGATCCAGACACGAATATGCTGTTCCTGGCCGGGAAGGGCGACACTACCATATTGTATATGGAGTTAACTGACCGCGAGCCGTATTTGATTGAGGGCTTAAGGCATTCTGGTAAGTAAACTTTAACAATCTAAAATAATAACCTATAAAAAGAACAAAAAAAGGAGCTGACTGTCGTTCTGTTGGTATACCCGCCTCCCATAAAGTCCCCTGAGTTGTTGGTCCACATTGTGGGTATCCTACCAGTACTAGATCTATAAGAAAGCTGTTGCTACTTGAGCACTTTAGTATTACATTGGCCTTGAGTGCTTTGAGTAATATGTCATACTCATTGCCATTTAAGGCATTCATGTTATATTAGAGATCTTAATTTTTCTACAGATCATTTTTAGTTCCAAGCAAAAAGAAACCTATAATATATTAAAATTATAGAAAAAGCTAAGACAAAATTACTGACATTTTGCGAATTTTCCAGGTGAACAAACCAAGGGCGCATGCTTGGTTCCAAAGCGGGCGCTTCGCGTAATGGAAGGAGAAGTGAATAGAGTCCTACAGTTGACTGGCTCTTCAGTTGTGCCTATCATGTACCAAGTTCCTCGTAAGGTAATACTTTTGAGGAATTGTGTATTATGCAGTTAAAAGATGCACTGATAGGTAGTTTTTTAAGACAGTCGGTATACTGACATGTTCATACAAAAACTATTTTTGTCGACATGTGAAATTCATCCCAATCAGTGAGGTGAATAAATAGCTTAAGTCTCGGTAACTAGAGAAGGCTCCAGTGTTGGGAATATTATTAAGGCGTTATATATTTATACGTTAATTATTCATTTTTAGAAAGATTTAATATAAAAATTTATATTGAATTCATTAGAACAATATTTAAACATAAAATTTTCAGAGTTACCGGGAGTACCACGCGGATTTGTACCCGGACACGAGCGGCGCGGTGACGTACGTAAACGCGGGCATGTGGCTGGACCGCCAGGAGCATCCCGTGCCGAGCATCTCGCTGCACCCCGCGCACAACAACGGCGCACATGTGAGCTTACAACTATATTTTTCATACAGCTTTCTTTATATCGTGTATGTTCAACTATGTGACGTTCATTAAAATGATATATATTGCATCTTATTGTGTTCGTCGCTTTTAGACATAAGACAGTTTCCTTTGTACCAGTTTTACTAGAGACGCCTTTTTAATAATATCAAAATATAGTTTGCACACTATTGTATAATGGTGAAAATAGACATTATTTAGGCACATAGATGGCTCCTGACATAAGAACAACTATAAGTAACAGACTAATGTAAGGTCATATTCATACTGAGGTGAAGTACATAAAAACAGAAGTTTGTTCATTAATAGGTGATTAAAAAATATTTAATTTAACTTAAATTTTTCATTTTCAAACAACTGCCATCTATCAATATCAAAGTGATGTTCATGTAGAAAATCGCATAAGTATGTGTAACATTGCATGCCTTTGTTTGATTCTAGGATCATATTTGTGGAGTTTAAATTATTAAGTTGTTGAAGTCTGGATATCGTAAAATTTTATCAATGTTAATTTTTCGCCGTAACATCACTGTTGTGTTCCTGCTGTTAATTTATGATACAAAATATTCTCTGTATATATTTCACTGTACACAGCCACATCAGTAGCTCGCCGGCCTAATGGTTAGAGCGTGCGGCTTTCATTCCGAAGGTCGCAGGTTCGAAGTTTAAGTTATGTACATTTATGAACTTATGTAACAACAGCGAAATACAAACGGTGAAGGAAAAAATCGTGAGGAAACCCGCACACTGAAATTCTCTTTGTGTGTGTGTGGTGGCCCCCAATAAAGTGGCAACAGACCCACCCCATTACATGGGATCTAATTTGATCACATTTGGCGAAAAGTGGGTGTTTATTCGCCTCTGCCTACTCCTACTGGGAAAAAAGGCGTGATAATATAATGCAAAAATAAAAAAACAGCGACATTATCACTTAACACCATCTGGAATTGAGCTTAGTAGTTGACCTATAGTAGGTAAAAACGTGTTTTAAACAAAAATAGGATTGTTGAATGTTTTCCGGAGGTTACTAGTTCAGAAATGAAGCATATCCATATTAAAAAATAATATTGTTTATAGTTACATTATACTTTATGCTCTTTACAATGTTAATGTTTCGTTTTCTATTTAATATTTCATTATATATGGTTACGTTATATTTTATGCTATTTATAATATAAATTTTTAGTTATTATTATACACTTATGTTTATTTTGCATGTTTTAAAGTTTTCTGATTGTACGGCGTAATTTTGTTGTAGTGGTGTAGTGTTTGATATTATTCTGTGGTGTGGTTTGCTTTTATTATGAGTTGGTTTTTATTTACAAAGTAAGTAATTATATAGTTTTTTTTTTTATAATTTTTAGCTCATAACTTTTGTATTTTGTTTTTATCACATTGTCTTGTGGCTACCTGCGTATTTTGAAATTGGAGCTTATAAAACAAATAATATGTTTTTAAAGGTTCACCGAGGGAACTTGGATGAGGTGGTGAAAGCAATCAATGCAATGCCACCTATTAAGAAAAGTGAACATAAATCCATAGTGACCCAACAAATCGAAGAGCCGCCTATGCAGAAGCCAATGCCAACGCAGCCAGAACAGCGGGACGATGATCGGATTGATTTTGTTAATGTCAAGGATCTAATTAAGGGCATGGAACGGCACACTGTCGAGCCCAAAGAGTACCTTAAAGAGACCAATGGATTCCACAAAAAAATTACCGATAACGGCCATGATTGCTCCGATAAAAAAAGTGATGATGATTTCGATAAGATTGACATCGATAAGACCAATCGAGCAGAAAAAATCGATTTTAATTCTGATAGGCCATACGAAAAAACTGACAGTACCGAGTCTACCGAGGGTACTCTGTCGAGAAGCAACAGTTTGATTAACGGCGTACCTGTTCAGGCGCCAAAGCCTTTACCAAGATCCTCGATATCCGAAGCTGGCTCTATGGATGACCATTCAGAAGCACCTAAACCCAAACCAAGAACTACCACCGGTTCTGTAGGATATAAGGTATATTGTGATAAAATGGCTGGTTTTGTGTCTTTTTGATTTATTTAATGGGATTTTTTTATTTAAAGGCTTTCTGTTCGTGTTACGCTATAAGAAAGGAGATAAAAATTTTATTTTGTTTTCATTTATCTTTACTGTTGTTTTTAAATACCTTAATACCTTACATATAATGTTACGTTATGTTCATACAACTATGTGTATGTATCAACAAATGTTAAGTAAAAATAAAAAATGTGGTATTGGCTGATGTAATTATTTGAGTACTATATGTATACTTTATTCACATACATGGTTGGGTTAAATAGATATTTTCTTATTAGCAATGGTATATATAGATATAATTTGTTGATATTTAAGAAATGTATGAATTTTATAAAAAAAATGTTTGACGCTAATTTTATATGCAGGAAAAGAGCTACAGTCGTTATCGTTTAAAGAAAAGCCTACTCCTTTGTCAAAGCTCAGAAACAGCTCTGATTCCCTTCATTTGCGACAGTCCTAAAGTAAATGTGATCATTCGACATCGTAGGTCTCTAGCGCGTTTGCTTATCTACCTTTGAAACAATATTTTGACTTTTTTTTAGAGAAAATTAATGTATTTTCAGCCGCGACTCGGACCAAAGCCGTTCTCAGCTTCCTCCAGCAGCGAGGAGTTCTCCTTTGATAAGGTGTTCTGTGTGCCGGCTGCGCCTGGCGTTGCCAAGTCCGACTCGAGTGAGACTTTGTTCATACGTATTTATTTCTACAAAAAATTTTGATAAATATTCTAATCACCATTTCAACTACTCAGATTAAAAAGTTAATATTTTTATTCCATGTAGTGACGTTCACTTAATGGTAAGAGGTTCACCTACAACTTAATAATATGGTGCTAGTTAAAATAATATACACTGCACTGCGTTTTACAATAACATTGAACTTAAAAGTAAAATAAATATACTAAATGATTTTTTTTAATTTCAGTGCCATCACCAGTATCTGGTCCTACGTCAAGTACTCCTGTCACTTCTACTCCACTTGCGAGAGACTCGGAAGAGAAGGACAAATCCTTATCACCAACGAGTGATGTAGAGATACCTCCTGCAAAAGGTATGGATGGAAATGGTTTTTATTTAAAATTAATTAATCTCATATACCATCCAAGTAGCTTGCTGGCCTAATAGAGCGTGCGGCCTTCATTCCGAAAGTCGACTTTAACATTTAATTTATGTACCTTTGTGAAGTTTAGTAACGACAGCAAAATACAAACGGTGAAGGAAAACATTGTGAGGAAACCTGCACATGAATTAGAATTTATTCTAAGGTGTGTGTGTGAAGTCACCAATCTGCATTGAGCCCGTGTGGTGACTATGGCCCCATCGCCCTCATATTAAGGGTAGGCTTGTGCCCCAGCAGTGAGGACGTAAAGAGACTGTTAAAAAAATAATAATATCCAAATCCATAATATGAGGCAAATCAGGGGCATCCCATTTCCATGTTACAAGACAAACGCTTCTTAGCCACTGTATTATGAAGGATGGTGTTTAAATATTCATTTTATAATATTTAACGTTATAACAGAAGAATATACAAATGGCAAGTCTGACACAAGCTTAGAAGAGGAAGTTAACTCATCTGACTCTGGATACAGGCCAAAGACACCTAGCACTGCTGAAAGAAGGAAAATGTTCGAGACAACTGAGTAAGTAAAAAAAAATATTATCAAGCAGCATGTGTAGTAGTTGCTCAAGGCGATTGTAGTGATGGACTTTATACATTTAAACCATATAAATTTACGTAATTTTTGCTACTTTAAATATGAATATACATTGTATAAAAATAATTTAAGCACAAAGTAAATTAATAATAAAAATGTCTTTCCCTCCAAGCTTTAATTGCCGGTGAAAAAAATTTCGTAGAGAAACTGATATATTCCATGAACAATAACTTTTGAAGAAATATGGCATCTGCCAACCTGCACTACGACAGACTGGACATCCATAAATGATCTTGACAGGAATTTAAATAGTGAGAACTGATAAGAGTAGTGATTGACTTGAATCGATGTAGCAGAAATTGATAAGAGGGCTATTTGTTTCCTTTATTAATAACTTACATATTTTATTTCATTCAGTGGTGGTAATCAGTCGATAGCAGAGCGTCGTCGCGCTTATGAGTCCCGCTCAGTCAGCGTAGCAGTGGAGTCCGAGACGCCCCCATCTCCCGCGCCACTCAGGTCTGTTACTATGGGTGTTATGCAAGCAAGTGTAGATTACGTGGTAGTCAATACTTACTTATGTAGCCTTTGTGAAGAAGAAGAAGGAAGTATCTCGCTGGCCTAATGGTTAGAGCGTGCGGCCTTCATTCCGAAGGTCGCGGGTTATGTACATTTGTGGACTTTAGTTACAACTGCGAAATACAAACGGTGAAGGGAAACATCGTGAGGAAGGAAACCTGCTCATGAATTAGCATTTATTCTAAGGTGTGTGTGAATTTGAACCAAACCGCATTGGGCCCGCGTGGTGGGTATGGCCCATCGCCGTCCTATGGAGGGTAGGCCTGTGCCACAACACTGGGGACGTAAATTGGCTGTTAAAAAATATATTAAGGCCTCATTTTCATGGTGTTACGTGACGTGGATGCTAAGGAGTAGAGAATATCCTGGTTCTCCCAAGTTGACAGCTAGTATTGCAGTTATTCAATGCTAATTGGCGGCAGAGTTACAGTATGAAAGTAACCTGACAGGCGGGTTTAAAAAACTCTAGCTTCCACCAAATTCTCATCATAATTATAGCTTTATTTGCAAATTGATCTGTCACTGCTTTCATTGGCACAGTTATAAAATTTAATGTGGGCTTAAATACTCATATTTTATGTTTCTCTTGTATGCTCTCTTTTTAGGCGCAGAGATTCTTTGAAATCTCGAAAGAGTCCAGACCGCGAAGAGAAGAGGTCATCTGTGCCGAATGTCACCACCAAAAGGACGTCAACAGTTTTTGGCAAGTACTTCCTTGATCATTATGGTCTGTTCATATGTTTATTGCCATCATCATTTCAGCTTATTGTAGGCAAGATTTTAATAACTTCGTTATTATTAACTGAATCAGTATCTTATAAAATAATTTTTGTGACAGAGGTCTGTTATGTGTGTTTGCCAGCAAGGTATCTACCTAAAGGGACAGCTGACAGGACAGTAGATAGACCAGCTCCACCTTCTTTTCTTTTTTGAAATGTGACCGTTTTCATTTTCAGGCAAAGTATCAAAGTTTCGCCATTTAAAAGGCACGCCCGGCCATAAGTCTACACACGTAGAGAACATCAAGAATATTAGCCGGCAGATCTCCGGAGAGTGCAACGGTTTCTACGGTAGGAACAGTGGTGGCAAATCCGTACAATCGATATTACTAGTTGTATATCTTTGTATCCAAAGACTACATACCGTATATGTTAGCAAAGTTAATAAAATTACATTAAAAAATAGTAAACATGGAAGTAAATTCTCCTTATCATATATCATCGTCAAATCATAGTAGTTTAATACCTTAGATATGTCCATGGTTAATTGACAAAGGTGATCAAATTTATTGTATTACTAGACTAAAAGCTGTACTGTATGTCTATTTCGCTTCTTTTTGATGTTTAAAAAAGTATTTGTTGTACACACAGCAAATGGTGTGCGTTGCGCGGTTCCGATCAGCGGTGGTGGCGGACGCGTAGGCATCGTGGAACTGCCGCGCGGTGCCACGCCTATCGCCCGCGCGCCACGCCCTCATCCCTCTGGGCTACATCCTCCGGCACTGCTGCACGCCGCGCCGTTGAACGACTGTGCGTGGGACCCGTTCTGCGCGTCGCGGTTGCTGGTCGCTTGCGACGATGGTATGCTGCGCGAGTGGCTATTGCCGGAAGACGGTGAGTGTGAGACACATCAGCTGTTTACCTACAATTCAAAAATGGTGTATTCAGATCGAGCATCCACACCCGGCATACATCCTTATATAGAATTATTTTATGTAAAAAGTTATGAATTATTTATATAATGTGTTGAAGGTTTACAAGAGTCTACAAACGAGCCAAACCGTACATTCTCGGCGCACCCGGACAAGATTTACATTGTACGCTTCCATCCGACTGCTTCGGACCTGCTCACTACGGCGGCGCACGATCTCACCGTTAAATTGTGGGACCTTTCCCAGCCCGAACCTCAAACGGCCATCATGCTGACAGGCCATTCCGACCAAATATTTGCACTTGATTGGTCTCCTTGCGGGGAGTACCTGGCCACGGTGTGCAAAGATGGTCTTGTTAGGGTAAGTGACACTTTTTTATAGTATAGAAAAAGAGGATAGCTTACAAAAGAACTTATGAATGTTACCTTGCTTCTGGAGAGAAGCCCAGGGTTAAATGAAATTTCTACCTTCATAAACCTCGGTGGTCGCCAACCGTTACGTGGTGTATCGAGGTAACGAGGCTAAACATCTTATACATCTAGACGACGAGTGCAATGTGGTGCAGTACATATCAGCCTACTAAGTACCGAATAAAAATTACTACACTTACCTTTAAAAAAATGTTCGTTTCGTCGTTCGCTATGATTATGAGATGTTCTAATTATGTAAACACAGTAAATAATTTTGGATGGTGTTAATTAGATATACAAGCCGCGCGAGTCGACGGAGCCAATCCGCAGTGGCGCGGGCCCGGCGGGAAGCCGCGGTGGGCGCATCATGTGGGCGCTGAACAACACGCATCTAGTCGTCACAGGCTTCGATAAGTTAGTACTGTTGGTATTATAGTATGGATGTGGGTGGACTCAATATGTATACCGATAGTATTAAATATATGTACGAAAAATTTTAATATTTTCCTTGCTGTATTGCTTTAATAATTTGCAAAAAAATTTAAATCTACCTGTTTGTTACATTAGTGAGAAAAAAAGAAAACTTTCTGTGGTGGTCTTAAATATCATAAATAACTACATATTTTTTTTATATTTCTAATCATAATTTTGTTTTACATTCAGAGTATCGGAGCGTCAGATTCTGCTATACAAAGCGTCAGACCTATCTGCACCGCTATGCACCGTAGGGCTGGATGTTTCTCCCGCTATTTTGCAGACCCACCTAGACCACGACTCGGCCACACTATTTCTCACTGGACGGGTAACGTATTCTGTTCACTATGGCCCTAATATACGGGAAAAATGGTTGAGCGCAGTTGGTTTGTATGTCACACTAAAAGTTGTCGCCATTTGTGAAGTCTCTTCTTCATCGCCAGTAAACCACTGATATATCTTTTAATAGGAATTAGCTGTAATTTTTATTTATGTTGCAGGGAGATTCAACGATATACTGCTATGAGGTAACAAGTGAACCGCCTTACTTGTGCGCATTGTCGCATCACAGATCGCCCACACTCCATCAGGGCATCGCTTTTCTTCAGAAGAATTTAGTTGCAGTGGAAAAGGTTAGAACGTACTTCATCATCAATATCGTTATTAGTCAGAAGACACTCATTGCCAAATTATATATCCTATGCTACCCACAACCAACAGCTCCTCGCTACTGTTACTGAATAGTACATACGGAACAATGGGTGGACTTTAGTCATCAATGGTGCAGACATTTCGCTTACATTTTCTCTCTTTACCTATAAAAAGGGGGGTATCTTACAAAGAATTTATCCTTGTTACAAAAAAAGGCCTTAATAAATAAGTTGAAGGATTTTTAAATCTTTTCATTTTAGGTTAAAGCTTAGTATATCTGTTTCAGGTCGAATTCGCGAGGGCTTTGCGGCTTACAAATGGTAACATTGAACCATTGTCATTTACTGTGCCTAGGATAAAGGTAATTATAATCTGTATATTTAACAGTGTTTGATACTGAGTGCTTGCTTTGTAATACTGAGGGGTTGGTGGTTGTTTCGACCTGCCTGATAAGATACATAGAGTCGCTGTATTCCGTGTATATAAAAACCAGAGTACCCCGGGCGCAAGTGCTTTACTTTGCTTAATCTTTTTACGCTTAATACTATATGAAATTAAAGTGGTCTTAACCCATTGCAGATAAGAAAGTTGTATTAAAAAAGTATGTTTTGTCGTTGCAGAGCGAGTTGTTCCAGGACGACCTATTCCCGCCGACGCTGGTGACGTGGGAAGCGTGGCAAAGCGCTCACGACTGGCTCGCTGGGCGCCGTGTCACGCCGCGCACCGCCTCGCTACAGCCACCCGGCATGCAGCCGCGTAAGTACAGCTCGCACACACAAAGACGCACACATAATTAGTATCATTAAATGTTTATTTAATAATACTGATTATGTCTTCGTCTATTCAAGATTTTATTATTCCTCTTACTGGAACTTTGGACCTTCTGGCACAAGCAACGAGTTAATGCATTTTTTCACCACACTGATCATATGTCTCACATGACCACAACAACGAAAATTTTTAGAACAAGTCGGTTTACTTTTGTTCGTTTCATTCAATGGTATCTTAAACTTAATAGCATCTAACTCTCGCCTCTTCAAGACGCATCGCGCTTACGACCTTCTTATAAACTAAGCTATCTTTATCTATTCCCTATTTTATATATAGCTATACTTCAATTGTAGTGTAGGAGGTAAAAATTTATAAATTATATTCAAATGTGTATCATACATAATTTTTTCTAACCTAGTCATCCATAACATTGTGTTCATTTTATTAATTTTTCTAGTGTCAGAGCATACACAGTCTCCAGGCTCCCGCGAGAAACCTAAAGAAATGCAGAAACCAAAACCAGATCTCATTAAATCGCACGTACCGCTGGACCCTAAAGAGAAGCAAGAGAGCGTAAGTAAAGGCAGAATCACTATCATTTCGTCTGGCTTCAAAGCGCACATCCACGTCCTTAATTCGATTTCAGGGTCACATGTAGTTTGAACAGTAGTACGGTTTTTTTAATTCAGGATTACCTAATTCCGCATATTGCTAATTCTTCTATTTTCGAAAAAAGGCACCGAGCGTTCAATAAGTCCTGCACAACGTCATAACTAGCTTTTCATTGCTCGGGAGATATTATTTTCCAAAATTTGACTAGCCAGCTCTCTTCGCTCAGTTAAAGAAAAAATTGTTATTTCAGATAATGAAGTCAATGAGTGCGAGGGTCCAAGTTAACTTGAAGCTCGAACAGGACAACATGGAGGGGGTCGACGAGTCGGAGTGGGATCAGTGATCTGTTCGCATTTTTTACACGTCATATACAATAACGTCATTAGAGGCTCCAATTACATCAAGTAATTACCATTTTATACACGGACAGAATATACTAGAACGATTTTTTATATATACTTTATAGTAATGAGTTGTTATATAAATACTCGACGTTCGTTTTATAATAACGAGGCTCACTAAACAATATGAAATATATCTTAGTTTTAGATAGTAGCAACTGTTGGTGGGTAACCACAACGCAGATATACCAGTTTTTATTATGATCTGTTTATGGGTTTTGGAGTTTAGTACACATACATACAGACCATCATTTCTGATGTGTAGATTGTAAACTATTTGCTGTTCCATTGCTTATAGTGCGGTAGATGAAAAGTAGTTATGTCTTGGTTTTTGCAAGGACCACATCTAAAATTTTTAATAATAACAATGTTTTTCTGAATGGTATTTAAGTAAGAACATATGTTTTCTAATTCGATTTTTTTTAAGTATTCTATATGAAATAATTTTATTATTGGTTGTGTAAATCGATATAGAGGTACAAATTTACACAACGAATTGCAATGTTTTTTATACGTGTAATTACGAAAATTAACCAGTAACTTTTATAACAAAAATTATACAACAATTTGACAAATCAACTAGAAAGTTGAACTGGTCCTAAGCAATGAGGGCGTTAGTTAAAACGTTTGTATGCACTAAATTGCGGTCATTATCATAAGGCATGGAATGTCTGGTAATAAGGGAGTTAACTAGTTTACCTAAACCACACTAAAAAGTAGAAATGAACTTTAATCTAACAAGGTGAGACAGACCTGCCAGTCGTATAGAAAAAAACAGGTACAATTACCTAATATAAAAAAATCTTGGTTGAAGGTTTCACAAAGATGTACTGCATTCATGTTCAGTCTGAGAGATTTCTACCCACTAATACCCCATCGGTGGTCTACACCAGCAAATAATAAAACAAACAGTGTCCTGGGTACGCTCAAGTTTTAACCATATCTTGTTTCAAATGCCACTGTGTTATGAAACAATATTGTGTATAATAGATTAGGTGAATGTCTTGTTCGTTAAACAAAATAAAAAAAATTGGTCTGGATGTGGTCCTCGTTTTACCCATTAGGCCTTGGTAAGGAAAGGATTAAAATGATTAAATAATACCAAAGGAATATGAACTCTTAAATTGGAATGAATATGCATGTGAACCATACTGAAGGTTGTTAAGAAAAATTTTATAGGACTTTTACCCAATACTTAGCGCCATTTAACCATTGAACAGTCAGGTAAATATGTATATTTAAAATTTGTTTCTAAGGCTTAGTGAAGCTGAGGTTTAGTGATTTGTGGACGCGATTTGATGATTGATAAACACCGGAAACTAAAGTTGCGTACTTATGTACAGTATCAATAAAGTAATTGACATCTGTTTAGGTTTACATTGAGTGCCTTTTTGTTACATGGTTTCGATTTGGTCTCAAGTATTAGCTAAAATCAGTTGTACGTCTTTGTACTGTTAACTGTATGATTAATCATCATCATCGTTTCCTTCATCAGTTTTATATGTAGAAGTTACCAATAAATGCAATACAGGTGAAAACTACCGTGAACCGCATTTAACGTCTTTCGCGGCTGTCATTTAATATCGTCAGTGTTTTGATCTCATCTAGACCAACCAAGATCTAGACTAGCCGTTCTTAAACGTACTCGGGAATAGAGTTCAATTTTCAACTTTATCAAACCTCATTGAACCTTGAAGTCTATACTCTTTCTCCCTCTAGCGTCCAGAACGTGATTCATTGAAGTGTGGAGTTATAATCACACCTCTTATTAATCAATCACCAAGTCATTGCCTGTGGCTTTATTTACCTATGCTTATCGTTAATAAACAATTTTAGTATATTTAATAATAATAATAATTTAACCAGACTACATTTATGTTTACACTGTCATTTTGATTCGATTCGAAATATGTAATAAATATTTAGTTTAATTTAATCAATTTGCGTTAACCAATTTGATTTACAATGATAAATAAATGTAGAAATCAAATCCATCGGCTTAGTCTCATATATGATTAATATTTTATATTTGCGAGTAATATTGAAATATGTTTGATCTAATGTTTGTTTAACACGTTCCGTGCCACGTGTACCATCTGCGGTACACGGTAAACTTGATCGTTGGGCCATGTGTACCACCGCTGGTATACGCAGTAATTTATCCAATACCCTGAATATATATTTTATAATACAAAAATACTGTAAACTCTATTTCCATCTAAAGCATTATACAAGATGCGGTGCATTATAGAATAAAACACATTTTTATTAAACGCGCCCCCTGCCACGTGTACTAAACAAGACTAACTGCTCTAAACAAGAGATCTAAGTATTGATGATATAATGAAATATTGTTTAATAATATCTTTATTGAAAATATCAAATAGCGTGAATGACAAGTCGAGCAAAAATGACTTGGCTCGGAACGTGTTAATGTCGAGCAACATTGAGCATTCTTCACACGGCACTGAAGATGCTCGGATAACTTTTGTCGACATTCATCTCGGCTTATATTAATGTTAATAATATGAGAAACCGGAAAGGGCATTCGGAATAAAATAGCAGCGCTCGCTTTGGCCGTAACCCTTTGAGATATCTCACATTTCCGATTTCTCATATTAATAGGCATAAGGCTTTATTTACAAGTGTAATTTTTACATTTACTGTATAGGGAGACTTTTGGAGTTGCTGTTTCTTGAGACGAAAACTTCCATTTAACATTCCTCCGGTGTTGCCATATACATGCATTTATATTAACGAAACTTTGTATTAAAAAATTATATTATATAAAGTATGTATACTTATTATTAACCTAGATAGGTGATAGAATACATCTAATCGTTAGGGAATTGACGTTTTTTTTTTTATATTTAGCCTCTGATATATTTAAGTAGTACTAACTTGTAAAGGGTTACCTTAACGCATTTAGTGCCGCTAGTTGATGCCATAACACACTTCACGTTTTTGCTCAAAACGCCAAAGAATCGATGTTTTTTAATCGACACGAATTTATTTGCTCAGTGAAATTATTTTGTGTGGATGTTAGTGCAAATCTTTGTGAGCTCTCGGGATGAAGGTCTTGCTGAGTTTAACTCATACGCGACAAAAAAAAATTATACCTAATTAGGAATTATTTCTTAATATGAACCAGCGATAAGTCAGTTGTATCTGCAGTGGAGGTCAGCTATACAATTTATATGTTCTATCCCATTGAGCATGTGTCCGGTGAAGAACAGCGCGAGGATACTAACATTCCAAAAGCCGCTTTCCAGGCAATGTGAATCCGCCAGCAGCAGTGTGGTGAGAGCCCCGAGTCCCAGCTGTGGGAACATAAAGCGGACCATTTATGCTGTTTTTGTCATCCGATTTTTGATACTCGTTCTTACTAACGCCTCATTATGAATGAATATCGTTTGCTGTTCTTCGCATGCGTTTAAAAAAAAGAAGACTTCCATTCGGATATTCTATGCAATATGCGTACTGTGCAGACGTCAAAATATATTTCCGGTTGGCTTATAAAAGATTTGCACGCGTCGCACAGCCAGCCTCTAGATGTTGGCATTGCTGCGTACTATACGGAAGCGTCTTGTCTATGGTTACCGCGAAAATGTATAAGTTTCTTTTTTTATCTGTCAGTTTAATATTGATATTACCAAACGAACGCGAATTTAATTGGGAATTAATTTTATGAAAGACTGACACAGGTTTCATTATGGCTGGTCCTTTAATGACTTACGATTTAAAGTGTTTATTACGTATTAAATTTTTTTTTTTTTGTCGACTTCATATAATAATATATTTCTTTTGGTATCGCGTAATTTTGAAATTATTATGATTTGTTCCTCTATGACACTAAAAACAAAACGCTTCTATACTTGTGAATTGTATAACGCGACTAACTGAATAGTTTCTTTATATAAGTACTATAGATATAACTACCGGATACGGACCTTCGCTGTCCAGTGGTTTAAGCTTAGAGTCGACTAAATCAACACTGCGTTAAGTTACGCGAACTTCGACTTAACTCTTAGTTTTATGTTTTTTTTGTATTAAAAGAGAATCTCAACTTTAGATATAGACATATTTAAGACTTTATTACTTCATTTTTTTCTTGTCTTTAAACTCTTCATCTCTTTACAATGCTTTCGATGAATTGTTGATTTTTTTTTACTAGTCAAAAATTTAAATCAATCTCTTAATAATCATTTGTTTTCGACCCTTTTGTTACTAGTAATTCAGTTGACTATATAGTTGTACTCATAACCTTTGTTAATCCTTTCACTGGTGGTAGGTCTCTGTATTCGGAGATCGTCTAGGTAGGTACCACCGCAGCATCTATTGCAGCCAGCGGTCAGTAGTGTGCAACCATTATTGTGGTCAGGTTTGAAGGGTGCTGCAGCTAGAGTAATTATTGGGATAAGGAGACTCAACATCTTACGTCTCAGACGACGAGTGCACACCACTTGGCACAGTTTATATCATCGTGATTAGCGCTTGGTTATAGGCATCACCTATCACAAGGTGAGGTGCGGTCACGCTCGTCTCCCCTTAATTGAATATAAAAAAAAACCTATGCGTATACATGATTTGCTTATTATAAACGTTGCCTGAAACGGAACGTTGTAATAGTTTTAAAATATGTTATATTTTTTTTTGTGTTGTGCGAGAGTAGTGTATATATATATGTATATATATATATATATACACACTACTTTCTAGTAATAATTCTATAGATGCACTATGATATATTGAATCAAAATGCTTATTATATATCTTAGCATATACATTTTTATTTATTAAGCATTATTGATACTTGATATTACTATCAAATTGCATATAGTTTCTGATCGCACATAGTTTTTCTTTTGGATTTCTTTTTCATGAAACATAATAACCAGGTCGTTGAGACGATATACACTACACATTACCCTCTTCGTTTCTCTTCGCTACAGTGCCCTTTAAACCGGAACACATCAATATTCATAATAATCTGTTGACTTACTATTTTATTATTAAATTACTTATTCTGTGCCAATTTTTGATGTCTATAATAATGGGCGTGGCTCGTACATAATATAACTTTGTAGACTGCTTCCATCTTTCTAAATTCTGAGGCGGTTATCAATAATATTTATGTATGCCATGCCATCATCATAGTTCTAGTCTATCGCTGTCAGCTGCTGGACGTGGCCTCGACATCCAGCACGATATGTCCGTCTCCATATATACATACCAGCTGTTCCCCACCCGCTCTGCATACTATAATATTAAATTAAAAAAGATTTGAAGTTTGTCAGAAATATTACCGTCCGGAGGCAATCCGCCGTTCCCAGGTTCTTACCAGTTATTAACATCTCAGTAACCCTTTCTTTGGGATGATGTTTTGTAAAATTATTCTTAGCTGACCTATATTTGGCAAAAAGAATATTCCTACTAAATTCCAAGTCTCCAGGTTTTATGGTGGCAGAGATATCATGATGTCTGCATAGGTGGATATCTCTTATATGTATATATGAAGACTGACCAAATTTTTTCTCTCAGCTTAACTCTAAGGTAGATTTGTAGAGTGACTTTTGGTGTTAATTCAGCCATTTCCAAAATTTCTGGTATTTTTAAATAAAATAAAATTTGTTATATACCGTACACGAAGCACATAAAGCACAAATACTAGTAACACATCCTGACTCCTCACGGGTGAGACGTGAACCGACAATAATTCATTTCGTAAGGGAACCCTTCCTGCGCTGTCGGCATCGCGGCTGTGATCGCCGGGTTCTCTAACGACGTTAGTTGCTTCAATTCGGAACGTTGGTGCCAAAATTCAAGGAACAATCGCTGTGTTGTGTATACGTAGAGCTTACTCTCCCCCATAATGGCGATTCCCTTAAACCCTACCACATTTGATGCGAGGTCTTCATAGCCCGTCTCTTCATGTATAACTTGTAGTATTATAATACTGAGTAATACATTACTAATGATATCTTCGTGTATTGTGATTTGTATACATTTTCCACATATCGAAAGTTTCTTTTTTTTTTTTATCTATTACATAACCGTAGCGAACAGCTGTTCGCGGAGTTCGCGCACTTTTTGTATTTTTGTATCGTGTAAACACTCCTACAGATATCCCTAGTTGTTAAGGTTCAATATTTGGAGATATTTTTATTTGCATTTTTTTATTAAACTCTTGCTAAATTTTTTATGTCTTTCTTTTACATTTCCATCTCCCCACCAAAATTCTTCTTTCCCCACTATGCTACAGTTACATTCTAAAGTTGATTAACCCCCCAACTTTAAAAAAAAATACACTTGACATATTAAAAGAAATCAGTCTTTAATAGACAGTTTACAAGGTTGCTGCTAAATAAATATCAGCAGTCACTTACAGAACCCATCATCATCATCAGCCATAGACATCATTTGCTCAACACAGGCCTCCGCCCAGAAATTCCCACACCAATGGTACCCACGCTGCCCGCATCCAGCGATTTCTCACGACCTCCACACAATCACCATGGTCTTCGGTATTACCGAGTACTAGGGGCTATCAATTGTAGGGGCCATATGGGGGATTTGGGCCATTTCCCAGCACGCTGGCTAGATGCAGGTTGGTGGGAGCCAGAGCCACGTTTGTTGGTTAGCAGGGTGCATCACGAGCAGGGGAGGATGGCTTGGGTCCCGTGAGTTGTGCGAGACCGCTTACATTCCACATGGCACCCACTGATGGTAAAAGATAAAAAAAAACTAATCTTCAAAAAAAATTTTTTAAGGAGATATACACAGCACCACATTGCGCTCGTCGCCTTGAGACATGATATGACGTTTCATTAACCCAGTGACTTCACTAGTTACAACGCCATTCAAACCGGAACGTGATAACGTTTAGCCATTATTGTAATGCGGCAAAAACAGGAACTGCGGTGGTATCTGTCTGAATCACCTATATCCAACCTAGTGCAAGTTATTTTAAACTGACCTGTGATACCATAACTAAAACATTTTTTTTAATAATTCAACGAAGGGATAAGAAGAGCGGGACGTTCACTTACTGTTAAGTGATACGTCAGCCCATAACAACGGGACGCTACTTAGGATGTTATATACTGCATCACATTGTGCTCATTGCCTTCAGACGAGTCTCGTTACCGAGGTAATTACACTAGCTACAGCGCCTTTTAAACCGGAACACTGTAATGTTGGCACACTACTGTTTGTCGGCTGCGGCGATACCTACCTAGGCGGTATCCGGCAACAGAGACTTACCACCAGTAAATTAATTGTTGCACACAATTAGATCTAATCAATGTTTACCGTTAATGGGAATTGCTACAGGAAGCGCCGCAGAATTTGCGGGGTGGTCTACTGGTGGTAAGTCTCCGTTGCCAGAAACCGTCTACGCAGGTACCACCACAGCTCCTGTTGAAGCCGACAAACAGTTGTCTTTAAAGGGTTGTCCGGAAAGTTCGTGTCGGTATTTTAGGACATACATTTATTAAATTATATGGATACCATTCAGCTCCACAACCTTTCTCCGTCTTTCGTGTAGCTTGAGAATCCCGTCCTTCCAGAACCTTTCAGATTTCTCTATAAAAGATCTGTCCAAATGGGTTTTAATCTCAACCTCTGTATTTGTCAGACCTTGCCCCGTCGGATTTCCACCTTTTCCGGTCGTTACAGAACAAATTCGACATTTTAGTACTTTTTCCCTTAAAATACGGCTAATCAGAATTTGACATACGGCAACCCAATTTTTTACGATGACAGCACTGGTATGTATGCCGATAGTTCCACAGCGAGTGGATACGTGACGGTATTTGAATGGATCCTGCTCACGGCTGCGGCTGACGTGCAGTGGCGTGGAGTGCGACACGCAATTTCCCAGCCCCCACTCTCGGATTCGATAATTGCTGACAAGATTACCTCTACAAGATTATCTATTGTTTGCCAAAAAAAGGATTTATATCACAATCATTATGGAGTATGTTTAACTCTCTTTTTTTATACTACGAACCGCTGAGGTGAGCGTGACGTTCACCTGATGTTAAGTTATACGCCCGCCCATAACGTTGTAGCGCCAGTTATGATTTTATACAATGCACCACATTGTACTCGTCGCCTTGAGACAAGATATTGAGGCTCCTTCCGCCAGTAATGTCACTAGCTACAGCGCCCTTCAAACCGGAACACGTAATGTTTCGCGGCAGAAATAAGCGCTGCGATGGTGACATCACCAACGCTTCTGATTATTGTTCATAGATCTACGCACGAGATATCTAGTGCACCAAGTTTCTCATGGTATCTAGAAGTCTTCTATTATTATATTTGGTGTATATTTATTTATTAATTATTAATCATTATAGAATATTTACAAGACAGACTATAAGTTGGCCTTTCGTATTAGCAATAGTTTTGAGACAATGCCTGTATAACGTCCCTTAGCCCGGCGGCTATTTTGAAATATTTTTTCATATTAATGCTGACCCTGTTTAATAAATAGCACAAAATTTTAACATTGTTTTTTTTTTTTATTGTCAATAATAATTTAAAACTACAACGTCTGCCTCATGCATTGATGTCGACTAAACTAGAAGTTTGAAGTATCTAGAATTCACGCCATGCAAACGAAGTCCACTCTCAGTACAAATGGATAGTCGCCACTTCAACTCAAAGTTCACTGTCAGTGCAAAGGGATTGACGCTACTTAACTGAAAGTTCATTGTCAGTCCATGGAGACAGACGCTACTTGAACTCAAAGTTCACTGTCAGTGCAAAGGGATTGACGCAACTTAACTGAAAGTTCATTGTCAGTCCATGGGGACAGACGCTACTGGAACTCAAAGTTCACTGTCAGTGCAAAGGGATTGACGCAACTTAACTGAAAGTTCATTGTCAGTCCATGGAGACAGACGCTACTTGAACTCAAAGTTCACTGTCAGTGCAAAGGGATTGACGCAACTTAACTGAAAGTTCATTGTCAGTCCATGGGGACAGACGCTACTGGAACTCAAAGTTCACTGTCAGTGCAAAGGGATTGACGCAACTTAACTGAAAGTTCATTGTCAGTCCATGGGGACAGACGCTACTGGAACTCAAAGTTCACTGTCAGTGCAAAGGGATTGACGCTACATAACTGAAAGTTCATTGTCAGTCCATGGAGACAGACGCTACTTGAACTCAAAGTTCACTGTCGGTGCAAAGGGATTGACGCAACTTAACTGAAAGTTCGTTGTCAGTCCATGGAGACAGACGCTACTTGAACTCAAAGTTCACTGTCAGTGCAAAGGGATTGACGCTACTTAACTGAAAGTTCATTGTCAGTCCATGGAGACAGACGCTACTTGAACTCAAAGTTCACTGTCAGTGCAAAGGGATTGACGCAACTTAACTGAAAGTTCATTGTCAGTCCATGGGGACAGACGCTACTGGAACTCAAAGTTCACTGTCAGTGCAAAGGGATTGACGCAACTTAACTGAAAGTTCATTGTCAGTCCATGGGGACAGACGCTACTGGAACTCAAAGTTCACTGTCAGTGCAAAGGGATTGACGCTACTTAACTGAAAGTTCATTGTCAGTCCATGGAGACAGACGCTACTTGAACTCAAAGTTCACTGTCGGTGCAAAGGGATTGACGCAACTTAACTGAAAGTTCGTTGTCAGTCCATGGAGACAGACGCTACTTGAACTCAAAGTTCACTGTCAGTGCAAAGGGATTGACGCTACTTAACTGAAAGTTCATTGTTAGTCCATGGAGACAGACACTACTTGAAATCAAAGTTTACTGTCAGTACAAAGGGATGGACGCTATTTAACTGAAAGTTCATTGTCAGTCCATGGAGACAGACGCTACTTGAACTCAAAGTTCACTGTCAGTGCAAAGGGATTGACGCTACTTAACTGAAAGTTCATTGTCAGTCCATGGGGACAGACACTACTTGAAATCAAAGTTCACTGTCAGTACAAAGGGATGGACACTATTTAACTGAAAGTTCATTGTCAGTCCATGGAGACAGACGCTACTTGAACTCAAAGTTCACTGTCAGTGCAAAAGGATTGACGCTACTTAACTGAAAGTTCATTGTCAGTCCATGGGGACAGACGCTACTGGAACTCAAAGTTCACTGTCCCTGGAACAAGCATCCCTTTATCATATATTGTTGTCTTCTTCTTCTTCATCTGTTTCTTCTCCTTCTCCTTCTTTATTATTACTATTACTATTATTGTTTTATTTTTAACCTTTTCTTTTACTTTCTTTACATTTTTTACATTTTATATTTTCCTGTCTATTTCTCTATTTTACATTTATTAGCCTATTTTAAGTTTATTTATTCAATTATTTTCTATTATTTCTATTTATAACATCGGCTATTACAACCTTACAGAATTTCAGGAATTTTTGGCGATTTTCGTCTTCACTCATCAGGGAGGCAATGGCTTCCTTGGTGAGCTGCCTGTTCAGCTCCACCTCCAGTTCCATCCTTCTTCTTTCATACAAGGCACAGGAAGCGAGCATGTGCACCACGGTCTGGTCCACCGCTGGGTCACAGAGGCACGCGGGACTCTCCTTGAGCTTAAACCTGTGAAGATACTCGGAGAATCCCCCGTGCCCCGTGAACATCTGGACCAAGACCGTGTCGAGCTCCAATCGGCGAAGGATCCGGTAAGCTGACGCGACGTCTGGGAAGAAAATCCTCGTTGTTGAAGCCGTAGTACCTTCCACATACCTCCTGTTCCATTCGTCAAGCGTCCTTTGCCTGAGCTGACGCTTGACGAAGGAAACGGGGCAATTCTCGTACTCCGGTCTTCTTTTACTCTTCAGGGCCGCTTCCTTGGCCAGTTGATCCGCCCTTTCATTCCCTCCATCCCCACGTGCGCCTTCACCCAAAATAACCTTACATTCGTCTCTTTTGCCCGCGCTTTCATAATGTTCTCTTTTACACGGAGCGCCAGGGGATGGAGGATGTCCGATCTTGCGACTGTTTCAAGGGCGGACCTCGAGTCGCTGAGCACGGTGCATGACTGCGCCGACCCGCTGGCCGCGTACCCCGTCGCTTCTACTAGTGCCAGCAGTTTTGCCTGGTATACTGTGCAGAAGTTTCCTAACTTGAGTTTTTTAGTCGCAACCTCTGCGGCGTTCCGCACAACGCTGAACGCCGCACCCACCTTGTCGTCGATGCGGCTGCCGTCGTTGTAAATGGCCGAATCGGCAGCCGAGGTGGCAAGTTGGATCTCCTCCGCACTTTCCCCCAAGCAGGAGAACTCCACACCAACTTGTTCAGACGGGTGTGGTAGTCTCAAGTAGCTAACTGGTACCTCTAGCTCCCGGTCTCCTAGCACTTCCCGGGAGTGACCGTGCTTTATATCAAATAAAGTGGCCGCTTCTTGGACCCGAAGGTCCAGAGGAAGCAGCTCGGCAAGCTAGGGCCGAGTGCAACGACGCGGTTCGGTGAGTTCGCGCAATTTTCTGCGCGAAGCCACGCTGAACCGCATCGAGCTGCTTTCGGACCAGCAGCTTCTTAGCCGCCGGCGCCCATCCACTCGCTGCATACAAAATAATCGGCTCCAACACCGCCAGATACATCGTTGTGATCACCTCCGAGTTCAACCCCCACGATACTTTTGCGGCTCTGCACAGTCGACGATAGAGCCCTTGGGCCTTCTTGCTCACGTTCTTCACGTGCGTGTTGAACGTAAGCCTATCGTCAACTGTGAGGCCTAGTATCCGAACCTCACGAGTTCGACAAAGGGGCTCTCCACCCATACTCAATATTGGGTTGTCGTACTTCAGCTTATTGGTTAGCACCATTACCTTAGTTTTGTGTGGTGCGAACCTAAGCTTGTTTCGGACACCCCAACCGTGAATATCGGCGAGTACCTCATGTGCCTTTCTCGTGATGTTCCCGGTCTCTTGCCCCGAGAAGATCAAAACGACGTCGTCTGCAAACGCCTGGCAGTGTGTCCCGCTCTTGGCCACCTCCTCCAGGAGTGGATTGAGGAGGAGGGTCCAGAAGGTTGGGCCGCCCACGGATCCCTGCACGCACCCCTTGGTGGTATCTCTGGCGCACTCCGCCCCCGCGTACCATACGGCCACCTTGCGATCGCTAAAATAGCTATCGACAAGGCGCCGCAGGCCGACGGGGCAGCGAGTCTCCGCCAGTCTGCACCGTATAGCAGGCCATCAGGCGTTATCGAAGGATTCCTCTATATCCAATGATACCAGCACAACGATCTCCTTCTCCTTCAAGCGAGCTCGTATGTGCTGAATCAGGTCATACAGGGAGCCTCCGGTGCACCTTTGCGGCATAAAGCCGTATTGGCGGCTACTGATATACGGCGCAGTGTACCACCGGATCCTCCGGACCATCATCTTCTCCAGGACCTTACCCAAGACGGGCAAGAGTCCGATGGGCCGGTAGGATTTCGGATGCGTGTAATCGTCCTTATCGTGCTTCCGCAACACTACGACCGCTGCCTCCTTCCATTTCCTGGAGAAGTAGGCGAGAGCGAGACACCGGTTGGAGAGCGCGAGAAACAGTTCGGCGTCCACTGCGATGGCCGCCCGGAAAATGTCGGCAGTGAGTTCGTCGAGGCCAGGAGCCTTTTTCGCGTTAAAGGTCGACACGGACCATCGGAGCTCCTTCATCGTGAAGGGGGTTCGCATGAATCATCATGACCCTCCCCATCGTTGACTTCATCGGACTTAGCTCTTACAGTACAGCGGTCCGCATTGTCCTTCCCGGGGTTATCCTCCGGGAAGAAGACCTCCGCAAGCATCCTGGCTGATCCCGCTGTGTCCAGCACCTTCCCTTCCTTGACGAGGGGGACGTCCTCACGCCTAGTCTCCGTGCGACGTATCACTCGGTAGACGCCGTCCCACATGATCTCGCGCTCCTGCCGCTCGCAGAACCGCTTCCAACTAGCGGTCTGAGCACGCCCCACCTCGAGGCGGTAAGCTTCCTTCGCGTCGAAGTACTCGCGCACGACCAACTCCTTACGGGCCGGCCGCGCGTTCGGGATCCGCCTCTTCTTCCTCAAGGCATATGCTTTGAGGAGAGAGAGCTGTTCGGACCACCAGGGCAATTCTGTCCTTTTCCTCCCGGAGGAGTGCAAAGGGATTGACGCTAATTAACTGAAAGTTCTTTGTCAGTTCATGGGGACAGATGCTACTTGAACTCAAAGTTCACTGTCAGTACAAAGGGATTGACGCTACATAACTGAAAGTTCATTGTCAGTCCATGGGGACAGACGCTACTTGAACTCAAAGTTGACTGTCAGTGCAAAGGGATTGACGCTACTTAACTGAAAGTTCATTGTCAGTCCATGGGAACAGACACTACTTGAAATCAAAGTTCACTGTCAGTACAAAGGGATGGACGCTATTTAACTGAAAGTTCATTGTCAGTCCATGGGGACAGACGCTACTGGAACTCAAAGTTCACTGTCAGTGCAAAGGGATTGACGCTGTTTAACTGAAAGGTTATTGTCAGTCCGTGGGGATTGAAGCTTCAACGGAAAATTCACTGTCAGTCTAGGGACTAACCCTATTTGACTGGAAAGTCCACTGTTGGACCATGGGGACTGAGGCCAGTTAAATGTGAAGGTTACTGTCAGTCCACAGGGATTTATACCATTTCAATGGAATTTTCACTCTGTCAAGTGGACTGACGGTGAACTTTCCGTATGCACCTCTCAACGTGTTTAAAAGTACATTTATTTAATTTTTATTTCCAGCTTATCTTTATCCTCATTGCCACCCGTGTTATAGGCAGGCGTATCACTTACCATCAGATGTGCGCCACGTTTTTGGGGCGCTCGCCACATAGTGAATGTGAAAAATCATTGTACTTTTCTGTTACACAAGTCTCCAATTCCGTTAATGTCCGACATGTACAATGTGCTGCTCAGTGGAGTTGACACTCGTTTCCTCCGATCCTCGTCAACTCTGCGCCCGACATCATCTGTCACGGTGCAACTTCCAATTTCGACCCTGACGGTAGTAATTTCGTGCAGACTGATGGAAATAGATTCCATACGCGAGACATGTATATATTTACTTAATTTACAACTGTCTGTAGCACGGGGGTATCAGGTTCGTTTCTGGAGTTCATATGATGGAGTAAAGACTTGAGATAGTGGGTTCGATGTAAAGGTTTTTGGGTTAGACCCGCGGCAGATGTCGATTGGCCAAAGATGGTTATAACGTAAGTTGTACTGGTGGTAAGATTCTCATGCCGGAGACCGTCTAGGTAGGTATCATCGCAGCGCCTATTGCAGTCGACAAACAGCAGTATGCAGATATTTTCGGAAGGCCAGTGAAATTACCAAGGTAACGAAACCTAATATCTTATTTGTTAAAGCGACGAGCACAATGTGATATAACATCTAAGCTAATGGGCAAGCATGTCACTTATCAGATGAACTTCCAGCTTGTCTCTTAAAAACCATAAGAACGTTCTTTTTTTTATTTATGACGTTCAACTGATGGTATGTGATACGCCTGCTCATAACAGCGTGACACTAGTTAGTATGATATACACTGCAACTCATTGTGCTCATCGTTATAAGAGATAAGATGTTAACTGTCTTTGCTCCACTAACTTCACTAGCTACAGAGCCTTTTAAACCGGAACACAGTAAAGTTTGCACAATACTGTTTGTCGGCTGCAATAGGAGCTACAGTAGTACTTAGAGAATAGTTCTAAGTACTGAACATTATAAGATCTAGGTGACCTTCCGGACAACCCAGTTTATACAGTGTTTTCTTTATACGTATATTGTGTACGCTGTTCGTTATATTTTTTTAAGTTAATCGAGTTTATGTTGTGTAAATTGTTTCATGGATTACACAGGGAGGGAAGGGGGATGTCCTCATGCCGCATTACATTAGCGGCGGTGCGGTGGCGCGGTGGCCGGAGACCAGCTGCGGAAAAAACGGTTCCCTTCGTCTAAGTGAAAGCGAACATCCTGCTTAACTTTTCACGAGTCGATTTATGTATTAAGGTGATATTTCCATTAGCGGAAGTGAAGCAATTTTTTGAAATTCTAAACATCCAGTTCGAGGGAGCGCCGACGGAAGGTGATAATGATGATGAAAAGCTCAGGTATTACTAATTGCACTTGAAACTTTTCTTGCGTAGAATGAAGAATGTGTTTTTAACCCTAACGTAAATTTGATCTCTGTTTTTGATAGGTCTCTATTAACTCTGCCCTGTAGTCTCCGGTTAGTAAGAATAGGACTAAGGTAAGCCCTGCACGTCGTAGAAGGCGACTAAAAGGGTCTAGGAGTTTCGCGGGCCTTGGCGAGGTAGGGAGGATAATCGCTCAGCAAGCGAACATGTGTGGGATAGCGTATAGCTCAGCGATGGTGCCTAGGACGGTTAGGCTCTTCCTTAGCGACGTGTAACACAAAGTGTAGAGGGGCACCGGTGCGTTCTATAAGACATCTCGGAGCCTTTCCGAATGCCCTGATGCAGATCACTGAGGGAGTTTTAATTAATGAAAATCTCACATAACCCTGATCTGATTTCTAGAAGCAGAGTATCTTTCGAAGGTTTCCCGAACGAAAAAAATAAGATCTCTGTAGACTGTTCCCACAAGACAGGTACCACCGCAGTTTCTAGTTCTGTCGCTTGACAGTAGTGTGTAAACACTACTGTGTTTCGGTTTGAAAGGCTCTGTAGCTAGTGAAGTTAGGGTTACGAGACTCAACATCTCGTTAGTTTTTTCATTCAACTAAGTGACAAATCTCACTGGATGCGAGTAACGTGGGATCGATCACTTTGGGAGAGGACTATGTCCAGCAGTTGACGTCTATCGAGCGGAACGTTCAGCTGATGGTAAGTGATACGCCTTGTTATAACAACGTGGCGTTAATTAGGATGTTATACATTGCACCACATTTTGCTCATCGTTTTGAGTCTCGCAACCCCACTAAATTCGCTAGTAACAGCACCCTTCAAACAGGAACACAGTAATGTTTGCACAGTACTATTTGTCGGCTGCAATAGGCGCTGCGGTAGCATCTACCTAGACGGTCTCCGGCAACAAAAATCTACTGCCTTTATGTCCTTTAACGACGAGCACAATTTGGTGTTGTGTATATCATCCTAACCACTCACAATCAGGTGAACGGTTACGTCCGTCCCGGCGGTTCGTTGAATAAAGAAATACCTTGATATTAAATGGTAGTTGTACGAGAAGTTACTCTCGATCAATACATCGCTACTCCGCCGTACCTGTTTACTTTGTTTACAAATTAGCAATATAAGCATTAAATTAAAGAACTTACGAGTTTATTAGTTAAGTTAATGTGTGTTCTATAGTTCTAGCTTTAGTTACTGTTATACTAAAAAGTTTAATTAAGTGTGATCGAGAAAGAACTTACTTCACAAAGTGTAGAGTTTACTCGTACCGTTTGCATTGTGGAAATGGTTATTTAGGATCGTTCTGCAACTTCTGTTTCTTAAGAGGATAAAGTTAGTTTTGATAATATACATTATGTGGAATATAATCATCATTATCATCCAGTAAAGTAGTTAAGCGTTATATATTTTAAAAATATTTTCTTACTACGAAACCCTCGGGACTCCAAAGCATCGTCCATCGTTCAAACGCAAAGCCACGCAACGGTCTCTTTAATATATGTCACCGGTTAAGGGCTCGTGTAAAAGGGGTTCTGTACTATAAATAATATGTTAGAGAAAAAAAGTTGAAAGCGTTGTACGGACATTTTTTACTTTCCTTTCTTTCCAGGACAAAATCCGAGCTCGTCATCCATCAACGTGACCGCGCCGCGTCACTCAGAATGTGGGAAGGGTCTCTATAAATATATTTTTCGCATTTTTCACTTCACCTCTAATGTGCTGGAGATCTTATAGTTTCAAAAACTTGTATTTTATATATGTACTAGCTGTTTCCCGCCTGCCCTGCTAGCTACAATACGCCTGCAACATTCTTTGAAGCCTTGAGGTATGATTTTTATAACATCTATTCTTAGCTGACCTCTAAATGCCAGAAACGAGAATAAGGAATTGTAAACAGGAATGAAATAATAAAATTTGGTATGTGTTGTCCTCATTTATGAGAGATGGATGGAAGAAGGAAATAGGATGGAGAATGAGAGATGGGAATAAAGTGTGAAAGAGGAAAGAAGTAAAAGAAGAAGGAAAGAATGAAGGGAGTGAAGAATAGGGAAAGGGATGTGACAATTATATAATATGTAAATAAAACAAACGCATTTAAAAAAAAATGGCAGAAACGATATCTCTATCTGGTTGCGCCTCCTCTTTGATGAGTGAGGACGGAAGTCGCCACATAGTCTTAGAATATTGCAGGGAAGTTATAGGGAAAATGACTGACAGAAACAAAACGCAGAGTCAGCACCATAATATGACTGAGAAAAGGAAATACACAAGAGAAAGCCAATGTAAATTAGAAAGTAGTTAAGAAACAGAAAAATGTAAGAATGTTATTAATATTAATAAGTGAGAAAAGGAAAGAAATAAAATTGTAAAAGTATTACAATAGACTAGCTCTTAGAAATGTAATGGAAAGTGAAATGAAATGTAATAGAAAAATAGAAATGGGAAGTAATAGAATAAGAAATGTGGCGAAGGGTGAGATGCGATAAGTGGTAGAGAAAAATGAGTAGACGGAAAGGTACGATAGAAAATGTGATGGAGTAAAGAGAAAAGAAGTGAAAGAAAATGTGAAGGATAGGAGCGAGAACTGGATTGCGAATAAAAAAAAGGAACTAAATGAAAAAGGGGAATGCAGTAAAAAATAATATAACATAATAACAAGTGTTTGAGTGTTTATCTAATAATTTCGTTGATCTCGTGATGAATCAATGAATCTCTGGACATCTACTTTATATACAGAGAGAGATTAAGCTAATCTGATATCTATGGAAGTGGCTTTGAGTTCTACATTTTTTCATGATTTTTCATGTCTTGAACTTAAGTGTTATTTTCGAAAATATTCTTCGTTGTTCAGCAGATATGTGCCACCACTTCATCCGTCTTCTGGTTTCTATTTTGCCTGTTATGTTCACGATGTGTCATGAAGTTATGTAGAGATGAAAATTAATTCTGATGTGAACGAACTCCGAAAGAATCTCGTACGGTGCGGAATGTTTGTGATGAATGGGCTACATTTGTTGCGCGAACGTGAATGCCCATTCTCCTAGTAGCGATGTCGCTGCGGGACCGTATCGATGTCATACTTTTTGGCTAATGTTCCTATTTTTTCATATAGAAAGATACAGATGATACAGCTAAAAATAATTAAGTATATATATTACCTACTATCAACTTATCATGGTTTGATAAGACAAAAATATCTAATAACGTAATTAAAATAGCATATAGAATTCGTTCCGGGCACAACCCTTTAAATAAATTTAAATTTATGATGAAAACCGTACCTTCACCCTATTGTGACGTGTGTAACAAAAGCGAAGGTCTGCATCACATACTACAGGAATGTCTCCGGAACGGGAGCAGTAGAACAACAACGTTTTGGAAATGAAACTAATTTATGATACAATGGAACTGTCATGATGGTTAATTGAAAGTCCAAAAATTAAAATAAGAAAAAAAAGTTATCATACTTTAAATTATTTGTATTTATATATGTTAAGAACCTACCCTTCTTTATTTAGAACCAGCTGTTCCTCGCCCGCTTTGCAGGTCGTAATGTAAAATTAAACTTGAAATTTGTTTGAAATATTGCTTGAGAGCAACCGCAACCGCAAATGATTTTCAATAACAACCGTTACTATAGCAACCGCATAAATAATACGATATTAAAATGTTCATGAAGGTTAATCAGAAATAAAATTATGAAGGATATATGAAATTAAAAAAATAAATAGCCTGTAACCGTCTACAAACTGTTACACGTCGAATGCTCATGCTCCCATGTCGATACGTTCACTAGTTTTCACGTGATTGGTCAATAAAGAAAAGTCGTTTTCAATGTATATATATATATATATATACGTAGACTTGTAAAATTAATAAAGTTACAATATGACGAGGGCGCGTAACAGATTCCTTAAAAGGTTGAAGCAAAGTAATATAAGTAGTGGTAACTTGGCCACACAAAGGCGAGCCGCGGGCCACCATGCTCACAACAAATGATGTACATTCATCATGTGACCCCCTGCTTTTCAGATTTCTCGAATAAATAAAGGAGGGAAGAGGACCACGAGTTTTCCTTAACATCTATTGAATTTTCCTTTTGTATATTCAAACAGAGCGCTTATTGCTTAAGCGTCACTTGTTACTTTGATTGTTGTTTCGTATAACAGCTTCAACATCTCGTTCTTTCTTCCACTTTCTGAAAGTTTCCAAGCTATTAAGCTTTTAGAACGAAAACTAGTTTTACTTAGTCCACAGATATAAAAAGCTTTGTTTTCTATTGACACAAGCAGAGTTTTAATGTGGACAATAAATTATTAAAGTTAACAGTTTATAATGATTATTTCAATATGTATTAATTACCATTTTTATATACGCTATATGTTCACCTGATTGTAAGTGATACGCTTGCCATAACAAGGCAGCGCTAGTTAGGATGGTATACCCAATATTTGCATAGTACTGTTTGTCGACTGCATCAGATGCTGCGGTGGTACCTGCTTAGCCGGTTTTCAGCAACAGTAACCCATCATAATTTTACATATATATATATATATATATACGACGTATTTTTACACGGTATAGCGATGAGACGAGCGGGATGTTCACCTGAAGGTAAGAGTCCTATCCACAATAAAGTAGTGCTAGTTAGGATGGTATACACAAGTGCTCGTCAAGTGAGACACAGGATATCAAGTCTTATTACCTCAGTGGTTTAATTAGTTCCGACGCTCTTTCAACTGTTACACAGTAATGTCTGCATAATATCTAGACGGTCTCCGGCAACAGAGACCTACCACCAGTGAATATATATCTAGTTAATGGTGTTAGGTATATTTATCATCATTGTCAGCCGATAGACGTCCACTGCTGGACCTCTCCCAAAAATCCTCAGAATAACCGGTCCCGCGCTGCCTTCATCGGTGGGCATTGATGCCGTCGTTTGTAAGGGTTCACATGGGGGATTTGGGCTATGTTCCACCACGCTGGCCCAATGCGTGTCTGTGGGAGCCAGAGCTTCGTTCGTTGATTAGCAGGGTGCACCACGAGCGAGGTTGGGTTGGGTCCCGTGAGTTGTTGTGCGGTATCCCTTACACCCCAGGTATATCTATTTCTGTTTCCTATGAATTCCTGTAAACTACTAGAATCTGATGAAGGCAGCGGATATTTGCTGGATATGTCAACACAGGTCCGATTAGTGAGCAGTAGACGCTTATTAGCTGATGACAATTATAATGCAGGCTTAGTAATACAAGGAAAGAATAATTTTAATGCAACCAAAAAAAAAAATTTTTTAGTTACCTAAAAAATTTTGTTAATTAGTAATCAGAGATGGTAATTACCGCGTTGCGGCTCTCGTTGCGCTTTAACGTTTCACGTACGCGACCTACTTGCCAATTTTTTTTTTAATTCTTCAAAAAAATTTTCAGCACGCCTTCAGCGGACCGGTGCCAGCGAGACGTGACCGGACTACGCTTCAGTGTAACTGCGTGAACTACTTGTTATTCTTATGAAAATATATGTTCGGTGAAGAAGCAGTAGATAATGTTTCGGTTGTTATCACAATTATTTGGTTGCTGGTAAATTTATTTTCGAAACCATCCGACATTATCACTTAATATCGAGTGAATTTGAGATTAACTGGATAGTTTGTATGTGTATCCCATTTATTGTTTCCACGGTTGGGATTAGGAGCCTGCTCCTGTATGGGAAGAGTTAACGTCATATGTCGACCTGTAACTGAATCTGAAATAGGAGATTTACTTGTGATAGGTCTCTGTTGCTCTGAGGAGAACAATGGATGGATATGGTCTCCGGTTATTGAAATACTCACGAGGCTGGTAGGGTCTGCAGAAAACAGACTTCGGACGGGCTATCCAAAAAGGTTTTAGTGGGTAAAAATCTCCACATAAATCTGTCTTCGCACCAGAAGATGAGTATCTTTTCGAAGACTTCCACTCCGAAACCCAAAAATTAAAAAGTATATTTCAGCATGTAGCGTTAGCTTTTACGGTTAGGAACAAAGGCTCGATGTGGTTGGAACGCCGGCGCGCACTTTGCTGCAGAACAAGCGATGCTGCAGATTCCACTCGCAGTCGATCGCTATTTATGTCAATGAAAAATCTGCTTCACACGGTTTCCCACTTGTTGAACACTCTACAAAGTGTCGATGAAAGAAAACAACTTTCAGCGTTATTGTATTTTGATGGTGCTAGGTCCCTGTTGCCGGAGACCGTCTAGGTAGGTACCACCGCAGCGCCTGTTGCAGCGGACACACAGTACTGTGCAGACTACTATGTTCCTATTGAAAGTTACTGCAGCTAGATAAATTACTGTAGTAACGAGAAGTAACGTCTCATGGCGACGAGCAAAATGAAGTTCAGTGTATAACATCCTAACTAGCGCCAAGTTGTTATACAAGTATATAACTTACCATGAAGTCGACGCCCCGTTGCAGTTGTCGCTTCATTAAATAAATAAAAAGACAAACTATTTAATTTTTTTTTTTATTTGCATAAACTGCAAATTAAATTGTATAAAATACAATGTATTTTTTTTATTCGACGAAGCGACGAGACGAGCACATCGTGGCGATATTAGACTTGTATACACAGCAACACTTTGTGCTCGTTGCCTTAATATAAGATGTTATACATCGTTACAACAGTAAATTCACTAGCTATAACGCCCTACAAACCGGAATATATTAGGTTAGGGAAAAAGTTTGTTCGAATTTTTTAAGAAATTTCAAAACATATTTTAATATAGTTTATATATATTTAACTAAAGTATGTAGGTACCATTTTGTTTGATAACTTTTTGTCATCTTGTAGGTAGGGCCATGATCCCATTGCTATAGAAATTTTGGGATTTGGGAGTGCATCTTCGACATCGAAATTTCCAAATTGAAAACGCTTAAATCAAATTTGTGCGACACAGTGCTCACAGACACTGCACTGCACTGCACTGCACTAGCTCCATAAACATCGCAAATTTTTTTCGCAGCTTGCGTTGCATTTTTACCTTTTTTGTAGTCAAATTTTAAAATGTATCGAATTTCTTGATTAGGTTCACTCATCGTGACAGTACGGAAAACAAATGAGAATCACACATTTTCCTAATTTGAATTTGGAATTATGTTCTTTGATATTTAAACTTTCAACGATACCAAAACCAGCCGGATACAAATAGTATAGCCAAAGAGATTCTATTACAAGTTCATACATACTATAATGCGAAAACACTTTTTCCCCAACTTAATAGTTTTCTTTTCAATTACTATTTCCTAGGACAGACTTTCAGTCAGAGTCGTTGATTATCCATTCGAATATTTCTATTGTTCTTATCGGAACAGAATAATATTTGTATACTACTGGTTTTATATATATATGTATACATAAACCGCCCGCCCGCTTTGCTGGCCGTAATATAAAATTAGACGACTTTCTATAGCAACCGTTACTATAGCAACTGCATAAATAATAAGAAATGAAAATGTTCTTAAAAATTAATAAGAAATAAAACGACGAAAGATCTATGAAATACAAAAAATAATATCCTATAAACATCTACAAATCGTTCTGCATCTGTTCCTATATCTGTACGTTCACTAGTTTTCACGTGATTGGCGAACAAAGGAAATCCATTTTCATTATATATACATAGATAAGTTTATATGTAACATATATCTCATTCTCACATCGCACTTATAAAGGTCTAAAGTAAATCCAGCGGTAAGGAAGGCTATTTTTAACCGACACTCACCGACCCGGCGGCAATTTATCCAGACCTTGCCACTGCATGACTGCAAACAAAGATCACACATGATCTAGAGGTTAAATGCATACGGAAATGTTATATAACAAAGTTTTTTTGTATCTCTATAGACTAACACTAAAATTTCTCAAAAATATCCAAAATAGCGAATAACCTTTATTTAACTGATGGCAGATCTCTGTTGTCGCCACTGGATATATATAACTAGCTTTACTGGACCTAGATGGTCTAAACCTACCGGTAGGTACCACCGCAGCTTCTTCCTCACTAATCCTACCGCCAAACAGTATTGTACAAATATTGTGTTCCGGTTTGAAAGGTGTTGTAGCTAGTGAAATTACTGTAGTGATAAAACATCTTACGTCGTGAGGCGTTGAGCACAATATGATGCTGTGTTTATCATCCTAATTAGCGACACGTCGTTGTGGACAGGCGTATCGACCATCAGATGAATGTGAAGCTATTCTCATCGCTTCGACGAGAAAAAAAACATGTTTATTTAGAAATATAGATTCTATAAGTCGACAGCCGTATCACAATTATCATGGTGGTAAACTTAGGTTATAGTGGTGGTAATTAACTAGGCGGGTTCTAAGAAACTCTATCACAAACCGATCAATACATTTGGCTCTAATTGGAGAAGTTCAGCACTGGTCATTAAAAGGTGGAATTGATGATGAAACGATCAATATGAAAGTTAGATGTTATGAAGGATTCTTGGGACTTGTTCTAGGTTTAGGTTTAATTACTTTTATTCTCACAAGAAACTTAGATATTCCGCTTATAATGAAATACAACGAGAAAAAAAATGTGTGCATATAGTAGCTTAGTCTCTGGTGCACGATGAGATAATATAAATTTTAACTGTAAGTGGTTGTAGATCTGTACACCCTCATTAATAGCTTTCTACCCAGTCTGTCCTTGCCTTGATTAATTCCATCTGGTTATCAGCTGTTTTTATTTACTTTAATCTCTAATACAATTGAATATCATGTTGGATGATTTGGATGTCCTTTATTGGACCAAATGTGTGATATCAATCAGTAATAAACAACTTTGCTATGGTTAATAACTAAATAATAGAAACTGTTAAAAAGTAAACTAGATCATTATTTAGTTCACTTTATAACAGTTCCTGTACTGTGATTTTTTCTAATTTATCTCGTTGATCAGTAACATCATTACCCTTAGATCATCGCGGTCCGCTTGGTGTATCACCTTCGTTTATATCGACCTGCTGGATCCACGGTCACCGAGCAGAACAGAGCTAAATATGGAGTCGTCTCAGTATAATCCTAGACAATAGAATATTTATACAGTACAATGTGCAAACATTATTGTATTCTGGGTTAAAGGACGCTGTAGGTAGTGTAATTATTTTGGCATTGGTTCTCAAAAAAAATTGTTTTTTAATGACGCGCAGAACCGTGATCAGAACCGCACACTACAACAGCAGAAAACTTCGCACCAACGCGCGTAGGGCCAGTGTGGTGCAATATGACCTAAATCACCCCTATGAACTCCTACAAACGACGGCCCCTAGTCCCCAACGACGCGGGCAGCGCAGGACCTATCGATGTTGGAATCTTTGGGGGAGGTCTATGTCTAGCTATGGACGTCTATCGGCTGATGATGATCCAATATTACTTCTCGTCTAGAGTAATACTAATGTTTGTTCACAACTCCTTGGCGGTTGAAGTTGCAGAACACCAGGTGGTGGTTCAACAATTTGTCACTTTAAAACTTTTATTGTATTTAAGTTGCATGAAGAATGTAGTGTGTAATGACGAATAACTTTGTGCGGCATTACTCATATTCATGACTTGAACGACAATTTACACTTAAAAAAAATGCTTTGAAACATCTACTCTAAAACACTTTAAAAAATGTAAGAACTTCTATAAAAATATTATTTATACAGAATTATTACATGTAACCTTATATGTTCTATAACTTAATTTTTTTCATTATTATCATTTAAGCCTACTGATGTCCAGTAGATGGCAAATGCTTTATTAGGTCTGAACGTAGACCTTTCTAAACGCAGGTATTGCATTGTTTGGTAATCAGGTTGGCATAAATATTATTGTGGTGATAGTCACAGAGAAAGCTGCAAACCTTTTCTTGGAATAATTTCACCCTAAGTCGCTTTTTAGGACATGCCGAAGGTGAAGCACCAGTGGGATATCCTAACTCGTCTTGTATAAGGTGAAATTAAGTGGGTTAAGATTCATCACTCTTTTTAATCCAATGTTAGCTGACCTAATAATTTAATTTTATGAAGAAATGTTATATTGGGAACATATACACCGAAATTTAAAGAAAAAATATAAATTTTTAAATAAATAAATCAGCAACGACAATTTTATACAACTCCATGTAGTTCTACGTTCTCAGTTGGTAATACGGGCGTCGTTGTATTGTAATAGGACTAAAGTACTAAGCCGCGAGGTGTGAAGTCTGCAGTAGTGTTACCGGTTTTTATTTATCTATATTTAATCCAATTTGCTTAACTTAATCATAAAGCTATGAAACTTGAAGCTAATAGTCATTTTACGTTAACGAAGTTCGCGTGTGAAAATTAGTGACGGGATCAAAAAAAAAAAATATTTAAGTCATAATTTTTTTTTAACAACGTCATATGTCGGATGCGGAAGTCAATCATGTTTTTCGAAGTTGGTGAGTATGGATTTATTAATCAGTTCTTATTTACACAATTATTTTTATGGTGAGTAAGTAGTATAGATAACATAGAGATCTCTAAGTTTCACGTCCACAAATTGAGTTTGTCTGTGGTGTACCTCAGCACATTAACTTGACAGGCTTTCATTTTTCGCATCCACTTATCTAGAGAGTCTGGTATTTATAAAAAAAAATATTTATATCAAACTACTCAAATTTTACATAATAATTGTTTCCGAAATCCTGAAGTCTCTTATCTTCTTCGAGGCTAAGATTTTCATCGCCAATTTCTTTCCTTATTAACTGAGTAATGATTAATTATAATTTTAAGGGTATTTATAATACATAAGAGAGAGATAGATGTATGTATATATAGTGACAAATCAGTAAATAATACTATAGAGGTAGAATGGTTATATACATTTGAAATTTTTTATACATATATATATAGAGATATGGTCAACTTTCTTTGTGCTAATACTAGGTCAAATACTAACGGACTAAAGCAACTTGCAATAGATAATTGCAAGTTGCTTTAATCCTTATTAAATATTATATTAGCTTAGTGCGACCTCCATAGCTATCGATCGTCGTACAAGTTTCAGCCTTGAAGAAAGTTTCTGAGACTAACTACACTTGCTACTGACGTTCACTGACGATCTTACTCTTCTACGTTCATGTCCAGTTCATAAACATCTGTAAGCTTCTTACGTGTAAGACGAAATTACTATCAGCTAAATATTTATCTATTTTTGAAGTGTCATTTAAAAGTTTTTTGATACGAAATACAGTTTTTTTTTATAGCTATACAAAACACAAAGTTATTAGCTCACAAATCTAATCAAATATACAGGTCGGTATCAAAGAAAGATAAATCGGAAATCAACGATTCTGAAAAATACTCTTGAACAATGATTTGTTTCTATAGTAATCATTTAATAACAGAATGTTTTATATAAATAATGATAGATATGTATTGTATACTATATTTTAAAAATATATTCCTTTTATTCATATATTATTAAAAAAATTGCATAATTAAATATAGAAATATAATAATTTAGACGATTTAGTTTCACTACTACTCTTTTCATTGTCATTATTAATAATACTGAAACTCTCCGATCAGATTGTTACATCCAACAATCATTTGAAATCTAAATGGCGCTTTGCTGTTTCAGATAAATCTTATTCAAGTATGCTGCTGATAAGTATTGTACTTTCGACGATTTCCACAATCAGCGGCCTGGAGGGCTACCAATGCACCACCTGTGTTAAAGTGGACAATATTTGTTACAACATTACTCGCCTATTAGAACTCGAAGCACCCTTCCAAGATACGGTGGTCATTAAGAAAATGGGAATACTCCGATCAAGGAACATTCTGTACTACAGTTTCGATTCTTCACTCTATAAGCACGAAATTAACAATGTGGGTTACGTTAATTTAGATAATCATAAAGAAATGGGAGTTCTAGCTTCTAAACGTTATCTCAACTTCGGAGATTTTGATATAGATCAAGCCAATGAGTTTGTTTATTTGGGCGGTTGCTCCGGCATCTACGTACTGGAAACCAGAAAGGATGATCTAGTGTTTTTCAGTTCACGCGGCGATAAGATCCAAAATGTTATTTACAAAGTTAACGTTTTCTTTGTTATTAGAGGCGATAGTAAAATAAGACGAAAGAAAGGCGACAGCTTCCAAGTGTATTTCGAGAGTGACGGAATCAAAAACTTTGTTATTACCAAGAGCGATGTTCTCGTTTATTTAAATAATTACGGTTTGTTTGCCACCAAGCGTAATGCAACAGTTCTTTTATCAAAGAATGCGTTCTTCAGAGGTATTACAATTGATTTAGATGATGTCGTTTACGCGTGGTGGATCGATGAGATCTATAGAATAAATCTAGATACACATTTATCTGACTCAAAGATAGAGAGAATCGCTTATTTACCCAATTTAGGTTCTATGGTGTTTGATAACCATAACAATATCATATTTTCATCTGATGAATATCTTTATGCACTGTCTAAAACAAATGCGTCTACTGTATGCTAGAAAATTTCAAATAGGTTAATCAATTGTTAGTTATGGAAACATCATGGAAGGAAAGATGGAAAGAGAAAGAGAGGAAGACCTTTTACCAACGTATTGACGTAACAAAGGAGAAATTATATAAATCAGTGTTACCAAGAAATGAAGGCGATGATTGTGTGTAGGAGTAGATGGAACCTGATGAATGTGAAAGGAAATTATTAAAACAGACAACTTATCATTTTTCGTTTAATTAACTTTTACTTGTAACACATCGAATTATTTATTACAAGCGACTTACTTTTAATACTTCATATATGTGTATTGTTTTTCATTTATATAATATTTAACTTTTACTTAAGCTGAATTACGAATTTAACAAGGCACAATAAGTAAGTTTAAATTCATTGTTAAGTCTAACAATCATTACTAATTTTAAATCTTTGTTAATATATTTTGAAATTAATTTGTTTTTTTATTAAATTGTTATCAATGAAATGAAACCTAAATTGAATATCAAGAAGCATTCCCTACCAACAAATCAAGATGGTAAAATGTTTAACGAGGTATAGACATTAACAAATTCAATGAAAGTAAAATTAACACAGATAATATATATTTATCTTGAGAATGAACTTTAAATTAAATTCTGTATATTCTTTATATACAAGTATTTTTGTAGAAGGTCTGTCTTGTCGGAGACTGTACAGCAGCGGCTATTTCTGCTGGTAAGGATTAGTTTAAAACATTATTGTTTGCTTTGAAGAGGGCTGTAGCTTATGAGATTATTGGTATAACGCATTCATTATCTTAGTAATTAAAGTAGGACGTAAGTAAAATGGTGCACTGTGGCTGCAAACTCTTTCTTTCTTTCTTTGTTTCCCTCTTTCAAAATGAAACAAATATAGTTTAGCCCATCCAACGGTATGAATTAAGTTTTCTGAGTGACTGGTGTGTTCTCTTTCTCTGTGTCTTTCACTCATTTCTGAAGGTCCCATTATTTATATAGGAATATACTTTCTACAGTAAACTTCCACTACATCAGTATATAGTTAAGTATAACAATAGCTTTCCATTTTAGCATAGATATTGTGATGATGTCTTTGATTCAAATATCCACGCCGAAAGCCTAGTCTAGGTTAACCATAGGGTTTTACTTGAACTAGCATAATTACCATCATACATAATACCCACTTTTTTTTTCTTCTAAAATGTTTTGATGTATTCTGATTGAGAATAAAATTGCGGCTGTGATCACTTAATATCAAGGAAAGCCGCTTTCTTATTTGCATATTTTCTCTCTAGTGAGGAGTTATCGTAGAGTTGTGGATTTCCTCTACGTAAGAGCGGTAAATAAATGCAGTTTTTTTTTATTCTTAGTCATGATATAAATATCTGCCGGAATAGGGCGCTGGTAAATTTCTAGTAAAATATATATTACTTTTGTAAACTCGACTAACAAGTCATTACAGTGTCTATTTTTGCCGAGTCAACTTACTGTGTTCTAGTTTGATGAGCGTCGTTAGTGAAAAAACGTAACGAGATATTATATATTATGGCGACGAGTACAGTTTGGTGCAGTGTTCATCATCTTAACTAGTGCGAGCGTGTATTTATGATCAAGTGGACTCGTCAGGTTGCCTTGAAGAATAAAAAAAGGATATGAACTCACACCCGGTAGATGTAAAACTTTGTATTTTGGTTGCTTTGTAACAGAAAGAAATGAAAAGGAGCTGGTAAATAAAGTGAGAGCGAAATATCGACAATTTTATTATTCATGGTGATAAGAAAGAAGAAAAGAGAAAAATTCAGTCATTTAAAGTAATATTTTAAAAAACATAGATATTGTTCGATTGGGCCAGCGTAGTGGGAAAGGCCCAAATCCACATATCAAACATAAATAAATGCCTACCCAAACGTGTGGGAATCTTTGGGGAGGTCTTTATCCGGTAATGGACGTCTATCAGTTGATGATAGATATTGTTCAATTTAAAAAGAATACTTTTTATATCTTTTTAACATCCGAGTCCAACTGTTCATGAGCAGGCCCGCATGCAGCGGTAGGACAGTGGGCGCGCTGTGGGTCTAAGCAGGAATAGGGAAACTAAATCATCATCATTACCACCGGATAAATGCCTACTATTGGACTTGGCCTGTCTCAAAAACTCCACTTTCAACTGCTCGCATATAGCAGTTTTTTAACATCTTCACCAGACCTTTATCCCATTAATAAATAAGATAAGTATATAAACATTCAAAAATTGATAGAGTTATTGCTTCAGCCGTTTAGAGGTCAGCTTTGAATGGATTTTACAAAATTCCTTCCCCTAAGAGAGTTGCGGGGGTGTAACGGCAGCAGAGCGGGCGGGGAACAACTAGTACATTTATAGTAATCTCTATTTCGTTACATATTTTCGTTTCATAAAATCTAATTCACGCCGTATCAAAAGAAGTTTTGCTTAACAAACTTGATGTAGTGGGTGTTCGTGAAATATTGTTTCCTCTATTTAATTTTTGATTGCGAATATTTTTTTTTATTTCCATACAAATTGGTCGGTCGTTAGTTGAATGGTAGCAGGTTGATACCGTTGCTATCCGTCTGCGGTCCAGCGTTTCATCGACGGCTTCGCAATCCGGTCGCGTTTGATACATCTGTTAAAAAAAAATCGCATGTACCGTTTTTTTAAATATTAGTTTTCTAAAAATAAAGTCAATATCCGTTTAATAATAATAGCGGTTATATAATAGGAGTAATAAGTCTGAGATAGTGTATTGAAACTCCATCGAAAATTTACCTTTTTTTAGGATGAAGTGACGAGGCGGAGAGACTTCCAAATGATGGTAAGTTAACCGCCTGCTCTTAACAACGTGGCACTAATTAAGATGGTATACACCGCAACTCCTTTTCATGTCGCCTTACATTAGTTTGCTCATACGTTACTGATTTCCGGTGTACAGTGTAGGTGGTGAAACTACTGGAGAGAGACTTAACATTTAATGTCACAAGGCCTGAGGTACAGTCTCTATTTCTTCTTATTTAACAAAGCGATGAGACTAGCGGACGTTCATCTGATGGTAAGTGAAACGCCTGACTCGTCGCCTTGAGGCATAAGATGTCGAATTTCATTACCCCCAGTAATGTGTAATTACTTACCCATCGAACCGGAACACAGTAACGTTTGCACTATTGTTTGGGGGCAGAAATCAGAGCTGCGGTGGGTAACAGAGATCTATCACCAGTCTATCTAGCGCTGCGTTGTTATGGGCAGACGTATTATTTACCACCAAGTAAACGTCCCGATCCTTCTGTCGCCACGTTTAATTAAAAAAATTAAAACAATAAATTATGTCAATAGTATACTTTAGCAGCAGATGAGTCTTCCGGCAAATGAGATGTTCTAAACCTTACTAGTACTTTTCTTTGGTAGTAGTAAGGTTTGGAACTAGGAAAGTATATCAAAGAAGGGGTTACTAACCGTTATACAGTAGATGGGTGGATGTCAGAACATATGAGAAAAAAACTCAATTGTCATAGTAAACCTTTATTTCCAATTATTTGTAGTTGGTATTCTTTGAATAAAGATAATTTCTATAACAAGAATAATAACTTTAATGTAAATACTTTAGATAAATTAAGCTACATGTAATATGTAATAATATGGGGCATCGAACTGCAGTGATACCTACGTATGTGTGCAACGGTTGTTTTTTTTTAAAATAAATGAGTCACAATATTCGCAGTGCAAGTCGCTGAGCGCTACTCGATGCCACTCCAAGTGTAAGAGAGTGAACTTCAGCAGTGTTGCCGTGGATGCATTCGACAAGTGCTTTTCCCCCTATAACGTTATACACTCACTACGCTATAACTGCTGTAATAGCTGTATTATGATAATAAAATTTAAAAATGTATATATATATATATATAAATATAACGAAAATGGGTTTATTTTGTCAGTCAATCACGTGAAAACTAGTGAACATGAGCATTCGACGCGGAATGCTTTGTTGATGGTTACAGGCTATTTATTTTCTGAATTTCATAAACCCTTAAAATTTTTATTTCTGATTAACTTTTATAAATATTTTCAATTCGTATTATTTAAGCGGTTGCTATAGTAACGGTTGCTACAGAAAGTTATTTGCGGTTTCGGTTACTCTCATGCAATATTTCAGATAAGTTTCAAGTCTAATATTATAACCAACAAAGCGTACGGGGAACAGCCAGTAAATATACATGATTCCGTATGAGGCAGGGTATTCTGAGCGAGCTCGCTTCATCATCCTTCCTTCCTTCATCAAGCACCAATTTTATTGGTGGGTAGTCTATGTTGTCAGAGACTGTGAAGATACCACCGCAGGTCCAGTAGTATGCAATAATTATTGTGTTCCAGTTTTAAGGACGCTGTAGCTAGTGAAATTACAAGGATAATGAGACAACATCATGTCTTAAGGCGACAAGCGTAATGCGGTTCTGTGTATATCATCCTATTTAGTGATACGTTGTTATAGGCACACTTATTGCATACCATCGACCCGTCGTTAGATTTAATTAAAAATAAATTAAGAACATGTATCGGGATCCATTGATGTGGAGATCTTTGGGTCCAGTAGCGGACGTCTATCGGATGATGATGATGATGATGAAATAGATAAAAAACCATGCTAATGCTAAAACGTAGCTGTTGACAAACATTAAAGGTACGCAAAGGTTTTGTTAGCGATTTACATCACCCCTACATATACAAGTTGAATATTTTAAAAGTCCTCAAATTGTAGTTGCATACAACAATTTTTTTTTAATTTCGTATCGCGAATAGTACATTGGTATATTCGTAGAAAAAAAAAATAACTCCGCTAAAACAGATAAATAGAAGCGTCTTAATGCGGAGCTGGAACAAAAAACTTTTCCCCTCGTTACGTCCGAACGGAAAACCGGCTACAGAAATCCGCAGCGGGGCCGCTGAACGAAGAGAAATGAAAAGAAATAGTGGAATGTGTATTTACTAAGACAAATGTCTTCGGCGGGGATGGGATGGACTAATTTATAGGTTGAGGAGTAAACGCCGGAGAGCACTCAACTGCGAGTGAATTGTGCATTCAAAGGAGAGATAGACCGAGTTAAATGCGAATTCTGTTTTAATTTAGGTCATAATGGTTTTCAAATTCGCTAGTATGTTTCTGTTGCGGAAGACCATCTAGACATCATCCTTCTTCTTAAGGTGCCTCTCCGACTATCGGAGGTTGGCTATTAATAACGCTAAACACTTGCGTGTTGTGCATACTTTAATATGTTTTGGTTTAAAGCGCGTTGCAGCTAGTATAGGGTGGCTCAAAAGTAATCCTCCTATCAGAAAATGCTATAAATCTTGCTTTGATGTAAAAAAATTATAAGACCAAATAAAAATAATCCACAAGAAGAATCAAAGTTTTACATATTTTTTTTTAAATTACAGCCAAAAATAACCTTCCGATGTTTTTTGGTTGTAATTTAAAAAAAAATATGAAAAACTTTGATTCTTCTTGTGGATTATTTTTATTTGGTCTGTTAATTTTTTACATCAAGGCAAAATTTATAGCATTTTCTGATAGGAGGATTACTTTTGAGCCACCCTATATAAACTATCTATATGCTTATGCTAGCTGTGCCCCATCCGCTTTTCTGACTGTAGCATCTCTACAACTTTTTTTGTGGAGCAAATTTCGTAAAATTCATTAGCTGTCCTATACACGGCGAGAGGAGTATTCCTACCAAATTTCACGTGTCTAGGCCTTATGGTTCTAGAAATATCGTGATGAGTGTCTGCATAGGTGGAATCTTTTATATATACATATACTAACTGTTCCCTCTTCGCTTCGTTGGTAGTAATATAAAATATGACTTGAAATTTGTCTGAAATATTCCTTGAGAGTAACTGCAACCGCATATGACTTTCTATAGCAACCGTTACTATAGCAACCGCATAAATAATACGAAATGAGAATGTTTAAATTTAAATAATATAGCCTATAACCATCTACAAATCATTCCGTGTCGAATGCTCATGTTCCCGTTTCAATACGTTCACTAGTTTTCACGTGATTGGCGAAAAAAGGAAACTCCTTTTCATTATATATATATATATATATAGTTCTGTATAGATTCGATATTTAAATAGAAATATTATAGCATTGTACTGAATATTTATTTTATTAAAAAATAAGAAGAAATAAAACTCTTTAATTATAGCTCTTAGACAAGAGACGTTTTGTTACTTTAGGAACTTTACTAGTTACTGTATCCTTCAAACCGGAACACAATATTTGCATAGTACAGTTCGGTTGTAGAAATGGGCACTGCTGTGCTAACTACCTAGACCAACAGTGGAGACCTACCAGCTACAATGTATCTAGCTATACAAGAATTGTGTTTCGTTTGTGATACATATCTTATCTATCTATCTTATTTTCTGTCGCTTTTCACCTACTGCTGTTACCATCAACGATTGTTTAAAAGATAATTATTATTGTTTTTTTTTTTTATTTTACTGCAGAAACAGTGATGATAATGATGACTGCTGAAGTTCTTAGTTAAAATTCCAATCAGAGACAATCGCCTAAAATATTTACTAATAATCAAATAGCTTGTGTAAGAGGATCAATAGATACTTGTTTTCATTAAAACTTAAATAAATATCATAACTTTATCAGAGGGACAACACAACTACATCTATTACTATCTCTGCACTTACAGCATCGTTTACTATCTCCCAGTTTTCTTCTCCGTGCAATAAATCAGTTCACCTCCACGCAAATGGAGACATTAATCTTTTCTCAACCGACTCACGAATGTTCTTTATATAGCGTTGTATCATTCCTCTTAGACTTCAGTTTATATTTAAACTATTTAATCATCGTCGTAGGGGTGAAAGGGGTCTCGCACATTAACTTACGGGACCTAAACCAACCTCACCAGCTCGTGGTGCAGCCTGCTAATCAACGAACGAGGCTCTGGCTCCCACCAAGCATTGGGCTAGCGTGGTGAGAAACAGCCTGTATCCCTCTATATGAATCCGTATAAACGACGGCTCCTAGTGCCCGGCGATACCAGCAGCAAGAGCTGATCGATGTTGGGATCTTTTGTGGGTGGCCTATGTCCAGCAATGGACATCAATCGGATGATGATGATGATAATGATGAATCATCGTCGTTCGTCGTTTCTGCTTATTAACTCACTGGTGGTAGATTTCTGTTGTCGGAGACCATTTAAGTACTACCGCAGCTCTTATTTCTGCTGCCAAACAGCAGTGTGTAAACATTAACGTGTTCGGGTTTAAAGGATGTTGTAGCTAGTGTAATTACTGAGGTAACGAGACAACAACTTACATCTTAGGCGACACGAACGAGCAGAATATATCATCTGAATTAGCGGTACGTTGTGATGAGCAGGCGTATCACTTATCTTCAGCTGAACATCCCGCTCATCTCTTCGCTTAATTAAATATAAATAAATATCATCATTAAAACGTTTTATTCTCATTTATTTTTTATTAAATAATAATGGATATAAAAGCGTCGCTTGTTATTACAGGTTGAAGTGCTTTAAATCTCTTCAACGTTGAAACGTCAAATTTGCCGCCATTTTAAATGTTCAATTATCGTTTCGGTGTGTAATATTTGTATTTGAATTGTAATTAATGAATTATAAACATTGTTTATATGATATGAATTATTATTCATATCATATAAACTTTAAGTATATAAAGCTTTTGTAGACTATGGTAATATACACCGCTGGCTTTTACTGGTGATCTCTTCTGCCGGAGACTAGGTACCATTGCAGCTCCTATTTCTGTAGCCGAACAGTAGTGTATAAACATTATAGCGTTCTGGTTTGAAGGATGATGTAGCTAGTGAAGGTACTGAGGTAAGAAGACTTAAGCTCTCAAGGCAACCAGTACTAATGTACAATGTATACAAACTTAATTAATTCCGATAGTTTTATGGATAAGTACTATCGTGTTGAATATTCAGCTCCTCTCATCGCTATTACTAAGAAAAAAAATATGATTTCTATCATATATTCACTTTACACAATTTTTTCTTTATTTTTTTGTTCATGTAACGAAGTGGGAACGTTTTTAATTTCGCGGAATAAGAGGGTTGGAAAAGGATGATCATGCTCGTTACTGCAATAAGGTGATCAGTGAGTCCTAATTAGTATAATTACTAGGTTTCATAATTAGACTCTTAGTCTTTCAATTGTCGCCGATCAAGCAACAAAACATATGACTTCATAAATTTATGATTTTTATTTGCTAACAAATGTTTATATCAAAATAATTCAAATTATAGTAAACTTCATATTCTTTGGGTGGTAAATTAAAATTTAAGTGATTTAACACCGGATAAAAAGTCTCTGTTTAAGTTTTATAACGATAACTTAATTAAATGCGATACTTAAATACAATTGCCGGTTAATTAAAATACTAAAACGTAATCAGTTATGATTTTTTCGTCGTTTGTTTGAATGTATTACTAAAAGCTTTAGTTAAACATTGTTCAAAGTGAAAACAGAAATTGTCCACTTAATAGTCCCACTGTTGGGCATTACAAGCTTTCTCTAATAGAGTTATGGCCGATGATCTGCCATTGATCAAATGCAGATTGGTGGATATCGGGTTGATACGGTTGTTCAATTACCGAATCGGATGAGACGAGCCAAAGTTCACCTGATGGTAAGTGATACGCCTGTCGTATAACACCGACTCTAACAACGTGGGATTAGTTTGTACGGTTATACATAGCACCACATTGTGCTCGGAGCTATGAGACATGAGGTAGTCTTGTTACTCTAGTAATTTCTCTAGCTACAACGACCCTTAAACCGGATCACATTAATGTCTGCACAGTACTGTGTCCGCTGCAATAGGCGCTGCGGTGGTACCTACCTAGACGGTCTCCGGGAACAGAGACCTACCACCCGTAATAGCTAAGGTCCTTCAAAGCGGATCACATTAATGTCTACACAGTACTGTGTCCGCTGTAATAGGCGCTGCGGTGATACCTACCTAGATGGTCTCCGGGAACAGAGACCTACCACCAGTAATAGCTAAGGTCCTTCAAACCGGATCACATTAATGTCTACACAGTACTGTGTCCGCTGTAATAGGCGCTGCGGTGGTACCTACCTAGACGGTCTCCGGGAACAGAGACCTACCACCAGTAATAGCTAAGGTCCTTCAAACCGGATCACATTAATGTCTACACAGTACTGTGTCCGCTGCAATAGGCGCTGCGGTGATACCTACCTAGACGGTCTCCGGGAACAGAGACCTACCACCAGTGATAGCTAAGCTCCTTCAAACCGGATGACATTAATGTCTGCACAGTACTGTGTGTACGATGCAACAGGCGCTGCGGTGGTACCTACCTAGATGGTCTTCGGCAACAGAGACCTACCACCAGTAATAGCTAAGGTCCTTCAAACCGGATGACATTAATGTCTGCACAGTACTGTGTGTACGATGCAACAGGCGCTGCGGTGGTACCTACCTAGATGGTCTTCGGCAACAGAGACCTACCACCAGTAATAGCTAAGGTCCTTCAAAGCGGATCACATTAATGTCTGCACAGTACTGTGTGTCCGCTGCAATAGGCGCTGCGGTGATACCTACCTAGATGGTCTTCGGCAACAGAGACCTACCACCAGTAATAGCTAAGGTCCTTCAAAGCGGATCACATTAATGTCTACACAGTACTGTGTCCGCTGTAATAGGCGCTGCGGTGATACCTACCTAGATGGTCTCCGGGAACAGAGACCTACCACCAGTAATAGCTAAGGTCCTTCAAACCGGATCACATTAATGTCTACACAGTACTGTGTCCGCTGTAATAGGCGCTGCGGTGGTACCTACCTAGACGGTCTCCGGGAACAGAGACCTACCACCAGTAATAGCTAAGGTCCTTCAAACCGGATCACATTAATGTCTACACAGTACTGTGTCCGCTGTAATAGGCGCTGCGGTGATACCTACCTAGATGGTCTTCGGCAACAGAGACCTACCACCAGTAATAGCTAAGGTCCTTCAAAGCGGATCACATTAATGTCTACACAGTACTGTGTCCGCTGTAATAGGCGCTGCGGTGATACCTACCTAGATGGTCTCCGGGAACAGAGACCTACCACCAGTAATAGCTAAGGTCCTTCAAACCGGATCACATTAATGTCTACACAGTACTGTGTCCGCTGTAATAGGCGCTGCGGTGGTACCTACCTAGACGGTCTCCGGGAACAGAGACCTACCACCAGTAATAGCTAAGGTCCTTCAAACCGGATCACATTAATGTCTACACAGTACTGTGTCCGCTGCAATAGGCGCTGCGGTGATACCTACCTAGACGGTCTCCGGGAACAGAGACCTACCACCAGTGATAGCTAAGCTCCTTCAAACCGGATGACATTAATGTCTGCACAGTACTGTGTGTACGATGCAACAGGCGCTGCGGTGGTACCTACCTAGATGGTCTTCGGCAACAGAGACCTACCACCAGTAATAGCTAAGGTCCTTCAAACCGGATGACATTAATGTCTGCACAGTACTGTGTGTACGATGCAACAGGCGCTGCGGTGGTACCTACCTAGATGGTCTTCGGCAACAGAGACCTACCACCAGTGATAGCTAAGCTCCTTCAAACCGGATGACATTAATGTCTGCACAGTACTGTGTGTACGATGCAACAGGCGCTGCGGTGGTACCTACCTAGATGGTCTTCGGCAACAGAGACCTACCACCAGTAATAGCTAAGGTCCTTCAAAGCGGATCACATTAATGTCTGCACAGTACTGTGTGTCCGATGCAACAGGCGCTGCGGTGGTACCTACCTAGATGGTCTTCGGCAACAGAGACCTACCACCAGTAATAGCTAAGGTCCTTCAAACCGGATCACATTAATGTCTACACAGTACTGTGTCCGCTGCAATAGGCGCTGCGGTGGTACCTACCTAGACGGTCTCCGGCAACAGAGACCTACCACCAGTGATAGCTAAGGTCTTTCAAACCGGATCACATTAATGTCTCCACAGTACTGTGTCCGCTGCAATAGGCGCTGCGGTGGTACCTATTTAGACGGTCTCCGGGAACAGAGACCTACCACCAGTGATAGCTAAGGTCCTTCAAACCGGATCACATTAATGTCTACACAGTACTGTGTCCGCTGCAATAGGCGCTGCGGTGGTACCTACCTAGATGGTCTCCGGGAACAGAGACCTACCACCAGTGATAGCTAAGGTCCTTCAAACCGGATCACATTAATGTCTACACAGTACTGTGTCCGCTGCAATAGGCGCTGCGGTGGTACCTACCTAGACGGTCTCCGGGAACAGAGACCTACAACCAGTGAAGACTTTTGTGGAACATGTCGGTTTACTCATGATGTATAACCGGAAGCTCAAAGTCACCGTTCAGACTAAAGATTAAGTAAAAAAGGTGTACAAAAATGTACATATTCCTGTGTCAGGTTCGAAGGAACTCCGCTGAAAGCTGAAAAGGGGAGAGTTATCAATTTGCAAGGTATTTCGACTCCGGGCGCCTCCGCTGGAAGCCGGGCGCGAGGTGGCGCCGCCATTTGAATAATTTACAAGCGAGATAAACGTTTTTCAATAAAACGCTAAGCGAGAGGTAGCGGAGGTGAGACTTATTGATATTTTCACATACGAGTACGACATCATGCGTGCTGAAGACTTCGACGTGATACTTCTTTTGTTGGTTGAAACAACACGCATAGAACAATCACCTGTGGAAGAAATGCTTAACAAATTGATAACTTAAATTATATTCAGATTTACTTAATAACAGTTCGATAAAGCTACTTCTATTTACTGTTTACTAGTAAATCTGTAGTGTCAGCGAACGTGTAGGTACCACCTCTGCTCCTATTTCAGCCGCCAGACAGTGGTGTTCAAACATTGCTGTATTCCGGTTGGAAGGACAGTTTAACTGGTGTATTTACTGGAGTAATGGCACTTTATGGTTCAAAGCACACAACAAAGATCACAATTTACTGCAGTGTATATCATCCTATCTAGTGTGACATTGTTACGGGCCTGTGTTACATTGTGTATATCAAGTAAATCATAAGATATAAAATTAATGTTTATAATAAGTATATTATATATGCTCTTGTGATATGAGGGTTGTAAGGGTTGCCGCACACCAACTCACGGAACCCGAGCCAACCTCATTTGTTTGTGGTGCACCCTGCTAATCAACAAACGAGGCTCTTGTTCTCCCGCATCGGGCCAGCGTGTTGAGAAATCACCCAAATCCCCCCATATGAACCCCTATAGATGACGAGCCCTTATGCACGGCGATGCTAGGGGTCATGCTAACTGTAGCGCAGGACCGATCGATATGGAAATTTTTGGGGGAGACCTATGTCCAGCAGTGGACGTCTATCAGCTGATGATAATGATCACATGACTGGTGATGTAAACATCCTAACCAGAGGTTAATTGCGGTTCAATGCTTTTGATGTCGTTACTACATTAAAAGACAATGCGCGTCGGCAAAAGCCGGTCCCGGCGATAAAATCAGTTCCGAAAGTCTTGGAACCGAGTTAGTGGATTAACAAACTTTGCATGTTACAACTGGGAATTGAAAACGCCCCAGTTAAGTTCCGAACCGCCACCGCTCCGATGTGTGTTCAGCTTAATTAAGTTCACTACACCTTACGTAGTCACATTGTGTAATGGCGATGTGCTTGATAAAAGCAATGTGACTAATTGACTCGCAGATTATAACCACACTAGTAAACGGTCGCATTTCAACGTACATTCATTTGATTTCTTTACGACATGAATTAAAAAAAAAATTACTAATACACTAGTAGTTACTTTGTGTATAAATTTGATGGTAAGAACATATTTAATAAGTATAAATTTAAAGGATTTTATAGCGTTTATTATAATTTAAGTAAAGTAAACTCATAGGCGGGATTAGAGGAATAATTCAAAGTAGATTGCAGTTGGTGTTAATTATTGCGTCAAGACATCTGTAGCCGGAATAATTAAGACAATAACTTAGCACAACCCTACGCTAATAGTTTCGTCATGTTAACAACTGAAATACCTACAGCTATCTTCTACTATAATGGAAGTGTTAGCTTACTATTACTTGGCCGCAGAATTAGACTCTCCTGTGAGACCTAATTAGTGATACCTTGTAATCGGTAATTGGGAATATTGGGGTATATACATAAATGTTTTCAAAAACTAACACTTGATTTAGATACAGCTGAAAATGGCGATGGTTAGATAGAAAATTGTTCGAATATTACTATGAGATGGTATCCAAGAGATAGAGAGCAAAGGTTGCGAGTACTCGCAACCGATGAGCATGCTTGCAGACGCTCATGAAAGTGGAGGAAGCGAGAGAGGTGTGCCAGGATCGTAGCAAGTGGAGAGAGGTGGTCTCTGCCTACCCCACTGGGACCGAGGCGTAGTACGTAGAAAGCAAAGGGATAATAGGCAGACGATATAAAGGATGCTGGTCTAGAAGGAAGTCGACGACGTAGGGAGAGAGAAATGTGAGTCTTTAGATGAAGGCTTTGTTGAAAGACAACAAACAAAATTTTAAGTCTATAAAAAAAAAATGATTTTAATAATGTTTGACGCCATAAGGTGTTAGTAAATATCTTTGCTTAAAAGTTATGTTACTATCAAGTTAGTGTTTTACACAACTTTTAATAATTAAGTTTTATTGTTTGTTGACTTTATAAATAAATTCATAAACGACTCGTGCTAAACTCGATCCTTCCCTAACAAGGCGAGGATCAAGACTATAATCCCCCACGGCTTTCAAGTGCTATCGATGACGTATATCCCCCGGATGTATTTCTTGAGATATGACAGGTACTTCGCGTTGTATTTCCTTCACCGGAAGTGTGAATAATACAAAATGAAAATACAATACCCCTTTTCGCGTTATAGCTTCGAGTAGCAGCCCTTTTGTTCCATCACGCCTTCTTTCTTCTAAGCTATGACCACGCGGAATATATACCCCACGATCAGATGGGATATAACCATTTAAAACGTCCAATTATTAAATAACATTGTTCCAAAATTCGCCGTAATATAGTTGTTTGGGTTGCCGCTTGAAATGCAAATATTGTCCATGGAACCCTAATGAATTTACCCCGGACTACGGAGCCGTTCATTGTTCCCTTGTACAAACACCACCATACATACTTCGTTGCTTTATTTACATTTAAATTGTATTATTTTTGATTGTTATACTTTAGCAACCAAAGCTTGATATAACTTAACAAAAGGACCGGCCTGGATCAGCTCGGTAGATGAAGTATATCCTGGATACAGAACCAATAACATCATATTTAAATTTTTCAGAGCCGCGGTGACGACAACGTAGATAGATTATTTTAATAGTCGACTTTCTTCCTTATTGGCGGCAAGTCTCTATTACTGGAGATCACTTTGGCAACTACCAATGCAGTTCCTTTTCCTGCTGCTAAACTGTAATGTGCAAACCTTACTGTGCGCCAGTTTGCAGGGCATTGTAGCTATTGAAACTAATAGTGTAATGACACTTGATGTCTTGTCTTATAGCGACGTGCATTATGTGACGCAGTGTATATTATCCTAACTCGCGCCACGTTGTTATAGACAGGCGTATTTCTTACCATCAGGTATACCTCCCCCTTCTCGTCGCTTGATTGAACAAGGTGATCTAAGGAGAAAAAAGTGGTACGTTCCTCCGATTGTACCAAAATGTCTCTAAGGTAAGTTTAGTGTGAAATGATTTGCAGTAACATGCTTCAGATACATCGTACTGTGTAAACATCTTAACCAGTACCTAATTATTTTTTTGCTATAGATCTGTTTAAAGTATTAGAGCTTGGTACTGTTTTTTTTAAAAAAAACACCTTAGAAAACTTAAATACTTTATTGATTTTTCCCAATTAAAATATAATACATAAAAAAAAGGCATGTCTATTCTTGTTTCTAGAAATGTCTGTTTGAGTAACCGGATACAGTACGAATTCATAATGATTACCGCTATATACCCTATAAGAAAACCGGCAAACATCCGGTTATATTGTATGTTAATCTTTTTGGGTTTAGTGTGACCCGAATTTCAGCTTCCGCAGGCCTGTAAATAAATCCTATTTGCGAGCTATGGTTCCGACTTCGGCCCTTATTATTAAACTTGAATGGTAATGTTCTATCATTGATCCTGTTTTGCTGTTTTTTTTTATACTACAAAGCGACGATACTAGCGAGAGGTTCATCTGATGGTAAGTGATAGGCCCGCCCATAACAAAGTAGCACTAGTTAGTATGTTATAGCACCACATTGCCCTAGTCGCCCTGAGACAATATGTTGTCACGTTATTTCAGTAATAACACTAGGTACAGCACTCTTCAAACCGGAACACTAATGTTTGTACACTATTATTTGTCATTGTCAAAAGGGCATGTCGCTGCGGTGGTACCTAGTTAGACGGGCATCGGTAACAGAGACTTACCCCCAGTAAAGGGCTGTTATTCTGTTCAAAATTTAACTGGATTTTTTATGCGCAGCGAATAACAGCACTTATTAGATTCATCTTAAGCTGTGTTGTATTGAGGTCAATAATTTTTTGGACTACAGCGCCATTCAAGTTTAAACACGGTAAAGTTTTCACACTAATATTTGGGGGTAAAGCCAGTGCACGTCAAACTACCTTGTCATACCTTTACCGGCAACAGAAACGTGTCGCCATTTTTAATTTACAACTTAAAAGAAAATTCTGGTCCATTTGAACTTAAAATGTTGTGCAAGCTGTAAGATGAAATCGAAACACTACTCCTTTTCAGCTTATGTAACAGTTTAACTGAAACCCCTCGAAGCACTTCAGAGGGCGAGGGTGGCGCTGCACTGTGCGCCGGCGAGCTCTCGTGAGGACTTTGCCCCATAACGACTGCCACTTACACCGTTTTCATATTTTGCTTTGTCCTGTTTTACCTTGTTGCAATTAAAGGTATACATTTTTTTTACGAGATTAAAACCAGTACTAAGACTGAAGACTGGAGATTAAAGTCTGGAGAATAAAGACTGAAGAATAAAGAGTGGAGACTAACGACTGGAGATTAAAAGCTGGCGAATAAAAATTGGAGAAAAAAGACTGGAGACTAAAGAATGGAGACTAAAGACTGGAGATTGGAGACGGCAGAATAACTCCGAAACCGACTAAAAAAAAATATTCTTATTAAGAAAATGAATATCACGAAATTTGGATTGCTTTATAAAAAGTTATGTGTGGTAGTTTAAAAGTTTATACTGGGGTATTCACGGCGCCGGTTAAATATAGTACACTAATAAAGCTATTCAGTTCATAAATGTCATTTGAAATATATACAGGGAAATTCGCTAAAGTCAGAAATGGGGGTAGTGAAGTTGAAATATTGTGGGTGGCGATGTACGAGGAGATGGCGCGGCGGCCATTACACGTTGGATGTGTCTCGCCGATACTAATGCAACAGAAATGACCTTGCATTTGTTCTGTTTGTAGCTGTCCTGTCAGCTCTTGTATTTAACTGGCTTCAGGTTACCGCTGCTGGGACTTGAGGCCTTTTAAGCAGAGCTTCAAAGTTTTTAAATTTTTTTTTTCAATTAAGCGACTCGATGAGCGGGGTGTTTGCCTGGAGTTGAGGGATACGCCTGCCCATAAAAATAAGGCGCTAGTTATGGTCATGTACACTGCACTTTAGTTGTTGCAGTGGTGCATACGCGTACCTAGACGATCTTCACTATCAGATCTTTTTTGGGTTTTACCTGGGGGAAATGCCTTCGCATACCTACCCCCATGAGGGCAAAGACAGGTTATGTCGGACTCGCATCGACTTAAACTCCCACGATGTTCCATCTCCGTTGCTTTACGGCGGGATCACGGGAACGCTTACGCACACCTTACCAACCCCGCCAGCGCCGGCTACAGCGTCCAGCTCCATCTCGGATCATGATCATCCGTCATCATCGACGTCTTTATTGACTTGTTTTCTTTTTGGCATAATGTTTTTGAGAAACTCATTCTGTAATTTGTTTGGTAATTTGTTTTATTCAAAGACTTACGATGAGTTCACAATCCAATCTATAGCAATCGTTACTATAGCAACCGCATAAATAATACAAAATGAAATAATATGTTTTTTTTATAATGATGAAAGATCTATGAAACTCAAATAAATAAATAACCTATAACCATCTACAAATGATTCCGCGTCGAAAGGTCATGTTTCCATGTCGATACGTTCACTACTTTTCAAGTGATTGGCGAACAAAGAAAACCTATTTTCATTATATATATATATATATATATATATATATATATATATATATATAACATGAGATGAAATTAGGTTTAAATATTAGCTAATTGTTATTAAATATTGGTATTGTTGCCGTAGTTACTATTTGAACTTATGTTTTTTTTTTGCTTTTTTGGCCAGGCGAGAGGACGATGACGGAGTAACAAAGAACGTCTGACCACAGCGGCGTCGCGACGGTACTCTTGTGGTGATGGAGACACGCCACAAACTGACGTTTATGTGTGGCCATTATATAAATAACCTATACATATAAACCACCCTACAAAGTAGATGTACGGGGTGATTTTTGTGCTGGCGGAGACTTTCGCAACGCGTCACGTGGAGTTCATAAAACTGTAGTGTGACGCGGCAGACTCACGACACTACACCGGAAATCCGTGTTTACTCACAGAGAGTTTTTTAAGAGTTTTAGCCATCGCTAGAAAAGGAAGCTGTAAGTTTATTTTATGTAGTTGTGTAAAGTTTTAATTTTATTTATATAGAAAAAAAAACATTAATGCTAAACTGCTTGCAGTTCATTAGAGAAATGTACTCTAAATTTTGCGGGATGTTCACCTGATGATGTTAAGTCATACACGTGCCCATAAAAAGATGGTTAAGATGATACATACTACACCAAACTGAACTCGTCGCCTTGAGTCGCCTCGTTACCCCAGTAATTACACTAGCACTCGCTAATCCTTCAAAACGGAATACAGTAATGTTTGCGGTGGTACTAGACGGTCTCCAACAACAGAGACCTCATTGTTCACTGTTCGACACAGGCCTCCCCCAAATATCCCCATTGAGAGGAATTGGGCTTTAGCTGGACTAATGGGCGTTGTTGAGTGATCAGAGCCACGTCTATTATTCAGCGGGGTGCATCGTATGCAGGTGCGGTTGACTTGAGCTCCGTAAGATGTTGGCAGGATCTCCTTACACCCTCACAGAGACCGGCCACCACTGAGTCGGTGCGGGGATCCTCGGGGGTTGTAAACTTGAAGCGCTTTATTACAATTAATCCAAAGTAATCCGATAACTTTGCTGAAACAATTAAATAGTTTTAAGAACTGTTATCGGATTGAAGTTGGTAGATTAGCAAACTTCTCATGTACTCGCTGGGTATCTGGAGACGTCGGAGTTAAGTTTCGCGAACCGTTGCCCCGTCGCTGTGTACTTTGGACCTAATTTAAGTTTACTTGCGCCGTGAATGCTTAATTAAGTTAAATGAATTTAATGCATTCGAGTCGCTGAGAAAAACAACTAAAGCCGAAGTCGCCGTGGATAATTGAACTGGTGGTAGGTATCTGTTCCGCGTTTGTGCTCCGAACGGACATCCCGTGACCTCTCCAAACGCCGAAGGTGACCACCGAGTGGCTTTTAGTGGGTAAAAATCTCCACATTACTCTCACTTCTCCTTAGAAGGCAGAGTATCCTTTCGAAGATTTTCTTCTTGAAACAAAAAAAAAAGATCTCTGTTGTCGGAGACCGTCTAGCAGTATGGGTGCTTTACTGTGTTCCAGTTTGACGTTGTAGCTAGTGAAATTACTGAGGTAACGAGATATCACTATAACGAGAACATCTTATGTCTAGCGACAAGTGTAATGTGCTGTGTTTATCACTCTAGTATCACGTCATGCTGTGTTTATCACTCTCGTATCACGTCATTATGGATGAGCATAAAAAAGTATAATTTTATTTAAGAGTATGAATTACTGTTTAATGGCGGATATCATACCAATATACTTTAATGGTAATTTTTTTTAATTTAAAAAGCTTGGTTTTAATCCCACTTGGTGTTAAAAACAACTAAAGCTGGAGTCGCTATGGATATTTAAAGTGCTGGTAGGTCTGTGTTGACTTTGTTGTATGCAAACATTACTGTGTTCCGATTTAAAGGACGTTGTAACTAGTGAATTTACTGGGCTAATTAGCGCCACGTTGTTATGGAAAGACGTGTCACTTACTATCAGGTGAGCCTCTGCTCCCGCTTGTCTCATTGTTTTGTTCAATAAAATAAATTTAATAATTTCGGACAGTCAAATGGTTTCAAGCTCTGTGTCTTTATCTAAGCTATTTGTATGTGATCTGGATCTCTATTGATTGCTGTTGATGATGATGTGATCAATCTTTATACATACTGCGTATTAGGAGATCGCTTCCAAAAACGAAGACAGACGATAGTAATAATGACACCTTTGATGATGGGGAAAAATATCGATACTGATTAAAAAAAAACATTTATTTAAAATAGTTTATTAGCATTATTTCCGCTACGAGATGTATTTGGTTTCGATCTGAATCATATTTCTTAGTGCCACAGAGCATTTAGATCGGTAAGATGTGTCATATCAAATTTAATGTGTAATACACAGTATGTGTGACAGTCAAACACTAAGGTGTAATGTACTCGTACATATTTATATATATAAATGTTTGACTGTCGCATTGTAACTATTTAACAAGACCGATTAGGATCTAGTTACTGTAAAGGAAGCAAGAATTGTATGTAAAATAGTAAATAATAGAAGTAAATAAACAATATATATTATATATACAAATATCATATAAATAGAAAGTAATGGTTGAATATAAGATATTTGAGGTATAGTTAAATTAACCCAGCTAAAGAATAAAAGAATAAATTGACGGATGTGTAACAATAGAGAACAGAATATAATAGATAGTCATAAAGGCAACTGAACATAGATTATAGTAAGTGAAAAGAAATAGAAAAAAATATATATAGAACAAATAAATAAATAACAAAAGCTTTGTATGAAGGCGTTAATTACTAAAAAAAAAAACTTTATGCACCGTATTCATCATAGCATGTGTCTCGCGACTTGTATGTGCTTAAGTTCAATCGTAACTAAAGAAACGTTGAGGGTTACGGCTTCAATTGTCTCCTTATAAAAGTAGACTCCAAGTCCAGCGGTGGGACGGACGTGGGCTTTTATATTTACGTTAAATCAACGTCGTAAAATCAAAGTTAATTTCTAATGTGCCGTCCGTTTGGTTAAGTGGTGGCGTGTTAAAGTTTCCCACGAAATAGTTTTTATATGAACCGGCCACGGTTCAGTTTATTCGTCGTAAAGGTTCAGCTTTACGATCAGACTAAGTTTAGCATATTTTATTACCGCGGAAGGCTTTTTATGAAAATGTGAATATTTTATGATCGACGTGCAATTTTTCAATGTGTTTCATTAGATTTTCGCTGTTAGTATATCTTAACATATTAAAAAAAACGTGCTAACTTAGCCTGTGTGCGATCAAATATCTATTAATTTTTGACGCGTTACAATCGTTTTTATTTCAGTAGTATAGTGAAACCTTATATTTTTATCAGGATGAAATCTTCAAAGAATATTCTGCTTCTGGGGGTTAAGACACTGTTATATATGATTTGTATACATTAAAATTTCTTCAATGGTCATCCTCAGTGTGTTCCGGAAGGATACGGGATCTATTACCGAACACACAGGTATCTCCTTGGATTGCAGCTAAGCACGTTCCAAGTAGTGTTGTAACCCTCCAAAGCACTCTTTTTTTGCTACCATAATCATGATATCTCGCAGTTGTGCTTCCCTCACTTTATGGACAATGAGGGCCTCCAATTTCAAATCCTATGTATCCGAAAACCGTTTTCATTGCTTTCTACGATAGGTTGCTTTAGTCCTAATAATTTAGAATGACTTGGTGTTCAGATTTGGGAGATGATATAGCTACAAAAACTATAGCGGCTATGAGCGTAATGTGATGCTGTGTAAACATTTTAAATATCGCTTTGTTGTTAAGCTGTATCGCTCGTCTTAACATGAATCAAGATTTCCTATCAAATATATAAAGTAATTAAAATTTTGATCCTAAAATTGCCTGACTGTTTAGAGTGGATAGGCTTCTCCATTTTACGCCTCACCGTCACTCGATACCAAGTGAAATTGATGCTTAATATTTATTGTAGTTAAAACAAGGATAAAATTATTATTTTTTAATTTGTAGAAGCAACGGGAACAGGAAGATGTTCATGTATTGGTAAGTGATGCTCTTTCCCATAAAAATTTGACTAATTGGGATGACATACATAGCACCACATTCTACTCGTCACTCGGAGACTAGATATTGTCTAATTACTGCAATAATTTTAGTGTTTACAAAGCTCTTAAAACAGGAACAGTAATTTAGCGGCAGAAATAGGAACGTCACCTAGTCGGTTTCCGGTAACAGATTTAACACCTGTAAATTATAAAGCGACAAAAAACGTATAAAAAAAATTGTAACTTAGTTACTTAGTATTTCGCATAAAGTGCCGTTTCCGCCACAATGTACGAGTCAAGCAGCTTGAAGCTATTGAAAGAGCTGCGCAGCGCGGCGAGCACTCGAGCGGTCTTTGCTCTTCAACGACGGACAAACATACATCGCGTGAGGTTTTCATTACATTAAATAACTTGTGTTAAAAATTTTAGTTCAGTTATACAAATAAAGTTAGCCAAAATGTTTACATTTAACTTAAAGTAAACATTTATCTATTATATTATTTTAGGGGTTATATTCAGTAACATCCATTTTCGAAACCTAACCTTACCTAGTCTAAACTCGGCAAAAGAAATATTTCCATCCAAATTCAAGTCTCCAGGTCTTACATCGAGGGGATATATCCAGACCACCGAGAGGGTTTTAGTGAGTAAAAATCTCACATAACCTAGACTTCTCCCCAAAAAAAAGAGGTTTAGAACTGCCACTCGATTAGTTACTTCCTACATTCCAGCTGCCGATAATAAGCGAGTATAGTCTTGACGAGTAGGATAAAATGTTACCATCTTCAAGGTTAGTTAAAATTATGACGAAATTTAGGTGAAATATTAGATCTTTTTAGATACATAATAATGTTATAATCGAAGAGAAAAGGATATAAATGTTGCCAGGCGCTATAATAAATGCGTTCAATATCGTTCTGCCGTGTAATTCGATAAGGGAACGTGTGGCAACACACACTTTCCGCGCCAGCCGTAAATTGAGCGTAATGGATGTAGGCGCATTAGCACAAAGCGGCCACTCAGCAAGCAACCTGTTACGAGTAACACTAATGATATTAACTTTACTACTACCTAAACAATACGCATTACATTATTACAATTGCGTTTTGTGCGCGTGCGCTTCTCAAATTATTCGCTAATAACCATATCTCTAATATGTTTTGTTTTATTATACGAAGCGATGAGACGAGCTGGACGTACGCTTGATGATAAGTAATCTTCTTCTTCTTAGTCGTAATCTCATGACTGAGGGACGTGACTATGGTGCGTTGCCCTGGTCACCATTTCTTTCCAGACATTTCTGTCTTGCGCCATTTGGATGGATGATTGTACGGTAGCTCCCGTAGCGTCCTGAGTTGTGCGTGTCCATCTTGTAGGAGACCGCCCTCTCGCTCTCTTTCCTTCCACATAACCAGTAATAATCAGCCTTTCCAGACTGTCTGGGTCTCGCCTGACCGTGTGTCCGAAGAACTTGAGGACTCTCTGCCTCCTACAGATTGTTGAGAGCCGTGTTGTTATATTCAACTGTTTGAGGATTGACTCGTTTGTGCGACGTTCCGTCCAGGATATTCTCAGCATTCTGCGCCAGCACCACATTTCGAACGCGTCAATCCTCGGTAAGTAATACGCCTGTCCATAACAACGTGGCGTTAATTAGGATGGTATATATTTCATCACATTGCGCTCGTCGCCTCAATACATACGATGTTAAGTCTCGCTACTCCACAGTAATAATTGCACAGTACTGTTTAACGGCTGCAATAGGCTCTGTGATGGTACCTACCGAGAGTCTCCGGCGACTGATCTACCACCAAGAGTAACCAGATATTAACGTAGTTTAATATCAGGTACATCAGATTTTTTATAATATCACACAGCGTTATACAGTTTATAGTAACAAAAGATAGTAAAGTTAATATTCACATCAGGTAATTAAAACAATCAAGCTCACTCCACGAGCCACATTCCCGTCGACAGTCAGTGAAAGACTGGCTACGTCAGAACACGAACAACCCAACACGTGGTAAAACAGTGTTGCCAACTTTCTAAAATGTTACCAACCTAAGCACACTTTACTTACCAATACATATAACTATTAACAATCGCGATGGAATTTTTTCTTAAAGTTATTTATTATTTCTTCTCCGTCGGTATCACTCTTTACAGAGTAGTCGTGGTTATCATTTCAGGTGTTGGTGGCAGGCTCTTATGTAGTGATTATGAGCGATTCTCTGTCGCTTTTATCTAGTCAGTCTATCTCATAGGCGATCTTCCGCGTGGCCTGGTATACTCACTCTTTCCCTGGACTACAAGTCGTTCATTAGTCTAGTATCTGTACATATAGTCTTCCGTCAGGCATATGTTCAATGTATTAAACAATAAATTTTGATGTTTTAATGTCGCTGACCGCAGCACAGTTACAGTTATGGTCGTAGTATATTTACTAATAGCACTAATTTTTCAAAGGAAAACACTCGGCGCTGTGTAAAAACTTCGCCGAATGGAGTAATAGAGGAGTGTTTACAGAGATCTCCAGCGGCGAGTGCGGTATTTGCAGCTCCATTGCAGGGAATGATTGCGCTGCCGCAACGGGAATTGCCCGCACTCCGAACAATGAAATTTATTTCCTCGGCTAAGCACTTGTTCGGACTTGAAATTCTCTCACACACGGGATTTTGTGCTCATTAGGGAAATTTTACTTGCTTTACGCTCCTGGAAAATTTCGGAAGTAAATCTGCATTATTTGAAAAAAAATATTTGAATATGCTGAAGGTATTCCATATGATACTTTAAGACAAAAATACGGCTACTTCTCTTCAATGGATGAGTCATCCGTGAAATACTTATATTATCATGGGCATCAACATTTACACAAAGTGGTACAGTACTGGTGGTTGCTGCAGCCAGTGGCAAGATAGGTATCGCAGCAGCTCCATCTGTCTCAAAGCGATGAGCATCTTGATGTGGCATCTCAAGCACATAGGCGCTTGGTTAAAAAGGTAGTTATTATTTGTCTTAACAAAGGTTTTGATTTGAATTAGTATCAAAGAACATTTATTTTTTTTTTTTTGGAAAGGGTATGTCTTAATTTGGCTTAATGAATACATAAAAAACCACCCTTAATGATGTGAAAATACGAATAGATTGATTTTAAATCTATGTTTTGTATTATTTTGAGTTTTAGTGGTTTTCTTTTAATTTATTGTTAATTATATTTATATTGTATAAAAAAATACTTCTCTCTGTTAAGTATTCATACTTAAAGTTTTTGTGTTACTGGAAATTTCTATTACATAGAATTTAATTTCAGCAGTATGTTTTAATAAATTATACGACGGACTATATGTAAGCTGTTCGTTATTACCTTTTTGTGCTGTAAAAACTTGAAGGTTAAAAGGTTAAAAATACTCTTTTTCGCTCGTGTCACTTCTCTTTACCTCTCTTTCCTTAATTTATACCCGCTGTGGCCTGACAATAATAAAAACTAAGCAACCCTTTCCTATAAGACCACCAATTCATACTAGGATGTTTGATGTGTACACATAGACGTTAATAACCGCCATTAATAGCTTCCATTAGTTCGTTCCACATTGTTAGAGCGGAAGTGAGCCGACGTCGGCTGAATGGAAACTTCCGGTCGATTTGGCGCCTAAGTTCTCGTCTTTTTAAAAAACCATATCGCATTCAGATTTGATTTTAACCTAAAGGATATGACTCTTGTTCTAGTTATTGATTTTGTAATGAAAAGAGTTATCTATTAGAACTTAACAAGAATTTTTTTTTAAATTTCTAAGTCATTTATAACAATACCAACTTGAAAGTATGAGTTAAAACAAATCATAATTTAGTTTTCTCATTGTTCATCATCATTATCAGCCGATAGACGTCCACTACTAAATATAGGCCGCCCCCAAAGATTTCCACCTCGAACGGGTAGAGATTTAAGTAAGGAGATGTGGGCCATTCCCTCCGCGCTGGCCCAAAGCGAGTTGGTGGGAGCTAGAACCTTCTTTGTTGATTGGCAGGGTGCACCCCGAGCAAGTGAGGTATGCCTGGATTCCGTGATTTATTGTGCGGGAATCTTTACATCCCCTCTTTGTTTATCTTATAAAAATATATTTCAACAATCTGTGGCGCTCATGTGGAAGGCTATTTGAAATATACCCTCTTCCACTATATGCTGTGTTTGAAAGAGAACCTAACTCATAGAATATATAACAGGTCCTCGAGTGGCGCTTGCGTACCGGTAGACGTAACGTTGGGAAGCCTCCCACAAGGTGGACCGACGATCTGGTGAGAATCGCGGGAACTCACTGGATGCACCGCGGGGCCGATCGACGTGGAGATCTTTAGGAGAAGTCAATGTCCAGCAGTGGACGTCTATCAACTGATCATGATCATGATGATAATGACCCTGATCATTGTTGTTGCCAATTTGTACGTACGGCAAGTACCCTTCTTTGGTGAGACCTATTTTCAGCAGTAAATGCAAGAAGATGGTTATTTTAGTATAGTGTTTGGAATAGGTTTAACGGATCGTGTAACTATAATTTTCTAATCATTAAGGGTAAGAGATCCTTAGATGATTCCACTGATCTGATTAAGAGAAACCTTTACCTGACTAGAATAACGTATTCGAGAGAATCAGGTAATAGGACGAGTTTTAACAAAATGAAAGTAATTCTGGAAGAAGACCTCCACAGAAGCGACTAATTAAAACCTTTGGTGATAATGAAGCAACCTAGAAGAGAACATCTTTAGGACAGATTATGATTTCCAGTTGAAGTCCTATCATTGTATTTATTACTTAGCTAAAGTATTGATTAGTTGCCTAACAATCTACACTAGGTTCTCTAACCATAATTAGGCAATCGTTGAGTTGGTTGATAACCACAATTGATCAAACAAATTACCACCAAATACCACAAATACCGTGGAATCCTTTTGTTCTATCCAGTAATCGTAAATATCTCGATTCTGAGATCGCACCGTCCGCTGCCATTTCGTAACCGCTTCCGGGACTCCGGCTTACTTCCGCTTTACGCACACCCTCCATTATCCGAAGCTAATGGGGCGAAATACTAACGCGGGAGCAATTACATGAGACACGTATCCACGCGGAGCGAAGTTGAAATCGTTTTTTATGTATTTTAGTGATTATTGGTTAAGACCTTGAATCAATGAACAAGGCCAACGCGCGGATTGATTGATTGTGTATCGTTACTGTCTTGCAGGTGATACGGGAGAATGATTGGATATCAATTAGTTACGTGAGCATATGGTGATGACAGGGGTGTATGAGGTCCCGCACGAAACCTCTCGGGACCCAAGTCAACCTCATCTGCTCGTGGTGCACCCTGCTAATCAATAAACTGGGCTCTGGCTCCCACTAACCCGCATTGGGACAGGGTGGTGAGAAATGGCCTGTATCCCCCATATGAACCCTACAAACTTGGCGATCTTTGGGGGAGGCTTGAGTTCAGCAGTGGACGTTTGTCGGCTGATGTCGTAGTAGTAGTATGGTGGTGAAAGCTGTAGGAACGTTCATTCATCTTTATTAGCAGACAGGCAAAAAGTTGTCTTCGCGTTGTAGTCTTCGGCTGTCAAGAATAGTATTAAAGTAAGCTTTACCTGTCGTAAAAGGCAGATGAAAGGGTTTTCGGGATCGTTGGTTTTGAAGGTGGGGGCCTTCATTGCTCGCTAAGCGAAGCTGGGGTGAACGATAAGTACGAGGGTACGAGATCTGAGGAGGGTTACAGCTCTCCCCCAGGACGTGCTGAGGCGCAATGCAAGCACCGGTGTGTTCTGTAGGAGATCCCGAGGCCTCTTGCGACCGCTAAAGGGGTTTTAGTTGGTACAAATCCTACATAATACTGCGTTTCCCCTCAGAAGTAGGGTATCTTTTGAAAATTTCCCCCTCGACAAAAAAAGGCAGAAAGTTTGATTTCAATAAAATTGTTTTTAATATTTCGATTAAAATTTTTCATCAACCTCATCATCAGCACGTTTCCGTCTACTGCTGGTAACAGTCATTTGAAATTCAGTTCTTATTAGCCTCTGCGTAAATCGTCGTTCATTTAAGAACTCGTGTATCCTGTTTGTAACCTGTTCTTCGGTTAATGGAGTCAGGCCTAGTTAACACCTTCATATTGGAAATCTGCCACCATAACCGTCTATGTGGCTACCAGTGCAGCGCCTATATCTGTCTACTCACACGTGTTTGTAGGACGTTGTAGCTAGTGAAATTACCAGGGTAATGAGATTTAATCTCTTGTCTCAGATAAGCGCAATGGGTTACTGTTTATATTTCTAACTATCGCTTTAATTACTACGGGCGCTTTAGCTAGTGTCACTTACACCCTAACCATAGACCTAACATTTTAAGGCGACGAGCAAAATATGATGGTGTGTATACCACCCTAACTAGTGCCACATTATTATCAGCAGGCGTATTACTTACCATCAGATGAACGTCTTGTTCATCTTGTCCCAATATCCTAGCGCCTTATAATTATCGCGTTGGTATTTCACTATTTCTCGATAATAATTTTAGTTCAGAGTATGAGTACGTTGCATTTGGTGGGCACGTCACTTACCATCAGGTGAACGTAAAAAATGCGTTTACTATAGGGTGGCGCAAAAGTAATCCTCCTATCAGAAAATGCTATAAATTTTGCCTTGATGTAAAAAAATTAAAAGACCAAATAAAAATAATCCACAAGAAGAATCAAAGTATACAAGGTGGCGTGGCGTATATACAAGGTATACAAGGTGGCGCAAAAATAACCTTCCTATGTTTTTTGGCTGTAATTTAAAAAAAATATGATAAACTTTGATTCTTCTTGTGGATTATTTTTATTTGGTCTTTTAATTTTTTTACGTCAAGGCAAAATTTATAGCATTTTCTGATAGGAGGATTACTTTTGCGCCACCCTATATAAAGCTACGATCAATGCATTCATAAATATTCTCATACCCTCATATACTCGTAAACTTGTGCAGTCGTGTATTGTCTATATTTGTATGAACAAGTTCCGCTCCATTTGTTACCTGGACATCGGCGAGGGAATATTCCGTTGCTGCGGTAATTTTAAAATGGAATGTTCTAGAAGGCGATTCTAGCACTAGATACCGGCCGATAGATCCTACTCTCAATAGATTACCTTACTCACTGAGCGTGCATTATTTATTGCTCGGCCCCCGCTGCATACATTGCGTCGGAATGCAGCCTCCGCGCCGCCGGCATCCTTATCTAATAATGGGTACCGAAGTAGGGTATAAATAGGGGTTTACAGTTTAGAAAATATTGCCGGAGTATAGTTATGAATCATTGGTGATGGTGGTGCTTATGGGTTTATCGTATATTTATCGTCACACTTCTACAGTAGTAGTTCGTATTTTAACTAGATCACTACCAATGCAGCATCATTTTTGTTTTTACATTTTCTTTGAATTGAGGTATAGATATACCTAGTGCTAGTTTTTAAGATACAACAGTTTTAATACAAGATGCTTCGATACTAATTACTCAGTATTGATGGTAGCTCTCTAGGTAGGCAGCACAGCAGTATCTATCGCGGAATACCACTGTTCCCATTTGAATGGGACTGTAGCTAGTAAAATTATTGCGGTAACAAAAGACTTAACAACTCGTGTTCTAAAGCGACGAACAAATGTGGTGTAGTGTAAACAACTTATCATGTGAAATACATCAGATCATCTTGTTCATCTCGTCGGTATTAAGAATTAAAAATAATCTCGTTGAGTCATATCTGGTTAAAATTATTTTGAAGTACAAGATTTTTAATATTCGATGCATCAGCAGAATTACCCAGAACTGGTGATACCCGCTGGAGACAGTATAGTGAGGAACCACCAGAGCACCATTTTCTTCTCCGAAATATTTGGGTTCCGGTTTGAAGAGCGTTGTAGCTAGCGAAATTACCTAAATAACTTCCTTAGTAACTGTTATATCTCAAATTGCCAAGCAAATTCTGATGTTGCCTATACATCTTAATCATCAATACATTATTATGGACACGTATCACTATCAGATGAATGTGATGTTCATCTCTTTGCTTTCTAGAATCAAAAAATATATAAGTCGTGGATATTAAGTGGACTGGTTCAATTAAGTTGTTATCATTGTCTAGAATTTTTAATAATGGCGGAAGTTTGAAATAATTAATCATCTTCCTTATCTTAGTTTTTGTCCCGTCTTATAACAGAGTCTGCTTTCTTATTTCTTTCACTCCACTTCCTTCTGCTCTGGATATTCTTTGAGATGATAGTTTTCATTTATCACTTTTCTGGTTATCTTAAATGTCGCTTCCTCGATATGGTCACCTGGTAAAATTCATTATTGCATTATGTAATTTATTTATTAGGTCTACAATCAATCATACACAATTACATTCACTAAAATATACAAAGAATTTAAACAGGACAATCTTAGTACATGGTTGGTGAGAAGTAGACCCAGCATTCACTAATAGTGCTCACTGTTTATGGCTAAGATAGGATAGAATACATAACAAAAGTAGATGCAGTCATAAAGCAGTAAAAGTGCAGGTTTGCAGGAGAGCAGCTCTTTACGAAATGTATACAAAATGAGTCCGCATGGATGTCGACAAACTTACTGCAGCAGTTCAATAGCTTGCTAGCCTGAAAACTGGAGAGTTGTAATCAAGCACAGTTCTCCGCAGTGGCAGCGACAGAGGAGTAATCTCACATCTAGAAATTCTAATAGATACCCTAATATTGAAGCTGGAGAGAAGTGAGTGGTCGTCAATTGCTAAACAATTTTTAACAAGAATATTAAATCGAAAATATCTCTACGACTATCTAAAGATGTTATCCTAAAGTAGTCAAGTCTATCAGTATACGAAAATCTTCTATCAGCTCTGCCGATGCTTCTAGCAAGGTGCCAGAAGTGCCAAGGTGTAATCTGTGGTCAGTATACATTGTGTAGTTCAAATCAATGTCTACCAGTTAAAAAGTCTTAGTTAAAAAATATTTTAGTTGTATGGTAAACGTTTTGGTAAAATCTCGTTTACTTTATACTTTCAGTTCAATGGTTCAGATAAAGTTTGTGGGAGACCGTTGTCTTAATATTGTAAAAGAGATTCGTCTCCCTTTCTGCTCTCAAACTGCGGAGATGCTTTGTGAATACTTGATAATTTCTCGTCGTAAAGACAGCTTTGTGGAATGGGTTGGCAATTAACATTTCGCATAACATTGTGTATATAGTTTAACTTATTTGTAGTATTTGAATTTCTACTATTTTGTGTCATTTGTGTTGTTGTGATCGTTGAATTGTTTATAATTAGGTAATGTAGTAGGTTTTTAGGTTTTTGTGATACTTTCTTCAATATGAACGACAATCTGATATTTTAAAAATCGAATGTCCTCGATTTGTTTTTCTCTAAAAAAGTCAAATCAGATTAATATGTCTATTTGCTGCTTCGCTGCCTTTTACCATTATTATTTGTTCCTTTATCATTCTTGGTAGTAATCGAAACTTTTATTTGATATTAGGGAAAACTTAAGTCAGGGTTATGTAGAGATTTATATATTCTGAAATCGCTGAGATAATCTTCTTCTTTGGAGAGTTCTCTTTAATGATATTTAATGACAGTCCATTGTCTTTGTTTCTCTACGATCATTGCTAAAATTAATGATACTACCTCAATGGTCGGAGACAAGGTAATCGACGTTGCGCCAACTATATCGACTTTTGCGATAGATAAGTAACTTGTAAACGTGTCAGTTAGTTATATTTAAGTACGCCGTGTTTATCTGTCTACTTGTAAAGAGAAAAACAAGATGTTTTACTTGAAAAGAAAGTCCGCAATTTATATATTCATTTCGTAAACTTTATAAAATAATTCAGTTACGCTACCGACGTACAAAATGACGTAGGGGCTGTTTACGGCGCGTCTGTATTAAACTTGGAAGATTACACAGCTTTCAGGCGCGCTTGTTACATACTTTGAGAATTTATTACAAACATTTCTATCGCTACGTAATATAATAAACTAAGAATTTCTATTTCACCATGAAAACATAAATACTATATATATTATAGCAATGAAATTAATTCTATTTGTATCGACAATAACCAAACAATAGATCTCAATTTAGATGATGGTAAATGAAAATAAGCACGAAGGTAATTAATAATCTTTCGCGAAATATTTATCTTAGGATCTAAAACAACAATTGTTTAGTTTCATACTTATCAAATACTTGGTGACACTCCCATGGTGTTGTTTTGGATCTTAAAACTGACAGACCCTCAATGTGAACACAGACCATGAAGTAATAATAGAAGGTCTAACGCTTTAGTGTATTTAATAGTGGATGTAACATTAACATCGTAATTTCATAGAAACAAAAATCTTTGTGGGATAACATAAATTTTTTATATATTTAAGATCATTCTTGATTACTGAAACTAAAGAAAAAACGGTTCAACTGCTTCCGGGTTTGTTTAAATCTTTAATTCCCAAAGTGGTCTAGATGGACACCCAGGTATCCACGAGAGACTCGATGGAGGTCTACGTTGGCTCTAAATTTCACATATTTTGTCGAGTTTTGAGAATATGGTACAAAAGTAGCTGCACGAGGTCCACCGGAACTAGCAAGATTTTGAAAGTAGTCTTACGAGAAAAAATGTCTGGGAACATCTGCTTTAAATGGTCACAGGGAACGCACCAGGTTTTTACTTTGTTTCCACAAATTTTGTTTTTAATTTTAAACAAAGTATATTTCTTTTGTAATCAAGGCCTGATTTTAAAATTTTATTAATTTAGTGTATACAAAAATTTATAAAATAAGTCACCTTTTGACTTATTTGTTATTGTCAGGACTAGCGCAATCAATCGACCAATCAGAATAAGAGCTTGGTTTTAGGAGGGGGTAATAAAATGGTGGGAGAAATATTGACTGGTACGGATTCGGGTTTAGTCCGCCGTGCCGATCGGACGCGTTCTATGCTGTCGACATCAGTCGACCGCCGATAGCGATAACGAGAGCTCGTGCCAAGTGAAGTGAATTTACCGGTGAAGTCAGTGCGCGAAAACTCTGCCGGAGCTTGGTTCCGGCACTTTAAGTAACCTTTAAATTCGCCTAAAAGACGTAATGATAGTTTCGAATAGGCCCTTGTCGTATTAGGCGACGGCTGGTTCCCCTACGCAAATAGGCACACATCCTCCCTGCCGTACGGCGGGGCGGCACCAATATAAGATGGCGTCCATACATATGGACGCCCTACTCGCCCAGTTCGTGAGCTTTGCACGCAAACAGAAGCCTGGGAACGCGAAAAACTCGCAGGACGGGCTCAGGGCCTTCCCCGAGTACGGCGACACTCTCGCCGCGCTGAAGGAGCACTACCCCTAACTCTCCCAGGACTGTATCCGCGACTCTTGGTTCTTGTTTTTAATCACAAAAATGACTACTAAAATCCTGAGGAGAATTAAACCTCGCTCACTAACTGTCGCGTGCTTCAACGCGGACGACATCTGCTCTCAAAAGGAAGAAATAAGCATATTTCTTAGGAACCACGACGTCGACGTTACGCTCATTCAGGAAACGTTCCTCAAACTCTTCAATCGCGACCCAAAAATCGTCAATTACCACATTATCCATCACCATAGGTTGGCCGCCCCAAAAAGCAGCAACGTCATCTTTTTTAAACGGTCCCTGCACTGCATACTGCTACAAAGTCCGCTCCTTGCTAACATAGACGTCTCGGCGTGCAAAATCTTCCTCACCGGTCATCAACCAATCGTCCTCGCATCCGTCTATCTGTGCCCCACAAAAGATGTGCGAGAAACAGACATAAGAACCGTCTTCGACCTAGGCCAGTCTGTTATCCTCGCTAGCGATCTCAACAGTAGGCATACCACCTGGGACGCCATTAAATCAAACCCTAACGGCAAAATACTATTCGAACTCTCGGGTAAGCTCAAGTTTAACATTGTAGCCCCGCAAACCTCGATGAGACTCTCGCGTATCGCATATCACAACATATCCACCCTGGATTTTGCGTTGTTCAATAACGTTACCATCCCACTGCATTCGATCGAGACCATTGATGATCTTAGATCAAATCACTGCCCGATTTTTATGAAGCTAGGCCGGCCCGCTGATAAGGTCCCTCTGACCAAAACCATCATCAACTGGCGCAGCCTCGAGATCAAACTCAAGGCCGCGAAACCCCAGAACCTAGATGGAATCCCTAGCACGATTAACTTGCTTGATACTGCAAACCGAGCGATCGACTCGTTGACCCATCACATCGCCACAACCGTCGAGAAATCGTCGAGGACAGTACTCGAATCGAACTACCTTCTGGGGTCCCTCCCGGCGGACCTTCGACATCTGATCAGAGCCAAGAATGCCACATTGCGACTTTACTCTCGATATAGATACGAAAAAAACAGGATAAAACTACGCCGCCTTCAAAGGCAAGTAAAACAGCGCATATCCGAACTTAAATTCGACAGATGGGACAACCTGCTTTGCGACTTGGAGCGTTCGAACGCCACTTTTTGAGAGAGAACACGGCTCATATGCCTATCGTTGTATTGAGCAATGGTTCCTCCTTAGAATTGGAAGATGCCGAAAAAGCCGATTGTCTTGTTGACAGCGTAGAGAGCCAGTGTATTCCCGCAACCAAACCAGTGGACCCCAGTCACCTGAAATTGGTCGAGGACGAGATGCGCCATAGAGCAACCCTCCCATCAGAAGGTCCCCTCCCTAAAACCGGTCTCCCCCGGTGAGGTCGTTGATATCATTAAGAGGCTGAAAGCCAAATTAGCCCCGGGGATCCGACGACATTCTCAATAGAGTGGTGTAAAGTGTCCCGCCCCCGATCATCGGCCTACTAGTGGCCATCTTTAACGCCTCGCTAGGCGACTGTTCCTTCCCAGACGCCTGTAAAGAGGCCGTAATGATAAGTATTCCGAAGCTAGGAAAGTCGAGGAACCTACCCAACGGCTATCGCTCTATCAGCCTACTGAATACCTTGGGCAAAGTCTACGAGCGCATCATCCTTGAGAGTCTGCGCCATTTCACTGCAGAGAACAACCTCCTCCCCGACGAAAAATTTGGGTTCAGAAGTAGCAAATCTTGCGTCTAATAAGTCCATACGCTGATCGAACATATTTTGATCGGCTTCGCGCACAAGCGGCTTATCGACACCCGTGCCGTCCTATTCGACGTCGCGAAGTCGCTCGACAGTCTGGCACAAAGATTTGATATACAAGCTTTACACTCGTCATCTCACCCCAACTCTTTGTTGGCCAAAGCGGCCAACTACAAGCCGCATCCGAATCCCAAGACCAATAAGCGCAGACCACGGCATTCATTAATTACGTCATCCCCAGGGGTCCCGCACACCACACTCGATCCAACAATCACCAACAACACACACACCACACACACTTCGGACACTACCAACACACTCCGAATTTCGACATCACACCGCCCTCGCTTCAGAACGCGGCGCCACAGGTACTCGCACACCGCGTACACTAAGTACACCCGCGAACAGGTGTGGTCCTCACCGCCCACAGATTTCGATACAGGCGAATGTGGTCGGGGCACGGGTCCACCCTCGATGACCGAATAGATTCGCCAGAAAAACCAAAAATTCAGACACATAATGTGACAATCCGCCATCGGGTAACTACACTCCACGTAGTACACTTTTTAGAAACAGGCCGTGGATCCGGGTCCACGAGTCCAGTTGTAAGCCCAAGATGTAACCGCTGCAAGCCGAGGTGTAAGAGTCGCTTTGGCTTGCAGCGCTTACATCTTCACGAATCTAGTGACTGCTAAGATGATCGACCCATTCCCGCCAGTCTGTTGGCGGCGATTGAAGTGGTAGGTAGGTATAAAAAATGTTTTTTTTGTGAAACAAATGAATGTTATTTGCTACAATAATTATAAAATGTGAGTACTACCCAACGATTCCTCTATTTCAAGTTATTAATCTATGTCAGATACGCACTCGTGTAATCCAGAGGTCGAAGGAATATTAAGATTTGTTCCAACACTGCTCTATTTAAATTAAAACATGAGGAAGTTAAAAAAAATAAAATTTGGCTATACTACATTTTGGCAGAAAATAACATCTACTTTGGTTACGGTACTTTGGTATTACTTTCATAATTAATTACATTTTTATATATATACATATATGTATATATATATGTAGACTGGTTAAAAAGTTCTTTATTCTTCTTCCAGCATGACTTTGTAAATCATTTCCAAACTAGCTACATTCCTTGATATTATCTTTCGATATTTTCCTCTGTCTCTCTATCTCATACATATGTAATAGGGTTTCGTTCGTTCGCCAATCACGCGATAACTAGTGAACGTATCGACACGGGAACATGAGCATTGGACGCGGAATGATTTGTAGATGTTTACAGGCTCTTTATATTCTTTGAATTTCGAATTAGATGCTACATCGTTTTATTTCTAATTAATTTTCATAAACATTTTTATTTCGTACTATTTATGCGGTTGCTATAGTAACAGTTACGGAAGTCATTTGCGGCTACGTTTACTAATTTTATGTTACGGTCAGCAAAACAGGCGGGGAAAAGGTAATTGTATATGTCTTACAAAAAATCCTTTGCCAGTGAAGTGATTAATTTATTCAACAATAAATAATTTTATTCAAATGTTAGTTAAGTTATTATATGTAAAAGATATGCGATAACTTTGCAAATATCTAATAATTCTGACATGGATTACACATGAATCCTTATAAGCTATTGTGGATTAATTTACCCTGGATTTTCATAACATGTTCCTGAAGAATTTCGAGAGTTGTTTCTTATATTATACAGGTAATTTAATAATTTAATTACGGGAAAGGGTAGTCTCGTGGAATTAATTTACAATCGCGCCTCATTAAAATCTAATTGCAAGTTACGCGAAGAAAGGCTTGCTTGGTTTTTTTTTTTAATTCCGTCCCGAGCAAAATAAATGAGGTGAGTAATTCGTTTTGCATTTTAATGTTAATGTTGCTCTCAGTTACACGGGTTTACTTTCGCGTCGGGTCCGTTCATGACTATTTTATGTCGGACGACTCTATCATCATTTTCATTTAAAGTTATTACGTTCATTATTCAACCCTAACTCTTTTATTATATGTTACTAATAATGGATCCGTTTTTAGACTTCTAGATTCCTTGGTTGGTGCTCCTATGTTTAAGGGCTCATCATCGTTACGAATGTACTAGGAAAGCGGCCGTCGGTGGAGAGTGGCGATGTGTAGTGAAGATTGCCACCAACACCTCAAATGATGCCGACGACTACTCTGCCAAGAGTGATACCGACGAAGAAAAAGATTCTTTGATCTCATTTTTTGGAGACTAAAGATCGGCCACTATAATGCATTCTGCCAGAAAACTTGTAAAACTCTTAGTAATATTTTTTAAGGTAACTATAATAATAAAATTACTATAGTAGACAACACGTTAAAAGTCTAGACGCCTAATGCATTATTGTGGTATGTAAATATCCTAACTTGTATATTTTTATTTCAGGTAGTAGTATACCTGTGCTTCATTATAGAAAATAATTTATGCAATGATGCAGTGGTCGTTTTTTTTCTATTCTTATATGACGAGATGAGCAAGACGTTTAAATGATGATAAGAAATATGTCTGCCCATGACAACGTGGCGCTATTTAGGATGACATACACTACAACACATTGTGTTCATCGCCTTGGCATATGAGGTATTCAATATTGTTACCTGTGTAATTTCACTAGATACAGCGCCTTTTAAACCGGAACACTGATTTGTTTATTCACTGTTGTTTGTCCGCTGCAATAAGTATAATAGTACAATAATAGTACCTACCTAGGCGGTTTCCGGCAACAGAGACCTACCACTAGTAAAGTATTGTTGGATTACAAGTGCTACGGTGGTAGTACACCGAATATGATTACGAGATCTGTAGATTCAATTGCCATTGATCTTGAGCTTTTGATAAAGGATACACGTCATAAAGAAACCGACATATTCCTAGGTGTGCGACATAGTTAACTAGATTTAGTTAGCTTGGGAGATTGTGACATTGCATTAACTCTTTCTCAAGGAAGGATTCGAGCTCCAACAATGGGGACATAAAATAACACAGTTTTAAAACATTTAAAGATAACGTTGACAGTCGGGAATACATTTTACAACTTTTAAGGCCATTACCGTCGATGCAGAAAGCTATGTGCTTTGTTTATTGCGTACGTAACGTAACGTCGACTAAAATATTTTTATGTTACAAAACGTAAAATGTCGCACGATAAATGTAACCAGTATTCATATAAAATATTGTTACGCGCTGGTTTATATTTTGTCGAATGAAACGATATAATGAGATGAAAACGTTTATTATTCCGAACAACAAAAGTATAAAGAAAATGAGCTGTACACAAGTTCAAAATCTTCAGTCAAGCTGTATATCGTTCGAATCGCCTGTATCGGAAATGAATATATATTTATCATCCATGTATGTATTATTATATAATGTGTATAACAATACATACATGGACGTCCGCTACCATTCTAGAAATTTCCAGAGAACTCTATTTTCTCATGCAATCAATTATTAGGGACGACTCATTCGCCGTCGGAAACGTGACTCATGGCGCGTCGCGCTCTTTATTTTTCTTTAATATTTTAATAATACACTCAATAGCAATAATTTTTGTAACAATAAATTGTATACTGTATTGTATTATAAGTAGATACCACCGCAATCAATACATATATCGCCGAACAGTAATGTGCTAACATTACTGTGTTCCGGTTCGAAAAGCGCTGTAGCTAAATTGCTGGATTAACAAGACTTAACACATGTCCTAAGGCGACGAGCGCATCGTAGTATCGTGTATATCATCCTAATTAGCGCCACGTTGTTATGGGCAGGCGTATCATTTACTATCAGGTGAACGGCCCACTCGTCTTGTCGCTTCAATTAATAAAAAAAGGAGACGGGAAGAATGTGAATCAGGTTGCAAGAGATACCTTAATACATTTACGTAGATTTCAATGGGATACTATTATTATTAACATGTTTACACAGTAACAATTTTATACATATAATCAATCCTAACCGTTGATCGTTGTTAGTAATGCAACAATGTACAAATTCAATTGTTACAATAATTTAACGAAACAGTTTCTACTCAAGAAGAAACTTGTTTGAAAATTATCAAACCGTATAAATGAAAACTGCCGGACGTCGGGGCCGCCCATAATCGAGTTAAGTTTCCTTACAACTTTTAACTTTTCTCCGCTTAATTTCTGTAATTCAATAATATTGTCTAGTTAGTCAAGGCGAGAAGCCGCGCGGAAAGTTTTTCTTACCGAGTTAGGTTTATACTTAATTGAAGAATAGAAAATAATTCATCCCGGCTGAGTCCCGACACCGCACCGAAATACTAAAACAGTTATATATACAAACAAGTATTTTATCGAGTAATTAATATACTACCTAGTATTTATAGTATTACAAAATATTAGAATATATATTTTATTTGTCTATGAACAGTTTCTCTATGCCAAACATTTATGACAATGACATTTGCCGCCATGTTTTTTTTCGTATTTTTACGTGTGGAAATGTGGTGCTATGTAAATATCTTCATTAGCATTATATTAGAATATCTTTTTCGATTCTACTGTTGTTGAATAAAAAAATATTAAGTATATTTTGAATTATATATGAATCTAAACAGAGAATTAATCTGTGTAAAGATTCTTGGGAAGGCGTTTGTCTAGCAGTGAGTACTCTCTAACTTATGATAAAAACTGTGTTAATATATTTCTTTATATAGAATTTGAAGTGTTTGAGTTTATGTATGAGATAAAAACTGTTATAATAACAATAGAAAATCTTTATTAAAATATATCAAGCTATATAACATGGTAGTTGCGTACAGATAACATAAAGTAGGAAGTTAACACAAACAAAATGGTTATAAAATAGACTGCATCACGTTTTATACAAACAGACATAATAACCTCATGATATATGATGTTTTTGCAAAGCGTGCTCCGGAATTGAGTTCAGCCATTTTATATCAAATAACTATTTGTCGACTTTCATTGTTACCTATTGTCTCTGTGTATGTCTGTCTATGTATTACTGTTGTTACCCGATGGTGAGTGATACGCATATCCATAGCAGCGTGTCGCTGTTTAGGATGGTCGAGTCTCATTACCCCGGTAATTTTACTAACTACAATTCCATTCAAACCGGTACATGGTAATGTTTGCACACTTGGCGGCAGAATTAGGACCTGCGGTGGCACCTACCTAGATGGTTTCCGGCACCTAAATCAAAGATAAATTACAACTGTTTTAGTTGCTTCTTCTTCCTCTCTCTATCAAACTTAAACTTTCTTTAGTCTTTTGTTCATCGATCTTTATTTATCAGAGAAGCGACGAGACGAGCGGTGAGTATATACAGCACCAGATTGCGCTCGTCGATGCTGTGTCGCCTAGAGATACAAGATGTTAGGTTTGGGGTTAGGGTGTAAGTTAAACTAGCTACAGCGCCCTTCGAACCGCTAAATAGTAATGTTTGCACATTACTGATTGGCGGTTGAAATAGGCTTTGCGGTGGTACCTACCTAGACGGTATCCGGCAATAGAGACCTACCAGCAGTGAACAATAACTGTGCTTGTTCGACCGAGATGCGATATGGATGTACCGGTTTCATCAGGATACTCTACATCTAGGAGTATATTTTAAAATTTTCATACATTTTTTTCTTTTGTTTGCGAACGGTTGATAGTAGTACCACTGAATGAAGTTCGGAGAGAAAACTTGAAAGAATAAAAAATAGGTGCAGGAAATGTTTCATCGTGATGAAAGGAGTATGCAAACAATGCATCACGCTTTCTCGTTCTGATTTCAATAAATCTTGTAGTATATCTATGCTAAAAAAAAACTTTTATCTTTGGTGATTAGACAGAGTAGGAAATTTAGTAAAGTGTAAAATTGATAGGTCAGCCCATGACAATTATGTGCTAGTTGGGATGTTTACACAGCACATAGTTATAAGTCAGTATAGTTTAATAGCCGCCTACAAGATCCCCTGGCCCCCTACCAGGTGTTCCGACGATCTGGTAAAGGTTACAGGAAGCAGCTGGATGCGAGCAGCGCAGGATCATGGACGTCTATCGGCTGATAATGATGTAGTTTAATGCGCTCTCTCAAAGCGAGGAGCGCAATGTGGTGGTGTGTGCATCCTAACTAGCCCCACATTGTTATGGACAGGAGTTTCACTTATCATCAGGTGAACATCCTACTCGTATCGCCGCTTCGTAGAATAAAAAAAAATGCACACTTTTAAATAATCATCACTATCACTTGGAGGCAAGTGCCTTTTAGTAGTCGAACAATAAACAATAGGCGCGGCCACCAATAAAACGTTATATGTTAGAATACGGTAGCCACCCGTAAAAGTGAGTGCCGCAATCCGTGTTGCAACATTGTAACGAATTCAATTCCGAAATTGAGGCTGCGGGTCTGACTCGTTTCGCTTCAATATTGCAAATACGTTCAGATCGACTCGTCCGACGCCGAGCCCGAGCCCGAGCCCGAGCCCGAGCCGGCGACTAACTGAACAAGTTTATTTTAGATTTAGGCGGTTTTATGAAAGTCTATCAATACCATATTATAGTCTACTATAATGTACTACAGTATAATATATTGTAGTCATAATATCATTATCGTCATCATCAGACGTCCACTACTGGACGTAAGCCTCCCCCGAAGATCCCAACATCGATCGGTCCCGCGTTTCTCGCATCCAGTGCGTTCCCGTGATTCTCACCAGATCATAGATCCACCTTGTGGGAGGTTTCCCAACACTATGTTTACCGGTACGCGGAAGCTAATCGAGGATCTTACTGCCCCATTAGCCGTCGGTCCTTCCCGCAATGTGCCCTGCCCATTGCTCAAGTCTACGAATCTATTGGTCTATGTCAGTGACCTCAGTTCTTCTGCGGATCTCCACATTTCTGATTCGATCGCGCTGATAAACTTCGAGCACAGCCCTCTCCATTGCCCTTTGGGTCCTTTGAATTGTGGTGCGGGACTCCTTACAACCCAGGTGCAGTATATATCTATCCTAATTAGCGGGGGTATAACTTACCATCCGGTGAACATTTCGCTCCCCTTATTAAAGCTAGTTTTAATAAAAAAAAACATATAGGAATTAGATTTTCCTTGAAGGATCATTAAGCTAAATAGACAAGTATATAGTTAACTTAGCAAGAGTTAGACTAAGATAGTTAACTTTTGATAATGGAATAGTTCTGATAAAGTTTTATATTTCATGACATTTCAAAACCAATCTCTGCCAGATGTATTTCCTGTGCCAAACGTATCCCAACTACAATATACCGTGCCTGGCATATTGCACTTGATATTAGATTTTGGAATAATTTTTTTTTAATCTAAAAACTAGACATCTTGTATTAGAAAGACAGATCTGATATAAAATGTGGTAATACTAATAAAGTATACGAGAATAGTAAAAAGTAAACATATTTCTATATAGATTAGGTTAGGTTGTTGTGTACAGGGACATATCTTGGAATTGATCATTAACTGTTGCTGTGTATATATCTGAACGTAGTCATGTTTTAGGTTACGTATCGAATGCCTTTTTTCCATTACATAAGTGAAAGTTTCGTTTCGCGTTTAATAATGGACATAATAGTATAGCCGTTTTTTTTTGTTTTGAGAGAAATCTTCGAAAGATACTCTGCTTCTGGGGAAAAGTCAGGGTTATGAGATTTTTACTCACTAAAACCCCTTCGGTGGTCTACATCATTGCATTCGGAGAGGCTCTGGGATCTCTTATAAAACCCACCGGTGCTCTTATACACTTTGTGTTAACGTCCCTGAGGAGAAACCTAACCCTCCTAGGCACCATCGTCGAGCCTTACGCTGTCCCACGCAGGTTCGCTTGTTGAGCAATAAGGGCCCCACCCTCAAGGTACGCGAATCTTCTAGACCCTTTTAGTCGCCTTCTATGAGAGGGGGCAGGGCTTACCTTAGTTCTGTCTTATTCTTACCAGTCCAAGACTACAGAGCTGGTAATGGTATAGCCTACCGACGTCAATTTTACCTTCGAGGCATGTTGTGGGTTAAGTTAATAAAATAGAGCCTTATTTCCAGCTCTGTCCGTTTATTTACATCATAGGTTACGTGTTTATTTACCATCAGGTGGTATCTTAAGCTGGTTATTGAAAACTGTAGCTGAAATTATAAGATCAGATCTTGTTAGTAGTAGGTCTCATTTGCCGCACACATCATGATTAAGACGGCCGTCATCGCTTACTTCTAGAGTTAAATCTTAGTATAGACACATTATCCGATTCGAAGGATCCTTTACCTTATGAAATTACTGAGGTGAAAAGACTTCAGGCCACGTTTACAGTATGGTGTATGGTGTTTAACTAGCCACATAGTTATTAGCGTATTACTTAACATCACATGAATATTTTATAAGTCTCGTCGCTTTGTGGGGAAAAAAAAATTGAAAGCCATGAATGTTTCAAAATGGAGTTGGAGGTACGATTGAAAAAAAAAAACTGTTTCTATATTCAGCTACTATTTTCAACTGATGGTATTCAAATCTTGAAACAATTTCTTCCGCTGTTTACCAGGAAGTTATTTTTAGAAAATATTTCCTCTCTAAGATCAAATTTGGTTTTGGTCTTTGAGTGAAAATATTTTGCTTGGTCACAGATGGACCGACGACATCATCAGATCGGTCGGAAGTTGGTGGATGCGAGAAGCTATATAGTTAGCAGTTGATTTAGTAAATATTTAGGTCCTTACATATGAACTTGGTATTTTGTACGGGAGGGATCCATTCACTCAATTCATGAGGTACCCATCGTTCAAGTTTTTTTTTATTTTCCCGATTTGCTTCAAATGGAATTATACAGTTTCGTCACTTACCCCGAAGCCTGCAGCTATCTCTGAAGTGCTTTGTGATGGATCCACTTCCACAATAGCCTTTAATTCTTAATTTTCCACCTTGGTCTCCGGCCGTCCACGAGGTTGGTTCTGAAGATCGGAATTTCCAGAACGAAACCATTGAAACCAAAAACATACCGTATTTTCTTTTGCGACACCAGCGCCGTACACGTCATTAATCCTTCAAGCTGTTCCTGCAGCACTGGTACTGGTGCCCCGGTAGAACTGGTACTCGTAAATATACCGATATTTCATGTTCTCCATTGTGCGGTAATAACCGACGCCTAACAAACAAATAATAAGGAAAAAACAAATGAATGACTGTTTTCAAAACTCAAATGTACCCGCTAAATGAATTTACAAATTTGAATTTGGAATACTTAACCAAAGAGCAGATATTTCAGATCAAAGTGGTCAGTACGACAAAACGCTAATTTCATATGTAAGGACATAATATATAACATACATACAGACATAACAAAATCTACTTAATGAGGCTGAAAAAAAAACTGTGGCGGACGCTGATTTCTCCTGAAAAAGGTTTCAAAATGATCGCCTTCAGTAAACCTATCTTAAGTAGTAGTAATGATCGAGGATTAAGCAAAAAATCTTAATGACTCACCTTATTGGTAATCTCTCTCCAGTAATTGCGCACACCGGAAACAATATGGAGTTTTTCGTCTGTATTCGTTACAAGATGACATTGTGTTATATTGATAATGGGACAAAAAAGATATAAATATTGTACCGGAAATGTATTTTGGGTATACTTGTATTGTTTGAAGAGAGAAGGCTTTGAGTCCTAGTAACAGGAACATTAAGATAGGTTTATTATTTATAGTAAAAAAAGTTAATAACTTGTTGCTGGAGAGCGTCTAGGTCGGTACCACTGAGCCATGAAGTCTCGGGTTAGTAAGAATAGGACTAAGGTAAGCGCTGCCTGTCGCGGAAGGCGACTAAAAGGGTCTATGAGTTTTGCGGGCCTTAATGGTGGGGGCTCTTATCTCGCGTCAAGCGAACCGGCGTGAGACTGCGCATGGCTCAGCGATGGTGCTTAGGAGGTTATTCTCCTCCGCAGAGACGTGTAACACAAACTGTAGAGGGAAAGCGATGCGTTCTATAAGAGATCCCGGAGCCTCTCCGAATGCACTGATGCAGATCACTGAGGGAGTTTTAGTAGGTAAGAATCTCACGTAACCCTGCCTTCCCTCCAGAAGCAGGATATCTTTCGAAGATTTCTCCCTCGAAACAAAATGAAAGTAGATACCACCGCAGCGCCTATTGCAGCCGTGAAACAGCCGTGTGAAATCATTACTGTGTTCCGGTTTGAAGGACGCTGTAGCTAGTGTAATTACTGGGGTAAAGAGACTCAACATCTTATGTCTCAGGCGACGAGAGCAATGTGCTACAGGGCATACCATCTTAACTAGCGCCACGTTGTTATGGGCGGGCGTATCACTTATCATCAGGTCAACATCCCGCTCGTCTCCTCGCTTAAGTACATAGAAAAAGTTGACTTTGTAATTTTTCATATTTTTTCCGTAACATATTTGTTCATTTATGCGAAGACTCATCACGATATCTCTGGAATCATAATGCCTGGGAGACTTGAAATTTTAAAGGAATATTCTATTTTTCAGGTAAAAGTCAAAATTTCTTCCTCATAGGGAGTTGTGAGGGTGTTAAAGACAGCAAAATTGGGGAACTGATTGTAATGAACATTTGGAGATATTTATAGTATACACTGTGTCTTTATGTTTAGCATGATCAGACTATTCTAATTTATACTAGAGTAGTGGGTATTGAAAATTGCTGAGGGGAGGTAACTATTGAGTAACTCGTGGTCCAGGGAAAAGTTCAGAGTACCAGGCCACGAGGAAGAATGCCTACGAGATGAACTGACCAGATAAAGGCGGTAATAAATGGCTCATCATTGTAACCACTATATCAATATACAAGGAAGGCGGCAATCAAAGAGGAATGGCGACCTGTTGTTAGTTAAGCTTGCGACCTTGACCTCTGTCAAGAGTGATACCAAGAAGAAGAAGTGGGAATTATTATCTCAAGACAATGAAAGCAATGTAGTGAACAATCAAGCACCTTTTTATTATAAATAAGCCTCTTGTCTTCCAGGTGAACATCTTGTCTCTTGGCTTCGTTGTATAAAAGAGACGTTACATCGGGTGGGATCTCAGTCGGCATTTTACATAAATGTATATTGATTCATCCCCAACGTGTTACACTGAATGTCGTCGACGGGTTGAAACAATAAAAGGAATGACCTCCACATGGACCTCATGCAAATTTTGCTCGGTTGAGCTCATACATAGTTATGCGGGGTAAACGTTACCATCGCCGCACCTGAGGAGGTCTGTTCCGTAATAAAATTATCCTTTTATTCCCAATGAATTTCAGCAATTTTCTTATTTTGGTTATTGTGGAGATTGAATTAATTTCCAGCCGCATTCAGACCTTGCAGTTAGATGTGCAATACCACAAGGTTTAGAATACTGGAAACCCACAGTTAAAGACTTGATAAACTTCATATCTTTGAAACGTGTATATTGCGTGCACGGCTCATCATCACTGCTACTATATGAATGCACTAGGAAGGCAGCCATCAGAGAGCAATGGCGACGTGTTAAGCTTCTGACCAACACTTGAAACGAGCTGGCTAAAGCCGCAGCCAAAAACAGGAAAAAACCTCTCATGTACGACGAATTCCCCATTTCGTACACAAAAAGAGAGCTCCGAGCCGACACGATCGCGGAATGGCAAGATAGGTATCAGAGATACAACCCCTTCACCACCCTGAAAACCTTTTTCAAAGACGTGCGTGTTGCTCACCGAGCCTTTAAACACGACAGCCACCATAACTTGAGATCCCGGATGCTAACGGGGCACGGCGATATTAAAGCCTACCTCCACCGCTTCGGGCTGGCTAGCGACCCCTTTTTCGTGTGTGACGGCGAGTCGCTCGAAACTGCTGGTGGAATGTCACCGCCACACCTGCAAGCGCATCGAGTGCGACCACCTCATCGACCGCATAATGAAAGCATATCAATTTCGGAGATTGTGGCCGATGACACGCTGCGACCGAAATTTTTGAACTTTGCGATCAACATTTTCAAAGATGCTGCACCAGCCAACGGCTTCACGGTGGCGCAACATTGACTACCCACGTCCAGCTCACTCAAGTCACCGAATCTTCACCAGAGCATCATTAAAAGGCAGCGTCAGAATCACCAAGATTTTAAAAAAAAAATACAGAATCTAACTTATTTGTCCCAAATCAAAGAATTGAAGATGCTGCATAAACCATAGCAGCAAGATTAACGGGCCCCCTAACTATAAGGAAAAAAAAAACACTTGAAATGATAACCACGACCAAGATCGATACTGACGAAGAAGAAGAAGTATATTGCATTAGTTGGTGTGTCATTTTATTGCTTATTATAAGAAATTAATGTCAGTTGTAGTTTAAAGCAGCTTCGGTTGATGATGAAGGCGTTGAAGAACTCTTAAAACGATACATCCATGTTCAAAGACGACCAGAATACCAAGCAGTGGTGGCGGCAGATTTATATTAAAGAAAACAATCAACTACTAACTAAACTCCACAAAAGACGAAGACTTCCGTGTTTTTTTTGTCTTCATGGAAGTGACGAGACGAGCGGGACATTCACCTGATGGTAAGTGATACTCCTGCCCATAACAACGTGGCGCTAGTTTAATTGATATATACTGCACCATATTGTGCTCGTCGCCTTTAGACTTAAGACGTCTTCTTCTTCTACAGTAGTTATTATTGCTACAGCGCACTTCAAATCGGAACACAGTAATGTTTGCACTGTTTGGCAGTAAACAAAAATAACGGCTGCGGTGGTAATTCGATGGTCATCGACAATAGAAACCATGAAATGAAAGAAGGAAATATAATGCAGAACTGACGTGTCTATGAGGGAAAGGCATGAAAGAGGGAGGAAAGGAAGACGAGTATGAGGAGAAGGGAAAGTTACATGAGAACAATCAAATAAAGAGATTAAAAATTGGAAAACCAGCCACACAACTGGGATGAACGCGTTTTTTTTTTAAGATAATTTAACCAGTTACTAAAAGAAGCCGCTGTACCATTGCGGCTGTTTAAGGTTATTTGTGTACATAAACATATTGCTTTAGATTAATTTATTAATGTATGTATATATATATATATATATAGTTATATTGCAAGAGTATACTTGTATGAGAGATAAGTAATATACGAAGTACACGTGTCGTTTGTTTAAGATTGGAAAGTGTTGGTGGCTGCGAAAAGAGATTGGATCCACTGATACGGGCGCACCTCCCGCATTACGCGCATCAATCTATTTCAATCTTTATGCGCGCCAAACGAAATGGATTTCATAAATAAAATCCATCTTATTGAGGTGTTCGCTTAAATTCAATAGAACTCTATACGTTTCGTATGCATATGCAATTTGGTTGCATAATACTTTTATAGTACCGAGATATTTGTATCGAAAAGGTATGAACCTTTTTCTTCTTATACTATTTCACCGAGACTTTAATTAGGGGAGTAGTTAAGATGATGATGATGATGTTAAAAACCTAGATTTTCATAATTGCTGTCCTAGGTTATTAAGAATAAGACTAAGGTTTGATGATGGTAGGTCTCTCTTGCCGGAGACCGTCTAAGTAGGTATCATCGCAGCTCTTATTTCTGCCGCTAAACTGTATTGTGTTCCGGATTGAAGGGCGCTGTAGCTAGTGTAATTACTGGGGTAACGATGCTTAACATTTTATGTCTTAAGGCGACTAACGCAATGTGGTGCTTGTGAATTATTCTTTTAAAGGTCGGCAACGCAGCTGCGATCCCTCTGGTGTAGCAACTATCCATGGGTGATCACTTTCCATCAGGTGAGCTGTTCTCTTGTTTGCCCACTGTTCCAATAAAAAAAAAGAACCATTCTAACCATCACCACGTTGTTATCAGCGGGCGTATCACTTACCATCGGGTGAACGACCGGTCCCGTCGCTTCGAGGCGGTTTTAGCTGGTACAAATCCCGCATAACCTTGACTTGTCTCAGCAAGTTATCTTTCAGAAGATTTCCTCCGATAACTAACAGAAAAGGTTTTTCATTATTGATATTGATTATCAGATTAGTAAATTGTGGTGGTAACTGGCAGGGTTATAAAATGCGAAGATCGGATACCAAAGATACGGAAAGACACTGGAACTACCTTGACCACTTGGACCGAAGACCTGATTCATTATTCTACCAGGCAACAATACAGCTGAGATGTTTGACTGATGATATACACTTCATCACATTTTGCTCGTCGCCTTAAGACATACGATATTAAGTGTCGTTACCTCAGTAATTTCATTAGCTGCAGCGTCCTTCAAACCGGAACAAAGTAATGTTTCTACACTACTGTTTGTCGGCAAAAGAGCTGCGGTGGTATCTGCCTAGACGGTTGCCCCCGAATCATTAGTCGCTGGTATCATTACTGGAATTGCGGAGAAGACCATCGTCAGCAGTGGACCATGGTCAGCAGCCTAAAATGATGATCATTAACTAAAATATAACCATAACTCAGTATGTTTAACTTATTACTGCTGCATTGTGAATTAATATAACTTAACTCCGTTACCGCTTTCAATTACTTGGAATAAATGGGTCAGTTAAAATATAACTGAAGTCAACACGATTAAGGGGTGGTTATTGTTTTTATAACGAGCAAAGCAGGGGTAGTATAATAATAATCTTTCATCGTAAATCACATTTTACTACCACTAGTGCCTCGGGCGAGAGAGGCTAGTTATTACAGGTAACGGGTCGTTACCTTATATATATTTGAATTTTTATCATCATCATCATCATCATCAGCCGATAGACGTCCACTGTTGGACGTAGGCTTGCCGAAGCGAGGGATCGACTGGTACCGCGCTGTCTGCATCCACTAGCTACCTGCAACCCGTCGGCTACCAGGGTCTGCGTTTGAAGAGGTTCGTAAGAAGGGTTTTTTATCATTTCCCACCACGCTGGACAATGCGGGTTGGTGGGAGCCAGAGTCTCGTTAGTTTTAAGACATTTGTCCCTTTTAAAGCTTTTGTTTGTAATTTTTTTTATTTAACGAAGAGACGAGCGGTACATTCACCTGATGGTAAGTGATACGCGTGCCTATAATAGCGTGGCACTAGTTAGGATGATATACACTGCAGCACTTTGTGCTCGTCGCTTTGAGACATAAGATGTTCAGTTCCGTTACTCCAGTACACCAGCTACATCATCCTTGGAGGCGGAATTCCTCGCTTTAATTTATGATCACCGTACGAAAATCCACCTCCGGATCGAGCGGCTCGTGTCCAGGTAATGGAAAACGCAGAGGTTCCATTCTCATCAGCTGCTGTTATAAAGCTGGAAAGAACGACTGGTACACTTTAGAGCCGGTAACAGAACTATTGAGGCTGTGTCCAATCTTGGAAGAATGGACAAATAGGCGGCATGAGTCTCTGTCCTTTCGGTTGGTGCAGATACTTTTCAGACATGGATGCTTTGGTAAGTACCTGTGCCGAATAGTCGAAAGAGAGCCGACAACAGAGTGCCACCATGGTGGGCACAATGAGGACACCGCGCAGCATACACTAGAGGAGTGCCCAGAGTGGAATAGTCAGCGTCGAGAACTTACAGCTGTAGTTGGGGATGATTTATGACTGCCTGCTTTAGTTAAAGCTATGGTTGGCAGTGAAAGGTCGTGTACCGCAGGTATTAAATTTTGCGAACAGATGGTTCCCAAAAGGAAGCTGTAGAAAGGGAAAGGGAGATGACTACGTCTCCCTATTCGTATATAGAGAACCGGACGTCGTAGGAGCCCGAATAGGTTCCTACCATCTTACGTGGCGGTGGGACTCGGTAACCGTGGCTTGGTCACCCGCGGTCAAGATAAGAGATACCCGAGACCAATTCTGCCGCAAGGAGTTGGGAGAGTTTTCTCTCTTGACTCCCATGGCCTCTGGGTGACGGATCATTTATCCAAGTGTCTATAAGAGGCCGAGAGGAAGGCGCGCTGTGTGTTCCGGCGCATCCTTACAGAGCTGGAAAAGAGATAGTTCTCCTCCCGAGATGGAGCTGCGCGACGCAGTCAGCACTGGTGGGGTCGTGAAGACGTGCGAAAGCGGACCCGTGGCCCCGCCATAAAGCGACGATAGTGGAACACATTTAGTCAGTGCAAGTCCGACATAACCTGTCGTTGTCCCCGCGAAGGCAGGTATGCGAAGACATTACTCTGACGTTAAAAAAAAAACAAAAAAAAAGTGCTGCGGTGGTACCTACCTAGATAGTCTACAAAATAGAGACCTATCACCAGTAAGTTGTATATAATAGGTTCTTTGTTTAGAATTAATTATTATTCTGATAACTACACAATGAGGATCTAAGTAAATATATTTACTCTCTCAGTTAAAACGTATTGTTATATTTATTTATGTTGAAGAATAACTGCTATTACAGTTTAACGAGCTATTCATAACTCCCCCAATCGCAGCCCTTTTACGCGAATCGTAAATAGGTGGGGGTAACCGCAAAATTTTCTTTTGGCATATATTTTCGAGAGGCAACGCGGCCCCTTCATTGAGAAGTTAAACTTAGTCGGGTTTTTAAGCAAGTATGTATGTAATACGAGTAGCTCGCTGGCCTAATGGTTAGAGCGTGCGCCCTTCAATCCGAAGGTCGCGGCTTCGGATCTCGGTATGTACCGATGACTTAATATTTAAGTTATGTACATTTGTGAACTTTAGTAACAACAGCGAAATACAAACGGTGAAGGGAAATATCGCGAGGAAACCTGCACATGAATTGGAATTTATTCTAAGGTCTGTGTGAAGTCACCAACCCGCATTGGGCCTGCGCGATGACTATGGCCTATCGCCTTCATATTGAGGTTAGGCCTGTGCTCCAACAGTGGGGACTAAAATTGGCTGTTGAAAATGTATATATACTCCAGATGCGATCAAATCAGGAATGACGAGATCCGTAGGACTAAGGTCACCGACATGGCCCTAAGGATTGCTAGACTTAATATCAATGGCAGAGGTCATTGTTCGAAAGACCGATGTAAGGTCTTAGAGAGACGGCTGCGTTCTGGCAGACATTGTTGGGAGGCTCTATACAAAGTGAACTAATTATCTGGTGGAGGTCGCGTGGAATTTCTGGATGCGGACAGAGCAGGACCGATTGGAGTGTGCTTACATGGAGATAGCTTAGTTTCGGGTCTATGGGCTGATGATGATACTTAAGTAAACTCGGGATACGGCGATTTCGTTTATTGTTAATAATGGTACTAACATTATCAACGTTAATTTTACTCATTGATACTTTTATAGATTCTTTAGGATTTTTATAATGTTTGCAGGTTTCTGTCAAAGCTTTTAATGCTTAATTTGTATGATAGATGTCCTAACTTTTAGTCTCGAGGAGGCTCAGGTTCAATCCCCGTTGAAGTCCAATACAAATATATTGAATAATATGCCTTCAATGCTTTCTTGGACATGTGAATTACACTTGGTCAATTTGGATAAATGTCCTTAAATTTTGGCTCGTGATAAAAGGCTTTGAGTCCTAGTACAGCTATAACAAAATAAATGTTTATATGTTTTTTTTTTTTGGTTACTTTCACATAGATTATTGACAAGTGTCAATTATAAATGTACTGTTAGCTATGGACAAACTTCTGCACTTTGGAGCCATGCTCAAAAAAGTTAAAAAATAAGGTTTTGAAAACACTATTAAATAGAGAAAAGACCGTAGTTCCATCTAACTGATGTTGTATACATCTTCACAGTACGGAGATTAATAGTAAGCATATTGCAAGTTTTTTAAAACCTTGAGAGGAAAAAATTTTGCTGATGTCAAAAACGATAAATTTTTCAAGTCCTTCCAATGATCATAATTTAATCTCCTTTAACAAATTTTTCAATTAACGTAAACTTGTTATTCCTTAACGCGTTAAATAAAATAAGGATTCATAAAAAAACATTTACGGCTAAGCTGTAATAAAAAAAAAAACCAAATGCTAAGCAGCGGCCGCATTCTGACGCCTGTAATAGAATTAAGGGATTTCTCGGCGAAAAAATTTCGCCAAATATTTGTATACACTATACTTCAGATCGTCCATCGCCAGTTTGAGAATATTTGATACAAAACCTTGAATTGTGTACACAAGACGAGAGTTAACATAAGTGATCAAATATTAGTTTTTCCTGTATTGAACGAATTTGTGTAAATGTTTATTCTCATACGAATATTGAAAAGACGCAACGATTATATTGTATATCGATAAACACATACTCATATGACAGAATAAATTTTTCATATGTTCAACTAATATTTAAAATCGATTCGACACAGAGCTGTTATAAAGTACTTTCCAAGTTACATTTAAGTCACGAGACGTACTCACTGCAATGTCGTAAACTCGGTTAAAGTTCCAATGAACTACTATTGTGACTTCTATATCGTTAAATACTATAATACTCATAGACAGAGTAAATTTTCTATATGTTCAAGAAATATTATAAAATCGGTTCGACAAAGAGATGTTATAAAGTACTTTTCAAGTTACACTTAAGTCACGAGACGTACTCACTGCAATGTCGTAAATTCGGTTAAAGTTCCAATGAACTACTATTGTGACTTCTATATCGTTAAATACTATAATACTCATAGACAGTAAATTTTCTATATGTTCAAGAAATATTATAAAATCGGTTCGACAAAGAGATGTTATAAAGTACTTTCCAAGTTACATTTAAGTTACGAGACGTACTCACTGCAATGTCGTAAATTCGGTTAAAGTTCCAATGAACTACTATTGTGACTTCTATATCGTTAAATACTATAATACTCATAGACAGAGTAAATTTTCTATATGTTCAAGAAATATTATAAAATTGGTTCGACAAAGAGATGTTATAAAGTACTTTCCAAGTTACATTTAAGTTACGAGACGTACTCACTGCAATGTCGTAAATTCGGTTAAAGTTCCAATGAACTACTATTGTGACATCTATATCGTTAAATACTATAATACTCATAGACAGAGTAAATTTTCTATATGTTCAAGAAATATTATAAAATCGGTTCGACAAAGAGATGTTACAAAGTATTTTCCAAGTTACATTTAAGTCAGGAGACGTACTTACTGCAATGTCGTAAATTCGGTTAAAGTTCTATCGAACTACTATCCTGACTTGGTGAGTGAATAAACAGACGAATAAAACAAGAAAACCGATATTTAATAAAAGTAACAAAAAAAATTTTTTTTAAAACGAAATTAACTATGTATTTATGTCTTTCGCTTAATGTAATTACTGAAGTAATTTGCTTAAACCAGGCGACGCCGGAGAGGAATCTACTGTATTAAAATCCCATTAGGGTGGCCATATTTCACATTTATGAGTACACCGCGGGCATCGGCTGGGGTGCGGTGTTAAATGAAACTGTTCACCCCGAAAACGTCATTGAATGTTGTAGTTTTCAAATATGTGCTTACTGGTTGCTTCCGCCCTCTCTTCTGGCATTAACAAGCCCGCAACTTCCTTTGGAGAAAGATTTTTGTGAAATCCGTTCTCAGCTGAACTCTAAACGGCAGAAGCAACATCTCTACCAAGTTTTGAGTCTTTACCTCGTATTATTTAGAAGAACTCGTGATGTTAGGATCATTAATGCAAGTCGTTTGTTTATACGATTAGTTATAACCCCATTGTTAGATACTACAGTAGCATTCATTTTGCTATACAGTTAATCAGCTTGCAACAGGATTAGTATAAGTTAGTAATACTTTTCGCTGCTATCCTCTTTGTTCATACCTAGCTATTGGCGGTCGTCGGTATAATATATTATTATACTAATAGTATTTTTGTAGATAAATAGTGCTCCGGTTACGGGTTCGTCAGTGGATTCAAAACTATTGCCAAATAAAATATAAGTAAAAAAAAAATAGATGTATCTTTGTTATCCTTCACTCAGAACTTACAATGAAAATATGACATATATAGAAATAAGTGCAAAGGTACTACTTATTCCAAAATAGTATTTCTTCCAGTAGGTCTGTGGTTGGGAGATGATAAAAGTGACAGTGAATCTGGTGCACTCTGATAATACTATATAGCACTAAATATAACCTAAAATAGCTTATAAGTAAAGAGAAAAGAGAAAAAAAATCAAATTTATAGGCATTAGTAGTTCCTCGGGGTGTAAGGGGACCCGCTCAACAACTTATAGGACCTAAGCCAACCTCACTTGCTCGTGGTGCACCCTGCTAATCAACAAACGAGGCCCTGACTCTCACCAACCCGCATTGGGCCAGTGTGGTGGGAAATAGCTCAAATCCTCCCACATAAATCCCTACAAACGACTGAAGGTATATATATACTGGATGCGAGCAACGCAGGGCCGATCGATGTGAAGATGTCCAGTTGTGGACATCTATCGGCTGATGATGATGATTATGAATAGTTCTTATAGTAGACGATTCTCTATTTTATAAACTAGTTATTAAGTCCTATATCAGGTTTACTTGTTATATCCGTTTATGTACAGTCTTGTAAAATAATTCCTTCAAACAAAACTGTGGCAATAATCATAAAAGGAATATTTATGTAGGTTTTATAGATTTAAACTAGCAATGAAAAGACCTGATTTTCAATATATGCCTATTACAACACCAGCAGGGGGAGAGGCGACGTAAAACGTATCGGGAGAAATACGACGTCGTAAATTAAACGGAAAACAAGAAAATTTAATAACGTAATAAAAACTTTCGCGTTTAACGAGCGAAAAAACTAAAGCGGCAAAACGTCGTGTTGTTGTTGTCGTTGTTGTAAGCTCAAGTAGTGTGTGTAAGCTGCAAGCTTTGAGAATTTTGATAGAGAGCAGACGGAGACCAAGTTTACCAACGTTTAAACTGTTTCCTGCTTGCGGCGCTGTATCGCTTTCCTCTTTATCTACTTCTTTAATCTTTTATGGGTTCGGGTTCCCGCAGAATAACTCACGGGACCCAAACCAATCTCACCTGCTCGTAGTGCACCCTGCTAATAAACAAACGAGGCTCTGGGTTCTACCTTGGGCCAGCGTGGTGGGAAATGGCCCAAATCCCCCCATATGAAACCCTACAGACGACGGCTTCTAGTGCCTGGCGGTACCATAGGCCATGCTGAATGTGTGGGAAGATCTTTGGGAGAGGCTTACGTTCAGCAGTGGACGTCTATCGACTGATGATGATTATCCTTTAATCATCAATCTCGATCCCTGTTCTTCAGTTTTTTCAGATTTTGAGTTTTTTTTTTATCTTCTTAAGGTGATACTCCGACTAGCAAAAGTTGGCTAATTAGTTCACAATATTTCACCGGGATCCGTCGAGGCGGAACAGTTGGTCCAATCCCTGATGTTACGCAGCCACGATTGCCTCCGGCGACTAAAACTCGTTTTACCCGCCACTTTTTTTTATAGTAAACACATATTTACTGTACAATGCAATGTTTATTCGAAACTCTAGTTGTCACCGTTTAACAACGTCGTTGTTGAACGAGCAAATGTAATCCGACAAACTTTTTCATTCGGCGGAGAGGGTGACGTTTTAAGAGTGGATTCACTGTGAAAACAGATTGCGATTTCGGCTGCAAGCGAAATTGAACCTTAAACGTTTGGTGACAAACTGCTGTTCCGGCGCGCGATAGATCACCACTAGCCCGGGGCGTTTTGCTAATTGCGTGGACGTAGCACGTGAATATGGCGGGAGCTAAAATAATATACAAAATATATATATCAAAGAATATGTTAGTATAACATACCTACCTGAAAATAGGTTATTTAATACCAGTAAGTTGAAAAGAACTGGTCCTGATGCTCCGAATACGCATGTGTTCTGTTTATGTAATGAACATTCCTTAAAGGACGCCACAAGACGAGCTGGACGTACACCAAGTTAACAGGGATACTACTTTATTTATTTTAAATAGAGCTTTGTCTAGGATGTCTACGTTGGATTATATTATGTCTTTAGCTTCAGACGTAGTCCTTACTAATTTCACTAGTTACCACGATTTTCAAACTGTAACACAGTAATGTTTTTAGACTGTAGTTTAGCGATTGAATTGGGAGATGCTGTTGCGTACTCAATCTCTTGGTATCACCGGTAAATTTGTCCACTTTTCGAAAAATGTGTAACCTTAGGATAAACGGTAGCGTGTAAACATTACTCTATTCCGGTTTGAAAGGCGCTGAAGCTAGAGATATTACTGGGGTACCGAGACTTATTGGAGGTAAATATCTGTTGCCGGAGATCGTCTAGGTTGGTACTACCGCAGGGCTTATTTTTGCCGCCAAACAGTATCCAAACTTTACCGTGTTCCGGTTTGGACGGCGCTGGAGCTATTGTTATTACCGGGGTAACGAGAGTAAACATCATATCTCTCAAGGAGACGAGTACAATGTGCTGTAGTGTATACCATCCTCACTAGCGTCACCTTGTTGTGCTTGCGTATTACTTACCATCAGTGTGAGTGAATCGCTTTCCGCTTGTCTCGTCGCGTGTCAATAAAAAAAATGGAAAAGCTGGAGGCAGTTTATCTCGTTGTATTTTTACTCCGCATGCTTAAACACGGCGCGACGACTTGGCTACGGCCTTGCGTAACCCGTTGAACATTAACAAGCATTGGAGGGCTTTTACACCGCAACGAGACACCTGTGGCTACTTCAGCGACCGAGTTTTTTTTCTTTTAAATCTCTTTTTCTTTAGCATCGTCAGGTTCATTTTAAACCTTGGATTAGGGTCTACATTTGTTTTTAACCGAATCGAATGGTGAATTTAACGTGTTGTCTAATCGAGTACTCTTTACATTTTTCTTCTTCATCATCGTTCCTCATCGCTTAGGATCGTGACCACGTAAGATCATTCTCTGCTTATAAATTTTACTTCATCTTCATTCTGCTTATTAATTCTTTGCTTAATCAATTATTCATTCTTACGTGCGTCATACGGTCACTGCACCTTACTGTCTTCTTGATGGTTCAGTTCATGTTGTAGGTGCTATTGCTTGACCACGATACTTTCTAACAATAACCTAACCTAACCTAACCTAACCTTGTAGATCCAGACATATTATTTTTTGGAGAGGTCTTATCTGAAATTTAAAAAATTATTTCTATATTTCATCCACCCACCCACACTTTTTTGTGTGACTGTTATATGGCTTTGGTTCTCCTCTTGTGAGATAAAACCAGAGTCCTAGAAGTCGGAACGATAAAAGGATTATATATTTGTTTATTTCTATTCTATATCTTAATATAAGGAATTAAATTTAGACAATACCTTAAATCCTACTCGATTTAGTAATTTCGTTAGCACCTCTCTAAATTTGGTCAGGCTTCTGATATAGATAAATCAATTATCAGCGAATAGAGGTCCATAGTTGGACTTTTAGGCCCCCCCCAAAGATCTCCACATCGATCGATCCTGCGCTGCCAGCATCCAGCAGCTTCCCGGCCTCCGGTACTGCCAAGCACTACAGGCCGTCGTTTGTATGGATTCATATGAGGAGATTTGGACCATGTCCCAACACGCTGGCCCAATGCGCGTTGGTGAGAGCCATAGCCTCGTTTCTTGTTTAGCAGGTTGCACCACGAGCAGATGAGGTTGGCTTGGGTCCTATGAAATGTCATGTCATATTTCTTATTTATGTCTTTTTATTTGATATAGAGTTATGATTGGGTACGATCCCATCTGACGGTACAGTGATGTTTTTTTGTGTGTTGTGACTCTTCTGTTAGATTCCCACTTATGGACAGAAACTGACACCGGCAGACTGTTCCAATACTTTGCTGTTCGCATCGTGAAGGATGAAGCGGAATTATTCTATAATGTATTCTTAAATGCTGTGATAATGACGGTTAACTGTGTTTGTTTGAGCGCTGCCTATATAACTGTCACAATCCTACTTCTTCTTAATCTTGCTACTTAACTATCTATTTAAATATTAAATTACGACAGAAAATGTATATACTACAAACTATACTGTGCTTTAGAGGTGTGGTGCTGGAGGAGAATGCTCGGAGTATCGTGGACTGAATTTCGTACCAACGAGTCTATACTTGGAGAACACAGCATCAAGCAGATTTTATTTTCTTTGGTACAGCCTTGTATCCAGACCTTTTTTGGCCACGTATGCCGCCGCGGGTAGATATTAAGCAAATTGTGGTCCAGAGAAAGGTTGAGGTACCAGGCCACGAGGAAGGACGTTTATGGCTCATCATAATAACCACTATATGAGTGCATTAGGAAGGCGGCTATCAGGGAGGAATGGCGACGTGTTGCAAAGTTTGCAACCAACACCTAATTTGATGACCACGACCACTCTATTAAGAGTGATACCGGGGAAGAAGAAGAAGAATACCGAGTATAATAATTTTGGTGTGTAGATTTATTAAAATCGTTATCCTTTATCAAATTTTAAGGGTATTGTAGCAGTTATTATATATAATGTTCACATATTTTAACTAGTACCACATTATTATGAGTATACGTACCTTTTACCAAGTTTCCGTCTGTTTATGAAATATAGAATAACTACAATAATTTATGACATTAACTATGTAGCCTAGGGCATTAAGCAATTATACTTGTTCATGTATAAAGTTAATGCAGACGACAAAACAAAACTGACGGGCTTTGTTTTAAGTACAAATTTGCTAACGCTGTACGTAGCACCTGTTTATTGAGGGGGCGCCTATAAATCTTGTACCCCGACATCCTCCCTTTTCGTGTACATTTTGACAGTGTTGCAAATATTTTTAAATGACCACCACCGCAAGGGACCAAAATTGGTATATAGCGTTTAGTTTTGAACGTAAATTTACGTACACACACAAAATGAATGTTAAAGACTTTTTATATGAACCTTCTGGTTTTAGATAATATGAAACGATGGGATCAAATGTAATTTTATTACAAAAGCTTGACAAAAGAGGGGGTAAGGGTTGGTAAGATACCGTCTACGTTGACCACTGCAGCTGTTTTACCAAGATTTGAGCGAGGTTCTTTTGTTGAAAGTTTCTAAATCACATCCGTTCGAAACTAACGTTGGTGATAACAAAACTTGGGAAGCAGTGTAAGTTAGACAATCATTCAGGCAGTGGGAATGGTAGAGTTAGAGCTTTATGCTTGGAAATATCTTGAATAAATTCTTCGAATGCTTTCTACGTCTACTTATGTTATGAAAAAGGCAAAGAATTTTTTTTTTTTTTGCTATAAAAAAACAATTTGAAATGACCAAAAGAAGACGGACACTTGACAGAGTTTCTTATCAGTTCTTAAGATAGTGTTAAATTATTTAATGGAGTTTCAGTTTATATCCAATAATAAAAAAAATGTACCATTATTAAGGACCGATTTTATCTAACAGTATTTTATCTAAGAACCGGTGTTATCAAAACTAAAATGCGTAAGGTGATTACATAACATTGCTATATATGCCATATAATCATAGGAACATTATATCTATCAACTGGTATATACGTAGTTTATTTATTCATATAGATATTAATATTTACTGACTCTACTAAAGTAAAGGTGTTAGTGAAAAATGCGAAAGTACTTTGACCCCTGTATTTCATATCAAGCAATGAATAAAGTTATACGGGAAGCCCCTCAAGTATGCTCCACTGAGCCTTATTTACATTTCTTAGATCAGGCCGTCCTAGATTGGGTTAAGGTTTTTTTAAGAAATAATATATCTGCTGTAACTCTGAAGGTGATCTAAACAAAAAAGTAATAAAATCATAAAATCTCCCACCCTGGTCATGTACTTGCATACATGCCACCCGTCATCAGCAATATGATCTTCTGCAGCTGATTATAATGGGTGAAGTTTTTGGAAAACGAAAGGTGGGGAGGAGGAAAAAATCATGATTGAGGAATATCAGGGAATGGAATTGTTCCGTCGAATCAGAGACAGAAAGGGCGGTATCACGCTGATCTGCCACCTTCACTAGTTGGAGAGGCACTTTAAGAAGAAGAATAAGTTCAGTTCACGAATTTAAAGTGATAATGATAGTGTGCGTGCTTGAAATTTTTGCATTCGTAGTGTCTCTTCGTAATAATCTCTTGTGTATGATTCACCAGGATACTGCTCGTCAAGCCTGAGGTTGCAAATTGGCTAAATATGGTCGAATAGACTTAGGTCCTCTGTGGATCAGAGATTAGTTAAGAGAGAGTATATTGCTCGCTGCTGTAGAGGAGTTGCGATTGGGGAAGAGTACGCAATACCAACCAAATTCTCTCATCAAGTTTTGCCGTTATCTTCAAACTTCGCGACTAAGACACGGATTAGGACCTAACTATAAGGGCACGTGGTGATAAATCTAGATATAATGTGTCTGATTCACTTTCGTCTTTCGTGCACTTCATTGTTGAAGGTGCTTGTCTTGAAATGGTTTTACCGATGCAACGACCAGCTGCATCCACACTGCTCCGTCTTCTGTACATATCAGAGCTATAGAATTGTTTATTCCTAATATATATATGACGAAGCGTTGACAAGAGCAGACCCTTTATCTGATAGTTGACACCCGCCTATAACAATGTAGCTAGGCTGGTTAGGATCATATACACAGCATCATATTGCGCTTACTGTCTTGTTAAGATAAGATGTAAGGGGGTAAGGGGCTTAGGGGTGTAAGGATTCCCGCACAAAGGTTCCCGCACTCTCGGGATTCAAGCCAACCTCACCTGGTCATAGTGCAACCTGCTAATTAGCAAACGATTCTCTGCCTCCCACCAACTCTCATTGGGCCAGCGCGGTGAGATATGGCCCAAATTCTCCCATATGAAATCCCCACCTGATCGATGTGCGGATCTTTGGAGGAGGTCGAGCAGTGGACGACTATTGACTGATGATGTATGATGAGAGATGTTAAATCGTTGCTATAGTACTTTCACTAGTTACAGCGCCTTTCCTACTATAACACAGTAATGTTACTACACTACTGTTCGTGGATAGAAACGGGAGCTGTGTACCTACCTTTAAGGTTCGCAAATTACTTTGTATTTATCTAAAGTTAAAAGAGCAGCAGCTACAGTCCTCGGTATCATTTCCTCGTATCACGTATTCGGCACAGCACGCGCGCAGATACACAGAAAATGCGGCCCTCAGGAGGCTGGGGAAATAAATTTTTCTGCGTCTTGAATCAAGCCGAAGCGAACAACACCTCCGGGAGATAATGCGGACTTGCTGGAATTTCACGAGCGGATAAAGTCTACTCCGCCGCATGCCCCTGCACAATTACTTTGTAATTCTATATGTGTGTGTGTGTGTGTTTGTGTGTGTGTGTGTGTGTGTGGGTGTGTTTTTTTTTAATTTACATTTTAAAAGCTTCTTCACCGGAATTAAGTTTAGATTGTGTGAGAATTTTTTTAAATGTTTTATCGGCGTTTAGATTGTAGATATTCAGAAAGAGAAACAGATCATCTTTTCTATAATCTTTTACTTATAATGTAGATTAGCTCTTGACTATCATCTTCAGCTGATAGATGTCCACTGCTGGACACACGCCGCCAAAGATTCTCACATCGATCGGATAGAGGTTCATATGCGCCATTTCTCGCCTAATGCGGGTTGGTGGGAGCCAGAGCCTCCTTTGTTGATTAGCAGGATGCACCACGAGCAGGTGACGTTGGCTTGTGTCCCGTTGGAATGCGGGAATCCTTGCACCCCTTGACTATGATCCTACCTAATGGTAAGCGTTGATGTAGTCATTGGTGGTAAACCGCACTAGTCTGGAAGTAGGCTACTCGCTCTTCTCTTGGAGATTCCCATGTCACATGAAAGGAAACAGAGACAGACTGTTCTGGTCCTTCGCTTTTTGCATCTAGAAGGTCAAAGCGAACGCTTTAGGTAACAGACAACTCCATTCTTACATTAACAGATACTCCAAAGTGGTTCAAAGGGACTCTTGCCTGCCGACACAAGAGAGCCCTGACATCTTCTGTCTCGTTCTGTCACCTCCTAATCGGCTGTTTAAAGCTAACGTAGCTCAAACTACATCTTTCCAGTTATATCAGAACCGGCCAACAGGTCTGCAGTTGATCAGGGTCCATACGCTTTATTGATGATTCGAACGTCTTTCATCACAAGTGGCCCTACTGAGCTTCCAGGCTTTATCTTCTATAGTGACATGCTGTTACAACCTTGAACAGAGGAATTATTAGGTATAGGTATATTAATGTCTTAGATTTAGGTCTCTGTCCAACAGCACTGTAGTCGCGGGCTATTAAGAATAGTACTAAGGTATTCCCTGCCTATCATACAAGGAGACTAAAACGATTCTCAGGTTCGTGAGCCTTGAGAGAGGGGAGACCACTAAGGTGGTTTTAGTGTGTGGAAGCCTAACATGACCTTCTCTTTCCACCAGAACCAAGGTATCTTTCAAGAAGATTTCGCTCGAGATTTTACGAAGACTCCACCGCAAAAGTTGTTTGAAAATATTACTCCATGAAATAAGGATAAAAACTCCTTCTGTACGGATTGTGACATATGTTTAGTGTGAGGATGGTTGATACATACGGTAGACATTTATTTAAGACAGTAACCCGGAAGTTGTCTTAGTCAAACTATGATGGGAGACAGAATTACGACCGACTTTTATTGGTCGAAGACTGTAATACATTTCTTACTTGTACCGTACAAAAGCGTTAATGTATTGCCTAATAAAATATTTCACCATACTAGATTTTTTTTTGTTTGAAGAAACCTGATGGTAAGTGATAATGATATTGTATACACTGCACCACTTTGTCTTTAAAGATGATAAATCTCGTTGCTCCTATAATTTCACTAGGTACAGCGTCATTCAGACCGGAACACGAAAGAATTTTGACACTATTGTTAGGTGACAGAAATAGGAGTTGCTGTGGTACTCAGACGGTCTCCGTCAACAGAATCTTACCACCAGTAAATTTTGTTAGTATGAACGCCGTTCTGATGAAAGTCGAGAAAAGCCATTGGATACGGGAAGTGCAGCATGTGTCTATATCGTCAGTCTTTGTTCAACACCACTGTTGAACCGTCATCGACCGATGATGACAATGATGATCATCACTCTGTACTTCACCGGAAAGTACAGGCGTGGGTAGACATCTCACTAGGTGGACATGATTTACAAAATCGCTAGGTGTCACTGGTCTCTAACAGCACAGTATCCTGTATTGTGGAATATCTTACAAGAAACCCATGTTCAGTAGTGGACGTTCATCAATTGAGATGATGATGTCCACAGCTGTGCATTACTTTTAGTCTGTGTTTTCTTTTATATCTATCGATGACGTTATAGTTCATGGATTATATATCTATATTATCTATGACCTATAACGTCATCTGATTGATAGACATATTAAGAAAGTATTTAGTGCATTGTTGGATAGTTTGTATGTTCGTATTAGTTTTTGTTTGTTTCTTTTAAGACGGAAGTCCGCAGTTCGATTCCAGGGCTAGATTATTGTGGCTTTTGATTGGCTTTAGGGTTTTCTTGAATGCCTGACAACTGCCCTTTACATATAGTAAATCAGTTGCCATAGTGGCATGGCTGTGGTCTGGCTTTTAATATATGAGAGCCGGAGTATTCTCGACGAGTACACTTTACTATCAACGGTAAAGTGTATAAATTTTAGTAAGTGTCTATGTTTTCTTTGTCTGTCTGCCGTCAGCTAGAAAAATATCAAAATGAAGCGGTATTCCCATGTTATAGTGTGCGGAGGCTGTGTATCACGCTGACATATATTTTGTTTAGGGTTGTAACATCCCGCGTGAGGCGCGTCCGTGTTATCATTTTGTCACATCACGTACCCGCACAAACCGAACGAAACGGCACACGGCAAAATATCACCCTCGCGAGGGCATCGCCGCCAATTTAATATTCCGCCACGAGCCCCGTGTTGCAAACGGGACAATATCGCCACTACACGTTTCTTTTTCAGAACTGTGATTTTTGACGCTTGACCTGAATTTCATGTGATTTAAGATCTAGGAATAAGGCGTGATCTGTCGTAGAAAATTCTAGTCAATATATATGCATAAAAGATTCCTAGCTGCGTACAGACTCGTCAGGATATCTCTTGAACCATAAGGCCTGGAGACTTGAAATTTGGTATGCTGCTGAGTATAGGTCAGCTAAGAACGGATTTTAGAAAATTCTTTCCTTAAAGGGACTTACGGGTCTTACCGCTATCAAAGCGGGCGGGGAACATCTAATTGTTATATGCTGATGAAGGAACTAATGATTGGGAATATGGAACCACATTGAAAAGATTACATTCATCGTCTATGATATTTGCCCGTCAGCACCACAACCGCTTTACATCCACTGCTGAACATGAATCTCTTGTATATTTTCATTTAAGCTATAGATATGTCAAACTTCAATATTTATAAAGTTATTGAAATTTATAAACAATTTGAGATGTTATCTAATAAAAAGTTAATAAAGAAGAGCACCTCTGTATTGAATTTTGCTTTACGTATTTTTTGGTGGCACCAAATTGGGATAATTGATCGGCGGGGGGCCGTATTAAAGCCCTGACCTGCTGACATTTGCTAATGACACTTTCTAAACAAAACGAGCGGACGGAACGCCTCCTGGGGAAATATTGTTTCCCCTTTGAGGGGCCTCAATGGGCCGTAAAAATGAGAAGGCGAAGTAATTAAGACCATAATTTATTTCTTTAGTGCTTTTAATTAAACAAAAACTTCCCTTTTTCGAGGCACATAAATGTAATTTTAAATGTTTTACGAATGCTCCCTTACAAATCTGCAGAGATCAAAAAGATTAACATCAACGTTTTTATAATACCATGAAACCTTTATAGAACATTTGTTAGGAAAAGAAGTTTACACTAAAAGCTAGACATAACGGCTGAAAGATTTTTTGTTTCATTAATATTTGTAGAACAGATAAAAAAAATCTAATAACCTAAAATAAAACGTAGATAATAGCCAATTAACGTCCCCATTCTTGGGGCACAGGCCTACCCTTCACTATGAGAGCGATGGGCCACAGTCATCACGCGGGCCCAATGCGGGTTGGTGACTTCACACACACCTTACAATAAATTCTAATTCATGTGCAGGTTTCCCCGCGATGTTTTCCTTGACCATGTTATTTATTATAAACATAAAATAAAATATAAAACCTGAGGGGTTCCTAAGGGATGTTTTTTGAGGTCATCATCATCATCATTATCATCCAATAAATGTCCATTGCAGGACATATGCCTTCTCCAAAGATTTCCATGTATGTGGGGGTTCATATGAGAGGATATGGGCCACTTTCCACCACGCTGGCTCAATGCGGATTGGTGGGAGCCAGAGCCTCGTTTGTTGATTAGCAGGGTGCATCAAGAGCAGGTGACGTTGGCTTGCGTCTATTGAGTTGTTATGTGGGACCCCTTATACCCCACTCTTTCTAAGGTCCGTTTACTCAACTAAAATGGATTTGCGAATATAGATATTAAACATACTTTGTGTTAAGTCGACCACCGATCTGGTAAAGTTCACCGGATGTAGGCAGAATAGGGACGATTGGTATGGAATTATCCTGATGAGGTTTATGTCGTTGATGAATGATCTTGAATGTAGCAATAAAAAAAACATTCCACAGAATCCGGTTGACAGAATATAACAAAGCCTAATTAAGCAAAGATGATTGTGTACATGATGGCATAGGTTGATGGAAGTTCCATTGGAATTAACGAATATCCTAATTATAATATTGAAGTTGGTTGGGTATTACCACCAGATCGGGATCTTAGTGTTAATAAAACTAGAAGACCTTGAGGCACAATGAGCTCATTATGTGTAGATTGGACTATGGACGATAATTAAAAAGCCGCAGGTACTCCGTGGTAGTGTGGTGGGTAATGGCTCAAATACTCCCATGTGAACCCTACAAGAAATCTTGGATGGAGATCTTTGATTGAAGCCCATGTCCAGTAGTGGACTTCTATCGGCTGATGATGATATTTACAGTTGGAAGAAGGCAAGTTTAGTGTTAGGAGGCCTCCCACAAAGTGGACCGACGATCTGAAAGAATCGCTGGAACTCACTGGATGTGAGCGACGAGGAACTGATGGATGTGGAGATCTTTGGGAGAAGCTTACGTCCAGGACTGGACGTCTGTCAGCTGAAGATACATAGGTACTCGGTGATGGCCATCATGTTATCAGTTATTAGTCAAGTTTATCCGTGGCCATAGTTGCTGTAAAGCACTAAAAATGTCAAGATAACAAATAATTACATATAAGCGGTAAGGTCCATAAAGTTTAGGGTCTATTAAATGTGTAATATAAGTCATTGATGATGCTATAAGCGTAAGTAAGTTTGCTCGCACGGAAAAACAATAAAGGTTCACGCCGAACGGTGAACGTGTTCCGGTACATCGTTGACTGGACCGTTATCATGCCATTACCTTTTATCTGGCAACAATAGCGTTGCACTGCGAGCCGGGAAATCGCTTTTCCGTTTCACATGGCAACACTCGAAGTGAATACCGAATGATCGTTATATTCTTTTTTATACATGTTCGTCTATATACAGGAGATATCTAAAGATTCATTGGCTCATCAGATCTCCGAATTTGTAGACGTAAACACTTAACATTTGTTAGAGACGTTATCGTCGTCCGCTTGAGACAGAATGTTAAGTCTGGTTAACCCAGTAATTTCAGATTTTACAACTTCCTTCCCCTTCCCTTCAAACCCGATCACAGTAATATTTGTATAGTAACGTTTGCCGACTGCAATGGGAGCTGCAGCAGTACCTATCTAGTTGGCTTCTGGCAATAGAGACCTACCACCAGTACACTGGGTACTTACAATGGAATTTGTAAAATTCCTTCCCCAAAGGGAGTTGCGGTGGTGGTTTTATGGCCAGCAAAACGGGCGGGCAACCGCTATAATATATATATATATATATATATCAGAGATATTATTTATAGATATCTTTTAATTAAATTTCAAATATCACCATATGAACCTTTACAAACGACTACCTCTGGTGCCCGGTGGTTCCGGACGCCATACTGACTATATGCGGAGATCTATAGGGGAGGCTTATGCCCAGCAGTGGACGTCTATCGTCTGGTGATGATGTTGATGATGGATAAATGTACAAACGTACAGCATAACAAATAATATTTACTAAGTAAATTCTTGTTTCTAAAATCTAATATCTGAATTCAATTTCGCAGCGCAGTCTACACAAATATCATATATCAGTAACAGTTATGAATGTTCTGCGAGAGCAGAATTTTTATTTATAGCTTTTACGTATAAAGCGATACGGTTATGCGCTGTTTTCTGGTCTACCAAAACCTCAAGATAACGGTCTTCCAATGTGTACACAACTGTCGTACATAGAGTAGAAGACGTGAGAATTTCGCCGCATGATTATCCTTTATGATAATCGAATCGGGAATGAGGACATGAGTAAACACATACAGTTAGAATGGTCTCCAGTACTGTTGGGCACTAGGTATGTTTTGTATATATGTATTTTATTAATGGGAATCCTGTAGATGATAGCGTCATGTGGAATATATGGTGTGATAACCCGTAGACCGAGAAATAGAGAGATGCTTCACTCGTGAGTCGATAATCATTTGTTTAAATTTCTGATGAGATTCTGCCACCTTCTCAACTCTTACAATAGAAAAGGCTTAAGTATAATAATAATAGAATAAGAAGTACACTGAAAGTCAGATAATGGTAAAATAGGAATCTCGTACGGTGAATGTTATAGTTACTCGATTAATATTTGAGTCGCGTTAAGATTATAAACAACCCCCTATAATATATATACATATACATATAAGAGATATCCAAAGAATCATTGACACATCACGAGATCTCAGAAACTGTTACACGTAAACACTGAAAATTTGCTAAATATATTGTTCCTGACATGTAGAAGTCAGGTAAGATGGATTTTACAAATTTCCTTCCCGAAAGGGAGTTACAGGGGTGTTATTTTTGACAAACCCAGGGGGGGACAGGTTGTTATGTTATCTAATTCTATGTTACGGTTAGCAAAGCAGGTGGGGATCATCTAGTAATATATATAGGTCGGTTGCATTACATTAAAGTGGCGATTATGGTGTAATTGGTCACAAATAGGCCGTGGATCTTGGACCACGAGCCCAGTATCATATAAGCTGCAAGAGTCGTTATGGCTTACAAGCGTCTACATCACCAGAATTAAGATTTGGTTGCTATATAGAAATTCAAATATCTTTATTGGAAGAATTTTTAATTTGTTAATAAAGTGAAATCTCTGTCTCCTGCTTTAACTTACGCTGTGTAGAGGACAGTGTCTTCTCAACAAAACGAACACTAAAGAGGGTAATTAACATAAATAATTCATAAAAAAATCATAAAGAATATGTAGAGGTATTGAAGTGCGTAATCTTAGCCCCACGTTGGGATCCATTGTGGAGGTATTGAGGTGGGGTATGGGGTCTTTAGTAAATGACAACGCAGGCAATATCAGCACTATATTGATAACGAGCAGAGCTATTCAAAGTACAGAGCAAGTTACTAAGTACAACAGTATTGCGAAGATCCAGAGAGATTCAGTTGATGGATACAGTTTGGTATACTCTGTAATGACTTGTTGGCCGTAGGCAATGTAAACAAAGATGTACGATCCTTATAAGGATTTGTCCTGCGACAAACAATAGCGCGATCTATTATTCACGGTGGCGCCATCTATTGGGTTGTTTTAAAATTTATTGTTACAAATATTGATTTATGTTAATAATTTTAATCTATATTTATATATGTGTCTACAAATTGACACGAATATAACAAAGCTCCAGATTCCATAGTAACATTAGAACAAAAGAAAAAGAGAAGAAAAAGATCAATAGTGAGAAGAAGCACTAGCTCATAAGACAATGCAAAATCTATATTTATATGAATTAGTATGTCTCAGGCACTCCAGTTCCATCTAAATGTATGTCAAGAGGTTAAGAGTAAGTCTAACGTAATCTATGCCAGTACTAGAGGACTTAAGGGTCTTTATAGCTCACTAAGGCCCACTTTTAGATCACCACTCCCCCTTGGGGAGAGGCGACAGCAAACACGAAGTAGTATTTTATAAAACGTTGAACAAAAGGTTTTGGATTTATATGAAGTGATAGATTGGTACAATAGTAATATTTGAGAAAAATACAAGTCATTGCATCCTAGAATAAATCTTCAGATAAGCTTTTTTTTATTGAACCATCGATGAGACGACTAGGACATTCAGATCATTGTAAATGACACGCTTGCCCACAACAACGTGGCGCTAGTTACAATGCTGCACCACATTATTCTCGTCGCCTTGAGACAGGATGTTAAGTCTCGTTAAGCCAGTAATTTCACTAGCTACAACTTCCTTCCCCTTCCCTTCAAATCCGAGTACAGTACTGTTTGTCGGCGCCAATAGGAGCTGCGGTGGTACCAACTTAGACGGTCTCCGGCAACAGAGACCTACTACGGCTTTAACAACGAGGATTTTCTTTCCAGACGTCGCGTCAGCATACCGGACCCTTCGCCGATTGGACCTCGACACGGTCCTGGTCCAGATGTTCACTGGGCACGGGGGATTCTCTGAGTACCTCCACAGGTTTAAGCTCAAGGAGAGTCCCGCGTGCCTCTGTGACCCAGCGGTGGACCAGACCGTGGAGCATATTATCACTTCCTGTCCCTTGTATGGGGTGGACAGGACAAACTGCGAGATTGCAATTGGAAGGACGATAAACGTAGGTGTCATTGCCTCTCTGATGAGTGAGGACGAAAGTCGATCAATATTCCTGGGGTATTGCAAAAGAGTTGTGGAAAGAACAATAAAATTAAATAAAGTGTAAAAATGTAAATAAATAAATATAAATAAATAAATAAATGTATAATATTAGTAGAGTAAAGTAAAAGTTGATACAACAATAACAGGAGTAGCAAAATTGTATAATATGAAGAAGGAAAAAGGAAGGTGAAGGAAACAAAGAAGAAGAGAAGGAAATATGCTACAGTGGATGCTTAATTTTCAGCTCTTCCCGGAAGCAAGCACAGGAAGATGACAGTCCTCGTAAACTGGGAGAGGAGTGACGAAGGATGAAATAAATAAAGAGAGGTGTGCCAGATAAGTATAGGATAAAAGAGGAGAGTATGAAAGAGGATAGTTAAGAAATAAATGTAGGTAAAAATAAGGATGTTAAGTGAAAGTAAATAAAGGCCCTGACCCAAAGTATGCAGGGGTGAACGATAAAAAAAAAAAACAGAGACCTACCACCAGTAGTGATAGTGATAGTGAAAGCAGCTCATTTTGTAACCTGTAAAATATTATTTGTAAGCAGTAATATGTAGATTATAAAGATAATAGTATTTTTTTTTAAAACAGTAACTGTAAGCAATGAGCGAGACTTTGTATAGGTATTACTTAGAAAGGAGTCTCTTGAAATTTTTAGCGGGTATTTCATTTCAGTAAGAGGAAGTAGCGAACGAACTTTTTTCAGTTTTGATTCTAGCAACCTTTGAAGCAGGTTATCTGCGTCACACAATGCGAAGATCCTTTCATTTTCGATAGCGACTTGTTCAAAATGCCCGCATCTTCTCCGCTACGATTTTAATATCCACTGTACAACAATACCTCGGCGAGCTTTTGTCTTCTCCTGTACTCTTGACGCATGAATTTCACACGATTCTTCAAACATTTTAGAACTGACTATACAAAAGTATTTTATTCTGTTTGGATTCTCATAAAATTGGGGAACTATTCTTTCACCAATATTTCGACGAGAATAATAGGATAAACAAGAATTAAGAGATATATCGTCTTTCTTATTTTAATCTTCTAGAGCAGCGATCCAAAGCGTTATTTGTATATTTGTAGGCTCGCTCTATCTTTCTACCAGTCAGCTGCTTAGAGTTTAACTCATCATCTTCATCAACCTACAGACGTCCACTGCTAAACATAGGCCTCCCCTAAAGAACTCAATTCATTTATTCTTCTTCCAACTTTCATACTTTCATATTTTTCCAACGATGCTTAGATTAGCTGTTTTTTTTTTTTTTGGTTTTTTAAAATGCGCGTTCCTTCAGTTTGTTTGTCCGAGGCCCTGTCTTTCTTCATTGTTTATTCCTATTTAAAATGTATAATCTCATTCTTTACCCTAACTTCTTCATTCCCTTCATTCTTCCCTCCTCCTTTCTCGCTTCTTTCCTCTTTCATACTCAATTTTCCTTCTTTCGCTCTCCATCCCATTTCCTTCTTGCATCCATCTCTCATAAATGAGGACATCTCAGCCCCATCTTTATTGTTGTTCATTTCATTACATTCCTATTTACAATTCCTTACTCTAATACAATTTCCTTCTTATTTTTAATACATTTTTTATTCTTATCTTTAATTATTTCCTATTTCTCTTAGCATTTTACGTATCACAGGGTCTTTCCTATTTTCTACTTACTTATATTATGTATCTATCCCTGCATCTTACTTACTTACAACCCTTACTTACAACCCTTATCTTACATCTGTTCTTTATTTATTACTCTTTATTACTTTGCCTATTATCTTCTTACTATACTCTAGGAATGTGTGCCTTCTGTTGTCCTCACTCATCAGAGAGGCCATACTACCCGCGCTGATTTCTTCCTCCGACTCGGTTTCACACATGCAGCGCTCCCTCCCAAATACGGGGCAGCAAGCCAAAACATGCACCACGGTCTGGTCCACCGCCGGGTCACAGGTACACGAGGGACTCCCTTTGAGTTTAAACCTATGCAGGTACTCGGAGAATCCCCTGTGCCCCGTGAACATCTTGACCAGAATCGTGTCCAGCTCCACACGACGGAGCACGCGGTAGGCCGAGGCGGCGTCCGGGAAAAATATCCGCGTTTAGATTAGCTGTTAGGTCTGCGGCCAGTAGAACGAGTTTTTAACTTATTTAAGGATTTCCAAAGGAGGGTGCGCGACATATAATAAAGCCCGTGGGGTAACAATTTTAAAGCATCATGTTCCTTATTTACAATAGAGTCTATTGAGATTATGCTATGGTCTACTGAATAGACCATAGGACAATCTTTGGATATGTTAGTATTTTTGAAGAAACGACTGGGATACAGTTTCAAATTTTGATTAACAGGGAATGGATGAACCGAATGAACTGAAAATTATGTAATTTAGTGATGAATACAAACTATGAACTATCACCACGTAATGATCACTGGACTTGTTTTATATATTTCGAAATATCCTAGAGACTTCCTAGATGTTCACTTGTTGGTATACGCCTGCCCATAGATAGTTAAGATGATATACAGCACCACATTATATCCGTCGCTATAAAATATAAAATGTTAAGTCTCGTTACCCCCATAATTCGACTAGTTACAGCAACCTTCAAACGGGAACGTAGTAGTGTTAGGAAACTACTGTTCAGCGACAGAAATAGGAGCTGCGATGGTACTTATATGGTCTCCGGAAAGATTATCTATAATCTTTAAAAACCTTTCCAGGCATTACTGTCGTTTCCCATCTGTAGCAAGTGGCCAATGGAGTCTTAGAGCTATGGTTAATCTCATATTCAGTTCCCCAACTATTTTCTTAATTAATTTCTTTTACTGACTCTCCAACTTTTAACTGGTAGGAAGGTATCACCGAAAATATATATCAAACAGTAGTATGCTTATATTACCGTGTTCCAGATTGAATAATTAGTAATTACTAGGGTAACGAGATTCAACATCTTATGTCTTATGTAATGAGCCTAACATGGTGCTCTGTATATCATCCTAACTAGCGCTACGTTATCATGAGCAGGCATATCACTTATCATCAGTTTAAGTCCTACTTCTTTCGTCAGTTAATTGAATAAAAAAAAAATACGGTCATCTCTAGGTCGGATGCAGAAGTCTTTCCTCACATTCACGGGTTACCGTCCAGGTCTTGCAAAATATTCATAAACTTAATTACTAAGTAAGTAGATACGAAGTTAACAAGGTTCTTCAGTAATTCATTCGCCGTCCGCTTTGTAAGGAGCTAATTGTAAGTAATGATGCTGTACATTATAAAAACCGGGACCGAAGCTGAATATTTGATACACTAAGATAACTTTTTGCATTTTAATGATAACAAATTTAACAACAAGGAATATGAAACGGAAACTGTGCGGTAAAATTTATCCACGAGCGGAAGAGGGGTTTTACAACTTTAACGTATAAATCTGTACGTCAGCAGCTTCGTTGTTTGGAAGAAAATTTTTCTTGGATTTTTGTTATTAACGTCGATCGACTTAGAAAGTTTTGATCCTGAAAAACTTTACGAAAAACTGTTTAATTTGTTATCTGTAATATTATTAGTGTTAATTTAATATATAATTAGTAACATTGTTTAATATTGCCCCGTGTGTACCAAGTAATGTAAATATACAAAGTATTGAATCGTAATAATGTTTACACACTTACTACATTCCATCTTAGTTGTGATTAGTTAGACCATTTCTTTATACTGCACTGCACTGGTCTTCGCCTTCCGTAGGGCTCAGTAGCCATGGCTTGGTCACCCACTGTGAAGCTAAGACGGATCTACCCGGCCGACCCGAGGTAGCCGCTCCAGTTGAGCTTCGTGTGTTTACTTCGGACGGGCACCGGTGGGCTGCAGGGATAGGCTTGCACTGTCTGTCGCAGCCGTGGTGGAGTCCAGGAAGCATACTTAGTAGCTTCGAGTGTTGGTGCCGTTCGCCACTTTGCCTACCATCCGCAGCCGTATAAAGGTTGACGGTGACCAAGACCAGATACGCTGCCGGGAGTAAGGAGTTTTCTTTCCAAGCTCCTGTAGCCGTTGGGTGAGGGATTCGGAGGATCCATTGTCCACGTGACGATAAGAGACCGAGAAGAGGGCGCGCTCTATGTCTTTCTCCCCGAGATGAAGCTGCGCGGTGCAGCTGGCGTTTGTGGGAACGCGAAGGTGTGCAAGGCGTTCCCGCGGCCCCGCCGTAAAGCGCCGATGGTGGAACATCGTGAGGTTTTTGGGGTGCAAGTCCGACATAACCACGTCTCTGCCACCGCGAGACCAGGTTTGCAAAGGCATTCCTTCTACGTAAAATAAATAAAGAGTACCGATCATGTCGTATTTATTATTGGTACCAAAACATATATTAAAGCATAATGTAAAGGGTACTTCACAACAACTCACGTGACCCAAGCCAACCTCATCTGCTCATGGTGCAGCCTGCTTATTAACAAACGAAGCTCGGGCTCCCACCAACCCGCATTGTGCCAGCGTAATGGGAAATGACCCAAATCCTCCATATGACACCCTACAGAAGACGGGCCCTCATGCCCGACGGTGCCGAAGGCCATGCTGACTGCAGCGCAGGACCGATCAACGTGGAGATTTTTGAGGGAGGCCTATGTTCATCAGTGGCTGATGATGATGATAATGTAAATAAACATGTTAGATATCAAACTGGACACAGAAATATATATATATATATGCACAACAAACAGATACTTCAATCATTCACAATATACATAAACTGTTTAATAAAATAACTTTATTTTCCATAATTAATAATTATTAAATAAATAATAATTATTTTTCTTCGTTTGTATGAATTTAAGTTTTTAAAAGAAAAGTTTGAAAGTGGACATTGTTATTAAATTAGAGAAATGAAGGGTGGAAAGTTGGGAAGAAACTTAATTATCAATTCGTTATTAAGTTCAACTATATATATCTGGTGGTGGTGGTGGTCGCTAGAGTTACCAACACACCACTTGGTTTGAGGCCAACCGGATGATGTGAAGAGCATTTTAGTTTTTAAGGTTTTTAATTATTTTGCTTGTGAAGCAAAATCATAGAAATTACATAGACGAAGGGCCAATAATTAATATGTTCCCCCTATTTTTAAGATTATAGGAGTCTTAGAGTGGGGAGCTGGTCTATGGTAAATGACCACGCACGCAGGAATATCACCATGTTGATAATGAGCAGAGCAATTCAGCAAAAAGTATAAAGCAAGTACAACAATATTACAAAGATCTAGAGAGATCGAGTTCATGGATACAAAATTGTATACTCCATAATGACTCACTGTCCCAAATCTTGATTATTATAGAGATCCAGTTGATGGACTCAATTGTATACTCTGTAATGACTTGTTAGCTAGAGGCAATGTAGACAACAAAGATGTACGATCCTTATAAGGATTTCAGCTGTGATAAACAATAGCGCGATCTATTTTACATGCTGGCGCCATCTGTTGAGTTGTTTGAAATGCTCTTGTTATAAAATATCAATAAAATAACGTACATGTTAATATTATATCATAAAAAAAAGCATAACGTTTACAAATTTTTATATTTAAGACTATTAATTAGTGATAGGTCTTTGTTGCCGGAGACAGTCTAGGTACCACCGCAACGCCTATTGCAGCCGACAAACAATAGCTTGCAAATATTGCTTTGTTCAGGTTTGAAGGGCGCTGTAGCTAGTGAAATTACTGAAGTAATGACACATAACATCTTATGTTTTAGGCCGATGAGCACAATGTGGTGCTGTGTATATCATCCTAACTAGCACCACTTCGTCGAATAAATATTTTTTTTAATAAAGTCATCAACTATTCTGTAATTAAATCACTCGTCTCAATTGAAAACCCCTCCACTTTGTGGTCGGTTAAAAATAGGGAATTAAAAGTTTATTAAGGTGAAAGTTACTTTGCCGTAAAGAAGCTCTCACTAATTATTTTTATTTTAAAAATTAATTTGCAATCTCGCCTCATTAAGCTCTGAGTACAAGTTACACAAATAACTTAAAACACTTTTCACTTTGAACCTATAAAAGTTTATTAAGAAAAAAAAATATTATAATGTTTAATTAGAGTTGGTGTAACTAAAAGCAAGAGGCGCGATTGTAGATGCTGTACGGTTCGAGAAAGATCAGGTTTAATAATTACTGAGCCTCAGGAAAGGCGTTAGAGAAAAAAGCTGTCGTGGACATCCGCCAACTTGTATTTGTCTTCGTTGATAAATAGTCTTAGTTCTTTTCCTATGAAAAGCTATTACTACCATCTACTACTACTTATCAGCCGGATCACCTCACTTCTGGGCACAAGCCTCCCTCGGGGATCTCCACGCCGATCGGTCCTTCGCTGTTCTCATCTACCGGCTTTCTGCGACTTTAATCAGGTCGTCGGTCCACCTAGTGAGAGGCCAGCCAACGCTGCGTCTTCCGGTATGCGATCGCCATTCCAGGACCTTGCTGCCCTATCGGCCGTCAGTACTTCCAGCTTCCAGATGTAGCAATCTTTAATATCATATATATATCAATAAATACTAATGCTTTATGTTTGGGTATTATTGAAGACCCAATATTTAAATATTGCATAGGGAGTATTAAAATATTACGTTACTCACTATTTAGTGGTGGTAGGTCTCTGTTGCCGGAGATCGTCTAGGTAGGTACCACCGCAGCATCTGTTTCTGCCGCAAACAGTAGTGTGCAAACATTACTGTGTTCCGGTTTGAAGGGCGCTGTAGGTATACGAGGCTTAACATCTTGTCTCATAATGACGAGCGCAATGTAGAGCAGTTTATAACGTCCTAACTAGTGTCTCGTTATTATGAGCGAGCGTATCACTTACCATCAGGTGAACATCCCGCTTGTTTGTTTTGTTGAATAAATAAATATGGATGACATTACATAATATATGAGAAGAGACTAAGCATCTTGCGAGTCTTAAACAGAAAAGCTCATAATAACACTACGTAGATGATAGTATAGAGGATAAGAGGAGAGATGAGAAGAGGTATAGATTTGGCAGGATCAAAGCATGACCCCAATATGAAGCTGTCTATGCTCGGAGTCATATCCTTAGATACAAGATTCTACTGGCTTTGCTCAATTTCAATCACACGATATTAAGTAACGGATTCAAATAGCGCAAGTCTGTGTTTGTGGACATCCAGCAGTTGAAATGATGATGATGATTGAGGCAAAGGAAATTCAGACTAGTTCCGGTTCATATTATTATAAGTTTTAATTATATTTTAGAACAACGTCCATTTTCAATTATAATGTGTCTGTATAAGATCTCTTTACTGATCGATGTGGAGATGTTTTGGGGGAGGCCTATGTCCAGCTGTGGACGTCTATCGGCTGATGATGATAAGATCTAAGATCTTTTTATATATTTAAGTGAATATTTGTGTGCGGATAGTTTGTAAAACAACTTGATCGCAATCAACGCGCGTGTAATATGCGGCGAACCCCTAATGTATCAAGTACAATTGGGTCATTCAATTGCCCACACAACCCCGAATACTGAGTGGGATCACCCTATGTGGTTGTGTGCAATCCACTTTGCGGTTTACGGATACAAAGTGTAAAAATATCTCGTTTTATTTGCTGCTATATTTAAAAAGATCTGAATTTTATTTTATCCTCTTAACCTAGTATTTATGACAAAAACGTAATACCTAATATATATATATATATATGTATACGTTTTTGTAATTATTCTTCAGCCTATTGACGTCCATTGCTGGACACAGGCCTCCTTCAAAGATCTCCACTTCGATCGGCCATGAGCTGCCCGTTTCTAGCGGCTTCCCGCGACCTTCACACATTCAGCGCGGCTTCCGGTACCGCCGGGCATTTGTAGGGGTTCATATGGTGGAAGTTAGAACCTCGTTTGTTGATTAGCAGGGTGCACCACGAGCAGGAGATGTTGTCTTAGGTTCCATAAGTTGTTATGAGGGAACCCTTACTAGACTTGTATTTAATAAAATATTTTTATTTATTAAGTTATTTATTTACTTTATGCAATTATATCTGATGTTAGAAGTACTAGAATGGAATGGAATCTTAAAAAGACTATGAGACCTTATACTCTACCCTAATCATCACTATATATAGATGATAGATTATAAAAACATTACATATGATGGTAGCGTAAGACCTAAGTGTTCAGGAGGAAGTAATCTAATAAACCTGAATAAAGAGCTTATTAACACGAAAATCTAGCGTGATTCACCTATACACCGTGTAATGTTCAAGACGATGCCCCAATGTATACTAATAGCAGGCGAAATTGTTACGAGTGGCGGTGGCGAGGGTTGGTGGAGGATGTAACGGGAAGGGTGGGAGGGGCGCGAGCGCTATTCCATTACGCAGCAGGCTCGCCACATCTGCTCGTTACGCCGCAATGTAGCTTGTTAATACGTACGTAAACGTTGTTCACGCGATAATGAAAGTGAATTCACGACGAGCACTACCCCCGTGAACGCTACTTTGCTACAAGAAAAGCACTCGTTCAGGTTTCATGCGGGCATTCATTTTAATTGGCAACCCTCATTACGTGGCGCGCTCTGAAAATTCTCAAAACAATGCAACATGAAAAAAAAAAGTGGTACTGATGGTCTCTATTACCGGAAACGATCTACGTTGATTTTAGAGCGGGACTTTCACTTGACGGTAAGGACACGTCTGCCCATGACCTGGGGCGCTAGTTATTATGGCATACACATTGCGCTTGTCGCTTTAAGACATAAGATGTAGTCTCGTTACCTCAGTAATTTCACTAGCTACAGCGCTCTTCAAATTGCAACACAGTAATGTTTGCACAGTATTGTTTGTCGGCTGCAGTAGTCGTTGCAGCGGTATCTAACTAGACCGTATCCGGCAAGAAACCTACCACCAACACCACCACCACCATTAGCCGATAGGCGTCTACTGCTGGACATAGGTCTGCCCCAAAGATCCCCACATCGATCGGTCCTTTGCCCGTCGTTTGTAAGGTTTCATATGGGAGTATTTGAGCCACTTCCCACCACGCTGGCCCAATATAGATTGTACATATATGTTTTTTATATTTATGTTATAATTATAATAAATAAAAATTCTTCTCTTTCTATAACGAGCTTAAAAACGGTGACGTTATTTGCACTAAGATTAATGACGAGCATTGAACATGAGATCAAATTGAATGATGCTGATCTTATTCAGTCGCGTTCATGTTGCTGATCTGAGCATTGAAAATGTATGGTACAGTAATATATAATTTTAAAGGTGACCCGAAAACGGATAGAAATTCAAGATGAGATCTCACGAGACAATGGTTACGGCGTATTGGAATTGATTGAACGACCTGACGGCATATCGTAAAATGTAACGCATTGGATAACAGTAAGGTAAATGCATAAACCTATGTGTCAATATTACTTAAAGCTATGATTACTATACATTTTAATTGAGATGTTTTTTATACAATTAAAAGATAAGACAAAAGTGAGATTAACTTGATGGTAAGTGATACGCCAACTCATAACAACGCGGCGCTAGTTAGAATGGTACACACTGCGCCACAATGTGCTCGTCGCCTAGAGACAAAGTATTGAGGTTCGTTATCCCAGTAATTATATTAGCTACAGTGCCTTCATATAGTCAAATAGAAAACGGATCCTCCCGAATCCTTCACCCAGAGGCCATGAGAGCCAATGGAGAAAACTCTCCCGACTTTGCCGTGGATCTGGTCCAAGGCTCAGCAGTCAACCTTTATACGGCCGCGAAGGGTAAAGAGGGCGGCAAACCGCAATACCGATACTCGTTTCCCTCCGCGACTCCACCTCGACTGCGAAGGGTTGTACCTGTAATCCTGCTCAGCAGCTCAGCGGCATAAATCAGGAGTGAGCTCCATGAGCTCTCCTGGAGCGGCCACCTCGGGCCGCCACTACTCCACAGACAGGCCGGGTAGGTTCCTATTAGCTACACCTTGGGTGACCAAGCCACAGCTACTGAACCCCACCATCACCGTCAGCCGATAGACGTCCATTGCTGAACATAGGCCTCCCCGAAAGATTCCCACGTGGGTTCTGTGCTGCCCGCATCACCGGGCAGCAGGGGCCGTTGTTTGTAGGGTTTCATATGAGAGGATTTGGGCCACTTCCCACCCTGGTCTAATGTAGGTTGGCGAGAGCCAGAGCATCGTTTCTTGATTAGCAGGGTGCACTATGAGCAGACGAGGTTGGCTTGAGTACCGTGAGTTGTGGTATGGACCCATTACACTCCTACTACCACGACAAGGCGGAAACCTGTTCGGAGGACGTGGTACCTGGTTAGACAATCTCCGGAAACAGAGACCTACCACCAGTAATCATAACTCGGATAGAATTTCTAAGTAAATATATCGCCCTCATATTGAGGGGTAGGCCTGTGCCCCAACAGTGGGGACGTAAATTAGTCGTTATGGATATTGTGATCTCGTATACCGGAACTCGTGAAGGCTGTGGTGCCATAATTTCAAACGGTCACGCTGTACGCACACACTCGAAATCAATTGAAGCTTTGATACATCATCAAATTGCTTACGTAAATGGCTTCCGGTTACACTAATTGAGATTAATTGTCCAATGTTGTCGTGTTAGTGGTTCTCCTAATATAATATTTAACTACACAATGACACATGAATAAAGTACAAAGTATCTAACAATTGTTAGGACCTCTTAAAAATAGCCGTATTATACAGTGGTAGTAAGTCTTTCTTGTCGAAGACCGTGTAAGTGAACTGACAGTGGTGTGCAAATATTACTGTGTTCCGGTTTAAAGTGCGCTTTAGCTAGTGTAATTACTGGGGTAAAGAGACTCGACATCTTATGTCTTAAGCGACGGGCGCAATGCGGTGGCAGTGTATAGCATCTTAAGTAGCGCCACGTTATGTGCAGGCGTATCACTTACCACGTGAACGTCCTGCTTATCTCCTGGCTTCGAAGTACAAAAAAAATTACTGTTATAATAGGGAACTATTGTTTTGAAATATACCGGCTTCGCGATGTCTTTTCTACACTGGAAGATCATGTTCAGTGAGCCAGCTTCAATGGTGGTAGGTCTTTGTTCCTGGAGACCATGTACCACCGCGCCTCCCATTTCTGCTGCCCATCAGCAGTGTGCAGAAATGTTACGAGCACAATTTGGTACAGTATACATCATCCTAACTAGCGCCACGTTGTTATGGGCGGGCGTATCACTTACTATCAAGTGAACGTTGCGCTCCTCTGGTTGCTTAATTGAAATAAAAAATATTTGTTTGTTTTTGTCTATGGCTCCGAATCGGCTGAACCGTTTTTGATCTAGATTCTTTTGTCCGTAAGCAAAAGTTCTAACGTATTCTTGGCTTTAATTAAAATTTGTTAAACTTTTAAACAAACGTTTTCCTAACTCTTAGTGTTTAGTGTTTTATTGCTTTAAAGTTTTTTTTTATTACTATAGTATTTTCAATTAGTACTATAGTTTAAAAAAAAAACATAACGATTAAGGTTTAATTAAATATTTAATAAGGTGTGGAAGGGGTCCCGTACAACAACACACGTGATCCAAGTCAACCTCACCTGCTCGCGGTGCAGCTTGTTAATCAACAAACGAGGCTCTGGTTGCCACTTACTCGCATTGGGACAGCGTGGTGAGAAACGGCACCAACCCTTCCACATGAACTCCCGAGGCCTATGTCCAGCAGTGGACATCTATCGGCTGATGATGATGATGAAATATTTTATCAACAAAGAAATGCTTGTATGGTAGCAAATAGATAATATTGTAGTAGAGTCTGATCTTGGGAACTTCGGTGACTTGGCAGTATAAACTGTGTTTTTTTTATTAAGCTATGTGCCGAGCGGCACGTTCACCTGATGGTAAGTGATACGCCGGCTCATAACAATGTGGCGCTAGTTAGAACGATGCATACTGCACCATACTGCGCTTGCATGAGATACTATATGTTGAATCTCATTACACCAGTAAATACACTAGCTACAACGCCCTTTAAACCGGAACACAATATTTTATACTGTTTTGCGGATACAATAGACGCTGCGCTGGTATCTACTTAGGACAGTCGCCGGTAACAAAGACCTACTTATCTTCATCGGAAGACAAGTGATCCGCTTCCTCTTAAGGGCAAGAGTATCACTTGTCACTTCTCATCAGGTGAACGTGAAGGTCTTTCTCGTCTCATCGTTTCATTGTATAAATAAGTTTATTATATAATAATATTTCTAGAGCGTTAAATATTTTCACAATATCACGTGTGTTTAAAGGTAAAAAGTATTTTATATGATGAGGTTAGGAAATCCAATGACACGAGGCGTTTCATCATGGAAGATGTAGATTCTGTCATCTCATATCCATCGCATGATATCAGAGTCAGTGATCTGTCATATCCGGAACTCTTTATGCAAGCAGTCTCTTATATCCGTCTTTCTCACATCGATTCTAAACAGAATCGATATTTGCAATCTTTGCAAACAATACACATGCAATATTTCTCTTTAAAAATTTATAGCAATACATAAAATAAAAAAATCTCTTTGTAATATAGAAATTATGGCTATTGATGTTTTTTTTTTATACAATTAAGCGACGAGACGAACGGGACGTACTCCTGATGGTAAGTGATGCCATTGGTCATGAAATAGCGCTAATTACGATGATGTATTTACTACACAATATTCCACTCGTCATGATATAATAGTCATTTCACTAGCTACAGCGCCCTCCAAACAGGAACATAGTAATGTTTGTACACTGCTGTTTCTCGGCTGTAATAGGCGCTGCGGTGGTACCCATCTAGACGGTCTACCACCAGTTCTTAAAGTATGCAACCTTTTTTAATTGGAAAGATTCTTCATTGTCCTTCAATAAATTTTCTAACGCTTCTTACTCGTCTTAGAAACTTTTACTATTATGTAGTGTTCACGGCCGTTTCCATTTATATATTACTGGCTGTTCCCAGGGTGCTTCGCTGGCCGTAATATAGAATTAGACTTCCTAAAGCAACCGTATAAACAACAGGAAATGAAAATGTCTATCAAAGCTAATCGGAAATAAAACTATAAAGGATCTATGACATTCAAATAAAAAATAGTCTATAACCATTTATAAAATAATTCGCGTCGATGCGTTCACTAGTTTTTACGTGTTTGGCGAACAAACAAAACCTTTTTCATTGTCTTATTCATATGCAGCTTGTGTGTCAGTATGTCGCCGATAGCTTTTTGGTTTCTTGCGTAACAGTGTCAGCCAATCATATGCAGCTTAAGTGTGTGTCAGTATGTCGCCGATAGCTTTTTGGTTTCTTGCGTAACAGTGTCAGCCAATCATATGCAGCTTAAGTATGTGTCAGTTTGTCGCGGATAGCTTTTTGGTTTCTTGCGTAATAGTGTCAGCTAATCATATGCAGCTTAAGTGTGTGTCAGTTTGTCGCCGATAGCTGTTTGGTTTCTTGCGTAACACTGTCAGCCATTCATATGCAGCTTAAGTGTGTGTCAGTTTGTCGCCGATAGCTTTTTGGTTTCTTGCGTAACACTGTCAGCCAATCATATGCAGCTTAAGTGTGTGCCAGTATGTCGCGGATAGCTTTTTGGTTTCTTGCGTAACAGTGCCAGCCATTCATATGCAGCTTAAGTGTGTGCCAGTATGTTGCGGATAGCTTTTTGGTTTCTTGCGTAACACTGTCAGCCAATCATATGCAGCTTAAGTGTGTGCCAGTATGTCGCGGATAGCTTTTTGGTTTCTTGCGTAACAGTGCCAGCCATTCATATGCAGCTTAAGTGTGTGCCAGTATGTCGCGGATAGCTTTTTGGTTTCTTGCGTAACACTGTCAGCCAATCATATGCAGCTTAAGTGTGTGTCAGTTTGTCGCCGATAGCTTTTTGGTTTCTTGCGTAACACTGTCAGCCAATCATATGCAGCTTAAGTGTGTGCCAGTATGTCGCCGATAGCTTATTGGTTGAATGGCCAATGGAGTGAAGTTGGCACGGTATTCATATACTCCATATACATTGACACCGTCCATGCAATTATCATGTTTAATTTATTTTCCATAACAATTAAAAGATTTTAATGCAACAATAACAGCAGTCAATTCTGTTTACTAGTATTGTATATATATTTGTATCAGGTGTGAAGGTTTGAATTAAGATAGTTTCCATTTACGGTATGTTAAATACAATTAACAGTCCAAATCTGTTTGGCTGGATGTAACTTAACTTGAATCGTGGACATTAACTTCGTAATCTATTTTAATGTGAACGGCCAAGGGTTTTACGGTGGCCAGTGTATCTGAAGCTAGTTAACTATTAACAGCCATCTGATGATGTGGAAAACTGAATTATTTATTGAGGCTCCAGTTTTTTAATTTTAACTACTATTTGTTAAATGGCCATCTCTGATAAGTGTTCGGGGCAATGAGTTGGAGAAGTCTGGTTTTTTATATAACATGATGGTATTTAGGATGGTATACACTACAGCACACTGTCCTCGTTAACTTGACACAAGAACAAGTTTTGATCCAAGTAATTTCTTTGGCTACAATACCCATCTGATCAGAACACAGTAATGGTTATGCAATACTGTTTGGCGACAACAGGAGCTGCGGAAGTCAGATAATTTTTTTTATTTTATGATTATACGAGCAAGACGTTCACTTGATGGTAAGTGTTAGAAACGCTTGCCTTTAACAATGTTGGGTATTATATCCTAAATAGATGGGGATAGAAACATTATTAAAATACATGTATAAAGAGTCTCGTTACCCCAGTAACTACACTAGCTACAGTGTCCTTCAAACAAGGAGACAGTAATGGTTGCACACTAGTGTTTGTAGCAGAAATAGAAGCAGCGGTGGTAACTCTTCATAGTATAATTGGTGGTAGTTTTTTGAATCCGCGTAAATGGCTATCATCCTTATATTACAAATCTGACGCTATAACAACATCGCTGTGTTCCAGCTGCCAACATATAAGAACCAGCATATTCTTCGCGAGCATATCTCCATCCATGGCTTCAGTGTTACTTGACACCATGTGATATTGAGGTAATATATTAATCTACATATAGATCTATCTATAGATAGTTGTTGCCATGCAAAGTGCAAATTCAAAAAGTTATTTACATATTCGTAGTAAACACAAAAAGTTTGGAGTTCTGTATAAGGTTTCATCATCATCATCATTATCAGCCGACAGACGTCCACTGCTGGATATAGGCCTCTCCCAAAGATTTCCACATTGATCGATCCTTCGCTCCCCTTTCAGCTGCTTTCCGCAACCTTCACCAGATCGTCGGAGCACCTAATGGCGGGCCTGCCAACACTACTTCTTCCGGTACACGTTCGTCATTCGAGGATATTCACCATAAGGTTTATGTGTACTTAAAAGTCTAAAGTTTTATGTTCGTTATTAAGCTATCATAGAAACTACATTTAGTACCCAACTCTGATGATGGAAAATGAATTCTACGAAGTTATTCCTGGAACGATTTGAAAAAACAAAAATCAGTGCTTAGCTCTCAGGTGGTGCAAGGGTTCCCGCACAACAAGATACAGGACCTAAGTCAACCTCACCTGCTCGTGGTGTAGTCTGCTAATCAACAAACGAGGCTTTGGTTTCCGCCAACCCGTGTTGAGCCAGCGTGGTGGGAAATGGCCAAATTTCCCCTATATGAAATACGACAGCCCCTAGTGACTAGCGGTACCGGAGGCCATGCTAACTGTATGTGGAGATCTTTGGAGGAGGCCTATGTCCAGTAGTGGATGTCTATCTTGACACTGTTCTTTATCTATACATAGTTAATTTCCGTTATGGAAATTTAAATATTATCTAACCGGTGTGAACTAGCGATAAGTTATTTACTGCAGTCTAGTCTGACAAGAGAAATATAATAAGTAACATTTTACCGCTGGTAGGCCTCCGTTGCCGGAGACCGTCTAGGTAGGTACCACTGCAAAGCCTATTGCAGCCGGCAAACAGTACTGTGCAGACATCACTGTGTTCCGGTTTGAAGGGCGCTGTAGCTAGTGTAAGTACTTGGGTAAAGAGACTAAAAATCTATGTCAGGCGACGAATGCAATGCGGTACAGTATATATCATCCTAAATAGCGCCATATCATGGTCAATGATATTCTTACCATCAGATGTACGTCCGCTCCTCCCGATGTTTATGAAAAAAAAAATACTACAGAATTTTTTTAAGGCACAGGATCTTAGATTGTTCATACAGCACTTAGTACCTCTTAGTGCTGTGTGGTTAATTTGCTATAATGTAGTTTAAGGGCTGTACGGGTTGCCACTGAATATCTCATGGAGCTCAAGTCCTACCACCTCATCTGAACGCGCTAAACAACAGACGAGGCTTTGACCAACCACCAACCTGCATTGGGCCAGCATGGTGAAGCTATGGCTCAATCTCTCAACATGGATCCTTGAGGGAGGCTTATGCTCAGCTGTGGGCGTTATCCGGCTAATAAGAATGTACCTCCTACTGGGACACAGTAATATGATTTTACCTGTTTATGTATGTAAGGAAATAATGAAGAGTTTATAAGATTTTTTTTTTAAATAAACCAAAACATTTTCTGAGAAGTTTCGGTTACTGCTATAAGTTTTCTGCTAACACTGCTAGCGTTTCCTCTTTTAATTCGTCCAAGCTCGTGTTCTGGTCGTGCAGGCTCCATAAATTTACGAGTGGTACTGTGTGAGGATATGATATCACCACATTAACCGCGCACGTGATGCCCTGAGTGACTTTACTGTCTATTGTGTTCGCAACAAAGTTTACACTGCGACAGACAGTAACTTGCGGCGAGGGTCCACGTGCTCCAACGTCCTCATCATTACGAAACTGTAATATATATTTTACTACTTTCTTTCCACCACCACGTCTTATCAGGGGTATGCGTTTGCATAGCTAGAAGCGCATTGAAGCGCTTTGAAGTGCTTCATGTCCTACACGCTCTTACTGTAATCACATTTTTCTATACAAAATTCTCATTTAACAAAAAAGGTTTTATGCTATAGAATAAAGTGGGAAAAAAGGAGTTGAGATGCTGCATTAGTAAAGATTTCATGAAAATCGGTAGAGCTGTGTTAAGCACATAACGTCGATAAGATAATAGAAGCGATGGTAGATGATTAGATCGTGGTCCATCTACATCATCTCTCAAACAGTCAGGTTTGAGAGATGATGTAGATTTATATGAACATTTATCTATTTTTTTTAAATCAACGAAGCGACGAGACCAGCGGGACGTTCACCTGATGGTAAGTGACACGCCTGCCCATAACAACGTGGTGCAGTCAGGATAGTATACACGGTACTATATTGCGCTCGTCGCCTTAAGACATAAGATATAAATCTCGTTACCTCAGTAATTTCACAAAAATCTATTCAAACTGTAACACAGTAATGTTTGCATACTACTGTCTGGCGGGATAAATAACAGATGCAATAATACCTACCTGGGTGGTCTCCGGCAATAGAGACCTGTATTTTTGTTTGAGGGGAGGGGGAATCTTCGAAAGATACCTTGCTTTAGAGGGGAAGTTAAGGTTATGTGAGATTCTTACTCACTGAATCGTCTCCGGTGCTCTGCATCAGTGCATTCGGAGAGGCTGCGGGATCTCGTATAGAACGCACCGGTGCCCCTCTACACTTTGTGTTACACGTCTTTGAGGAGGGGCTTAACTCTCCTAGACACCATCGCTAACCCTCGCTGGTTAGCTTGTTAAGCGATAAGGGCCCCCACCCTGAAGGCCCGCGAAACTCCTAGACCCTTTCAGTCGCCTTCTACGACAGGCAGGGCTTACCTTAGTCCTATTCTTACTAGCCCGAGACTACAGGACTGACGGCAAGAGAGACCTACCCCCAGTAATTTAATTTTATCATTATTATATACAATTGTATAAATATATTGATAATAAATACTTTATTGTAATAATATTAAGCTTAATAATACTCTTTTTTTAGTCAACCGGTTAAGAAGAGAGAGAGAGAGAGAGAGAGAAGTACTTGAGTAGTTACATAACGAAACAAAACGTTTGCCAGTAGTAAAATCTTCGCACAAATTGCAGTCCATGTCACAGGATGTGGTTAGAAAGGAAACTAGTCGGCGCCTTGACCGCGCTTCCGGCTAAACAGCTGTCCAAGTTCCTTCCTTGTCCGAAGGCCGCGCATTAGTGCCGAGTTCGGATCGCTGTTACAAAGCGATATCGCTGACGGAAACACCAACTCTGCGATTCCAAGTATTTATATAATTAACAACCAATAATTAATTTATATAAATTGTGACCTTACCGAGCTGGTGAGGATCGCGGGAAGCAACTGGATGCGAGCAATGCTGGACTGGAGATCTTTGGAGGAGGCCTATGTCCGGCAATGGACGTTCATGATTATGTGTGGGATTTCTTTATTCGATTCACACATTACTTCGTCGTTGGGGGATAGGGTGTAAAGGCACCGGCACAACAACTCTCTGGAACCAAGCAAACCTCATCTGGTCGTGGTGCACTCTGCTACTCAAGAAATGATGCTTTGGCTTCCACCGACCCGCCTAGTAAGGACGGCGTCTGGTGCCCGGCGGTGTGGGTAGCGCAGAATCGATCGATGTGAGGATCTTTAGGGGAGGCCCATGTCCAGCTGTTGACGGCTAACGGGATATGATGATGATGATTTCGACGGAAAAAAAGCAAAGAAATTATAATATATATAGTATATATATATACATATATATTTATGTATGTATTGTCTTGTGTATATCTTGTATATATATTTGTATAAAATGGGTTTCATTTGTTTACCAATCACGTGAAAATTAGTGAAAGTATCGACACGGGAACATGAGCATTCGACGCATGAAATGATTTATAGATGGTTCATCAACCGATAGACGTCCACTGCTGTACACAGGCCTGCCTCATAGACCTCCACATCGACCTGTCCACAGTCAGCCTGGTCTTCGGCACCGCCGTGCACTACGTACCGCCGTTTGTAGGGCTTCATAAGAAGGGATCTAGGTCATTTCCCACCGCTGTAAGCCAGTGCGGGTTGGTGGGAGCCAGAGTCCCGTTTGTTGATTAGCAGGATACTCCAGGATCCTTCATCATTTTATTACAAATTAACTTTCATGAGAAGTTCCGGGGGTGCTACGACGAATAAAGCGGGCAAGGAACAGCTAGTATATATACTATGTGAGAAAAGACTTTTATCCTGATCTATTTTAATTATAATTAATTAGTATTAATTTCACGATTTAATATAAAATTACATCATTTTAGATATTGTTAGTACATAGACGAATAATTAATTGAAGAGCTCTCTAACCAGTGGACAATAAAAGGACTGGATGATGATGGGAAAGAGTACCCCGCTGGTATGCATTTTATTTCACTTAAGAGGCTGCTTCAATCCCATTGCACATGAGCTTCCGGTGCTGAAACATCATCATGACACCCACATGTTCCTACTGGGCTTGTGAGATCTACTAAACCGCTTTTAGTTAACGTATTAATTGACCTTATCTTTATTGTGTTACCCCGAGTCCCAGTAGTGGGAACAATAAATTGTTAAGTGTAGAAGAAGAAGATGTTATCAGTTATGAATACTTTGAACTAGAGCTAGTATAGTAGAAGTATAGTAATTAAAAATCATAATGAGATTTAATTATTGTCATTGGTTATCACTTGTAAGGAATATTGGAACAGTTAGTTAACTGGTTAAAAATAACTGGTTTGAATTATTGTCAGTTAAGGCTGACTAGGCGCGGGCGTGGGGTAGTTGGATTTTTTTGGTTCGCAGAGCATATTAATGAAATAATTCAATTTGTACCGTAAAATCGAAATATTTTATTTGATTTTTATTCCAGTTAAATAAATTGGCTTTTCACTGAAGAAGCCCTGGTCGTTGAGTATCCGAAACCTTTTTGCGGAAGTCATTTAGATAATTTTTTAAAAACTTTATTGCAACATCTAAAATTAAGTGACAGATAGTTCTTATGCTTATGGGCATTCTCTATTAGTCAACCTAGGAAGTGAGAGATGCTGTGGTAGGTAAGAAGGAGCTTTTTTATTTTTAAACAAAAATAAAACCACACATATATATTATCTAGCGCTACGTCGTATAGCGAGTCATGGCGGAGGAGTACTTCCTCCAACAAGGCTTAAATAATTTAAGGGTTGATGATCCTATCCATTTCGCATCATGGAGAGACAGGCGGACATTAATAATGAGTTTACCGACTTCTGCAGCAAGAGAAGTTCCTGCTGACGGCTGCAGCGATGATAGTGATCTACAACCTTCCGAATAAATAGATAAATATACTAGCAATAATAAGGCGGCCAGCAGCATCTGGATGTGTATAGGCAAAGAAGCAATGCACGGGCTAAGTGGAATTCCTCGGGTGAAGCCTATGTCCAGCTGTGGAAGCCAAGGGTCGATAATGATGATAAGAATTATTTAATTTTTTTAATTGACGAAACGAGCGCGACGTTCATCTGATGGCAAGTATCGTATCCATTACAACGTAACTCCAATCAGGATGTTATACACAACACCACATTGTGCTCGTTGACATATGATGTTGAGCCTCGTTACTCTAGTAATTACACTGGCCTAGTCTTCAAAGTGGAACACAGTAATGTTTGCATATTACCGTTTGGCGGCAGAAATATGAGCTGCAGTGGTACCTAGGTGGTCTCCGGCAACTGAGACCTACCAGTATTTGTGCGAAGTTGAACTTTCTTAGTATTTGTTGTTGTTTTTAGTTTAAGCTAAGACCTATTGTATATTTGGTATTAGCCGCTATTATCCTTGTGAAATAGCGGCGACCTGAACCCTCACAGCGTATTGAATATTATTTACATTTCTCCAAAGAAATACAAAGTAGTGAAGATGTGGAAAATATTGCGGAACGTATCCTGGAAAGTAGAATATACGCTGAGGTCCTCTCTGTAACGGTATGTTGGGGTTGTCAATACGTATTACGTTTAAGATAACTTTTTCCATCCAATATCTTTCAGTGTGTGTAGGGGCGAGTGGTAGGGGTAGATCTTGTCGCGTAGGTAAAGAATTTCCTCCGAAGTTTTCCCTTGATATTCAATTTACTGCCCCGGCATCATACGAGCTGTAGATCGATTGTGACAATGTTTGTTCTATTTAAAGTTTGTATGATGAAGTAATAGATGAATACAATATTTGTATTAAAAAAAAATATTTAACACAGTTAATTTTAATTAATTGTTAGTTAATAAAAAATATAAAAAAAATCTTGCATTGGAACGAGGATCTATGGTTGGAATATTTAACGGGAGATAAGAGTTTACTGGTGGTAGGTCTTTGCTGTCGGAGACAGCCTAGGCAGGTATCACCGCAGTGCCTATAGCAGCGGACACACAGTACTGTGCAGCCATTACCGTGGTCCGGTTTGAACGGCGCTGTAGCTAGTGAAATTGCTTGATAAACGTGATTTAACAACTCATTTTTTAGGGTACGAGCGTAATGTGGTGTTACCATTCTAATCAGCGCCACGTTGTTATGAGCAGGCGTATCACTTACCATCATGAGAACACCTCGCTGGTGTCGTCAATTAAATAAAGAAGATAAGACATCAAAGCCGATAAGATGATTGTTAGATATTTTAACAGATATCTCTTCGGTGCGGCTGTTGGTGAAAGAAGCGAGGTTCCCGCCACCTGAGCGCGGTACGGCCGTGTTAATTACACACGCCGCCGTCCCACCCCCGCGCGAGATGTGATTCTGTGACGCAGACAGACGGGTTACGTTCAGGCTTCATTTAACCCGTTTAATATATTTCGCAATTAAGCCGCAAAAGGATGAATTCGCCGGATAACAGCCTTCAGCAAGTAATACAACCTGTACGTCAAATGTTTATATACCATTTGTATTTCCTTATATATATCCGATTTATTTAATTCTATAAAGCGACGAGATATGGGGACCATCACTTGATGTTAAGTGATACGCCCGACCATGATACGGCGCCGCTAGTTAAGCTGTTAAGCACTATCATACTACAATACTACATTACGCTCACCGCTTTGAGACATACGATGTTAGTTCTCTCGTCACCCCAGTAATTTTACTAGCTACAACGCCCTTCAAACTGGTATACAGTAATGTTTGCACACTACTGTTGGGCGGCGGAAATAGGCGCTGCAATGGTACCTATCTATACGGTCTCCGGTAGAAGACCTATTACCAGTAATTGTTAAACATATAGCCAAATAGAACTTGCAACTATATCTCTCTCTAATCTGATGAAAACTTGGTGTATACGACCTTCAGGTTATGCCAAGACCCGGGGCTGTTTTCAGGAGAGGACTGGGTGATGATCACGACAACTCCTGATATTTAATGTTAATTTAGTCGTTTTAAAGCAGCTGTTATGCGAGCGGTGCTTACGACGACCGTATGTTGGAATAGAATGTTCCATTTCCATTCCAGCTTCAGTTTCCGTCGTTTCAGCGGATACGTCACCATTATCACATTTCACGTGGCTCGTCGGCGTCGCCATGTTCAGCGTGCAACGTCCACGCAATTAGCAAAGCGCCCGGGGCCAGGGTAGGAGCTATCGCTGCCGGGATCGCAGTGTCGCCTCACGTGTAAGGTACAGTGCCGCTTGCTCTCAATTGCATCTACCGTTCGGTGTCGGAAATTGCAATCTGTTTTAGTTTGAAAGCAACTATGAGGATGTGATGGTCGGTAGATATAAAAAAATAGACAAAAAGATATTTTCTTTATATAACTTGTTCATGTTTTATGTATGTATTATTTATATATAATCGTTAACAGGTAAATGAGTTCTCCTTTAGTTTGAATGTGATGAACGAATGAACGAACGAATGAACGTACGAACGAATGAATGAATGATCAAAGGAATGAACGAATGAATGAACAAACGAATAAACGTACTAATAAACGGCTGTGTGAATGAATAAATGAACGACGGAATGAATGACTGATTGAATGTACGAAGGAATGAAAAAACGGATGAATGATTGAAAGAATGAACGACCGAATGAAGAAACGAACGAGCGAATGAACGAACGACGGATGCACCATAACCCCAATAATTATACTATATACAGCGCCCTCGAAACGGGAACACATTTACACTAAAACCACTACTGTTTGTCGGCTGCAATAGGAGCTGCCTGATAACCACCTTGACGGTTTCCAGCAGTAGAGAGGTAACGGTAGTAAAGTTCTGTGTTAAATGGTTCCGTATACGTAGATTCGTTTGTATGCCTCAACGGGATGGGAGGAGTTATGTGGTACAACGCAATTACACTATGGGATCTGTAGGCAACAGATCCCATGTCACTGTCCCATTCGGGGCACCTGGTTAGCGTTTCGCCAGGATATTAACCTAATCGCTCAGACGCATACGACGCGCCGGATCCGGAACTAAGATAAATGGGCATCATTAAGGATCTCAGCGTGCGCCGACTTCTACCTGTGCAAATGTTTTGTTACTTGGTGTTTGAGTTATGTAATATAACACGATAAAGTAAAAGAGTTCGATTCCGTAGCCAAGTCCTCAAGTTCAGGAAAGTACACCGCTTACTGGTGGTCGGTCTCTATTGTCGGAGACCGTCTAGGTAAATACCACCACAGTGTCCATCTTTACCTTTAAACAGTAAAGTGCAAGCATTACTGTGGTCCGATTTGTTAATTGTAGCTTTACTGGGGTAACGAGACTCAACATCTTATGTCTCAAGGTGATGAGCACAATATGGTGCTGTGTATAGATCCTATTTCTAGGTACAGTTAGCAGCGTAAAAACATAACTGTTCCGGTTTGAAAGGCTCCGTAGCTAATGTTACTGGGCCGGCGTGTCATCTACCATCAGGTGAACGTTCCCCTCGTCTTGGCGTAGGTTTGAAAAAAAAAATTGGCTAGAGAATGAATGATGAGATGAAGAAAGAACATCATTATCAGCCGATAGACGAACTGCTGATCATAGGCCTCCTCCAAATATCTCCAGAGAAAGAACAAGCTATGGTATTTTCGAACCCTAGCTATCTGGTACTGTCATTATGCCGCTACCACATCATGGTTATTGTTTTATTATTTTATGAAAATCACCTGATGGTAAGTGACATGCCAGCTCATGACTGGGCGTTGCCGTGATACATAAGATGTTAAGTCTCGTATCCTCATTGACTTCACTAGATTTAAGGCCCTCCCAACCGCAACACGGTAACATTTACACAGAACTCTTCGTTGGCAGAAATCGGAGCTGCGGTGGTACTTACCCAGACGGTCTCCACCAACAGAGATCTACCACCAGTAAAGATTCAGGTTGTCGAGCTATATATAATTTTTTTTATGGGAAGCCAACGTTTTACATGCATGAGATATACTTAGTACTTTAAGTTATAACAGTTGGCTTTATGCAGAAGTGGGATGAGGTCAGGAGTAGGATGGTGCGATATCTAGTAGATCTCGAATACCTTAATAATACTGATCGTGATAATTGAAGGGATTTTAGTAATATATCCTGAGCTGTCAGACGCAGGGGATTTTTAGATTTCCAGTAGGATGAAGTGATGCAATAGGACGTGTCAATTATCTGCCCTCAAATGCTGTTCAGGTCATCAAGAGTAACAGTATCTGATGCTAGCGTGGAAATATACTTCTGTTATTCAATTTCTGTTTTACTGTACAATTTACGGCGCAGTATATCGCCGGTAACGTTTTTATTATATCCACGTTCCGTTACTGCGGCGATGTAAAAGGAAATGACGTCATATATTTAAAAATTATTTATTATGCGAACTTAAAGTTTTATTGTGTACTTTAGAGCCAACGGGCCTTGTGATCAAATATTTTCTATTGGTGGGATTATAAATTGGAGAATTTTATGGTGCAGAAAGAATATAAGCCCTTCAAAAGCTCTCACTTAAATTGAACTTCTTCCGGAGAACGTATATCCTCTGAAAATAACATCTCTTTCTTCCATCCACCTAACACTAAAGAATTGGTTAATATACTACTGAAGAATACCTGAGGCTGCAGCAAGCAAGCTTTTGACTCGATTGAAAAAATATTGAACGATGAGATAATTAATATTACAATATTTTGTAAGTCAATATAATCTTTTTTTTCAAGTATATATGTTTTCCGATACTAAATAGACAGTAGATAATACACCAGCGTATATTTCAGCACTTTGGATGTAGAGCTTGTTTAATAATTTAATAGTAAATGTTACAGTTAGAGCCTGCGTACGGGTCCCAGAAGTGTAGGACGCTCTCCCTCCAGATGGACCGACGACATCATCAGAGCGGTCGGAAGTGGATGGATACGAGAAGTAGAATATTGCATTTGGTGGAAGACATTTCGGAAGGCTTATATTCAGCAGTGGATAAAATGCTGATAATGATGACGATGAAATGTTACGACAGTAAATTAAAATTTTAAGTTAATATATCATCTCTATAGATATATTTCCAACTTTAGTATAGTACGTTAATATGTTCACTAGTAGTAGGTCTCTGTTGCTGGAGCCCATGTTACTACTGGCCTTATTTCTAACGCTAAACAGTAGAGTGAAAACGATAAAGAGTTTAAAGGGCGATACAGAAAAGAGAATTACTGTTGTAACGGGACTTAACATTTTGTCTCTCATATCCATACATTGTTATGGGCAAGCGTATATCTTACCATCTTCATAGTCTCTTCACTTCATGTAATATATTTACAGGGTTAAAACGTAATAGGTGTAATAGATCTGGAGGTGCTAAAGTATAGCTCGTATCTTATCTATCTATGTATGGAATATCCCATACAAAAACAATGCTTCTGCGGTTATTGATTTTTTTGAATATTTCTCAAAAATTTCTCAATTTTCAAGAAAAAAATTCGTTGATTTAATTTCTTATTTATTTCTATACAAATTTATATGTAATAATTATTGTTTTATTAATTTAATTTATAATCATCACTTAGAGGTTAAAACTTTGAAATTGGTGACAGTAAAAAATAAAGTGTCATACTTTAATTTTTATTTAATCTTAAAATAAACTTTTATTTATAAAAAATACGTATAAAGCGCATAAATAAGTACCTGACTACAATACCTATCCGAAAAGGTATAAGAAAGTACATAAAGTTTCAAAATTAAAAAAAAAATTATGTAGTGAGTCAGTACGACAGTTAAAATTTAACTGGTTTCGTGGGCTGACGTACATTATCGTTGTCTTCTTAATTCTGAATAGTTTTTTTTTTCCATACCAAATACATTTAATTTCAATGGTAGATTTCGGTAACAAAGAATACGCTCACATGCGACATGACGCAGGTGGGTCACGCATCTACAATGCTGAAGAGGAACAAGGAATCATAGACCACTTTGTTATAGACCCGACTACGTCAACCAACGTCGTGGCAAGATTGCTGGGTTTAACGCAATGGAAAGTGTGGTTTACTGTGCATACGGCAAGGCTCTACCTCTACCATTATATACCGGTCCAGGCCGTGGAGGAAGGAGACCCTGCAAGGAGGTTAGACTTCTGCCATTTTATGCTGCGTGCAGACTTAGAAAATAATTATTTTCTTACCAAAATATTGTTCAGTGATGAATGGAAGTTTCTCAGAGACGGCATAACAAATTTTCGTAATAGTCATTATTGGGCTCCGCGAGGTGAAAATCTCCACGTGATTAGAGAAGGAGCTCATCAGCGAAGATTCTGCGTAAACGTATGGATGGGCATAATTCATACTTACTTGATAGGCCCAGTCTTCTTCCCTTACAATTTAAATGGGGCGACGTACGAAGATTTTCTACGAAATAATTTTTTTAATTATCTGTAGGATACACCATTGGAAATCAGAAGAGAAATGGTGTTCCAGCATGACGGTTGCCCCGTCCATTTTAATTCGTCTCGGCGTAAGACAGTGGTTACTAACCACTGGTTAGACACTACTTTACCTCAGCAATGGATTAGCCGAGGTGGACCAACACTGTGGACCGCAAGGTGTTAAATCAGGACATTTAACACCTTGCGATTATTACTTATGAGGTCACATGAAATCTTTAGTGTACACGACACCAATTAACTCGTTAGAAGATTTAAAGTCACGCACCATCGTCGCTGCTGACAAAATAAGAGAACCACTCGGAAAGCTCAAAAGTCTAGTTAGTGTAAGAAAAAGTCTACTGCTGGGAAAAGTCTACTACGAGGAAAAGTTTACTGCGAAGAAAAGTTTACTGCAAAGAAAAGTTAACTGCCAAGTAAAGCTTACTGCGAGGAAAAGACTACTGGTAGGAAAAGCTTACTGTGAGGAAAAGTTTACTGCGAAGAAAAGTTTACTACGAAGAAAAGTCTACTACGAGGAAAAGTCTACTGTGAGGAAAAGTTTACTGCGAGGAAAATTCTACTGTGAAGAAAAGTCTACTGTGAAGAAAAGTTTACTGTAAGGAAAGGTTTACTACGAGGAAAAGTCTACTGTGAGGAAAAGTTTACTGCGAGGAGAAAGTTTATTGTGAGAAAAAGTTTACTGTACAGAAAAGTCTACTGCGAGAAAAGTTTACTGCTAGGAAAAGTTTACTACGAGGAAAAGTCTATTGTGAGGAAAAGTTTACTGCGAGGAAAAGTTTACTGCGAGGAAAATTCTACTGTGAAGAAAAGTCTACTGTGAAGAAAAGTTTACTGTAAGGAAAGGTTTACTACGAGGAAAAGTTACTGTGAGGAAAAGTTTACTGCGAGGAAAAGGTTTTACTGCGAAGAAAAGTATACTGCGAAATAAAGTTTACTGCGAGGAAAAGTTTACTGCGAGGAAAAGTATACTGCGAAGAAAAGTTTACTGCCAGGAAGTCTACTACAAGGAAAAGTCTACTGTGAGGAAAAGTTTATAGTGAGAAAAAGTTTACTGTACAGAAAAGTTTACTGCGAGGAAAAGTCTACTGTGAGGAAAAGTCCACTGTGAGGAAAAGTCCACTGTGAGGAAAAGTCTACTGTGGGGAAAAGTCTACTGCGAGGAGAAAGTTTATTGTGAGAAAAAGTTTATTGTACGGAAAAGTCTACTACGGTGTAAAGTTTACTGTGAGGAAAAATTTACTGTGAGGAAAGTCTACTGCTAGGAAAAGTTTACTACGAAGAAAAGTCTACTGCAAGGAAAAGTTTACTGTACAGAAGTCTACTGTGAAGAAAAGTTTACTGTAAGGAATAGTATACTACGAGGAAAAGTCTACTGTAAGGAAAATTTTACTGTGAGGAAAAGTCTACTACGAGGAAAAGTTTACTGTAAGATTAAGTCTACTGCAAGGAAAAGTTTACTGTGAGGCAAAGTTTACTGCGAAGAAAAATCTATTGTGAGGAAAAGTTTACTGCTAGGAAAAGTTTACTACGAGGAAAAGTCTACTGTGAGGAAAAGTTTACTGCGAGGAAAAGTTTACTGCGAGAAAAATTCTACTGTGAGGAAAAGTCTACTGTGAAGAAAAGTTTACTGTAAGGAAAAGTCTACTACGAGGAAAAGTCTACTGTGAGGAAAAGTTTACTGCGAGGCAAAGTTTACTGCAAAGAAAAGTTTACTGCGAAGTAAAGTTTACTTGCGAGGAAAAGTCTACTACGAGGAAAAGTCTACTGTGAGGAAAAGTTTACTGCGAGGAAAAGTTTACTGCGAGGAAAAGTTTACTGCGAGGAAAAGTTTACTACGAGGAAAAGTTTACTGCGAGGAAAAGTTTACTGCGAGTAAAAGTTTATTGTAAGAAAAAGTCTACTGCAAGCAAAAGTTTACTGTGAGGAAAAAATTTACTGTGAGGAAAGTCTATCGCTAGGAAAAGTTTACTACGAGGAAAAGTCTACTGTGAGGAAAAGTTTACTGTACAGAAAAGTCTACTGTGAGGAAAAGTTAACTGTGGGGAAAAGTCTACTGCGAGAAAAAGTTTACTGCTAGGAAAAGTTTACTACGATAGGAAAAGTTCTTGACTACGAGGAAAAGTCTACTGTGAGGAAAAGTTTACTGTACAGAAAAGTCTACTGCGAGGTAAAGTTGACTGCGGAGAAAAGTTTACTGCGAAGAAAGTTTACGGCGAAATAAAGTTTACTGCGAGGAGAAATGTCTACTACGAGGAAAAGTCTACTGTGAGGAAAATTTTACTACGAGGAAAAGTCTACTGCGAGGAAAAGTTTACTGCGAGGCAAAGTGTACTGCGAGGAAAAGTTTACTATGAGGAAAAGTCTACTGTGAGGTAAAGTCTACTGTGGGGAAAAGTCTACTGCGAGGAAAAGTCTACTGCTAGGAAAAGTTTACTACGAGGAAAAGTCTACCGTGAGGAAAAGTCTACTGCGAGGAAAAGTTTACTATAAGAAAAAGTCTACTGCAAGGAAAAGTATACTGTGAGGAAAAGTTTACTGTACAGAAAAGTCTACTGTGAGGAAAAGTCTATTGTGGGGAAAAGTCTACTGCGAGAGAAAAGTTTACTACGAGGAAAAGTCTACTGTGAGGAAAAGTTTACTGCGAGGAAAAGTCTACTGTGAGGAAAAGTCTACTGTGAACAAAAGTTTACTATAAGGAAAAGTTTACTACGAGGAAAAGTCTACTGTGAGGAAAAGTTTACTGTACAGAAAAGTCTACTGTGAGGAAAAGTCTATTGTGGGGAAAAGTCTACTGCGAGAAAAAAATTACTGCTAGGAAAAGTTTACTACGAGGAAAATTCTACTGTGAGGAAAAGTTCACTGCGAAGAAAAATCTACTGTGAGGAAAAGTCTACTGTGAACAAAAGTTTACTGCGAGGAAATGTTTACTGCGAAGAAAAGTTTACTGCGAAAAGTTTACTGCGAAATAAAGTTTACTGCGAGGAAAAGTCTACTACGAGGAAAAGTCTACTGCGTGGAAAAGTCTACAGCAAGGAAAATTCTACTGCGAGGAAAAGTCTACTGCGAGGAAAAGTCTACAGCGAGTAAGTCTACTGCGAGGAAAAGTTTACTGCGAGGAAAAGTCTACTGCGAGAGAAATTGTTCTTCAAGGAAAAGTCTACTACGAGGAAAAGCTTACTGCGAAGAAAAGTCTACTGCTAGGAAAAGTCTACTGCGAGGAAAAATCTATTGAGAGGAAAACTCTACTGTGAGGAAAAGTCTATTGTAAACTGTACTGTGTTAATAGAACATAGTAAAAAACTTGGCGTGAATAATCAATAAATTTTTTTTATTTAATTTCGTGATGAGACAAGCGAGTCATTTACGGGATTGTAAGTAATATACAGGGTGAACGATATTACGTGTAAAAGATTTGGAGGGGCTAAAGTATAGTTCGTATCCTATCTATCTATGTATGGAATACACCATACAAAAGCCGTGGTTCTGGAGTTATTAATTGTTTAAATAATTTTTAAAAGATTCCCGATTGTTTAGGAAAAACTAGATGAAATTATTTTTTACTTTTTTTTTTACATAAATTTTAATGGGTATTCCATACATAGATAGGATACGAGCTATACTTTAACCCCTCCAGATCTTTTACACTTATTTATTATCTTTCACCCTGCATTTTTATTAGTCAGTTACTTTAATACATGTGTGTACGTTCATGCAATTTTTTTTTTAAATCGGGGTCGACAGTTTCATTTAACACCGCACCCCAGCCGATGCCCGCGGTGTATTCATAAATGTGAAATATGGCCACCCTAATGGGATTTTAATACAGTAGATTCCTCGCCGGCGTCGCCTGGCTCAGGCAAATTACGTCAGTAATTATATTGAGAGAAAATTGGAAAGTCCCATAAATAGCTAATTGCCATTTATTTATCAAGGGATTACTATTAATTAAGATTGACTCCGGACCCTTGTGGTGAATACGGGATTAGAGAAAACGTTTGTATTAATTTTTTTTTCTTCCTTAACCATTGCGACTGGTCCTCACTTTATACATAATTTTTTTTAAAGGTCTTTGTTGTCGTTGGGGCCGGGGTAGCGATTTGGGGGTAATACGCCGCTTAATATGAAAGGCCTTAAGGTGGCCCGCTGGTACTTACGCCTTACAATAATATTACATTTATTAAATGCCTCTTCAACCTTCACTAGTTGCTCTTTAAGAAGAAGAAATATTATTGATAAATGGAATGGTGAGCTTCAGCTCCTCGTTGACGCGGCCTCATCAAAGCCTCCTACTGTCGGAACCACGCTAATGTGCGTAAGTGTTACCGTGGTGGTAGCAAAACGCGTTGGGATGTACACCGTAGAGTTTTAGTTGGTAAGAATCAGACGCAACCCTTCTGTTGGTCCCACAGCTAGCAGGATAGTATCCAATGCAGGTCTTCTCTAAAAAAAAGATTTCGGTTAGCGGAGACTGTCTAAAGTAGGTGTAACATTACTGTGTTCCGATTTAAAGGGCGTTGTAGCTAGTGAAATTATTGGGGTAACGCTAGGTTATTAACTATAATCTTCGTTAGCGTCATACTGTTGTGTCGATTTTTCGAGCAAAGTTAACTTTATTTCAGTAAAATATTTGAAGTTTGAACGACCTACATTATTGTACTGGGTTATACACGTATGTACAGAGCTGAGTATTTCAAAGCAAAAAAACATTTGATATTTTGCGGTATTTCAAAAGCGAGGGATTAAAAATAAACAAGAAATATTGTCGCTGATACTTTTTGTAGTAGAATAGTGTAAATCCGTTTTATACCACCGATCGGGTACGAGATAACGTTTAAATACGTACACAACGTCACCGACAATAAAACAACAAGTATTCCTCTCATTAACATGTTAATGCTTGAGCTGATGCATTGTAAAATAATACTAACATATTTTCCTGTTCATTCTGCTCTGTTTGTACTATATACTTATTTATAGTTTACTGTACACCAATTACAAGATATGGATCATATAATATATAAACTTAAATGTGCAATGAGCGGTCTTTATTGCTCAGGAAGCAACTTCTTCCAGACAACCTATTGGAAAGGAAGACACACTGAAAGCAGAGAGAGGATAGTGGTTCACTAAATAATTAAAAACTAAACTATTTCATGAAAGAAGCAAGCAATAGTAAAATTAGGAGTTTAGAATTTCAATTTTATACGAAATCCGTAGAATGTCGGTATTCACCGGTGAATGTCGTTCCCGTAACCCTGTCATCAGGCGACGAGAAGAAACAACGTGGAGGTTTTAGTCGGTGCAAGTCCGACATGACCTGTCCTTGTCTCCGTGAGGACGTGTGCATGCAGGCATTTCCCCCACGTTAATCAAAAAAAAACCTAACCTAACCTAACAGCCAGTCGCCTTTTTGTCGGCTCTTCTCTTTTCCACCTCCACCAGAGCATGTCTGTGATTGTTGACATACACCAGTGAGGGTCCGAATGTACAAGAATGTAATGAAATATTCGATCTTTCACCGACGTATTTGGTGTTTGTTGACATTCTCTGATTTCGGTCTTTCACGGTGACATATATATTAAAATAAAGCTATATATATATATATATATATATATATATATATATATATATATCTTATGAAAAAAAAGTAATGTTCGTGTATATCTTTTGCTTTTATTATCGTTATTCGATATTCGTTTTTACACTAGCACGAGTAGACACAGCATTTAAGCTTTAAAGCTTCATATTCGGTAGTTCAACTTTTGCTTCATCACTTTACGTAGCCTGTAGAAATATACAGCGGAAGTGAGTTGCTGTAGAGAAACAGATCGCAAAATGGTTAATATTTTTTTGCACAGGGTTCACGGATTCGGCGGCACTTTTGTCTTTCACGAATGTTCTTCAAAAATTTTCACTGTAATATTTTTCAGTATTTGAAAGATATTTCGTATTAAAGAGCGGTATCTTTCACATTAAAGTTTATTTAAAAACTTTTGATTTATAAAGGAAACTGCTTCTATAATAGTAATAGTTGCAAAGAAAACAATCTAAACAGTGCTTTAGATAAAAAAAATATGTTGTGCTTACGGAGGGTTTACATTTTGGAAAAGAGGTAACAGTTTTACATATCTATATATATTATATATGTGTAGGAGATATCCAGAGATTCATTGACTCATCACGAGATCTCCAAAAGTTTAGTCGTAACCATCAATCAAATCTAGTAGGATTATTGCGTCTGCCATTTAGAGGTGACCTAAGAATGGATTATACAAAAACCCTTCCCCCAGGAGAATTGCGGGGGTGTTACGGGCAGTAAAGCTGGATAACATCTAGATATTCATATAAGGGGTTCGAGGCCTCTCAAACATGAAGTGGAACAAGTTGCTGTCATCAGTGTTCTTGTCCAAAAATATATCTTCAAGAGAAAAACTAATATGCTGTTACAAGATTCATCTCTTAATTATTATCTAAAAGACAAACTTATCTTCTATTTCATCTGGTGTTAAGTTACACCGAGACCATGAAAGTTGCGTTCGTTCAAAATACACTATCTCCCATATGTTGACAGTCAGAACGGCGACACTACCACCATAACTTCTACTTCTGCCATCCGACAGTGGTACAAACATTACAGTGTTCCGGGATGAAGGGCGTAGTGAAATTACTGGGGTAACGAGACGTAATTATGTCTCAAGAAAACAAGCATAATATGGTGCTGTGTACATCCTAACTGGTGCTGCATTATTACCATCAGGTGACCATCTCATTAGTATCATAGCCTCGTCTAATACAAAAAAAAAATATGTTGCCTTTGAATCAAACCCGTGACCTCTTTGTTACCAGTAATCCGCTTAGTCATTTCATCATAGTGACAGTATAATGTAAACCTTAAAAAATAACATATACAACCGCTTTAACTAGGATCTAAGTAATTAAATAACTTGATCAAAAATTAAAAAAAATAAATCATTAATAAGGGATTTATACGGATATATATATAGTTAATAAAAATAAATAATGTTATATTATTAACTTAACATTAAAATAAACTAGCGGTAAGTGTATCTTAATAACGTACATGAGTACAAACGGGTCCACCGTGCCGTCATGACCAGGTCATATACCTGGACAGGTTTATTTTTCCACAGGGTGCCTTCTGTACGGATAACGTCATTATCTCGTTTCGGACGGTGGTTTTAATATGTTGAATACTCCCTTAAGTTAGCTAGACTAGTTTATGGAGTAGCCGTGAGTTTAGTTTAAGTTAACGTCTTCAGTAAGCTGTAAGTAGTAGTAGTAGTGTGTGTAAATAAGCTTCATTAGTTTTCGGAGGCAGAAAAAAAATATTTTTAAGTAACATAAAACATTAAAATTATCACCATCACTCTCACTGAAATCTTCTTCCTCCTGTTTCCCCAGCTGTGTGGGTTCGGCACAGTATGTACTTCTCTTCCGTATTCTTCTATCAGCCGTCATATCTGGATTCACACTCTTCATACACCTGTCATCTTTCACACAAACCATCCACTCTTTCTTCGTTCTTCCTCCACCCTTGTAACCACGTTCATTGTAATAACTTTCTTTGACTGAAGTATCATCACTTAATGATCAGTTGTATTTTTTTTATATAATTAAACAACGAGACGAGCTTATCTATACCAAAAATGTGCTGATTAGGATTATATATACTGCACCACATTCCTCTCGTCGCCTGACATATAAGACGTTCAGTCTCGTTACCCCAGTAATGACACTAGCTGTAGTGCCCTTAAAACTGCAACTCAGTATTGTTTGGCGCCAGAAATAAGCACTGCAGTGGTATTTACCTAGACGGTTTCCGGCAACAAAGACCTACCACCAGTAAAAAGGTGTGAAGGTAGTAAAAAAAAAATTCCAAAGATGCGACTCCGAAATCGAAACTTGAAACGCAGGTAGCTTTACCACACGATTGCTGTTAAATGAAGTCTTTATTTAAGGTTAGTTAATTGGGGTGTTAGGATTCCCGCACAACAACTCACGGGATCCAAGCCAAGGTCATCTGCTCGTGGTGCACCCTATTAATCAATAAACAATGCGCTGACTCCCATCAATCCACGTTGGGCCAGCGTGGTTGGAAATGGACCAAATCCTCCACATGAATCCTTAATCGATCTATGCGGGAATCTTTGGGGGAGGCCTATGTCCAGCCCTGGCAGTATATCGGCTGATGATGATGATGATGATGATTATGAAATATTCCTTTAAAAATCTTTTACGTGTTGATAATTTGTTAAACTTATTCAATGCTTTTAACGAAAGTCGTGTTGGAACTGAATTCAGTTGAGCGGAAAAGCTCTCCCGCATTTTCCAGCTGCCGTATATTGGAGCAGCGAGTTAAGTCATACTAGGAGCTGACCGAGTCATTCCCCGCGGCGGAGTCTCATAACGGGGGCCAGGTGCACCGGATCATTCATTTCTTCCGTCTCTGATTACCTCAATTTGTCTCCAATAAGGTCATATATGTTTAAAATTGAAAATTCGTAAAAATCTCTCCGATATACTCGTACATTTTCATTCCGGCTCAGCTTGTCTAGATATTTTCTAGGTCAGCGCTCATTTAGTCAGCTTAGTTGATAGTGTGCAGATATTATATACTGTGTATATAAATGTTATCTATTTTTTTTATTCGACAAATCGAAGAGACGAGCGATACCTTCACCTAATGGTAAATGACGCGTCTGCCTAAACAACGTGTCGCTAGGAAGATTTACACAGCATCGCATTACGCTCGTCGCCTTGACATTAAGATGTTAAGTATTCCTACCCCAATAACATCACCAGCTACTGCGCCCTTTAAGCCGGGACAGTTACGTTTGTACACCCAGAAATAAGAGCTGAAGTGGTACTAGTATTGGTGGTAGTTTTCTATTGCCGCGGATCGTCTAGGTAGGTATCACCACATTTCCTGTTTATTTCGCCAAACTGTGCAAACATTACTGAATTCTGGTTTGAAGGGAGTTCTAACTAGTGTAATTACTAAGGTAACATGACTTAACATTCATCCTGGGGCTCAGTAACCGTGAACCGACACACGGTGAAGGGAAGTGGATCCCACTCGGCCGGCCCGCGGCGAAGAGTCGGTCGACGCGGCCGCTCCAGATTAGAGTACCGGTTGGATAAAACTGGAGCTCACCGGAGCGGCCGGGGGCTGCCGAGGCGGCTTTATGTTGCTCTTTGCGGTCGGCTGCAGGGGCGGTTTTATACTGCCCCCTGCAGCCGAGGTGGGGTCGCGGAGGGAGTACCCGTTCCTCTGCGGCCGTATAAGAGGGGACGGCGGGACCAACACCGGATCCGCCTCAGGGAGACAAGAGAGTTTTCTCTCTTGGCTCCCATAGCCTCTGGGACGACAGGTTCGTGGGAATCCGTTGCACGCGCGACAGCAGGAGAGCGAGGAGGGGGCGCGCTGCATGTTCCGGCGTGCCCCCACGGAGTTAGAAAGAGAGGGTTCAACCCTCTCTCCCGAAGGGGGGCTGCGTAAGCGGCCAGCGCCGACGGGGTCGTGAATGGTGCGTAAGCGTTCCCGTAACCCCGATATCAGGCGACGAGTTGGAACATCGTGGGGGTTTTAGTCGGTGCAAGTCCGACATAACCTGTCCTTACCCCCGCGAGGACGGGTATGCGCAGGCATTTTCCCCACGTTAATCAAAAAAACGTGACGTCACATCTTACTTTTCAAGGCGACCAGTACAATGTGATGCAGTTTATACCATCCTTAATAGGGCACGTGTTATGGGCAAGCGTATCACTTACCATAAGGTGAACGTCTTGTAGCTTCGTAAAATAAAAAAAATACCTACATGGCCTATAGTTACAAAGACGTACCACCAGTACTACTAGTACCGAAATTAGACTGTAAGTTATTGTTGAAAAAATTTTTTAAAAAAGTGATACCTTTATAGATAAAAAATAAGCTGCATATGCAGAGTATTTCTCAATTGTCAAACTATAGTGTGTAAAAGTTTGTGTTTAAATATGAAAAGCGCTGTAGCTAATGTTAATAGCAAATAATTTTAGACACCAGAAGTTAGACAGCCTTGTCCAGGCTCATCTGTAGCATTGTAGATAAGGATATTCTTATAAAACATCCTCCTTTTTTGAAGAGGGTTAAAAATGTTTCGTATAATAAGTTATTTATTATTATATACATTGTATAATAACATATGTTAGGTCAGTAAGAGCGGCAGTTAATCACGGCGACGGTTACACTGTGTCATTTGCAAATGTAGGCTTTGCGCATTTGCATGTAAACAAGATGGCGGCGCGCTTCAACTACTTGTTGTTTTACAAATTCATGGGGCCGGCTTTGCATTTACGTTATATTGCAATGCCGCTGAATGCACCGTAACGTTCGCAAGAATGCTCTGTTCGAATATTAAACTTAATATTATGTCCAATTCATATATAACTTAGCAAACTATAACATATCTTGTGTTTATAATAAATTGTTTGTTTATTATTCTACTTAGCGTCGAGACGAGCAGGAAACTTACCTCATAGTAAATTATACGCTTGCCTATAGCAACGTGGCGCTTGTTAGGATGATATACACTGCACCACATTATGTTCTACGCCTTGACATATACGATATTAAATCATGCTACCCCAGTAAATTCATTAACACACAGTAATATTTTCACATTACTGTTTTTTTTTAATAGTCCCCGCGCATGTGATGGGTCAGGGCCTTTAGATACTAATACATTTACCATCAGTCTTTGATTTCCCATTTTCCAACCTACCCTCATCATTCGTCCTTATTGTCTACCGTACTCAGTTCTGTTGTCACACTTCTTTTTTACTTCATTCTGCATCCTAATTCCTTCTTTCACACTGCTGTTTGTCGGTTGCAATAGCAGTAGTATTTTTTTTTTATTATCACAGACGAAATTTTATAAAATACCCTGCTTCTGGAGGAAAATACGGTTATGTACGATTTCTACCCACTAAAACTTAACTTCTTCAGTGCATTAGAATAGGCTCCGGCATCTCCTACGGAACGCACTGGTGTCCCTCTGCACTCAAAGCAAGGCAAGGCAAGGCAAAGCCCTCCTTAGCACCCACGCTTTGCTACAGCAAATAGAAGGCCACCTTTCATTTGCCGTCCTAAGGCTCGCTTATCAAGCTGTGAGGGCGTCATTTTCAAGGCTCACGAACTTGACAACTCTTTTAGTATCCTTGTATGACAGGCAGGGTGTATCTTAGTACTATTTTTAATAACCCGAGACTACAGGGTTGAAGGGTTGGTGCGTCCGTTACCAGCGCCCCAACGTCTTCGCCTATGAACGGCATCGGCCCTCGGCCAAAAGGAAACCAATGCTATCGACACGTTTTTTCTTGCCAGTGCAGCCGACATCACTACTGGTAAGGAAAGTTTATTTCCGATCCTGGGACCAGGACCTGGCAATCGGACGTAGGATATTCTGCGTGCGTATGCTACCCTACGCATGCGTACCTGCGGTCGTATTTACCTACACGACCTTCAGCAACAGAGACGTACCAGTAAAAGTATTGTATTATTTTAGAGGTTATCAAATCTTGAGACATTTTCAAATACTATTGTGTACATAAAAATAATGTAGAGATTCTGTACTTTATCTATTGCAACGCTATCTTTGCAAATTTTATTTTTTCTATAAACTAAAATGCTTGACAGACTCTGATAAAATCTATTACTTGTTATATTAAATATTTCGCCAAGGAAAAATCAGCTTTAATTATATTATAGTTTGAGTATAAATTCAGTTAATGCGTACTAGAGAAGCAATTCGTTGCAGCGCTCGGCGTAATTTACGACATTGTTGTTGAGAACTGCACCGCTGTATGGAGGAGATGCATCTAACAAACTTCTTTATTGAGCAATTGTGAGGGAGTCGGTTTCACTTATAACACTTATTAGGACGTTAAAGTGTTCCAGTTTATTATAAATTGATAATTTTAACCGACAAGGAGGATTAGACTTTGGATTCTATGTAACATTTCCTTCCGGTTCTTTTCGTTTTCAGTTAAAACTTTTAAACAGGGCGATTCGATTTTGCTCAACATTGATATTAGTTCATAAACTTTTCATAGTAAATAAAAGTGAAAAAATTTTGAGATTGTTAATAATATCTGTCTGAATCTAATAATATTCAGGTTCTAGTTCATCATCATCATCCGCCAACAGACGTCCACTGCTGTACATAGGCGTTCCCCAAAGATCTTCACATCGATCGATCCTGCGGAGTCTGCAACCAGCTGCTTCTCGCGATCTCCATCAGATCTTTGGACTACCTAGTGGGGGGCTTATCAACACTGTTTTCCGGTGCGCGCAATTAAGTCATTAAATACTAAACATTTTTTAAGAATTATAGACTAAAGCAACGTAATTCGTAAGTCCAGTAAATACAGTTTCTTCCATACTTCAAACAATCTGTAGCATTTTTTTTAAAGAAGCTTCTAGACATCGCTGCTCCTGTTCAAGTATAACTTACCTTAAATCTTTAACTGAAGTTATCGGGACTTAGATTACTTGAGTGTAATTCTTTTAAATATTATTGAAGCAAATCATTCTTGATTCACAACGATTGCTTCCGTTAAATTTAAAATAAGTTATTTGTAATAAGACTTAGTAGAAAATTTGTTTTTTATTACTAATTATTTCCATCAGAACTTATATTATAACAGGATATACTATAGGTAAGTTAACAAGCATTACTTTTCATTAATTACGGTTTCCTCAGACTTAACAGTCTCTGACTATCCGTTCTTATGTCTTTCTTAAATACTTATGCTACTCATCTTATATATATATACAGTATTTTAAAAACCTTTCTCCTTTGCTATAATTTTTTATTAATATACATTATATTAATATTTATACTTCCACTTTAAGTATTACTTTTAACATTACATTAAGCGTACACAAAAAGAAGGGAATTTAAGAAACAATTTCAATATTAATATAACCAGCTTAGAATCCATCACGTCGTTGGTAAGGCAAAGCATATTACGTCGCTACGTGATCAAAATTCTCAGGGTATTCCCCCTCTGGTACAGCGGTTGAGAAATTTTACGATTCGTTCATATGCTGCTGCTTTATCAGCAGGGAATATCAACTAACAATAAATATGGTGGATATTTAACTGCCTTCGCAACGCGGAAGTTAAGTGCTTCCTTTATAGCATATTAATTTTGTTATCTGATAAAATCTACTAAAGATATCCTGGTTCTGCGGGAAGACAAGGTTATATGGGATTTGTACCTACTAAAACCGCCTCGGTGGTAATTCTTAGTGCATTGCGGAAAGCCTCAGGATATCGTATAGAACGCACCGGTGCCTTCCTGCATAACGCCTAAGCACGTCCCTAGGAAGGCGATAACTTTCGTCGGTACCCTGGGTATAGTATAACATGGATGCAACCACCATTCCTTATCCTCCACCCCAGGCTCGCTCATTGAGCATTGCGGACTAACCTTCAAAATATCACGAACTTGAAAGACGTCTTCTAAGACGGGCAGAGCTTACCTTATTCTTAATGGCTTCTTGACGGCTACTGCTGAGCATAGGCCTTCCTGAAGGATCTCCACGACGATCGCCCTTCGTTGCCCGTATCTAGAGGTTTACGAGAGTACATGGTCGCTATTCTATTACCTCATTGCCTATAAGCTTTGTAGCCTGGAAGCTCATGGTTCTAGTCCCATATCGCAGCTGGCACCGTCCAGGCTACTAAAAGTGTTTTCTGTCTTGAGGATCTTGGGAATGGGAAAATGATCGAAGTGCTCTCGTGTTTTCTACAGCATAACCATGTTGATAGGGAGGGACTCAACTAGTAGATTGTGCTAATAATAATCTAAGATCTGGGGTACCTCTTAATGAAGACCACAAATAGAATTACTGGTGCTTACAGCCGCCAAAAAGTATTGTGCAAAAATTATTCAGTTCCAGTATGAACTAAGTTGTAGTTAGTGTAATTACGGTGGTAAAGAAACTTAACATCTTTTATCTCAAGTCAACGACCACAATATGGTGCTGATTAACATGTCCTTACTAGAGCAATATTGTTATGGATGGTATCACTTACCATCAGGTTAACGTCTCCCTCGTCCCGTTGCTTCGTCGCATAAAAAAAGAAAGTTTTAGTTAGTGAACCACATAATTAGAAAATCTTCTTTTCCCACACATGCATAATATCTTCTTCAGATTTACCTCCTAGCACTATATAGAGAAACTTCCTACTAAACAAATGACCCCAGTAGTAGTAGCAATAGTAATGCTACATTCCAGTAATCACAATTATAATAGCCACAGTATTCTGGCAGGTACAGACCTTGAGCTGTTACTCTAGAATTTTGATGTTGTTCTAACATTACCTGTAATAAAGTTCACGAATAAAGACCTAAAACACCTGAGCTCTGAACACATAAGCTTTCCCATTAACATTATCTCATTGCTCGCCTTAATTAGTACAAAATCCGTAAAATGTACTGAGAGCTCATTAAAAATGTACTGACCGACGGAACCCCAATTAATATTAAAGCTACGGGGGTGTGTAAAAGTTCATAATGTGTGGTCAGTTTTGGCAGAAGTTTTAATTAAGCAATTTCACGTGTTAATAACATCACTGTAACACGCGATGCGAATGTGGAACATGGCCAGCGGACTGGTGGAGCTTTCTTGGAATTCATTTTTGGAAAAGTATTACATGATGCGTGGGACGTTTACTTCGTCTCTAAGGTCACCTTGGATATAATCTTAATAGCTTCGGACTAGAGGATAAGAAGTTCCCCGGATATTACATCCGCGAGGCCACAGTCCGAGGAAGCTGCAATAGCTGTAATAAAACTTGCAGCGCAAACTTCATCTTAAAAAAAAGAAGTAACTCTTTCCAGGAGAAGAAAGCGATTAAACTGGTCTTCGCATGCGCTGGCTTCGAAGATGGTGACTCTCAATGTTCAACAAGCTGGCCTTTTATAGACGGTACAAGGTAATTAAGGTTCTTTATAGTAGTATAGCGAAGATATTTTGCTTGGGGGAGGAGGTTAGTTGGCAAGAGGAGGGGTGTATAAATATTTCTGTTGCGGACTTACGCCTATGGCAGGTAAGGGTCGGTCTCGTAGGAGATCTAAGGGCCCTTCGAAACGAACTTACGCTGCTCACCGATAAGTAAAGGAGTGGATAGAATACCCATATAAGCCAACCTTCCTCACAGTAGAAAAGAAGTGTTTCCTGAAGATTTCCTCGTGGATCCAAATAGCTTCTATTTTTGTCACCAAATAATAGTGCGGATGGTGTAAATTACTGTGGTAACAGGAACAAATTTTCTTCAATAGACTGATATCTTCCACTACTTAACACTTTTCAACGGTTATTAAAAATTATTCACAGGTTTGTTTAGATACCTCCTCTGCTTATCACATGAGAAGTCAGCTACTATCAGCCTTCTGTTCAGATTTATTTTATTATGATAAAACAAACCGAAGGTGGCCTTAACTGGGTAAGATACGTGGCCGTAAACTTTGCCGTAAAGCCAATATGTGCCGTAAATATCTCGTAAAAGCAAGATTATACGGTAGAGGGCCTCCCGACTTAAGGATTTGACTACGATCCTGTTTTTGTCAGAAGCCGCGTAATTAATGATCGCGTTACGTCCTTGACACTAATCGGAAATTTCAAATGATCATACAATAGTTATACTTTATACAAACTCATCACTTAACATTCAGTGATGTCGTATTTAAATAATAACTTAGAATGAATTTACTGTTCGTAGATCTCTGCTGTCGGAGACCGTATAAGTAAGTACCAGCGTAGCTCCCATAGCACCCCTCCAATAGTATTGTGCAGACATTACCGTGTTCCGGTTTGAAGGGGGCTGTAGCTAGAATAATTGCTGGGGTCATGAATCTCGATATCTTACGTCTCAAGCGACGAGCGCAATATGGTGTAATATACCATACCGTCTAACCTAGGTTGTTATAGGCAGGCGTATCACTTGCTATCGTCCAAGAATGTCCCGCTATATATTATCATCATTATCAGCTAATTGACAGCCACTGTTGGACATTGGCCTCTCACAAAGATTCCCACATCGATCGATTAGGGATTCATGTGGGATTTGGACCATTTTCCACCACGCTGGCTCAATGCCGGTTGATGGGAGACTATATATTATACATTCGTCGAAATAAACAACTATGAGCTATCTGATCAAAGGATCTACTCGCACATTTATCATTCCAAGTATTCTAACTAAAAGTATTAAATGCTGTTTTCTATCATCATCATCAGCCGATAGACGTCCACTGCTGGATACAGGCCTCCCACAAAGATCTCCCCCGCGGTTCCAGCGATTCTCACCAGATCGTCGGTCCACCTTGTGGAAGGCCTCTTAAACTAGTGTAGGTTGGCGATCAGCGTGGTACAGTCCTTATGGTTATTCACAGTCAGTAGTAAATAATTATTTCTGCTATTATTTATATAAATAAATAGAAAAGTAGTTTGTATTTGTGTATATGAATTTCTTTGTTTGTTTGAAATAATTTTAGTACACACCAAACTGAACACGATTGGATTTTCAGCGACAGATAGCTGAAGAAATAAGTTATGAAAAAGTTTTAAAGTTCTTCAATAAATTATCTCATTTATATGTTTTCGAGGAAAAGCAGGTTAAGTTAAGCGACTACTAATAGTATTAAAGGTTATAAAATTTGCAATACAAAAGTGAAAATTAAGCATCTCCTGAATAGACTTTAAATATGTATATAAACACATAAAAGGCTCTGAAACTGGACTAAATTCAGTGGTAGTATTCTACCTTTATCTAAAACAACCCTTGATTAGTCTTTTGGTATATAATATACATTACAATAGTTAAATTATAGATAGAATATAACAGAATTAAACAATACCTAGGATTTGCTTTGTTAGTGATAGTATATATGAGTATAGGTATATTGTAAGTAAATAATATAACCAAATAACCTTCTGATGTTTTTTGGCTGTAATTTAAAAAAAAAATGAAAAACTTTGATTCTTCTTGTGGATTATTTTTATTTGGTCTTTTAATTTTTTTACATCAAAGCAAGATTTATAGCATTTTCTGATAGGAGGATTACTTTTGCGCCACCCTATATATAAGAAGAATTAATTTAAGACACATGAATAAAAATATGTATGAAATAAGAAATGTTAGGGTATGAACAGATGAGGACATGCTGAGGTATCCGACTTAGAGTTAAAGGAATGAGATAACTTAAATAACAACTTGAATAGTTACCTGTTGTTGGAACATTTACCTTTCTAAAGAATATCTATAAATAAAACAAACAAATAGGCAGTGTAACGACTTTTTTTTTATACAACGAAGCGACGAGACGAGCGGAACGTTCACCTGATGGTAAGTGATACGCCTGTTTATAACAACGTTGCGCTAGTTAGGATGTTATACACAGCATGATATTGTGCTCTTCGCCTGAGAGATAAGATGTTGAGTCTCTTTACCCCAGTAATTACATTAGTTACAGCGCCCTTCAAACCGGAAAACAGTTCTGTTTCACGGTAGAAACAGGTGTTCCGGTGGCACCTATCTAAACAGTCTGCGGCAATAGAGATATACCACCAGTAGCTCAAATCACTTAATGAAATTACTTGCACTTTACACTTTATATATGATAACTTATCGAAGAGCTTTGAAGTGTTAACTTTTTTTAACGAAAGTTAAGACTTAAAATCTCTTCGATTAGTTAACTTATATACGTGTAAATACGATCTAAAACAAAATAATTTAAAGTTTACATAAGCAGTGGTAACTTGGTTCAAACAAACAAAGCGTATACTTGTTATAAATGTGCTTTTAAACAGCTCGTGTACTGTGAGTTTTCACGAGAGTGCAACTTGCACGAAGTTTGCAATATTTGCACTTTATAATGTTCACTTTCCAGTTTTATAATACGTTGGCACTTTGTTTCTTAGTTATGCTGTTAATTTTTTTTTCTACAACGCAAAAAACCGGGTAGTAAGTAATTTTTATTTGTTCCTCAACAACGTGGCGCTAGTTAGAATTATGTGACAGCCCTGTAGTCTCGGGCTGGTAAAAGTAGGGCTAAGATAAGTAAACGGTTTAGGAGTTTCGCGTGTCTTGAGGGTGGTGAGCAAGCGAACCTGCGTGGGACAGCGTATGGCACAGCGATGGTGCCTAGGAGGGTTAAGCTCCTCCTCAGAGATGTGTAACAGAAAGTCTAGAAAGGGACCGATGCGTTCTATAATCCCGGATCCTCTACGAATGCACTGACGCAGACCATCGATGAGGTTTTAGTGAGTAAGAATTTCACATAACCCTGACTTCCTTCCAGAAGCAGGGTACCTTACGAAGATTCCCCACCCCCCGAGACCAAAAAAAATTGTAATTAAATGAATAACATTACACTATGCTTTCGCTTTGAGATATTAGATGTTTTCTCATCACAATTTATCTAGTTATCACCCTTCATAACAGAACATGGTAATATTTGCACAGTAATATTTGTACAAGGGGTGTAGGGGGTTCCGCACAACAACTCAGGAGACTCAAGCCAATTGCACCTGCTCGTGGTGCACCCTGCTAATCAACAAACGAGGCTCTTGGTCCAACCAACCCGCAATGGGCCAGCGTTGTGGGGAATAGCCCAATTCTACCTATATGAACACCTACAAACGTGGGGATCTTTGGGGGAGACCTATGTCCAACAGTGGACGTTCATCGGTTGATAGTGATGATGTTTGTCGGCTGCAATAGGAGCTGCGGTGGTACCTAGACAGTATCCGGCATCAGAATGAAAACTTATTCTAGATTAAGAAATTACTATAGTCCGTCGTCATGTAGATTCTGAACTAAATGAAAGGATATGAATAATTTTTTTATTGAACCAAGTGATAAGACGAGCTTTACGTTCACCTGATGATAAGTGAATACATCTGTACACTGCACCATTTTGAGCTGGTCGTCTGAGACATAAGATGCTGTGTCTCAATACCCCAGTAGTTGCACTAGCTATAGTGCCCTTCAAACTGCAACACAGTAATGTTTGCACACTACATTGACGGTCTCCGTCAACGGACTCTTCCCACCAGTGAAGGTGGGCAAATATAATAATAAAGTATATATGGTAATAAAAGAAAAGAAATATAACACATTAACTGTATTTATATAGAACGGAAGCGATGTAACATTAACTACTTGAAATACGCGGCAGTAAACTTCGCAGTAAAGGTAACGTGTAACGTAAAATATGCCGTAAAACTCTGATTACCTTCGGAGGCAGCTATTATTTGGAGTTCTGATTGAGTTACCGTTAAACCACGTGAAAAATGAGGAGTTTGATATATTTAACGCGTTCATTACATTGCACACCGCATAGGAAAATGGCCACAGACCCTTGCTTACAATGCAAGGAGACTTCTTCAAGAATGGTGGTAGGTCTGGAAACTACTTAGGTGGTACCGCAGCTCCTATTTCTGCCACCGAACAGCAGTGTGCAAATATTACTGTGTTCCGGTTTGAAGAACCTTATAGCTAGTGAAATTACTGGGGTAGCGAGACTTATTTCTCAAGGTGACGAGCACAATGTGGTGCTGTGTATACCATTGTTACTGGAACCACGTTGTTATGACGTATCGTTTACCATCAGGTGAAAGGTATGCTGGTACCGTCAGTTCGCTGAATGAAAAAAAAAATTAACACTGGACTGATTGTATTGGAAATCGAATAGAGGTCCATGTTCAGCAATGGAAAGCGATGCTCTGAAATGATGGTGATGAATATTTTTCAAGAATTTTATCCAAAGTGTTTTGTGCTTCTCTTATATTTCACTAGGCCATTTTTAGTAGAAGACTTAATAAATAGCAGTAGCTACAGCGCCATTCAAACCGGACATATTAACGATATTAACAAACGTTTGCAAACTACCGTTTGTCGGCTGCAGTATGTGATCCGATGATTCTATATTGATCTTCACCAGGTCGTCTTATCACCAGGTGGTCACTCACACACTGCGCTACTGTACAATTCCGGTGTGGAATGTAACGCAGTAAATGGTCTGCATAAATATAACTTAACACAGCACTTCCGTCGGCGATGCTGCGGAGTGCACCGCATGGTTAAAGTTGAACCTGTAGCAAAGTTAAAGTAATTTCGTCGAGTGGGAAATATAACGAAGTTTTACGGGTTGCATTATCGTTATATGCCAGGGGGTGGGTTTTAAAAAAAAAAACCTGTAACGGTAAGGGTTCCGTGTATATCTGGTTGGTATATTCATTTGAAGTTAGATGTTTTTTTTAATAGATAGGGTGGACAAACGCGCGAACCGTTCACCTGATGGAAAGTGATAACTGATGTCCATGGACAGTCGCAACACGAGAGGGGTCGCGGCCGCGCTGCTGACCCTCAAGGGAATGATACGCTCTTATCTTAAAGCTACCCCATGTCGAATTGGTTCGGAAATATCGCTCGCGACAACATATTCCACAAATTGGTATGTGGTAGTGGCGGTAATCATGGTGGAGACAAATGAAATATTACTTAATGGTAAGAAATGTAGGAATTTGATTATAACTAGGCGGATATAGTTGTCTTAATGTTTCGCTAGTACTTTCGATAGTTACAGCGCCCTTCAAACCGGTATATAGCAATGTGAAGTATTTTTTATTTTCTTCATACAGTCTTCCTTTCTATAACTGGTGGTAAGTCTCTGTTACCAGAGACGGCGATGTAGGTACCGCTGCAGCTCCTATTGCAGCCTACAAACAGCGGTGTGCAAATATTACTGTGTTCCGGTTTAAAAGACGCTGTAGTCAGTGAAACTACTGGGGTAAAAGGACTACGTCATATGTCTCAACGCGATGAGCAAAATATGGTGCTGTGTATACCATAGTAACTAGCGCCACGTTGTAATGGCCGTATGACTTACCATCAGGTATTCCGCTCAGCATCTTAGAGCCCAAGTCAACGCGGTGCACCCTCCTGAATAACAGACGAGGCTCTGACCACACCAACCCCACTGAGCAAGCGCGATGCGTTACGGCCCAATTCCTCTCAAACTCCAACAAACGATGCGAAGGTCATTGGAGGAGGCCTATGTCCAACAGTGGACGTCTGTCGGCTGATAATGATGATGATGATCAGACGTTGTTGCTCTCGTGGCTTCATTGAATAAAAAAAAAATCCATGATATATCTAATTCATTTCTGTTGAATTTGTATTCTTTAGTTTCTATATAACATGGGTTCTATTTTGTGTTAAAGTATTATACAATTAGAGTTCTTAGGGATAAAACCGGAAACGTTAAAAAAAAATAATCCCCGTATTACGGAACCGTATTGTTTTCAGATTAGGTTAACCAACCCCGGGTCCCGGATGTCCGACTAAGAGATTTCTCTCAATTTATTTCCTCGGAAAACAACGAATCCAATAAGACGCAGCGCTAACAAAATGTCACCTTAATGCCGGATTGTGTTGTTCCACCGGAAATATGGACTGTAATTTTGCTTGTCAAATTCCCGTCTTCCTGTTGCGTCATTGTTTCTTTTTATGTGATACAAAAAAGGGTGGTTCTATGTGTCAAAAGTTTGTCTTCATCGGCCGATAGACGTCCACTGTTGAGATCTAGAGATATCCTTATTCTGCGCGGAAGACAATGTCATATAGGATTTGTATCCACTAAAACCGCCGTGGTGATCATCGTCAGTGTGTAGGTCATCCAGGATCTCATAAGCAAAGTGGTACGTCCCACGGTGGGATGTAACCTTCCTCGACACCTTCGCTGTGCTACGGCATGTTCAATACCACCTTGTCTCTGTCATCCCTCCTGTGCTCAAGTAGAGGGTAATGAAAGCTCCGACATTAAAAACTTACGAACCTGAAAACCCATTTAAACACTTTCTACTATAAGCAGGACTTACTTTAGTCCTATTCTTAGATAGATTAGTTAAGTAGATCTCTGTTGCCGGAGACCGTCTAGGTAGATACCAGCGCAGCTCCTATTGTAACCACCAACAGTAACATGCACACCTTACTGTGTTCCGGTTTGAAATGTGCTGTAGCTAGTGTAATTACTGGGGTATCGAGACTCAACATCTTGTCTCAAAGCGACCACCAATGTGGTTCTATGTATAAAATTCTAAGTAGCGCCAGGTCGTGGGCAGGCGTAACACTTGCCGTCAGGTGAACGTCGCGCTGGTCCCGTCGCTTAATTAAATATATATATATATATAAAAGGAAGCTATAGGAGTGAGCATTGAAACTCGTGTTGCGAATGTTCTCGATGTTCTGTTTAACAGCTTGGAGCCGCCCGCTGAAATAAATTTTTAATTTCAGCCGCCCGCAGTAGTGTTACGCTGTAACTTAGTTCCGCTAACAAAGCTGAGGTAAACAGCATTGCGGCGATGTTTCAAGTAACTACTTACGTTCTATTTATTTACTTTACTAAGTTTCAGAATTTTGTTGTAGCTAGTGAAATTAGATAGATAAATCGATTTTTGTTTTCAACAGCCAATTTATGTCCCTACTGTTGGGGCACTCCCCTCACTATGAAGGCGATGGGCCGCAGTCACCACGCGGGCCCAATGCGGATTGATGACTTCACACATACCTTAGAATAAATTCTAATTCATGTGCAGGTTTCCTCGCGATGTTTTCCTTCACCGTTTGTATTTCGCTGTTGTTACTAAAGTTCACAAATGTACGTAACTTAAATATTAAGTCATCGGTACATGCCGAGATTCGAACTCGCCACCTTCGGAATGAAGGCCGCATGCTCTAACCATTACGCCAGCGAGCCACATAAATCGTTTATTGTAGCCGGAATACAACAGATTAACAAACATAAGAGGGTGTATCCAGCATCACACGAGTATCATCGCGACGCCGCTGTGGATGGACGTTCGTCCTTATTAAAGACTCACTCTTGCCTCTATGTCACATAATTAAAATATATTAATGAAAAAAAAAAAATTGTGTGATACATCAGACACATACAATATTAAAAAAAATACTCTGTTTATAAGGGTAGGTAATGTTGTGTGAGATTTGTAAACACTAAAATATTTCCTAGGTAACTCATCTTATCTGTAGAACATATCCAGTGATTCATAGGCTCATCTCGAGATCTCCGAAACTGTTAGTCGTAAATACTCAAAATTTGGTGGAGATATTGCTTCTGCCGTTAAGAGGCTAGTTAATAATGTATTTTACAAAATTCTTTTCCCGAAGGGATTTGGTGGGATGTTACAGTAAGTAAAGCGGGTGGGGGACAACTGATACTTTATATCCGTAGACCGTCTTCATCAAGTCACTTCATCGTATAGAAACTGTTTTATGTGCAACCGTTAGACTTATAAACTTTTACGGAATATATTATATAGAAAATACGTATTCCTGGGATCCTAGCAAGTGCTGAATCTTGTTACCATTAATAGTTTATGTTTGTAGTTTAAACTTAAGCAGTTAAGAGCTCCGGCAGCGGTAGCAATCGCTAAATACTTTCTGTTATAGTTCCAGTTAATGATGCGTAAATCTTACAAACTTCGTCCAGGGGTCCAAGTGTTGGCTCAAGTAAGAAGCGGATGCTGCATTGTCCAGACCTTTCTAGAAGGAATTGCTATTTTATAAGTGGTATTTGTACTGTAAATTACTCGTATAGGTTTTGTGATATCTATATATTTTTAGATGTATTAAGATTAGTTTAACTTTTAATTTAAACCAAAACGCCTATTACTGTCTGTTTGTTTCAAATAAACTGTGAAATGGCTGAACCGATTTTGACTAAGTATTATTGGTAGATAGCTAGAAAAACAGGTAATAACATAGGTTACAATTTTTTATTAAAAGTTTTACTGAAGATTAATATATTTATTTATTTCTATAGACACAGCAATCTTTCTCTTAGATAGCTGATATAAACAATTTTTCTCTTATCTCAATTGATCTGGGCTGTAAGGGTCCCGCACAACAACTCACGGGCCCCGAGCCAACCTCACCAGTTATTGGTATACCCTGCTAATCAACAAACGGGGCTGTGGTTCTCACCAACCCGGATTGGGCCGGCGTGGTGGAAAATGACACAAATCCTTCCATATGAACCCCTATATACAAAGGTCGCGGGAAGCTGTTGGATGCAGGTAGCGTAGGACTGATCGATGTGGAGATCTTTGAGGGAGGACGATGTCGAACCGTGGACGTCTATCGGCTACTGATGATGGAGGATAAAAGGAAGTAAAAAGTTGACCAGTTTTAGGATACCTGGTTCAGTGTTTTAGTGGGGAACAAAAATTTATAAGATACAAACAATAACCTTTTAACTCTGTGGCGCAGTCGCTGACGGTTTGCCTTGGTACGGAAGTTCCAAATTCAATTCGAGGACACATATATAAGTATAGGGTGGCGCAAAAGTAATCCTTCGATGTTTTTTGGCTGTAATTTAAAAAAAAATATGAAAAATTTTGATTCTTCTTGTGGATTATTTTTATTTGGTCTTTTAATTTTTTTACATCTAAGCAAAATTTATAGCATTTTCTGATAGGAGGATTACTTTCGCGCCAACCTATATATCAATCCATCAGACTAGGTACCATCTAGATATGCTTTAATTATTGCAGTCATGGTTGTGACCACGCTGCCGTCATGAAGCTATTCAATACTGAACATCAACAATAAGCTTTCGGATGGGTCGTCCGTTCGTCCGGGTTGGACATGGGTCAGACGGGACCTCTCTGGATGAAGATTTGACAAACAATGCCATATCCTCACAATAAGTCACTCATGCCGGAAACGTTACGGTCGGGCTTTGCCAATTGCGTGGAAGTGGTTGGCATTAATAACGCTGTAAAATTTATTTAAATTAATTTATCTTGCTCAGTTGTGTGTGCGTTGTGTCATATTAAGATGCATAGGACGGATGGATGGATCACGAGGTGGAACGACGATCTGATGAGAATCATGGGAATCCACTGGATGCGAGCAGAGCAGGACTGATCGATGTAGGGATCATTGGAGGAGGCCTTTGTCCATAAGTGGACATCTATCAGCCGATGATGACTGACAAAGGAAGAAATAATTCAAGAGTAACTTCTAAAGCTTTCATACTGGCCCACAATTTGCTGGTGGTATATTTTTCGGAGACCGTCTAGGTAGATACCACTACAGCCGACTGTATTGTGCAAACATTACTATGTTCCGGTTTGAAAGGCGCTGTAGCTATCGGAATTACTATAACGAGACTTTGAATGTGATGAGCACAATGTGGTGTTGTGTATACCATCCGAACTAGCGCTACGCTGTTATGAGAAGGCACTTATCATCAGATGAGCCTCTCGTTCGCATCGTTGTCACATAAAAAAATCCGCATGCCAATTCTTGTGAGTAGTGTCATCATCATCATCATTTCAGCCTAGTAATGAGTGATTATCACTAAGATGAAATTATGATGATGCATTTACCTCAAGGAGAGCTTTCCAGCTTAGCTATAAAAATGATTCCTTTCAACTTAAAAATGACGTATAGCATCTTATAATTTCCCTGACCACACAACCCTTTTACTGGGACATAGTAAAGTTGTTAACTGCAGCTCTACCCACGTAGACGGCCTCCGTAAATTTATCAAGCTCCTTAAGAACAAAGTTTTCTTAACTTACCTCACGTGATACGGAAGTTAAGCGGTGTAACGGAAGTAAAGTCACCAAGTAAACGGGGCGATACTTATCTTCGTTATATCGTTAGTATCATCTGACGCCTTTACAGAGTGCTGAGAGTACTCCGATAATTCGCTCCGGATGTAATACACGTGATGAAGAACCGGATAATCATCGTTTAATTTGAACATTTCCGGCTCACGGTTAATAAGTTTAACTGTAGTTTGTTCGAAGTCCCCTGGTTAGTTAACATTATAATTTTTTTTAACGTTCCTCTTAGAATCGTATTCCTCGTGTCTGAGGATCATGACTGCCTCAACCCACCACTTTTGTCCTCACGATGTTTCGTCATCTCGTCCTATCTCCGTCTACTCGGAGAGCAGAGTAGACTGTGGAGTCGACTGTGTTTCGAATCTGGTCATACCAACGCATTGGGTTGTGGCCCCGCGGCGTTTTCCCTTCCACTTTGCCAGTAACCACAAATTTTTCAAGGTTGTCTCCGTCTCTCCTGGCCATGTGTCCGAAGTACTCTAAGATTCGCTTGAAGCAGACAGAAGAAACCCTTGTTTTTATTTTGAGCGGGACGTGCACGTGATGATAAATGACACGTCTGTTCACAACTTGCCTGTAGTTAGTATGGTTTACACTGCACCACATTGTGCTCATCTCCTCGAGACATAAGAAATTAATTCTCGTTACCCTAGTAACTACACTAGCTACAGCGCCTTTCAAATCGGAACACAGTAATGTTTGCATAATATTGTTTATCGCTTGAAATAAGCACTGCGGTGGTACCTACCTAGACGGTCTCCGGCAACAGAGACCTAACATCAGTGAATGCCAATTCATAATAAAATAATTATCTTAGGTTCTAACATATGACACTTGAAGCAAATCGGGAAAGTAAAAAAACTTGAACGCTGGGTACCTCATGGATTGAGTGAATGGAACTTGTGAACACGCGTCGACTGCTGCTGCTGTGTTACTTTGCTCAACCGACACAATGATGAAGGGATTTTAAATCGAATCAGTACTTGTGATGAAAAGTGAAGACTGTACGATAACCGGAAGCGCTCGTCGCAATAGCTGAACCCTGCAGTCCCAGCCAAATCCTGCCCTAAACGAAAATTGACTCAGAAAAAGTTACTTGTGATTATTTGGTGAACTAGCGCTGGTGTCGTTCACTGCAGCTTTCTAAAATCTGGCCAAACGATTACGGCAGATATCTATTGTCAGCAACTGCAGACCATGATAGGAAGAACAAGCTGCTAAACAACCGAGATTGGTCAATCGCTCTAGGCCACTGCTACTTCACGACAACGCAACACCACCACCACACACTGCACAACAAACAACCACTAAGTTAGATGAGCTACAATTGGAATGTCTGCGACATCCACCGCACTCCCCGGACCTTGCCCCAACAGATTACGATTTTTCCGGAATTTGGACAACTTCTTATCAAGGAAAAAAATTCAAGCCCGATGCGACAGTCCAAACCGCCTTCGGAGTTTATTCATTGTCGCCCTCATGGTGTTTTTAGTAAAGGGATCAATGAACTACCTATGAGATGACAAAAGTGCATAGATAACAACGGTGCATACTTTGATCAATTAAATATATTTTCCATAAAAAAAAATTTAATTTATATTCCTCCCGTACAAAACGCCAATTTTATATGTTTAGTGGCTTTAGCGCCAACCTTTAGTTCGCGCTAAAGCTTCCTTTAGTTTGTGTGAAATCCTTCAAAGACTTTGCCAATGGAAACTTGGTGTCGAAGATCTCTGGTTCGCATTGTTTATGCTGCCTAGTAATTTCACAAATTCTAAACCTTGAAAACACATGATTTTGTTCGGTTGAAAGATATAATACGTCAGCGGTATTTTAAAAATGAAGTTATCATTTGTGTTAAAACAAACTACTTGTTCGTGTAGAAAGATTCGTAGATGAAAAAGATATTTAATGATTTATTATATTCTAAACAATCAATTTTACGTGATATTAAGTAATAATGATGATGAAGCGGATTAGCTTAGGAAACTCTGTAGATAACCAGAAGACAACTTTTCCGCAATGGTGTATGATTAATAGTGTGTGGCTTAAACGGGTTTAATCAGATTTTATTGCAAATCATACTCCCACATAACTCTTGGGTCATCTGCATTCTAAGGCCATGTTTTTATAGAAAGGTGTGTCACATTGTTATGGGCAGGCGTATCACTTATCAGGTGACCGCCCTGTTCGTTTAAATAATAAAAAAAATTCAAGTTCACAGGTTGTAGCGTAAAATTATAACACTGCCTTTTTTGGAAAAAAGGCTAAAAATCAGGTTAGCGTGATGGTTATCGGGACACATTCCTTAGTAAATTTAACCATACCGCATTGAGGCCAGAGCAGGATGATCCGATTTTATTCGGGACAAGTGACGGAGCGTGAAAATATATGGACACATGAGGATCATACACACGAAGGTCTCTTCCTATATTAGGCGAAAAAAATTATCAATTTCCCATTTAGTTAATTTTTATTTTTCTTTCATTGTCAAAGTATAAAGAAGTAGTATAGGGTGTACAAGGTATACAAGGTGGCGCAAAAATAACCTTCCGATGTTTTTTGGCTGTAATTTAAAAAAAAAATGAAAAACTTTGAATCTTCTTGTGGATTATTTTTATTTGGTCTTTTAATTTTTTTTACGTCAAGGCAAAATTTATAGCATTTTCTGATAGGAGGATTACTTTTGCGCCACCTGTATATGGGAGGGTGTAAGTTCAGAAGACTCATACGTACGACTTCCGGAACACGGCAATGAAAGTACATTAGAGTGAGAGTGGACTATCCAATTTTCACCACAGATCACATCTGCGACCTGTACAAGACTCTTAGTCTCTGAGTCTCATCGCTTTGACGTTTATATAAAACCAGCCCCAACTCTTTGTTAACCGTTGTCTTTGCCGAGTTCGGTTCATAAAATACAACTACGCAATTAATGGAAGTCACCACCAAAGAGTTAACGAAGTCGGAGTCGGATCTCGGAGTGTTTCATGACTCAAAACTCACATATAGTAAACTCATTGACCATTTATGTAAAAAAGCTAATAGGACGATGGGACTTGTCTTAAGATCCAGCTCACAATTTACCGACGTTAGAACATGCAAAATACTGTACTGCTCTTCGGTGCGCAGCATCCTCGAGTATTGTTCCCCTATAATGAGTATTGTGTCCAATCCCCAGTATAATGTATATGTAGATAGGCTAGATTCAATACAGCGTAAATTTCTTAGATTCGTGCAGTACAAAAGTAAAAATAGGATATAAGTTATGAAGAGAGGTGCAACAGACGTCATATCCTCTCACTCCAAGAAAGACAGAAAATCGCTGACAATGAATTTTTAGCGAAAATATCTCAATCGCTCGACTTCCCGTATCTACTCTCGAAAATAAATATATATATATTTCTACAATGTCGCAGCGACGCTCTATCTTTTAGTATGCTCCCTCCTGCATCTAAGTATAGAAAACGTTCATTTTTCAGTAGATCTGCGGAGGAACTTAATGAATGGGTTGACTGGGCCGATCTTGATCTTCTCACAACAAAACCATGCGTATTGAAATCTTTATTAAATAAGGGCTGGTTTTTTTTTTTTTTTTTGTTTTACGTGGGGGAAATGCCTACGCATACCCGTCCTCGCGGGGGCGAAGACGGGTTATGTCGGACTTGCACCGACTAAAACCCCCACGATGTTCCGCCTCATCGCCATATTGGCAGGATCACGGGAACGCATGCGCTCAACCGCGACCCTGCCGGCGCTGGCCGCTTGCGCAGCCCCACCTCGGGAGGGAGGGATAAACCCTCCCTTTCCAGGGCGCGCCGGAACATGCAGCGCGCCCCCTCCTCGACCTCATGCGTGTGCGGGCGACCGGTTTCCCCGAACCTGTCGCCCAGAGGCTATGGGAGCCACTGGAGAAAACCTTTCCCGGCTCCCCGCGGCAGAGAGATGTTAGGCTCGCCGCTACCTGTCAAAGGCCGCGGAGGATAGGGAGAGCGGCGCATCTCAATACTGGCACTCCTCTTCCCCCGCGGCCCCACCGCCGCCGCATCGCCGGTGCGACACCGGTTGGCCGCAGAGGGTACTCCCTCCGCGACCCCACCTCGGCTGCGAGGGGCGGAATGAAACCGCCCCTGCAGCCGGCCGTTAGGGCAGCACACAGCCGCTCCTGCGGCCCCCAGCCGCTCCGGTGAGCTCCAGTTACCCCAACCGGTGCTCGAACCTGGAGCGGCCGCTTCGGCCAGCCCTTCGCCGCGGGCCGACCGGGTGGGTTCCACTTGGCTTCACCGTGTACCGGACCACCGTTACTAAGCCCCTCCGCCACGACAAGGCGAGAACCCGTTGGAGGGGAAATAAGCGCTGGTTTGGAACAACTTCGACCAAGAGACATAGAGGTGAAAACATATAAATGGTGCTTAGTTATAATATATAGATTTTTTCTAATTATATTATAAGTTACTGTTAGTTTTCCAAATAAAAAAAAACGTGATTCGGATTGGCCAAAATCCATTCCTTGCGCGTGCGATGGCGAGTTGCTTGAAACGGTGGAGCACTTGCTGGTGGAATGCCACCGCTCCACCAGCAAGTGCGTCGAGTGCGAACACGTTGCGGTCCAAATTTTTTAACTTCGCGATTACTATCTTTAAAAATGTTGCAGCAGCCAATGACTGCACGGTAGCTCAACAGTGAGACATGACTGACTCTCCCTCCAAGTGCTTTTCACCAGAGCATCACTAAACAGCAGAGTTAGTACTGCTAGTAACCATACTTGTTATAAGATTAGCAATTTAATGTAAGTAATTAGAAAGCAATGTATAATATTAATAAGCGAATAAATTATGCCGCACAAGTATATATAAAAAAAATCAGACTCGGAACTTATTTGTCCTAATCAAAGATCTAAAGATGCTGCATAACCCACAGCAGCATAATTGGCGGGCCCCCAATAAACGGGAGCAAATAAAAAAAATGCATTGTATTGCGCTCGTCGGAAACATTACTGTGTTCCGGTTTGAAGGGCACTGTAACTAGTGAAATTACTGTGGTAACGAGACTTAGCATCTAACAAAGTGGTGCTGTGTTATTGTTAGTAATTACCAATAACTGAACGCCTCAATCGTCTCGTCGCTTCGTCGAATAGAATAACTTCCATCACTTATTTAATAATGAAAGTGTTTAGTACATAATAATTAAATATTGAAGATGTTTAACTTTGTTGTTACCAAATAATATCTATATATATATATATAACTATCTGTTGACCTGTAACAACCCCGCAACTGTCTTAGGGGAAGGAATTTAGTAAAAGGAATATTTCTAATAAATTTCAAGTCTCTTTATGGTTCCCGAGATATCGTGGTGAATGACATAGGTGGAGATCTTTTATATTATATTACACACACACACACACACACACATACATATATATATATATACCCTATCCTCGTTTAATTTTTTGAAAGAAAAAAAAATATATAAAACGGTATCCGACATGAATAGAAATAAGCCGTGAAATAAAGTTCCGCAGCAAATAGCCGCCATTGTGCGTGAAGTATAGAATCAATGATCCGATTTTATACGAGGGAAGTGGTGAAGGGTGGGAAATGTACGGGCGGTTTATGCGGGCTGACCTCGCCCACGCCGGTCTAAGTTACGACCTGCACAAAAGACGAATTATGAACTTGAAAAAGCTTAAATAATACTTTTTTCAATGACATCAGCATCACCATGTAATAGACCAAGGTCTGAAATGTGAAAGGAATCCCAATAAAGACATGCGCCTGTAGACTTTCACTTTAACACCTTTTTTTTATTTCATTAAACTTAACATAAATTGGTGAGTAACCTGCAGAAAGGAATAATGTAACCTTCATCATCATCATCAGCCGATACTCGTCCACAGTCGGACATAGGTCTGCCCCAAGGACTCCCACATTGATTGGACCTGCGCTGCCTGCGATCTGCCAAGTACCAGGGGCCGTCGTTTGTAGTGGTTCATATGGGGGGATTTGGGTCATTACCCACCACGCTGGCCCAGTGCGAGTTAGTGGGAGCCGGAGCCTCGTTTGTTCTATCTCGTGAGTTGTGCGGGACTTCTTACATGTAACCATGTTTAATATAAATAATCAAATGTTAATATGCTATTCACAACGTAGACTTCATCATCATCATCTCAGTCGATAGATCAAACTAGATTTTATAAAACACTCAGTATTGTTTTTATTTGCCTCCCGATTTCTATTTATCCCATTTTAAAAGAAGTCTCCAACTTATCTCATAGTATATCTTAGTCGGTGCGTATTAAAAAAAATTACAAATACATCATTATGGACTTGGTATTCACCTGATGGTAAAAAATACAATGTGGCTCTAAATAAGATGATAAACACTACACTGTGCTAGTCGATTTGAGACAGTATTTTTAGTGTCGTTACTTCGGTAATTTTATTAGCTACAACGCCCTTCGAATCAGAAAACAATAATATTAGCACACTGTTTAATGGCAGACATAGGAGCTGATGGTCTATGGCAACAGAGACCAGTGTATATCATCCTAACTAGCGCCGCGTTGTAATCGGTATGTGAACCTCTCCATAGTCTCGTCACTTCGTCTTATATATGTGTGTGCGCAGGTGTGTGCCTGTGTGTATGTATATATCATCATCAGACGTCCACTGCTGGACATAGGCCTCCTTCAAAGACGTCTAAATCGATCGGTCCCGTGTTGCTCGCATTCAGTGGGTTCCCGCGATTACAACCAGATCGTCGGTCCACCTTGTGGGAGGCCTCCCAACACCACGTCAACCAGTACGCGGGCGCCACTCGAGGATCATATATACTCGTACATCCAAATATATTTTATATAGTATATATCCAATAAGTTGGCAGACACCTCGACACCTGGTGTTGAATTCGAAAACCACATTTTCATACGCGGTAAGTTTACTTACGAGCAGTGTGAAGTAACTAGAAGTCTGCGCTGATGCCAAAACCGACATCGCAAACTGATGCTCGTTTATGACATTTTTAGGTCTTTAAAAATGCTTAATTTTTTTTTTATAACTACAAAACGAACGCAACGGCATAATAGTATACATATGCTGGTAACAAAGTGCTGGAACGGCGAGCCCGCACCGGAAAGCGCAGCGTTGGCCGAACCCCCATTACATGGACAGAGGACATGAAAAAAATCGCTGAGACCCACTGGATTCAGACAGCGCAACACCATGCTTTGTGGAACACATGTCCAGCAGTGGACATCCATCGGTTGAAATGATGATAATATTAAACGTAAATGTATTCTTCATATAAGTTAACAGTTGTAACTTGTCAGCATTTCCGCCTTTACCAATGTTGACGTACCACCATTGGGCTTCCGCGAACCCACTCTTCCGCCTTATCATTGTATAACAAAAAAAAAGTATATAATTGACATAGTAGTATTATAAACCGGAAATGAATAAAGGTAAAAGTTAGATGAAAATTTTTTTTTATTTTTCTTATTAAAGTGCCTCTCCAACTAGTGAAGGTTGCCGATCAGCGTGGTACAGTCCTTTGTCTCTGCTTTGGAGGAACAATTCGGACGCCCCAAATATACCAGCTTATTCCCTGATATTCTTCAACCATGAATTTTTCCTTCTCCCCACCTTTCCACCTCTTTACTCTCCTCATCTCTTATTAACAAAACGAAAAAACTTGCTGTCCTCACTACTTAGAAGGGCAGTTGTCTAGCTCAGTACGTCGGTAAAGGTCATAGAGAAAGGATACTAACTTGCTTCTGTGCTAATCCGTTTTTAGTCGCCTTTTCCGAGGGTAGGCGGTAATTAGATTAAAATATTGTTTATCATCGAACATAGAGGGCAACGAATGACCTTCTCACTTAGATTTATCCGAAACTCGCCTCAAGGGTACATTAGGAACTTTAAAGTAAATATATCAAACATTGTATGCGGCTGTTTGTTTTCGAATTACCATAGTAATTCCACCCTCGGGCTGTGAATTTATCTATTGTGTTTGTGTACAAACTTGGTAGTATTAAACATAAATATAATACATCTGCTACGTACGAACTTTCGGTAGTGTAAACAACTTAACGTTTCACCTTTACAACTAGTACATATATTTATCAGTCATTAAATACGTAAACAAACAGCTTCCGCAGATACCATCTCCCACTCATCAGCCGTTAGACGTCCACTGCTAGACATGGGCCTTCCTAAAAGATCTACATATCGATCGGTCCTGCGCTGACCTGGTTACGGCGCCTTGCCTACGTCACAGTCAGTAGGGCCTCCGGTACCGCCCGGCAACAGGAGCCGCCGTTTGTGGGGGTTCACATGGGAGGATTTGGGGCATTTCCCACCACGCTGGCCCAATGTGAGTTGGTGGGAGTCAAAGCTTCATTTGTTGATTAGCAGGATGTACCACTAGCAGGTGAGGTTGGCTTGGGGCCCGTGAGGTGTTGTTACTCTTACACCATCTCCCACTAGGAGAGAGTATATGCCATTTATTCACCATGCTAGTCAAGTGCTGGTTGTCGGATTTCACATGGTCACGGAAGCTGACGTTCTTGATATATGTCGGCTGTCTCTTGATGTTTTCCATTACCGGAAGCTGAAGTACAATGAGAATTGCACCATCACCTCTTTGCCAACATATACCACGTACAACCTTACAATGTAATCTACCACGACTATAGTAATTGTTTTTTTTTTTTTGTATTGTTAAAGAAATTTCTCTAGATACAACCCCCTTCAATCCGGAACAGAGCACTATCCTACCTAGACGGTCTCCAGTGAGAGAGACCTACCATGCAAAATCAGCAGATACACAAAATTAACCATTAAAACCTTTCATCTATTCCTGAAAGTAGACCTTCAGAATCTTGGTGATAATTTCATTACTCTCCTTTCTTGGTATGCGGGGATCTTAGGATTGAATCGAGGTTCAACTTGTAGTGTATACTTTCTTCACTGGTAGTAGGTATCTGTTGCTGGACACCATGTACGTAGGTACCACCGCAGCCTATTGGTGATTAATGCAGTGGAGAGTTCCAGTCCCACACCGAGACCTCATCAAGGCCTCTCGCTGTCGGATCCAAGGTTGTCTGTGAAAGCGTTCCCGTCGTTTCAGCTAAAAGAGTTGAGAGATATCGTGAGGTTTTAGCCGAGGAGACTCCAGCCTAACCCCCTTGCTGCCTCCACAGCAGAAGAATAATAAACTTACCACCACAGCGCCTATTGCAGCCGACGAACATTACTGTGCAGACATTACTGTGTTACGGTTTAAAGGGCGTTGTAACTAGCGAAATTACTTTGGTAATGAGACAACATATCTCAAGGAGACGAGCGCAATACCATCTCAACTAATGGATTATAGTGAGAACTACCTGTTAATCGTCGGTTAAACATATCAGAAGGCTTAAGAGATTTTGTACAAAGGGTTTCTTCCCAACGTCTTACGGAGCTCAAGTCAACGGCATCTGCATGCGGTGCATCCTGCTGAATAACAGACGAGGCTCTGACCACACACCAACCCGCACCGGGGCAGCGGTGATGCGCTAATTCCTCTCAATGAACTCTTCGATATGGAGATCGGCTGATGATAATGATGAAGAGGTTTCCATAAAATTCTACTACAAAGTGTTGCATAATTGATCATTGCTAGACGTTTAACTGTGAATACAAGTCATACTTAAGTTCCATCTGAAGATGAAAATAAATAGTACACTTAGAGCGCAGACGGGCAAATTACTTGAGTCCACATTAAAATTGCAAATCAGCAGCAACGCGAAAGTTTAAAGCATTTGCTATCCCCCACCCTTTATATTAAGTTAATGTGCATAAATGTTTGTCGGGGATGTCTCTTCGAACTTAGTAAGTAAAACTTGGAGATTATATATCTATATATATTCTGATCCTATAAATCGATGATTTTTTTTTATTCAAAGAAGCGACGAGACGAACAGGACGTTCACCTGGTGGTAAGCGATACGCCTGCCTATAACAAAGTTGCGCTAAAATGGTATAAACAGCACCACATTGCGCTCATCGCTTTGAGATATAACATGCTATATCTCCTCACTATAGTAATTACAACAGCTACAGCGCCCTTCAAACCGGAACACAGTACTGTTTGTCAATTACAATAGGTGGTACCTACCTAGACGGTCTATCGCGATAGAGACCTACCATCAGTAAAATGGATGGATACACGAACTGAAATAAGATTATGAGCACAGTTATCAATACTTCTTGATACTTTAATACTCTTTGTATATATAAGATTTCCACCTATGTACTCATCACAATATTTCTGGAGCCTAAAGCCCTGAAGACTTGAAATTTAGTAGAAATATTCCTCTTTCCATGTATAAGGCAAGTAAGAATGGATTTTAAGAAATGTTACCCCCAAAACGTATTCCGGGGGTGTTACCGCCAGCAAAGCGATCGAGGAAGGGTTAGTGTTATTATATTTTAGAAAAGTTTTTAAGTATTATCATCATATATTTTAAGCATATTAACATAAGTTTTGTAGATATTGGGGTATACACCGAAGGTGACCATGAATCAGGTTTCTTAATAGATAATGATGAAAACCATTTTTGGTCTTTAGAAAGCAGGACATTTTTGAAGGATCTCTTTCTTCCTCTTCTCGATATCAGAATGAGGATATATGTAATCCATTTTAACATTAGAAATTCTTTGTTGGTTACCACGTCAACTGTTATGATTGAGATAAATTTGAGGAGCAGATAAATTCAACTCTTACATCAGAAATATGAAGGAAAGTAAGGAAACGCATTCAAAGAGTGAAGCAAATACCAATGAACCTAATTAAAATGAAAGTTTAGGAGTTTTCAAATTTATAAGTCTAGATGCTAAAAGCTTTTATTTGAAAGTGTAAATTGCTGGAATTTAAATTGAGGACGGCGTTGGCAGAGCTGGCTGACGACGCGGACACCTTCTCCGGCATTAAACTTGCTAATCCGAAACATCGAATTAAGTAGTACCAGTAATGTTTATTTTATCTACTTTGACCTAACATTTGACCTGGATTTCACGTGGTGTTTTTACTAATGAAAGATGAAACCTATGGACCTAGATCGTTCCGTATTAGTTTGTAGGTGGTAGGTCTCTGTTGTAGGACACCTGAGTAGATAGTGACGTGTTCCGTTTTGAAGGGAATTGTAGCTAGTGATGATGAACTTAGACTTGTAAATAATCACCATATTTGACTATAGAGATCATTATTGAGGAAATGATGACAGATGAGGAAATATTTGTTTTTATATTTTTTATCCACCGGATGCGAGCAACGTGGACCGATCAATGTGGAGATTTTTAGGAGAGGCCTATGTCCAGCAGTGGACGTCTATCGGCTGATGATGATGATGATGTTATTAACTTATTTATTTTATACATACATTCACAATATATTGATATTGTGAATGATCAGATAATGTCTTAAAGCCTTTAGTAAGTTTATCAAGATAATACGTCCTCTTACAAATTACTTATATGTAAGTAACATAGGAAAGTAATATTACTATAAAAATTATCGTTAAATATACAATACTTATTTTACCGACCGAACCCCCAATTTGTTGTGACTGCCATGGATCATCGTCATCTACCAATAGACGACCACTGATGGACATATGCCTTCTCCAAAGACTTCCACATCGATCGGGTGGGGATTCGTGTGACTATGATTTGGGACATTTCTCAGTACGCTGTCCTAATGCCGGTTGTTAGAAGCGAGAGCCTCCTTGATTGATTAGCAGGCTGCACCGCGAGATGAGGTTGGTTTGGATCCGACACGTCAAGCTAAATGGCCAGTAAGCATCGTCTCCAAGCTAGCGATAAGTTATAAATAATTATTTATCGATGATACTACATCGCGACTGTTGACACTCGGTTAAGTTCGACCTCTGACTTATGAACTGCCAGGAGTGCCGACATAATGTTCAATTTGTCCCAGTGGACGCCCCTCAGACACTTCAATCTAATTACTTTATGCCCTCAATCAATCTCAATTACGGCACCAAGTCCAAGATGGATGCATTTAATCCACAAACTAATTGAACCGGCCGCCGCCCTCAAGTCACCTCTTAAGTTAGTATCTACACGTATATATTCCATTAAGTACTACTGCTGATAGGTCTCTGCTGCCGGAGACCGTCTAGGTACCACAGCAGCGCCTATTGCAGCCGACGAACAGTACTGTGCAAACGTTAATTTGTTCCTGTTTGAAGGGCGTTGTAAGTAGAAAAAATACTGGGGTAACGAGACGCAACATATTATGTCTCAAAGGGACGAGCACGTGTTGATGTGTATACCATCCTAATTAGCGTCTTGTCGTTATGAGCAGAAGTGTCACGTACTATCAGGTGAACGTGTCACTCGTCTTGTCGCTTGAATAAAACAAAGGTATTTGTTCTTTCGGCTCAATGTATTGTTTAAACTAAACTCAAAATAGTGACTGACTTACGTAAAGGCGTTGTGTGGCCACTCTCGCTTTGTTCTATAGTTTTAGCAGTAATATTACTATAACATAGTAAAGTAGTATGTTCAATTAACTAAGCTATCTAATTATTATATACTCTCAGATCCCCGTTCTCTCTGCTGACCGTAACACCCCTTCAACATCCTTTCCGGAAGGAGTGTTGTAAAATCCATTCATAGCTGACCTCTAAATGACGGAAGCGTTATCTCTATCAAATTTAGAGAGTCCGTCAGTTTCAGAGATCTCGTGATGAGAGAATGAATCTCTGGATATCTTCTATGGATATAAGTTAATTGAGATTTTGTTAATTTTATATGTTTCATCCTTTCTGTCTTTCCTCTGTTGGAAGCTTGTTTTAAAATAATTCAATCACACGATCTGATGCTGTTGTATTGTTCATTTTTAAGATAAATGTGAATATTTATATATGAGCGTATAAGCAACAAGTCACGGGATCCAAGTCAACCTTACATGCTGATGGTGAACCATTTGCCACCGTGCTGGCCCAATATGGCTTGGTGGGAACCAGAGCCTCATTTGTTGATCAGCAGGATGCATAACGAGCAGGTGGCGTTGGCTTAGGTCCTGTGATTTGTTGCGCGAGAATCCTTACAAGCCCACCCATATATATATATATATATATATATATTGATGTTTAAAATATTTAGAATATTAAAAAAAAAAACTAAAATATAGTTTCTAATTAATTTAAGTATGAAAACGAATATTACAAAGAAATCAATATATGTATTGAAAATATACATTAAAAAAAATTTTAGGAATAAACATTTTTGACCTTTGTTTGATATATTAAAAAGTTAAAACGAAATATATAAAATTGATTAGTTATGAAATTGTTTAGAAAAAATAATTTCAGTATACAATTCGACTGTTGTCACATTTAGGCGACTAAACCTTGTTTATCGAGTTTATTAGGGTATGGGTAAGCAGCGCTTGTCTTGATCGTCGGGGTTTCTTCTTTCCGCTGTTCACGTTCCAGCTGCAAAGCGTAGATGTAGTACACCAGGACGAAATAAGCTGCCAGACCTGGAAAGTATCATTTGGCACCGTTAGGCGTAATATCTGGTTTTAATTGTAGGTACTTAGTTCAGTTCTGGAGACATGTGTGAAGTTTTAATCTGCAGCTGGAGATAGACCTCCATCAAAGATCTTCACATCGATCGGTCCTGCTGCGCACATGCAGTAACTTCCCGCGACCTTCACATAGCATAGCATCCAGTACCGTCGTGCACCAGAGGCTGTCGTTTGTAAAGGTTCATAAAGAAGGATTTGGGCCATTTCCTACCACACTGGCCCAACGAGGGTTGGTAGGATCCAGAGCCTCGTTTGTTGATTACCAGGGTGCACTGCGAGCAGGTGAGATTCGCTTGGGTCCCGTGAGTTGTGCGGAAACTGTTACACCCCTCATTCTAACTAGTGCCACGGTGTTATGGACTTGCGTATCACTCACCATCCTCCAGCTCTTCTCGTCGGTTAATTGACCAAAAAAAAAAAAAAAATTGTGGTAATGGTGGTATAGATATTCCAACCCGTGTTTGAGGAACGGTGTCGTTTGGATTGGTGTTAGCTGTGCAACATGATGCATCCATTGATGGAGTATTCATGCAGGTTCTCATAACAATAAACACAGTTTATGCCCCATTGTGCTCCGTGCAGCCATGTCGTGAACATTGCTCGAGGGTATCATCGCACTCACATCAACATTGTTTACTGTAACGTAGTATACATCTTACTACATAATCATTCATATATACTAAAGCTATGGAGATAACGTCACCAACAGCCAGGACACATCGCTCCAAGGGCTGATAAGCGATGCGGCGGTAATGTCCTCGAATGGTGACCGCTTACCGGAAGTGGAGACGTTGCCCTTTACTAGGTGGTCAATCCGTAGAAATGAACTGGATGGATCGACGAGGATCGATCGATATGGAGATTTTTGGAGAGGTTTATTTCTAGTAGTGGGCGTCTGACGGCTGATGATGATAAGCTGTGGACGTCTTTAACATCCTTCTTCACTATAACATATATATGAAAATGCATACGTTATATTATACTGGCGTGATGGAGTGTGGCCCAAATCCTCCCATATGAACCCTTGTAATTAACAGCCCTGATCCTCAGCGGTACCGGAAGCGATGCTGACTGTGACGTCATATGTGTGATGATATACAGCATCACAATGCGCTCTTCGCATTGAGATAAAAGATGTTAAGTAATTTCATTAACTGCAACGCCCTTCAAACCGGAACATAGTTACACAGTACTATTTGTCTGCAATAGGAGCTGTAGACCTAGACGAAATCCGGCAACAAAGACCTACCTAGTAACTCTTTGCTAAAACATACCATCGTCAGCTTCATCATCATCAGCCGATAGTCTAAATAATATAAAATTACCTAAATCCAGTATGTAGGAAACGAAGGTTTGGATGCTGGTGTTGCTCGGTATGAGGTACACCACACCGAAGAATATGAAGACCAGGCGGGCGACGGCAAACGCTATGTACACCTTGATGGGACCAGGACGCCTCTGTGAGAAGAAAACATTATCATAACATGGGACACCCTATATACTGGTGGTAGGTCTCTGTTGCCGGAGACCGTCTGGGTAGGTACCACCGCAGCGCCTATTGCAGCGGATACACAGTACTGTGTAGACATTAATGTGATCCGGTTTGAAGGACCTTAGCTATCACTGGTGGTAGGTCTCTGTTGCCGGAGACCGTCTGGGTAGGTACCACCGCAGCGCCTATTGCAGCGGATACACAGTACTGTGTAGACATTAATGTGATCCGGTTTGAAGGACCTTAGCTATCACTGGTGGTAGGTCTCTGTTGCCGGAGACCGTCTGGGTAGGTACCACCGCAGCGCCTATTGCAGCGGATACACAGTACTGTGTAGACATTAATGTGATCCGGTTTGAAGGACCTTAGCTATCACTGGTGGTAGGTCTCTGTTGCCGGAGACCGTCTGGGTAGGTACCACCGCAGCGCCTATTGCAGCGGATACACAGTACTGTGTAGACATTAATGTGATCCGGTTTGAAGGACCTTAGCTATCACTGGTGGTAGGTCTCTGTTGCCGGAGACCGTCTGGGTAGGTACCACCGCAGCGCCTATTGCAGCGGACACAGTACTGTGTAGACATTAATGTGATCCGGTTTGAAGGACCTTAGCTATCACTGGCGGTAGGTCTCTGTTGCCGGAGACCGTCTAGGTAGGTACCACCGCAGCGCCTATTGCAGCGGACACACAGTACTGTGTAGACATTAATGTGATCCGGTTTGAAGGACCTTAGCTATCACTGGCGGTAGGTCTCTGTTGCCGGAGACCGTCTGGGTAGGTACCACCGCAGCGCCTATTGCAGCGGATACACAGTACTGTGTAGACATTAATGTGATCCGGTTTGAAGGACCTTAGCTATCACTGGCGGTAGGTCTCTGTTGCCGGAGACCGTCTAGGTAGGTACCACCGCAGCGCCTATTGCAGCGGACACACAGTACTGTGTAGACATTAATGTGATCCGGTTTGAAGGACCTTAGCTATCACTGGCGGTAGGTCTCTGTTGCCGGAGACCGTCTAGGTAGGTACCACCGCAGCGCCTATTGCAGCGGACACACAGTACTGTGTAGACATTAAAGTGATCCGGTTTGAAGGACCTTAGCTATCACTGGCGGTAGGTCTCTGTTGCCGGAGACCATCTAGGTAGGTACCACCGCAGCGCCTATTGCAACGGACACACAGTACTGTGTAGACATTAAAGTGATCCGGTTTGAAGGACCTTAGCTATCACTGGCGGTAGGTCTCTCTTGCCGGAGACCGTCTAGATAGGTACCACCGCAGCGCCTATTGCAGCGGCCACACAGTACTGTGTAGACATTAAAGTGATCCGGTTTGAAGGACCTTAGCTATCACTGGCGGTAGGTCTCTGTTGCCGGAGACCGTCTAGATAGGTACCACCGCAGCGCCTATTGCAGCGGACACACAGTACTGTGCAGACATTACTGTGTTCCGGTTTGAAGGACGCTGTAATAGTGTGATTAATGTGGTAACGAGACAACATGTTTGTCTCAAGGCGGGCACAATATAATGTTGTGTATATCAACCTAACTTGTGTCACTTTATGAGCAGGCGTATCACTTACCATCAGATCATCTTGCTCGTCTCGTCGCTTTATACATTTTCTTTTTTTATATATAGTTAAGCGACGGGATGTTCAGCTGATGGTAAATGATACGCCTGCCCATAACAATGTGACCCTAATTAGGAGGGTATACAAAGTACAACATTGTTCTCGTCGCCGTGAGACAAGACGTTAATTCTCGTTACCCCAGTAATTACACTAACTACAACTTACTTCAATCCGGATCATAGGAATGTCTGCACAGTAGTGTGTACTTTGTCGAGTGCAATAGACGCTGCATTGATACCTACCTAGGCGGTCTCCGGCAACAGATGTATATCACCCTAACTAGTGTAGTGTAGTGTATACTGTCCTTACCATCACCACATATAATGGATGTTCTAGAAATTGAAAAATAAAAAAAAATATCTTTACCTTGTGTAAACCCACGACGCACGCCACGTTGATACACAACCATGTCACGTTCGCGAAGAGCAATACCATCAGCATGATCTCAATGTGGGTCAGGAGCGGTTTCTCGATGGTATCAATTTCAGCGGCTGTGTCGGTGGTGACTTCAGTGGGGTCCGTGCTGACGTGATCGAACCAGTTGGTGGTGATCCCGATGTAGGTAGTGATGGTCAGCAAAGACAAGGTATGGATGGAGTTGATAACCTTGAAGAAGTAATTAGCGAATTACACGAAGGAAGTAAGGATCTTACCACAGATAATTCTGGTGATCTGAAGGAGGAATGGTGCTGGCAGTGACTAATCGATTATGTCGAAGCCTTCACTATGATACCACCTGATGTTAAATGGTGAAATGTTCTGCGATGGTGAAAGTGCCAAACTACTATCAGCGTACTTACTCTTTTCTTGAAGACAACTATAGAACTTTTTAAGGAGACCATTGACGTGCTCCATGCTTCTACTGGACGCCATTGGTGGTGATGATGAAGATGATGATAACGATGACGACTATCATGGCGACGACAATGGCGATTATAATGATGACAACGACAACGATGATGATTATGATGATGATGACCAACATTATTTTGTGTGTATACCCATAAACAGCATCATCACAAATGCGTGTCATAAACAGAACCCTAACAATGGGATAGGGCAGCTTATTTCCCACCACAGAATGTACCATCACTTACCACCAGGTGACCATCCCGTCGAGACACTTAAGCTATTAAAACAATTTACTCTATCACTCCACTATTTTTATCACATCTCACATGTGGGTGCCTTTGAAAGATTCCATCATCATGCTTCATCACGCACAGCGTGTTACAAATTGTTCCACACAACGTACAGCTGAGAACATCGAGTTCTGTACGCCGCTGAATGCGGAACCCTAAAAGCCTTCTTTGTATCCGGCGAGAATTGTAAATAAGGCACTAAAGCCTCGACGCCTTTACTTTCAGTTTGTTCTTTATTACAACAGGGCCTAAGTGATTAATGTTTTTAGATACCATTTTTTTTTCTGCGCAAAATCGTAGTGATATATTTTTTTTATAGAATTAAGCGATGTGTCGGGCGGGACTATCACCTGATAGTAAGTGATACAGTATAACAAAGTGTCGATAGTTGGTATGATATATACCGCAAAACATTGCGCTCGTCACCTGAGACAGAAGATGTTGAGTCTCGTTACCCCAGTAATTATACTAGCTGCAGCGCCCTTTAAACCGGAACACGGTAATGTTTCCACAGCACTCTTTGTCGGCTGCAATAGGAGCTGCGGTGGTATCTACCTAGACGGTAACGGCAACAGGGGCCTTGTTTTTATCGCGAGGGAAACCTCTTAAAAGATACTTTGCTTCTGGGGGGAAGGCGAGGTTATATGACACTTACCCTCTAAAAAGCCCTTGGTGTTCTTCTTCAGTGTATTACAAGGGTTCCGGGATCTCCTATGGAACACACCGGTGCCCCACGTACTCTGGCTAAAACATCCCACGGAGGGTAAAACCCTCCTTAGTACCCACACCATGCATTTTCTGTCCTACTAAGACTCGCTTATTGAGCTCTGAGGGCCCCAAACCTCAAGGCTCATGAACCTGTGGACCCTTATAGTCGCCTCATTCGACAGGCAGAGAATACCTTAGTCTTTTTCTTGATAGCCCGAGAATACAGGGCTGAACAGAGACCTACCACCAGTAGATGTGATATGTAGCTTTTCATACTACATGTAGTGTTGAAAAATTTGTTGTTGTTGTGTATTAACCATTTTCAGGCAGATCTTTGTTGCCGCAGACCGTCTAGGTACCACCGCAGCGCCTATATCTGCCACCAAACGGCAGTGTGCAAACATTACTGTGTTCCAGTTCGAAGGGCGCTGTAGCTACTGAAATTACTGCGATATCCTCAACATCTTATATCTCAGGCGACAAGCGTAATGTGGTGCAGTGTATATCATCGTAACTAGCGCCATTTTGTCTTTCGCAGGCGTATCACTTACCATCAGGTGAACGTCCAATTTGTCTAGTCGCTTAATTAAAAAAAAAATGTTTAATCATTTGCTTTCTAACCAGATCTCTGATTTGATTACGATATGAATAATACAGTTGGAATGGTGGTAAGGACTCTTCAATGCTGGATGAATGCTACTATCAATAGTGCTATAATAACATTGTGTTCCGGCTGACATATCCTCATCATCATCAGCCGGTCTACTGCTAAACGTAGGTTATTCTCAAAGAAGATCAGTTAACCTTCGGGTATGGAGTATTTATTTATCGTTTTAATATTAATTTATTCGTAAACAATACTTTAACGTGGGAGTGGGAAGAATGGGAGGAACCAAGAGAAGTAGAAGTAGGTGAAGCCCAAGGAATAGATGGGTAAGCGATATACAAGAGGAAGCTGGAAATGATTGCGCAGAAAAAGGCAGTATGGAATGAGCTGGTGATCCTTTTTTGTTATCAAACGGAAAATGTTCTGAAGATATCATGCTTCTGGAAGAAGACAAGCCTGCGGGATCTGTACCAACTAAAACCGTCTCGGTCATTCCCGGTGTGTCCCGGAAACTCCTACGGAACGCATCGGTGCTTCCCTGAACTATGTCCAAGCATTTCCGAGAGAGGGTCGTAACCCTTCTTAGCACCCTCACTTTGCTACCACAAATGCGACCACGTAGACTTTGTTAAAACCCCGAGTGTGCTTAAGCAGCAGTGAATGCTCCCACCTTCAAAGCCGACGCTTGGAAAGCTTGATAGTTGCCTTTTACGAAAAGCAGGCTTCATGATCAGACGATAGACGTCCACTGCTGGAAATAGGCCTCCCCCAAAGGTAGACATTATCTTACCCCTATTCTTAGTAGTCCGTAACTACAGCGCAACAGCTGGAGGATGCCTATACTCGGAAAAGAATTCTTATCTATACAAAATTTTTTTAAAAAAATTGAATATTTGAATTTATTTCCTTAAAGAGAACTTTATTATTGGCTTTATTATTATTAATATTAATAACATAAAAATAACATCCCCTATCTCCTTAAATGCTTCTCACCTTACTTAATTGTAATATTCAGAGTGTGTTACATACCAAATTGAGATACCCCAAGATGAAGCATCCAATCCTCAAAGGTATGCAGCAGCAGCATTTCGTGAATACTGTATCAGTTTGTGACGTAGTCGATATGCTGAAAAAGATAAAGTTAACTTAAAGTAATCACATCTCAATTATGTTTCTTTGAAGATGTTCATCTGATGGTAAGACGTATTTAGATGCTTAAGACTTAAGATCAATATTAAGCCGGCTGGAGACCTAAGATATTGTCTCGTTACATCTTTAATTTAACACAGATTACTTTTATACTATAGTAAAGTTTGCTTACTACTCCTTAGGGGTATAGTAATATTTCTGTATACCCTCAAAAGTAAATGAACATATATATAATACTCTGCCATAACTTTTGCTTTGCTTCTTAAGCATACATAAATTAATAAAAATATTTAAATACCCACATTTTTAAATATATAACAGTATAGTATATAATAAATAAATTTAAAAACAATTATTGAAAAATAATGTACTATTGGTTAGTAATCTTACTGGTCATATAAATAAAATCTAAGCATTAGTAAGTAATGTAGTAAGTAGTAAGCAAACATTTTCGTGTTCCACTTTGAAGTGCTGCGTCTGATTAATATTCTAAAAGTAATTCATTTTGTTGCTGTGTAATTATCCTTACTAATATTATTATATACAAGTGTAACACTTGTTATCGAGTGTACGTCTTGTCTTGAAATTAGTTGTTAATCTCCGTTGCCGATGGCCGTGTATGTGCCACCTCAGCTTCTATATCTGCCGTCGAACGGCGTTGTGTATTGTAGTAGCTAGAGATGTTATCTCAACACTTGAATGTGCTGTATATCATCCTAACTAGCGCTGCGTTATATGCAGGCTTACTTACCATCAGGTGAAGGTCCAGTTTATTTCATCAGACCGCCGATAAATCCATTCGCTCGCATGAATGTTGTTGAACGTATAGAGTTTGGAGCATGCGCATATGTAAACCATAACAACGGCACGACATATGATGAAAATATCTTAATAACACATACAGAACTGTTACTTACGTGTCATATGGTACGACGGTCATCGTGTGAACACTTTAAGTACAGTGAACGGCGTTGAAGAAGATACTTTTGTCGATATAATTGAATAGGTAGACGGCAGCGCGTGCGCAGCGTAAGCGTCGCCGATGCACTGCGAAGCGCATTCAGTGTGGCAACGGAGCTGATCGACTTAGCACCGGTGACGTCATCGCGGCGGTGTTATTCTGGTAAATCCAGCATCCATCTGTCTCTTTCTTCTTAGCTATATATACGATATGGTGATGGAATCAGGTTTCCGTATATTTCTATTAAACCTCGCCCTGCCCTCGATTAACATCAGGCACAGGACATTAAAATTTTCTATTTTGTTGATTCACTTCATGTGAGGGACGGCCCAAAGTCCCAGCAGTGGGAATGTTATTAGGGCTGTTTATTATTGTATACAATTTTTTTTGTGTTAAAAAAAATTAACATTTTTTAACTGGATGTAACTACAAGACGACCGATACGGTGACCTGATAGGAAATGATGCGTTCATAACAACGAGGCGCTAGTTAGAATGGTGTACACTGCATCACATAGGGCTAGACGTCTTGAGACATAAGATATTGAGTCTCGTTACCTCAGTAATTTCACTAGCCACAGCGCCTTCCAACTAGAACACAGTAACGTTCGCGCACTATCGTTTGACGACGGGAGCTGCGGTGTACCCACCTGATGGTCTCAGCAACAGAGACCTACCACCAGAGAGTAGATTGGGTAGACAATAAAAAAATCCAAAATTTTTTCATACATTTTATATAACTAATAAGTACGAAACGCTTTACCATTAATGAGAAAGGTTTTATTAAAGGTATTCTGTAACGCTGCAGTATTGTTGCCGATATTTATATGAAATAATCCTTTTAGGTTGATATTTCAGGATGAAAAACAGATTCTTAACACAATGGTTTAAACCATTGGTTCCCAAACTTTTTGACCTACCGCCTGCCTTAATAAAAATAAATCCAACGCATCCTTTTTACGTAACAGTTAGTTATACCAATTTTATATGCCCGTCCGTCTATTAACTAGCTGCTCCCCGCCCGCTTTGCTGGCTGTAACACCCCCACCAATCAATCATCAGCCAATAGACGTCCACTGCTGGACGTAGGCCTCGCTCAAAGATCACCGATCCGTCCTGCGCTGCGCTGGTTTTGGCGCCTTGCCCATATCACAGTCAGCATGGCCTTTGGTACCGCCTGGCATCAGGAGCCCTCGTTTGTAAGGGTTCATATGGGGGGAAATTGGGCCATTTCCCGCCACGCTGGCTCAATCCGGCTTGGTGGGAGCCAGAGCCTCGTTTATTGATTAGCAGGATGCACCACAACAGGTGAGGTTGGCTTAGATCCTGTGAGTTGTTGTGCGGGACTCTTCATACCTCTTCCGTGGACGGAAATAATTTTGTAAAATCCATTCTTACCCGACCTCTAAAAAGCAGATGTGACATCTTTATTAATTTTTGGGTGTTCACTTGTAATAGTTGCGGAGATCTCGTGATGAGTCAATGAATCTCTGGATATCGAGTATATATATAATAGAGGGATCAGGGGCGGTCCTAACCACCCAGAGTTTCCGATACAGGCGGAGATGGTCGGAGAACGGACTCGAGTCCGTCTTCGACGACCGAGATGGTTTGCCAGAGATCAAAGATCCAGACACATAATACGGAAATCCGTCGGATAACTGCACCCCAAGTAGTACCCTTTTTATAAAAAACAGCCTGTGGACTCGGGTTCACGAGCCCAGTGTCAGATGAGCTGTAAGAGTCAATATGACTACCAAGCGCTCAACATCATCAACAACAGAGGGGACATAGATAATCAATCAAAGTTTAAACATTTCTTTTGTCTTTTTTTCTCTAATACCTTCAGTTAATTTAAACTAATACCTTTACTCTTATTTACTTAGTTTCTTTTGTACTCATTTTAAACCATAACAATTAACTTCCAAGCAAATTATGAATTATACATAAAATAACCGAAAAAACACTTATCAATCAAAATAGTAGTAATTACAATTAAAATCACCAGCGCACTTCATCTGCTTATCATAACATCTGCTTCAGCTTCATGTTTTTACGCCGTTACTTAATTTTACGCAGTGTTTGCCCGTAATTGAAACTACCTGTTGCCTAATATTTGAAATATTCAATATTTTCATATAAACAAACAAATACGTGTATTTTTGTAGACATACTGTAATAAATAAATAAATAAACATTATTTTTCTAAGATTACTAATTGACATGATAAAATAAATTATGAAGTAAATCCATTGAAACTGTCGCAGCAGTGTTGTTATCATTATTGCTTAGTTCATTTTGAATTTATCATATGTCGTAAATATATTGCTTACCCAAGCTGGTGTGAATACTTTCACTTAGAATCCAGAGCCAAAGGAGTATGGTATATGACAATCCAACCACACCCATTACGTTTACCATGGATTACTGAGGTCTAAGTCGACAAAACGGTAACCGCGATCACTGTTTGCCGAAGTTTGCCTAATTATGGGCAAGGTGTCTTCACCATTGTGCTCCAATTGCCAAAAATGGATGATGTTTATCACATCGTTGGGCGAATGTTCGAGAAACCAACCTTACAGTGACGCTTACGATTCTAGTGTTTTGCTACAAATTGATACCGTAAATATAATCTTCCCTTGTGGCGTATATATTGAATGTGTCTGCATAATGTAATTGTTATCTGAGCGATGCGCTATCTGGCAGTCAGCTGTTGCGCTCGCTGCCTAACATACGTCGCTTGTGATTGTGATCCGAGCGACGCAACATATTTCAGTTAGCTGTTGCGCTCGCTGCCTGACACGCGCTGCATGTGATTGTGATCCGAGCGACACATCATCTGTCAGCTAGCTATTGTGCGCGCTGATTGACATAAGTCGCTTGTGATTGTTATCCGAGCGATACACCATCTATCAGCTAGCTGTTGCGGCCGTGACTTACACACGTCGTTTGTGAATATTATCCGAGAAATGCGTCATCTGGCAGTTAGTTGATGTGCTCGCTGCATGACACACGTCGCTTGTGATTGTTATCCGAGCGACACCCCAACCAAGTCTGCTGTTATGCTTGCTACACGACACACGTCTCATCAAATATATCACAAACCTACCCTCTCTATTCTCTGATGATGTTGAGAGCTTGGTAGTCATTTTGACTCGTACAGCTCATCTGATACTGGTCTCATGGATCCAGGTCCATGGCCTGATAATATAATCTTAACTAAACCAATGTCTAATGAAGACAAATAACTTGGTAAAATAGTTCTAAGGCGTGATTTGTGATTACTTATATATATATATATTATTTGTATTTACTACGGGGGCGACATCAGTGCATTAGCGTTGGAGCCCTGTATAATAAAGAGAATATATATATATATTATATTACTTGTTAAAAGCATTAGTGATGAAAGACTGATATTTTTTCAGAATAAGTATTCGCTATTGCTCATCAAATACTCTCATTACTAAGATAACGTAACGTTTCTCTGTTGTTTCTAATTGTTTGTTTTGTTTATTTTTGTTTTGTTTTATAAATATGCTTTAAAAAATAACTCCCGTTTTAAATGAGCTGTAAGTTAATATTGTTGATAGTTGCATTGAAATTAACCGAATCATTAATTAATTGACTATGTTAATCATTACATTTCTAACGGACCAGTCCGAGATTTTATTTCAAAAGATATCCGGTTAATTTATTTGTACATAGAGAAAGATTTATTTTATTCTTCCAACCGGCGCGACGATCGACACGTTCACCTGATAGTTAGCCATATGCCCATAACAACATGCTAGTTAGTATCATATACACAGCATTACATTGCTCGCTTTGAAACATGAGATGTTAAGTCTATAAACGCAGTAATTTGACTAGCTACAGCGCTCTTCAAACCGGAATACAGTAACGTTTGTCAGCTGCAATAGGTATTGCGGTGATACCTACCTAGACGGTTTCCGATAACAGAGACCTACCACCGGTAGACAACAGTATGTCCTTTTCTACGTAACAGTGACAGTACCCTAAATAATTTCATCAACTTCAGAGATTATGAATAATAAAAGAATATACATAAAAGAAAAGAAACGGAGCATTAACAATATTCAAACGAGAGCACTACATAAAAACACTGTGTTGTTTCGAACTGACTTAAATAAAAACGGTTAAAAATTATCGCACGAATTCATTTTAAAAAGAATCTAAGTTTAATGTGATCATACAGAATATGAACTACCTAACAGATATAAATAGATAAAAACTTATAGATCATATATTCACAAAAATTAATTTTTACTCTTGGTCGTTACAATGGTAGCTTAATATAACGCCTGTAAAATATATATAGCAATATTTTTACTTGAAAAATTGCTCGCACTTTTTCTACTTCAGTTTTAGTTATTGAAATTTTAATTTAAATTAATCTATTCTACTTTGTTAAACTACTGGGTCGAAAAAACATTGTATTCCAACATATAATTAAGACATCAAATTGTCGATAATGTTATCGTAAGAGAGAAGATATTTGTATCTCCTACAGTTTTGTTATACAATTGCTTAACTATACTCGTAATTGCAACTACTTGTATAATTGAATAACCTTCTATTTAAAAATAATTGTTTTATGAGACATATACACGTACATAAACTGTTTTGCTTACGTTATTAGTTACGACTGCAGAGTGCTTCAAATACTCTCAGGCCTGATACTGCACAATACGAATGATTTATTCAGTCATGGCTTTATTATTTACACAAAGCCATCTAATAACGTTTATGCAAAGGAATTGCTTCATTGCGAATACACGCGACGAATTAGATGAATCTTTGTCTTTATTAATAACAATATGATAAATTAACAATGTAGATTACATAATAATATGTTATATTCAGTTAATTGGTGATAGTCTTTGGCTAGAAACTGCATAGGTGAGTACCAAACCTATTTCTGTCGCTAATGAATATGTCAGATCACGTCTGGGCTGAAAGGTTCTGCAGCGTAATCCTTACATTCTAGTTTCTTACGACGATATGCAATCAATAACTCTTATTTATTATATTAGACTAAAGACATAATGCAATTGCATTTCTTTCGTGTATCTTCATTCTGTGATACACGAAACAAACGTATTACATTTGTTGTAAATGGATACAAACATTATTGTGTGATTTTCTTCTAACAAAGAGCACTTTGAAAAGAAAACGAAAACAAATTTGTCCGTTTGTTGCAATTCGTCTTGCATTACTTCCGTTTCATCGCGAGTGAACAAGTTACGTTTGCTAAAATGGTTCGCTTAGTTTTATTGTTATTTTGGATTAACTTTACAGCCATAGCCGGAAACCAATATTGGACTAAATTAATTGTACAATGACGTCTTTTGATTGCAATTATGATGAGGATATACTCAAGGTGTTGAGTGACAAATGAGATTAAAGATGAAGCATAATCACATAATTCTGAATCTCACATATTGATAGAACATAGTAAATAAGTTATAGTAGTACATAATATAAGGGTAGGAACTAGCTGGGTAGTGTTTTGATAAACTATAACTGTTCATACCTTGTTACTGATGGTAGGTTTCTAGTGCTGTGAAAAAATTACTGTGTTCCGATTTAAAGGGCGCTGAAGTGTAATTACTGGGGTAACGAGACTTAACAACTTATATGAATCAGGCGTCGAGCCTAATGTGGTGCAGCATATATTATCTTAACCAGAGCCATGTTGTTATGGGCGGGCGTATCACTTACCATCAAGTGCACCTCCCGCTCGTCTCATCGCTTAATCGAATAAAAAAAATGATCAAACGTATATATGATTATCAGGAAACACTGATCTTACCTTTTCAAATAAAGTCTTACAGATCTGCTGCAGTTAACGCGAAACCGCTAGGTAAATCCTTTTGCAATAAATATCTCGTCGTTTCTATCACTAATGTACAATCATCATCATCAGCCGGTGGACGCGACTGCTGGACATTGGCCTCGCTTAAAGATCTCCACATTAATCGGTCCTGTGTTACTTGCATCCAGCCTCCCGCAAATTTCGTTTGTAGGGGTTCATACGGGAGAATTTGTGCATTATGAGGTTGGCTGGGGGCCCGTTAGTTGTTGCGCGGCACCCCCTACACCCCTTGAGTGGTGGCTACAATCACGATGACGAATTATATCTCGGGAAATTCATTACCACAATCACCCCGTCACAGGCTATTGTCTCCTCCATGAATTTCGGCAAAAGTTTAAATATTATACGCGTCACTTGAAAAGCCATTAAAAGTTTTTAACGAGTGCAAAGAGCAAGTCAATTATAATTCACTTCCTAACTATTCGCTTCCTTCCGCTGAATATTTATGTCCAGATTTGCATACTACGACCATGCTTTTATTTATTTATTGAACAATTGTCCAATTAGACAATTTTTTTTTTAAATTTACTAATTAACTTTTCCTTAGTTTTGTTGGGCTGGAGCCTACGTCTTTCTATTCTCTATCATCTTTATACTTTCCTAACCAGACTACTCTTTCTTCCTTTTCCTTCTTTCATTCCATTTCCCGCTTTCGCATTTAAACTCTGTATCATTATCCATTCTAATTCCTTCTCGTGTTCATTTCTCTTAAATGAGTAAAGACAACTGTCTTACTTTCTTTGCAAATATAGTTTTCATATTTCTATTTGTTACTGCACGTTCCAATTAGACATTTAGGACACAAGTTGATAATATCTATCATCAACTTGACATATATCAGAAAGAACTAGGTTTAGCATATTTGAAAGAGACATATATATATTTCTACATGAATTATTAATTATGTTCACACTATTACAGGTTGCGTTTGATAAGTGACCATGAATAATACTTCATTAAACTTAACTAATAAGTAGCGGTTCACTGGTGATATGCCTCTGTTGCTGGAGACCGTCTAGGCAGGTACTACCACCAATGAACAGGTTTCCGCCTTGTTATGGTGAAGCTAAGATCCTACCCGGCCGGCACGAAGTTGCTCCTTCCGGTGAGCTCTGTGAGCGCAGCTGGAGTGGGTGAGGAGTGTCGGTATTACGTTTGGCCGCTCTATTTATTCTCCACGACTGTATAACGGTTGGTGGCGGAACCAAAGACCAGATCCACCGCAGGGAGTCGGGAGTTTTCTTTCTTGGCTCCCATGACCTCTAGGTGACGGATTCGGAAGGATCCGTTTTCTAGTTTACTATATGTAGGCACTGTGGCTAGTGTAATTACTGGAATAACACCAGCCCCTTGCCCAGGTAACTATAAGAGGCCGAGAGAAGGGATGGGAAATGGAATGGAATGATGGGATTGCATGGTGCAATCGGCGCTGGCGGGTCGCAGAGGTGTACGAGAGCGATCTCGTGGCTCTGCAGGATTTTCACCTGATGGTAAGTGCCTGCCCATTACAACGTAGCGCTACTTAGGTAGATATACACAGCACTACATTGTGCTCGTCGCATTGAGACATAAGATGTTAAAACGGCTGATGATAATAATGATGATGAAGATAGATTTGAATCCATGATAAAGACATTAAGTTACTGAAGTAAACGATTACATTATAGGTGTCTTTAAACTTGAAACAGATATCGAGTGGAAAAATGCTTGCGAAACTAATAAACTACTTGACATAGATTGGACCGCGGCGTCGTGTACAAAACACGACATGAACGAAGACAAATGACTCCGTTTTATCTGGATGGTACACCGGACGCATCCAGCGCTGCAGAAGCAGCCAGCTCCGGTTTCAGATGCAGCGCGATAAAAGTTGTTTGCGTCCATCGATTGTAGAACCCATTTTTCTAGTATATAGCAGTAAACGAGGAAGCGAGGAGACTAGCGAAACATCATCACAAAGCAGTGCTAATTGAGATGATGTACACAGCACCACATTGTGCTCATTGAAATTTAAGATGTTACGTCCTGTTACTCCAGTAATTTCATTCGCTGCGACACCCTTCAAACTTGAACACAGTAACATTTGCATATTATGGCTACCTATACAGTATCAAACCACCAGTAAATTATTTGTCTTAAATCCATGCAATATGATGTAGTGTAAACATATTAACTGGTGTTAATGTTATGTATATATTCTTTATACTGGTTGCTTTGTAAAGTAAACCTTTCCCCAAATTAAACCCTATAGAGAGATAATTATATCACTGTGTTGAAAATATAATGGAAGGAGGTTATATAAACAGATTCAAAGTGCGTTTTATACATTACCAGAAATACTACAACATACGCTAAAACTACTAAATTAATAATGTAGTCATAACAAAACTTTATGTACAAAAGCGTAGTTGGCAACTGACCTTTTTACCTTCCCTTTATCACTATGACGGCCTCTCATTAACATTTACGTTGAACTCATTTTCTTACACATGCGTCAACTATAACATTCATTGTTTTCACAACGAACACTCCATCCCCCATGGTGTACATGAAATCCTCCACCTCATCCTTTCGCGCCGGCAGTGTGACAGTGTATCACATAGATAAAGCCTTCGCGGAATACTCTCATTGTACAAGAATATAATGCACCATTCTCCACAAATAAAGAGCGCGCAAAAAAGTAACGAGATTGCTCCAAGCCAGCGAGTACTGACTTCATTATTTTTATCCACATCCTTTCGCTTTGTAGTGTAGTGTATTCCTCGGCAGTTCATTACAAGGGGATTCCGCATTTGTCGATACGCGAAACTGGGGCGAACACCCACCTACGTGGCTGCATCGGGGCTCGCTGAACTAGTTGCGTTACTTTCCGAAAGCTTTACCGCGGTGAAACAATACAATGTTGCTTAAAATTTTTTGAAGAGGAATCCAGCCTAAAAATTCAATGGCCACCACTGACAGGTTTTTTTTTTCTTATATGTACATCTCACAAATGCGCCTTGTTTTACGAGTTGTGGATTGTGGCGCGGTTTCATAACCGCTCTTTGAACAAATGAGTTTTGTATTATTTTATAACCTCCAGGCTAATGGAATTCACTTTATAAAGGTAATTATCATTAATATCATCCCAGCCCATTGTCTTTTACTACTAAAAAAGGCCTTTGTTTTTTAACCTTATGACCTGAAGGTATAAAAGAAATGTTTTCTTATAGAATTTTCAACTTCTGTTGAAATGCTAATTTCTCACGGAATAGCGCATCCTTGAATCGATTTGTACACGATGCCGATAATTGAAAATTTAATTGCTCTCCGTGTCTAGCTTCGCTATTGCTTCATGTTTGTGTAAATTGTTTTACTGTACTTCAGATAGACAATATCTCCTCGTAATTGATAGTTTTTAATAACTATCATGAAATCACAACATCGTTCACACTTAAACATATTTACATGAAGTGCCTGTTAAAATTTTATAGCAATTATTTTTAATGTTAGTTTTGCTCAGTGATTCTTTTATAGAGAACGTTGTTTATGTTAAGATATTAATTACTCTTGCTTTCATTATAATTAAGGAATAATAAATTTAAAAACATCTTTACGTAATAAGTCTTTAGATATTAAGTTATAGATATACAAAGTTGTTCGCACCGATAAAGTTCACGTACTCTTTGTATAATATTCTTAAATATTAAAGTATAATTTTATTATGAATATATAATCGGAGAATAAACCATTTTTATGTAATTACCATCTCTTAATTAAACATACAAATATTAGAGAATATAGATTCTTGTGGCGGCCGGCCGCTGTACTATGAAACTAACCAGTGGATATTATTAATTGTTGTGGTATTGTTGTAATAAGCTTAGATACAATCGGTACACAGTGAGGTTGAGATCTTCGATCAGACGTTTGTCAATGTTGTGGAGCCAACGAATGTCTTATTCGTCACGTATCGCCCATTCATCTATTACAATTTACAGTGGAGATAAATCTAGTCCACACAATCTTAGAAATAATTCCGACAAGGAAACTCCATGGAAACAATATGGTGAATGCAAGTTTATTATAACTTGTAACTGCCTCTAGTTTCTATGGGAACTCGGTTATAATACTGGTGGAAGTCTCTGTTGCCGGAGACCGTCTAGGTAGGTATTCTCGCAGTACCTATTGCTGAACTAAATAGTACTGTTCAAATATTAGTCTTCCGGTTTGAAGAGCGCTAAAGCTAGTAAAATTACTAAGATAACGAGATTTAACATATTTTTTTTCTATTCAGTCAAGCAATGAAGCAAGCGGGACGTTCACCTGATGGTTATCACATTACGCTCTTCGCATGAGACATAAAATGTTAAATCGCATTACTCTAGCTACAGCGCCATTCAATCCGGAACACAGTAATTATTGCTTATTACTAAAGGCGACGATTATAATGTAATGCAGTGTATATCATCCTAACTAGCGCTGCATAATTATTGGCAGTGGTATCATTTACCATCAGGTGATCGTCCCACTTATCGAGTCATAGAATAAAAAAAAACGCTGCTTGTTATAAGTAGACTCAAAAAGCTTCTACAATAGTATCTATATAAAGACTGGTCCTAAAATACTAATCAAATAAAGATATAGTAGTGTTATTTATACAAGGTGGACCAAAAATAACCTTCCGATGTATAATCCGAATAACCTTTCTGATAGGAGGATTACTTTTGCGCCACCCTGTATATGTGTGTGTTTATATATATCATATATATATTACTTCGTATTTGTTTATGTATTTGACATGTCATTGTTATTGTTATTATTTATATGTATTCCATGTTTATATTAAACGATAAATTACCGCTTACCACAACCCACTGCTTTGCTAATCGACAAACGACGTTCTGGCTCCCACCAACCCGCTTTGGGCCAGCTTGATGGAAAATGGCTCAAATCTTCCACATGAACATGAACTCCTACAAACGACAGCCTCTAGTGCCCAGTGGTACCGGAAGACACGCTGACTGCAGTTGCGGCAGCGCACCACCGATCGATGCGAAGATCTTTGAGGGAGGCCTAAGTCCAGCAGTGGTCATTTATTGGTTGATAATGATTGTGATGATGAATGATATAAATACGTAGTGTAGAATCATCTCCATTGTAGAAAAAAAAAAAACTACAATACTACTCAAAAAATAATAATTGTCTACGAAAACATTTATAGGAAGCCTTTTGTCTGGTTTAATGACTGCCACTAACTGTTTGTAGAAAATGGCAGCGAAAACTGAATTTTAAGCAGCGCCGCGGTGTTATTACGTTATTTGTGAACGGAAAGCGATAACGATAATCTCGCGAAGCTATAGAACAGCGATAAGAGCCATGATAAGTTGCAACTTGATATGATAAGTTGAAGTTTGCAAGAGCCCGGAGTGAAAGATGAAAAAGATCCATAGCTTGGAGGTGTAGGTGAGAGCTTCGGCTCTCATTCGTACTTTTCGATTAGGAAGAAGACATAAAGAAGAGGGGAGGAGGTAGAGAAGATAAAAAAGTTACGACAGAAGGGTTGGGAAGAAAGGATAATTTAAACGACTAATTGTTTTTTTTTAAAAACTTGTTTTTTTTTTTTTAAACGTGTCTCTAATACCATCAAAGCGACATGTATAATGTGGTATAGTATATACCATTTTTACCACATTTTTACAGGCGTGTCTATCACTTACCATCAGTTGAACGTCATATTAGTCTGATGCTTTACGGAATTAAAAAAAAAACATATTTTTTTTTTTCATTCAAAGCGATCGTCGTGTTGTAACTACGCGAATATCGCTTATTACATTTCTAAGTAATAATCCCGCCGATTGTGTTTATGTTAATGTTGGCACACTGCCAATTATCTTGGAACAAATGTTGCGTTAAGATTCAGCCGTTTCGATTGTTTATACTGCAACCTACTCTGCTCCGTTGGCAGTGACGTCACGCTCTCTCCACACCGCCGTCACCGTCCTCGACTTCTGTTTGTCATAACAACTGTATTACTACGATATTTATATCGCATGGGTGTATGGAGTCCCGAATACTAACTCAAGTAACCGGAGCCATCTCCACCAGCTCGTGGTGCACACTGCTAATCAACAAACGAGGCTCTGGCTTCCACCAACCCGCATCGGGCCAGCATGGTGAGAAAAGGCCTAATATCCCTCCAATATGAATCTGTACAAACGACGACCCCTAGCGCCTGGCGGTTTTGAAGACAGCACAGGATCTGTCCTGGTGGAGATCTTTGTAGCAACTGATGGTAATGATAATGATTACACCGCATCTGAGACGAAGATGTTAAACTTCATTACAGCTTCACTTCGCTGATGAAGATTATATACGTTGACTGATAATTGGTATTCTTTCTTTACATCTCTAGTACGTTCAACTGAAAGCCATATTGGACTTTCAATATTCCTACTGTCTTGAGCTGGAGATGGAATGATGTAGAAGCGGCTTTATGGCACACCAGTACAAATTCAGGATACCACACCTTTAATATAGCACATGGATGATGGTCAGATTGTTCACATTCCTGACGGCCGCGACTTTTGTGGATGATACGATGACGTAATCCGATGTCCTCCATGTTGTTTACCACGGCATGATATTTTTTTAAAAAGGCAATCGTTTTCCAGATATGCAGCCACACTATTACAATAATATTATTATTTTTTTTTACTAGTCTTTATAATTTTCTGCTTTTCTAATTAATCTTTATATAAATGTAAAGCACTTCCGCCGTCGTACGAGTTAGCGAGCAGCGAGTGTTTAGTTCCGGTAGTTTTGTCGCTGGACTATAAGCGCGTGTGGTAAGCGATTTCTTAAAGGTAAAAGACTGCCTCCTCGCTCCAGGATTACTCCAGCTCGTTCGGCGAGATTTACGGTCTCATAGTAAGCATCGTAATTTTATCGATTATCTTTGATAGTTGTTGCCGCTGCGACAGAACAATTTTTTTTTCATCTGGTTGCTAGTTACAATGATACTTCATTGCATAGCGCTAGCCGCCTGAGACTTAAGATGAATCGGCGCCCTTTAAACCGGAATAGAGTAATGATTGCTACTACTACTACTGTTAGTCGGTTGCAATAGGAGCTGCGGTGGTAACTACCTAGACGGTCTCCAGTAATAGAAATCTACCACCAGTAAAACATCTATTATCATCATCAGCCGATAGACGTCTACTGCTGGACATAGGCTTCCCTCAAAGATATCCACACTTTGTCCACCTTCTGGGAAGCTTCCGAATACTACGTTTACCGGTACGCGGACGCCACTCCAGGATCTTATTGCCCCATCGGCGATTGTCCTTCGAGCAAAGTGCCCTGCCCACTGCCACTTAAGTCTACCAATCTTTTGAGCTATGTTGGTGATCTTAGTTCTTCTGCTGATCTCCACATTTTTGATTCGATCGCGGAGCGAAACCTCGACCATGGTCCTCTCCATTACCTTTTGTGTGAATTTCAGCCTTTTTATAAGGCTGAATATTGTCTCAGTTCCGTATGTCACCACTGGCAACACACGAGTTGAAGACTTCTCTTCAGACACTGCTGTATCTGAGACGAAAAGATGCTGCGTAGCTTTCCGAACGCTGCCCAAAAAATCTATACTTTATAGTAAATTATCATAATCTTTACAAATTTTTTTTTTTAAATCTTGTTTGTTTTTTTTTTAATCAAGGAAATTTACGCCATTCGGCCTTATTAAATAATTCACAAATTTTATCTTAAACTATATCAATGCTATCAATAATTTTTGTAATTGTCTTCTATAACTTGAATATACATCTACAACCATATATCTTGGTCATCTTGGTCTTGCTTAAATACTTCTTTGGACGTCTTAGTCTTACAATGTGTTAAATATTTTGTTTCCAGAAGAACGTGTACGTCATGATAAATATTTTATTTCTTCATTACAACAGAAATCTAATTGTTTTCTTTGGTATGCCACTTGTGGTCTTGGTCATGCACAATAGGTCTGTCTCGGTTTTGGTCATGGTCTTGTTCCTTCACTCATCGCCAGCTATATTGGATTTGAGCCAGAACCGAAAGTCAACTGTTGACATTTTAAAATTCAGTCACCGACGTCATTACGCGCGCGCGCCGCCGGCCTCTCTCATTAAAACTGGAAACTGTTACAAGTAACAAGTACAATAAATTTTGAAAATGGTCCCGTAATATTCAATTGTTGTACGGGAATTTTTTATTTCCGCTAAGCGACGACATTTGCGATATTCACCTGATAGTTAGTGATATGCATATCATAAGAACTTGGCGTTAGGATGATATACAAAGCATTATATTGTATGCACCGTCTTGAGACTAAGATATTAAGTATCGTTACCCCGGTAATTTCATAACCTACAACGCCATTCAAACCGGATCACAGGATATTTTTTTTATAGACATTAGACTGTTATTATCATTAGATGATCTCGTGAAGGGTGTGGGAAACCGTTAGAAACGGGTGAACGCCGCCGGTTGCCGTGGATGAGACTGTTAAGGTTGGAAACGCCCAATACCTCTGGTGGTATTATCGGTTAAAGGCTGAGGTGACCACTCAATATTGAGATGACAGCAAACTGTCTGGTGATGAAGATGAAATAGATGAAGTGAATATAACAAAAGATCAAATGGTGAAGTGGTGATAGATCTCTTTCGCCGGAGTTCATGTATGTACACCCGCAGTTCCGATTCCTAACGTCAAACAGTACTCCTGTAACTCCTGTTTGAAGGATGTTGTAGTTAGTGAAATTACTGGAGTAACATGACGCGACATCTTATGTCTCAGAGGACGAGCGCAATATGGTGCAGTGTATCATCCTAACTAGCGCCACGTTGTTATAGCATGTATTACATTTCAGGTGGAGTGTTCATGTTAGCATTACAAAGGTCTGCGCAGCAGTAAACATTCTGACTGGTGTTTAACTTGAAAATGTAAAAAAAATTGTTTGTCGTGTTCGGATGCTGAGACATTTGTTATTCGCCTTTTTTTCCGCTAACTTCTTTGTTTTCCAGTACACCAACGCCGGCTGTTCCATTGTTGTCTGACGCTGAGAATCGATCTTGTTCCATTCCGCGTTACTGGCTAATGTACTATTATGTGATGTGGAAGGAAACGTCACGTCGCCAATATTCAGATGTAAATACGATTAAAATCTCTTTTTGTGCGGTCTATGGGAACAGCACAAAAAAAAAAAATGTTTGAAAAATGCAAAAAAAAACTCTGAACATATAATCTAAAAAATCTAAAAAAAATTCTGAAAATATAACCTAAACCCTAAAAATATATATTCTAATAAATATCTGAAAATGAACCTAAAACCTGTAAAATCTCTGAAGATATAACTTAAAAAATCTAAAAGAAAATCTCTAAAATTACAAGCTAAAAAATCTTTGAAAATAAAAACTAAAATTTAAAAGAAAATCTCTGAATATATAATCTAAAATCTAAAAGAAAATCTCTGAAAATGTAATTTAAAATCTAAAAGAAAATCTCTGAAAAATATATCTGATTTAATAAACTGAACAACTGCCTCCTTGGCTCAGTGCATATTGCTTCCCTTGTAAGAGACCTTCAGTTCCATTAATATGGTGGAGCCGTAGTTTCGTGATGAAGAGAGCTGTCATATATATCAGTCTACTGAAAGGGCAAGATGGTCACCTGATGGTAAGTGACACGCTTGTCCATGACAATGTAGCGTTAGTTAGGGTGCACACTGCACCACATTGTGCTCGTCGCCTTGAGACAGAACGTTGTCTCATTACCCTTGTAACTTCACTAGCCACAACATCCTTTAAGCCGGAACACAGTAATGTTTGTCGGCTGCAATGGTACCTACCTAGTTGATCTCTAGCAACAGAGATTTACTACTAGTAATAGCTCGCCGATACCAACGTGGCGCTGGCTTAGGATGCTATAAACACCACATTGTCTGATTACTACAGTAACTTCACTAGTTCCAGCGCCTTTCAAACCGGAACAGTAATGTTTGCATATTGCTGTTTGATGACAGAAATAGGAGCCGAGTTAGTACTCAGGCTACCTCCAGCAGGAAACACGTACTTTATCTCAGCTTTCATCAGATTCCAGCTCAATAGGAATGGAACCCGTGTCTCTTCCAGTCGCAACTAACCTATCATCATCCCCATTCGGAGGTAGTAGTTAATATTAAATTACCGAACGAGTCTCCGATTCCGATCAGCTCCGTTGTGGTGCAGACAAAGGGTTATTGCGATTGCGTGCTGCATTCTGTCGTCGCCGTTCTGCAGCAGGAAATAAATAACAAAGCTGAGTTCAGTCGGCTGCGCGATCGGATTTCCTGAAGATCGTTAGAATCATTATCTTCTTTAAAGATTTTCTCTTCAGTCCGCCTTCCCAGCTTATATTCCGATGTAACGGCATGATACCAGTTATTTTTTTTCCTTATTTTTTTCGACAAAGCGACAAGTCGACGAAGAGGTTCTCTTGATGGTATACACAGCACCATATTCTGTTGGTCGCATTGAGGTATGCAGAGGTGGTAAGGTCTCTGGTACTGGACACCGTCGAGGTGGGTACCACCGCAGCACCTATTGCAGCGGATAAAAAGCAGTGTGCAAACATGAATGTGTTCCGGTTTGAAGGGCGCTGTAGCTAGTGAAATTAATTAGGTAAATTGCAACATGTTGTGTATCTCAGGCGAGGAGCGCAATATCCTCGTCGAGGCGGGCGAGGAACAGCTAGTAGTACATCAATATTTTGATCTAGTTATAGACCTAGTTACAATATTTGTTATCTCTCAAGGTTAACTGGTAGATAATGCTATTATTGCGTTATCGTTCATGAGGGTAGGCCTGTCCCCCAGCTGTGGGTACGTAAATTGGCTGTTATGGATGGTGACCAATGAATACTGCATGGATTAGTGCGCTTGGAGCTGGGCTTAGTGGAGGCACTGCGTCGCACTGTCTCCGAAACGTTAAGGAGACAAATGGCTCAATTTTATCACCGACGTATGCTAGACACATTCAGCGACGGAAAAACAAATTGTAGCAGTTAGCGATGCAGTGCTATAAAGGGGCTTAAAGCTACACTAAAAGCTTTATCCTTTTTTTTATAATTTATTTGTACACCGGAAACGGTGGTTACAGCATTGCCTTTATTCTTCAACAGTCGACGTAGACCGCGCGGAGATACGAAGGTTAAGATAAAGTAGTGCGTAAGTATTGAAAATAAGATTTGTACAAATAAATTATATTAATACACAATTTACTTATATACATAATTGCATAAATAAATCATCATCATCATCACCAGCCGATAAGATACACTACTGGACATAGGCCTTCGCTGAAGATCTGTGCTTTTGTATGGGTACATATGAAGGGATTATGATCATTTCGTTGGTGGGAGCAGGGTGCACCACAATCAGTTGACCTGGGCTTGGCTCTCGTGAAGGGCGTCAGGATTCCACCCCTCATAAGTGGCTTGAATAAATAAAGAAATATAATTTTTGTTCATTTGAAAATCGGAGGGTGTGAGGGTTCCCTCACAACAACTCACTGGATCCATGCCAACTTCACCTGTCCGTGGTGCACCCTGCTAATCAACAAACGAGGCTCGAGCTCCCACTAACCCGCGTTGGGATAACCCAGTACGGCGGGAAATGGCCCAAATCCCCTATATGAATCCCTACCCGATCGATGTGGGAATCTTTGGGAGAGGCTAATGATGATTGAAACAAAACGTATTATTATATCTATAATTTCACACAAAACTATACAAGTACCAAAGTATAGTTTTCAAATAAAGTCTACTTCTGAGTGGAAGTCAGGGTTGTGAGAAATATCCATTCAATATCGATTCGGTGGTCACCGTCAGCGTGTTTCTAGGAGCTCCGGGCTTAATCAACCCCGTTGTATCACGTCTAAACAAATCCCAGGAAAAACAGCATTATATATTACGGCTAATTTAAAGCCAGTTGAAGACAAGAATATTTCTCGTCGTCTCCAAGTTCGCTGAATAGGCTTTATGTCTGCGAAAGCGTAGACCATGTTAGTCGACTCATAATTCATGCAGGGGATATACAAATTCTATTGCGCATTTACTGTACAAATCTGATTTATTATACAATTGGCGATACTCAAATAGTGTTCTACTAAAGTAACAAAATGGCGGACGTGTTGCGTTCGCGAATGAAACCTTTTTGGAAAATGTTTCCGTGATAAAACAATACGACGAAACTTTAAATTTTAAAGATGGACTTTGAACTGAAAATCCACTGTACTACGAGTGTACATTTTGCATGGATAGAGTACCTGAATGTGGAAAAAGGAGACCTTAAAATCTCCTATTTTTAAGAATAGAGCGGTATATACATCTTTCATAAACAAAGGTTTCGGAGGTCTACATAAAAGTAGTTTAACATTAAATAGTTTTTATATATTTCCGGATTATTAAGCTGAAGTGATAATTGGTAAGTCATATAGCGAAGATCGATGGGATAGCAAGATCTTGGAGTAGCCACCGGGAGGATCGACAATCTAGATGAGATCGCAAGGAATCTTTTTACTGGTGGTAGGTGTTTCTTACCAAAGACTGGAGGTAGGTAACGCCGCAGCTTTTCCCCGCCCAACAGTAGTGCAGAAATATTACTATGTTCCGGTTTGGAGGGCGTTGTAGCAAGTGTAATTACTGCGGTAACGGGACTCGACTTCTTATGTCTCAAGGAGATGATTCTATTGACATTCATGTTAGTAGTGGTAAGGTAAAATGATGATGATGATAATTTTCTATGATCTATGATTATGGTTGTATGTTAGACGTTGTCGTAATATATAATATTTATTTGCAGCTGTCCAGCATTTTACATGAGTCCAGGAATTTAAGGTTGAGTTAAAACCTGATTGCAGCCTGAACTTCTACTACCTTCTCATACCTCAAGATATTGCCTAATCAGTTTTACAGAGCTTCATCAATAGTGTAAGCGGGAGCTAGTATTCCTAGGGCACCGATATCAAGTTCCTGCATCATAGTTAAGTGTTACAGGATGTTTTTTTTTTTTAAATATTATTATCGTAGTAATTATATATAACATATACATATTTTTTTTATTGGACGAAGCGAATAGACGGGGGAGATGTTTGCTTGGTGATGATACACTTTTTTTTTATCGCCGGGGAAATCTTGAAATACCTTACTTCTGGGGGGGCAGAAAAGCTTATGTGGGGCTTCTATCCACTAAAATCACCTCGGTGGTCTCCAACAGTGCATTGGTGATGATGCACCTGCCCATGACAACGCGACACTTGTAGAGAAGATACACTATACCAAATTGTACTGGTTGCTTTGAGCCGAACGATATTAAGTCTCGATACTCTAGTTATTTCACTTGCAACAGCGCCCTTCAAACCGGAACTAATATTTACTACTACTGTTTAGCGGCAGAAATAAGGGCTGTGGTAGTAGCTAAATAGATACCATAAGTCGTTTATTCATTACCATCATAGAAATTTAGTATATGATATATTAATAAATGAATGATTAGTATTATCATCATCATTATCATCTGACAGACCAAAGATCTCCACATCGATCGATCCTGCGCTGCCCGTAATCAACTGCTTCCTGCAACCTTCACCAGATCGTCAGACCACCAGGAGGTCTGACGATGATTCGTATATCTTTATTAAGTTTTCCCCATCATTCATCTTTTGGTGCTAAGGTATGTAGTCTTCTCAGTTTTGCATTATGCATTATTTTTAATCAGAAGCAATAAGGTACTCTTCTTTTTGGTGATAGGTTAACAGAGTGTTATATTAAACTATGTTCCTCCGCTGAACAGACAGCCGCATGAAGAAATATAGCTGATATAACAGGAGGTGGATCATTCAGGGAAATTGGCGGCGGGCGTCGGGGGAAATTAGTCATTGCGGAAAATTACGTTTCAGGTCGGCTCGGTTTATGAAGTTCGCGGTGGCGTACACAATTTAAATTTTCCAACCCCCGCTGAACACACTTTCACAGCTTATCACCTGTAAAAATTTGTACTGGAGGGATCTAATATAACTACATCAAATCTGAAGGTACTTACCTAGATGTACATCTAGATTGTCTACTTTAAAAACACTAAAACACTAAGCTTGTAACCAGTGGGATCTACTGGATTCAAACAGCGAACATGTCTGTGGAACACATTACAAACGACCTATGTCCAGCAGTGGACATCCATCGGTTTAGATGATGAGGACTTATATTAGATTATTTACTTAATTTACTCATTAAACTGTTTATCATTAAATTATTTTACACACTTAAAAATTCTAGATGAATGTCGTCTTTTTTACTGCTGTTAGCTTGCCGCTTGAGAGGTGTGTCTCGTTACCCTAGTAATTACACTAGCTACAACGACCTTCAAGCGGTAACACAGTAATGTTTGCACACTAATGTTTGGCGGCAGTAATAGATGCTGCGGTGGTACCTACCTAGACGGTCTCCGGCAACAGAAACCTACCAGCAGTACGTATACCTCTAATTTCTGACCATCCAATGAGCATCTGCTTCCTCATTTGGAATACTTTCCAGAAAAAAATCAAGGACTATACGCGCTCTATACGAAAGGATGATGTTTATAAGATTTTTTTTTATTCTGATGGTTGGTGCATGCCTATAACAACGTGGCCCTAATTAGGATGATATATACTACAGCTCGTTGTGCTCGTCGCTTCGAGACATTACCTCAGTCATTTCACTAGCTACATCGTCCATCAAAGTGAAACGCAGTAATGTTTACACACAGCTGTCTGCCGGTGGGAATAGGAGCTGCGGTGGTACTTACTTGAATGGTTTCCGGCAGCAGAGACCGAGAGAGCATATGAAATAATACGCAATGAACTACTAAATATAAAGCACTTGTTCTATTCGTTTTTATTAATAAAATCGAATTCCGCACGCACACATACAAACTCTCACATAAACACACACATGCACGTGCGCACATATCAAGTACTCATATACAACGCCCACACACTAAATGAAGTCGATCTCTTTTGCTCTTTGAGTTATGCTGTAATATTAACTGTACGAGAGCTGGAGACCTGGTGATTTGGATCCACAGCTATATTGTTAAACGTTAATATGCAATTGTATGTTAATGTATTAATAATATTATTTGTAATTACTTTCGGAATGTGGAGACCGATGAAACATTTGATTATTATTATTAGAAAACACAAAACAAGATGGACGCCGGTTAATACGGCCGCTGAACTTTGTACGTAAACAGAAAGAATCGTTTACCGCTGGCGACGCTTTTGGCGGGAAAGTGTTTCCGAGGCTTTATGGCGCGGCAACAGCCTTCAGTGAGGATTTTAAGGCTGTATACTGTGACCTAGTTATAACAAACAAACGCAAACAAAAGGTTATTACATTGTTTGCTATGTAACAACCGATAACTGAGTTACTTTAAAGGAATGATTTATTACCTACAAATTGTTTTTCATTACCCGCTGATGATGAAGTCATTATCATTTATGGGTTAGTTTCTTCTGAGGAATTGAAGCTTAATTTCAACATCCAGTTTTTCCTAGCCACCATGCTGGTAATAATAATGTTTTAGGAAATAAAATGAGAAAACAACCTTACGCCAATAAATAATGCGGCGCTAGTTAGGATGATATACACAGCACCACGTTGTTAGCTAGTGTAATTACCCCAGTAATTTCATTAGCTACAGCGTCCTTCAAAGCGGAACACTGTAATATTTGCATAGAACTGTTTGGTGGCGGAAATACATACTTATATCAGAAATTGTTTGACAGGGGTGGTATGTCTATTGCAGGAGACCGTCTAGGTAGATACCACCGCAGCCCCTCCGGACAGGTCTTCGCCTTGTTGTGACGGTGGGGCTCAGTAACTGTGGCTTGGTCACCCACGGTAAAGTTAAGAGGAACCTACCTGGCCGGACCGAGGAGGCCGATCCAGGTGAGGGTAAGCTCACCTCGGACGTGTGCAGGTGAGCTGCAGTAGTGGTCGTGGAGGGAGAATAGTATCGGTATTTATACAAAGAAAAGGTAGGTACCATTACAGCTCCTATCGCACTCGACAAACAGTAGTGTGCAAATTTTTCTGTGTTCCGGTTTGAAGGGCGCTACAGCTACAGAAACTATTAGGATATTATCACTTAGTCTTACGTATATATGTATACTAATTTAATAATTTTCATAGTAATATGTATAATAACCTCTTCATATATTTCAGGTAAACAAAACTAAATATAAAATGATCTCTGAAGTACAAATGATGACAGCGTCTGGGAGCAATTTGTAAACGACCGGAGAAATAATTACCAGCTTAAGTACAGTTAGCAGAAGCGCTGTGATTACTGCGCGGCAGTAAGGAAAGCCTTTTAACTGGCGTTTGTTAATAATAACTACAAAGGAAGCGTTTAATTAGTTTTCTTATGTTAAGCAAAGCTTTAAATGTAAATCACAACGTATTGTGTTACAGCGGTGAAGTTATTCTTTGCTTTTCATTTGTAACAATGTCATCATCATCATCATCATCATCACCCGATAGACCATTGCTGGACATAGGCCTTTCAAAGATCTCCACATGGATCGCTCCTCCGTCTTTTGTACGGGTTTGTATAGGGGCTTGGTCCATTTCCCACCACGCTGGTACAATACGGGTTGGTGGGAGTCAGAGCCTCGTTTGTTGATTAGCAGAGTGCATCACGAGGAAGTGAGCTTGGCTTTGGTGCCATGAGTTGATGTGGGATATCTCTTACACCCTTTGTTTTTACGTGTGGGAAATGCCTTCGCATAACTGCACTCGCGGGGGCAAAGACAGGTTATGTCGGACTTGCACCGACTAAAACCCTCTCGATGCTGCACCTTCATCACTTTACGACAGAGCCACGGGAGTGGATTCGCACACCTCCGCGATCCCGCCAGCGTCGGTTGCATCATGCAGCTCCATCTCAGGGATCCATTACACCCTTGTAGCAATGTGGCGTTAGGAAAATATACACTGCATCACAACGAGCTACAGATTTGTAATGAAAAAGGTATTGTTAATATATTTCGTACTGAAATTGTAAAATATAAGTTAAAAACTTAAATTACCGCAGCACTTCTATTAGAGTGATTAAAAGCAATGATAGTGTTAGCTGAAACTTTCATGATGTTCTCATAAATATAGAATTTCAGTGATAGCTAGTTTTTGTTTAGTTTCAAACTGTTTTTAGTTTCATTATTTATTTCGAAAATGTTGAGACGAGGTAATATTTGAAATGCGACAAATTTCTATATATACTCTGTATTACGTTTAGCCTATTTTTTATGAGGAAGTGATTTTTATTACACCAATTTGGTGGCACACAGGGTTGCGGCTCGCCGGATGTTAAGCGGTAATTGCTGCCTGTTACCACCACTAACACCAGAGGTATCACTGGGCGTGTTGTCGACCCTTCAGAACCTATTTTAACACAGATAATATTGTGCTCGTCCTCTTCAGACATATAATATTAAGTTTCGTTGCCCCTATAATTTGCGATAGTCACAGCGCCTTTCAAACCGGAACATAGTAATATTTGCACAGTACTGTTAGTCGGCTGCAATAGGAGCTGCGGTGGTACTTACTCAGACGGTCCCACCACCTGTGAGGCAGGCTAGGTCAGAGATTATTGTACTTACTGTCTATAGAGGCTAGTTAGGATACTTATACAATATCTCATACAACTTCTCACTTTTACATAATATGTTGTCTCGTTGAGCTTCGCATAACTTCGTTAGTCCTGTAAATCTCGGGCTAAGAAATATCCTTTGGGAGAGACCTGTCCAGCAGTAAAGTGCCGAAAACTGATGATGATTAAATGATACATGGGAGCACTGAATTTTTTTATTGGTGGTATTCTATACAGCAGTTTAGTTACGTGCTATATATATATATATATATATATATATATATATATATGTAGTATCATCAGCTGATAGACGTCTACTACTGGATATAGGCCTCCCCCAGACATCTCCACATCGACGGGCCACGCGTTGCTTGCATCCAGTGGATTCCCGCGATTCTCACGAGATCGTCGGTCCACCTTGTGGGAAGCCTCCCAACACTACATCTACCGGTACGCGAGAGCCGCGCGAGGGTACTTCCTCACCGGTTGTCGTATATATGTATATATTATATATTTATAAAAGAAATGTTCACGTATGGGGAGATTCATCAGGATATTTGTGGAGCCATAAGGCCTGGAGATTTGAAACATGGTAGGAATATTCTTTAGCGAAATATAAGTCAGCTAAGAACGGATTTTACAAAATGTTACCCCCAAAACTGGTGGACAAAGGTATTTAATTCGTGCGTGATGCCAGTGATGACATGGCACCGAGACGTGGCCGCTTGCAGTGGGCCGCGTGAGAAGGATGCAACTCGCACAGAGAGCAATGGAAAGGGATATACTCGGGGTTTCCCTGCGTCATCGAATCAGAATTGAGAAGGTCCGCAGGAGAACTAAGGTCATCGACATAGTCCAAAAGACTGCTAGCTTTAAACGGCAATAGGCAGCACACATCGTTCGAAAGACTGACAGCCGATGAGGCACCAAGGACCTCGATGACGTAGTGTGAGCAGGCCCCCCTATCAGGTGGTCCGACGATCTGGTGAAGGTTGCTGGAAGCACCTGGAGCGACCAGCGCATGATCGATCGATGTGAAGATCTTTGGGGCAGGCCCATGTCCAGCATTGGACGTCTGTCGGCTGATAATGATATACACGGCAGCAAAACATATTAAACTAGGTTTAAAGTAATTTATTTCTTGCGGTATAAAATTTAATGTAGTCCTAACTTTTTTAACTTCCAACGTTTCACTTAACCAAGACAAGTTTAAGTTTATAATATTATCATTTCCAATGTTTCACTTAAGCAGGATCAGTCAAAAATTATGATTCTGTTCAAAACGCCTCACTATATCGTAGTTTTGTTTGGAGTGAAGTTCTCTTGGAGCAGCTGATGTTCTTCATGTATAGGAGTATCTTTGATGAGGATATGTGTGCGGTGCTCCTTTCGAAATGTTTTTATAAAAACTTTGTTTTAGTATGTTTTTTTTTTTGCTTTTTTTTCACTTTGTTTTTGGCTTATTGATCTTATTTTAAGGGTTTTAAAGATCGAAATGATATTTTTATATTCCGAATCTACGATAACAAATATTTAAATTTCAACCCTTATAGTGTGATATTAAAACACAATACGTATATATATATATATATTTAATTTAATTTATAGCATGTGTAAATTTAAATCAATAAATTAATATATATGCTGAAGTTAGAAACACAATATGCAAACTTGATGCAGCGGGTAAGGGGTGAGTTGTTGAAGTGTTCAGTCAACTTTACTGGGGGCGAAATTGTTTACTTATGCCGTAATGAAGAGAGAGCGATGGTGACTTCCGTCGAGTTATTTTCCCTTATCAGTTTTAAAACGTAAACAAAAATGTATAGGAGTTAAAAAGTTATCACTTTACCGTTATGTTACTACTAAAATAACCTGTCTTCTTGTTTTATATACAACTTGATCGAGCGTCTCAATTAGAATAAATTTAAGCAATAAACCGCATAATTATATTAAGTGTCAACATATGGTAGTCGGGAGCTTATTATCACTTAGCATCACTTAAAATTTTGGTGTTATTATCGATATAAAAATAACTATGTATACGTTCTAACGGCGGTATATTAAAATGGACTCCAATGTTTTACGGAGATTTCTGTCTTTTGTGTTCTAGTCTTATCATGCAGCAGCATCTGTAAAAATGACTGAGGGGAGACCGCACAGCGCAAACACCGACGGAATACGTTATTCAGTACTATAACAAATCGAAGTTAATCCGGGATCAATGTGGGCTTATCGCGAATGAAACGAAAATTGCCTCTGAATACTTTGAGATCATGCAAATATATCGTGCGGGCGTTTACTGGAATAGTTTCGTGGGATATTGGAATACCTAACTCTTATACTAACCACATTTATTAAGCTTCGCGAAGGATATACGGTGTCGCCAATAAATTACACGATTTTATCTCACATTGTTACCTATTAACAGTGTCTACTCTCCAGAGATAGAATATAACGGTATATGTGTGAAGACGCAGACATCACTCATCATCATAATTATCAGCTTTTGGTTATCCAGTCCTGGATATAGGTCTTCCCCAATGTCTTCCACGAAATGTGGTCTTTAGTTTCTCGTATCAACCCACTTCTGACCGCCCGCATGTCGTCGGTGCATCTGGAGGGAAGGCGTCGTATATTTTTGAGTCTTGTACACGGCCTCCACTCGAATATTTTCCTCCCCCGGACCGGAGACCACATCCAGCCACTGTCCTCCTAAAGGTCGTTTAGATGGCGATGAGAACTCCCATCATGACCGCCAACGACTGTGATAAATCCGCCTATAACAACGTGGAGCTAAAAAATTATATCCATACACTGCGGCACACTGTGCTCGGTATTACGAGGTATCAGATATTAGGTCTCGTTAATCCAGTAATTTAAATAGCCACAGCGTATTTCAAATTGGTACACAGTAAAGTTTCTACTGATGTCAGAAATAAGAGCTGTGCTGGTACCTTTCTTTTACATTTGTTTTTGTTCCATAGCAAGGGAAAATTTTTATAAAAAATATCTTGCTTCTGGGGAGAACACAAGGTCACGTGGAGCATCTACCCACTAACGGTGGTTTTCTTCAGTGTATTACAAGGGTTTTGGGATCTCCTACGGCACGCACCGATGCCACCCTGCACTCTAGCTACAACATCCCATGGAAGGTCAAAGCCCTCCTTAGCACCCACGCTATGCTACGGCAAATACAAGATCACCATGCGTTTGCCATCCTCCTGAGGCTCGTTTATTGAGCTCTGAGGGGCCCCACCCTCAAAGACTACGAACACGAGGATCCTCTTAGTCGCCTTGTACCATAGGCACGGAATACCTTAGTCCTATTCTTAATAGCCCGAGACTACAGGGCAGGTGCTATCTGAATTCTTGTTTCAATTTTAGTTCTCCAATCTTGCAGCCAAACTCCTGACTTGATGTCTTGTATATTAGGAAATTTAATAGTATTTTAAAAAGTAAAGTTGTTTGAGAATATTTCCATCACGTAATACATTACTTTCTGCCGAAATCGCAACAAATCTCCGTGTAACGGTTGGATGGGTCACGCGATATTATTTCCCCGTTAGCTTCACCAGCATAGCTTTTCCCTGAAAAACGAAACCACCATAAATTATTACGCGAAATTGCTTTTTGAAATTTATATTTCAGCGCGTGTTTATATACACATCGAATTTAGTTAACTGAATGGAACTATAACAGTGCGATAGTTTTTTATATTCCAATTAAAGTATCGCATACAATGCTTTTATAAATGGACCCCAAAATTAATATTCGTATTGTTATACATTGTTTTTTTTGTTAACATACAAAGCAGAAATAGTTATAAATATATATACGGTGTGGCGAACAATATGACAGAAATAAATTTACTTTTCTTTGTATATTAATAATGTAGGAGGGTAGGTTAAAAAATAGTAGAAAAAGCAATATTTTTAAATAGCAAAGCAAAGAAACGTACAAATCGTTTATTATCAAACTAGTGGTCAGTAGTTTTGATGATTCTCTTCTTTTTGCTCAATTTATTTAGATTTTAGCTGAAAGCGTCAAATAAATTCTGATGTACCCTTTTTAAAGTTGTAACTAACAAGACAGAAAAAGGGAATAATTAAATACTACTTCCATCCGAATATGTGTTCGCAAGTGCTTTTTAGATCAGAGCACTATCCACAAAAAGATTTCAGCGGGTCGAATAGGGTTGAAAGATTCATTAGTTTATTTTTTTACCAGCTACAGTACCTTTAAAACTGGTAGAGAGATTACGTTAAATGTTACAATCAGCAATAGATACGCAATTGATCCACGAGAACCAGAACCAGATAATAAATAAGCCATTAATAGTTGGTCATCGTAAAATAAAGTAACCTCAATCATCTCATAGAACATAGTTCAAGTTATATATTTTAATATATACTGTAAGCAGAAGAAATCTTTTTATCTCAGTATTCAAATTTGTGGAAGGTACGGCAGACGTAGTGTTAGGAGGCTTCCCAAAAGGTGGAGCGATGATCTGGTGAGAATTGCGGAAACCCACTGGAGGCAAGTAACGCGGGACTGATCGAACCGATCGATGTGGTGATCTTTGGGGGAGGCCTACGTCCAGCAGTGGACGTTTAACGGCTGATGATAACGATGATGATGACTTAAATTTGATACCTCCTAATAAACAATGTCCAAAATAAAATATTACACCGTTACAAAAGATTTGTTTAACAAAGAAATTTTATAGATATTTTTTTAGATATATATCATGACATTATAATGACAGACAACCGTTAAAATGTAACCGGAAATCCGGTTTTAAACTTAATTTTAAATATTTTTCCTTCACCTTGAGGCTGGATGCTCAAATCCATTATTCAATCTAATCGTTAAGAGGCCCTTTGGCATTAAAAGAGAAAATGGTTGAGACGTTAGCCTATTCATTTTAGAGAAACTTTTTGGGAATGCTAATGGCACTTTTTTCTTTAAAAAATTATTAACCTCTACTTAAAAGTTGGTACAGATTATATATAGTATTAAGACTAAATATTTAAAAAAAAAACAAAATATGTAAAATATATCTGGGTAGGAAATGTTAAACTAAATCTAAAACTCTTTAGGCTGAATTCTAACAAAGTGCTCTCTGTTGTTGACCATCAAGTCATCACCACCGCAGCTTCTATTTCTACCGATAAACAGTAGTGTGCAAACATTATCGTTTTGATTTGAAATGTATTGGAGCTAGTAAAACTACTCGAGTAAAGGGAGATAACATCTTAAGTTTCAAGGTGACGAGCACAATATGATGCTGTGAATATTATTTTAACTAAAGCCACATTGTTATTGGCACATGTGTCACTTAATATCAGATAAATAGAATAAAAAAAATATGTTTAGAATTCTGGGATGTTATCTGAATATCCAGTTGGAGAGGTTTATTTTCAATTAAGTAACCCATAGCAGTCTAGATAAGATTTGACTAAATGTTAAGTAAATTTAGAGTCAACTCAAAAGACTTCAGAAAGTCTAAATAGTATTTAGAATGAATGTTTTCTGTTGTCAATAATTCACCAAATTAATCGTTGTTTTTTTGTTGGACTAGGAAATTTAAATTTGGTTGAAATGCAAAAAAATCTGATGTTACACTTTTATTTACGATTTCACTAGTAAAGCGACAGCGATTAAAGTAATTTTGAAAGCAAAACTTAATTTAAAACTCAGGTTAAACCAATAACGAAACAGCCTGACCATCATTTAGTGTTGATTGACACGGCTGACCGTAATATCGTATGAAAGTTGGGGTGTTTACAACACCGTACTGTTCTCGTATTTTTGATATACACGATTTTATTTTATTGATAAATAAGACTGAAGCAATTCCAATATCTGAGGTATCCTTAAATTCAAGTAATATTTCATAATCCTGCAATGCGGCAGAAATAGGTGACCTTTCATCTAAACGATGCTATATGTAAATTCATCAACAAATAATCAAAAAATGCTCTTTGAGCTGATGGAATGAAGATTTGCGCTAATGACTGCGAGTATAGTCGTATATGTCTAAGTGATAGTAGTTAAAAGATGTCCTCTAATAATGATGGCGACGATAGCAGTGATGAAAATGACAATGACGGTAATGATGACGATGAATATGATGATAATATTGACGATGGTCATAGAAGCTAATGACTAATACAATACAAACTATCACAATTCAGTATCAATAAATGCATGTAATGATGATGTTGAATCTAATGATTATTGCAATGATAATAATAATAATAATTATGATGACTCTGTTTATGTAGTAAACAGCGCGCTGATTTGAGCACGGAAATCACTTTATGAGGGTTTCAGTGCTTGTGTCAGGATAAACGAGGCTTACTCAGACTGGTTTAGCATGCAGAAGGGTGTTAGACAGGGATGTGTGGCCTCGTCATGGCTGTTTAATCTATTTAAAGACAAATGCTTGAAAGATTTGAAAGATAGTGAGTATGGGCTAAGAATGAATGAGTTGATCGTCAAATGCCTCTTATACGCCGATGATCAAGTTTTATTACCATCATCGGAGAGGGAGTTGCAAGCGATGGTAGCAAAGGAATGAAAGTGAATGTAAACAAGGCGAAAGTAATGGTTTTTGAAAGAGAAAAATGTATGACAAACTGTGACATTATGATTGAGGGGCAAAAAGTGGAACAAGTGAAAGAATTTGTATATCCGGGCTCACAGTTTACGACGGATGTCAAGTGTGATGGTGATATTGAAAGAAGAGTTGAAAGGGAATCAAGTGAATGGGGCACTTCATTACTTCATGAATAGCCGGAATGTATCACAAAGCGCACGACTGGTTGTGAATAGAGGCATATTGATACCCACACTGATGTATAGTAGTGAATGTTAGGTATGGCAGAAGAAACATGAAAGTAGGATTAATGCTGTGGAGATGAGAAGCCTAAGAAGTGAAGTGGAGTGAAGCTGATGGTGGACAAAGTGAGGAACAGTGTGATAAGGGAGCGGTGCGGCGTGGTTGAAGATGTAGTGACAAAGATAGAGGAAGGGATGCTCAAATGGTTCGGCCACGTAAAAATAATGGACGAAAGGAGATTAACGAAAGAGGTATACAAGGTAAGAATGATTGAAAAAATCGGTGCAGGTCGACCTAGGCGGACATATTTCAATCAAATGGAAGATATCCTAAAGAAAGGCCGGGTCAAGAGTACTGGCAACCGACGAGCATGCATGAAGACGCTCATGAAAGTGGACAAAGCGAGAGAGGTGTGCCAGGATCGTAGCAAGTGGAGAGAGGTGATCTCTGCCTATCCCAATGGGAACGAAGCGTGATATATGTATGTATGATGATTACAATATTGATATTAGACAACGAAGTAATAGAAAACAAACAACTACTACTGAATATGTTGAAAAATGCGAACTCCTTCATATGTAAGTCGCATTACGGAAGCGAATCCAGCGGTCAGCCGATTTCTCGCCGTCTCTTAGGATTTTATCTGATTATAAAGGGGAGGAGATATGAATAATGTAACGAAGACAACCCAAAAATTTAGGTTCCCTATAAATAATTCAAGTGAATATTTTTTTCTTGCTACACTTTTATTGGGAGGTATTGATTAGTCGTAAAATAAATATCGTTTGGAATTCTTCTACAGCGTCTACTCAATCAAACAGATCTATCATTTTAATATTTTTTTGTAAATATTTAGATATTTTATTTACATTAGAGATTCGTAAAATATTTTACGATTCTCGGTTTTTATTAGACATACATGTATATATTAAAAATATTGTTACTTAATATTTTGTCACTCTTACAATATTTTGCTAGAAAATGCAATACAGGTAAGGTAACATGTTAGATTCGTCTCCATCTTTGCAATTGATATCCACCTGTGTAATGAAAATAAAAAAAAAATATGTTTGTGTGTTTCCGTTTGATAGTAGAAATGTATGTTACTTAAATGAGATACTAAGTGATGTCATGATCATCATCATCATCGGCTGATAGATGTCCACTACTGGACATAGGCCTCCCCCAAAAAATCTCTACATACAGTCAACATGGCCTCCGTTACTGCTGGGCACTAGGGGCTGTCGTATGTAGGTGTTGATATGGGACGGGATTTAGGCCATTTTCCACCACGCTGGCCCAATGCGGGATGGCGAGAATTGAAGTGATGTAATAGAAGACACTAATCAAAGGACTTGAATGAATTAAAAAAGTATTGGATTATAAAAGATAAAACTACAATAAAATTGGAACAGGAATAAAGTACAAAATTTTAAAGGAGTGGTTAAATTTTAAGAGACCATAGAGATACGTTATCGAACAAGGCAAAAATCCTTTCTGGATAAATGTTAAAATTGTTACATCTCCATTTGTGAGTTGGGGGCTTAAAGCTAATTTCATGTTGAAGAGACAAAAAATAATAAATAAAGCTCTGAATTATACTGGGAGTAAAGTGAGCTGAGGAAAACAATCACGAAGTCTTGCGACGCGCTGAGCTGAATGCAAATCCTTAAGCATTAACACCTCGGCGGAGCTTCCACCGGCTCGCCTTCGGGGATTTCTTTACGGAAAAAAAACAAATGAAAAGTTAGTACGATCTCGTCGAATGAACAGACGAAACAAAGGAACATTTAATTTAGTTTCAGTTCGTAAGCTTAATAAGATTGTTTCGATAAAGACAATGGTGGGGGGCTTTGGAGCAATCTGTGGTTAAGACAAGGTGGTGATCTAACTTGTTTATCTTTTATTAAAACTTCGTTTTATTATTTTATTTGCAGTAAATTTTTCAATTGGGGAAGTAATACTATTAGTATATACAGAACTAAATAGCAAGATACATCACTATACTATTTACTGGTGGTAGGTCTCTGTTATCGGAAACCGTCTAGTTATTATCATTGCAGCTTCTATTGCAGCCGACAAATAGTACTATGAAAACGTTACTGTCTTCTTCTTCGTCGTTCCCTCACTGTTGAGGATCGTGACCACGCACAAACAGTCTCCATTGAGTGCGGTCTTATGCAGAGTGGAGCGCAGTGTGTATACTGCCACCCAACGCCTTTCTGACCGCTTCCATCCATGTGGTAAGGGCTTTTCCCTTACCACGTCTGCCTTCTAGTCTCCCCAAAATAACTTGCGTCTCGAGACAACCCATTGGAGAACGCATGATGTGCCCAAAAAAGTTGAGGGCTCTTTAGTGGCATATTGAGAAGAGCCTAGTGGTTATTTTATGTTCTTTTAGGATGGTTTCATTAGTCCTTTAGGCTGTCCATGGTATACGGAGAATCCTTCGCCAGCACCACATTTTGAAAGCATCAATCCTTTGCCTATCGCGCTTTCTCGTAGTCCACGTCTCGGAACCATACAAGAACGCAACAACAACGAAAGAACGAAAAGACAAGAGCTCGAACCAACAGCACTTTTGTGGTGCGTAGAATACCTCTTTTTCCCCAGATCTTGTCAAGCTTAGTCATAGCACTTTTAGCCATATCATCTCTACGACGTTTTTCTTCAGTGCAGCTACTATCACTGGTTATCAACGATTTAAGATGTACAAATTTCTTGACTTTTTCACATCCGTTTAGACCATCGCTTGTTGGAAGTACAATTGCCTTTTCCACCAACATTATTTTAGTTTTAGAATGGATGATCTTAAGACTTAGTGTAGCACTTTCCAGCTCAACTTTCCTCAGAAGACTTGCCATCTCTACTTCATTCGATGCTATTAAAGTTGTATCGTTTACATATCTTTCTATCACCCACTGCAACTCCACCGTTCCAGCTACCAAACCCATTCGTATGATGTATTCTTCGTATAGATTAAACAGCTTAGGAGACTGCACCCTTGGCGTACGCCTCGTTCTATGCAGAAAATTACAGATTCCTTGTTTTCCAGATTTACAAAGCTTGAGCCATCAAAGTACAAATTCTGTATAAGAAAAGCAAGGTGTTTTTGGAACGCGCATCTCCACAAGTACACAAAACAGTTTTCCACTATACGCAATCGAAAGCCTTAGCGTAATCTATAAGGCATAAGACCAATGGTTTAAGTTACCGACATTTTTCGCTAAGAATGGGAATATTCAAAATCTGTTCGCGAATGCCTTTTCCTACTACAACTCCGGATTCACTCGGTATGTGGTGGTCCACAAATGAAGAGAGCCGGCCGTTTATAACGCGCAGTTAAATATTGTTTGCGTGCGACATAATTAACAAAGTGCGGTGCTTTTCACTCTTTCTTGTAGAGCCTTTTTTATGCAATGGAACAACAGTTGTCTGTGTTCAGTTCTCTGGCCACTGGCCTGTTCGCCAGATTTTGTTGCATATCTGGTGGATTATCTTGGTACCCGCAGGGCCTAGCTGTTGAAGTATTTCCGCAGATATACCATCGGCGCCCACAGCTCTGTGTTTCAATTTTTGATAGCGTCTTGGACTTCTGACAGTAATATATCAGGTTCTCTGGAATGATCGTCCCATGTTCTTTTTATATTAAGTATCTCTGCCTCACGATAGAGTTGCTGTCTCCATCTATGTAAAACATTGTCCAGTTCTGTTAAAGTTTTACCACGACCGTCATCAATTATCCAGCTGTTAAATTTGAATGTGCCCGTAAATTGCTTTATTTTCAAAAACAGGTCTCTTGTTTACACCTTGTCAGCATGACTCTCATTTGGAGTAGTATATCCTTCGACATTGTTCTCCAGTTTTTTTTGCTATAAGGAAGCCTACTCCATTAATATTATGGTCCTTATTACCAATGTAATACATAATGTCGTCGTTAGCTGTTGTGAAGTGACCGTTGCTTCATCAATGCATTTCACTGAGCCCTAAGATATCAATTTTGCACTTACGCATTTCCTCCTCTATAATATATCATATAATATATTTGTCACCTGTATAAAGTTACTGTGCTTGTGTAGTTGGAGAAATTACTGGGCTAACGAGACTTAACATCTTGTCTAAATGCGACGAGCACAGAATGGCGTGTGTATATCAACTTTACTAGCGCCACGTTGTATATGCGCTGGTACTTACCATCAGGTGAAAGTCTCGCTCATATCATCGCTACGTAGAAGTGACTACAGTGCCAGTGTAATTACCGAGGTAATTGGACTTAATATCCTATGTCTCAAGGCGACGGACACAATGTGGTGCTATGTAAACCATCGTAACTAGCATCACGTACTTATGGGCAATCGTAACACTTACTATCACTTGAACGTCCTGCTCGTATCTTCGCTTAAGTATATAAAAAAAACATGAGATAATAGTTTTTGCCGTTTATGTCGATAAAATACCGTCCGACGGTAAAAACAAGCAAATTTATTGTCCAGATAGACTAGACTAGATTAGATTGCCAATAATTTAATGTCTGTTTATTAGACCTTTGATTTAGTTACAAAAAATATACGAGGATAAGGAGCATAATGTTCCTGGGTTTAGTTTAATACCTTTTTACACATGTAACTAACTTTAAGGGAGTTAATAAAAAAAAGCTTATATAAATTGTTATTGATAACAAATGTAACGATGACTTATCTATTATAATATAATTTTGCAAATCCGATTAATTAGATCATCCCATAATGAAGAATGATTAAACAATAAAAAACGCTTTTAATAAATCATCATCATCAGCGGTTAGATGTCCACTGTTGAACATGATCTCCCCCAATGATCGATGACGACAATTCCAAAACGTAGTGTTGGGAGGCCACAAGGTGGATCGACGATCAGGTGAGAATCGTGGGAAGCCACTGGATGCGAGTAACACGGGACCGATCGATGTGTTGATCTTAATAAATATGAAGATGTAATAGACACTTTGTAAGTGATAGTAAAAGAAACAAAAAAACCGAAAATAGATTTAAATGATCTAACATCCCTAAAGAGCTCGCATCAAACCCCAAAAGGATAAGGGACACATGGTCCACGTATCTACATAGATCAGAGCGGCCTCGCCAGCATTGTTTAAGCATTATCCCAAAACCTTCGGGACAGACGTTATTTTCATACAGGAATGATTTATAAAACCATTGTATTAGATTTATTCGCACAATAAGATATTGCGAAACGGAAAATATTCGCCATTTTCTTTAGCGTTATTTAAAAAAGAAATACTACATCAGCTCCCGTGACACGGCTATCATCATCGATTTGAGATACAGATTGTACTCTTATCACAGCATTTAGCTGCAGCACCTTTCAAACTGCAACATTATGTTTGTATTCTATTGCTTCGCGAAATTATCCATATAAAGGGCACTCATATTATTCCCACGGCTGGGATACGGTGCATTCTCTCACCAACCAAGTATGAGTTGGTGGATATCACGTGTCTTCTTCTCAGAACATATCGGTTACTTCACGATGTATTTCTTCATCAAAAGCTTAAGGGATCGAAGAAAAGGAATCAATCCTGCTCCTCTGTGAGACGTTCAGCGGGCTCCGCTATGAGCTTAGTACCTATTCCTGCATTGGTGCGTTCGGTAGGAGATCCCGGAGCCCTTCCTAATCCACTGACGGAGACTACCAAGGGGGTTTTAGTGGGTAGAAGCCCCCACATAACCTTGTCTTCTCCCCCAGAAGCAGGGTACTTTTTAAGCAGATTTCCTCCCCACGGAATAATAAAAAAAAGTACCTACTTCTAACACAAGGCATTAAACTTTGTTAAATAAATCTTTAACTTTCCTTTTCTAAATAAAATTAGATTAACAGATAAGTGTTTGCAAGTCCACTGCTGGGCATAGATCTCTTGTAATGTATTAAGTTAAACAGTTGCCAGTAAACAATTAGCTTCATCCCTAATACATCAGGATTACGGAGTCTGTTAGGTTCAACTTCTAGTTTATTTACAGTGCATATTAAACTGGTTTTTATATAAGTGTTATTGTCGTATTTTTCGGACACGTTCAACAAAGATCCTTTATAGGTTCCCAAGGTTGATCCTAGAGGATAAATTTCCTGGAAAACGTGCACCTGGTAGACAGCGGAAGAAATGATTTGATGAACCGGTCTTAAAAACCGTACTTTAAAAATAATAGCTGAAAGTCGAATTGGTTTTCTCAATTTGATCGCTAAACTTCTGCTTGATGATGAAGTGTGATTATAATAAACAGTGCATTTCCAGAATTATAATACAAAAAACTTGTTTTTATTTTAGGTTTTTCTTTATTTTTTCCTCCGTTTTTGTACGGCTGTAATTTCTATGTAAGTGTCGTTTTTGTACCATTTGGCAACACACCAAACGAACATTTACTGTTTACTCCACAATTGTGGAAAGTTTGAAGTAAATGTCGTGTCTTAAAAACGAATACTATGAAAACAAGAATTTTTATAAAGTTTTGTCTAAAATAAAATAAATAAATTTTGTTTAGAAATGTCAAAAAATCTATTTACACAATACACATGGACAATTTCAGTTTAGTATATTGTCCATGTGTATTAAATTTTTTTATACACATCCTTCTCTCTCTCTTGTGTTTATAATATTGTATGTTAGTAATACTTTAGATTATTTTAATTTAATTAATTGACATATTTTCTTCATCTAAATGTTTCATCACTTCTATTTTTTCTCTCTTTTCTAATTTTTACGCATTTTTACCAACATCTTTTTTTTTCTAATGGCTCTAGAGATTAGCTCTCTGTTAGAGATTGCTATTTGGCATTAAGTCCATTTTAGGTAAAAAGTGAAAAATATTGTCCATTCATCATTATCACTATCATCAGCCGATAGTCGTCCATTGTTGGACATAAGCCTCCTCCAAAGATTGATACGACGTTTGCTGGGGTTCGTATGGGGGATTTGGGCCATTTACCACCACGCTGGTTGGCTTGTTGGTGCCAGAGCCAGCCAGAGCCTCATTTGTTGATTAGCAGGGTGCACCACGAGCAGGTGAGGTTGGCTTGGGTCCCGTGAGTTATTGTGCGGGAGCTCTTACACCCCTATTTCCATTAAAACTTTAAAATAAATTAATAAAAGAGAAAAATTTATGTGTATAATAAAGAGTGGATATCTAGGATAGGATATATTAAGCCTAAGCTAGTGTTGCCTAGTAAACCTAACTACAGTTCTTTATATTTTCATCATTATCCATTACCCAAGTGTATTAGTGAATTTAACTCTAAATGAATGAATAAAAGAAAAAATCAACCGGAAGTGGGTGGTATATAAAATGCTAGGGATCTCTTTTGTGAAAAACTTTTGTGAAAAAATTGGTGAAAGACTTTATAGAAAACCTATATTTAGCGGAAAATAAATAAAGCCTTTATTTATCCTGTCAAAAGCTGATGATGATTAATTAACTGATCTCCAGTACTAGTCCTATAGGATTTATATTTAGCAACACCCAGGTGTTCTCTTATAATGTAAATGGAACCAAAAATTAATTAACAATTAAAGATTTACTGTACGTACGTATAGGGTACAGTTTAGTATTTTCTCTTTGGATGTTTTAAAATTGTTTTCTGTACAGAATCCTGGGGGAAGTAGAAGGTAAAGTTTCTGAATTGGCTCATAAAATGGAAGCCGAACGGTCAATAAAACAAAAGTCAGTAAAATTAGGCCCCTACCCAATTCGTGTTTAATCGGTATTTACATTTTATGACCTCCGTACATTCTAATTTGAACAGAGTAATTGTTTTTTGAATCGCAGTACAATGGGAATTTGGGTTTGATTTTTACTGAAAAATTACCATTCGTGAAAACTACAATTCTACCAGTATTAAATCAAAATAATCGTTTTACATGTATAATAACAACGGTTCAAGGGTACGATGTAAAATGTAGGAAAGAGGGTAGATATATGAACATTAGATCAATATGAATCATGGACCTCTCTCGTAAGGTTCAATAAATAATTTAAAATATGAGTAGTCTAAATCTTAAAGGTATCTTAAGGAAAAGTTTTATTCGCTTCTAGATAACGTAGTACAAAAAAAAATCATAATTTTGTGGTTCCATTGGCTTCAGGGTGCCTGATTGTGAATGTGTAACTATGCCAAATTGCCTGCGACAATTCAATTGGGTGGAATAGTTGCTTGGCATTGTTCGCCCCGGGCCGTACGAAACCCTTTACATGATTCCATTATTTGACTGCCAAAATCGGAGTATTATATCTTACTGTGCCTTGTTCAGATAATTCCATGACAGATAGGACAATTAGGGTCTTAAACTTAGTGTAGTGAAAACAGTATTACGGCTTGAAGAGAGCAGTAGGCCGTATCTACAATAGTCTAAAACTTGATCTCCATATGGTATTGGCGATGACTATATTGATTGCCTAGAATACTCTGGCTCTAATGCATTACCATCTAGAACACATCAATAGTGTTATTACGATAGATTTATAACATTAAGATGAAGCCAAGCTTAGCGGGTTACAAAAACTCCAACATAGTGCGGTATGTGGCATAGGAATCCATTTAGTGATCTTTGTGATAAAAGGCAAGCTCTTAGCCTTCGTCTTCGTCTTCGTCACGGAGGTAGTTGAATAGAAAGAAGATAAAATTATGTTCTAATATATAAAAGAAGATCTTAAAATACATATTGAAGCTTTTGAGATGTGGACATATAGACTATGTGTTCTTTTAGCTGGGCTCAGACAGTGACCAATCTCAGTGTTCTCCAACGAATAGGCTTAAAGCGTAACCATGTAATTACGGTTAAGAAACGTGAAATCTCTTACCTCGGTCATGTAATCCGTCATCAGCGATATGATCTTCTGCTGCTGATTATAATGGGAAAAGTCATGGATGAGGAATATCAGGGGATGGACTAGTATATCTGGGGCGTCCGAATTGTTCTGCCAAACCAAGGACAGAAAGGTCTGTACCACGCTAATCATCAACCTTCGCAAGTTGGAGAGGCACTTTAAGAAGAAGAATTTTAATATATAATATGTTATTGTAAAAAAGAAAAGCACAAAAAGAGTTCAATGTGGCAATTTGTTAAAATCTTCTCTAGCGTGGGTACTTGCAACATCAAGTTCAGTGAATGTCGTCCGTAGCTGCTTACAAAGTTACATTCTGTGACTTTCATTTTATAAAGACTTCTAAAATTTGAATGCAATATTTGCAGTCGATGTAGTATCAATATTAACATTTTCAATGATGCTGCTGAGTCTCTGCTTATACTGAAAGTTCTATGCATGGAGAAAGTTTGTCGCGATTGCCGCGACTCACTGCCAAGATGTTTTGAATAAATAACCAATGTACTTACGGAAATTCTTAGACGTTCCAATGCAATATTAAAAATATATGTCCTGAAATTCCTTCGTGAAGTACCCAATAAGTTGTACGTTGTGTCAACTCAGGCAGATCTGAGAGAGTACAGAGGTCTTGTGATGTTAAGAATACAACCAACAAATCTTAAAGTTGATAGATTATGATTTATTTGGGTGCCCTTGCATCTATAAAGCATGCCTGAGAAGGACAACAAATGTTTGAACCTTTGATTGAAGGCCGCAATACCAAGTTTATCAGAAGAGCAATTTTCTACTCTGAGATATTTTGAGGATGTTTTGGAGCACTGATTTTTTTTAGGATATACTGTAGGGGCGACTATCAGAGGTTTAGAATATAGAAGTTCTCTATTACCTAAACTTACCCTGATTATCTTTCGAAAATTTCCACCTATGTACGAAAAAGGAGGACCAACTGAAATTGAGTAGAAGAGAATTAAAATCAAGTTTGAATGTAAGTTTAGAATCGTTTTATCATTGTACTGATGAATATCTTTTAAAAGATTGATTCAAAAAGAGGACATATATAGATGATATATCTTTTATTTTTAAAATTAATCATCCCTTATATTTGATTGGATTGTTAAAACTGTTTGAGAGTTACAGTAATTCTATCCAAAAATACCTGTAGGATATCCCTGAGTTCTGTGTATAAAGCTAATTACGTTAACTACTTGGGAAACATGTTTTTTTTCCCATTGTGTCAGGTTTATAAGATTTATCACCACGCCTGTGAATAATTTAGAGTCATTCGCTTGATCCTTTCAAATTAAGCTACTTTTTACGGACGTGTAATGGATTTTCGATGGTCCCTTGTAACATAAGCTTAAAGAGAAATTTATTCAACATAAATTTCTCCTCAAGAAAATGTGCATAAAACAAAGGACTTAATAAACATCTCAGATAACGTTCCCGCTGCTTCAATTGCAGGTCCTATTCACAAGGTCAATAGCATGGTTGCTCAGTTGGTGTTTATTTTTCCTCTGAACCTATTGATCTTAATACGCGCAAGTTCTTCATAATTTTCCCTCACTAACAAAAAACCCTTAATACGTCAAAGAAGCTCGTTCTTCTTCCTCTTTCTATTGTATAGCATGAAGTGTAACTGTATTTAAGCTGTCTCCGCCACCTGAACTGTTTACGAATTTCAGTTAAATTTCTATGAAAGTGTGAAGGAAAACCTGTTGCTTCTCTTTGGGAGAGGTGTTTAAAGGTTCAGGAATTTCATTAGATCCTGTGCTCCTCATTACCATTAGGTTTGCGACCCTCTATAACATTGTTGAGTTTTTGTTATCATTATAGGGTTTTTTTTACAGAAATTTTTAGTTTCAAGGTTTTATATATAATATCTAAAAGAGAGAAGCGCAAACGCGATGCTGTGTCTAATTTTTTGTTTTAAAACCCTGAGTTCCTTTATTATTACTTAGACGTATTATTTACCATCATAAAATTGAAATGTTTTTGATATATATAATTATATCTATTTATCCCTTTTATAAAGTTGCAAAGATGTAAAGCGAGTCAAGTTCGAGCGAAAATCGCCCGTCAGAATCAAATAAAGTTATTCGGCGAGGGAGAGCCAAATCTCTTTATTAGGGTCCGTCTTAAAATGAATAAGCCAAATTCATTTTAGATTCTCGGTAAATCCCCGAAGAATCTGTGATCAAAGGAGGACACTGTTTACCTCAAAATTTTACATGAGGGTCATCATCAAAATTTCACTTAGCTCATTTTCGCATCCGACTAGTAAAGTGTTTATTTTTCTGGTACAGAAAACATGGTGGGTGGAAATTATACCTAACAAGTAGAAGTATATATATATAGTAAGCAAGTGTTAGATATAGAAAACTAAACAGGTAGGAATTGTGCTTAATAAATTGGAGAAAAATAAGTTTTTTTTTCAACATTGACACTTACAATGTCCTAGTAGATAGTGGATTATCTGAAGAATATGAAATTTATCATCTTATGCTCCAAGGCAATGAGAGGAACGTGCTAACAATAAGCTTCAGTTTCATATTTACACTTCCGACGGATTTCTGATTGACGTTTAACTTTTTTTTATGTAATTAAGCGACGAGACGAACGGCACGTTCACCTGATGGTAAGTAATACGCACGCCCATAACAACGTGGCGCAAGTTAAGATGGTATGCATTGCACCTCATTACGCTCGTCGTCTGAGACATAAGATGTTAAGTCATTATTCCAGTAATTAAACTAGCTATAGCGCCCTTCAAACCTGAACACAGTTATATAGGCACAGTAATTTTTTTAGAGATGAGTGGTTTCAAGCGATCATTTCAGTATATTTTGTTTTATATAATCGTTGTTGTTAAAGTAGTCTTCAGGTTACCTTGAGATATTTATAAACGAAATGGGAAATTCATATCGTATATTGTTATGGGACTTATTATAATAAATATGCCGAGGGGAGATATTTTATCAGACTTCGGGGATGGCTCAGCAAACAAAAAAATACCGAGTAAACAGTGATATGAAGTTATATCAATTCGTCCCACTTTCCTGAGCTCGCTAAGTTATAAACAACCGACGCGGAGCAACTTAGTCTATCGAGGGCGGTATTTATTTTAACTAATCTTAATCTTAAACGAGGGGTGTATGGCGGGACGCACAACAACTCAAGGAACCCAAGCCAACCTAACCTCCTCGTTGTGCACACTGCTAATCAACAAACGAGGCTCTGGATTCCACCAACCCGCATTGGGCCAGCGTGGTGAGAAAAGGCCCAAATACCCTCGATTTGAACCTCTACAGACAACGACTCCTAGTGCCTGGCGGTTTTGCACAAGATCATTCTATGTGAAGATCTTTGAGGGGGGCCTATGTCCAGTAGTGGACATCTAGCAGCTGATGATGATGGAACTTAATCTTGTAAGTTTGAATTATTGGCAGCCTTCGTGGTGCAGCTACTTAGACTTTTGTAACATGAAAGAGCTCTGTAACTTGGTTCGATTTCAGGGTCATCATAATGACGGATAGTATTTTTAAATCCGCCTGGTCATCAATTATCTCATAATTATCAATCTGCTGATCTTTTAAAAAAGTTTTTATAATCATAAATATGAGAGCGAAAGGATCCTGGATATATTTCAATAATCTTCGGCGTCTCTTACCAGTGTTATCATCACCTGTCGTTGCCAGGACGAAATGAAGTGACAAGAGTTTTGTGAGGAAATCTGTCAGCATCAAAAAATTTGTAGAAAAAAATATTTTTAAGGCAATTCAATAAGTTTGTTGAATTAAAGTAAATTTATGGATAATCTATCCATAAACTGAAGCAGTTTCCATCATCAACGGACGTCCGTGTGGTACTGATGATGATGATGTTGATAACATAGACACATGTTGAACAAGAGCATTTCTTCCAAATTCCACTTGACTTTTCTTTTGAGTATTATTTTAAAAATATTAATCATAATTGTTGAAACGGTTATAGATGTAAGTATTAGATACATCATCAGCCGATTGACGTCCACTGCTGGACATAAGCCTCTCTCAAAGATTCCCACATCTATAGATCCGATACTTCCCGCATCCAGCGGCTTTCCGCGGCCTTCGTTTTTAGGGGTTAATATAGGAGGATTTTAGCCATTTTCTACCACGCTGGCCCAATGCAGATTGGTGGGAGCCTTAGCCTCGTTTGTGGATTAGCAGCATGCACCACTACTAGGTGGGGTGGCTTGAGTTCAATGCATTGTTGTGCATCTTATGATAAATTTAATCATAAAATATAGTTAATCTTTTAATACTGTAATTCTATACATACAGTTAATCTTATAACTTCATTTTGGCCAGGCGTGTCACTTACAATCAGGTGAATGTCCCGCTGGTCTCGTCGCTTAATTGAATAAAAAAAATATTTATTATTCGATTAAATAGCCAGAAACTTAAAGCTTTACCTGATAGTAAGAAACTTGATAAACATTGTACCTCATTGTGCTCGTAGTTTTAAACCATTTGCTTCAATAGCTACAGCGCCTTTAAAACCGGAATACAGTAATATTTGCACATTGCTGTTTAGCGACAAAACTAGCAGCATTAGTGGAACTTCTCAAAATCAGGCGTTTTACCACAAAACAATTATTATTCTAGGCTCCCCGAACGTATCTTTATCTAGCATATGCTCCAACAAAAATATTCAAACTTAGTCCCACCTTTATTTAACTTTCTTCTGTTTGATTAGTATCCCAAAGTACCAGTCTAGGGTGACCTATATAAACAGTACGTTATAACGTAGTTTTTTTTTTTTTAATTAAATCAACATCACTATCGAGAGGAGCAACACGAGCAAAGAATTGAATTGTTAAATTTGAATTTTACTAAACAAACAAACGAACAAACAAACAAACGGGCCGAATGTAATATTGTTACTCTAATTTCTTAATACAAATATTTCCTCCAAGTCCGCCTGGTAAGCAGCCGAGGGAAATATTTTCCATTTTCAGGCGAGCTGTAATTAGCTTGGAATTCGGAATCAGCTATTTAGCTTTGGAGTGACGCCAGCGCTTGTATTTACTTAACAAAGTTGAAAGAGCAAGAATTCTTTTTAAAAACTCTATCATTATGATCTTGTAATAACATGAGGTGTGAGGGTTCCCGTACAACAATTCACGGGACCCAAGCCAACCTCACCTGCTCGTGGTGCACCCTGCTAATCAACAAACGAGACTCTGGGTCCCACCAATCTGCATTCGGCCAGCGTGGTGGGAAATGGCCCAAAATCCTACAGACGATGAGCCCTACTGCCCGACGGAGGCGCAGGCCATGCTGGTAACACCGCAGGCCTGATCGATGTGCAGATTTTTCGGGGAGGCCTATGTCCAGCAGTGGACGTCTATCGCTGGTGATGATGATGATGCATAACATGATGACGGCGGCAGGTCTCTATTGCCGGAGACCGTCTAGTAACCACAGCAACTTTCTGCCGCTAAATAGTAACGTGAAAACATTACTGCATTCCAGTTTGAAAGGCGCTGTAGCTAGTGAAATTACTAGGGTCAGGAGACTGAACATATGTCTCAAGGCGAACAGCGCGATCTAGTGCTGTGTATATCATCCTAATTTACTACTAACTTATTTACTATTAGATGAACGTCTTGAATGTCTCGTCGCTTCGTCGAATAAAGAATAATACTATAATAAACATCCTGCTTCATCCCAATGCTGGGACTCGGGACTTTCTCTCTCATTCATAGTTTTATTATACTTCACAGCACGCCATTTTTTTTATATAATTTTTTTACATAAGCAACGAGACCAGCGGGACGTTCACCTGATGATAAGTGATACGCCCGCCTATAACAATGTGGTGCTAGTTTGGTCCATATTGCACCACATTGCGCTCGTCGCCTTAGACATAACACGTTTGCTGTTTCCCCAGTAACTACATCAGCTACAGGGCCTGTCAAACCGGAACACAGTAATGTTTGAATAGTACTGATTGTCGGCTGCAAAAGGCGCTGTGGTGTTGCCAATAATTTAACTTAAATAAAGACTAATAGGCTTTGGTAAGATTTCTAAGTTGGACCTAATTTCTGTCTCTTTAGGGTCGTTCCTTCGTACCTGAGGATTGTGGTTAGTGATTGCTCACACCGGTTCTGCTTCCACTGGTTCCTGTCCAGTGCATCTCTTACGACTGTTTGAAATTTTGAGGACGACGAGTCTTAAACCTGATCGATCCATCTGGTTGGTGGACGGAACTAATCTCATGAGTTAACTTAACACTACCGGTTGTGCGTACAAGCCGTAACTTATGAACTACGCATGTTTATAACTTTATTTATGAACGTTTATTTTATTTATAACCTTTTTTTATATGTTAAATAAAAGGCAAACGCTTCAGGGTTTTCCTCCTGTAAGATCTATATATAATATTATGTAGAAATTACTGGTGGTAGGTCTCTGTTGCTGGAGGACGTTTAGGTACCACCGCAACGCCTATTGCAGCCGACAGACAGTACTGTGCAGACATTACTGTGCTCCAGTTAGAAGGGTGCTGTAGCTAGTGAAATTACTGGGGTAAAGGTATTCAACATGTTTCAAGGCGACGAGCGCAATGTAGCGCAGTGTATACAATCTTAACTAGCGCCACGTTGTTATGGGCAGGCTTATCACTTACCATCAGTTGAACGTCCCGCTCGTCTCTTCGCTTAATTTAATTTAAAAAAAGTATACTAGTACTAGAAATCTCTGTGCTTGTACTTAGAAATAAACTTACCAATTCCAATTCAGCAAAGCTGTGAACCTTTTGAGTGGTTTGAAATATTATTATTACTGCTGGTAGGTCTGCGTTGCTGGAGAGGGTCTAAGTACCACTGCAGCTCCTGTTCCAGTCGGCAAAAAGCAGTGTGCGAACATTACTGTTCCGGTTTGGAGGACGTTGTAGCTAGTGAAATTACTGGGTTAACGAGACTTAAGATATGGCTTTAAGCGACGAGCACAATATGGTGTTGTGTTTACCACCTTAACAAGCGCTACGTTGTTATGGGCGGTGGTATCACTCACCATCAAGTCAATTTCCCGCTCGTCTCGTCGCTTTGTAGAATAAAAAAAAGGTTTACGGATCTATAGTATGCAATGTTTATTTTCCTGTATAAAATTTAAAGCATTGCATACGCGGGGCCGACTACACGGCGCCGTGTAACAAATACATAGGTTGCGGTTAAGAAAATCTTCATAAATAAAGTTTAAATACATACATACAGTATTTGTACGTATATATAGGTTGTCACAGAATGTACAATGTTTACAAAGATTCTTTTTTTTCAAATTGGTCCCCTGTGAGATATTGAAATAACAAACAGGACCCTCGAGAGAAAATTGAACGCAATGAGATAACTTAGAGAAACTTTTGAGTTAAGATGTCGTCGAAGAGTTTTTTTTTTGCGTTGAAATTGGTTCTAAAAAGTTTTGATAGGAACGAGAAAAGACGTGGAGTGTTTCAAGTGGAAACGTGTCTAAAGTACGTTGAAGTATTTATTAAGTTAACCAATATTTATCGGATTAATTTTCCTTTACCATTAGAACCTTTAACAATGTAAGCGAACAAAGGTTCGGAAAAATTTAACTTTAACTTTAATAAATGTTATTTACTTTGATCATATTAATGTTCTTCTCTCATTATACGAGTCTCTGTATTAATAACCTCAAAATATTTTCCATCCGTAACGTTGCGGTTTCAATGTTTATATAATTTGTTCAAAAGAGTATACGCAAATATTATTATTGGTTCATATTTATTTAAAAATTTAAATAGTATTTATATTATAGAAAACTTATTATTAATAAAGAAACGTTAGTAATACTGATAGAAATACTAACTACCTGCGCGCTTCCGTAACACCTCCGCAACTCCTTTGGAGAAGAAATATTGTAAAATCCATTCTTAGTTGACCTCTAAATGGCAGAAGCAATGTCTTTACCAAATTCTGAGTGTTCACATCTCATAGTTTCGAAGATCTTGTAATGAGTTAATGAATCTCTGTTTATTTATACTTAGACCAACAATAAAAACCACCTTAATGAGGTGTTCTTTAATCTTCTTTTAATTATATAACGACAAACCAATTGCAAGCGGTAGATCTTTCTTGCTGGATGGCGACCGTCTACGTAGGAACCGCCTCAGCGCCTATTGCAGCTAAATTTTTCAGCTGCAATAGGCTCTAGTGTGCAAACATTAATGTGTGAGGTTCAGTTCCTCGTTCTTCGTGTGAACAGCTGAGGAGTGGAACAAATTGCCAGCGTCCGTGCTTCCGTCCAAATACGGCGTGGGTGTATTCAAGAAAAGAGCGAATAGGTTATTACTAGGTTAGTGAGCTTTACCACCATCGACCACACCAGCACTTAACATCAGGTGGGATCGTAGCCAAGTTATAACCTTAAATATATAGATATACAAAATATATGTTATTTGTATAGAATATATATTTTTTTCTCATGTTTTCGAATGATGGTAACTACTTGGTGTGTCTTGCTCGTCTGGTCGGTTTATTTCATAGAAGAAATCTGCGTCTCCCACTCTTCGCTACACTTGATGGATGGAGTATAAAATGCTCATCCACATCTGAGGACACTCATTTACCTTGCTTTAAATTATAATTTCCGTTTCGTTTGTTTTATATAATTACGAATTCGAAAAGGTTTTTTTGTTGCGTGGGCTCCTTGTGTGCCCCGCTTTATTTGGACCCTTGTCACAATTTGTGACGTGCGCATCCTCTGTCACCTTATTAAACCTATTTAAATACATTTCTATGTACTAATGAATAACATTGTTGTATATAATAAGCGTTAATGATTCAATGGCTTTTTTCTTACGAATCGACGACTCGAACCGGACATTCACCTGATGGTAAGCGATACGCCTGATATCGAGTCTCGTTACCACAGTAATTTCACTAGCCACAACGCCTTTCAAACTGGAACACAGTAATGTTTTCACGCTGCAATTTAACCATAGAGATATACTTAATACGAAAGAGATATGAAAAGTCTTTGACCATGAAAGATATGAAGACAACTCCTTTAGTATCTTGGTCAGAATTCATCAGAGAACATTACAATGAATTCTTCGTTTTCACAGTTGAATGCTCGAATCCATTATTCAATTTAATCTTAGAGAGCCCTTCAGCAATGGAAAAGAAAATGGGTTAAGACGCTTGCCTATTAATTTCTGCAGAAGCATTTTGGTGGAGCGCTAATGCTGCGCCGTTTGTTTCAATTCAAAACTGCCGATGAATTTTATATGAAAGATTTTTTTTTTATACAATACAATAATTAGAAGAGATCAAGAGCTCAGGTATACAATGATAAATGATACGACTGCCACACATTTCCAGAGATTCATTGATTCATCACGAGATCTCCGAAACTGTTACACGTGAACACTCAAACATTTGGTAGAGATATTGCTGATGGCGTTTAGAGGTCAGCTAAGAATGGATTTTACAAAAGGAGCTGGTGGTGCTATGGTCAGAAAAGCGAACAGGGAACAGCTAGTAAACTTATATAAGCTATAAACTACAACGATTTATATCCAATTCAAATATATTGGTATATGAAGCATTATGGTGAAAGCTAAAGTCTACCACTGCAGCTCGTGTACCCAGACACCCTCTATCTAATTTTTCAAATATTTTCTATAAACGCGAACAATATATTTATTTTTAATATATATCCGGAATAACTATTAGAATAAGCTACTTATTTTAGATATAAATAAAATAACTTGTATACAGTATATAAATGTAGGTAGACTATCAGGCAATTAGAAAATGTTAACTTAAGAGTAATATAGGAAATGAAAACTGAAACTACTTCATTATTTATAAATAATAACTCCAGTTCTTTTTGCTAATGAAGCAGAGGAATATGGTACTCCAGTTCATCACGTCAATGAATATGAACGCTGGTGTGTACTTTACATTGCCACTTCTCTCAAAACTCAATCATATTACAGATTGGCTCATTTAAAGTGTAAAGAAAAGAAAATGGCCTCCTCAACAGTGATTGGGTTCGGGAAGAAACATTCCGCGGCGCCGATAATGTGCTGATGCAATTAATCATCCCGCTCCCTTTGATGGATGGTGCTGAGGAAATTTATATTCGGCCAAGAATTATACACTAGCCGCGCCCGCGGATCCGCTCGTGTTTTCCGTAAAATATCCAATCTACATGTTTAAAATGGTAGATCTCTTGCCGGAGACCGTCTACGTACCTTTTTTTTCTTTGGTTTCAGGTGGGAAATCTTCAAAAAGATACTCTGCCTCATGCGGGGAAGTCATATTTATGTGGAGATTTTTACCCACTAAAACCCCCTCCGTAGTCACCATCAGCGTTTGGAGACGTCACGAGATCTCCATTGGGAACAGAACCACGGCCTCGCTAACACTATGCTGGGATAGCCCGTTCCGGGGTCTGCTTTATGCAGACCCTACCAGCCTCGTGAGTACTACTTTAATGACCGGAGACCAGGTCTAGCCATTGTCCTCCTCCAGGTCGTTTAGACGGCGATGAGAACCCTCATCCTGACCGCCAACGACCTCAAAGGCTCTCGTCTAGGCACCATTGTAATTATTAACGCAGCTGATAAACAGTACTGTCAAATATTACACTGTTCAGGTTTGAAGGATGTAGTAGCTAATAAAATTACTAAATCAACAAGACGCGGAGTAGAATGTGGTGCAGTGTATATCATCCTTACAAGTGTAACATTGTGGTGTCACTTACTATCAGATGACGTTGCTCCTTCGCTTTGTCGACGAAGTTTTAAGTTTATCTAAGCTTTTGTTATCGCTTATATCTCGAACTTTATATATCTTGAAGTATTTATTATATCTACGTAAACACTACATCTTTACTGAAATTAATATTATCTAGAATTCAGAAATAATATATATAAAGAAAAGTTAACTAAGAGGTAAAGAAAACAGCTTCAGTACCAGTTAATAGTTCCGCGTAAGATCTATATATTAAATTCGTGTTTTATTCAATGAAATTACGAGACGAGCCAGACCTTCACTTGATAGGAAGTGACAAGTTAACTCATAACAACAAGTTGCTGGTTAGGATGGTATATACAACAACTGGACCGAAGCCAACCTCGCCTGGTAATCAACAAAGGAGGCTCTGTCTTCCACGAACACGCATTGGGTCATGTTGGGGAATCGCCCAATTCCCCGATATGAACTCCTATAACCGACGGCTCCTGGTGACCAGCGATGTGGGCAGTGGAGGACAGATCGATGTGGAAATTTTGCGGGAGGTCTATGTCCAGCAGTGGACGTCTATCGGCTGATGATAGTAATACAGCATCATGTGCTCATGTCTATATACATAAGATGTTAAGTTTCGATACCTCCGTAATTTGACTAGCTACAGCGCCTTTTAATGTACACAGTAAAGTCTGCACACTACTCATTGTCGGCTGCAATAATCGCTGCGGTGGTGCCTACCTAGATGGTCTCCAGCAGCAGGTACTTACCACCAGTAAGACTTATAGTAAAATATAGAGCATCGATTCAAATTAGAGCTACAACTGAAAGAAACCTACGAAGGCTTCAACAATAAAATCATTCGGTTATAAAGTCAAGTAATTTCAGACAATTTATACATTAACCAAATGGTTTTCACCCCAGGGTGTCGTAGGTTCGAATCATTGCCCCCATTGCGGTCTAAAGGCTAGTTATAATGATCCTCCAGAGACCTATTCTTTGGCCTTCTCGCGTTTCAGAAAGATTATCTGCTATTTCTGTTATAATAAAGATCATTGATTTCGCTCTGGTTATAAAGATTACTATAGCAATTCGATTTATTTATTTTTTTGACTTTTGAACTAGCTACAGCGTCCTTCAAACCGGAACAAATTAATGTTTGCACAGTGCTGTTTGTCGGCTGCAATAGGCGATGCGGTGGTAACTGGCTAGACGGTCTCCGGCAACAGAGACCTAACACCAGTAAAGTATCTAGAGAGTATTTAATATTTCGTGTATGAAGTTAACTTGCTTTGATACCTAGGATGTTAAGATTCATTGTCCCAGTACTTCCTCTAGCTACAGCAGCTGTTATAGAGGCACACAGTACTAGTGAACTGTATTGTATGTGGTCTAGGAATCGAACCGGGGACCGGGGAGTATAACCGCTGCTACACAGATGCAGGTAGTTTATATAATAAACGGCATATTTAATATTCGTGAGGATTTTTTTTCATAGAAAGAAAAAAATTTATATTAAACAGAGATAGAGAGAACTAAAGATACGCTCTCTCTCACACACATTCACACTATGTTATATTGTTTTCGTTAAGTACGAATTAAGTAATCTTTCCACAGTTTTTAAAGCTTTTTTTTTCTTTCGGCGAAGAGACGAGACGATGAAGACGTTCACTTCAAAGTAAGTGATACGTTTGCCTATAACAATGTGACGCTAGATATGATAATAGAGTCAACACCACACCGCGTTCGTCGCTTTGAGACATAAGATGTTAAGTGCCGTTACCACAGTAATTACTTTAAATCGGAACACAGTAATATCTGCACACTATTCTTTAGTGGCAGAAATAGGCGCTGCGGTGGTGACTACCTGGACGGTCTCCGGCAGCAGAGACCTGCAGTAAATCATAATCATACATATACATGAGAGGTGTAGCCGAATGTTACATTTATGTAACACAATCATATAAACCGACTCACGTGAGAGTCCGAGGGGTGTGCACCCACGTGTGGGGGACAGGGCTCCGACTGTGCCCCCCACACGCGGATCCGGTACATTTACATAAGCTTCACTTGCATTATTTAAGTGTTACGTGCCCCTAAATCTAGAAATCTTTAGGTTTTTTACATATGATTTATGCTTTTGTTTTCTTAATAGATAACAATATAATCAATTTTTTTTTAATCAAAAAGATGAGTTTTTCACCAGCATCCAACCTGGTGTTGAGCTGATATGGTCTGCAGTGGGAAAGCACTAACCCAATAACTTATTAACTTTTCCCTTAAAGACACCCACTTTGTGTTTGTCCGGGAACACTGACACGGGCAAGTAGTTCCACTACTCAGCTGTTCTTATCAAGAACGAGGAGCTAAACTTCTTTGTTCGAAATCAGGTGATGTTTACCACAAATGGAGGGTGACTGACCGTGTGCCTAGTCGCTCTTTGGTGAAGAGGGGATGGGGAAAGATTAAGTGATACGCCGGCCTATATTAACGTGGTGCTAGTTAAGGATACACAGCACTACATTGCGCTCGTCGTCTGAGACATAAGATGTCGAGTCTCGTTACTCCAGTAATTTCATTACCTACAGCACCCTTCAAACCGGGACAGATTGATCTTTGCACAATACTTACCAGTAAAGTTACCAAGGCAACGCGTGCAATAAGTTGTCTGTGGCTATTATCACAACGTAGATGTTTCCGGGGGAATGGCGATAATTCAGCTGGACCACAAAAGCCCGTAGTTCACGCAGTTAGGATCTTTTAATTAGCAGCGTCACCGCAAATCAAGTTGCGGCAACGGAATAACAACTTCCGGTTTAACAATTACCAAAGCGAGTGGCCATTAAATAACTAACGCAGGTTAATTTTTTAATTATCTTATAACATTTGAAATGTATATGGTGGTGGTGGTAAGTGATACGCCTGTCCATGACAACGTGGCGCTCATTAAAACGATTATACACTACACCACATTGATCTCGTCGCTTTGAAGTATAGGATGTTAAGACTTACTACCCCAGTAATTATATTAGCTACCACGCCCGTTAGACTGGAATGCAGTAATGTCTGCACATTGCTGTTTATCGGCTGCAAGTGAGATTATTATTCATTAAAACCCCCTCGGTGCTCTGCATCAGTGTATCCGGAGAGGCTCCGGGATCTATTATAGAACGCACCGGTGCCTCTCTATACTTTGTGTTACAAGTCTCTGAGGAGGAGCATAACCCTCTTAGGCACCCTCGTTTTGCCTTACGCTGACCCTCGAGGCCCGAGAAACTCTCAGAGCCTTTTAGTCGCCTTGTACGACTGGCAGGGCTTACCTTCGCCCTACCCTTACTATCCCTAGACCACAGGGCTGGCGGTAGTATTTACCTAGACGGCCAACACTAACACGGACCTACCACCAGTAAGTGTTATGTCTGTAATATGCATTTCCTATTCTCTGATGATAATGCTGGTCATCGAGGACCCGACTCTGCGAGTCCATCGGCCAGCCTCCCGCTCTATTCCACAAAAGTAATTCAATTAGAACCGCCGAAATATAGCTGGGGGCCATTTCAAAGATGTCAATAGGTTATGGTGCTTTTAAGGAATTGGATCGTAAGGGGGTTGAATATTATTCCGATGGAAACTTTTAATTACTTCCTCCGCACTGCGAATTTCCCCAAGCTGACTTGGCGGTGGTGTAATAAAATTTAACTTGAACATGATTTATTTTATACAGTTAACATTGTGATAATGATTACGAATAGTTAAGTTTAATTTTAAACTTTAACTTTGTTTATATTTAAACTGACACTTTAAAATTTAACTGTTTGAAGATAATGAAATTTTAATATTTAATCATAAAAATTTTAGTTTATGGAAAACGAAAGGTGGGGAGAAGGAAAAAGTCATGGTTGAGGAATATCAGGGAATGGAGGGGCATATCTAGTTGGAGAGGCACTTTAAGAAGAAAAACAAGAAGAATTTTAAAGCAAGCAAAAAAAATTGTTAACCAGAAAACATGAATTATTTTATCACCCTCAAATTATGAACCTTCTAACTCACTCCTGTATGAGTGTGAAGAATATCTGATTATCTTGTAAGGCATATAGATAACAATCCTCCAGAGTAAAGTCTGCAACGTGAAAAAGAGTAGAATATAATTTTGGTAAAATATTATTGTTTAAATATGCCGCGAAAAGAGCGGCTGGAAGACCATGAGGAGTCAATTTAAGGTTTGGGATTCCCATGGCGATGAACATTTTCCGGTTAAAGAACATATAACACGTTTATTATACAGGTGAGTGTCATAAAGGTGCTCCTGAAAATGTAAAAAGAGTCTTCGTGATAATTCCAGTGACAGTTTAAAGAATGGACGATGAGACGGGCAAGACCTTCAGACGTTCACCTGATGGTAGGTGGAAGGCCACATTGCGCTAGTTCCCTTATGATAAAAAATTTTAGGTCCTGTAAGCGCAGTAATTTCGTTAGCTACTTCTTCTTCTTGAAGTGCCTCTCCAACTAGTGAAGGTTGGCGATCAGCGTGGTACAGTCCTTTCTGTCTCTGGTGTCATAGGTAGTTAACATCTTAGCTATCATCACGTTATTTTTTTTACTCAGTAAAACCCTCTCAGTGGTCTGCATCAGTGCATTCGGAGAGGCTCCGGGATCTCTTACAGAACTCACCGGTGCTTCTCTACATTTTATGTTATCACGTCTCCAGGGTCAAACCCTCCTAGGAACTATCCCTGAGCTCGTGCATACGCTGTCCCACATGTTCACCTGTTGACCGACAACGGCCTTCACCCCATAGCCCTTTTAGCCGCCTTCTACAGGCAGGGCATAGCTTAGTCATATCCTTACTAGCCCGAGACTACAGGACCAACGTAGGGTAACCTTGACGGTCTCCGGCACCGGAGACCTACCGGTAACAACTTTCCCTGTTCCCTTCTGCGAGTAAATACGTAAGCAATATTAAATTTTGAAATATGGCTGAAGGTATATAAAGGGATGAAATAAATCACAACGAGGCCGAGGAGTGGCTTATTTTTTGATGCTAATGGAGTTTGAATGAAGCTCGCTTGACTGCCGATTTGGTTAATACAAAATTAATCATTCCACTCGTGATCGATGGAGTCTCATGCGGATCACACGCAAAGGAAATTTGCTTCATAGAAACCTTTATATATATATACTTAGTACTAGCTGTTCCCCACCAGATTTCCTGGCCGTATTATAAAACCGTAAATGATTTTCCATAGCAACAGCCAGATCACTTCCACAACAACACACGGGACCTAAGCCAACCTCACCTGCTCGGGGTGCATCCTGCTAATCAACAAACGAGGCTCTTCCTCCCACCAAATCCCAGCGTGGTGGGAAATGGCCTTAATCCCCTCATATGAACCTCTACATACAAGAGTCCCTAGTGCCCAGCGGTACCAGAGGTCATGCTAACTGTATGTGGAGATATTTTGGAGAGGCCTATGTCTAGCAGTGGACGCGTGTCGGTTGATGATGATGACGAACTTCCACCGTTGAGCATAGGCTTCCCTCAAGGATCTTTACTCCGATCGACCCTGCGCTGCCCGCAGCCAGCGGCTTCCCGCAACCTTTATCAGACTGTCGGACCACCTAATGAGGAGCCTGTCAGCATCACTATTTTTAGTAGATACTACTGTATTTATGTTTATTAATTAATACACTATTACTAGGCACTAGTAATAGTCGCTGTGGTGGTATCTAATTTAGGTGTTCTTTAAAGTTCGCAAAAGAACACTAATATTTATATACTATAGTATATAACTACTTTACTGGTGGTAGGTCTCTATTACCGGAAACAGTCTAGGGAGGTAACATCGTAGCTACTGTTGCGGCCAACAGAGGGTAGTGTGCCAACATTACTGCGTTCCGGGTTGAAAGGCGGTGTAGCTAGTGTAATTACTGGGGTAACACGACTCATCTTGAGTATCAGGCGACGAGCATAATATAGTGTATTATTTTTCATACTTAGCGCCACGTTGTTATGGGCAGGCGTATCAGTTACCATCAGATCAACGTCCGCTCGCCATCTCGTTGTCAATAGGCAAGACTGTCAGTGGAGGAAGAGAGGTGACTGTGTGGGTAATCATTTCTTTGCAGTCTCAAGTCACGGAAGATTTAGGATTCTTTTCACACCAGGAATCATGTCTTTCTAACCTATATAGAATACTTTCAATAGACTAAGTTTTCAATCTACCACAGATGAAAATGGTGGGTGCAGTTGGGGAGTACTTAGAAGATTTCCAATATTTATTATATTACAGATAAAGGAGTGTCAGATCTATTGTGAGTTCTATTGAAGATCCCTGGCGTCCTGTTCACTGGCTTCATCCACTTTCACGCTCAAATTAAGCGGTAGTCATAATCGATATGGAAATGGCTTTAAGTCTTTTGCTTCTATTGTTATACTGATATTAAGGTCCCAATTAGAATTCCTAGGTAATCTTTTTATCTAAAATGACTGTAATTTATCATCGTCATATTACTTTGATCTTTATTATAGGATGTGAAAGTATAATTATTTTATACAGGATTTGTACCTTGTTTTAACTTTTGTGCTATGTTATTTAAATGTTTGTAAGGTTCCATATAAAAAAATCTATTAATCATTCATTCATTCACTTATTTATTCATTCATTCAGTCAATGATGTATCATGTGAGTTATTAATCCAATGTATAGCAACCGCATAAGTAGAATAGTAGAATTAATATATGTCTTTTAGAATGTTGAATGATCTATGAAATTAAAAAAAAATATATCCTATAGCGATCTACAAATAATTCCGCTTCGAATTGCCCATCTCGATACGTTCACTAGTTTTCACGTGATTAGCGAACAAATAATACCTATTTCCGTTATTTATATATATATATATATATATATATAGGGTGGCGCAAAAATCTCATATATATATATGAGATTGATAGATGAAGAGACGATGATATAAGACTTCCACCAACGTATAGACTCATGACGATACCTCTGGAACCACAAGGACTTTAAATTTGATAGAAATGATCCTTTCGCCGAGTGTAGGTCAAATGAGAATCGATTTTTCCAAATATTACCCTCAGAAGAGGTTACGTTGAGGCCGGGCGGGAAATATTTCTGACAAATTTCAAGTCATAATTTCAAATCTATTCCTAGATTTTGGTTTGCAAAGACGGCGGGGAACAGCTAATGAAATTACAACAGCTATAATCTCATCAGTGTTGATGGGTTGATCTTTGAGGGAGTCTTACGTCCAGCAATGGATGTCATCATCTAATGATCTAAACATCTTCATAATTGACAAGTATATCACCACACACTGTTCATTTAAAATTTAATTATGCACAGGTTTCCACCACCTCACCGAAGGTACTTCGCGATGATACTTTTTTGGAGTACGAAAACGCTTAGAAGCAATTTATCAGCTCGTGAGGAAATTTGCAATTCATATAAATAATCTCGCCGAAGTTCCAGCGTCTCCAGTTGTATAATTTCACTTTGAAAAATATTTAGTATTTACTGAAAGCGTACGAATCAGAGCGTGGTGGAATAAGCATGAAGAACGGAAGGATAACTTTTCCAATTTATCCTGGTCAGGACTCTGCGAATATTAAAATGGAAGAAGTTTATGACATTCTCTGTTATTGCATCGGGATGAGGTCGAAGTTTTTCCTTAATAATAAACAATAAACGTTCACCAAAATAGATTTAATTCAATCATTTGTAAAATTTTTAATAATTCATATCCGCTTTTTCATCATCATCAGCCGATAGACGTCCACTGCTGGACCTAGACCTTCCACATCGATCGGTCCCACGTCCGCTATTTAATAGCAAATGATTCGATTAGGTTTTCCTTTTCGCCTAGTTAGGTAGACAATTCGAAATACCTAGCTACCTAGCCTAGTGTAGATCTACCTCAGTGAAACGTGCTGTCAACATATTATCATCATTCGGCATTTTTATCATTTAACATCCTTTGAAATTAAGGGTTAATTATTAGCCCATTGTAAATAAAAATTTAAGGAGATAAGATAACGAAATTAGATGAGCAGATTTTGATTTGATATTAGTATTAAAGTAATAGTTAGAATAATTTTTTTTGGGGGCTTTTATCCCTTAGGGATATATCAGCCCCGTGCTAGAGAATAAATATTACGAATTACAAACATTTGTTTCGTGTGGGTTGACTAGCTGAATGTTTATTTCTTTCTATTCCTACATATATATACTTTATATGGTGGTGAGATTAACTTCTTTGTATTTCCCCTCCATTTCGCTCTGTCCTCGGTGACATTCTAGCTATTTTCTTAGATTGATGTGTCAATTTACAGATATATTATCTGGTGCTGTAAGTCCTTTAACCAATTGATTGAGCACGTTGAACGCTGGTCTTCTGAATCTGGAGTCTGCGGACTAATTGATATACAATAAAATTTACTTTCGTACGGTGGTGGATCGCATAAAAGTATTCGTATAAAAAAATCGCTTAAAAAGGGATCAAGTTTTAGACTAGATGTAATAGCTCTAGTCTCCTTCTTGAATTCTCAATTTTTTTTTTTAATTATAATCCTTTTCCTGAAGCTTTAATACGGTCTATAATCAAACACAGTTTAGAGAATATTTATGTCTGTATCAGCCAATGCTTTATTTAGCAATGATTTCAAAAATTCATTATCATCATCAGCCAATAGCCGTCCACTGCTGGACATAGACCTCTGCCAAAGATCTCCACATCGATCGGTCCCACGTTGCTCGCATCCAGTGGCTTCCCGCGACTCGCACCAGATCGTCGGTCCACCTTGTGGGAAGCTTCCCAACACTACGTCTACCGGTACGCGGGCGCGACTCGAGGACCTTACTGCCTCATCAGCCGTCTAGTAATCATTATCAAAATAAAAAAGAATTTTGAAAGATTAAAAATATACTACTGTCTTTACTAAAAGAAACATTTAATGAAAAGTGCAATTGAATATAATTGGTTAACTATGATGATGCACTTTAGGTAGCTTCGAACAAGAGACTTATTAACAACCCCTAGCTTAAAGTGCAGCAACAGCCGAAGCCCATGCTATTGTTGCATTAACAATGTTACACCGGAAATCTTACGAATATTCTGTGAGTGGAAATAGCTTGTTACGGTAACAGCGCACTAAACAATGTTATCTGACTCCAGAATGCTGTAGTGCGGTAAACCTAATGGATTTCGAAATGCGCAAAGCCTGAGCAATTAATTAAGTGTTTCCACATTAGTCAGCTTACTCCGCTTTGAGATCCAACTTTATAATCCGTGTGCTATTCGTGCATTGCTACAAATCCTTTTTTTTCTCGTGATATCCTGTGAAATGGTTATGAAGATGGAAAAAAAACATTATTCAACATCCAAACTTGAACAGTTATTAAAATGAACAGTATAAAATAAATTTAAAGGATATAACCATATGTTGTAGGCTGGGGGTGTAAGGGATCCCTCACGTCAACTCACGGGACCTAAGTTAACCTCACTTGCTCGTGGTGCATCCTGTTAATCAACACACGAGGCTCTGGCTCCCGCCAACTCGCATGGCGCCAGCGTGGTAGGAAATGACCCAAATCTCCCCATATGAACCCCTACAAACGACGGTTCCTAATACCCGGCGATATCGGGGATATGCTGACTGTGGACCGATCGATGTGGAGATCTTTGAGGGAGGCCTATGTCCAGCAGTGGACGTTTGACGACTAATGATGATAATGATCTGCGCTAACACTAAGCTCCGAAAATTTTACTGAATTTTATTGAAATTATCATTCAAGTAATCATTCTACACTCGCGTGCAACTAAATCGACTCAAGCCATACATTGGTATAAAAGTGTCCGCGCCCCTCCACATCGACCGTGCTGACTCGCCAGAAAAACCAACAACCAGACACATATTGTGAAATTCCGCCGTCGGATATACATACACTACACGTAGTACACTTTTATTGAAAACAGGCCGTGGATCCAAGTCCACGAGCCCAGTATCAGATAAGTTGTAAGAGTCGCATGGCTTGCAGCGCTAACATCGTCACGAATCTAGGATTTCTTATCAGTTACTCGTACGTTGGCAGGTGCACATCTCCTTAAGCTCCCAGGATTTGAATCGCAATCCAATCCTCAGAAGCAGCGGCCTAAGTTGTAGCTTTGTTGCAAGCGGGCCATAATCAACGGCAAGTCGCTTGTGAATTTAACATGAGCCAATCAGCTGTTTCACGAGTATACAGAAGGTTTCAAGAGACTAGTGGCTTCATTTGGAGACTACAAACCAACAGATACCGGAGCACATCTGAGATGGATGACCGCTTCATTGTCTTAACTTCGTTGAGAAATCTTCGTTGAGGAGGTCAGAAGGTTCTGAGGAGTGGCTGTAGGTCAGTGGACAATTTAACTTTAAAGTGGCCAGCCAGAAGCCCGAAACAGACCGCAGCTCACCGTCAAGACCTACTTCAATTTGCTCCTGAACACCTCAATTGGACTATTGAGCAATGGAGCTTCATCCTATTCACTGACGAGAGCAGAATGTATCTCCATGGCAACGACAGAAGAGGCCGAGTACACAGGCGTCCAGGGAAACGGTTCTCGCAATGCTGTTTCGCTGTAACAGTATCATATGGCGATGGTTCAGTCATGATGTAGGCTGGAATATCATATGAAGAGGAGGTCGAGCTTGTTTTCGTACTTGGTGGTGGTCGGAGAGGGGGTCTGACAGCTCAGAAGTACGTGGAAGACATTCTCGTCGATCATGTTGTACCTTATGCAGGGTACATAGGAGAAGATCTTGTATTGATGCATGATAATGCTCGGTGCTATGCAGTAAGTGTTACTCGCCAGTTTCTTGAAGAGGTGGAAATTGACACAATCATGTGGTCAGCCCGCAGTCCTGACCTGAACCCTATTGAGCATTTATGGGACGAGCTAAAACGGAGCGTTCGAGGTAGAGATACGGCTCCGGCCTGCGCTAGAGGAAGAATGGAATATGATACCTCATGATTTTATCAAAAAATTGTTAAACTTATAAAGGCAAGGGGTGACTATACAAAGTTATGATGATTTTAACTTTCATTACTTTTATGAAAAAAAAAAAAAATTCATTATGTTGTTTTAATTTTTCTTAATTTTTTATGCATTTCTGTCCAAATGAAATTTCATCAATAAATACTCAATCGATTTCTCTCCTTAGGATGGCATTTTTTAGAAAAAAGATTCGTTTCATAAACAAAAAAATCGGTTAAGCTATTTTCTTAAAAATCTATTTTTTTACTAATATAAAGCTTGAGTCGTTTCAGTTGCACGCGAGTGTATATCGGATATTACTCTACTATTTGTAACTACCCTTTAAGTGGTACTCTAACAAATAAATATACAACTTACTATTGATCCGAAGCTTTTTTCTTCCACAAAGCTTTAAGACGAGTCAGATGTTTACCTGGTGGTGATCACAACCCCTGTTCATGACCGTCAAGTGATATATACTGCGCAAGTGGCTGTCGCATTTAGATATACGAATAGTAAGGCGAGTCTTAAAGAACTTCCGCTTAATATTTGAACGGGAACAGAACACGTGAGTTATTTTAAGATCGCGCTTCGAGTGTTAAGTAAAGGTCACCCATCCAAGTACGGTCCGTGCATCGCATGTTTACAGCCCGTTCAAGTACAAGTGAAGCTCGCGCGAGAGCTTTTCAGAACTGGGTTACACAATGTGCTTTGAAGGCGGTGGCGTTTTGTATGAAAACAATTTCTTCACAAATCTGGCACCGCACTCGCTGTACCTTGCCAAGTTTCCATTTAATTTCCCCGGAAACGACTCTTTAGATGTAGAACGCTTTTATTTTTAATGTTATAAATAGATAAATATATATATATATATATATATATATATATATATATATATATATATATATATATATATAGCACTACTTTTATAAACGATCTAACACCGGTGGTGATATTGTCGGGAACCCTCGACATTAGTATGGTATGTGGTAGTCCACAACCCCTATTTCTGCAGATAAAAAGCATTGTGTAAATATTACTGTGCTCCGGTTTAAAGGGCTACTCAGGCTACTCAGGCCTTAAGGGTAGCTACTCAAATTACTGGGATAATAACATATATCTCAAGACGAGTAAAACAATGTTATGTTGTGTATATCATCTTAACTAGCGCTATGATACCATCAGTCGCTTTATTGAATTTAAAAAAAAAATTAATTCATGAACATGTTCACGTGATACAGATGGTCAGTGTCAATATGCTGTTTAGGATGTTTACACCACACCAAAATACGATTGATGCCTCGAGAAAAAGTATTTCTTATATGAGTACTTATAACCAGTATTCTGTAGTGTTTATACATCAATTTGTTTAGTGGAAGAAAGGGATGGTGTTCTGTTCAACTCTTCGATTAAGAGTAGGACTTCTTTCTCTTTCTCTTTCTCTTTATACTTTCACCGCAATCCTCATGTTGGTAGCTTATTGATAAAATTTGCACTCGATATCCAACATCATCCGGTAGACGACCATTGTTGGATATAAGCTTCTCCCAAACATCTCCGCAGCCATCAGTCTTCAGCTACAGATTCATCTGATGAGAACCAAAATTAAAGACTGAATAGAATCTATAGCTATGGAGCAGATTTTAGTATTCAAAGCACTTTTCCTATAAAGAGGGCGAGAGCGGTGTCGTTGATTACTTAAGTACAAGCCGGGCTGAAAGCTCGATATCTGCTTCACAGCAATTGACTTACCCTGACTCCTTACTGGATGCTGTGTATTAATTCAATTATACCCTTATAATATTCTCAATATTAAAAATCATCATTGCGATTTTCTTTACCAACCGTGGGCTAATCATCATCAGCCGATAGACATCCAACATAGGCCTCCTCTAAAGATCAACACGCGGAACCGTCCTGCCTTGTCCTCATCCCGCGGTTTCCTTCGCCTCCACCAGACCGTCCGTCCACCTTGTGACAGGCCTCCCAGCTACGTCCACCTGTGGGCTAATGCTTAATCTAAATCAAGTTGAAGTACAGTAACAATGATACTTAATATGGTGACTATTGCTTGTTTTGACAGCGGTAGCTGGTATAGGGGTTAGATGTCATGGTTTGTAACCTCTGACTATTAAGGCAGAAGGCGACTAAAATGTCCTCCAGGTTAGCAGGCTTTGAAGAAGAGGGCTCATTGCCCTTAAAGCCGCAGAGTGGATGACAAATATGAGGTGGTATCGCGTTTGTAGGACAGCGAAGACGCTGAGGAGTGTTATAAGACCCCACTGTGACGTTAGGCACGATTGAAGTCTGTGGATACCGAGGACCAGCAATGCTGAGGATGATCACGAAGAGAGGGTTTCTCTATTTATAAATTTCATATAACTTTGACTTTGCTCCAGTAGTAGGATATCTGAAATGGGTTCGATGTTATAAAGTTTTATGAGGTTAAGTTTTGGTTTAAGTAAATAGAATATTTTTTATATTTACTCTCTAAATATTTACTGTGTTTATTTTATTACTATACCTACTGTTATTTTTAATACTACGTAAATACCATGTAGTATCACCCCTTGTATATATGTAAACGTTCTTAAATGAATCTGTGAATAGTATTGGTTGTATATTTACTTACTACTTGATCGACATTAACTTTACTTGTGTATCATCATCATCATCATCATCATCATCATCAGCCGATAAAGCTATTTGTGTATAGCATTGTAATATAGACTTATTTCGTTCTCCACAATCACTAATAATGAAAGGACTAAATTATCAGATACACTGATCTTTTAGATCTATTTAACATTACCTCATCTCTTTCAAGTTCTTTATATCCTAACATCGTTGTTGGTGCCCTCGCATAGATCACAAGTCCACTGCATATAACCACTGGACTGTTCCCTGTTTGTAATGGTCCAGGGGATATTGGAGTATTCACAAAGGTGTGGTTAAATCTACAAAGGACTCGTGCGCCTCTAATCGTTTAAACCGATAACGGAACATGTTCGTACATCATACACGTTGCTACATGTACTACGAAATACATTTTTTTTAAATACCCTACAAATCGCAACAGGTTTAACTTAGTATTAAAACATATTAATATTATAGCAGATAAGATATTAGATAACAGTTTTGATACTAAATAGAAACTAAATTCTAAATTTAATGTTATTAAATTAAGTAATTAAATCTGTAGGTGAAGGAGGTTGTTTAATCTCGACTAAGTTTAATCTACTGGTTAGTTGTGATGGAAATCTTTAAGAGAAGAGTGAATAGACTATTTCTAGACTAGTGCGTTTTACCATCAAGGACTTCGCCGCTTACCATCAGGTGGGTACACGTTAGTCTATATTTATAAAAAAAATCGGAATGGACCGACGAGGAGGATAAACCTACATGTTCTAATAACGATGTTTGCGATTCATTACATCCAATAACCTGCACTTGGTTAGCCTAGTGGATAATTAATCTGATTTATCTTCTTGAGAGAAGGATCCGAGTCCCAGCGGTGGGCACAATGATAGGACAATATTTTTAATTCCACGAAACGTTCAACTGATGGAAATATATACGCTTGCCTATTAGAGAGTAACGCTACTTAAGACAATATATAACAGCACCACATTGTGCTCGTTGCCTTAGACATGTTTTTTTTTTTTATGTAATTAAGGGATAAGATGAGCGGGATGTTCACCTGATGGTAAGTGATACGCCCGCCCATAATAACGTGGCGCTAGTTAAGATGGTATGCACTGCACCATATTGCGCTTGTCGCCTGAAACGTAAAATGTTGAGTCTTGTTACCCCAGTAATTAAACTAATTACAGCGCCCTTCAAACTGGAACACTGTAATGTTTACCCACTACTGTTTAGCGGCAAAAATAGGAGCGTGCGGTGGTACCTAGACAGTCGCCGTCAGTAGAGACCTACCGTCAATAGTATTGTAGTAGGATTGGTGGTATGTTAGATCATAATGATTTAAGAAAAGGTCATCAAATCTAAGTCCTACCACCATCCATCGTCAGCCCATAGACGTCAACATAGCCCCTTCTCACCCCAAAGACTCCCACATCGATCTGGTAAGGATTTATACGGGGGGTTTGGGCCATTTCCCACCACGCTGGGGTTTAGTGGGAGACATAGTCTCGTCTGTTGATTAGCAGGCTGCACCACCAGCAGGTGAGGTTGGCTTGGGTTCCGTGAGCAGTCGTTATTCGTGATCAGTAAATACTAAATATAATATTTTATGTTTAACAGAATCTGATTTTCTTCTTGATAGACGGCAAAGAGTTTTAGCAATGAGGAAAAAGAAGACTGGTTTTTAATACGAGAAGTCCTTCAAAACAGATTAAGAGGAAGCTAATATCTAGTGCAGAATAGTAACTTGTAAGTGATAGAAGATTTATATAGCACATGTATATATATATATATATTTCTCCCACCAACCTGCTTTTCGCCAGTGTCATGGGAAATGGTCCAAATCCCTTCCTCTGAAACCCTACAAACGTGGGAATTGGGGAAGACCTATGTCCAGCTGTGAACGTCTATTGGCTAATGATGATATATTTAGGCGTGAGATATGATTTGGTCTAATGAAACCAATTTCCAATATGATAACATTTGTTGTTCCTGATAACACGAGTACATATAAGATAAGCCGTTCACCAGTCCAGAATCACTAGTCAAGTCATCATCATCCGCCTGCCGGACGCTTGTATACATGGCCGTCTTCCTACCACTGGAGACCATCTAGGTATCGCAGCTCCTATTTCTGCTGACGAACACTACTGTGTGCTGGATTGAGGATACTTAACATCTCGTGTCTTAAGGCGATGAGCGTAATGGGGTGCAGTGTATATCATCCTAACTAGCGCCACGTTGCTAAGGGTCTTCTAACGCCTATTTCGGCTGCCAAAGATAGTGTAGTCTATGTTTGTTTTTCGGAGACCTTTAAAGAGGATTCATTTATGAGTGCTTAAGGTTGGTCCTGGAGGGAGAAATTCCTGAAAAAGGTTCATCCAGGAGACATCGGAAAAAATGATTTCACGATATAAAAAAGTGGACATGGTTTAAATACCATGAGATAAAAAGTATATCTGCTCTGATCGCCAAACTTCAGATTGAAGAGAGCAGCTAATGAGGATGATGATGATTATCGTGTACCGGATTGAAGGGCGCTGTAGCTAATGTAATTATTGGGGTAACGACGAACGCAATATGCAGTATATATATCATCCGAACTTTTGCCAGGTTATGGGCAGGCGTATCACTTACTATCAGGTGAACATGCTGTTCATCTCATCGCTTTGTATAATAGAAAAAAAAACATTATTAGGGATGATTCATTGTTTATTGTGAACTCGCCACCACCGCATGTTCACCACGAATGTTCTAATACTACATACGATTGCGATAATAATTTTTACAGTAAAAAAAAAGATTAAAAAGAGCACGTTACGATGAAAATCCCACCTTCCGTTAATCGTGAATTTACACGAGCCCCTAATGGAAGGGGTGGATGCGAGAACGTGTTGCCATTCACACTTTTTATTTCGCCGTGATAAAAATATCACTTCATATTCATTTGTAGGTCAGATGAAGCGAGGCTTAATGGCGATGGTATTATGGCAGGTTAAGCCTGGTGTCACTCCTGTGGAAAGCATCCTAACTTTAACTTTAACCCTTGCTTAATAATGTACAAGCAACAGTTATTATGTAAGGAGTAGCACAGAGTATATTCAGCGGTTATAAACGATGAAGTTAATTTACATGTCGATGGTAGTTTTCTCGTTACCGGAAATCCTTTACATAAGTTCATATATTAATTTATTACCTCTACTCCAGACGGATGTAAGCAGCCATATTCAGAACTCGGTGTTGTTCTCCGTTACTGGAGCAAATAACAAGTATAAAAAAAGGGATCTTATATATACGTACTAGGGTACTGATTCATCTTCCATTTCCTCTCAATGCGGAACTGAATTTTTTCACGAATCTTTCTCCTCATCCGTTTCCACAACATAAATTAAAAAAAAATCTTCGACTTCTTTCCTATACAAGGGAAGATTGTAAAGCCTTAAAACATACATTTTGACTAAAATTAGTATTTGTATGGATGTGGTTATTTATGGATGGATGCGAGAATCTGAGGATCGCATTTGGTGGAAAACATTGGGGGAAGGCATATATCCAGCACTGGATCAACAAAGGCTGATAATGATGATGATGATTTATTTCTCAACCTGTTACCCTTCCTGATAACATATTCTTGGCTCTGTCCGCATCTTCAATTTGTCTTTTAAAAAAACTCCTCATCTTTATCCTCTTCCCCAATATATTCTTATCAACCCTAACAAGTACTTATCATTATAATTCTTTTTGATTTCTTTTTATTTTTTTTAAGTATATTATTAAAAAACGAACTAGCTGTTCATTTCCGTTTTTAAGTCCACATATGAAAGTTCAGGGAGAGCTGATCTCTTGCGGGCTCACCGACCGCCGGGGAATTTTAAGTTCAAGTGATCCGTAAAGCTAATAAATTGTAACGGAACATTGCTCGCAGACTTTAATACGAATTCGGATTTAACATGAATTATCAGCCTTTGCCCCCACCCCCCCAGAATCTATATCATCATCCTCATGCTCTTTTCCTAGTTATATGGGATCAGCACAGTATGTACTCCTCTTCCATATTTCTCTATCAATCGTTATAACAGAATCCACACTCTTCTTACACATGTCATCTTTCACACAATCCATCCACACTTCCTTCGGTCTTCTTCTACCCTTATAATCATCCACGTTCATTCTCATTACTTCCTTCCCAGATATTATATATTAAAAAAAAGACTGAAATCATGAACATAATTTTATATTATTACTTAATTTTTTATCGGTGGTAAGTAAGTAACATCGCAGTTCCGATTTCGACTGTCAAACAGTAGGGTACGAATATTACTGTACCACTGTAGTAACGAGCTTCAACAACTTATATTTAATGCAAGGGGTGTAAGGGATTCCACGCAACGTCTTATTGAGCGGAAGTCAACCTCATCAGCACGCGGTGCGCCCTGCTGAATAACAGACGAGGATTTCACCACCCATCAACCCGCACTGGGCCAGCGTGGTGAGCTAAGGCCCAATGCCCTTCTATGAACTGTGTGAAGATTTATGAGAGAGGCCTATGTCCAGCAGTGGACGTCTATCGGCTGATGATGATGATACTTCAAGGCGACGAGTACAATGTGGTGGAATGTATAACATCCTAACTAGAGCCATATTGTTATGGGCAGGCGTATCACTTACCATCAGGTGAACGTGTCCTTTGTTCGTGGCTTCGTTAAATAAAAGGGATCTAATACTATCTTTAAATAGTCTCGGGGATGTTTTATATTCGTCATTGGTTATTCCGTAATTATTTAAGGGGTTGTCGTTCAGTAATTATTTTTGAATACTTGGAGTGATAGTCGGTTTACTGATGGTTTCTGTTGCCAGAACCGACTTGGTAAGTAAATGAAGAAATAGAATGGAGTATATTATATAGAAAGAAAAGTTTTTTTTTTCTTTTTATAATAAAGTTACGAGACGAGCGGGACGGTCACTTGATAGTAAGTGATACGCCAGCCCATAAAAACGTAACTCTAGTTAGTATGTTATATACTGCACTATATTGGCTCCGTCGCCTTAAACATAAAACTTTGAGTTTCGTTACCCCAGTAATTATACTAGACCGGAACACAGTAATATCTGAACTCTACTATTTGGCGGCTGCAATAGGCGCTGCGGTGGTATCTACCTAGACCATCTCCGGCAACAGAGAACTACCATCAGTATTTACTTCCTCTAAAGATTGTGTGACGTTTGTAGGGTTCATATGGGGGATTTGGGCCATTTCCCACCTCTCTGGCCCAATACGGGTTGGTGGGAGCCAGAGCTCGTTCGTTGATTAGCAGGGTGCACCACAAGCAGGTGTGATTGGCTTGGATCCCGTAAGTTGTTGTGTGTGACTCCTTACACCCCCTGTCTTGTCTTTATAAGAGTTTATAATTATTTGTATATTAGTATCTTGAAGTACCACAATAAATTCTGATTAGAAAATCGTCACAAATAGAGAATCACTCGCTATCAGGTGATCGTTTTGCTCCCCACATCGCTCCAGGTTCCAAATATATATATAAAAGGCAAATGGGCAGTAAAAGGCTCCGCTGCTCCGTAGAAATGGTGTACTAATAGAAAATCATGATTGACATCAAAGGGTTCGTTTTATTCGGGACCTTTCAATGAGCAAGTCCCACCCCCGAGCCAATCGGAAGTCGATGGGGTGTTTACTTTTATTTGCCACTTCGCATTTATTAGCCGATTCGATTAACTTAACAACGGGCTTGTTATTAAAGCACACTGTTAAAGCAGATTCTTCTTTTTCTTCTTCATCAGCCGATAGACGTCCACTGCTGGACATAGGCCTGCCCCAAAGATCTCCACGTTTGTAGGAGTTCATATGGGTGGATTTAGTCCATTTCTTACCACCCTGGCCTAATGCGTGTTGGTGGGAGCCAGATCCTCGTTTGTTGATTAGCAGGGTGCACCGCGAGCAGGTGAGGTTGGCTTGGATCCCGTGAATTGTTGTGCGGAACCCCTTATACCCCTAAAGTAGAGTTATATATTTAATACGTTTATATTTCATCTTCATCGGCCAATAAAAGCTCCTTAACTGCGTAAATGCTTTCCCAAGGATCTCCACAACTCCAGCAATAACCCATAAGCTTCAATTGTCTGCCCACCTTGTGGCAAGATTTCTAAAATAAGAAATTATAATTAACAACCCCTTCTATCAGAAAAAATAGTACGATTAAATTATTCTGACGTAAAGAGATTAACAAGTTGAATGGGATAAATAGAAATAAAATGAAGAGATAACGAAGAGGGGAAGTAATACTCATCGTCATATTTAAGTGACATGTAATTATGATGAAGTGATCCCTCTATGTGATGATGCATCATATCTCCGGTTGACATGACAAAATTATCATCACATCATTATCACACGATCTTGATAGACAGAATAGTAATGGATTTATTGTTTTTTTTTTTATCGTTTCACCCGGCTTGTGTTGGGTCGGAGTATATCTTCCTCTTTCATTATGAGCTTTTATTTGTATATACTATTATTTTCCCTAGTTTCTACTTTTTTTCTTCTTCGCTTTCTTTCTCTTTCTTTATCTTTGTTGCGTTGTCGTGCAAAAAGAGCACACCTTTTGACAGCTTTCCTCTTCTTTTTTCCTTGATAGCTCCTTTTAATCTGTCCAGTGAAGAAGCGTAGTATTGTCCCGATATAGTCACACCACGATCTTTATAATAGATCAGTAAAATACCTTCTGTATCCCGAAAGATAGTCGCCATGATCTTTCCGGCACATTGTGACACTTTAAACTTCTTCGGAGGAGGTGTGCCTTTTTTATTCCATTGCATCGACTCTTACTTCGACTCAGATTCGTAGTGGTGAACCCAGGTTTCACTTCCAGTAACAATCCAGGCGATAATTTCTTCCCTACTCTCTCCACAGAGATTCAAAAACTGGCGAGAACGCTGGACACACTAATTTTTTTGAAGTGGCGTGAGCATACTTGGAACCCATCTTGCACGAACCTTAGTCATGCCAAGATGATGATATTACGGATACTCCAACCATTGCTGCAAGCTGCTTCTTCTTCAGATGGGTATCTTTCAATACAAGTTTTTCTACTTTTGCGAAGATTTCCGGTCTGGTGGCCTCAATTGGCCGTCCAGAGCGGGGTCATCTTCAATAAACTCTCTTCCTTGTTTGAAAAGACCATGCCACTTGTAAACCACGACTTCACCAGGGGCAGAATCCGCGTAAACTGCTAACAACTCTTGAAAAATCGTCTGAGTGGATTTTCCTTGCTTAGTGAGGAACTGAATAATGGCGCCGTGTTCAATTTTCTCCATAATCGCTGACTTCTTCCCGATTGACTTGTTTGCAGGTCGATAACTCAAAAGTTAATGACCCGATTTAGGTCAAACTTGGTATATATAATCTTAATGAGATGCTTAACAAGTAACTACCTTGACCAGTAAACCAACCGCCACCAACACCTCCATTCCGTGAACTTTTTTACATATTTTCTGTTTCTTCCCTCATGGATCGTCTCTCAGACTTAGTTCGCCGCTTGCTTTTATTTTCTTATCTTATTTTTTAATTTTTACAATTTCCTTTTTATTTGTTACACATCTTTATTTATTTCTATCACTTACATTACTACTTTGTTATTTTTGGGTTTATTCGTTAGGTCTTGCAAATAAGTTGGATGATTCTATTTTTAGTTTTCGAGGGGGACATCTTCGAAAAGATACTTCGCCTTCTGGAGACAAGTTAAAGTTATGTGGAGAATTTTACCCATTAAAACCGCCTCCGTGGTCACCTTCGGCGTTTGGAGAGGTCTCGGGATTTCCGTTTGGCACACAACCGCAGCTTCGCTAACGCTATGCTGGGATAACCTGTCCTGGGGTCTGCTTTATGGAATGCAGTCCCTACCAGCCCCGTGAGTACTAATTATTGAATTAGTATTGACTCCGGTCACTGTCCAGTCATTGTCCTCCTCAAGTTAGTTGATGTTACCTGTGTATCTGATTATCTGGATATTTGTTTATCTGTGCCTGAACTTGTTTCATATAGTTATTATATTGTCTGCAGGAAACTCCTTTAAAAGTATTCCCCCCTTTAAAAGATTCTAGTGTACATATAAAGCGTATACTGTCCTCAAAAACATAACTTTTAAACATATGACTGTAACTTAAGCAATAGACCAATCACTGAACTTACTCGGGACTTACTTGTTCCAACTTATCCCGAACTTTCGTGAAATGGAAGTCAGTGCCACGTCTTGGTTCTTAAAGTAATGAAAAATCTCTACTGCAATACGTAAAATCGTTTTCCGGATTCAATTTTAAGAGTTCATCATTCAATGAATAAATCTTTACGGATGCTGGGTAAAATTTTATTATGTTAACTTAATTTTCACTATTAAACGTTTTTATCTTGGTATCTTTTTCACTAATGTTTTTCTAGATACCCGTAAAGCTTTTTAAATAAATTATTATCCTTACGGGCAAATAGGATCGCCTTCGCATTGTATTTGAAAGGTAAGAGATTTATTGTGCAACCTTCGGGTAACTTAACTTGGTTTTTGTATACTTGGTAATAAAGTAAAGATTTTAAGTCTTACCCCAAATTTTGTTGGAGAACGTATAGTTAACGCCATTTTAGCTATAAGTATGCTAACTTGTGCTATATTTACTGAGCCTGTGGTGATTAGATTAGATGATGGTAGGTTAGTATCCAAACTAGTCGAAACACTTTTTTTTATTCTTACTCGAAAGTTTCCCACCGCGATTGAGTAGGGATTGAAATGGGGGGATTTCAGCGATTCTCCACCACGCTGGCCCAATGCCCGTTGGTGGGAACCAGAGCCTAGTTTGTTGATTAGCGGGGTGCACCACGAGCAGGTGAGGTTGGCAAATGAAATTTCATTGATTCTGCAATATCTTTTAATTGACACAGTTTTGCATGTTTCTTCATTTATTTCTAATTTTCTCTTATATTATTATTCAGGGTTTTCTCTTATCCTATTATTTACAACATTTACTTACAAAATATTCACTACTAATTTATATAAGTTTTTTCTATTTATTAATTTTTTTTTTTTTCATAATAAGATTACAACTAAGAAATTTTAAGAACTATTTATACGGGTACTATTGCGACCACATAAAACCATCGACGTCCTGGAAATCTTGGTGGTTGCAATAAACACCCTTATCCTATCGGCTCAGGACCCTACAGGCCTCGTTTAAAGTATAATTATCAGCCAATAAACGTCCGCTGCTGGGCCACCCCCAAAGTTTCCCTCATCGATCGGGTAAGTATTTACACGGAGGGATTTGAGCCATTTCTCTCCACGCTGGCCCAATGCGGTTTTTTTTTTAGCGTTCCTCCTTCGTGTTTTGGGTCAGGGCCGTTTTCTATCTATTTGTTTCAGTTACCATCTAGTTACTTTTCTCATTCCATTACTCTCTTTTATTCCATTCATCATTTTACTCTTTTCTTCTTCCATACTTTTCTTCTCTGTTATGCTCCTTTCGTTCATCTCCTCTCGACCTGCGAGGACCGTCGCCTTCTTCTTCTATGTTGATTTCTGGGGAGGGCATGAAAATAAATCATCCCCTGTAGCATGTATTTTCTCCTTGTTCTTCATCCTGCTTCCTTCCTTCCTTCTTCTTCTTCTTCTGGTTTTTTATTTTTCCTAATCCTAATTTTTGTTTCTTACAGTTTATTTATTTAACTTTTAACATTTTTTGCACATTTTTTAATCCTACTACATCTTTAAACCTTATTTAATTTTAATATTTTTTCAATGGCCCTCCTACAATATCCCAGAAATTTCCCACGACTCTCGTCCTCACTCATCAGAGAGGCAATGACACCTGCTTCGATCCTCCTTCCTATTTCCATCTCACAATCATACCTCTCTTTCCCAAATAAGGGACAGGAGGCGAGGATGTGCACCACGGTCTGGTCCTCCGATGGGTCACAGAGGCACGCGGGACTCTCCTTGAGCTTAAACCTGTAAAGGTACTCGGAGAATTCCCCGTGCCCAGTGAACATCTGGACCAAGACCGTGTCCGAGATCCAATCGGCGAAGGGTGCGGTAGGCTGACGCGACGTCGGGGAAAAAGATCCTCGTTGTCGACGCCGTAGTACCTTCCACGTACCTCCTGTTCCATTCGTCAATCGTCCTCAGCCTGAGCTGACGCTTGACGAAGGAAACGGGGCAATCCTCGTACACAGGTCTTCTTTTACTCTTCAGGGCCGCTTCCTTGGCCAGTTGGTCCGCCCTTTCATTTACCTCCATCCCCACGTGCGCCTTCACCCAAAATAGCCTTACATTCATCCCTTTTGCCCGCGCTTTCGTAATACTCTCTTTCACACGAAGCGCCAGGGGGTGGAGGGTGTCAGATCTTGCGACAGTTTCAAGGGCGGACCTCGAGTCGCTAAGTACGGCGCATGACTGCGCCGACCCGCTGGCCGCGTACCCCGTCGCTTCTGCTAATGCCAGCAGCTCTGCCTGGTACACTGTGCAGAAGTTGCCCAACTTGAGTTTCTTCGTAGCAACCTCTGCGGCGTTCCGCATGACGCTGAACGCCGCACCCACTTTGTCGTCGATGCGGCTACCGTCGTTGTAAATGGCCGAATCGGCAGCCGAGGTGGCAAGTTGGACCTCCTCCGCACTTTCCCCTAGGCAGGAGAACTCCACACCAACCTGTTCAGACGGGTGTGGTAGTCTCAAGTGGCTGACTGGAACCTCCAGCTCTCGGTCACCCAGCACTTCCCGGGAGTGGCCGCGCTTTACCTCAAATAAAGTGGCCGCTTCTTGGACCCGAAGGTCCAGAGGAAGCAGCCCGGCAAGTACTAGGGCCGAGTGCAACGACGCGGTTCGGTGAGTTCGCGCAATTTTCTGCGCGAAGCCACGCTGAACCGCATCGAGCTGCTTTCGGACCAGCAGCTTCTTAGCCGCCGGCGCCCATGCACTCGCTGCATACAGAATTATTGGCTCCAACACCGCCAGATACATCGTTCTGATCACCTCCGAGTTCAACCCCCATGATACTTTTGCGGCTCTGCACAGTTGACGATAGAGCCCTTGGGCCTTCTTGCTCACGTTCTTCACGTGAGCCTATCGTCAACTGTGAGGCCGAGTATCCGAACCTCACGAGTTCGACAAAGGGGCTCTCCACCCATAGGCCCAATGCGGGTTGGTAGGAGTCAGAGCCTAGCCTTACCCTTGTTGATTAGCAGAATTATTGTGCGAGACTTCTTACACCCCGTTGAGGTATGGGAATACCATTCTTAGAAATCTGAGTACCCTGTCACAGCTCAGTTCTTGGTTTGAAGGTCCAGAATGTTGCAGAATTCACCTCGTTAAAATCGAATTGCCAGTGCGATGTCCCCCGAGGTTCCGTATGCGCGAGGCTCTCACAATTAATTAAATACACTTTGCGAGCTTGTTAAGTTATAGCTCGCCGGGGACCGGAGTTTAACACCGGAAGCCGGCGGGCTTTCTTTAAAATATATTTTTTAACGAATTTAACTTTAAATTTGGTTCTTTTGTATGCAAAATCGAAGTTTCTAAACGGCTGAACCCATTTGTTACTTTATATCATAAGAATATTACTATGATCTTGATCATTTTCTACCTGTTTGTTTGTATTTTTTATTACCGCAGATAACAAAACTACTTAATACGCGATGAGATCATTATCGTCGTCACCATGAAGTGCCTTCTTCAAACTAAAGTTTGACGGTCAGATTTAAGAAACTCAACCGGTCAAAACAGGGCAGGGTACAAACATGTTCTAATAATAAAGATGTGTTCAGGTTTTTAACAAACATTTTTAGTATAGTTTGGTGCTTGACCGTAACTTAGCGAGGTAATAAAAAGCGAAAATATAAAATGATTAGATGATTTTCTACCATTTGCTCTCGATCAAAATGACTATTCAGTATAATCGTTTTGTGTTATACAAGTAGTTGTTTTTGAAGATAGACGATGTTTGATTGTTGAAAAATAACTAATATTCCTAAAATAGTTCTTACACGTCGTTCAGGAACAGCCCTTCGAAATAGACCTGCCGTACAGCAATCGGGATCTTTGTGAAATATTTATAGAAAGGACCGACCGTGAAGGATTCAGCGCGAGCAATAAATTCCTGTACTAAACGCCGCATGTATTTTTTTGAATAAGTTATAGTGCAATCATGTTCCCGTTCACAGATTCGAATTCCCACCGGAATATACAGATGAATTTAAATATTCAAACAGTTGAGATGATATTTTTTGCAAATTTCGTGAGCTGGTTGGAAATGCTTCTACACATATTAAATTTTCTTGTAATATCCGTTAGTATTGCATGATTTATCAATTCTTATCAAAGAATACGTTTAGTAAAGATTTTAGCTGGAATGGTGGTCAGTGATAATAGATATTTGAATGAGGTTCGTTCAAATACTAGTCAGTTAAATCTGGAAATAAGAAGTCCAGAATTGGCGATGATAATTTATATCGGAATTCTGGACTATGTTTCAAATTGACAATACTAAATTCTAATACAATGCCTACTTAAAGAAATTTGTAATAAATATTATGTGTCGCTATAGTTAAAAAGACAACGGTATACTTTATATCATAGAGAAGTAATTCATACTTGATCGTCATGGTTTTCCTTTACTCTCCTCTAAAAGTGATTGTTGCCAATTTCGCAATACGCTTTCAAATTTAAAACTTAGCGAACCGTGTACATAATAAATTGTTCGGCTACATTGCTCTCAAGAATTAATTGTGAATTGAATTTCAACTGAATAATTTATGTTCCTGTTTTTTATTCGAAGTTAATGCAATGAAACATTTTGTTCGTATATTTAGCGATATGCTTTTTAAAGAATACATTTGTATTATAAACTCAAGCGCCTGCAGTTTTTTTTACGGCAAATTTTTTGTTTCACAAAACTGCATTGCGTTTTTAACAGAGTTAGTAGGTGAATATATAATTGTTGAGAGAATGGATAAAAAATACTTTGTCAGTTAAATCAATTACTTTTTATTTTCTATAATCAACGTTGTCTAACTTTTAAGTATAATCTAAAATACTGTAAAATATACCAAGTGTACCTGATGATGATAATACGAAGTGTATCTTGTACATTATCAAAAATGGAAGTTATGTGTTCCATATATTCTGATTATTCTATAATATGAAAAATATCGAAATAAAGGCAAAGTATTTTTTTATCGACAACAAACGTGACCTTAACTTCACATGGGGTTAAGTTACAACAAGGTTAGAGATGATTGAAGTTGTGGTTCACTGGTGTTAGGTCTCTGTTGCCGGAGACCGTCTAGATAGGTATCACCGCAGCGCCTATTTCTACTGCCAAACAGTAGTGTGTAAATAATACCGTGTTCCGGTTGGAAGGGCACTGTAGCTAGTGTAATTACTAGGGTATCGACATTCAATTTTCTACGTCTCAAGACGACGAGCAGAATGTGGTGCTGTGGGGGAACTTCGAAACGCACTGGTGCCTCTACGCGTTGTGTCAGCACGTGTCTGAGTAATGGTCAAACCCTCCTAGACACCATCGCTAAGGTATATGCTATTTCGCACAGGTTCACTTGCTGAGCGATAAGGGCGCCCACCCTCAAAGCCCGCGAAATTCCTAGGCCATCATAATCCCCTTCTACAACAGGCAGGGCTTATCTTAGTCCTATTTCAACTATCCCAAGACTATAGGGCTGATACCATACTACCTAGCACCGTGTTATAGGCAGGCTTAACACTTACCATCAGGTGAACGTCCAGCTCGTCTTGTCGCTTCAAAAAATAAAAAAAAAGTATAACAGCTGTATTCTTTCATAGATAATATTATTATTTGTTTGTGTTTCCTTATCAGTCCATTTGTTGCGACTGAACTGTTAGGGGTTGTTGTAGTTTTAGTATCTTTAGTTCAATTGTAAGGGTAGTTAGTCGTTCATGTTGGTGTGTAGCAGGACAGCGTCTGCTGCATATATAACAGTGTAAAACAACGCTGCAGTTTCAGCATCTGAATCCGGTTGAAGATAATAAAAAGCAAAGTGAATCTTATTGCGAGGCGAATGGCCTTTGGGAGCGAATCGCGTACACGACGTCGCCGAGTTCATTTCATTTCTTTTCAGGAATACAGGATTCAGATTCAAAATAAGGCTCCAGTTGCTCCATCAGAAAGATATTGCATCGATGTAGACCTATCTACTATTGATTATGTTTTTTTTTTTTTCTATAACAGCCAAGAGAAACGAAACAAAAACGATCGGTTGTCACTAGATTTTCTTTTTTAATCAAACTAAGCGACGAGAGGACCGGGTAAGTTGTACGTTAGTAAGTGATACGCTCACTCATAACAACGTGGCGTCTAGTTAAGATGATGTACACTACACCACGTGTAGTCGCGCTACCTTACTAATTACTCTAGCTACACCGCCCTTCAAACCGGAACACAGTAATGTTTGCAAAGTATTGTTTGTCGGCTGCTGCGGTGCTGTTTCTGCAGCCTAATAGTAGTGTGCAAACATTACTCTGTTCCGGTTTGAAGGGTGCTCTAGCTAATGAAACTAATGAGGTAACTGAAGGCGACGAGGTAAATGTGATGTTGTGTATATCATTCTAACTAGCGCCACGTTATGAACAGACGTATTACTTAATATAAAAAAAATAGTTTTTTGTTGTAAGGAGAGGGTTACAGTTAAATGTGGGTTGTTCTCGGTAAATGTCAGTTTCCCTCACGATGTTATTGCCTTCACCGGAAGCTCAAGCTCAGTGGGGGTCAAATTTCCTCTCAATTAGTAATCGCGTACCTCATTCACAAACTGAGCCATCACCGGTCTCGACCACTTATTGCCGATATTTCATCGGAAGCGGTCGTGTAAATATCCCAATTTGTTTATTGGTCGCTGTAATTATCTGTTATCTTTCATCTTCAGCGAGGGAGATCGACGTCGCGCTGCGGATCAGGCCAGCCATGGAAACCAATTTATTACACAGACCCTGGAAAAGAACAGTTGTGTAATCTTAGCATTTCATTGGTGATCATATCTCCTGTTCGTTTCCGAACATTGGGCCATATTTATTTATTTATTACACTATACGAGTTTGTTATATTATACTATTAGAAATGTAATCTACGTATAATGAGTAGTAAAGAGATATAGAGACTCAACTTCTTGTCTCTATCGGTACTAACATCTTCTCTGTATCGAGACTTATATCTTGTCTGTATCGAGACATATCTTGTCTGTATCGAGTCTTAATATTTTATTTGTATAAAGACCTGTCTAGAGAATTTGTGTCGAGACTCAACATCTTATGTTATTATCGGGAATCAACATCTTGTCTGTATCGAGACTCAACATCTTATGTATGTGTCGATACTCAATATCTTGTCTGTATCGAGACAACATCTTCTGCGTGGATCGAGTTTAACATCTTATGTCGGTATCGATACTCGTCATCTCTATAAACCGGAACACAGTCAAGTTTTCACACTACTATTTGGTGGCAGAAATAGACGTTATGTTGGTACCTATCGAGACGGTCTCCAGCAACGGAGACCTACCACCAGTAACGACAACAGATTTTTAGTTAGTTTTGGGAATAATATAGTTTTTTTTTAATTAATATTACAAATATATTTTTTCATTCGATCTCTCTGCTAGTTGATTAGTCTGCGCGACGGAATGAGTACAATTCGTAAACGGAATTGCTCAAGGGATCGCCTCCTTGACGATTCAATCCGCTAAAAGCCCCCTCTTATTGGGGGCCGTTTGGAAAGCTCGTAAAGAATATGCAAGAAGTGTGTCAAGTTCAATTGTGGGGAATATTGGTCCATGAATAAAATAAACTTTGCGAACATCCCTTATGAAGGGGATAATAGGACTATTCACAACTAAAGCTGTCAATACATCAAATGTCAAACTATTCAGATGAGTTAATTTAAAAAAAAAAATAATACTGTATGCATCCAACAGTACTGTGCAAACGTTATAATGTTCCGGTTTGAAGGGCGCTGCAGCTAGTAAAATTACTAGGGTAATGAGACTTAACATCTTAAGTCTTAGGGTGAAGAGCGCAATGTGGTGCTGTGTATATCATCTTAACTAGCGTGACGTCATTATACGCTGGTGTATCATTTACCATCAGGTGAACGTCTCGCACCTCTCGTCGCTTTATAACATTGGTGATAATCGCGATACGGACAAGTATACGTCATCATCTTGAAGGATTTTAGTAACCAATCTATCTTGGTCTCCTGCAATGTCTCCTATTCCTCTTCTCCCTTTTATAATATAATTAATAGGTATTTATACATACTACTTACTAATTACAATAACTTACTGGTGGTAAGTCTAGCGACCGTCTAGGTACCACCGCAGTTCTAATTGCAGCTGCCGTACAGTGGTGTGGAAACATTACTGTGATTCGATGTGAGGAGAAGTAATGATAGTGTAGTGATATTACTAGGGTAACGAGAGTTATTATGTGAAGTGTTAAGGCCACGAGCACAATGTGGTGCAGTGTACATCATCTTAACTAGCGCTAAGTTATGTACAAGCGTATCCCTTACCACCATCTGATATCTTTTAGTATCGTAGATAACATTTGTTTTTTTATACAATTAAGCGACGAGACGAGCAGGATGTTCATCTGATGGTAAGTGATACATCTACTCATAACATGGCGCTAGTTAGGATGGTATACACAGCAACACATTGCGCTCGTCGCCTGAGACATAAAATGTTGAGTCTCATTATCTCAGTAATTACACTAGCTACAGCGCCCTTCAAACCGGAACTGGTTGTCTGCAAAGTGAAGTCGAATAAAAAGAGTTCTAGAAATATTAATTTAAATAACTTCCGTTGTAAAGTTAAAACGTTTTTCACTCAATGTCCTTTTATAAATGTTTAAGTAAAAAAAAAATAAAGGATTCCCTTTAAAGGGAATGTTTAAAGAGGTCTAGGTGACATCGTGCTTGGTCTGAAAAAAAACCTTTTTAATTCCTGTAACTATTTATTTAATTAGAAAAGGTTTAAATACTCTTATTAATTAACAAAAATGTTTAAGTATAAATAAGAGAGCTTTTATTTACTTAGGCAAAGCTTCGAGACTAGCCAGGCCTTCATATCATCAGCGTTCGACATTTAGGATGATGCACACTGCACCAATGTACTCGTCGCTTTGAGGAGACAGTCTAGGTACCACCGCAGCTCCTATTGCAGCTGACGAACAGTACAGTTGTCCGGTTTGAAGGGCGCTGTAGCTAGAGAAATTACAGTAATAATGATACTTAAAGTCTCATGAGTCGAGGCACAATGTGGTGCAGTGTATATCATCTTAAGCGTATCACTTATTATCAGGTGAACGACCCGCTCGTCTAGTAGCTTCGTTGAATATAATGAAATCTTACTGAGTCCTAG